>CM062806.1:384301335-386701335 GCA_031772625.1 Pinus tabuliformis | reverse complement strand
TACCAAGCAAAAGACTACATGATCGTCGGTGATACACTTTACCGTCGCCATATCGATACAGTTCTGAGAAGGTGCCTCATGCATGAGGAGGCCAAAAAAGTCCTGAATGAATGCCATTCAGGCGCGTGTGGGGGGCATCAAACTGGTTATGCTACAGTGCAAAAAATCTTTCGAGCAGGATACTTCTAGCCAACAATGTTTAAATATTGCATAAACGCAGTCAGAAGTTGCCATGCTTGTCAAATTTTCAATAGCAAAACCAGAAGACCACCCGCACCTCTGCAGCCAATAGTTGCTATCGGGCCATTCGCCAAATGGGGCATCGATTTCATGACATGTAACCCCACCTCGACCGAGGGGCATGGGTATATCATAGTCACAATTGACTATTTTACCAAATGGGACGAGGTGATGCCTACATTAGATAATACTGGTGAAACAACTGCCCTCTTCGTTTTCAATCATGTAGTCGCCAGATTCAGCGTCCCACAAGCTATAGTCACAGATCATGGATCGCATTTTCGCAATCACATGATGGTCGAATTAGCTGCCAAACTAGGGTTGTCTCACGACAGCTCTACTCCATATTACCCGCAATCCAACAAACAAGTTGAAGCAATCAACAAGGTCATGAAGCGCATGATTCAAAGGATGATTAGAGTTCACAAAAGAAGGTGGCACATAATCCTGTACTTAGCCTTGTGGGCTTACCGAACATCGGTAAGGAATGCAACCAGGTTTACACCTTTCCAACTGGTATATGGCTTGGAAGCAGTCTTACCAATCCAGTGTGAAGTCTCATCCCTCAAACTCGCAATTGATCTCCTCCCCGGAACTTTAGAAGAAGAAGCTCGTTTATTGGAACTAATCCAATTGGACGAAACCCGTCGTGATGCTGCTTTGGCTAACGAAGCCCATATTAAACGAGTCAAAGCGCAGTTCGACAAAAATTTCAAACCCCGTATCTTCTCAGAAGGTGACTTGGTCTTGCTTTATGACTGAGAATCCGATAAATTGGGAGCAGGAAAATTTAAGACTTTATGGATGGGCCCCTATATTGTTATGCGAGTGTTAGAAAAAGGAGCTTATGAGTTAATGGATTATGATGGAATTCCACTGGCACAACCTCGTAATGGGTTGTACCTCAAGCGTTACTATGCGTAATTCAGTATGGTAACCTGTATGCTTTTGTTATGTTTTTTGTTTTTGCTAAAGTGTTTATTTTGGTCAAGTAATCCACTTTTTACATTTATTGCAGATGTCAAACCTATTAGAGTCATGTGTTGGATATGCCGACGGAGCGACTCGTAGTTCGCGAAACCTATCTTCCATGGCCTGGGCCATTTTTGATCCAAGCGGAGAGTTAGTAAGTTTCAGAGGGGTATGTATTGGTCGATCAACGAATAACATCGCTGAATATAGCGCGTTGATAGAACTTCTCTCTGATGCCATCACACATGGTATACGCCAACTGATTGTCAGGCTAGACTCACAACTCGTCATACTACAACTCACTGGTACCTACTCTGTCCGAAATACAGCTATTTATCGCATGTTCCTAAAGGGTTAAGATTTTGGAAAGGAAATTGGATTTTATTCAATACCAGAACATTTCCAGAAACTTAAACACATTAACTGACTCATTGGCAAATTATTTGTTAGATAGACATTTGCAACATTTATAAAAAGAAGCATACCATCAATATTTGCATTTGGATCATGTAACTTAACCAAAATAAAACTCTGAAAATAAAAAATATATATATAACTGTTTATGGTTTACACATAATGTTCTGTAACCAAGACAAAATTGGTCAAATGACCAAAAAAATCAAAATGCTAGGGGGCACCCTAGTCTAATGATGCTTGTGATAGCAAGTCACAACCTGTGCGATCATGCGTAGGAGTCGAGTCCATCGTCTTGGCACACTAGTAGTATGCCGCTGCAACCTCAAGAGCAGCTCGTCAGTCCTCACATCTGGAATACCAAGAGTGAGGCCCTCAACCTGCTCCTATAATGCTGTAAGAGTCTCGGCCACATCGAGGTCGCGAAGGATATCCCTTCCAACAGCCTCTCCTGTTGGGGCGGCAGCTGGCACTCTCAGGCGTACTACACGCCGAACGGGACCGATGTCTGCATGAACAAAGGCGTTTGATTAATTCTTGACAGAATAAATCACAAGGACATTATAAATGAAAAACGATAAACAGGAATATGGTCAAAGAATTTACCAATGGCGCCCCATTGTTCACCATCCGGCAGTACTAAATTTGGATCACCCCGGAAGTCCATGCCAGCATATGGATACTCGGAATAAACCATCTCCTGACGATCAAACCAACCGAAGAAGGTATCAGAAAATTAAATCTAAGACTGACCAGCATGCCTAGACATATGGTCAACCCATCTCTGCATACGTGGTTCAGTAGGTGAAGGTAAATCGAGTGCAATATACTGCGGCTGCATCAATGGTATCTTTTCCAAGGCAAAGGCAGTCAAAATAGAACCATACCCAAAGTTCTTCAACCTCCCACTCTTTACCTTGGTCAACTGTTCTTTCATCACAAGAAGTACTGCATCGCACCAGTTGAACACCTTTGGTTGGAGGCATTCCAAGGCATACTGCATATAAGATCGGTTGGCTACATGAAGAGCCACACCACCAACCATCCTACAAAAAGTAAACAGAATAGTCCTGAGGGACCTGTCAGTGACATCATGGATGATGATCTTTCTGTCTTTACTCAGCTGAGATCCCTCTCTGCAATATCGGCGAACATAATCTCTCACAGATTCACCTCCTTGGGCCAAACCTGATAAAGAGATGGGGGCACCCCGCCTCGACAAGCCAGTCAAGAAATAGATGTCTACTACAGTCAAGGGGATCGATTTGCCCCTGATCTGGAACACCTGGTTGGTAGGATCCCAAGCATTGAGCAAATACTGTAGTAAGTTGATCTGTTGTCTCATGCTAGAAATGCAGAAAAACTTCAGCAAGCCACAGTTCCAAAATGCATTTACTGTAACCGGATCATGTAGGGCAAGCATTTCCCCTTCTTCATGCTCGCGTTCTCGCCATTTAATAGTCATCTTACTCCAAAGATCTCTGAAAAAAAAACAATAGAAGAGTTAGATCCTGATTTCGGTAAGAAACAGGCAAAATTTCCATCAAAAACTGTGCATAAAATTCCTTCTTTGCGCCCATCGCACCTACAGTAGTGCTTTGGGTGCGTTGCATGTCAGATGGCCAGTGGACAGGCCAACATCCAACGCACTTTTTGATACACAGAGGGTGCGCTGGAGGCAAAACGAGTTTTTCAAACCCCAGAGGCTCAGAAAAACCAGGAATCAAGCTCATAATGCAAAATGGAAAGCATGAAATGAAAGAGCTCAAGTTTAGCTCCTACCTGGTCCAGACGGCGCCGAGAATCGTCCACAGAATCTCCCAAAATCAGCTGATGAAAATCAAAGGGGGAAAGCACCTCCAAAGCTCCAAAAAACCAAAGTTCAAATGAAATGGTAAAATGAGAGGTAAAAGCACTTTTTCATTACTTTTTACTTAGTTCAAAGTAAAATATTAGTGTTCTAACTCATTTTTCAAGCATATATTGTTCATTTCTGACTAGTTTGATGAAGCAATTGAAAATACAGTAAAATCTTTGAAAGAACGAAGCTATTTATGGTAAAGTCAAAAGGAGACCATTTAATCGAGCAGTTTTAGTGTGGACTTCATGCTCGTTAAAAAATAAACATAAGAAATGAGCACATGTTCCCCCATAGTTTAAGCTCATTAAAAAATGAACCAATTTCCGGTAAATAACCATCGTGAATGTAATACTTCAGCCTTTAAAGCCTTGGTCGTGTTTGCACCGTCACCTCCACTTTTGCATTGGCCGATCATTCACCTCCATTTGATTGTTTACCCATTTTGAGGAACAGTTGCGAAGAGTGATCATGTTAGCCCTCCTTGTAACACTGCCATGATTGGAAAATTCCAAACCTTACCTAGAATTAGTTGCTACCCATTTTATCACTTGTTCCTCAAAAGACGAGTCTCCTTTAAGGTCTTTCCAATTGAATCGTGAAATATGAAAAGATTTCCAAGCCATTGGCCTCTCCAGCTCGTTAAAGGGACTGGAAGTGCTATCCCTCCTCTAAATTTTAATCTTTTTGGACCTGAGAGATTATTACACAAAAAGATCGAGCGCTTGTTTTGTTCGGCTTGTTAAAAATATTGAAAATTCATCCCTTATGTATTGTTTTATACTTTTTCGGACTTAAGGGATTAGATGACGAAAAAGGAATTTTTGAGTTTCCTTTACGTTCCTTTTTAGACTCTTTAAAATTGAAAAGGACCGAGTTATCTTTGTCATTAAACTCGTTAAAATTTTAACAGCGACAAACTTGTCTATAGGCAAGAATGAGTTTCACTATCGCTAGGCTCGTTAAAACATAGCAATGGGTTTGCCCGAAGGGAAAATTATAGAAAAAGCATATGTTATCCTCCTCAAGCTTGATAAAAATAAAGAGGTACTCGTCAGCAATGACTGGGGAAAAATTGGGAAGAAAACTTGAAGAAACTTTTTTGGTAGCAAGTTGCTCTTGAACATGACACTTTCACTCCGCATCCATGTCAGGTTGGGTTGTTTCATTCACCGATCAGATCACCATGGTCCCATCATACCATCCACATTTGGGGTTAATGCTACCAATCCATCATGTCAGTGTCACTGATATGTTCAAGAGAAGTCATTCAGAGAATTCACCTGTGTCTCACCCACTACAATACATTTATACTCCATTCTTTCATGACCGCCACCCTGAACCTTATATCACCAGATCGTTTTCACCTCCATTGAAATCATTTGCTCCGTTCCATGTCATTGATGTGGGATTCATTAAGGCCCTCCTGTGACGGATCACTTCTTGTCAACATCAGCTCATTATCCAAGAAGTTGATCTAGGAACACCCCATTCAGTACTTTGAAGCTTGCATGCCTCAATGGCAAGTTTCTCACTTCCGGCGACAGGTTTACGTCAATAACCTTCGACTGAAAGATTTTGCGTGGTGTTCGACGCCAAGTCCTTTATTCACACCACATGAATTGTTTTGCAGTACCTTGAGGGTCATTATCATTATCGGTGATTCCTCTCGCACTTGTTAATAGCTTATATTATTGGCTGGAAATCAAGCGATGTCTTTCCATGCTTGACTCCAGAACATCTCTCACATGGATAGACTTGTACTTCGAGCGAATATCGAACAAGATTGAAGACCCCAGATCTAGTTTCATCCATCCGGGCTGCGATATATATTCAGGAAAATAAAGACATCAAATGTACATCATTGCTGCACAGATAATCATCCAATCAAAGGGATGATGGCTCTAAACCTAAGCATGGGAATGCCTGCCTCAACTAGATCATGAAAATATTATGAAGATAATGTATTGTATTGTATCTTATTACAGGTCTCCTCCCAGCTTGAAAGAGCTTCGGATCCTCATAATAAAGCATTTCACCCGACATCAAAAGATTAACGACCTCATGCTTTAGGGGGCAACTGTTATAGACATTTTTGGGCACTACAACCCCAAGCATGAAATGTCCATAAACCAAGGGCTCCTAAGTCCCTAAAAGTGTTGTTCTAAATCCTAAAGGAACAAGGTCAACTGATTACAGCTTCTCCCAAAAGTTCTCCATGAAAAACTGCTCAGAATTGGTCAAAACAGGATCATTTCAGCTGCTCCACAGGCCAGGTGCGTTGCATCTCACCTAAGTACACTGTGTGGGTGTGTTACATTTCAAAAAGCCCTTCTATGGGGTGCGATGGGCGAGAAATGACAAATGGCAGTGTCATTCTGCAAGGTGGAGAGGCAATGGAAGCTTCCAGAAACTTCTCCTGTAACACTTGCCTCTCTGAATTTGACCAAGGATGAGTAAGAGATCATCAATCTCCAAGTGGCAGTAAGAACTATCAGAGGGAAGACACTAATCGAAACACAAGCTGACTCATCTCCCTTACAGATATCTATATATGGATCCCTCATCCCAGAGATCCAGAGGCTAGAATTTTGCATATTGTAAGGAATTCATGTTGGTTTCTTGAGACAAACATCAGATTGTTGGGTGATCTAAGCTTTGTATGAGGTGAAGAAGGGCTTCCTTGCTGAGAGGTTGATGCTGGGTCAGAACAACTGGTTGTAACTCCTCTTGGATTTTTCTTGTTTATCAATAAAAGCTATTCAAGTTTTCCTCCATACTCTTGTGTCATTTATGTTTGCTGCATTTGCATGGTCAATTTACATCTGATCCTAGATTGTTTATGATTATAGATCCATGTCTTTGTATAGTGCTATTCTACTATGATGTTACAGGTACTCTGTGAAGCTGAGCATGCAAGGGAACAAGTAGCGAAAGACTATCAAGGAAGAGAGGAATCAAACCAAGAGATTAGTGCAAGACAAAGGTTGGTCTTCTTTGTTCCTCTCTATCTATACTTTATAAAGGAAAAAAGAAAGTAGCTTTACTCTGTTTGTTTCTAAGGCAGCTACCACACCTTAGTGGGATAAGAAGTTCCGAGTAGAAAATTTTCCCTGTAACAATGTGGTTCACTGGCTATGTCAAGTGATACATTTGATGATAGTTTTCCTCCCAGAAGGTTGCAAATAGTGTTCAACTGGCACTTCTTAAAGTCATCATGTCCAGATCTATATCTGAGATAATCTAGTGAATGATATCTGCACATGGTAAGGCAGGGTACCTACTTGCAACCTTGCAGAAGCCTAACTTGAGGAAGTTGACATATACCTATCGACCGTATAGATATTCCTTGAAGTTTGATACAAATATGTCCTTGATTTCTTGTCATGTTTTCTTCATGTCCTTCTCTATGAATAATTGTGTGTTTACGTAGGCCGGCAAGTTCATTAGCACATCTACATCTCCATTAATTCTCTCAACTGTTTACTTTGATCGATCTCCCTTGGAATCCATGTTACCTAAACTGCTAAAATATGCTCAATCCACTGATGTACCTGGAGACAGAGAAGACACTCATGGAATGCAAATCTTAGCTCAAAATTGAAAGCACTTCAAGACAGACCAAGCAAAAAACTGGGTGACTACTGGGAAAGATTGTGTAATTCTGACTCTTGGAGGGAATGACTATCAGTTTGATTTGCACATTGCATAGTCCCAACTGCCAGTGGGAGGTGACTAATGATGAGAATTGTGCAATGCATGGTCCAGTGTGATTCGCTGGTAACTAGAACTATGTAATGCATAATTTAGTTTGGATTTGATGCTGGCTGGGACTACACATTCCGCAATCTCAATGGGAAGATTTTGAGATCGGCTACTAGAACTACACAATGCATAGTTGTTTCTAGTCACTGGAATCCTCTGCACAATTCTTGGAGCCAAGGCAGAGCCTTGAGATCCAGAAATGAGTAGTTCATGCCAGGAAGATTTAGATCTGGGCCAAGGAAGCTCAGATGTACCTAAGGGAAACTTGTAAATGGGTGGATTTGAACATATAAGAGAAGGAGGGTGTAGATATGAGGGAATGATAATGCATACAATCAAATCAAGTGTAGGAATCAGTAAAAAAGAAGAACAACAAAGCCTATGGAGATAGTCATCACAATGACGACCATGAGTGCAAAAATTGGGTTATGCATGCGACACTTACGAAAGGTAATGAAAAACTTAAAATAGCACTTCTACAAGCTAACACAAATCAAAACACCAACAATCATTCATCAAAATGGATAAAACAATGTTTTAATAAGCCAAGAAAAGAAAAGCAATAGAAAATTTAGCAAAAATCAAGAAAAGCAAGACTTATCTAGAAAATATGTGAGGACAGTGCCAAAGGTTCCTAGATGCCTCGGGAATTCCAAAGCTCCAAAATTGAATGTGAGAATGAGCAATGGTAGCTTTGGTCATTTTAGTGTTTATGTTGTGAAGGACAAAAATCTAGGAAAAAGAGGCACATGGCGATAGTTTCTAAAAGTAGCTTTAGTGTAACTACGATTGCTAAAATTATATCCATATTTTTTAGGGATGTTTTTTTCTTCTTTTCCAGGAAAGGCTTCCATGCCTACATGGAGAAATTGAGCAATTACCTGGAGAACTGACAACTCATGGGGACATGCATCGAGCAACAGCTGAGGGAATTCTTCTACGCAATTGTTGGGTTGAGTGGCTCTCAATGCTTTTCATGCTCTGTGTAGTTTCCCAACTAAAGATAAGCTAGCAGCTGGTTCTATTCAATTCTAGAGTTGAATCTCACTTTCTTGTTGAACTGCGCATTTCTTGAGAGAAAGGCAATTTTCACTCTAAGATTGTGCAAATAATCGAGGTAGTGTAAGAACCGAGTTGCAACCAAGCGACGAGGCCAGTCATGGTTTGACGAAAAATAAAGTAATCAAACAGAAGCTATAAAGTGAAAGAAAAACTCAATGAAATCACAAGTACCTGGTCAGTGCAGGAGAAGCTGCAGGGAATTTAGTTGTGGGGCTCCAAAACGAAGGTTAGGAAAATTTTTGGAGGGTGGTTGTAGCCACTACAATAATCCCTTATTCATTTGGATATGTAACTCAGATCTAATTTTATTCTTTCCTTCTACACACACTTTCCAATAAAAAGAAATAAAATAAAAAAAAAATCATTTTTTATCAGCATAGCCAGCCTAAAACCGAGATTGTATTAGTCCCTTAGGTGATTGGTAGCACAAGACAATGGGAGAGCCCTATCCAAGGCTGGGGGGTTGCACCTTGGCCTAAAAGTTTTTTTATGGTTTCCCATGTGATCCTTTTTTCATCCTATAGGTTAATTATAGGGTGATAACATATTGACACCATTGTGAGGGAATGAAAGCTTTCATCTTCTCTTGGAAAGATTATGAAATTTTTAGATCTGGTTGTTTATGGAGGACAATCGTCAGACATATGAAGGCTGAACTATTAACTTAGCAACTTTGCTGGATGAAGATGATTTCTATATCTGTAAGGTCTACTCCTTTAAAATGAGATCACATTCTAGGTTTTCCAAACCACATGCCTCATGTAGATTTTCAATTGTTTTTGTCAAAATTCAAATATCAGGTAGGAGATGATGCTACTCCTCATTTGGTCAAATTTCACATGCATGTACATAAAATCAAGGTTCAATTTCATGAGGACTGCATAATGAAGATTGTCAAGGTATCATTGGAGAGAAATTTACAATCATGGTAGGAAATCTCGCCAAATGGTTGTTTGTATTCTCTTAGATATTTTCATGTTGTATTTTATGAGAGGTATAAGAATGTCATCCTTCCTTATTTCTGGTGAAATACTCTTGTACAAATTTTGAAATTTTTATTGAGCATTTGGAAAGTTTTTGTGAAGATGATCAATTTATTGATGATGATATTATAAAGGCCTTTCTTGAGAACCATTTTCACCAGGAAGAATATGTAGAAGATGAATCCCATGACACTCGAGAAAATTCTCAGCAAGTAGGTATTTCTCCCCTGGATGAAAATGAAATAAATCTGCATTTTGATGATGTGCTTTCTCCTGAGCTTGTTGATTACATTAAGCAACCTTTAGACATTTCATAAGAATAGGAGAACAATCATCTCAGTTATAATGAAGAACCAATGCTTACATGTGACAGTGATGTTCCATCCTCCAGGTTTGATGAACATTTGCAGTAGTCTTGTCAATATTTTTCTTATCAAAGGTACGAGGATATTCATCCATATGTCTCTTCATATTTCTCATTTCATGAATCTTTCATTCAAGAAAAAATTGGTCTGAATCAATTTTATAAAGTAGCAAGTGTAGAAACTTTAGGCACTCAAACATCACATAGCATAGAGTTACAAGAAGGCAACACCCCAATATATGACACACTTCAAATAGAATCACATGAAGGGTTAAATTTTAATGTTGTTGATTTATATGATGTGCCTTTCCTTTTTCAATCTATTCATGAATATACAAATTCTCTCCTTGCTATTGATAATGAGGATGATAAACAAACTACTGCAATTAATTTTTGAGAGTGCTCTTGAAGCTGGTGACATAGAATAAGAACAACCAATAGTTAGGAATGTTTTTTATTCTTCTCCTTTCGATGATCAACAAGAAGCAAGCCTTCATGTTTTTAAAGATCCTTTGGTTAGTTCGTTGGAAGCATCAGAAAAGGTGGAGTGTGTTTTGTTCGTTAGCATAGGTTTTGGCCTCAATTTTCATGTTAAGCTGCCAGCATTTACATCTTTTGGTATTCTTACAAACGGTGTGAGGATAATTTCCGTAAATGGCCAACTCCTTTCTTGGATTCATTGGAAAATATCTATCTCTTGAGTGAGAAGGTTATTCTGTAGTTAGTGTAGATAGTAGTATGAATAATCTCAATGGTTTGAGATTATTTTTTAGTAGTGTGCCAGCTTCCAACGGTTTCTTTCGACAATTTAGTATTATTGTTCAAATTTGCAGGTCTAGAAAGCTACCATCAATTATTAACACCCGAGGAGAAGGCCCTATGTCTTTGGTAATGTGTTGTCAAATTTAATATTTTTCTTGAATTTTTCATCTTTTTAATAAGTTTTAGTCAGTTGAGGTTTAGTATTTATGTGTTTGTCAACATTTCCCAATGCTTAGGCTACTAGTTTACAATGTTCTTAGCACCTCATTAGGAGTTTTCCATCCCTGTCGGAGCTAATGATAGGGTTCGATAGTCTAGGAATAATAGTCTTTGTTTATCTTACTATTACATTATCAAGGTATGTTTATAAAATTTAGGCTATGAGTCACAAGGTGTCATAGTCTAAAGGTTTTTGTATGAAATGTTTGTGTGTGTCACAGGATGTCATCCCCATTTTAAAGGTTCATCACATAAAGAGGTATTTGAATCTAAGGTAGAATTTTGTGAAAGTCTCAAGTCTAAAATTCATGAGAAGGTCATGATATCATAAACTGAAATGCGTAATCATGGAAGTAAAGGAATTATTGAGGGTTCAAGGGCTCATTTCATGGGGTTTTCATTCATCATAAGTCTATTAGCAGTCTTCATTTCTCATAATTAGTCTCATTAGTAATCGACATCCTTATGTCACCTCCCCCTTCCTCCACTCAAGCATTCATCATTATGACATGAAAAAAGGCATATGGAAGCACTAAATTCAATTTTTTTTAAAAGTTGTGCACATTCCCACCACATTGCAACCTGCGCTCAAAGAAGTTGTGAACAGAAACCTAGTGTTAGAGAACTTAGAAGGAAATAGGTTGTTGCACAACCTATGTGCAAACTGGGAACAACCAGTATGGAGGTCTTCAAGCATGGAGGGTAGCAATCAGAGGTTTCTTAATCTCAAACACATATACACGCTCAACCTTGCGCAAAACCATCTGCAACCACATCAACCATGGAGGTCTACAACACTCTGCTACAAATTCACTGTAAAACTATTTGTTTTAGCCATCCTTTTAGAAAGAGTTTTTTGACCAAATGAAAATAAATTTTGAAAACATGAAATAGGTTTTTTCAAGGATGTGACAAGGAACAAAAATGTCCTTCCTTTTCTACATAGGCCTATGTTTCAAAAAAACAAAAATCTGCATTTTCCTTATGTTTCATTCATTGTTTTATGGCACATTTTTGTAATAGAAGGAAGTCAATATTTCAAAAATAAAAGTGATTTTTATCAAGAATATGTAAGATAACAAAACTCTCTTCGTCTGTGCACAACTGTTACGGTTTGAGAATTAGAAATGTCACTTGGAGACCCATTTTCCATAATTTCTTGTTGACAAAATTCTGAAATGGTTTTTAAATTTGATTTGAAAATGTGGGGATTTTGGTTGATTGCAATTTTTTTAGGTTCTATAATGATGAATGAGATGTTTGGTTGATCACGACAATCATTTTGGAGTAGGAGCCGCTAATACAACTTCAAAATATTTTTTTGTTGCAAAAGTGTTGCACAAATGGTAAGCAATCATTTTGAAGGTCTACAAAAGCTAAAGAGGGTATCTGAGGGGTTGTACACCAGAAAAAAGCCATTTCAAGCATACCCATTAGCTCATATTTTTCATTTACACCTAGAAACCATGCTAAGTTGAAAACCCATTTCACATTGGTGTGCAACTATATCACTGAGGCCTATTTTTTCATATTGTTATTTTGGGACACTCTAGAAGTATGTTAGTGATTAGATAGTTGTGGATGAGCTATATTATGATTTTCTAGACACGATTTTCTAAATATTTCTTTATGCTTTAAATCATGATGTTTCTAATTTGGGATAGCCTCGATCTTCTTTTCATATACATTGTATCTAGTCTTTTTAGTTTCCATGTAGTGAATTTGACCATCTAGTGGTAATTTCGAATTCCTTATTGTAGTGAAGGAGAACAAGACATGAAAAAATGTTTTGGTTTGGTCTAAAGTGTGAGAAGCTAAGGCTATTTTGTATGCATGCATTTTCTTATAAATGAATAGAAGAAATTTATTGTTATTTGGACATGGATAGTTATGTCATGCTTATTGCTTTGTTTTCCCTTTGTGAGTCATATGTATTTTATTTTAATATATATTTCTAAAATATAGTTTCATATTGTATAAGTTCTCTATGGTCAGCTTAAAAGAATTTTTATTTCAGAATTCATGTTATTTCTCTGTTTAATTTTAGTTGATCATATGTGTTACATTTCTTCTATGGAAAATCTTTCATCTATGGTTTGATGCTCAGTTTGTCACTTTTTCTTGTACTCCACTCATCCTTCCTCTACAATGAACATTGATTAGTTGTGAATAAGTCTTCCTATTTTAACTCTATTGAAAATTGCATTACATCTCTTATTCATTGATTTGTAATTTTGATCCAAATTATTTCTTTCCCTCTGCACCCACCTTCCAAAAATCAAACTAATTTTTTTTTTTTGATAGTCCTAGCGAGCCTAAAATCCATATCCTATTAGTCCCCTAGGTGATTGGTAGCACGAGATAGTGAGAGAACCCTCTCTAAGGTTATTGGTGCTGGACCTTAGCCTAAAAGTGGTTTGTGGTTGCCCGTATGATCCTTTTCTCAACCTAAAGGTTATTTATATGGTGCTAACATGTCCCATGGCCTATGGATTTCTAAAATCACCTTAATGGTGTTATCTTCATATATGAGAGTTTATCGACCAACTAATCTGCCCAATTTTGTTGTTCATAGTGGGTTGAATGACTCAACCTGCCTATGTAGTTTCAAGTCCTTCTAGATAGAATTTATGTGTCTATTGGGGTGCTATCCATCAAAATATTTCAAGGAATTTCTCTAAAGTAGCGTTAGGGACAAATTTATTAATAATCCAATGAGGTAAATCAACCTCCAAAATCCCTATTTTAGGTTCCAAAGTCTTGGCCATAAAATTCAGGATTGCCCCATTATGGTTATACCTAATGCCCCAACTATATTACTTCTACTCCTCTGTACCAGCTCAAAAAGTCTCTCAAGGTAATAACAAAAGTGGGTTCATGTCACCTCAAAGAAGTAGAACTATTAAAGGAAGAAAGTGGCCACTATAATAGTGTCAAATACTAGCAAGCTTGCGGTTTCAACAAATGGTGAATATTTGAAATGACCAAAGGCTCCCAATATGGAAAAGTGCATATAAATTTATAGGCTTAAAGGCATAGGTTGAACAAAAACTCACAAGGTAAGAGAATATGGACTACATCGCTACGAATCCACACTAATAATGACCTCATTAATTTCAAGTAGGTATGAACTCCAATGTAAAATTAATAGTTCATAACATTAGAAATTTCATCCCTAGTTTATATTTTTTGTTTACAGAAGTTAACTGTATTTTTACTTCAGATGGTCCTTAATATTATTTCCACTTTCTTCATATCATTTCTAGTCATATGGATGCCAAGAGGAAGATTCTTGCTTTAATGTCTACCATCCTTGATTTAGTTGTGGGGTGGGGAACAAACCCATTACAAAGTTGAATGTTCAACCTTGGTAACATTTATGCACCTACTGATGCTAAGGAAAAATGAATTTCAGAACATGATGGCTAACAAGCTAGTCGATTCTCAGTGGCTAGTTTGTAGAAACTCCAACACAGTTGAACTATGTATGCTAATTAAGGTGTGTTTCCTATCATAATTCCCTAGGTAGAAAATTTCACTAACTGGTGAGATCAAGAGAGATAAACAAGGATCAAATAGAACTAGCAACACACCCTAAATCAATAGAAAACACAAAACATATAAAGAGAAGAGAATATCATAAATAAGAGAAACACCACATGCAACTAAAGAATTAGGCATAAGGTAACCTTTATCTCCTTATCAAATAATGCATTTGTACAATATTTTTACGCACTCTAAGGTGGAATTCCCTCCCTAAGAGGGTTTACATGCCCATTAATCTAGGTTCATCGCGGCCACCTACAAACTATAGAATAAAGAGTTGGCTAGTATAGATTTTAAGCCAAATCCCCTTCTACACTTGAATAATACAGAGAAAAAGAAAACCCATGATCCTATAGACCTGCGAGTAGAAACTACATCAAAAGAGTTGAGATTAGTGACCCTTTGCAAACAAGAAACATAGGCTTGTTAGCACAATTTAGTATGAATGATTGTAAATAGTTGAGTAGGACTCACATCACAAAATGCAATATCTAAAGAAAAATTACTGACCCTTTGAATATATGAATGATGTCTCCAAATAAGGTGGAGTGAATAATAAGAAAATCACCATCTAAAACTAATATATTCAAATCTATGGAGAGCATAACCATATGTGTACCATAAGAACAATCCATCTAGTCCAACAAATTAAGTGTCCATGAGTCTTCAAGAAAACCCACACAAGGGATCAAGAAGGGGTTAAAAACCTATTATAAAGGTGATCGTGATAACTTAGCTCATTGGCCCTTATGGAAAATTTCGCCTTCCATTAATTTGACATACTAACTGAATAACATAAAATATCATATGCCAAGAAATTATCCAGAACATATAGTTTCAAGTGGGCCCTCCTAGGAAGCCCAAAAAGTGAAAAAATCTTGAAAACCATTCAGAATTTATGAAAATAAGATGATAAATACTTTTGGGTCATTGTTGTAGAAAATACTTGAAGATTAGTGAAATCCTAGTGAAATAAGGTAATCTGAAAAATCATGATGGTAGCCCATAGGGAAATAATATCAAGAAAAAAATTCAAATCAACTCCAAATAGGAGTCGGAAAATACTACAGTTAGAAAAAATAGCAGCCTAGGAAGCCAACACATGAAGACATACTCTTGGGTGCTAGATTTTCCATAGTTAAGGTAGAATATGGACACAAAAAAAACCCTAAAGAGAGAATCTTCCAGCCAACAAAAAACCCATACAACAACCCCAAAACTTCTTCCATTTGACATTCTTCCTTATACAAAAAATACCAACAAGATTAATAAAAAAACGTAATAGGAACAAGTGCACCAACCATAGCATAATCTTAAATAGGAGGGAACAAGAAAAAACCATATAAAGTGCACATTAAAAAGGAGAATGTGGAGGATATGTGTGAAACAATCATGTAATACATGTTCCAAGGGATGAATGATCAACCCAACATGACACACAAGGTACACAGATAAGTGGTTGACAATTAGTAATTGTTGCTAACAGTTGGATGAAATCAGAAATTGTTGCTAACAAGAACTATTTTTAGTTCTCAATCACTTTGAATCTGTAAAAGCCACTCCATCTATTTCTTGCCACCAAACAAAAATGATTGACCCTATTTGAAGGCCTATTTACCAAAATAACAGTGGGAATTTTGATTCAATGGGATTAATACTAAAAATAACTAAGGGAATTGATGCGGTAGGGACAAGTAGGAAAGCTTTTTGATGAAAACAATATATTCTACTGTGACGTTGTAGTGGCTACAACCACCCTCCAAAATATTTCCTAATATTTGTTTTAGAACCTCCCTACTAAAATCTCAGTAGCTTATCTTATACTACTTAGGTACTTGTGTTGTCATTGAGTTTCTTATTTTTCTTTACAACTTGTGCTTGTTTACTTGTTTTGTTGTCTAACCACAAGCTGACCCCATGACTTGGTTGCAAGCCAATTCTATCACTCCCTTGGAAATCTGTGTAATCCTAGAGGGCAACCTGCCTTGTTCTCAGGAAATGTGCAGTTCAACCCAGTAGTGAGCTTCGGCTCTAGAATTGTGTAGACCCAACTCCCCTCTTGCCTTCAGCTAGGAAACTACATAGAGCATGAGGCAGCAACAGCCACTTAGACCAAGAATTGCATAAAATCATTTCTTCATTTGTTGTCTGATGCATGTGCCGGTAAGTTGTCTAGTTCTCCCGAGAACTACAGAATTTCACCATGCATGCATGGAAACCTTTCCCAAAAAATAAAAGAAAATAAAAGTAAAACCGCATCCCTAAAAAATAGGGATCTATTTTTAACATTCAAAGTTACACTTGAGCTATTTTTAGAAACTATCACCATGTGTTGTTTTTTCCTAGTTTTTTTTCCTTCGCATCATAATCGCTAAAATCACTAAATATATTTAATGGGAACTATGATAGCTCATTATCATTTGATCCTAGATCTCAAGAATTCCCAAGCCATCTAGGAACTTTTGGTACAATCGACACAACTTTTATGGGAAAGTTTTTCTTTTCTTGTCTTTTGCCGATTTTTTTTTTCACTTTTGTTTGTTTGGCTTGTGAGGGCACTGTTTTACCCATTTTGTTGAAGGAACATTGGTGTTTTGGTTTGTTTTAGCTTGCAGAAGTGTTGTTTTAAGTTTTTCATTGCCTTTCCTAAGTGTTGTATGCATAACCCACTTTTTCACTAATGGTCATTGTTGCAACGACTCTCTCCACGAGCTTCACTATTTTTCTGTTTGACTGATTCTTGCATTTGTTTTGATTCCATGCATCACTATTCACTCATATCTTCATGAACCATCACAAAAACATTCATATCTACACACTTTCATATTTCCCTTCGGAAGATTTGGGTTTCCTTGGCGTGGATCTAGCTCTTCCTAGCATGCAATGTGCATTTCTAGATCTCAAGGCTCTCCCTTGGTTCCAAGAATTACACAAAGGCTTCCAGTGACTGGCTCCAACTACGCACTACACAGTTCTAGGAGATAGTCGTGAAGTATTTCACATTGGGATCACTCAATGCACTGTCCAAACCATATACATGGAGTTGGAACAGGAGGCACAAGATCAGGATACCGACCTCATTCCCAAAACATCTGAGGTAGCACCATAGTCTCCACCACCTCCAAAATCAGAACTAGTCCTGAGCGAGCAAGGATAGGTTGTCCTCATTGATCAGGATTCGACGATGGATGTGTATAATCTATCATTTAATTAATCACAGCTAAGGATTGTATATGCATGCAGAAAGAAACTCTCGGATGGTCACTTGTCACCTGCACACATAGAGGAAAGGGTGATTGTGTCATATTTTATAAGACATCCAACTGCAATGGTCAATGCCTTTAAGGCTTATGCAAAATTCATGAGTTAAGATCTCAAGTGATCTATATACGAAACTACTTGAGGATTATGATAAATCACAAGTGATTATATTAGAGTTTTAAGCCTATTATATCAAATTCATAAACACATAAATATGAATTAAAAGTTTAGTTTTCACAGAAAATAGCAAACAACATCACCATAAAAGAAAACACAATGCAACAAAATGATGAAGGAGTTCACCCCTCCCGGGATACATCTCCTGGTCTAGCTTCCAATGGTTGCGCCTCTTTCATTATGATTATAAACATAGTGTTTACATCATGTTATAGTGCTCAAATGGCTTCAATAAAAACTCTAATGGCTTCAGAGCTATCAAAAATGGCTATATAGCCTCTTTGTGCTCCCAACAAGATGAAAACCTAAAACTTTATGCCTCTTTCTCTATTTTACCAAGTTTTGCAGCTAGCCATCCTACAATTCGGCCAAAACCTAGCTCACGTGCTCTAAACATGGAAATGACATGCTAATCCTGGCACAATTCATGCTCGATGGGTGAAATTGTAAGACCGTTGAGGATGCCCTTAAGCCCCAGTCTCGAAAATCCTCGTCGCATGACGACCATACGGCCACATAAAGTGTTGCAGTTAAGGGGTTCTATCTAGCACATGATTCTAGCACACACCTTGCTTCTATGGTTGCATATGACAATTTTTCGCCCCCCTTAGGGCTGGCCCCTTTGTCTTTCACACCTATGCTTTTATGGAAGATCAATACGATGTAGAGTTGACCCCTCGATCCTTAGCGCCTTTATTGTGGCTCCTTTTCCACATGATTTTGGTCACATAGGAGTCTATATGATCTGGAAATAGCCCCCTTACCCCTTTACGCCATGGTCTTTAGAATTGGCCATATGGTTCAAGGTTGATCCCTTACGGATGCCCCCATCTCCGTTTTCTCCCACTACAGTCATGCACCCGTCAACTATGGTTTGTTTATTGCATTCCACGGGCTTATCATGTGGGCCACAATAGGGCCTAGCCCTTACCCCCCCCGCCCACAGTCCCATGGTGTTGGGGAGGCTAGGGCCTAGGCCTTAGCTCGATCTACCCAAGAAATGAGTCATTGTAAAACTTAAATACATTTTATTCCAATGGTATAAAAGGAAACAACATAGTATGGTTGGTGTTTGACTTTGGTTGCTAGTGGGAGGTGACAACTTCAAAACCCCGAGGCTGTCACTCCTCGCTTAACCAAATTTTAGTGGCCACTGAGGTGCCACGTGGCGGCCTCTAGTTGGGCCACATGGTAATATATGGTTGACCCACCTCAAATAATTCATCCTCCAATAAAATCTGCCAAGTCATAGCCAATAAGAACTTGCCAAGTGTCAGGATGCCATTGTTCCATGTAACCTAGTCACCGTACCCAGTTAGTAGGCCGAGTTAGCTATACAGACTACTAACTGGGTAGTCATCCATGGCCAAAAACCATTTTTTACCTATTTCCACAAACAAACAAAACTCATTTTTGGGAGCATGCGACATCCATTTTCTGCGAAATGAGTTGCGCTAGATTTAGAACGATGAGCTCTACGTAGTAATTTAGTTTTTGAGCCATTGTGAAAAATTTCATTTTGAGAATATTTTTTATCCACAAGATCACTCCTCCCCACTAGAAGATTTTGGATCCCAAAATCTCTTTATTACTGAAAAATTAGATAAAGATACATCCTCCTCACCCTTCTAGTCTCAACCCACCATAATTTTCTTGAATTCAACAATCTCAGCTTTTCATAAAAACTGATATTTTTCCTTGTTTTTCGAGACCCTGTCTTGCTATTGTAGATACCATCTTGCTGTAATTTTCTAGAATTTACAGAACATAAAATTGTCCTTAAAGGAAAAAAAATATTCCCTCCTCAGTCGTTAATCAAAGCAAACTTAAACAAGTTGAAACTCTTTTGACGACGGACACTGTTGAAATGATGATGTTCAGCTTGTCTTGGCTTATACTTGGATCAACATTTGACCAAGTATTTTAGCCATTTTCGTGCACCATTTTGAAACCAACAAGAAGAACTTATCAAACCTATGCCTTCTTTTTCAGATTTCATTGACTCTTTCTCTTTGAACTTTACACTCTTTAGCACCAGCATCTTATTCCCATCACTGTTCAATAATGATGTATGTTGTTGTAATTTTTCCTCATCTTGTTTACCTCTTTTAGGAGGCAACATATTAGATCCCTCAAACAACCTATCACGACCATTAGCAACCTCAATGAAATCATATTTTTCATTTGATGAATTTCCTTCAAAGGTCTCATTCACAACATCTTGATGTTTGAACATTAACAAAGCAAAATTTTGAATTGCATTCACAAGTCTCTTCATTTGTCTAGCACGCATAAGAGACAAAATCATCTTCTTATGATGCGATCTAACTATGTAATCAATCCCATTCTTGAATAATTGATTCTTATTATCATGACAATGAAAAATTTATCTCCTATCATAAAGACATGGGCTTCTGAAAACAATACCAAAAATTTCAATCGAAATTACATCAAGTTCATCTTCATTAAGAAAGTTTTCACTGATTGCAAATGTAATGATGCACTTGCTTTTCACCTACAAATTCTCATTCTTAAATATCTAGCCTAAAGTATAAGGGTTTGGATGTGGAATGGTTTCTAGATTTAACTTCTTGACTAAGTCTTCAAAAATTAGATTTTCTTGTAACCAACTATCAAATAGTGTGTCAATTTTGGTATGCTTTGAAACAACTCTAATGTGGAAAAATTCAATTCTTGTTTCATTATTTTTAGCATCATTGGAACAACTTGAAAAAATAGTTATTTCTATGTTCTTATCTTTCAAACCCATAGATGTAATCTTGGTTTTATCTACTGAATCAAAACCTAAGTCATGTTCTATAATTGCAACTGTTTTCTCCTTCTCTTTGTTTCTAACTTTTTTGGGTATCATCTCTAGATGAAATTTCCAACAATGGTCTTCATCATGGCCATCTTTCAAACAATGTTTGCATGTGAAATTTTCTTTTTCCATTTCAATAGAAGAATTATTCTTCCCTTTTCCCTTAAAATTACCCTTTCCTTTTTCTCCAATTTCAAGGGAACTCTCACTTTTCTCATCTCAAACATGTTACCCTCTTGCTTCTAGAAGTGTGTCTTGTACACAAAATTCATCTAATTTTTGAGACTAAACATAAGAATAGTGTGTCTTAGGTCACTATGTAAACATCCAATATATTTTAACAAAGCGTCTTGAGATGGAAAATCTACACCCAATACTAGTTTTATTCTCCTAAATTCTTGATTATAGTTTTGAACACGTTTTCCTTTTAATTGCCTAAAATTCTGCCAATCCATAATAGCCATATTCATAAAATATAATGGATAAAATTTTGTTGTTAATGCAACAATAAAATCAATCCAAGATCTTGAGACCTTACCATGCTTTTTCATATCCTATTGTGTTTTGGCTTCCCACTAAATCAGTGTTGCACTTCCAACCTTAATGAAGCCAACTAGATATTTGTTTCATCATCATTGATGCTTTGTATCCTGCAATATACTTTAAGTTTATGAACCCAATTATCTAGTTTTTTAGCATTATTCTCACCATTATACATGGGCAATTCAAATTTAGCATCAAGTTTCAACAAGGTAGTTTTACCATGTCCCTTTGTAGTATGTGGAGGCGTTTGCGAAAGGGTTGTTGTGGAAGAGGATGAAGGTGAAGGTGAGGATGGAGGTGAAGATGATGGTGGAGAAGATGCATGTTTATCTCCATTCCCTTTTTTGGGCTTATCCTCATCTCCTCCTTTTACTCTAGAAGAACCCTCTCCTTTTGAAGGCTTGGAGCTCTCATCATGCAATCTTGTGCTTCTCTCTTCATAGAGAACTTTCACCATCCCATTCATGTCAAAGAATGATTTTCTAAAATCCTTCTCATCATTTGGCCTGTTACCAGGTCCTCCTTCATGTGACATGTTTACTGAAGCTTCAAGTATAATTCGAGGTGAAAGTTTTTGTGGATATTATGGAAAATGTGCTCTCCTTGTCCTTGTTCCAACTTGAGAACCTACACCCATGACATTTATTTCTTCTCTCTTGATATTCAACATTGTAAACATCATAAACTCTTGTAAGGAATTAAATCCTCATAGCAACAAAGAACCTATGCTTTGATATCAAACTTGATTTTTATATGAAACTAATTGAGGATTATGATAAATTTCATGTTATTAAATTAGAGTTTTATGCCTCTTATATCAAATTCATAAACACATAAACATGAATTAGAAGTTTAGCTTTTACAGAAAATAGTAAACAACATAGCAAAATGATGAAGGAGTTCACGCCTCCTCGGCTACATCTCCTAGTCTAGCTTCCAATTGTTGAGCCTCTTTCATTATGCTCATAAAAATAGTGATTGCATAAGGTTACAATGCTCAAATTTCATTAATAACAGGTCCAATGGCTTTATAGCTTTCAAAAACCCTTGTCTAATCTCTTTCTCCTCCCAAAAAGACCAAAAACTAAGAAAGTTATGCCTCTTTCTCTCTTCTCCCATGTTCTACAGCTAATCATCCTATAATTCAGCCAAAACCCATCTTGTGCACCCCAAACATGGAAATGATGCGCTAAGCCTTGCACAATTCATGCTCAGCGGGAAATATTATAAGACCGTTAAGCGTGCCATTAAGCCCCAATCCCGAAGATATTGGTTGAATGATGGCCACACGACCACATAAAGTGCTTAAGCTAGGGGGCTTTATCTAGCCCTTGTCGCTAGCATGCCCCTTGGTTCTATGGTTGCATATGACCATTTTTTTTCACCCTTGTGGCTAGCCCCTCTGTCTGTCGCACCTGTGGTTTTATGGATGATCAATATGACCTAGGGCTGGCCCCTCGATCCTTGGTGCCTTTGTCATGGCTCCTTTTTCATGTGTTGGAGGTCATGTATGGGTCTATATGACCTAGTGATGGCCCCCTTACTGCTATACGCAATGATATTCAGACTTGGGCATATGGTTCGGGGATCATCCCTTAGGGATGGCCCCCATCTTTGTTCACTCTCACTACGGTCATGCACTCATCGAATACGATCTGTTTGTTGTGAGGCAAGGCTTATCATGTGGGCCAGGCTAGGTTCTAACCCTTGGCTCCCTGCTCATAGTCCTATGGCATTGGGGTGGCTAGGGGCTATGCCTTATCCCAACCCCTCCCCAAAAATGTGTCATTGTAAAACTTAAATATGTATTGTTTCAATGTTATAATAAGAAACAAGGTAGTGTGATTGGTGTTGGACCTTGATTGCTAGTGGGAGGTCATGAGTTGGAAACCTCGGGGTTGTCACTCCACCGTTAACCAAATTTTAGTGGCCACTGAGGTTCCATGTGGAAACCTCTGGTTGGGCCACGTGGCAACCTGTGGTTTTTCCACCTCAAACAAGTCATCCTCCAATAAAAATCTACCAAATGACATCCAATATGAACTTGCCAAGTGTTGCATTTCCATTGGTCTGTGAAACCCAGTCACCTTACCTAGTCAACAAGCCCAGCCAATTGTATGGAATGTTGGCTGGTGTAGAGTCTCAAAGAAGGTACGTTTTGATGGTTATTTCAGTATCTTTTTCATTAGGATATATAAGCCTTTCTGCATTTTAAACTTAGATAATAACGAGACACGTGAGGTTAATAGACAAAACGGATAATTGTCGTTCTTACGTGCAGGAAGGAGGAAAAGCAGAAATTAGCCATCTCAAAGGGAAAGACAAAGAGGAGCTAACTGTTGTCCCTTTGACGAGGAACCGCAAAAAGACCAGATCAAAATGGACCAACCCAGAAGAGGAAGCGGGGATACCAGTTCGGAGCAGAAAAGGAAAGAAGTGACTCAGGGTTAATGACTCTGCGAATCCCTTAGGATCTTAGATCCCGAGGGATCACTATTTTATCTATTTTTTGTATCTAGATGTCTCCGTCATCATCCTTATATAAGAGATAGCATTGTTGGCTATAGGGGAGGTTCTGTTGTAATTCCTTTTTACCAGATCAAAACTATGATCTTTATGTCCTGTTAAGACTCGCTTTGTTGTAAAGTTTATTTCATGCATTAATACAGACTTGGTTACCTTTTTATCTTTGATCCTGGATCAACTTTAAGCAGTGTACCCCTGGAGGCTAACGGCCCGGCCCTGGAGGACACTTTCTCTTGTACCATTACGTGTGGTGTCTGTGTGGTTTTCTCATAGGCGTAATCTGGTAATCTGTTGTGTTTTATGAACGTTATATTGCACGCTCTGTTATGTTTAACTTGTTTAATGTTCCTGCAAATTGAAATCTTATATTGACACTGCATTATGTTACCAATTCATTGAAGTGTTGATTAATCTCTACAGGATATTATCACTCTAGTACAGAGTTCATCGTGGTTGTGTTTTAGCAGTATGACAATTATCTTGAGAAGTCTGATTTCAGATGATTATTGAATATTACTGTTTATATCTTGAGATGCAATCACATCCGTTTATTCAGATCAATAACAGAAGCATGTTTTTAGGGTTGTAATTCTTTTGAGACTACAGGATTGATGTTTTGATTGGAGTGGTTAGATAGAATCACAGCTTGATGAAATTGGTTATTGCTTATTCCAGTTGTTGTTCCATTTCTAAATTGTTGTTCCATTTAGTTGCTGTTCCATTTTTGAATTGCTGTTCCATTTAGTTGTTGTTCCATTTTTGAATTGTTGTTCCATTTCAATCGCTGGTCTATTTCAAGATTGCTGATTTGTTGTTTCATTTACTTGCCATTTCTTAAGGACAGACTCAGGCTGTAGTGAGTGTCAGCTTCTGCTATTTGGCTCCCAGACCTCTGATCTACTCCCATCAGTTATGAAAGGGATAGGTTATTGCCACCAAACCCTTGGCTGATGTGCTGTTCTATTTCATCGTTATTTCCTTTACTTGCCGTTTCATTTATATTCATCAAGGATGATCTCAGGTTGTAGTGAGCCCCAACATCTACTACCTAGCTCCCAGAACTCGGATTTGTTCTCATCAGTTATGAAAAGGATGGGTTATTGCTACCGAACCTTCGACTGATGCAATGCTTGGTGTGATTTAGCCTTTTGAAGTAGTTAAGCGTAGATATGCAACCATTTACTTTTGTAGCCTTTAAGTAGCTATACTACGAGCATTACTGTAACAAGTGCTAAGCCTCAAACTGAGACACTCTTTTGAAATAGCAAGACGTTCCCTGATTGACATTCTAATGTGAGGTAACTAGAGGTGAAAGAGACCCTTTTTATAGCTCTACATTTTGGCGTCGTTGCTGGGGAAAGAGTGTAGCCATTTGTCTTTTTCAGGGTAGTGTACGAACCTGCTAGGGAAGAATTGGGTTTTGAAAACAGAAGGTAAGAACCTACGTATGGAGCATGTAAAATTCCTTCTCCTTTGCCCGCTTTCCTGCAAATTTTCTGCTATCTGCTTAAGAAAGATTTAGTAGTTAAATTGAGTGCATGACTAAGCAGAAAAAGCCGGAGAAAAATCCCAAACCTTTGCCGAAGCCAGAAAAAGCTAAGGGGCCGGTGACCCTTGGTCGAACAACATTCATAGACGAAATCTATAAGAAAGCTGAATCTCAGCCTTCAGTAGGACCTAGGAAAGTTATTTCCAGACAGCCTACTAGCTCCCTTCAGGCCACAAGTTCACCATCTGTAGCCTTTGCTAAGGTGCATAGTCAAACTGACGAACAGGACTTTCAAGAAATTGAAAATTCTATTCCATAGAAATTGCAAGAAGGGAATTTTAGTAATCTTTGTGAAGGAGAAGGGGAAACAGGGGAAGAGCCGAGATCTCCTCCTAGGATAACATAGCCATTGAATAGCCCAGACAAAGGAAGTGCGGTAAAAATTATTATTGAAAAGATCCAATCCCCTCAGATAGGAATTCCAGATAGAGGAAGTGCTATTAAAACTAATCCTGTCAAAGCCATTCCTGCTCAACCAAGGAACACTCTTATAGATATTCCGAAAGGTTATTGGCATATATTTGACCCAATGGCTCAAAATCCACCAAACACCCAAACCTCTACAATACAATACCCCATATTGGATTCTGCAGCAAATTCCCCCATGAAAGCAATTCCCCTTCAACATATCCCTACATTTCACGGACTTACATCAGAAGATCCAAATGCATTTTTATTTGAATTTGATGTACTATGCAGGGGATATGACTACACCACTGACCCCCAGAAACTAAAACTATTTCCCTAGACCATGAAAGGGGCTGCTTTAAGATGGTTTATGGGATTAGGTGGTGGGGTTATAAATAATTGGGATCAAATGAAGGAATCTTTTCTAAAAAAATATCAAGATTACTGCAGGTCTAGAGAACTAAAAGATGAAATATTCCAGATGGTGGCTAGACCAAGCGAAACATTAGAAGAATATGTGGAGCATTTTTAGTATGATTTGCAAAGATCGCCCTATGCATCATCACCCTTACCTGATAATGTGTTGAAAACAGCATTAATAAGAGGCATGAAAGAACAATGGATTGATACATTAAACATTATGGGAAAAGGGGATATTTATCAGGAAAGTTTTGCTAACATAATTAATCTATGCATCAGGAGTTCGAGAGGCAGTACACGGATCAAACCAGCAGAACATGATCGGTTTGTAAGAGAAAACAAAATCTCATCAGAAGGAGTAAGGCGGGCTGAAATCGGAAATTTATTGGAAAACTTTAAAACTGATATACTAGGAACACTCACTACACAATTGGATGTTTTGCAGGCTAAGCAAAAGCAAATGGAGACAGAACAGAATTTAGCTATCTTCTGCCCCAGATGTAGGAAGAAGCATAGCCATAAGGAATGCCCACTAGATGCTGTCCAAGCATGCACCATTTGTGCAAAGGATCATTCGACAGAAAGTTGTCCCTCACTACCTGGACTAAAAGCAGTATATAAGGAGGCAGAAGAAGAACTAGAAACGGTGTACATGCTCAACCAGCGTCGTCAGTGGCAGCCACGACAAACTGGTATGTTTTCAGACCCAACTTCTTCTTTTCAGTATCCCTAGTATAACTCTCAACAATATAATACATGGAAAAGCCAATTTCAGCCCCCATCCCCAAACTGGTCACCACAATCATATCCTTCTGTTAATCCATGGCTAAATCAGATGAGTCAATCTGGTTGGTCGAATCCTCCTTATCCCCCACCATATTGGCAAAACAGCCCATATCCTCCACAATGGACTCCCCCTACTTCACAAAGTTCAGCCTGGCAGAATAACTGGCAGAGACCAACAAATCAGCCAGTAGGGAATGTCCCTCTCCCTCAACCTACACTGCCAGCTTTACAGCAAAATCCCCAGGCTAATCCGAGACCACAACTCCCAACCCAGCCCAATCCCAACCCAAATAACGAACTGGTCCAAGCACTCCAAATTTTAGAAACACCAGAAGAAGCACCCGATCTGAGGGAGTGCAATGATCTTCAGCTAAGATCTGGGCGTATTATCCAAACAGAGGGAAATAAAACAGTTCAGATTGAAGATCAGTTACCTAGAGAACATCTGTCACAAGAAGAGGATGTGAATAGACAACAAACTCATAATCAAGCAACCACATCCTCTCCCCCGTTCCCAGAACGTTTAGTCATACCTCGACCGATACAACAATCTAATTTTGACATTCTGGGAGAATTACAAAATTTGTACATAAAAATTCCATTCCTTCAGGCCATTCAAGACATTCTGATATACGCAAAAACTATTAAAGAATTGTGCATAAAAAGGCCAAGGAGGAATATAATGGATAACCCAAGAGTTCAAGTAGTCGGTACTTTATCTGACCTATTGTTAGGAAAGGAAACACCTATTAAGTATGAGGACCCAGGAAACCCAATAGTAACTTTTCAAATTTATGGTCAAACCCTAACCAATGCCTTAGTTGATCTTGGAGTTGCAATCAATATATTGACAACTTCTACTTGCCAAAAGCTAGGCATTACATCTGCAGAACCTACCTCAACTCTGCTAGAATTGGCCGATCGATCTGTGGTTAGACCGGAAGGCATACTGCATGATGTCATGGTCTCGGTTGACTCCTGGGAATACCCAACTGATTTTCTGATAATAAACCCTAAAACCCGACTTGATGGACATCCGCTGATCTTAGGAAGACCTTGGCTCGCTACCGTTGATGCCTATATCGGCTGTCGGCAAGGGAACATGATTATAACCAAGGGGGCAGATATCAAGAATTTAGTACTATATCCCCCAACACAGCCAAGTATCACTATAGTTAAAACTAATAGGCACCCTGTATCATATCTGACTGACAACATCAGATCTCCATTAACTATACAAGAAGCACTAGAGTTAAAAGACCAAACAGAAGATGATGCCATCAGTAATTTCATTAGTCAAACTGAACTCACATCTTGTACCCAGTGTCATATGATAAAAGCAACATTTGATAACGAAGTAGAAGAGGAACCTCTGAAAGATGCACATGATCACACAATCCCTATCACTTCAGTTGCACATACTAAAATTGTGGAAATCGAACCTGGAAAGACCTTAAACATTAACGCTGATCTTACACCCGAACAAGAAACAAAATCCATCTATATTTTAAGAAAATATAAAGAAGCATTTGCATGGGATTATCCTGATATGAAGGGAATTGACCCGTAGTTATGTACACACCACATCTACATAGAAAATGATGCAAGACCTATTAGGCAGCCTCAGAGAAGACTAAACCCTCACCGAAAAGAAGTAGTAAAAGCTGAGCTTCAAAAACTTTTAGATGTTAACTTCATCTACCCTATCTCTGATTGTAAATGGGTCCCCCCACTTGTGGTGGTACCAAAAAAGAACGGGAAGTGGAGGATCTGTGTGGACTACAGGGAGCTAAATAAGGCAACGCAAAAAGATCACTTTCCTCTCCCGTTCATCGATCAAGTGTTGGACACTTTGGCAGGGAAGAAATTATTTTCTTTTCTCGACGGCTTCAGTGGGTATAACCAAATACAGATTGCCCATGAAGATCAGGACAAAACTACTTTTACTTGTCCTTGGGGAACATTCGCCTACCGAGTTTTACCTTTTGGTTTATGTAATACCCCTGCCACATTCCAAAGGGCTATCCTTAGCATTTTTGCAGACCTAATAAATGAAGGACTGGAAGTATATATGGACAAATTTACTCCATATGGAGATGAGTTTGATCCAGCATTGGAGACACTAGAAAAAGTCCTACAATGTTGCATAGCTACCAGGGTCTCTTTAAGCCATGAAAAATGTTACATGATGATGACAAAAGGACTTATTCTAGGACATTAAATTTCAGCAGCTGGCATTCAGGTAGACCCAACCAAAATCCAAATACTTTTGCTTATTCCTACTCCTACTACTCAAACAGAGGTACGTAGCTTTCTTGGATTCTCTGGTTATTACAGAAGATTTATAGAACATTATTCACGTATTGCTGCACCATTGTATGCATTAACTGGTAATATTGATTTCTGTTGGATAGACAAATGCGAATGTGCCTTCAATGATCTGAAGAAGCTCGTATCTATAGCCCTAGTTCTTCGGGGACCAAATTGGGATTTGCCATTCTAGATATCATCTGATGCCTCAGATACAACCATTGGAGCGGCCCTTGGACAGGAGGAGGATATAAAACCATATTCAATTTATTACATTAGCAAGAATCTATCCCCTGCTGAATTGAATTATACTATCACTGAAAAAGAATTTCTAGCTGTTATACATGCTATCAATAAATTCAGACATTACATTACTGGATATCCCGTTATCCTGTACACAAATCATTCTGCTATAAAATATTTAGCAAATAAGCCTGTCACAAATGGCAGAATAACTAGATGGCTGATTTTAATGTAGGAATTCGATATTACAATCAAGGATCGACCCGGGAAAGAAAACCCGGTAGCTGATTTCCTCTCAAGAGTGCCAAAACTAGTCGATGCAGCAGCAGTTGAAGATCAGTTTCCAGATGAGCATCTCTTTGTTGTTGTTGTTCAAACACCTTGGTATGCGGATGTCGCCAATTACCTAGTAGTAGGTAAGTTACCAACGCATCTAACCCCTAATGAGCGAAAACAGATTGTTCAACGAAGTACCAGATTTTCCTGGATTGGGGGTTATTTGTTTCATACAGGGGCAGACATGCAAATCAGAAGATGCGTTAGACAAGATGAAATTTTCGATATATTGAAAGCATGCCATGACCAACCATGTGGTGGAAATTTCGTTGATCGTAGGACTGCACATTAAGTATTACAAACAGGGTATTATTGGCCCACAATTTTTAAAGATGCAAAGAAATTTGTCCAAGCATGTGACAGTTGCCAGAGAGCGGGACGCCCTAGTCATTCAGATGAGATGCCTTTGAAACCAGAGATAGTCATCGAACCATTTGAGCGTTGGGCTCTTAATTTCGTGGGACCAATCAACCCGCCATCAAACCAAAAAACATACATTTTGGTGGCAACAGAGTATGTCACCAAGTGGGTTGAAGTAGAGGCCTTGCCCAGAGTTACAGAAGAATCGGTTATACAGTTCCTACTCCATCTATTTGTGCATTATGGCGTCCCTAGAGAGATAATTACAGATGGAGGGCCACAGTTTGTTGGGAACAGAATAGCGGCAACACTCAATAAGTATCATGTTCAACATAAAGTTACCACCCCATATCACCCGCAGGCAAATGGGCAAGTAGAAAGCAGTAACAAAATAATAGAGACGATTCTAACAAAAACAATTGCATCACATAAACGTGACTGGGCAGCCAAACTACCAGAAGCACTGTGGGCTTATAGAAAAACATGGAGAAGCACTGCTAGTCACTCACCTTATCAGCTAATGTTTGGAAAACAACCTATCTTTCCTATAGAATTTGAAATCCAGACATTACGAATAGCACAGCAAGTTGGTTTAGATTTAACTGAGGCGTAGACTAATCGACTACAACAGATTAATGAGCTGGATGAAATTAGGTTCTCTTCACTTCAACACACTGCTTTGATACAGCAGCAGGGAGCTAAATGGCATGATACTCTCATTCAAAACAGAGTCTTCCATGAAAGAGACTGGGCTCTTTTGTATGACTCTAGATTTCAGGACTTCCCCGGGAAACTCCAGACTCGTTGGTTGGGACTATATGAAATTCAGAACGTACATGACAATGGGACCCTTACCTTGACTACTATCGATGGTTCTGGATATACCTTCAAGGCAAACGACCATCGAGTCCGTCTCTATCGCAAACCACTTACTCGGGAGTCCTTCTGCCAACAACTACGCCAAGATTCAGATATGGAGATCTTAGGGGAGAAAGACAAGTCTTCCCCGTCTGTAACTCACTTATCGAATTATTTTTGTACATATTTTTTGCAGTATGTTTTGTTATTTCTGCTATTCCTTTTCCAAAAGGAACAACACTTTTGATTTTTATTGTTCGTTTTCCAAAAGGAACAACACTTTTTTGTTGTCCCTTTTCCAAAAGGAACAACACTTTTGATTTCTGCTGTTCCTTTTCCAAAAGGAACAACACTTTTGATTTCTGCTGTACCTTTTCCAAAAGGAACAACACTTTTGATTTCTGTTGATTCCTTTTCCAAAAGGAACAACACTTTTGATTTTTGTTGTTCCTTTTCCAAAAGGGTCAACACTTTTGATTTCTGTTGTTCCTTTTCCAAAAGGAACGACACTTTTGATTTCTGCTGTTCCTTTTCCAAAAGGAACAACACTTTTGATTTCTGTTGTTCCTTTTCCAAAAGGAACAACACTTTTGATTTCTGTTGTTCCTCTTCCAAAAAGAATAGCACTTTTGATTTTTGTTGTCCCTTTTCCAAAAGGAATAGCACTTGCAACTTACGATTTTTTGCGGTTCCTTTTTCAAAAGGAACAACACTTGTGTGTTTTTGCTGCTTCCAAAAGGAACAACACTTTTGATTTCTGCCGATATTTTTTTTAAAAAAAAAGGGGAACGACATTTCCTTGAAACTACTGTTCCTTTCTCCAAACGAACAACATCTGTGAACTATTGTTATGACCTTCCTTGAAAGGAACATTACTCATACGATTTTGAAACAGCTTGCTCCCTCTACCCCAAATTAAGGATGTTTATTGCTGATGTTCTTTCAAGTCTTTTGGAATACGGCTATACATTTATGAGATTAAAGCGAAAACGCAGCATACCGAAATCACTAAATCATAAATCGCTATCTTTATAAGAAACTGCCCTGACTTGGTGAAAGGATGCGGAGAAAGACATGCTTACTTATCATCTTTTGCTGCCATTGTTCTACTAACTTCGTTTTGATTGGTTATCTGTATTATGATGGTTCTTTTTCTTTAATTATCATATGGCAATAGGATCAAAAGATCTATACCTTTCTATTGGGATATTAAGACTTCTTCCACCATTCCTAGTCTTAAGGAGTGTTGAACCACCCTTCGTGCATAAATAGGAAAGGCTCTCTATTAAAAAGAAGCAAAACAAAATTTCTAAAGATTGTAAAATTGCAGGATAGGAAGTCTCATTATGAGCTGGCCTACCATGATCATCAGGATGGAAGCGAAGTGGCATACCCATTAGGGCCACCACACCTAGGAAATGGTCCAAAAGGTATATCAAACAAATAATCCTTGGAATAGGAGGTCTCACCACAAGCCGGCCTGCCCACTATTCGCTCCTTCCTTGTGAATGGCATTATGACTAACTGGTCACCAAGCCAGCATAGTGGCCTACATTTTGACATTGCTCAAACGCTTCCTCGCAGACACAAAGGACTATGGTTCCAGGGGTGAAACAAACAACTCTGCCAAGGTTATGGACACCTGTCGGCAGCAGAGCACTGTTAATGGTATTGAAGTCGTATGTTTACACCAATAGGTAAGAAGATTACATCCTTTTGCTTCTTATGCCGTGATAATTAAATTATATAATATTACCCAACCATATAGCGCATAACAATATATCATCGCCAATCATTACAAATCTACTGACAATGACTGCATGAGACCTTCTATTTATGGCAAATGTCTTATCCCTGAACTTCCATCAAATCACCGCAATCCCATAATATTAAAAGCGATCTAACTTTTTACCTCGATTTCAGTATTAGGCTGTTTTTTGGCGAACATGTCATATATCCATAAGCTGTTCCATAAATACCTCGCGGAAAAACAGACGCTGCTCCTTTATTTGACGGCTGGGACAGCCTATCATATTGCGGGCGGGAGGTAACCTCATCATTCCCCAGAGTACGTGTCAGTCCGCTATTTGAGAAAATTTTGTACTCAAGCACGTCATGGCTCAATGATATGATCTTTTGCTATTTTTGTTTTTCTTCTGCATGAGCTGACGTTCGAAGTTATTTCAATAGCATACGTTGTTGCATTCAAATTTGAACGAGGAATACGCTACCAGCTTCTCTGCGCTTCAACAAACAGTTGTTGTTCCTTTGAAAATTGGGAGTGAAGCTATGGGAGGAAGGTCAGTCCGCCAAGAACCGCAAACACTAACTGTTTCGGCTGCAGCCCGAAGAATCCTAAAAAGAGCAGGATGGTTGACCTATTTCAACCGCCTGAAGGAGTCTAATGAAACAGTAGCAAGAGAATTTTTACGAAACTTACAGGAAGAATACTCCACAATAAGAGGAAGGCGAACCGAAGTCACCAACGACATAATAGCAAGAGTCACGGGACTACCGTCCACAGGACCAGTATGGATAATAAAGAAGGACAGGCTGCAGAAGATTTTGGAAATATTTCAGGATGAGGGTCAGAAGTTGACAATCCGAGGAAAGGGGGTGCTACCAGCAACTCTAGGAGAGCCATGGGCGGAATTGGCAAAAATCATCCAAAGCTACATCACTTGCGAAGGCAGGAAAGATGTGGTAAGACCATGACATCTTAAACTCCTAGCTGTCTTAAAACAAAAATGTTCTATGAATTTTCCTGCATTGTTGAATTCACTATTGCATGATGTCGCATGAAGTATGAAGAAGGCACAACATGTAGAATCAGTTATTAGCCACCACGGATTAATCCGCTTGATAGTAAATTACAGTCTTACCCAGCAGCAGAGCAGCTGGGAAGAACTAATTGTTGTCATCAATAAAAGGATGGCCACATCTGGACGTCTGAAAAAACGAAAACGAGTTGATAACACACCCCAACGTCTAGAGAAACGAAAACAGGACACTTGCATAGAAGTGCAACCTGAAAAACAATCTGAAAAACGACCCGAAAAGCAGAAACATGACGTTGTCACACTCGAACAACCAGAAAAGTGTAGAAAGTCAGCAAGGCTCGCAGGGTTACAAGGAGGGCTGGAGAAGCCCCAAGCAAGCATGAGCCAAGTAATAGAAATCGAAGATGAGCAGTCTGCAGAAACATAAATAGAAGAAGAAAGTAGTAAGGAAACAGAGTAGTCTGCAGAAACAGAAACAAAAGAAGAAGGCAGCGAGGAAACAGAGCATTTTGCAGAGACAGAAACAAAAGGAGAGGATGCCGAGGAAGAAGAGCAGTCTGCAGAGACAGAAATGGAAGGAGAGGATGCCGAGGAAGAAGAACAGTCTGCAGAGACAGAAACGGAAGGAGAGGATGTCGTGGAAGAAGAACAGTCTGCAAAAACAGAAACGGAAGAAGAAGACGTCGAGGGAGAAGAGAAGTCTGCAGAGGCAGAAACAGAAGAAGGAAAGGAGGATCCGGAGCAATCTACAGGGAGAGAAGAAGAACAAGATGAGCAGACTGAAGAAAAAGGAGACGAAAAGGAAGAAGTTGAGCAGTTCGAGTAGGAGGAAGGAATGGAACAGCAGGAAGGGAGCCCATTACAAGACCCGTTAAGGGAAGATGAATTGGCCGACATTTTGGCCAATATGGGCGAATATGGCCAACCCCTGAGTCCATCAAACCTCCATGCCGAAGAGAAAACCCAGGAGAAAGATGCACCCGAGGAATTGCATGAAGAAGAGGCAGAAATAGAAAACTTGCCCGTTCACAATGAGAAGATATTAGAAAATGCTGAGTAGGAACAACCCGTTCCTAGTCAGAAGCCACCAGAGGAAAGTCTGGAGGAAATAAGAGCAAAAGAGGAATCAGCCCAAGAAATAACGGAGCCAAGTAAGGTTCTTACCCCGGAACAATTACCTCAGGAAGAAAATAAGGAAGCTAGCCACAATCCAAACCGCAGTGAACAGCCTGCTGTTCCTTCGGAAGAGATGATGGAAATAAGGGAATTACAAAGGGAAAAGCGGACATTGTTGAACATAATAGCCCAACTTCACCAGCAGATTAGGATTCTAAAAGCAAGGCAAACGGTGAAGGGGACTTCATGAAGAAAAGGTCTGACCACACCAGTAAGGCCCCTTAAGGGCAGGAGGCGGAGGACTAGAAGCTGTACCACTGCTCAAAACCCTGACAGAAGCCAAACTACTGTTCCGAATGAAGCCGAAAAACAAACAGTTGTTCCATTTGAAAAGGAACAACAGTGGGCTGGAGTTCGTGTTAAAATTGAAGAGGATGATAAGATGATTCAGACAGAGGCACCACCATTGGGAGTAATAAGGGTTTTGAACTCGAAACAACGTAATAAGAAAGTTCAAGTAAAGCTCCCGGCCTCCACAGATGCATGGAAGAAAGACCCGAGAACAAGAACCCTCCACCAACATTTGAAGCAGGCCCAGCAAGAAGCAGAAAAGCTTAGGGAGCAAATGGTCCCCCGAGAAAAATATGAAGAATTACAGCAGCAACTAAGGAACGTCAACTTATCTGAAAGCCAAGCTTTCGAAGGATGGCAAAGGGAATAGGAGAAAGTTACCAAGGTAACCCGTAGATTAGATATAGTTATCAAACAAATGGATACCTTGGGTTCTTTATATAATGACGTTCTAGCATGTAGAGCCCCTGCCAAAAATTATGCCCTATTTTCAATGGAGAGGTATTTACAATTGAAAATAAAGGCTGTCAAAGCAGGCGCTCCTATACAGATTAACACTATGGATGATTTCATAAATTGTTGTAAACATTACGGGGTGAAAGTGCAGAGATTATTATGTGAATTTTACTTGCATAACCTAATACTAGAACAAGAGATAAATTGAACCCAGCCCCTTTTGTTGGAGACATTAAATTGCAAGAATTTATCTGATTTGCAGTTAATCAAATTAAATGGCTCAAAGCTTATAACGCTTTTCAAAAACAAGAGAACGGATTAGATCTTTGGGTAAGAGCCGAGCCTAGGGATCTAGTGCAGTTATGGAGGAGTCATAGAAACCTTATGAGGGCTCCAGGAGTGATTGAAGTGCTAGGACCCATGCATGAGGCAATCATTCGGCAGGGACTTGAATATTTTTCCTCTATTAAGGACCCTGCCATTAATGCAGCTAAATTTCGATATCAAGTATCTAATCCGAATATTCAGTTCATAGAACCATTTAAATACGAGAACTTTAGACTTGCTACTAGCCGTTTTCCCCTCTATGGTGAAATTGTTTTGAGGGAAGGGCCATCCTGGTTAGGATATAGGTTCCGGAGTCCAATCATTTGGCATCCAGCACCCGGATACGAAGCCCTATATGAGATGTCTGAGGGTCAGACAGGCCACTTCTTTGATTATTTAGTTTTGCATCACGGCTGTAATCCCTCACATGAGACTCCATCTCCAACTTACTCACTCACTGCATTGCATATCAACTACAATGTTTTCATGAGGTCATGAAAAAGGGTAAGCTGGGGGGTGTGTAGAGTCTCAAAGAAGGTATGTTTTGATGGTTATTTTAGTATCTTTTTCATTAGGATATATAAGCCTTTATGCATTTTAAACTTAGATAATAACGAGACACGTGAGGTTAATAGGCAAAACTGATAATTGTCGTTCTTACGTGCAGGAAGGAGGAAAAGCAGAAATTAGCCATCTCAAAGGGAAAGACAAAGAGGAGCTAACTACTGTCCCTTTGACGGGGAACCGCAAATAGACCAGATCAAAACGGACCAACCCAGAAAAGGAAATGGAGATACCAGTTAGGAGCAGAAAAGGAAAGAAGTGACTCAGGGTTAATGACTATGCAAATCCCTCAGGATCTTAGATCCTGAGGGATTGCTATTTTATCTATTTTTTGTATCTAGATATCTCCGTCATCATCCTTATATAAGAGATAGTATTGTTAGCTATAGGGGAGGTTCTATTGCAATTCCTTTTTACCAGATCAAAACTATGATCTTTATGTCCTGTTAAGACTCGCTTTGCTGTAAAGTTTATTTCATGAATTAATATAGACTTGGTTACTTTTTTATCTTTGATCCTGGATCAACTTTAAGCAGTGTACCCTTGGAGGCTAAGGGCCCGGCCTTGGAGGACACTTGCTCTTGTACCATTACGCGTGGTGTCTGTGTGGTTTGTTCATAGGTGTAATCTGGTAATCTGTTGTGTTTTATGAACGTTACATTGCACACTCTGTTTTGTTTAACTTGTTTAATGTTCCTGCAAATTGAAGTCTTATATTGACACTGCATTATGTTACCAATTCATTAAAGTGTTGATTAATCTCTACAGGATATTATCACTCCAATACAGAGTTCATGGTGGCTGTGTTTTAGCAGTATGACACTTATCTTGAGAAGTCTGATTTCAGATGATTATTGAATATTACTGTTTATATCTTGAGATGCAATCACATGCGTTTATTCAGATCAATAACAGAAGCATGTTTTTAGGGTTGTAATTCTTTTGAGACTGCAGGATTGATGTTTTGATTGGAGTGGTTAGATAGAATCACAACTTGATGAACTTGGTTATTGCTTATTCCAGTTGCTGTTCCATTTAGTTGTTGTTCCATTTCTAAACTGCTGTTCCATTTAGTTGTTGTTCCATTTCTGAATTGCTGTTCCATTTTTGAATTACTGTTCCATTTCAATCGCTGGTATATTTCAAGATTGCTGATTTGTTATTTCATTTACTTGCCATTTCTTAAGGACAAACTCAGGCTGTAGTGAGTGTCAGCTTCTGCTATTTGGCTCCCAGACCTCTGATCTGCTCCCATCAGTTAAGAAAGGGATAGGTTATTGCCACCAAACCCTTGGCTGATGTGTTGTTCTATTTCATCGTTATTTCCTTTACTTGTCGTTTCATTTATATTCATCAAGGATGATCTCAGGCTATAGTGAGCCCCAACATCTGATACCTAACTCCCAGACCTCAGATTTTTTCTCATCAGTTATGAAATGGATGGGTTATTGCTACCGAACCTTCGACTGATGCAATGCTTGGTGTGATTTAGCCTTTTGAAGTAGTTAAGTCGTAGATATGCAACCATTTACTTTTGTAGCCTTTAAGTAGCTGTACTACGAGCATTACTCTAACAAGTGCTAAGCCTCAAACTGAGACACTCTTTTGAAATAGCAAGATGTTCCCGGATTTACATTCTAATGTGAGGTAACTAGAGGTGAAAGAGACCCTTTTTATAGCTCTACAGCTGGGAAACCCTACATTGCCAAAAAACCAATTTTTAACTTCTTTCCCAAATGAACGAAACTCATTTCTAGGAACATAGAACATTCGTTTTCCATGAAACAAGTCGCTCTAGATCCAAAATGACTATCTCTTCGAAGTTGTTCAGGTTTTGATCCATTTTTAAAACATTAATTCTTGAGCATATTTTTTATCCACCCAATCATCAAGTTCTTATTAGTAGAGAATGATTAGATTTCAAAGGAATTTTAAGAGGCTAGACAGATTATAGAACAATCCAAAATATCCACTATGGAAAAGATATGAAAAGTGATACTTGCTGAAGTATCGAATCTTGAGACCACCATGATGAAATTGTATGGGATATTTGTCATCGTGCATAAGGCAATTGTCCATTTGTATTGTTTTCACCAACAGTGCCGAAATATTGTCCAAACCCTCAAAGACATACACACTACAACTACACGTGTATAGGAATGGACAACGAGGTATAAGGGAGACTTGCTTTACTTGCACATGATAATGAAGCCGCAGGAAAATCTAAACATACCATAGATTTGGATGTTGATCTGAAACTATAAGATACTACCTCCTTTCATCACTAGCATTGAGGCTTCCTATGCATGGCTGTTCAAGAGTCTAGATTGCATAGTGAAGACACACATGATCCCTTCAATCAGATCCCTCACTCAAGCCATGAAGAAGAACCAAGTCCTACTAGATGTCGATAGGTACATGGAGTAGTTGATGCAAGAGGCTACCAATGATGACTTATAACTGATCATAGACAACATGTAGAAGTACATCATTAGTCCAACCACACTCAGGATAATGCCCCGTATGCTCCAATATGAGTTGGACAAAGGTTCTAGAACCATATACCTGAAAGCCATGGATGCAAGAGTCCATTTCCATAATTACGTCACCAAATAGTACGGGGACACAATAGTGCAATACCAACCTTGGTATGAGTTCATCATTGAAGACCATCAAGGTGATGTTACCACGTTGGTCTTTCCCCAAGCTTATGAGTCATGGTGTTTTTCTTCTTATGCTTACTCAAGCGTGCCTTTTCCCACATGGGTATATGTGGAAATTGCATTATTATTTTTAAATATATTGTAAGTGAAATTGTTGGGCCCCTATACTACTAGTGTAACCCCGTATTGTTATTAGTACAACCCTCTTATTATATTGTTGTACCCATGTAGTCCCCATATTGTTACTATTGTGCCCCATAGAAGCCCATTATTGTTATTATTGTGCCCTTACATTATTATTGTTATGTCAGCTCTGATTATAGTATGTCCCCTTAAACTCCTATATATAGAAAAGAATTCTTTTCATTTGAATCATCGAAGAAATTTTCATTTGTGTAATGTAAAGGAGGTTGCCCCCTCAAAGAGGCTGAATTATAAGGCATTGATCTATCTTTTCTATCTTTTTGTGAGCCGGTTTCATAACAGAAATTGTAAGTGTCATTAGTGGAATGCAAACGGTCACTATGTAATGTAAAGGTTCATGATGGTAGTCATAGAGTCAAAGGCGAATGTCAAGGGTCACCCCACCCTTTTCTATATAGAACCTCATAACTCATAGTACATGATTTTGGGGAGCCAAGATTTTGGCTAAGCATTGCTTAGAGAAGGCTTGGGGAGTATTGTGATGAGCCTTGGCTTCTACACAATGTAAAGCGAGTACATCTCTTTGGAGAAGCAGGTGATGTTGATTGTAATTTTCCACTATTGGAGCTAGTGGTTGTCAATGGTGTATGTATGGATGGAACTTTCACTTAATAATATAATTGAGCCAACACGTTTTCATGCATATGTTGTTATTATAGTTCAACTATTCTAGTTACTCTAGAAATGTATGTTAATTAAATTATGTATTTTTGTATGAACTATTTTGTATGCAATTGTATAAATCTTGTTGAAGACATGTTGTTGTATTAACCTGTCACTTTGGATTACGGGCTATTCCACTTCTAGCCTGTGATTTAATTCTTCTTGTGTGTTCCTTTCAGGTTGTGTACTATTACAGGCTTCTAAGGGACACACTTCCTTTTTTCTTATGCAGCCAACTCACAAAATAAAAGAAAGGATAGATCAATGACTTCAAAATTAGTCTCTTCGAGGGGGAAACCTCCTTTACATTACACAAATGAAAAATTATTGTATGATTCAAATGACAAAAACTCCTTTCTATGTATAGGATTCTAATGAGTCACAATATAATTAGAGTCGACATAACAATAATGACTAGAAAATGGTGAAATTAGTGACTAGGTGACTAAAAAAGTTAGTCACCACAACTTTTCCAAGTGAAATACTACCAAAAATTAGCAATATTAAGAGACCCAACTAAAAAAAACTAACATAAATGACTATTTTAGTCACTAGTTAAAATATATGACTAGCTAATAAGTAATACTACTAAAAATGACTAACATAAATGACTAATTCAGTCTAGGAAAAAAAGATGAATACCTAACAAAAAATACAATAATATGAACTAGTCATTTATGTTAGTCATTTTAATTGCGTCACTTCAACAATCTAAACTTGCAATTCATAGGGGATACAAAGGTTGTTTTATTTTGGGTGAAAGGATATACTTCCTTGTACACTTCTTTATTGGACCAAAGGATGATTAAAATTATGGAGCTTATTAGAATCTTTAGGGTCGTATCATTTGATCACATTCACAGGGAATAAAATTCAAAGGTGGACAAATTATCGAAAAGGGGAGTGGTCCAACACCTACTTTTGCAACACGACATGACCACCTATAAATGTTGTAACAACCTTTCCAACTTATTTAGTTGGTTGCACATGTATTTCACATTTCTTCTTCATCTTGCAAAGTGGTAGTGCTAAGGATAGGGTATGAACTTTGATCAAAGAATTTTCACTTAGTACCACTACAAAATTTCCTTCATGCAACTTGCATGATGATAAATGGATAAAATTTGAATGTTACAAATGTGTAAGTAGTCCACATTCAACTTTTTTATCTTCCTTGCCCTTAGTAAAAACAACAAGTTTGAATATTTCCTTTATTTATCATCACAAACACATAACTATTTGTTGTCTTAAACATAGTTAATATTGTTGGTGTATGATCTCTCAATTGTGGAATGGTCTCTTGATGATGATAATGAACTCTCAATCTCCAATGCTCATGAATACGATGAATGAATGATCTAATGCCTTACCTGTATAGACAATTTATGATTCATTTTCTATTTTTATTGTGCCATTGTATATATGCTTCACTAGCATCTCATGCTATATGGTTAATTGAGCAAGATTTAGATTTCATTATTCAAGTATAATTTGGTTCCATGAATAAGCATAGTTGTGTAATTAAAATCATTCAAAATTTGTTAATAATTCATGGTTTGTTTGACTATTCGCACACTTATCCCTAACCTTTTACTTTGAGAGTGAGTAGTGTCAAATCACTAGTCTTTGTTAAGGAACTTCCTTTCATTACTCAATGACCTAAATTGGATCACTATTTAAGGATTACCCCCTAGATAAGGATATACTTCTTGTAGTATAAAGAGTGAAAGAAGGCCAGCAAGGTGACATTCGGTGGCTTGCTTGATGGGTGGGGTCAAACTTTTTTTTTCTATGAGAGTGTTTGAGTGGAGATACAATTTAGAAAATGCTTACAAGAAAATTAGTTTCTTTTATTTCCATCACCTAAACTACCTCCAATAAAATCATGTTCTTTTAATAAAACCTTATTTTGATAAATAATTAATTCAATCAATTAAAAAATATTATTATTATTATTATTGTTATTTTTTGTATATGAGAGAATAGACAACTACAACATGTTTGTACTTAAGGATCGATTCTATCCACTACCACAATCACCTCCAATTGTACCATATTGCCTCACATGTGGCACACTGAGCTAATTGAATTTTAAACCAATAACATCATAAGAAATTCCTTAACAACCCATTCTATCATCAACTAATCTACACCACGGGGCAAATTAAAAATAACTTTTAATATTAAAAAATATGGCCAATTTATTTTATTTGAAAATCAATTTTAACATCTAATTTGAGGAAACTCCATAAAATAAAATTTAATGTGAAAATGTTAAGCAAAATAAAGTTGGGGTAAATTATAAAAATAAAAAATAAGTAAAGTGAAATATAAAATTAATAATAATTATTATAATTAATAATTCAATCATATTAATCGTAATTTACCAAGTGTCAAAGGCATAAAATCTCTTCAAATACAAACCTTTTTTAAAGTGAGAAGATATTTGATCCCCTCTACCCTTGGTAAATCAAAAACTAATATCTAAAATTAAGATATATCTAAACTAGTTTTATATCAATTTATGTAATTGAAAGTAAAGAATTATTGTTTTAATGAAAAGTTACTTTCAAAAATATTTGTAATTTCCTTAATTTTAAAATAAAGCAAACGTAGTTCCACCTTAACTCCGGATCTCTCAAGCAACGAGAGGGATCACATCTCTTGAGGTGAAAACCTCTTTTTCGAGTGCAAAACTTGAGGAAAGGTTTGTACCTCGAGAGATTTGATCCCTCTTGATGCTTGATAGATCCAGAGTTAGGATGGATCTAAGTTGGTTTTTGTCATGTGCGGACAAAGAAAATATAACAAACATATGATTAATTTTACCAATAATATGTAAATTCATCTAATATTAATATAATCATTTTAAATATGCTAATATGCCTCATATTAATTTGTATATTTTAATTTTAAACTTGCTAAGTTGCCTTAGTTTGTTGTGATGATAATAACTATAATGATGAAAAATGATGAAATATAAATTTTGAATGTAAAGGGACAATGTAATAGTGTTGAATGATAGAAAATGTGAATAATAAGAATAAAATCAATTACAAATAGTCTTCATTGTGGTTAATCTAAAATTATTTTCTTCTATTATTCTTATTGTCACCCTTTTTACTTCTGTCATCTTTTCATATTGATTGTCATATTTTCATATCGATTATATGAAACCGATAGGGTAAACCATAAACCAGTTAAATATTTAGCTCAATCTATTATAGTAAACATCATCCTTTATCTCTCCTTCTCTCCAATATTAATAGGTTGAATTACTATAACACAAACATGAATGTACATTGTCAATACTTTTTTGTGCTTACACTGAAATCAATGCATAATGTTAATCCAATCACTTTAAAATTAATTTACCATCATTCATCCAATTACATCAAAACTAAAATCAACATTTACATTGAAATTAATGAATCTAATGCAAACAATTAAATAAGATTAGAAAACAAATTTTACAATAAATCATTACATCTAATTAAAGAAATCAAATAAGATTAGAAATCAACATTTACACTCAAATCAATTCATCTAGTGCACATAAGAAAATTCGATTGTAAACCAACATCTACATTGAAATTAATGTACCTAGTGTAGGTAAGAAAATATGATTATAAAATAAAATCTACACTGATATCAATGCATCTAGTGCAAGCAATCAAATAGGGTTAGAAATCACCATCTACATTGAAATCAATGCATTTAGTGCAAGGAATCAAATAAAATTAGAAATCACCATCTACACTAAAATCAATGCATCTAGTGCAAGAAATCAAACATTATTAGAAATCAACATCTACATTGAAATCAATGCATCCAGTGCAAGCAATCAAATAGGAATAGAAATCACCATATACATTGAAATCAATGCATTTAGTGCAAGCAATCAAATAGGATTAGAAATCATGTACATTGAAATTAATGCACTAGTGAAAGAAATCAAATTAGATTAGAAATCGCTGTCTACACTGAAATCAATGTATCTAGTGAAAGAAATATTCTTCCCTCCCACCTCTATATATATATATATATATATATATATATATATATATATATATATATATATATATCCCTCCATGTCTCCTTATTTTCCACTCTATATCAACCCCCCAAACAAACATGCTATTTCACTTCATATCTATCAATCTCTTTGTCCCTCCCTCCCTCTCTCCATCTCTCTCTTCTTTCCTCTCTTCACAATTCATATATACCTCTATCTCCATTTCTATATCACTACCAAAAAATACACTTTGTTTCTTCAATCTATCTACCTATCCCTCCCTCATCCCCCCCACCCCCATCTCTCTCTCTCTCTCTCTCTCTCTCTCTCTCTCTCTCTCTTCCCCTTCCCTCCCTCTCCCCTACTTCTATCTCTCTTACCTACTTATTTCCTCTCCCCCTCTCCCTCCATCATCTTTATCCCTCCCTCTCTCTCTCTTCACCTTTCTCTCTATATTTCTTTTTTCTTACATATTTCTCTCTCCCCCCACAACTCCATCCCTCTTTCCCTCCCTCACTTCACTCTCTCACATCCTCTATCTCTCCCTTCATCTCTTTCTCTCTCTTTCTCTTACTCTTCAACCTCCAACTATATTACTATATCCCTCCCTCTCTCCTTCTCTCCCCCATTCTCTCCATCTCTCCTACTTTTTCTTTATCTCAACCCTAAACATACATACTCTCTCTCCATCTCTCCCTTGTTACTCCATCTCTCTCTGCACTTCTCACTCTCTATATATTTCTTCTTCCCTCCCTCTCTCCCCTTCTAACTCCATCTCCCTATCCATCCTTCTCTCCTCCTCTCTCCCTCCCTCTCTCTTCCTCTCTATCAAATCTTCTCTCCAACCTCCCTCTCTCTTCCTCCATCTCTCTCTCTATCTCTCTCTCTCTCTCTCTCTCTCTCTCTCTCTCATTTCCCTCTAATCCTCTCTCTTACCCCATCACTCTCCTTTTCTCTCTTAATTATTATCTCTCATTCTTCCTCTCTCTCTCTCTCTCTCTCTTCCTCTCTCTCTTTCTACTTATCTTACTATATCCCTCCCTCTCTCCTCTGTCTCCTTCCCTCCCTCCTGCTTTCTATCTCTCCTTATTTATCTCTTTATCTCACCCCTAAACGTACACTCTTTCTCTCCATCTCTCCCTTGTCAGTCCCTCTCTCTCTCCACTTATCAGTCTCTATGTCTTTATTCTTCCCTCCCTCTCTCACCCTCCAACTCCATATCTCTATCCCTCTCTCTCTCACCCTCCAACTCCATATCTCTATCCCTCCCTCTCTCCTCCTCTGTCTCATCCTTCATCTCTCACCCTTTCTCTCCTATGTTGATCTCTCTTGCTCCCCCCCCCCCCCCCCCCCCCCTCTCTCTCTCTCTCTCTCTCTCTCTCTCTCTGTCCTCCAATCCTGTCACTATCTCCCTCCAACTATCCAATCTCCTCCCTCTCCCTCTTTTACCCTTATCTACCTCTCTCTCTTTTTATTCCTCCTCTCCCCTCTCCTTCATTTTATCTCCATCTCTCCCTTTTTAGTTCCCCTATATCACCACCTCTATAACTTTATGTCTTTGTTCTTACCTCCCATATATATAGAGTTAATATATATCATGATATATTAATATATATTATAATACAAGAAATTTAATATTGCATTAAAATAAAGTTATTATATTAGATATAATTTTTTGGGATTCAACTGCGTTAAAGTAATTCATTCACGTATGACCATTTCCATTAGAGGTAGTCGTAACTGACTAATTTCTCATGATTTGAATAGTTCACTTAGCACTCATTGCATCGTGTGATGCTCACGGGGTGAAGAAGTGGGATTGAAACTAGTGAAATGAATCACATTGCATCAATCATCACTTCCGGGGCTTGCACCCAGTAACCAAGACTTCCCAGGAGGTCACCCATCCTAGATTGCCTCTGGCTCAAGCGCACTTAACTGTGGAATTTTCCCCACAATCAAGCCATCTTAGCTTGCTACCCCATTTGCAAAACCTTAGCAAGTATTGTGCCTCATGAACCATTCAAGTAGAGATCCCTTCACTGTTTTTGAATTTAAGTATAAGGGGTTTACGCAGTGCATTATATTAGATATCATTTTTTGGGATTCAACTACGTTCAACTAAGTCATTCATGTATGACCATTTCCATGAGAGGAATAATAATAATAGTAATAATAATAATAATAATATTTTAATATTAATATTATGTTAATAGTATTTTTTGCATGGTATTAATAATAATTTGGCCCATGGTATTTTGTCCATAGGCTTCACCTAAATAAAACCTATGTTTTGAGTGTTAGTAAGTGTAAAGAGGTTTATGGAGCAAATATAAAAAGAGGTTTTATTTATTTACGATACCTATTTTTTATTTATATTTTTATTTATTTATCATATACCTTTTATGTACAATGGTATTTGGCCCATAGGCTTGGTATATAATTAGATGTTGATTTCTAATCTTATTTGATATGTTTTTATTTATTTACCATACATCTTTATACATCTTCAATATTTATTTATTTATCATACATATTTATAAATACGGTAATTGGTCCATGGTATTAATGATTATGTGTTCAGCAGGTTCTACCTAAATAAAACAAATTTTTTGAGTTTTCATAAATATAAAGACGTTAATGGAGTAAAGATAAAAAGAGGTTTTATTTATTTACCATAGCTCTACTTTATTTAATTATTTTTTTATTTACCATACCTTTGGAGTAAATATAAAAAAAATAAAAAATTCTTATTTATTTACCATATTTTTGGCTTTATATTTTTATTTATTTACCATAGCTATTTTTTTTTACTATTCGTAAACATATTTATATTTTAAATATATGTTGTGTTTACACATAATAATAATTAGATTGATTTTTAAATAGGGCCGACATACATTAGATTAACAATGTTAAATGTTAAATATTAACATTTACATTTATGTTTATGTTTACATTTACATTTTAGTTTACATGTTTATGTTTTACGGGAGCTCTACCCCAAGGGCACAATAATTGTTTTATTTTTAATCTGAAATTACAAATAACTTTGAAAAATACATATAAATAACCGAAAACAATTTTATATTAGTTAAAATAAAATAAATTCCAATTAATTGAAAGTTAAAATAATATTATTTTAATGAAAAGTTGCTTTCTAGTTTCAAAGAGAGTAAAGAGATTCGTAATTATTTTATTTAAACTTTGAATTACAACAAAATTTATAATTTAATAATTTAAACTACAGTAAATTTGGGGTTTTGGGTGATTTTTCCTAAATTGTAGGGGTTATAGATCATCTTGCCTTGATCATTGGCAATGTAAAGGCATTGTTTTATATCTTGCACTGTTTCTACCAAGGTAACACCTATCCAAATCCCTATGAGGATAAAAATGATCCACATCGTGAGGTTATATTTTCAGTGGATTCATGTGTTTGATGCCCCTGAAAGCGGACATGTCAACCATCAGAGTGATTTGAAAAGAGAGATGCACTGAGCTGTTGAAACCTGGAAAAAAATCTAGTAGGTTTTTAGATTCGACGCTCCTTGTAATGGATACATGGTGGGTGCTTCAGATGTTGTTTACATGTTTGGTAGTGTAGGTTTTTAGATTCGACGCTCCTTGTAATGGAGACATGGTGGGTGCTTCAGATGTTGGTTACATGTTTGGTAGTTCGAACCACTGCTGACGGGTCAGTGGATGTCAAGGTTTCATCGAAACTCGGTCTTTGACAAAGTTGAGGAAACCTTCGGATCTGATGCTGGATTACTCTCACATTGTTGTTGAGCTAAATCAAATATCCAGCTTGCAGAATGATTGATCCAATCGTTACGAACTACAATAAAGGTCAATTATCTTGCTTCTTCATTGATCCAAATATTGTGCTAGATCTTGTGAGTAACTATTAACAATGTGTGAAAAGACATTTTATAATTAATTTTAGATTTCTAGAGTATTTCCATATTAAATTTGTATTTTTATTATGTTAAGTTTTTCATTTATATCTAGAAGGTGACAATGGATGGTTCCAAACATAGATTTGATATTTTTTAATTATTTAAAACATATTTATTTGATTTTTTTGGAGCTTCTCTACATTATTTATTTTCCCTCGAAGATCAAATCTTCCATATATGTCTTCAAAACTTCGAAAGACATGGTTACGAATATCATCCAAATGCACAAGAAAGCATGACGTAAAGGTTTATCAAGTTTCTTCTTCGGTGGTAAATCCCATAACAATTCAAGAATTTTTAAAAATAATATTTGAACATTTTAAATGCTATCCCTACATTGATTGAAAAGGAAACCCAGTAAAATTGTTGAAGCAATTGACCTGCGTTAATACTACAGAGAATTATGGGCTGGACATAGCAGTTAGTTCACCAAACAACATAAGTTGTAGTGATACACTGTGTTTCTTGAAATTTTGATGACTATAAGTGAAATTTGAAAATTAAAAAAATTTACTCATGTAAATTTTACTTTGCATATAATTTTTGAATATAATATTTGTTCAAGGAGTATATTCGTTATTTAACGTAAAGAATTATTAATTCACCATAATATATATATATATATATATATATATATATATATATATATATCTATATATATATATCTATATATATATATCATTGCAAACTATATTCATATTGCAAAAAGTAGGGTTATCAAGATCATATAAAAAATGTATGTACATAAATTGAAGCACCTAGAAAAGATCTATGAGCCATATGCATTCTATGCAGGAAGGTGAATTATGTGCAATGGAGATGAAATACAAATTTATTGGTGTTGTATTGTTTTAATCATTTTGATTGGTAATCAATGTAGAAATTTTGAATAATTTAACACATATTCACAGAGATTATCCTGATCATACAATTATAAGCAGAACACGTATAATACATAATCTCCTCTACGTTGATCATCAATTTACAGAAGCAGAAACATTCACAAGCGCACATAGAAGCATCAATCAAACTCATTAACACAATATGTATCCCGGGGAAAGCATCTCGCTAAAAACCCCAACTATCTGTATATTATATTGATTGAATCATGTAACATTACAAAGTACAATGCTTATCACAAGCAATCCAGTACCAGCTCCACCTGTTACACACAATATAGCTCAGATCTGATCTCCAAATCTATTCCACTGCTTGCCTGCCTCCACTGCTAAATACCTGCTCAAGAACTGATGAGAATGGCTTCCCAAACTCGTATTTCACCTCAAAATAATCACTTACACTTTTTTGGACGTGAGAAAAGGCTACAATACTGGGAAAATATGTGAGCAAACTCATTGGCATACTCAATCCCTTGATTGTGCAAGATATGGTGCACAACTATAGTCACAACTGATAGTAATCTGATTCTCTACCACCTGTCCCTGCTGAACTGAACATGCACTGACATGCAACTGAGTTAACTGATGTATTCTATAGTTGTATTATGAGTTAATAACTTATGAGTTAATTAATAACTAATTCACCCAACTCATCTCTAGTCTATTGATCAGTTAGACTAAATACAACTAGTTTAATAAAGCTAAACTGAACACAACTCCATCAACTGCACCTCCAGTCCACTAAACTCAACTCACTTGAGTTCTAACTGAAGTCCTGCATGCAAATATTAGTCATCCCATAGGTAACCATGTATTTCCCTCTAGGATCTACATGTACCACATTCGTAGCTCATCTTGAAGTGCTCCAAGAGAATAAGATCAAGTTTATAGTCCAAATATTATTATGAGACAATAATATTTGACTTTTCTATTTTTGACAGCCAGTCTAAAAATAGACTTTGATCACTCATTATGATCATTCACACTTTGATAAAAAATAGAAGTCCATCTATTTTTCCCAACTTGACCAATCATCCATAAACAACAACCTGCAATCCATAGACATGATCCATATGTCTAAAAATAGACATAGTCTAAAAATAGACTTGCACCAAAAATAGCCTACGGGCCCACTTAGTGAAGGCGACTCTTTTCACTAAGCTCCATCATCTTGTTGCACTCTCAACAAGCATTTCTTGTTGCACACTTTTCAACACTCCCTCTCAACAAGAAAGGCTTCCTCTCAAACCTGATCTTGTAACTCTCGAATGTTCTCCATGCAACACATCTGGTTGGTCCACTTGCTCTGTCATCAAAGTCTCTGACTACTATTGCCTCTATCGACTGAAACTCTACATCTCTGTGCTCTTCAATATCTAACTGCTCTAGCCTCTGTCACTTTGATCTCTGACTGCATCTGTGCTGCTGCTGGTTCTATCTCCCAGCATTGCATCCGCACTGCACCTCCCAACTGACCTCCCTGTTGGGATAGAAACACCCTCTGATGCTGAAGCTCTACCTACTGCTCACAAGTGCTCCCTCTCTGACATCTGCGCTACTGCAACATCTCCATGCATCTCGCACCATTGCACACCTCTTTGTGCCACCTAGCACTGTGCAAAACACTTGTGCCTCTCGCATTGCTACAGCTTGCTAGCTATGCGCTGTCCTAGGATTCCCTGCACTGTCACTCTCTCTGCCACTCCATCCGCATCTGTCTCTACCCAATCAGTCAGTTGCTGCTACTACACATCGGGGCTCCCTTAGCAAGGTCTCATACAAGAGGTTGGGTACCTCAAGGATCTTGCCCCTCCTCCTTGGGACGATCAATCCACATCACCCCACCTCCTACCTGGAGGTATGGCTGCATGCGATCCCTCAGCCCACCTGGCTCGAAGGTTTCCCCTACTGGAGGTCTTTGCATGAGTAGACGTCTCTACTCGATCTCCTCTCAGCTTCCCCTGTTGTGGCTCCTCCACAACCTCCTGAAGCTGTTGCACCAATCGTGGCTCCTCCACAATCGTCTGAGACTTCTTCTGGCTCTGCATGTTGAGAGGTAATATACGCTCCCTCTCAACCACCAAGTCTCCATTAGCTGCCTCGCTGCTCAAGGCTTTGCATGCATCTTGAACCTCAAGAGCATATAGGTTCTTGACCCGTGAACCAATCTGCTTCGCCTGTCTAGTGATGATGTGTCTAAGGAAAACCTTTCCCTTACTAAAGACCACATCATAGCCTCTATCTTCCAACATCACGATCGACACCAAGTTTCACTTCAGTCCTGGTACATACTTGACATCGGTCAAGGTAAGGTGAGCTCCATGCTCCCTCTGAAAAATAACCGTGCCTACACCTGAGACACTATACTTCTCATCATTACCCATCCCTATGAGTATCTGGAGATCTTTCTCCTCCAAAGTACTGAACAAACTTTTGTCACCGGTCATGTGGAAAGAAGCTCCACTGTCAAGAAACCAACCACTTCCCACCATGGATGAAACCATGCATGCGAAGAGTGTGAAGTCCAACTCAAAATGTGAAGCAAGTGAGGCTGCCTCACCTTTAGATCCTTCCCCGGGTCCCTTCTTGGATTTCTTCTTTGGGCAATTAGTAGCATAATGACCCAACTCATGACAATGAAAGCATCTCACCTTCGACTTGTCAAACTTCTTCCCATCACTGGAAGAATTGGATTCAGAAAGAGAAACCTTCCCCTTCCCCTTCTTCGCCTTACTCGCTAAGGCACAATTATCCTCATCCTGCATGGATGAAGAACTGTCTCTAAGGCTCCGTCTAATCTCCTCCTACACAAGATCCGACCAAAGTCTCTCCCATCCTGGCAGTTTCTCCCTTCCATTCACCGATTCTTGGTAGGTATGCCAACTCTTAGGAAGGTCAAGGAGTCCTAGACTCACCATCCTTATCCGACAGTCACCCCCACACTTCCCAGCTCATCCCGGCATTGGATGAACTTTGTGAGTTACCTGGGAATTGTTATGGAACAAGCTCACAAAAAGATAGAAAAGAGAGATCCACGCCTTAGAATTCAGCCTCTTCGAGGGGGCAACCTCCTTTACATTACATAAATGAACAATTCTTCCATGATACAAATGAAAAGACCTCCTTTCTATATATAGGAGTCTAAGGGGTCATAACATAATCAGAGCCGACATAACAATAACAATTTAAGGGCACAATAATAACAATAGTGGGCTTCTATGGGGTACATTAGTAACAATATGGGCACTACATGGGTACATCAATATAATAAGTGGGTTTTACTAATAACAATAAGGGGTTACACTAGTAGTATATGGGCCTAACATGCCCCTCTCCTTCAAAAAGCGTTGTCCTCAACGCTTGAGTAGTTCTTGATGCTTCTGTATAAAATTCTTGTCCTCCCATGTGGAATCTTTAGCGGGTAAGTTCTTCCACTTGATGAGATACTCTGAAATTGATCGATTTCGTAGCTGTCGGGTTCTTTTTTCTATGACTACTCCAGGTTCCAATCTGATTTTTCCTTCCTTTTCAATATTTGGCAATATTGTTTGAATTGGGATCTTTTGCAACTTTTGAATAAGTGGCCTTACTTCTTTGTCCTTCTTCCATTGATCCCTTGCTTCATTTATCCAATCTGGTTGGATAATAGAAATAGCACAAAACAATGCTTCCATATCCTCATCCTTGAAGAGTCTTCCCATTCAGTAAGGTCGCCATTTTTTAAGTGCATGTAGTATTGCCAACATTTCCTTCTCATAAATAGCTTGCTTTAGATGTAGCAGTAAAAATACCCGGTCGCCTACATCAAAACATTTTTCATTATGATTTTGATCTACCCGTTGTTTCATTTGATTTTGCACCGAAGTGGCGTTATCCTTTAAAAGTTGGAGAACTTGTTGTTGATGCTCGATGTGATCTTTCACTTCTTGAACCTTTTTCTTCTTGATATGTCCTTCTATCTTTAGAGTTTGAGGAGTGGTAATTTCTTCCAATCCTTTACAAGATATGGTCGGATTCATTTCTTGATGCTCGATGTGATCTTCCACTTCTTGAACATTTTTCTTCTTGATATGTCCTTCTATCTTGACAGTTTGAGGAGTGGTAATTCTCGCCAATGCTTGACAAGATATGGTCTGATTCATTTCTTCTTTCTCTGGGGTGGGGTCCTGGCGTATATCCTTTTCTTTTTATGTTTCTTGATCCTTTTCTTCCTCCTCTTCATATTCTATGTAAAATAATTTCTTCTCAGCACACTTATGACCTTTAGTGCATTTGCTATCATAATTGTAACCAAGCCCTTTTTCTCTTTTTTCTTCCAATTGTTGTGGTGTAACCCTTGCAGGTTGTGGAAGGCTAGGAGAAACAACACTTCCATCTTTATAGTTGTGAGGGGTACACTTCCTAGTTTCCATAATTTTGCTTTCCATTATGTCACAAAGCCCTTTTTCTCTTTCGAATTGTTGTGGTGTTGCTCTAAAGAAGGTGTTGCTCTTTGTATCCTCATAATGTGCTATCATTTCCTCCGTGAAAATTGACCATGTAACAAGTTTTTTACGAGAACAAAGCCCTTTGTACCATAAAAATTGATCTGGTTCTAAATATGAAGATGCAATACATACCTTTTGTAACAGTTGTACACCATGTAGATCAAAATATTGCTCCATCTGAAGTATCCAATTTACCGGATCCTTGCCATCAAACTTCCTCATCTTGCTTTTTCTTGATTTTAGGGGCTCGACCTTGAAACGACTGTAACTCTGTACTTTCGGATCTTTAAGTTCTGAAATTGTGACCTGTATTAGCCCTCTGTGTCCTATTTCCAATTCCACCAGTCTGATCCAAATTGGATTCTCCAAGAAAGAGTTATGCACAATCTCCCAAGATGACTTGATTATAGACTAGTTCAGTAGAGCAAACTTTTATGAATTGCGACATGTGACTGTTTCAACCTTTGACTCTAAAAAATATATAAAAGAAAACTACAGTCTGTCCTCTTTCTGTACCTTCTTACAAAATTTCAATCCGATGCTCAGAAAGATAGTTATGATGATTTTCCCTAGGTCACCTGTTTTGGGTGTAATTCAGTAGTCTGCGAAAAGACCAACTTCCTCAAATCATATCTCCGACAATATCGCGCGAAAAGCTCTAAAATTCGGACCCAAGGTTCAGCGCGATTTCTTCTCAAATGGGTTTTTTTTTGCGACTTCTGAAACGTCACAGAAAAAACGTTATAGCGAAAATTCCACGATGACCTCTTTGGAGCAGCGAAACCCTAGAATCCAAAGCTCTAATACCAAATGTTATGAAACTAGCTCAAGAAAAGATAGAAAAGATAGATCAACGCCTTAGAATTCAACCTCTTCGAGGGGGCAACCTCCTTTACATTACATAAATGAACAATTCTTCGATGATACAAATGAAAAGACCTCCTTTCTATATATAGGAGTCTAAGGGGTCATAACATAATCAAAGCCGACATAACAATAATAATGTAAGGGCACAATAATAACAATAGTGGGATTCTATGGGGTACATTAGTAACAATATGGGCACTACATGGGTATATCAATATAATAAGTGGGTTTTACTAATAACAATAAGGGGTTACACTAGTAGTATAGGGACCTAACAGGCATACTGTCTCCATTCTCAAACTTAGTGTTTCTGAGTTTTATCTCTTGCTTTGGAATTAAATTCGAATTCCACCAGCTCAAAACTCAACCGCTTCTGATCTACAATTCGTGAGAACAAAGTATTTCTTGTACAGAGATCGATTGTATGGGAATTCACTGGATATCTCACCTTCCAAAAGAAGGATGAATCTAGAGGCTACCTGGCCTGATTACAGACTCTGCCTGAAGAAATAGAATGTAAACACTTCCTGAATAGTAGATCTGATGATCAATCCTCGCTTGATATCCTGTAAAAATCTCTTCTACAAATCAAGCAGCTCTGATACCATGTAGAAATTTTGAATAATTTAACACATATTCACAAAGATTATCCTGATCATACAATTATAAGCAGAACATGTATAATACATAATATCCTCTATGTTGATCATCAATTTACAGAAGAAAAAACATTCACAGGCGCACATAGAAGCATCAATCAAACTCATTAACACAGTATGTATCCTGGGGAAAGCATCTCGCTAAAAACCCCAACTATCTGTATATTATATTGATTGAATCATGTAACATTACAAAGTACAATGCTTAGCACAAGAAATCCAGTACCAGCTCCACCTGTTACACACAATACAACTCAGATCTGATCTCCAAATCTATTCCACTGCTTGCCTGCCTCCACTGCTCAATACCTGCTCAAGAACTGATGAGAATGCCTTCCCAAACTCGTATTTCACCTCAAAATAATCACTCACACTTTGTTGGACGTGAGAAAAGGCTACAATATTGGGAAAATACGTGAGCAAACTCATTGGCATACTCAATCCCTTGATTGTGCAAGATCTGGTGCACAACTATAGTCACAACTGATAGCAATCTGATTCTCTACCACCTGTCCCTACTGAACTGAACATGCACTGACATGCAACTGAGTTAACTGATGTATTCTATAGTTGTATTATGAGTTAATAACTTATGAATTAATTAATAACTAATTCACCCAACTCGTCTCTAGTCTATTGATCAGTTAGACTAAATACAACCAGTTTAACAAAGCTAAACTGAACACAACTCCATCAACTGCACCTCCAGTCCACTAAACTCAACTCACTTGAGTTCTAACTGAAGTCCTGCATGCAAATATTAGTCATCCCATAGGTAACCACGTATCTCCCTTTGGGATCTGCATGTACCACATCCGTAGCTCATCCTGAAGTGCTCCAAGAGAATAAGATCAAGTTTATAGTCCAAATATTATTATGAGACAATAATATTTGACTTTTCTATTTTTGACAGCCAGTCTAAAAGTAGACTTTGATCACTCACACTGTGATCATTCATACTTTGATAAAAAATAGAAGTCCATCTATTTTTCCCAACTTGACCAATCATCCATAAACAACAACCTGCAATCCATAGACATGATCCATATGTCTAAAAATAGACATAGTCTAAAAATAGACTTGCGCCAAAAATAGCCTGCGGGCCCACTTAGTGAAGGCGACTCTTTTCACTAAGCTCCATCATCTTGTTGCACTCTCAACAAGCATTTCTTGTTGCACACTTTTCAACAATCAAGTAGCATACATTAATAAATTTTTAATATATTTGTGCAGATTTGATACAATTTGAAAAATTGTTTCAAGAGCTCTCTAAAGATGAACAAGAAAATTTCATAATATATTTGTTATACAATTCTGAAAAGCTATTTCAAGAGCTCTCTAAAGATGAATGAGACAATTTCAGATTTGATGTGAAGACGAATGAGACATTTTCAGATTTGATGTCAAGTTTATCGAGTGGAAAAAATACATCGGAAATATTCATATTCCTTGACTTGGTGAATATATCTTAAAGGGGTCAATATATATTAGTGGATCATAATGGTTGTAATTGCCATGAAGAAATCAATTTTCACTTCATTGGGTTCACTATTTCTAGGATAGTGATGGGGTTTGTTGGAGTACAAAGTTGTCCAGATATAAATGGAGGTTGTGCCAATGTGAACGTAGAACTCATTTCAACCAGGAATGTAGTTACACATTTAGAAATATTACTCCAAGGGAATATAGGTTGGTTGCTTCCCATCATGATTACTTAACTTCATCAATCCTATAGCAATATACAAATATTAGGTTATATCAAATCCCACTACATTTGGTTTCAAAATGGAAAGGCCATGATATTTTTCTCTCTCTGCCTTTGTTTGATATGTATAATAATTTGGATATTCTTTAAGGATGAGATTTGAGAGGACACAATAGCCCTCCATGAAATCAAACGTAAATAAGTGGAAATATTGGGCTTTGTGAGCCAATTATTAACTAGAGGAAGAAGATACAAGGTCATACCTAATGTCAATCCTAGATAGGATGGTGCTATGCATGAGGTACAATGATTGAGGTTTATAGTGTATATTTTCTATAATATTCTCTTTCAAACACATGATTCTCATGTTCCCTTCACAATTTTCCAAAGAGAGTCTCTAGAGATAGAGTTTGGCTTTGGAAATCTGGTAGTAGACAACATCTTTTATGTCCCAAGTTATGATGCGGATCGCTTAGTTATTTCTTAGTGTAACCCTATTTTAGGTGTTCATGTATATCTTTATTCGAATGATGTCCATGAGGTGAAGTGCACTCAAATAAGCTCCTTGGCCAAACCAAGCACTTTGTCATGCAATATATGATGCATATGGGAAATTTTCTTTTAATTTTATTCCATGTGGAAAATAAAGGTTGTTGCCATTCTACAAGGGTGAAAATACAATATTTTATGTTTCACTTCCATCTATAGAGGTTATTGTTGAGCATAGTTATGTTAATATATCTCAGCGATTTCAATCATAGGTTTCTCAGTTGGAGTACTTGTGGTGACTTTTGAAGGAGTCTGTTTTGAAGCTGTTAATATATTAGTTGATGGATGCGAAAGGGCTACAACATATGTCTAGGGATATTACAAACTTGATCATGCAACATCAACATGCTACACAATAAATTCTGAGAAGGATTACTTCGAGTTTAGCAGTTTGGAGACTTTCATGGTTATGCCAAACATGGCTTCAATCCCAAAGATAGAAGCAACACATTATAATATTTGTGGTTTACTAAAATTAGTGACAAAGGGTTACTATGGCAAGCGTTAAGTTGGCTTGAAACATGGGCTAGACAATATTAAGCCTCAAATAAAGAGGATTAATGATATGGGAAACTTCTGCTATGAGGTTCAACCATGTTAATATCAAATATCCCCACTCACCACAACAACAAAATGTGATTCTGATCTTCAATTTTCACCATCACATTTTGATGTGACAATAACTAGACCAATTTTTGGCATTGAATTTATAAAGGCCCTTGTTGATATTCATGGATTGGTAATATGCAAGGAAGGATGCGACTCATCGGTTTCTATATCACTTACTTCTCTAGTTTTTCAACTCTAGTTTTAGAGAAGCTTAAGTCTTTAAGTTTAACAAATGAGAGCAGTGACTTCATATTTGAGAAAGTTATACCTGGTGTATTGCATCTTGAGGTAAAACATAGACCTTAATTTGATTTGTTAGATTGGTATGACGAGTGGTGTTGGGAGAGAAAGGTTATTGATGTCAATGTTGGTGTTTCTGATCATTAATAGATAGTGTTTATCCAAAAAGGCTATTTGTTGTGTATTATGCCTACTTATCCTATGTCTTCTTACATAGTATAGCCAAACTAAGAGCCAACAAACTTGTTGATTGAGAAAGGATGGTAGCAAATATACTTACAATTTTCTCATGTGCACATCCTTCATTTGTTGAACTCGTGCATTTTCTTTGGAATGTCTTCATTAGAAATCAATGTATTGAACCATAAGCCTATATATTTGATTGGTGAAAAATATCTATTGAGTGGTAAAAATACATGTTAATTAATGTTCATATCCCAAAGAAAATGAGTTGTCTCGAAGCATTATTGTAGACATATGGAAAAGGGAGGGTGCATTTATAGATATGATCAATGATGTCAAACTTGTTGCAAGTGCTAATGGACCAAGAAACATTGTTGTATATCAGTACACTCACCAGGCCAATCTTGAAGATAAAATGGTCTTTGTTCTAAGAGATAAAATGAATGTTGATGAGAGAAATAGTTTTGAAAAGGTCTTGTTTTATCCAAGAAGTCAGCACGTTGTTATTAAAACTGTTGAGTGCCAAACTATTGTTCCTTCTTTTGATGGGTGCCTAGGAAAGCACATCCAAGTTTAGTGTTGCCAACAATTCTAGGTGTTGAAATTAAAATAATTTCTCAAAATGACAGTAGCAATGGTCTTCTAAAAAAGGGTGACTTAGTTCTTTAAACTTTGATAGGATCAAATGGTCTGTTTTTGGGTGGTCCTTTGTATGATGATACTCAGTACTATGTTGAAGCTTCCAATGGATATCATTTAAAAGCACTTTATTAGGACCCCTTTTGAAGCTTAGCTGTATGCTCATCCAATTTTATCAGATATCCCACTCGACTAGCCAAACCATAAAGAATATTTAATCGTCAGTATTCAACCTTCTGTGCACTCCATACATTTGTGGTCCTTAGTAGAGGAATCACTAAATTTGCATCAAACAACTGTTAGATATGGACAAAACCTCTTCAGTCACATTACTTCAAACAACAACCATGTAAGTCTGGATTTTACTATTACTTTCAACACTTCACAATGAAACTAGTGTAAATGGAAGTTGTGTGTGGATAAAATATAAACCACTATAAATGCAGGGTGCCTTGTATGCGTATGTGTTAGAAAATTATCTATTATAGAGAAATGGAACACATAAAATACTGCAGAAATATAAACACAGAAAACACATAAAATAAGAGAGAAATAGATATACATTGTTCACCTAGTTTGGGCTACGTCCATGGAGAAACAACCATTCCTTCAATTTATATTAGCTAGCAAGCTGAAGAGATACAACCTACAACATATCTGTTGTAATTACCTCTTTACTCTCAATCTCCTCTATCTTCCTCACTCAGAATACAGATCATGATAGATGAAATACAATTCCCTTATATATAGCTAGGGGTTTCCTTCTAGGGAAATAACCCTAAATTAAACATAACTTCCACTGTCAGATCTCTGCCTAATGAATAGCCTAGATTGACTACGAAATTACAACATTTTACAAGGCAATTTTACATATATTCTTAGCTTTGGGGGCGTTGCCCCCGATACCCCCGCTAGGGGGGGGGGATTCCAAAAGGTCGCAGTCCCCCCCGCCCCCCCTGGACTCCGCCTACACCAAATATTTTACAGGAAGTGTTGCCACCCCATTTTTATATGGGGTCTAATGCAACAATACCTTTGAATACATAAGGTAATCAGGCTCCAAACCCAACAATATCCGACTTGGAGACTGATTATAACAACTCCATCGCTGCTTCATTTATGAGACAATGGATCCACTTTAGACCTGGCTATTTCTCATCTTCTTCATCACACTTGAAGACTAATTGAAATAGAGCAGATTCTCAGTTTCTCTGTGGCTACAAATTTTGTTAACATATCTGTAGGATTTTGGCTGGTGTGTATGTTTTCCAGCTTCAACTATCCATCTTCCAATGCTGACCATATGAAATGGTACTTGAGTTGTATATGTTTAGTCTTGGAATGAAATGCAGAGTTTTTTGCAAGATGTATGGCATTCTGGATGTCACTGTATAACCTGCCCAACTCCTTCTTCTTACCCAATTCATCTAGAAACCTTTGTAACCAAATCATTTCTTTACTAGCCTCTGTAGCAGCAACTTACTATGCTTGTATTGTTGAGAGTGAAATAACACTTTGCAGTTTTGAGACCCAACTGATAGTTGTTCCACCTACAGTAAACACATATCATATTATGCTACTCCTGTTATCTCTATCACCCTCCATATTTGCATCAACATGTCCCTATAAAGCAATGTTTCTACCACTAAAGCATAATGCTTGATTTTTGGTACCTCTTAAATACTTGAGAATCCACTTCACTGCCATCCAATGTCATTTTCCTGGATTGTTCATGTACCTGCTTAAAATTCCCACTGCATGTACAGTATCAAGCCTTGTGTAGACCATTGCATACGTTAAGCTTTTAACAGTTGATGCATATGTAACTTTAGACATATGAGCCATTTCTTCCTATGTCTCAGGACCCTCCTCCTTACTTAATTTGAAATGGCCAGCCAAAGGCATACTAACCGATTTTGCATTCTGCATATTAAACATTTTCAATAGCTTTTCTATGTACTCACCTTGAGAAAATGTTAATTTGCGATTCTTCCTATCTCTAGTTATTCTCATACCAAGGATTTGTTTTGCAACACCAAAATTGTTCATTGCAAATGAGTTTTCCAATTTTCTTTCAAGCACATTTATTTTGTGCATGTTAGAACTTGCAACAAGCATGTCATCTACATACAATAACAATATAATATAGCTACCATCATTTTGCCTTTTGAGATAAACATAATGATCAGAGTGACATCTAGTATAACCTTGTTCAGACATAAACTTGTCAAATTTTAGATAGCACTGCCTTGGAGCCTGTTTTAAGCCATACAAGCTCTTCTTCAACCTGCACACTAGTTTCTCCTTCCCTTTTACCTCATATCCTTGTGGCTACTGCATTTATATCTGTTCCTCCAAATCGCCATGGACAAAGGTTGTCTTTACATCTAACTGCTCAAGATGCAAACCTTCAATTGCTAGTAGACTTAAAATAGTTATGATTGAAGTCATTTTAGCAACAGGAGAAAATATCTAATCAAAATATACACCCTTTCTCTATGCAAATTGTTTCACCATAAGTCTAGCTTTATACATTTTTCTACCTCCATTTTCTTCCTTCATCTTGTAAACCCATTTATTCTCCAATGTTGTTTTACTCGCAAGAAACCTGACTAAGTCCCAAGTTGGTTATGTGCAAAGGAGACCATCACTTCTTTCATGGCTTGCTCCTACATCTTCCCGGTTTCTACCTATATTTCTTCCTCATAACATTCTAGTTCACCAGAATCAGTTAACAATACATAATATAATGAACGAGAGTATCGTTCAGGGGGTCTACTTGTCATGGTAGATCTTCTAACACCACCTTCAGGTGTTTGAGGTGCTTGTTGTTGTTGTTGTGGTTGTTGTTCTGGATGTTGATCATTATCATTTTCAGGCACCATCACTTTTTCTGTGATCTCCTCAAGCACTGTGTATTATTTGTTTTCTTTTTCCTGTTTCTTTTCCTGCAGTTAATCCTTATACAAAACCTTTTCATTGAATATCACATCTCTACTCCTAATGAGTTTTTGTTTTTCATAATCATAAAAGTGATAACCAAAATCATTAACACCATATCCAATAAAGGTACATTTCTTTGATTTTTCTTGAAGCTTTGTTCTATTTTGTTTATTAATGTGGACACAGGCTTCACAACCAAAAGTCTTTAAAAAAGAGTAGTTTACCCTTTTACCTATCCATGCCTCCTTTGGAATACCACCATCCAAGGAACTTGAAGGCCCTTTGTTTATTAGATAAACAACAGTATCTACAGAATCTACCCAAAATTGTAAAGGTAATCATGCATGTAATCTCCTGCACCTTGCACGCTCCATGATTGTCCTATTCATCCTTTCTGACACACCATTTTCTTGTGGTGTTCCTAGAACTGTCTTCTCTCTACGAATTCCATTCTCATAATAGTACCTATCAAACTCTTTGGTACAATATTCACCTCCATTGTCTCATCTGAGACACTTCAACCTTTTTCCTATCTCATTTTCAACCAAAGCTTTCCATTTCTTGAAATTATCAAATACATCATATTTATTTCAAATACAATAAATCCAGGTTTTTCTAGTTGCATCATCATTAAAAGTAACATAATAACAAGATCCAGCAAGAGATTATGCTTGAGCAAGTCCCCATACATCTATATGCACAAGCTCTAATTTTTCACTCTCCTTTTATTTCCCAACTCTGAGGAATCTGACTCTCTTTTGTTTTCCATAAACATAATTCTCACAGAATTTTAAATCAACATGCTCCAAACATGGAAAAAAAAATCTTGAGTAAATAATCTGCATCCCCTTCTCACTCATGTGCCCGAGCCTATGATGCCATAATTCCATATTTTCTCCTGTAGAGGTTAAATCATTAACAAAATTAGAAATACCATTGCATAAATACAATGTAGCAACCTTTTCTCCTTTTTCTATTACTAGGGATCCTTTTGTAAACTTCCAGGTTTGATCTGTAAAAGTAGTCACACGGTCGTTGAAGCTTTGAAGCATTGGAGGCATTACTTAATGCCCAACGAGTTTGTTCTATACACTGATAATTCTGCCTTGCAATACATTATGCAACAACATAAGGTAAATCATAAACATGGAAAGTGGGTGGACTTCCTTCAAAATTTGACTTTTGTTTTGAAGCACATTAGTGGGAAGGAAAATAAAGTTGTCGATGCCTTGAGTAGGAGCTGTTTAATCATGTAGAAAAGTCAAATAAAAATTTTAGGGTTTGATTATTTGTAGGACTTGTATGACACTGATGTTGATTTCAAAGAAGCTTTTGCAACGTGTAAAATCTAGTCAATAGGGACAACAGTCCATGGAAAGTGTTTATGTTGCAGGATGGGCTATTGTCGAAGAATAATCAACTATGTATTCCCAATTTCTCAATGAGGGAAAGCTTGGTACAAGAAAAGCATAATGGTGGGTTGGCTTGACACTTTGGTGTTGAGAAAACACCTAGGCACTTGAGTCACTTCTATGTTTGGCCTAAGATGAAAGAAAATATAGACAACAAAGAGGTAAGCTTAGAAGTGGGAGATGTGGTCCTAGCTCACCTAAGAAAAGAGAGGTTTCCAAGGGGATAATATAACAAAATAAAAATGAATAAGATAGGATCATGTAAGATCCTCCACAAGCTTTCAGGGAATGCTTATGAGATGGAGTTACCTCCAGGAATTAGCATTTCACCCATTTTTAATGTAGAAGATTTCTATCCCTACATAGTTGTTGATGCAGATCAAGCTTCTCGGAATCTTGACGAGGATGAATGAAAGGAACAATAGTGGCTGGAGAAAATGCATGTGCAAAATAGTTTATAGGTTGAAATATTTTGGATACATGTGTTTCCAAGAAGACCAGAAGGAAAGAATACTTGGAATATCTTGTGAAGTGGAAAGATCGTTCGATGGATGATTCTACTTGGATGGATGAAGCAACACTACAAAAATATGCTCATTCTATAGAGGATCTTATGAGCAAAAGCTCATAAAACTTTCTTTTTGGGGGAGTCTAATGCAGTTGCATTAGGCCAAGCACATAAAAATGATAGGTTATTAAAGTTAGAACAAGAGCCTAGCAATGTGATGGATTGATAACATGTCAAGGCTAGAACATTTTAAAGTTTACTTGTGAATTTTTTTTTATATGCATTTAATATTAGTTAGGAATATGTAGTTAAAAGAAACTATTTTTTAGTTACTAGCTAGTTAGGGCTAAGGGAAATTGGTTCACATCCATGAAATCATTCTTGGAGAGTTTCTTTAGTTTTTGGGAGAGATGAGGAACATTTTTGGGCTAGAAATTTTTAGGGTGAGAGAGAGGTATGTTGTTCTTTTTGTCTCTAAGTGAGATTGAAGTTAACTCAACAACATTTCTTTGACCAGTGGTTTTTATCAGCAAATCAAAATTTGTAAGTGTGTGTGAGACAATTATTTGCATACATGCTTCTGAGGTTTGTGAACCGTAATATTAATATCTAGAGATTGAAATTGATTTGGTCTTTAAATTGATGTGTTGAATGAGGAATTTATACACTCTATTTTCTTTGTTATTTACATTTAAATGAGAACCTGGAGAATCACATTTCAGTTAATCTTCTAATCCAGTTCCTTTGCACCCAAGATTGTGTATTGGAAAGATTCATTTACATTACAAATTTTAGAATACATATCACTCTCTATCAAGCCAATAGAAGAAAGAAAAATCAGTAAGGGAAAACGGTCATCAAATTTTTGGGTCAATTTGTGATCAAAGGAAGACAAAATTTTAAATTCTGGCATCTAGGCTTTGTGCAGAGAAGGGTCTATTTGGTAACAGATGAGTGATTTTCCAAAAATATCCTTTGTTGGGGAGTTACGAAGGGATCTTTAAACTATTTTTTTATAGACTCTGTGGAGGGGAAAAATGATTTTTTGTTCCCCCTCTACCAACACTATTGTGTTGGCATTATGATACAGGTATTTTCCTTGATGGAAACTCACTTAGATGAAAGATCATAGTATAGCAGGTAAACAACATACGAATTACAGATCAGTCTTCACAGAATGAAGAAAGAGAGGTATACGTAGGTTCACCATTGACTAAGCTGTGTATACACACAAGTTCATTGTACATAAGTCGCATATACATACACACACACTTTCACAGAAGGAAAAGCATGTATACCTTGGAAAACTAAGTTTCTGGTCTGAGGTATTTGGTCCATGGTATTTTGATCCATGGTATTGGTCCAAAGTATCTGGTCCAATGTATTGACCCCAGGTATTTGGTCCAAGGTATTGGTTTTTTTCCATGGTATTGAGAAAGGCCTACAAACTATAAAAGGAGGAGAATATCATTAGGCCAAGGTGTGCAATTATCAAATATTTGATGAAGTTTGAGATCTAATATGTGGGTTATTGGGTCATGGTGGATTGTTGGATCTGAACCAAGGATGAACATTAGTTGATGATGAGGGATCAGGTCTAATGATGGATCCGGATCTTAGGGCGTAAAATAAACTATCATTATGTGTTTTTTCTCATGTATATTCTAGATCTGAATACTGACACATATTATTCTATAAATGATATGGTTTGGGTATAACTAAAGTCTGGAATAGCTACAGAACTCTGAATTTATATTTGCAGATGTATACGCTAGTTGGCTTTGAGAAAAGTGCATGTACATGCAAGTTCGACACATGGAAGTAGCGTATACCTTATAAAATATGTTTCAGTTGTTTCTCTTTACTGTTGTAGAGTTCTGGGTTCTGGTTTGGGTTCTGGTTATTGTATTCTGGTGATAGTATTCTAAATGATCAGATTGATGGGTTGTCTAAGTGAATGATTGATTCGGCTATGGTTGGTTCAAAAGGTGATTGGTTGATGTAGATATATTTGATGATTGAATGATGTTGTTGATGGATCCAGTCTGAAAATTTATGAAATGTGGTCCCTGGAAGAAAAGAGAAGGTCATAGCCTTCTGTAGGTCGGTGCCTATGTACTAGCAAACATATCGGCTAGTACAAGAGCTAGGGGGTTGTAGCTCCCTTCCAGGAGAAGCTGGAGAATGAGAGAAGGTTGTAACCTTCTGCAGGTAGAAGCCTACGTACTAGTATAAGTCTGCACCAATACAAAAATTGTAAACAAATTTTCTTATTATTAAAAGAAGATAGAGACGACAATAGCAAGTGGTTTTCACCCACATTGGGTTTCCACCTTATATCTTGGTGTTCATGTGTGTTGCTTATGTGTGATGCTTTATTATGCTTTTACTACACTGTCTAATGAATTCCTGATATACTGGTTAAAGTTCAATGCATGATAAATTGGGTAAATCAAAAGATCTTTGCATATACGTTGGTTGCCTTAAGTACAGTCGCGTATACACGCTAGTTCACTTAACTAAAGTAGCGTATACAAATCTATTTTGAAAATTAAATTATTGATTTGATAATACTGATTCAACCCCCCTCTTAGTATTATTTCCAACAATTGGTATCAAAGTAGGTCCTTTAGAAGAAGCTTGATTGCTTGAAGCAAGATCCATCATCATGAGTAATAAATAAAGTGGGGGATCCATCAGACTGCCAATATTTGATGGGAGAAACTTTATTTATTAGAAGATAAGGACTACAACCTATCTTCAATCACTTGGAATAGATGTCTAGGAAATCGTGGAAGGAGGATATACATTTCCATCAACAATTCCTATAGATACATCAGGTAAAAAGAAATATGAGACCAATGCCAAGGCTGTCAATACATTATAAGGAAGTCTGTCACAATAAGAGTTTGTCAAAGTTATGCAACTCAAATTAGCCAAAGGAATATAGGATAAAATCATTCTAAGCTACGAAGGAGACTCTTAGGTAAAACGTGTTAAACTGCAAACTCTTAGAATTCAATATGAAACTCTTAAGATGCACAATGAAGAAAGTATAGTTGGTTACTTCTTACCAGCTATAAAGGAAGTTACCTTAGTTGAGAAAGTTTTAAGATCCTTCTCTGCTAAATTTGAATCAAAAGTATTTGCCGTAGAAGAAAAACAGGGTCTACAGACTATTACTATGACACAACTTCACGGAATCTTAACTGCCTTTGAGATGAGAAAAGGAGGCCCATCAGATATGAGAGAAGCCACATTTAAATATTTAGCAAAAGAAGAACTCAATGAATCAAGACATATTTCAGAAGAAGAAGATGAAGTAAACTTTGTTAAGAAGCTTCAACGGGGTTCCGGAAGATTCAAAGGTAAACTACCTTTCAAATGTTTTGCATGTGGTAGAGTCGGTCATTGTGCTGCCAAATTTCCTCATAAAGATAAATATATTTAAAGGAAGGAATTTGTAAAATGAAATAGAAAATAAATTATATGTAAAAATAGCTCCTATACTCATGGAGATAGCGATGGTTTATCAAATAGTGATGAATATGAAAATAGTAATGACTATAGACTTCTGATGGCTTATGTAGATGAAAATTTTTGCGTTGCTTTAGATGAAGATGATATTTATGAAGAAATATCTAAACTAAAAATCTGTTTAGAAGAAAAGAATATGATTATAGATACCTTGACATACAAACATGCTGAAAGAGAAAAACATAATGAAAAACTAGAATGTGAAATTGTGGGTCTAAGAAAGGATCTTAAGAAAACAAAAGCTCTCAATATTAGATTTGCTAAAGGATCAGAAACCTTGAATGAAATTATCAAATTGCAGTGTTCTCCTCTGATAAAGACAGGTCTTCGATATACTGAATAAGCATCTCAATCACAGAAGCCATCAACCTCCACTAAAAGCAATCTTGATGTAGCAAAGAATAGTGAACAGTATGACAATTGTCAGCAAAGGCATACAACAGATCACCAAGTAAATCAAGCTTGATTTAATTCAAGGATGAACAGAAGCCACAACCAAGCTCAGGTAAATCATACTCAATTTGCTTCAATGTTGAATAGAAACTAAAATCACCAGGTCAATAGATTTGATAATCATAGGAACTTCTTTAGGCCAATGTTTTTCATGTCATAACTTTGGACACAAAGTTGCTCAATGTGTTGCCTACAAGACCATCATAACTTGAGAAGCACAAAATCAAAGTAATGTGATAGGGATAAAGAGAATTTCCTACAATAACTTTTCTCTTCTTGAAAATAAAATAGAATGCTCAATCTGTAACAACTTCGACCATGAAGAATCTGAATGCAGGAGTAAATTTCGGCAAATATCTCAAAAGGAGAAAACTCCATTAAATCCCAAAATATGAAAAAAGAAAGAATTGCAAATAGAAAGATGTGGTATAGCCTTGTATGCATAAGGACAAAAAAATCAATGGTACATTGAAAGTGGATGCTCAAAACACATGACAGGTGACAAAGAAAAACTTCACTCATATAATGCCTTAGAAAAGGAAAAGAAGGTCTCATTTGGAAATGACACTCCTACTGTCATAAAAGGTAAAGGCTTTGTTTTCTTGAAAGAAAAGGTTAAAGCTGGGAATGGTATGTATGTTGATGGTCTAAACCATAACCTATTGTGTCAATCAAATTTGTGATCAAGGAAATGAAGTGGTATTTTGATCAAACGGACATGTTGTTCATGATCTTGATACAGGAGAAACAATGATCAAAGGTACAAGAACTCCAAACAACTTATACATACTCAAGGGAGGACAACAATAATGATATCTAAGAAAAAATGATGAAAACTGGCTATGGCACAGAAAACTGGGGCATCTAATTTTTTCTCAAATAAGAAAAGCATGCAGATCCACGTTGTTCGTGATCTTCCAGATATCAACATTCCTAAAAATACAATATGCAAATCATGTCAATTCAGTAAGCGAACCAGATCTCACTTCATGGAAAAAGAAGGGTCAGCTAGTAAGCCTCTTGAACTTGTTCATACTGACTTATGTGGACCATCAAGGAAAATGTCACCTCGTGGAGAAGAATATTTTATATTTTTCATTGATGATTTTTCAATAATGTGTTGGATAGGGCTTCTAAAGCATAAAGATGAAGCATTTGAAAAATTCAAATCCTTCAAAGCTTTGGTTGAAAATGAATCAGATAGAAAAATCAAATGCCTCATATCTGATCGAGGAGGAGAATTTACCTCGGATGAGTTCTTTGACTTTTGTGAACAACATGGAATAAAAAGGTAGTTATCCACTGCAAGGACTCCTCAACACAATGGAGTGGTAGAAAGAATGAACAGAACTATTCAACAAATGGCTCAAGCTATGCTAGATGAATCTGGAACTCCTGCAACCTTCTGGGGTGAATATGAATTCACCACCATCACTATTTTCAACCAAGCAAATGTTCAGATAAATACCACTGAAACTCCACATGTACTTTGGTATGGTAAGACTCCTACTGTAAAATACTTCAAAGTTTTTGGAAGCAAATGTTACATCAAAAGGACTGATGAAAAACTTGGTAATTTTGAACCTCGAGAAGCTGAAGGTATTCTTCTTGGCTACTCTTCCCGAAGTAATGGATATAAATGTTATAATAAAGTACTTGGGAAAATTATTGAAAGTATTAATGTTGTGGTTGATGAAGCATGCAAAAATCCAAAATAGATAAAAACCGAAGATTATGACAATGAAGAATATGAGGATCATTTTCCCTCATCAAATCACACTGAGTCTGAGGAAGAAACCAATGAAGCACTAGAAGAAGATATAATGATAGAAGAAAAGACTCCATCCAAGTATGTTCAGAAAAATCATCCAGAAACTCAAATTCTAGGGGAAAAAGGGGCAGTTGTGCAGACAAGAGGAACTATTACCAAAGCCTCAAGCTATATAGCGTTACTATCCTCCACTGAAACTGAAAATGTAAATGAAGCATGCAGAGATGAATTTTGGGTCAAGGCCATGAATGAAGAACTTGAGCAAATTGAAAAGAATAATACTTGGGAATTAGTTCCTAGACCTCACGATAAGAATATCATAGAAACTAAATGGATATTCAAAAATAAGCTGAACGAGAATGGAGAAGTTATTAGAAACAAGGTCAGATTTGTTTGTAAAGGATATGCTCAACAAGAAGGTATAGATTTTGAAGAAACTTTTGCACCTGTTTCTAGACTTGAAGCCATAAGAATGTTTCTTGCTCTTTCTAATTTTCAGAAATTCAAAGTATACCAAATGGTTGTAAAATCTGCCTTTCTTAATGGAGACTCAAGAAGTTGTTAGATGATCCAAAAATACAATTTTATCATAGGTTATAAAATTAGAATAAAATAATTATTAATTTAAGATATTAAATTAATAATTATTATTCTAGAATGTTTATTTATTTAATGGAGACTTTTAGAATTAGCATATTGTTGTAACTAGATATGACTCTCCAAATATGTCGTATCTTAGGCTCTATTTTAGGAGATTAGTTAGCTAGTTGGTTTGAATAGAATTTATTGTGAATGGACACTTTTTATTTAATAAGTGATCCATAATTAGAGGTAGTTAGGACATGGAGATTATATATAGCTCATTGCAAGAGTATCTGTGTTTTTCGGGTGTAAAGTCTTGCAAAATCAATTATGTACTTGTTTTTTTCTGATTAATAAAATTACGTGTCTGAGGACACTTCTGCCATTATTGTGGTATCAAAGCTACAATAATGCTGCAGTGGATGTGAAGAGGAGATTCTTGCTCTACAAGTTTGTGGAAGACTCCCTTGAATTGATCAACAAATCACTGGTATGAAATTGGCCAGTTTTGTGTTCAACAAACAATTTTTTTTTATTATTATTGCTAATCTGCAAATTGATTTGGTTAATTCTTGGATGCTGGAACATACGCCCATGCTAAAATTTGATGCAAAGTTGGATAGTATTTTTTTATTGAATGTAATATTGAAAGCGCTCATACCATGTCATCATCGGACTGGTTACTGTTCAAACAAACTGGTAACTTAACCAAGACATTCGAGAAGTTTCTACCCAGGAATTTCTCAGGCGAAATGAATGGTTTATTCAAGAAGCAACGAATAATTACATTTTTGAATTCCAACGTTTATCTATTAATCTGCATTAAATAGATTGAAGTGGCAGATGTAAAATTTCTGGGGATCAATTTCAAGGAGAAAGAACTTCTGTATAAGTAAATGGTTAATTACAGAGGGCGCTATTATTTTAGCTGAGAGTTTTGTTTTGAATGTTTATTTTACCGTCTCTGTAAATTCTGGACGCTGTCACTAGAATGATGAATGCATGAAGCGCTGGCTCAATAGCAGATTGCACAGTGATGAATCATGGCTTACCTTAACGCAGGGAGAATCGATCTGCGAAATTAATAAACCACGTGAATGGTCCTATGTAACAGTGAATAACCAGTGATTGAATGTACAATCGATTTTTGGTGTTTGCAACAACGATCTTGTTTAATTGAGGAACATCATTTGCAGAAGCCGATTCAATGGAAGTTCTGAATCAAATTGCAGTTTGGGATCAACGGTCAAAAATCCAAGTCTGTGTTGAAAATTTAATGCAAATCATGGAATAGTAAATGCTGGAGAACGAAGAGACATAAGTCTGGCAATTCGTTGAAGGTAGCTTTGGTAAGTATGAAGTTCTGGCATTTAATTTTAACCGGTTCATATGAAAATTCTGTTGTATTGATGGCGTATTGAGTAAATTGGACAGTGAAATAGCATAGCACAGTAATTCGGACCTTCAGAAGTTCGAAGATTTTTTGCAGCTAATCATATCTCATATAAGATTTGATATTGTGGATGGAAGTGTTGAAGATGCTGGTGAATTTGCGGGGTGTATAACAGTAAGCATAGAGATTGATGGAATAAAATGGATGCAAGCTCGTTTTGTAACTCAAAGTAATTTTTACTTTGAGGGGGGGTAATTTTTTTTTTTACCAGATTGTGCAAAAGCACCATTGTAAAAATCAAATTTTGAAAGTTGCCTTGTAAAATTTGAGAAATTGACTAGAGCCAAGTGCAAAGCTCAGTCAATTTTCTCCTGTTTTGACGACTATTCGAGGGTCAAGGCCAAGCCCGATAGTTCGTTTTTCTTTTTTGCATCGTGTGTTGCTGTTGTGTTGCGCATCTTGAGTTTTTTGGATCTTGATTCGTGGTGTGAAGTCTTAACACTACAATGTCTAAGTTGATTAATTTGTTTTCTAATTCTGACAAACTAGAAGGCACCAAATCTTATAAAACATGGCATCATCTCATCGAAAGCACACTCATTTACAATGAATTATGGCAGGGAATATGTGATGGAGATGTTAAGCCAAATAAACCCACAGATGCAGCTACACTAGCAAAATGGGAAATCAAAAATGCTAAAGCCTTAGCTCTTATTAAATCTTCTGTGAATGATGAAATGTATGTCCATATAGAAAATGCTTTAGATGCATGGACTGCTTTCAAAACTTTTAAGGACCTCTTTGATACTCAACCTGAATCAAAGAAAGTCGATCTACAATTAAAATTGTTGCAACAAAAATTAACTGAAGGCGGTGATGTTCTTGAATATATCTCAAGACTTAAGAATATCAGGCAAGAAATTGTTAATGTTGGTTTTCCTGCAATTGATGATAGCTTTATGGTCACAATTGTAATTGCTGGGCTTCCTTCTTCCTATACGCATTTTTTGGAGACTCTACAAGTAACTGGGAAATTAGAGAAGTTAAAGTTTGATGAACTCTGTGAAATGTTAACTCAACATGATAAAACTTTTGGGAAGAAGAAGAAAGTTGGTGAAGATGTTTTTCTCACAGAGGCCAGCACTAGTAAGTCATCAGCAGATAGTTCTCGAGGAAGAGGCAGATGGAATCAGAATCAAGCAGCACATAATCGAGGTCAAAGCCAAAGCAGAGGAAACAATTTTAACAGAGGAGGAAGAAATAATTTTCAAGGTAGAGGAAACAACCAAGGAAGAGGCAATTTTCAAGGACAAGGTATAATAATCAAGGTAGAGGACAATCTCAAAATAGAGGTCAAAGCGGAGGCAGAGGACAATCTTCAGGAAGAGGAAGAGACTTAAGTCAAATTGTGTGTCGAAGATGTAACAAAGCTGGCCATTATGCTGAAGATTGTTGAACATCACTTAATAAAATTCCCAAGTTTTAGCAGCATTCAGCACAATTTGCACATGATCAAGATGAAGATAACTCAGAATATGTTTTTACTTCCTCGCCAGCATCACAAATTTCATCCCATCTTAGAAGTGACTATGAAGATGCCTGGATCTTGGATTCCGGAGCAACTCAGCACATGACTTATCGACGTGATTTTTTTTGGAATTTTCAAGATTTCCAACTTAATTCCATTTTTCTTGCTGATGATACAAAACATACTCCTTATGGAAAAGGAGTAGTAAAAGTTTTTCTCCCTTGCATTGGAGAAAAAATGATTTCCAATGTATGGTATGTACCCAGTTTCAAGAAAAAATTTCTCTCTTTAGTCACGATTCGACAAGCAGTACATCAGGTGATTATGGAAGATGGTTTGGTGAAGATTAATTTAGTGAAACAGAACTTGAAAATAGTCATGACAGGTTATGAATATGGAAAACTATTACGGATGAAAGGGACAATTATTCCAAGGCATTCTGATTTTGCAGGGGCAGTGACTACAGGTATTTCACCTATAAGACTATGGCATGTAAGATATGGACATTTGAATTTTGAGAGTCTTTCTCAATTGCAGAAACAACGAATGGTTAAAGGAATTCCCACATTCAAAAGGGAAAATGCAAAATGTGAAGCTTGCATTTATGGCAAACAAAATCGAGAAATTTTTCCAACATGTTCATGGCGTGCAAACAGGTGGCTACAACTAGTTCACAGTGATGTTTGTGGGCCACTACAAACTTCATTTGGTGGTTGCAAATATTTCTTACTATTCATTGATGATTTCAGCAAAATGACTTGGGTTTACTTCTTGAAGAACAAGTAAAAAGCATTTGATAGGTTTAAAATGTTTCGCCAACTTGTTGAAAATGAAGTCAAAGAAAAGATAGGTACTCTCAGGACAGATAATGGGGGAGAATTCACTTCAAATGAATTCAAAACTTATTGCAGTGAAAATGGCATCAGACGAAATCTTACTAATGTTTACACTCCACAACAAAATGGATCAGTCGAAAGAATGAATCGCACTTTGTTAGGCATGGCGAGATCCATGTTAACTTTCAAAAGGTTAAGTCCAACATATTGGGCAGAAGCAATCCATACAGCTGTCTACATAAGAAACAGATCTCCAGCTGCTTCTTTAGATGGAGTCACACCTTATGAAGCTTGGTTTGGTTTCAAACCTCGAGTTAAACATCTTAGAGTTTTTGGGTTATTGTGTTATGCCTTAGTTCCGAAAGAAAAACGAACTAAGCTTGACTCAAGAAGTTTAAAATGCACAATCATTGGCTATTCTGGTGAGAAGAAAGAGTATCGTCTTTTGACCAATGGAAAATTGATTGTGAGAAGGGATGTCATTTTTGATGAAACAAAGAGTAAGAGTGCTGAAGAAATTTAAAATCTTCTTCACAAGTTAGAAACTAAGGGAAGTAAAAGAAATGGAAAAATGCAAAGTCAACCAACTTCACCAAATTGGTATGAACTTGATTTTCCTTCATCTGAAGATGAGTCATCCAGTCCATCTACATCAACAACATCATCTGGGTCTTCTAGTAGTTCATCTGCATCTCCAAGTAGCAGCAGTTCTTCTGACAGTGATTCTCCGCATTCTTCACCTGAACGACAAACATCAATTTATATTAATCCTCTTTACAATGATGGGGACTTTACAGAAGCGCAAACAAGTGAGCACCAACTTCCGAAATGGGCAGTTCAACTTTTGAAAGATGTAAAGCCTGATGAACAGAATAAAACTGGCACCAGAAGGGCACATAGAAGTGAAGGCAATTTTGCCTTGATAGCAAATGATTTTACTAAACCTTCCACATACAAAGAAGCAGTAAAACGTAAAGAATGGAAATAGGCTATGGTTGAAGAATATCAAGCAGTAATTGATAACAACACTTGGAAACTTGTTGATTGTCCAGCGAATGTTAAACCCATAGGATGCAAATGGGTTTACAGAATTAAGTATAATCAAAAGGGAGAACTTGAAAAGTATAAAGCACGACTTGTTGCAAAAGGTCTTGCGCAGTAGGAAGGCATTGATTATGAGGAAACTTTTGCTCCTACAGCTAAATGGAACACCATCCGATTAACACTTGCATTGGCCGCTCAAAAAGGATGGAAAGTTCATCAAATGGATGTGCAAAGTGCTTTTCTCAACGGGGATTTACAGGAGGAAGTGTATATGACCCAACCACCAGGTTTTGAAGTTGAAGGATTCATTCTTGTAAATGATGCAAAATTTTTATGAAAAATTAGAAAGGCTCTCTATGATCTAAAATAGGCTCCAAGGGCCTGGTATTACCGTCTTGACAAATATCTCCACCAAGAGGGTTTTTCAAAGGGGTCAACAGATAGAAATGTATATACAAATATTGACATTGGTAAATTGCTAATAATTTTTGTTCATGTTGATGATATCATTTTTGGTAGCAATGAAGAATCCATGAGTCAGAATTTTTCTTCAGTAATGCAGCAAGAATTTGAGATGTCCTTGCTTCGTGAGCTTACCTATTTTCTTGGTCTACAAGTTCAACAAAATAAAGATGGTATTTTTCTCTCACAAACCAAATATCTCAAACAGATCCTGAAAAAGTACGGCATGGAAGATTCTAAACCAGTATGTATCCCAATGGTAACAGGATGCATTCTTAGCTCAAATGATGAATCAGCTATAGTACATCAACCGACTTACAACTATGTAAACTTTGAAACGAGAACTATAAACTCAAAACGGGAATTCTGGCCAAAAAACCCCAAAAAAACATCAAAAACAATGCTAAAAATGAAAAGTGTGTATACTGGAACGATGATTTTATTTTTAGGGGTCAATTTTGAACATGTTTTAAAAATGGCACTGACTACGAAATTTCCATGCAAAATATAGCTTCAAAACGAAAGTGATGATACTGGGACAATGATTTTTTTTTTAGGGTCAATTTATAAACTTTTTAAAAAAAGTTAGTAAAACCAAATTTTTATGTGCCAAACAAAGTTGTTTATGAGGAAAAAAACACATTAATGTTTTTGGTAGAATATCATTTTTCTTTTCTAAGTATAAATTAAACATGTTTTCAACCATAACATACTAGATACAAAAGAAATTGAAATTTTTTCAACTATAAAATTAAAAAACCATGACATTATGAACAAATTACATCACTAAATGAATTCAAAATTAACTATTTGTATATTGAATAAAACATACATTATATCTCTAATTTAATATTGCATTGTAGATATTTTAAACAAACGAAATTACAGTAATTGAAGACATATAATCCGACAAAATAAAAATGCCTCACAACTTCTCATTTAACACCATATGGAAATCATCAATTTTATTTCAAGATACGATGCATACATCAGTTATATAAATTGTCTTCAACAATTATTCAAAATCACTCATATTTTCTTGCACACCATCAGAATTCACATCTTTAGATGAGTGACTCGATGTTGATGAAGATGTTCCATATTCTTCTATTTCATCAACTACTGCCCCATCTGAGTTCACATGCATGCCCAACATTTCAGGTTTCAAAATTCTTTTAGATCTACGACTGGTTTCAACAGACTCCCATCTCAACATTGTTCCTTATGGTAACAACCTTTTCAGAATCTCTATCATCTTGAAGCGAAGAGTTCCTCTCTTTGTTAAATTGAATTCATAAACAAGTATGTCAACATCCTCCAATTTTAATATGTTTGTGCGGCGGTGATTTATATTTGTACCCTTTCTTTTTCTCTTTCCACCATTTTTTTTGTCAACTACCATCTCTGGCTTATACACACCATTGAATGGGTGTGTATTTGTGGCATACCAATGTACTTCAACACTTGTAACATCCTCATTTTCTATAAATACCTTTTTAACCTTAGCAACCTAGAATGGATAGCCATTGGGATCTCCATCTGCTAGCACTGTAATTATGCAACCCTCCTTAATATCCTGTACTGAACCCCTGTAAAGGTATTCCACAACTTCACGTTGTGCACAAGATCTTCTGGAACCAACATACATCTCTCTTTCCTCTGTCTGTGAAGAATTAATAATACTTCACGATGCTCCTGAAGTTCTTTGACAATTAAATCTACACAACGTAAAAAAACTCATTAAGAAATATGTTTTTATAGTTGATGACTTACAATTTTAAAAGTTAAAGTTATGAATGTTTACCTCTTTCTGACCCTTCAAATTTGTCCCTTTTTTATTTAAGAGAAGCACATGTACTGCAAATCCCCATCCTTGTCTTCTTAGGAATACGGGCATTGTTGAATTCTTTCTTTCATACTTTCACAAAATATTGATATGTAATAAACCTGCCATGTCCCTCAGCAGCTTCTGCATATTCTTTGTATAAGTTGTAGAATTCTCATCTTGAAAAATTATCTGGAATATGTATTGTCTCTCTATTTGGCATACACTCTCCATGCTTTGAAAAGTAATCTTTCATCCATGACATTGCAGTATTTGATAATGGCCCAAACTGTCTTTTATGACGTACTTCTGAATAAAATGTGGGATCCTTTTCCAAATTTTCTTGAATTCTCGAGAGATGAAAATTCCCAATTGAATGAAACATTTTGAAAGATTTTCTACAGATAAATAAAGTCCTAATATGATAATCATAACCTGATAATGTAGATTGCATGCACCCAACTAAATATGAATTTTGCATGCTTTTATTCATTGACAAATATTTGTTCCTGCTTTCTAATGCAAATTTGAAATCCATATGTTTCAAGCAATCTTTTTGGCAACATTCACTTGAAATGAGAGCGCTGATAGAACTTCTTCTTGTTAGATATTCTGCTCTACCCCTTGTATAACTAGAACAACTTGCATTGATACGAAAAGTTCTACTCCTACTCCTTGATACAATATTTCTTGGCAACATATCCATCATTGGATCATCATTTGTATAAGGATTTTCATCATAATTAAGTGGAATGTTATCCACAATATGATCAGCTCTGCTTTCCAAATATTGACTTGGAGGATATTCTTCATCTTCCCCTTCTTCAGTGCTACTGTCATAGTCCTTAGAATTCGGACTGAATGGAAAATATGACTCGATGTTTAATGGATAGTCTTACTCATGTGCATTGTCAATGCTACTCTCATAGTCCATAGAATTAGGACTACGTTGAAAATGTGACTATTTACTTATTGAAGATGCTACATCCTATCCTTTGTCACTGCTACCTTTACACTCATTAGAATTAGGACTAAGTGCATCATCCTATCCTTCATCACTGCTGCTCTCATAGTCATTAGAATTAGGACTAAGAGGACACTGTGACACTCCATTCTTTTGAAATTCATAATCACGCTCTTCATGACTATTTCTCTCACAGTCCTTAGAATTAGGACTAAGTGGACACCGTGACACTCCAGTCTTCTGAAATTCATCCTGCTCTTCATCACTGTTGCTCTCATAGTCCTTAGAATTAGGACTAACTGGACACCGTGACACTCCATACTTTTGAAATTCATCATCATGCTCTTCATCCCTACTGCTCTCATAGTCCTTAGAATTAGGACTAAGCGGACACTTTGACACTCCATTCTTTTTAAATTCACTATCATGCTCTTCATCACTGTTGCTCTCATATTCCTTAGAATTAGGACTAAGTGGACATCGTGACACTCCATTCTTCTAAAATTCACGATCATGCTCTTCAAAATAGTTGCTCTCATAGTTCTTAGAATTAGGACTAAGTGGACACTGTGAAACTCCATTCTTTTGAACTTCACCATCATGCTCTTCAAAATTGTTGCTCTCGTAGTCCTCAGAATTTTGACTAAGTGGACATTGTGATACTCCATTCTTTTGAACTTCATCATCATGCTCTTCATCATTGCTGCTTTCATAGTCCTTAGAATTAGGACTAAGTGGAATCTGTGACTCTTTATTTATTTGAAATTCTCCATTCCCTCTTTCATCAGTGCTGCTCTCATAGTCCTTACAATCAAGACTAAGTGGAAGAATTTACTTTCTATTCATAGTGGAAGAATTCCCGCTATATTCATCAATATGAATAGAGTTGTTACGCGATGAAGATGTTGATGGTGTATAAATCAAAACTTCACTATCAGAACAATCCATCCCTTTCAAATAGAAGATGTTGAATGATACAAATGGAGAGTCTCATAAAGATATTATATAGCTTAAAGAATGAAATTTCTCTCCAAAAATTTTCGTGAAAATATTTCCCTCCAAAAATTTTGTTAGATTTATTTATTTTCATTATTTCATTCTACAATTTATTGAAAAATGTAAACTAATTTTTTTTATGAAATAAATCATTAAAATTAAAATTCTAAACTATAACTTCTACATTAATTATTTTAATAGTTAAAGTATATAATATTTACTAAACAATTGATTTTTTTTTAATTTTTATAATATATTCAAAAATAAACTAAACCCACATTCAACCTGTTGTAAAACAGTTCTACAATATTCACTTTATAATATTTTAAAACAAATTATCCCACATTAACTGTACGGTAAAACATCTCCATAATTTCACTTATATATTAAATTTCATTATCACTATTACTCACATCACATCCACGTTTTCTGAAGTTCGTTGAAAGACTCGTGAATTCGTGGAATGTCTACATTGCTATCAACAACATATTCAACGAAGAATTCTCGCAATTGAAATGTAAGTTAAATTTTTTTCTTCGAAAACTTTCATATTAAGTTACTTTAATGAAGAAGATTTTTTTTTTTTTTAAATTAATAATTTTTCTAAGCCAAAATAACAATTACGTCCAATGTGAGCATGGTGGGCCCGATCAAACTCAATTGCCCAATAGTTGTGGGTGGGCTGCTGTGGTGTTGCAGGGTAGGCAGGGAGGTCGGGCAAGCAGGTGGGGTGCAGCAGGGGGTGTGGGGGTGGCTCGACGGCTCGCCCGTCTATCGCGGGGGTTGGGCGATTCTGAAAATTGCCCAACCCCCGTGGTGAGCGGGCGAGCTCCCGGCCTGGGCACAACAACCAGACTCGTCCCCTATCACCTTCCCCCCTTCCCGACACCCTCACCCCCTTCACCCACACCCCACGCCCTTGCCCCCTTAACCCCCCTTCCACATTCTGCCCCTACATCGACCCCTCACCCACGCCCCTGACCCGCATGCTCTCCATCACTACCCTCCCCCCTTACCACCATCCCCCGCGTCCTTGTCCCTAACTGCCCCCACTGCCCCCTCACCCCCCTTCCCTCTCGCCCCTCCTCCCCGACCCCCCTCACCTCTCCCCCTACCTTTCCCCCCTAACCCACTCCCTTCCCCCTCCCCTTCATGCCTCACCACCCTTCCCCCTTATCCCCCTCCAACACCCCACCCCCCTTAACTCCCCTTCCGCTCCCATCCTCGCCCCCCCTCACCACCCTCCCCTCCCCCCGGTCACCACCCTCCCCTCCCCCCCCTGACCTCTCCCCCTACCCACCCCCCTTTCACAACCACCCCCTCGCCCCCCCTCACCTCTCCCCCTACCCACCCCCTTGCACTACCCTCCCCTCCCATCACCACCCCACTCGCCTCTCCCCCTACCCGCACCCCTTTCACCACCCCCCCTCGCCCCCTACCCAGCCCCCCTCACCCCTCCCCCTACCCGCGCCCCCCTCACCTCTCCCCCTAACCGCCCCCCCTTAACCACCCCCCCTTGCCCCCTACCCGCCCCCATCACCTCCCTACCAACCCCCCCCCACCTCTCCCCCTACCCACCCCCCGCACCACCCTTCCTGCCCCCCCTCACCTCTCCCCCTACGCAACCCCCCTTCACCACCACCCCCTCGCACCCTATGCGCCCCCCGCTCACCACCCACCCTCCCCCCTTCCCCCTCCCCACCCACCCCCTCACCCACTCCCCCTCCCCACCCGCCCCCTCACCCCCTCCCCCTCCCCTCCGCCCCCCTCCACCCATGGGCCCCCCCTCCACCCACCCCTACCTATGGGCCTCCCCTCCACCCGCCCCCAGCCACGGGCCTCCCCTCCACCCGCCCCCGCCCACGGGCCTCCCCTCCACCCGCCCCCACCCACGGGCCTCCCCTCCACCCGCCACCTGCCCACGGGCCTCCCCCTCCACCCACCGCCCATGACACATACCTCGCCCACCGCCCATAACACCCGATCCCTCCACTCTGCTCCCCACCCGGCCCCCGCCAACGAGCCTCCCCACCCCGCCCACTGCCCACCGCCCCCTCCCATGGGCCTCCCCCACCTACCCTCACCCACGGGGCTCCCCACTCAGCCCTCACCCATAGTCCTCCTCACTCACCCCCGCGCATGGGCCTCCCCCTCCACCCCCGCCCATGGTGTCCACCTCCACCCCACCCCCTCATCGATTGCCTCCACCTTCGCCCCCCGCCCATGACCTCTGCCTTCGCCCCCCCTCCATGGCCTGCCTCCCCGCCCGACTGGTAGCCAGGCGATTCCGGGAATCGCCCGCCACCAGTTGGGTGGGGAGGCAGGCCATGGACTGGGGGCAAAGGTGGAGGCCGTGGGTGGGGGCATAGGGGGAGGCCCATGGGCGGGGGCCAGGTGGGGAGGCCCATGGGCGAGACCCAGGTGGGGAGGCTCGTGGGTAGGGGCAGGTGGCGAGTGGAGGGGAGGGACCAAGGGGCGGTGGGTAGTGGGGGACACTGGTGGGCAGAGGGGGAGGCCCGTGGGCAGTGGGGGAGGCCCATGGGCGGGGGTGGGTGGGGGAGGCCCGTGGGCAGGGGCGGGTGGGGGAGGCCTGTGGCCGGGGGTGGGTGGGGGAGGCCCATGGGCGGGGGCGGTGGGTGAAGCCCATGGGCAGGGGATGGGTGGGGGAGGCCCATGGGCGAGGGCCGGGTGGGGGAGTCCCGTGGGCAGGGGGAGGGAAGGGGGGTAGGGGGAGGGTAGAGGGGAGGGGAGGGTTAGGGGGGTTAGGGGAGGGGAGGGTTAGGGGGAATTTGGGTTATGGTAGGGATGAGGGGGAGGAGAGGGGAGGGGAGGGGTGAGGGTGAGGAGAGGGGAGGGGAGGGGTGAGGGGGGGTTACGGTAGGGCGGGGGGGAGGGGGTTTGTTATGAAACCAACTCAAGAAAATGATAGAAAAGATAGATCAATTCCTTATAATTCAGCCTCTTCAAGGGGGAAACCTCCTTTACATTACATAAATGAACAATTCTTGGATGATTCAAATGACAAAACTTCCTTTCTATATATAGGAGTCTAAGGAGTCACAATATAACCCAGCCGACCTAACAATAATAATATGAAGCCACAAAAATAACAATAGAGGGATTCTATGGGGCACAGTAATAACAATATGTGGACAATAGGGGCACAACAATATTAATAAGGGATACAACTACAATGGTAATGGGGTAATCACTAGTATTATAGGGACCCAACATGCCCCTCTACTTTAAGAAAGTGTTGTCCTCAACGATTGAGTAGTTATGGATGCTTCTGTATAAAATTTTCATTCTCCCATGTGGAATCTTCAGTGGATAAGTTCTTCCACTTGATAAGATACTTTGAAATTGATCAATTTCGTAGCTGTCGAGTTCTTTTTTCTGTGACTGCTTCTGGTTCCAATATAATTTTTCCTTCCTCGTCAAGTTCTGGCAATATTGTTTGAATTGGGAGCTTGTCGCCTATAACCTTCTTTAAACATGAAACATGGAAAACTAGGTGCAATCAAGAAGCTGCCGGAAGCTCCAATTTGTATGCCATAGTACCAATCTTTTGCAACACCTTGTACAGACCATAATACTTTGGTGATAATTTATTATCCTTCTTAGCTTGCTTGAGAGACATTTTATTATATGATTGTAGCCGTAGGAATACCCAATCACCTACATCAAAACTTCTCTCACTGCGATGTTGAGCTACCTGTTGTTTCATTCTATTCTGTGCCAACACTAGGTTATCCTTTAAGAGTTGGAGGACTTGTTGTTGATGTTCGATGTGATGTTCTACTGCTTGAAGCTTAGAATTTTCTCTTAAATATGATGTGATGGATATCATCAAATTAGAATGAATACTGAAGACATTCAAAAAACAACATTTAGAACTCATGAGGGTCATTATGAATTTTTGGTCATGCCTTTTGGCCTTACCAATGCACCTTCAACATTTCAAGGTTTGATGAATTCCATTTTCAAACCATTCCTTAGAAAATTTGTATTAGTATTTTTTGATGTTATACTTATCTACAGCAAGTCTTGGAAGGATCATGTTGAACATGTTGATAGGGTGCTACAACTATTGGAGGAGAAACAATTATATGCAAAAAGATCCAAATGTTTCTTTGGAGTACAAGAGGTGGAATATTTGGGTCATATTGTATCTCATGAAGGAGTTAAGGTAGACCTTAGCAAAATTAAAGCCATTAAGGAATGGAAAATCCCCACATCCATAAAGCATCTGCAAAGATTTCTCGCGTTGACAGGGTATTATTGCAAGTTTGTTAAGAATTATGGGAGAATAGTAGCACCTCTAACAACATTATCGAAGAAAGATGCATTTTCATGGACTCCAAAAGCAACAAAGGCCTTCGAACATCTTAAAGAGGCAATGTGCCAAGCACCGGTCTTAGCTACACCGGACTTCACAAAAACCTTTATTGTGGAATGTGATGCTTCAGGAAATGGAATTGGTGCTATTTTAATGCAAGATGAAAGACCCATTGCTTTTGAAATTCTTCCAATCAAGGGAAAGTTTTTACACAAAGCTGTTTATGAGAAGGAAATGTTGGCAATACTGCATGCACTTAAGAAATGGCAACCCTACCTAATGGGAAGACACTTCAAGGTAAAAATGGATCATGATAGCTTGACAAAGATTATCCTTTGAAGAGCAACAAAAGTGGGTCACAAAGATGTTGGTTTACGACTTTGAAATCATCTACAAAAAATGGAAGCAAAATGTGGTGGCAGATGCACTCTCAAGAAAGGATGAGGATGTGGAAGCATTGTTGTGCACCATTTCTATTATCCAACCAGATTAGATAAACGAAGCAAGGGAGTAATGGAAGAATGATGAAGAAGTTTGGGTACTTATTCGAAATTTACAACAGGATTCTAGTACGTCTGATACATTTAGCTGGAAAAATGATTCGTTATGGTACAAAGATCGCTTATACCTCTGTAAGAATTCCCAACTAAAACAAAAGATTCTTATGGAATTGCACACTTCTCCCTTATGAGGGCACTGAGGATTTTTAAAAACTTACCACGGGGTTAAGAAGGAATTTTTTTGGGATGGCCTTAAATCATATATTCAAAAGTTTGTGGCGGAATGTTTGGTTTGCCAGCAAAATAAAGTTGAAACTATTAAGACACCGGGTCTATTACAACCTTTATCCATTCCAAGCCAACGTTGGGAGGAGGTTTCAATGGATTTTATCACAGGTTTACCCAGGTCTGAGAGAAAGAGTATCATCATGGTGGTAGTTGACATACTTACCAAGTATGCACACTTTTGTGCATTATCACATCCGTTTAAATCCAATACAATTTCTACTGCATTTATGGAAATAGTTCAAATGCTACATGGAATCCCAAAGATTATTGTAAGTGACGGAGATCCCATTTTCACTAGAAATTTTTGGACAGAATTATTTTCTTGTCTTGGTACTCAGTTAGCTCTGATACCAAATGTTATGAAACCAACTCAAGAAAAAGATAGAAAAGATAGATAAACGCCTTAGAATTCAGCCTCTTCAAGGGGGAAACCTCTTTTACATTACATAAATGAAAAATTTCTTGGATGATTCAAATGACAAAACCTCCTTTCTATATATAGGAGTCTAAGGAGTCACAATATAACCCAGCCGACCTAACAATAATAATATAAAGCCACAAAAATAACAATAGATGGATTCTATGGGGCATAGTAATAACAATATGGGGACAATAGGGGCACAACAATATTAATAAGGGATACAACTACAATAGTAATTGGGTAATCACTAGTATTATAGGGACCCAACAAGGTTAGGGGCAGGGGGGGTGTTGGGTAGGGCGCGAGGAGGGGGGGGGGGGGGGGGGTTTCGTGTAGGGCGCGCAGAGGGGGGAGACGGTAGAGGGGAGGGGAGTGTTAGGGGGGTTAGGGGGAGGGGTTAGGGGCGAGGGTAGAGGGGAGGGGGGGTTAGGGTAGGGCGGGTGGCGAGGTATGAGAGAAGAGGGTAGGGAAGATGGGGCGTAGGTGAGGGGGGGATGGGAGGCATGAGAGAGGGGGGGGGGGTGGGAAGGAGAGCAGAGGGCAGGTAGGGGAGAGGGTGCCTAGGTGGGGAGGGGGATGGGAAGGGGAAGGGGTTCAGGGGCATAGGTGATTGGGGGGGGGGGGGGGGGGGGGGGGGGGGGGGGAGCAGAAGGGGAGGGGGTTAGGGGAGTAGGAAGGGGAATGAGGCAGGGTGAGGGGAAGGTATGGCAGGTAGAGAGAGGAAGGTAGCATGGGTGGGATAGGGACGGGAGAAGAGGGCGGGGAAGGGGGTCTAGGTGAGGGCGACGAGAGGGTTAGGTGAGGGAGGGGAGTGTTGGTTAGGGGGAGTGGGAGGCGGAGTGGTTGAGGAAGGTGGAGAAGGGTTTTGGGAGGGTGAGTGAGGGGGAGGGCTGGTTAGGAGGGAATGATGGTGTGAGTGAAGACGATTGGCATGGGGGTGGAAGGGAGCCGGTTGCGGGTGAGGATGGGGAGGTTGGGGGGCGCCCCCCCCACACGCTCGCCTCCACCGACCGCCCGCCCGCCCACACACGTGCACCCCGCTTGCCCACACCCACCCGACCCACCTGCCAACCCTGCTCACCCTCACTTGCCCAGCTGCCCACCCCACCCCACTATCCCTCACCTGACCTCCTGTCCACCCATCGACCCGCCCACCTGCCCGTTAGGGGTGGCTGGGCGATTTTGATTATACATATAGGAAATTTATGATATATTTTTGTTGTTAATTTAAGTTAATATGTTTTTGTTATTTACTAATTTATGTGTTTCTATTTTTTAGGAAAATGGTATCAAAGGAAAATTTTGTGAATCTTTTTGGACCAAAGACTCTTAATGGTGCATCTTCAAGAAACATTGGTGAATGAACTCCACCTGAGCTCATGGCTACAAATCTTTCAATTGCCTCAAGTGATAAGAAGATGATTTTAGATTTGAAGAATTCAAAAGAGGTGAAATTTCCATCAAGAATCTGGTATGTGAAAGAAAAAGAAAGCACAAATGTGAATATATATCTATATATTGATATATCGAATGATAATGGAATTTTTGAGGTGATGGGAAGAGTCATAGATATGTCTTTGGTACTGGACACTGAAGTTGTTTACATACTTACAAGAGCTCCCAAGTCACATGAAATGATTAAATACCGAATATCATATTCATTGTATGACACGAGAGAGGTATCTACAAAGTTGTGTAAACAAATCGTAAATGCGATGACACAAAACATCATAATTATTGTTATTTATATTTGTATTTTACATTTTTGAAAGTGTCTTGCTATAATTTTTTTAACTTTGTTTTTATTGACATATGATATTTTGTTTGGTAGAATTTTGTTAAAAGTTGTTCAATTAGATTGGGAGGCATTCATTTCATAAAGCATGATATCATGAAAGTTGTCAACAGTTTTTACTCACTGTCAGAAGAAGATATGGAAAACAAGCAAAATGTAGTAATTGATGATGCTAAAAAATTACATCCAAAGAATCAGAAAAGAAGGCGTCCGGTGGATAAATCTAGCAAGGGTAAACAAGTTACTTTTGGGGATGATGAAGTTGAAACTGACAATGATGCATATGTTTCCATTACTGAAGATGACATTGGAACTGAGAAGAGCCATAAAGGACAAAAAGTAAAAATGCCAAAGAATAAATCTATTGAGAATGTTATGACGAAGAAAAGTAAAGTTGAAGATTTTGATGTAGTCATTACCAACAGTCAAGAACCTAGTGAGACTTCAAAAGAAAGCAGAGAAATCATTACACGAGGAGCTAATTTAGATGATGGCATTATCAAAACAAAACAAAATGCCATTTGACAGAATTTGACAAAGAGAAATTTAACTGATGGTGGTCGTACATTTCAGCTAAATGTCAGACAAACCTATAAGGCAAGTGAAGGACAATGTCAATATAAAGTCAGAAAGCCACATCACCTGCGTGTTCACAACTTGAAGACATTGATGAGGCACAATCCATATGTTTATGTGGTTAGTTATGTGCTTCTTGTTGATCCACTTCAAGTTCCCAACAAAGAAGCATTTGTTAAGTCAAAATGTTTTGAATACAACTATTATGTGCTTGGGGGGAACCATTATGTAGAAGCTCAAAGACAATTGATGGAGGAATATCCTAATAACCCACATTTTGAAACAATGAAATGTATCATTTATTCTGGTTTATCAAATACAAAAGCAAAGTTAGTGGCATGGGATCATAGTTCAGATAATGAATATAGGATGTCTATGACTTTCATCCAAAGGGTTAGATTTATTCATAGTAAATTTTAAGAAAAATGTGGTGGGGATAGGATAAATGTTACAGCAGATTTATGAAAGGAATGTTGTATGGAAATAGGTTATCAAATTGAGAAGAAAACCAATTCAAAAGGTGGAAAAGGAAACAAAAATAGTGATTTATTCAGAGGTGTTGATAACATTTTCCAATTGGCATTTAGAACCGGAGATGTTTGAAAGTTGATTGATGAGATTTTTAGCATGTGGGAAGACATTGCCATTAAAAACGAGAGGGTTAAAAAGTCTAAGCCATTGATATGTAGTTAACAATAAATCAGCTCCTAAAATGAAGCAGCTTCTAGACGATATGACTATCACACCTTGTAGGGCGATGCAAGAAGTGAAAGATGAAAAAATTTTCAAAACAATATTATCTCGTGTGAAGTTAGGGAATTTTCATTGGAGGAAATGCCTGAAGAATTTCAAAAGTAAGTTTGTTGAATTATTTTTATTTATTTCTAGATTATATTTATCCTTTTAATAAAACATATTGTTCTTGGTAGTATTTTTTATACAAATTGCTATATTAACTTTTGGTTACTTTATCTATGCAGTCACAAAGTTTACATGAAAATTCAAGAACAAATGGTTAGATTGTTGAATGAAGATAGTTGGGATGATGTTGTATGCAACTATCCAAATTCAAGTTCTACATCAACATTAAAAGCTTTTTATCTTGCATTTAAAAAGGTATCTTGATTTATACGCTCATTTTTATTCATCTGTGTACTATTTTTAATTTATAACTTACACATATATTTGTTTATTTTATAAAATATGAGGAAGGATGATAATGGAGCGGCAGATAGTTTCAAAACCTTTATTGAAAAAATAAAAATCGAAAGACTGAGGAAGCAACGTATTAATAATGTTGAACTTGATCCAACTCTTAATCATTTCATTTGGAATGGGCTAGACACTATTCAATATCAAGTAATACAAGGCCACTGTGAAGACATTGCTAAATAAATACCTAAAATGGATTATGCCCTAGTCAATGCAGATATTCCCCATGGTTTGAATATTCCAAACATTGACTATGATAGTGACCCTTATACTTATCAAACTCTTAGTAAAGTGGTTGCGGGATTTGTAGAAGTCACGTCATCACCATTATGGAGATTTGTGACATTTCATTCAGACACACAATTGGAATGATATTGTAAGCTTCAAGGGGAAAACAAATTCAAGGATGTAGCTTACATGGTAAGATGTTTAAAATGTATATTTGATTAATGTTGAAAAATTCATTTATGTACAAGTTAATTGAACTTTTACTATTTCATGTTACAGGAAAAAGTCAAATCTTCTTAACAATGAAGATCAACAATTCATAAATGATTGTGAGTTCATTCATATTGATAGTTGGGCAAAAGATGATAGCCATATATCTATGATTTTTAATTGGGTAGACGGAAAGAATCATAGCTGAATGTTGACTTATGATGATGTTATGAAAAAACTAACATATGAAGACAAAGAAGCAAAAGGAGAGATAGTTAACATTTATCAAAAACCACAATTATTGATTAACTATTTTATAGACATATTTTCAAATGAAGGAGATTGGGTTCTAGATTTATTTTTTGGCTCAGGTAAGTTTTATTATATGGAATTGAATTTCAATGTGTTATTTTTCAATTAATATTTCATTGTACTAATTTAGTTCATTATTTCTTTTGTGCTTGATAATTAGGTGCAACACTAGCATGTTGCCTTCAAAAAGGAAGAAATTGCATTGAAATTGAAAAAGATCCAGTACAATGCAATTTCATTCAACAAAGAATTAATGCTCTTCAATTTCTTCTAGATGCAATGTAAGAAATTGGGTTGAAGAAAGAGGACTTTAGTGAATCACGTGTGGCAAAAAAGGCAAAGCAACCCCAACCACCATTACATGGAATGATTGGAAAGACATACATTCAGAGATTCACAGACATCAAAGATCCATTAGAAGAGGAAGATGAGCAAAAGGAAGTAGAAAATATTGTGGAAGAAGACAATGATGAAACTCTAGAGGACGAAGAGTTTGGATTACGTGACATTGTTGATTAAATTTAAGCTATGATTGGAAATCAAGCTTTGCAATGTTTTGACTTTGACATTTTATGGGAGGAATAAACACTCAATTAGGGTTGTTATGCATTCAATATTTGTAATATGTGATTTTCGCATTGATTTTTAAGTTAATCATTATTTTTTGAAAAAAAAAGTGATTATTATTATTTTTTTGACATGAAATTCATAAAAAAAACTATTATTTAACCATTTTTAGTTAAAAATTTTGTATAAAAATTTTGATTTTGACATGTCAATTCTAGCAAAAAATTATCAAAACGTGTAGTTTTTTTGCTATATTTATGTTGAAAATGGTTCTTTTTATGTCCATTGTTAAAAAATATTATTTTTTAGAAACAATTATTTCATGTGGATTGAAAAATTAATTAAGGATGTATAAATATGTAGAATATCGAAAATTCAAAATATCAACCTTCTAATTTAAAAATACAAAACAATAAAAAACAAGAAAATATGAAGAAAACGACCACTTCAAAAATTATCAAATTTACAAAATAATTATTTACATTTTATACATTAGAAAATTTAAAGCCAAAAAACAGGTCTTTTAAAAAAAGGGTCTGATGCAGAATACCCACTTTTTCAAATCAGCAAGAAAATCACTACCATTCTAAAATGTAATGTACATAAAAAAAATTAAAGTGTCAAAAACTATGCTCTAGAAAATACATGTGTGTTCTGCATCGCCCCTTTTCAAAATCAAGTCACTTTTTTTCTATCTCTACGAAACAGGTAATAGTATCAGTTCTCGTTTCAAAGTTTACATTGATTTACAGATCCATGATTGGCAGTCTGTTTTATCTAACGGGTACCCAACTGGACATCATGCATGTAGTGGGAATAGTTGGAAGATTCCAAGCAAATCTAAAGGAATCAAACCTTCAGGCAATCAAAAGGATTTTCAAATATCTTCAAGGAACACATAAATTTGGTTTATGGTATCCTAGAGATACAAATATTACACTTCATGCATATATATATGCAGATTGGGCAGGAAGTGTTGATGACAAAAAAAGCACTAGTGGTGGTGCATTCTATATGGGTTCCAAGTTAGTTTCTTGGTTCAGAAAGAAACAAAATTCAATTGCATTATCTAAGGCTGAAGCAGAATACATGGCTACTGCATCTTGTTTCACACAACTACTTTGGATGATGCAAACCATGCGAGATATTCAGATCACATGTACTCCACCCATCTCCATTCTATGTGATAATACATGTGCCATCAGTATTTCAAATAATCCAGTCATTCACTCTAAGACCAAGCACATACCCATCAAATATCATTTCCTACATGAACAAATGCTTAAACAATAGGTCAAATTGGAGTATGCTCCCTCCAAAGAACAGGTTTCTGATATATTCACTAAACCACTGCCTAGAGAGACATTTGAATATATCAAACAAAATATGGGAGTATTTTCTACATCATCCTACTATTAAATCCAATTTTTTCAGAGAAAGGTGGTTATACGCGAGTTTCATGAAGTGCAGTCATGTACATACACATGTTTCTGTGGGCATAGTCACATATATGTTGGTTTGAAGAAAAGTAGTGGGCCAGTATCAAGAAAAAGGGCTCTGCTATGGTTATGTCAATTATCTGCTCTATTTGATGATGGTTAATATCTACTGATAACATATGGAAATATATTGGTCCTCATAAATTTTTTTGATAACTTGATCTATATTTATTTGATGATGATGCTTTGATATCTCTTATTGACATATGCAATGATCAGATTTGACAGTGAACAGGTGGAACAGGTTCAGAGGGAGAACATGGTATGCTTCTAATAAATCATTGTTGTCATTATGAATAGAAGTCTTTGGTACCTAATGAGTTCCTACCTTATGATGTTAAGGGAATGAAGCAAGTTGATCTTGATGAGATCGAGAGGATGAGTTGATATATGCCGACATACTTTGTCAGAGGTCGATGATATTTTAGAAACTAGTGATGGACATATATAGGTTGCTGGTCTGGATGTTGTTGACAGATGGTGCTGATGGTGTAGATCATATGATAGTTGTTGATGAATATCATGGTCTTGTTTAAGATATTTGGTCTCTGTTTTTTTTTTTGTGTAAATAAGCTTTTGTATTAACAAGTGTAACATATAGGACAAAACTTCTGCCGAAGCCGATTACTGGCTGCATAGCAGGCCTTACTCGATAGCAATAGAGTGAAACAGGAAGAGAGAACTATAGTAGACATATAGAACCTAGTGCTGCCGAGGAGTACACCACGCAGGGTGACTTGGGCCAAAAAAACTGGCTATCACAGAGCTGGAAAAACAGTAACAGAAAAATATAACAAAGTCCAACAAAGGGACATGGAAGACTAATCAGAGTTGTTGGGGGGGTCAGGGGCTGCATGCGCCTCACTGTGCCTGGAAGCCTTAGCCTGGTGAACGCACGACGGACCTCCCTTCTGCGGATCAGCGGGCTTGCTGTCCTACTCAATAACTTTCCGGAGGAGTTTGATAAGAACAGAGAGCTTTTTGCTAATTGAATCCATCTCCTGATGCATTGCGCAGAGTTTAAACTCGCTACTCTCGACCACTGCCATGTGGTCCTTCGTCATCGTGGCTGCAAACTGCTGGAGCGTGCGAAGCTGGTCCGCCTGTTCCCCCTAAACGTCCATTGCCTTTGCCAAGATGGTCTTCATGCGCCATATTCTGCCTGAGTACGGACGAATTGGGTTGCTCTAGTGCTAGGCTTTCCAGGGTCATGCAACCAGTCGACTTCTTGCCTGAGTTGATGATCAGAGAGCTTGGCTTCCTCTTCCTGGACAGAGGCCTCCAAATCTATGATTTTCTGCTTATTCCTCTGAGATGTTCGTCGCTCGAACAAATCTCGGGCCGTCTGCAAATCTCTGTTTGCCGACTAGTTTCGGCTGCTCTCGCTCGCCATGAGAAACCTTTCGTGACTCATACTCTCCTGAACACTAATGCAGAGATGGAGTCTCTGCTTCCTAAGCACATAAAACATGATGCTCCAAGAGAGTGCAGGAGAAATTATATAGAAATTGGCGGGGAGGTTTCAGGCAGGGGAGTGGATCGCGGCGTGTTCATTGCCTGTCCGATCACCATAAATGTAGTTGTGCGAAAAATTGGAGGGGCTTTTCATTGATTGGGAATGTTTGCCTTCGCCACCTCCTGCTCGGTCTTGAGCGTGCCACGTGTCCCTCCGTCCAGCGCTTTTGCGGCGGCCTATGTCATCCTGGATCATGAACCTGTACAAATCCCTGTAACCTGCTATGCTCATTAATGCCCTCAACCGGCTTGTCCTGCGGTAGTTGTTAGGAGTTGATGGCACCAGACCCATCGGCCTATCCATATACTTATGAAAATTTGTTAATCGGATTGCCGACCTGCCCTTTCCGCAACCGCTAAATCTAATCGAGCGAGTTGAGAGCATCGGTCTTTTAAATGATGATTTTCCACCATCTGCCAACAGTTGTCCACCATTTCAGCTGGGTGTTCGATCCTGTGGTTAGCCAAGTGGTCGGCGACCGAGTTTGCCTTTCTCCTTAGAGCTTGGAAGATGAGGCCTTTCATTCCTCCAAGCAGTTTCCCGATACTGTCTGTGACCATGGACATGCGCCAATGCTTAGTTACTTTTCTTATTGGAGTGCCCCCGTATATTTTCTTTGCCACTACTATGGCAATCTCAGAGTTGCCCTCAATTACTGTGTTTTCTGTTTGGTTTCTATGGAGGATTTTTAACCCCTTTTCCATTGCTGCGAATTCCATTTCATTATTGGTACCCTCACCCAACGCTTTGCTGTATATATGGAGAATTTCGCCTGACTGGTTTCGAATGATGCCTCCTATACTAGCTGGGCCCGGGTTACCTTTCGAGGCCCCGTCGAAATTTAACTTCAGAAAACCTTCAGGGGGCCAAGTCCATCCTTTTAGTGTATTGTTGATGTTCTGCTGTTTGGCCTGGGGGACGAGACTTTGGTCGGTGCAAATGTTGGAGGCATTTAGGATTCTCTAGTCCTCCGGCGATATTCGGCTGGCTGGGTTAGCTTTACCTTTTACCAGGATTAATTGGCGGATGTTCTGAAATAAGGTAATTCTCAAATGCTCAATATTCCTGTGTTCGCTTTGAAAAATCCTTCTGTTTCTTTCTTTCCACAATGTCCAAGTAATAAAACCTAGTAGAACTTTCCATATATTGTTGATTTGAGGATTTTCTGAATAATTGCTTGGCCAATTGTTAATGGTGTTCTGGATGGAGTCCAAGTCTCTGCTGTTTTGCTGCATGATAGCTTCTATCTCTTGCCAAATGTGGTTTTCCCACTCGCAGGTATTGAATAAGTGGTTCATGGTTTCTGCGGCTTGGTTGCACATAGGGCAAAAAGAACGACCTTCAAAGCCCTTTTTTCTGCAGGTTTTCCCAAGTGAGGGTCTTTCGCCGCATGAGAAGCCATAGAAAAGTTTGAATTTTTGGCCAAAAGAGGGGATCCCAAACCTTGTTGAACCATGATGCATCCTCCCCCTGCTCTGAGAATTCCATCTACCTTCTGGCTTCTTTAAGGGTGAAGTTGCCATTGCCCTTCAGCCCCCATCTCAGCTTGTCCTCATCTGTGGTTATTCTGATTTTTCATTTGTTTAAGATTAGGAGCATATTTTGAAGGTTATTATTTTCTTCATTAGGGCTTTCTGCATCTGGGAGGGACCATTCTCTCCATTCCTGGTCCTAGCTATCGGGGTTCTAGTATTGATGAACAGAGTGCTTTCCCCTGTTCTGACAGTTAATTTTGTACGCTTCAAGATCTGGGTTTTCAAGCTTTGGGTGTTGTTGCCAGGAGTCTTCCCAAAAGAGGGCAGATTTCCCATTACGGATCTCCCAAAAACTGTGTTCTTGAATTAGATTTCTGTTCTTTTTTGCCAAATTCCAAATTGGGGAACCTTCTGGCAATTCCTGAAGTCTTATGAGGTCCTGGTCTCTGCAGTTAGGAGTGTATTTCTCCTTCCAATGTCTGGCCCAGGGGAGGTTGGTCTCCTTCAGCCAGCGCCACCACAGCTTCGCTCCACCAGTTTTGTTGCTAATGTCGGGGTCAATTAGGTTTAAACCTCCAGCTAGTTTCGATTTACAGACCTTATCCTAGGCCACGAGAGCCCATTTCCTCTTCTCTGCGCTGCCACTCCATAAAAAGGATCTTTGAATGGATCGGATTTTCTGCAGGATGGCTTTAGGTGCCGGGAGGATAGAAAGCATATACTGAGGGATGGCCTGCAGAATGGCTTTAGTTAAAACCAGGCATCCCACAAAATTAAGAGCCCTGTGTGTCTAATGTTTGCATATTTTTTCCATGTTTGCTATGAGCCTTTCCCAATGAAACTTTTGCCATGGCTTGGTGGTGGGCGGGGCTCCCAGGTACTTCGAGGGTAGAGAACCTTTTCGAAAGCCTAGGATGCTGGTAAGATGGTTCTGAATTGAAACATGAGTATTAAAGAAAAAAATAGTCGATTTAGAGTGGTTTATGTCCATACCTGATGCCATGCTCAATAGAGATAAGATGGATTTGAAAGCCTTGGCATCTTTGACAGTTGGAGAGCCATGCAGCATAGTATCATCAGCAAACTGCTAGTGAGTAGTCGCAGGGGTGGAGGGGAGAGGGCGCAATCCATTAATTTCCCTTCCGCTTTGGCTCTGTGAATATATCTGCTAAGCCCTTCCATGAGGATCACAAAAAGGAAGGGGGACAACGGGTCTCCTTGCCTTATGTCACGGGAAGGAGAGAAGGGGGCCGAGGGGGATCCATTAACCAAAATAGAGAAATTTGTTGACTTGATAAGAGCGAGAATCCATTTGATCCACCGAATGTCGAAACCAAAAGCACTTAAGGTGGCCTCCAGGTAATTCCAATTCACTTTGTCGAAAGCTTTTGAAAGGTCGAGTTGAATCATCATACCAGGGATTTTTCTGGATTGCAAAGTATGTATCATCTCCTGAGCCAAGAGGATGTTGTCCAGAATTTGTCTGCCTTCCACGAAGCCTGATTGCTCCTCCGAGATGATGTCAGGGAGGATTGGTTTAAGTCTGTTAGCGATGACCTTAGAGATGATTTTATAAATCACGTTGCACAGAGCTATGGGGCAAAACTTTTCCGGAGTTCGGGCTTCCTCTTCTTTGGGGATTAGGGCTAGGAAAGTAGAGTTTAGGGCTTTAAGAATTGAGCCAGATCATCTTGAATCTTCAACTACTTCCCAGACCTCTGTTTTGACTTTTTGCCAACAAGCTTTGTAGAAGTTTATAGTAAAACCATCTGGTCCCGGTGCTTTATCATTTTGCATGTCTTTAACAGCCTCCTCCACCTCCTCCATTGAGATCTTTCTTAACAAAGAGGCATTTTGTGCTGGAGTAATGATTTGGGGTATGGCCTGTATTATTTCCTCTCTGGCTTCTGATCGATCTTCTTGAGATTCCTGGGCAATTTGCTTAAAGTGACTAGTAAGCAAAGTTGAGATCTCATTGTGGTTTTGAATAACTTCTCCAGATGCATTGGTAAGCTTAAGGATTTTATTAGCCCCCCTGTAATCCATCGTCGATCTATGGAAGAAATTTGTGTTTTGCTCTCCCTCCTTCAACCATTGGATGCGAGATTTTTACTTCCAAAGGATTTCTTCCTGTTGGCAGCGGAGTTGCCATTTCTGCATTAGGATCTTTTCCTGTTCATTTGAGTCCTCCCTGTTAATCCCCGAAGCCCAGTCTTTATGAACTTGACTTAGTCAGTCTTCTATATTATTCTTTTCCTGGAAAATATTACCAAACTCGGTTGCATTCCAATCCTTGATTTTGTGTTTGATGTGCTTTAGTTTGGACTAGAGTTTAAACATTTTGGTCCCCCTTATATTCCTGGGCTCTTCCCACCATTTTTTCAACAGATCTGGAAATTTGGGTGAGTTAGCCAGAATTTCTCAAATCTGAAAGGTCTGTTTTTGGGGGTCTCTAGAAAGGCAGCTTCCAGGGCGATGGGCCAGTGGTCTGATCCCCCACTGGGGAGGATATCAGAGTCAACTGTTGTTCCTTCCAGTAAGATGTTTTCTGAGATAAAAAATGGTCAAGGCGAGAGGCTATCCTATTTTCTCCTCCTCTTCGGTTCTTCCAAGTGTAGAGCCCATTTTTTGGGGGGATGTCGACCAGTTGGGCGGATTCCATGAAGTCAACAAAGAGTTCTGAGTCTTTATTCAGTCGCCTAAGGACTCCTTTTTTTTCTAGGAGGGAGGTAATCATGTTGAAATCCCCTCCCATTATGATCTTTGAATGTTGGTATCTTAGCTTTAACTTCATTAGCGAGTTCAGGAAAGAAATTGTATCTTCTAAACGCTGTGGCCCATAGACATTTATACAGAGGTAGGTTTCAGAATTACCTGTTAATTGAAATTATGTGGAAATGTATGATCTGGTAGCTTCCATAGAGGTGATTTCGATTACTCTGGAGTCCCAGAGGGTTGCAATGCCTCCTTCCCATCCTTGACTGGCTATGTCTATATATTTGATAGTTTTTCCTAGCTTTTTGGTGATGTTATCGAGCTGATTAGTGGCACACTTTGTTTCCTGAATGAGCATAATGTCTGGCTTTTCCTCTTGTAACTTCCTCTTGAGAAGTCTTTGTTTGACTTGGCTGTTGAGCCCTCTTGTATTCCAGGAGATTATTTTCATTAATAATGATGAGGTTATTGGTAGGACGGGAAGGTGTGTAAAGCCTTCATTTTGCCTAAATTGATCATTAGGATACCCAAATCATGAAGAACCTCTCCATTTGTCCTTCGGCCTCTTCTCTTGTTTTGCTTCCGTCCTAATGAATGAAGAAAAAGGCTTTTAGATTGGTTACCTATGCCTTTCATGATTCCTAATCTTTTCTTTTGCTTATCTAGCTCTGCTTGTTGTCTTGCTATGAAGAGGTCGCTGATCTTCTTTATTTCTTCCTCCTAGATATTTTCCAGCCCTTGTGTTCTCCAGTGCTTTTCCATGTCTGGCAGATTTACCCCTTCTTTTTCTAGAACTTCATTGAGTTCCAGATCTTCGCTTCCCCCATCATTGGTTAGCATGTCTGTGTCTTCATCTCATTCATCTGCTACTTCATGCGTTTGTACTTCTGTATTTTCAGTAGTTTCCTCTGCATCCGTTGATCTGTGGTCTGTCATATTTTTTTGAGGAGCTTCTGGTAGCTTTGTCTCTTTGTTGTTACCTTCCGAGTTTGCTTATGAGTCCAGAATTCTGAAGGGGTTGAGGGTTTTGATGGGATCTATCACTGCTTTGTTTATTCTTTTCCTGTAGGCCCTTTGTCTTGATTTTGGCTTTTTAAAAACCTCATGGTTCTTGGCTGCTTGCTCAAGCTTGGCATCTTCCACTGGTTTGTTTAATGGGAATTCCCTGACAATGTGACCGTGTTCATGGAATTTCCTACACCAGAAGGGGATCTTTTCATAGTCGATGGCTTGAAATTAATCTTCATCTCTGAACTCTAGCCATAGTCCTTCATGTAAGGCACCTGAGACATCCATTTCGACGCAGATCCTGGCACAGGAAGTGTACTTCCTTTGCATCGTCGCCTCCGAGGCTTTAATGAAGGTGCCAAGTCGGTCTCCTATGAGCTTTAGGGTCGCTAGGCCCCAGTAATCGATAGGTAATGAGAAGAGGTGGATCCAAACAGGGAATTGGGTGAAGGTTTCCTTTTTAGGCACGAAGTTCGCCTTCCATGGCCTCATGTAGAGGCCTGCTGATGAAAGGAAGTAAGGCCCGCCATCGAAGACCCTATCTTTGTCTTCTAGGTTAGAAAAGACAACACTAAAAAAACCTTTAGCTCCAAGATGTAGTTTGACATCACCTTTTGGTCGCCAGTGCTGCTTGATCCATTGGCAGAGAGCTCTTTCTGTTGGCCACAGTCCCATAAACTTACATATGATTGCATGCTCCATCATGTGGTCTCTGTAGGCCTGAATGTCTGGATATGAGAAGACCACACGGAGGGCTTCCTTCTTTTTGGGTTTGCAGACTCCTTGCAAGGTTTATTTGGGGCTGAGGTTGGAAGCTTCCGTTTTATCCTCATTTTCTATAGGGCATTTTCCCTCCCTATGTTCCTTTTCTTCATCTGACGGAGCGATTATTGGATCTGAGCTGTTTTGGCCTGCTTTCGGTTTGTTCCCGTGCTTCTCTTGTCTGTCATTGACTTTTACTGGCATCTCTGATCCGTGATTTGGATATTTCTGCCACTGGGTTGCTCTTCCGCTGCTTGTCCCAGAGCTGTCTTTTCGGGCTTCATACCCAGAGATATTGAAATCTTCATGTGCTTTGTGTTTCTGCATGGCTATTTTCCTGTAAGTTGGGGTCCCAGTGGACCCCCCGTCTTCCATTTGTCGGGCCAGTACACGGCCTCTGAGAAGAAGATCAACTAATCGGTCTCTGTGCGCTGCCAGAACTGTTGGTGAACCTGTTCAGATCAGTGCTAAACCCTAGGTGCAGGGTTTTCCTCGCAGAGCTCCTGTGTCTTCAAACATTCCTCTTTTGGTCTCTGTTACATATATCATGTATATCATTTAATGTAAAGGTCATGAAAATACCTAATTTGTAACCCCACTATGCATGGGATGGATGATGTAATGTTTCTTGTTTTTGTCATGTATAAACAATTGCTATATCCCCACTTGGTTGGGTGGATGACTCAAATTTGGTATATCCCCACTCGGTTGGGAGATGGATGTATGCATGATTCATTGGTGATAGGAAGGTCATTGGTGATGTATGTATAGAGTCATATTATTCTTTAGAACATCTTTGTACAAACTTTTCTTGTGCACAGGAGGAGTATGGACTCGATCATGGGAGCTAAATCAGCACACTTCAGCATATTAGAGAATTCAGCATGTACTCAGGGGGAGCATGACCTTTTGCCCTTGATGAAAAAGGGGAGAGTGACTTGGTGTGGTTGTTTCCATCAAGTCCAAAGGCGGGGATTGTTGGCATTATGATACATGTATTGTCCTTGATGGCAGCTCACTCAGATGAAAGATCACAGTATAGTAGGTAAACAACAAAAGAATTACATAACAGTCTTCACAGAATGAAGAAACAGAGGTATACACAGGTTCACCATTGACCAAGCTACGTATACATGCAAGTTCACTGTATATAAGTCGCGTATATGTACACACGCACTTTCAAAAAAGGAAAAGTGTGTATACCTTGGAAAACTAAGTTTCTTGTCCAAGGTATTTGGTCCATGGTATTTTGATCCATGGTATTGGTCCACAGTATCTAGTCTAAGGTATTTATCCCAGGTATTTGGTCCAAGGTATTGGTCCTAAGTGGTTTTCGTCCATGCTACTGAGAAAGGCCTACAAACTATAAAAGGAGGAGAAGATCATTAGGCTAAGGTGTGCAAGTATCGAATATCTGATGAATTGTGAAATCTAATATGCAGGTTATTGGGTCATGGTGCATCATTGAATCTGAACCAAGGATGAACCTTAGCTGATGATGAGGGATCAGGTCTAATGATGGATCGAGATCTTAAGGCGTAAAATAAACTATCATTGTGTGTTTTTGCTCATGTATATTCTAGATATGAATACTAACACATATATTATTCTGTAAATGATATGATCTGGGTATAACTAAAGTCCAGAATAGCTACAAAACTCTGAATTTATATTTGCAGATGTATACACTGGTTAGCTTTGAGAAAAGTGCATGTACACACAGGTTTGTCACATGGAAGTGGTGTATACCTTATAAAATATGTTTCAGTTGTTTCTCTTTACTGTTGCATAGTTCTAGGTTCTGGTTTGGGTTCTGGTTACTGTATTCTGGTGACAATATTCTGAATTATCAAATCGATGGGTTGTCTAAGTGAATGATTGATAAGGCTATGGTTGGTTCAAAAGGTGATTGGTTGATGCAAATATATTTGATGATTGAATGATGTTGTTGATGGATCCAGTCTAAAAAATTATAAAACATAGTCCCTCGAAGAAAAGAGAAGGTCATAGCCTTCCATAGATTAGTGCCTACATACTAGCAAACATATCGGGTAGTACAAGAGCTAGGGGGTTGTAGCTCCCTTCCAGGAGAAGCTGGAGAACGAGAGAAGTTGTAACCTTCTGTAGATAGAAGCTTGTGTACTAGTATAAGTCTGCACCAATACAAAAATTGTAAATAGATTTTCTTATTATTAAAAGAAGACAGAGATGACAGGAGCAGGTGGTTTTCACCCACATTGGGTTTCCACCTTATATCTTTGTGGTCATGTGTGTTGCTTATGTGTGATAGTTTATTCTTCTTTTAGTGCACTGTCTAATGAATTCTTGATATACTGGTTAAAGTTCAATGTATGATAAATTGGGTCAATCAAAAGATCTCTGCATATACGTTGGCTTCCTTAAGTACAGTCGTGTATACATGCTAGTTAACTTAACTAAAGTAGTGTATACAAATCTCTTTTGAAAATTAAATTATTGAACTGATACTACTGATTCACGCCCCCCTCTCATTATTATTTCCAACATATTGTTTGCTAAGATAACAATGATTTGTTGTTTCTCCAGTACCAACATTGTGGTTTGCTGAGATAGCAATGATTGGTTGTTCCCCCCATACCATCACTGTCATTTGCTTAGATAACAATGCATTTTTCTTTCCCCTGTACCAACACTATGGTTTGCCGAGATAGCTACGATTTGTTGTTCCCCTTATACTAGAACTGTGGTTTGCTGAGATAACAACCATCATTTGTATACTTTTAAATTTTGGGTTTTGATATGTCAGTATCGAGCGCTAACTTCCATTCAATTATAATGGATGAAATTACTTCGAGAGGGTCATAAGGCCAACTAAAACTTAGCTTAAATTTCATTTATCTGAATAAATTGCCAACTTCTTTTTCTACTACTCTGATATTAACTATGAATCAACCAAATTGAGCTTTAAATTTAAATTAGTACCTTTTATTACTAGAAACAAAATGAATTTCATCCATCTTCATCCTCTTCTTAATGAACTGTAAAGCAAAAATCCTCAATGGCATGAAAACTGGCAATTTATAAGGGGGAAATTCACAACCATAAACTCTGATTTCTGTAAAATTTTCGTAAAGGTTCCAATCTCCCATTTCTTATTGTTCACTGAGATGCAAGATTCTTTTGATATTTGTAGATATTCTTGGAACTGCAACACTACTAAAGAGACACAATGACATATATAGTAATTGATTCATAAAATCACTTAAATAATACTCTTCTAAATTTTTCCGGACTAAAGAAATCTAGTGGATGACAGACTATGGTCTTCCTTCTGAATCAAGCTTTTGGAGTGGGATTTTTAATCTTTCTCACCAGTGGTACAAGAATAAATATACCAAGATTTATTGATGCTTGAAATATCCCTTAGCCCTAAATTTTAGAAACTATTCATGGATAACATCTGATATAATCTAGCTCAAATTAAAAATGAGTGAGGGTTTTTTTCCAAATGAAAACATTCACATAACTCCTAAAATTACTTCATCAACCCACTGATGATTTTGGTAAACTAAGAAATAAAAAACCATATAAATAACATCTCTAAACATTTATGGAGAGATGTCATAAGAATATGGTGTATTGGTTGGAGGTAATTTTGGATTTTTGGGGAAAAATGAGCTCTTTGCTGAAAGGTAAGTTTTGAGAAATTTCCATCAAGGAATCAAGCTAAAATGGATGAAAAGATCTATGATGGTTTATCTGTGCAGAGCCTGGAGAATTGATTATGGGGTTATGGAAAACAAAATCTCATTATTTTAGACAACTATGGCTCTTTGACTTGGTAGGTAATGACTTTCACACCAGGTAATGAATTTAGGGAAATGATGGGTTTGAGGGAAAATGAAGTGGGATAACATGGACTCCCAAAAACTGAATTCATCAGTGGCATCCTCAAACTTCTGGAAGGCCCAATTATGTAGTTCATATAGGTCAAATTCACACTAGATCTCTATGATTTTAAATTGAGTATCGACCAAAGGGAAATCACTAAATTAGGGACGAGAGGTAAGATTAGGCTTTCAATGGTTACCTTATATTTATCCTTTTTACTAACCATTTAAAAGGAAAAAGAATAATGCTTGAAGTTGAATACCCTGTGAACTGGCAACTGATAGAACTAGTAATTTGCTACAATTAAGAGATTTGGTGTCACTGAGTACTTTGGTGAACACCAGCCAAATGAAGAAAAATTCACTTGACATAAGTCAATTCAAATTTACAAATGGATTTGATTAGGTGTGGTTGAATAGTTGTTATTTGCGCATCAATAAATGATAATCAGGATGTTGGCGAGATATATTTAATCATTTAATGGTCAAATAGTTAAATTATTAAGCAATATAGTGGAGGTCAATTTTCCACAAATGGTTGCGATATGACAAAATGTTAGGAGTCATGGTAGAGGCAGGAAGCAATTTGCTGGGTGGGGAGGGGGTAGCGGCATTAAGTGGTTTATGAGGTAGGGTCCCGAAATCCTCAAAATGTCGACATGTCATGTCGGTTAGTAAATATAAACCATTTTACGGGCCACCCCCCTTCCTTCATGAATTGTCAGGAGTGCAGGGCATCCCACAATTGTTTATTACCCATTGATCTGAGTGATAGTGATCTGGAGCATCCAAATACACTTGTATGATAACTTCACTTTGCGTCACTTTTTCTTATATTTAAAGAAAACATATAAATTAAATATTCATGCCCATATCAAAATTTAAAGCTAGATTTTAACATATGCTCATCTTTATTATAAAGTGCAGGAAAAAATTAACTATTTTTTTTTTTAACTATATAATTTAAAAGCTAAATTGCATAGGTAAAAAGAAGTTACAACATCGGCTCCCTCTAGGGACTACTTCCCCCTGTAGGATGCACTGAATGCGTAGATCCATGTGCCTTATCCTCGGGGTATGGAGTCATTGTTGTTGAAAAAACACACTTTCTATTGGAAATATAAATGAAATCGGATATATAAAATCATTATCTGAGAAAATTACTCAGTACTAGATTTAATGCTTTATATATTGCACACTGACTTACAATGGGAAATATTCTCCCTCCAAATTTCGAAGAATTAAGGTATTATTTCCTTTGACTTCAGTAATACTAAAAGGTTGCAACTAGAGATTGTCAAAATTTCCATTCTTTCCTTTTTCTTCTCTTCTTTAATCTCATATTACAACCAAGTCTCCTTGCCTAAAATCCCATTCTCTAGCTTTTTTTTCAAATAAAATTTTCATCTTGTCTTGATAGTGTAGGAGTTTGTGTTCTACTTCTTCTTTGTCTTGATTTAGTTCAATGATTTGATTTATCCTTTCTAAGAAATAATTAGTCTCCTCATATGAATCTTATAGAAGCTTCATGACTAGAAATGGTAATTGAGTAGGTAAAATAGCTTTTGTTCCATAAACATGTTGAAAATGAGATTTACCAGTAGACCTCTTGGGTGAAACTTTGTTTTCCCATACTGCATATTTCAAATGACTATCCCAGTTCCATTAATCATCTTATAACACATTATTGACACCTTTAATCATACTTTTGTTTTGTGATTCTGCTAGCCCATTCCATTGTTGATAATAACTATTAGAGTGATGTAACGAAATTTGATATTTTTGACAAATCTCAATCATTTTGATGGAAGTAAAAGATTAGCATTATTTGTAACTATTTTTTGTGGAAAACCAACTCTAGACAAAATGTTTTCATCAATAAACATCCTAACCACAAAATCAGTTGCATTCCTCACAATAATAGATTCTACCCACTTTGTAAAGTAATCAGTTGTTGAAAGTATCCACTTGTGTTGATTACTAGAAGAAGGGACTATTTCACCTGTAAATTCTAGTTCTCGCTGTGAGAAGGGATCTTCAACTAAAATTGGAATGAGTTGGAGGGAACATAATATTTGTTTTCCTATAAAAAATCTGACAAGGAATATTGTTATCACATCTCGGGATCTCCAAGGTTGAGGAAGAGTCTAGCTGAGGTAACCACAGACCAATATTTTGACTTGGTAGCTAGCCCTACGAGGCCAGAGAGGGCACTCTCCAAAGAATCACAGCCAAGAGGGATGGATGGATTAGGGTTTTAGGCTAGGTATAAAGTGCAGAGGTTATTTTGATTTTATTTGATTGGGTTATTTCTAGATGAGGATTAGGTCAAAGAGACTAGGTCAGGGAATATGAGATATGATTGCAGAGATTCAAAGGGGCAGGGTAGGTAGAAAACCTAAGACTTTAAGGTGATTTGGTGAGATGTTTAAGATTGGTGAGGAGCTAAGAAGAGCATGAATTCTTCCTAAAACGAAGAAATGATTACAATGTGTGAAAGTTTCCCCAAAACAAAGCATGGAAAGTCATGAATTATGTTCATCAACTTGAAAACTATCACAAAATATATATGAAATTATTGTTGGAATAAAAAACACATTCAAGCATATGAGATAATAGAAGAAACAATGCTAAATATTCATACCACAAGTATCCTAAGGAAATAACTGCAACTCATCTATTAATACTGGCCAAGATCTGATACAATAGTGTCTTTGATCACTAGTACAACATTCAACTGAGTCCAAGCTTTGAAAAGACTGAAAAATATAAGATATATGCCTTAAAACAAACTCCTCCCAACCTCAGGGGTCAAAACCATTAGAGGAGGAGCAGTTCCACCAAAATATGAACTAATAGCTAGAGTGTAGGGTCGTCAAAGTGACTCATCCCTAATTACAATGAAACTGATTCATTACACCTCATAGAGTCTATTTACCTAATGTATTTACCTTAGGTAATACTAAAATACCATAATTACATTTACATCATCAATTACATCAGTAATATTGATTTTCCAAGATGAAAATTAAATCTAGATATAAACAATGAAAAAATAGGCAAAGTGGTCAAACTTGCCCTCTTTGGGACAAACATGCCCTCTCTGGATCAAATGTGCCTTCCACCTTGCAGGCTGATTTTCACTACCTTCTCGGTGTGCAAATTGGGTCCAGGATAGCTTGTTGGAAAGCCTATCATGTCTAGTTTCCAGATCTACTTCTATTTTGAAAAATGGAATTGATTTGTCCTTCAAAACGTGTATTCTTCCAAGACTAGTTAAATGCACAGTGCCAAGGTGGAAAAGGAGGTAGAACATTGATTTTTTAGGTCTTTTTCACCTTTTCACCTTCCAGTTGTGCAAACCAAGGCTTGTAAAGTTGTTTCCCTACATATCTTCCCTACTCTTAATCCAATGGCAATCTTCTTTTTTCTAAAAATTTCCCCAAACAAAAGTGTAGCACCAAGCACGTTATGCCCTTGGCATTCTAGCTATCAAAAAACTATGTATAATTACTTGAAAAGCACAAAAACATCAAAATTACCCCATAACTTCTCAAAATTAGTGAAATGATTACCGATCATGTGGTTTGTGCATGGAGTGAGGCTTTAGCAAGGATGTCAAGTCTTCCTTGCTCTTCTTTCTTTTCTAGGGCTTCAATCTTTGCCTTTGCTACCTTGAGGTTTACCCTTGCATTTCTTTCTCTGTTGGCATAGTGTTTTACCATCCTCTTATGACTTTAATTTTCCTGATTATATTTGTCTAGGAGCTTCTCTAAATCTTGACTTACTTTATCAAGCTAATGCTCCCAGTTCTCATTGATCAAGATGGTAAATTTCTCATTCCATATGTGCTCATTATAAAGCTCAGCCTCCTTTTGTTTCTGTAGTTCTAGAGCTCTTTTTATCCCTCTAGTTCTAGGTCTTCTTCTAGGTTCTTGCTCTTATTTAGGTTTGGCATAGCTGTCATAGGCCTCATCCAGCAATGCCTTGGCTTTCATTGCTTCCCCTTTGCCTTGATGAGTTGAATCTCCATGACATCATGTTTGGCTTGAAGTTGCACATTCTCTTGCTAATAATATGAGATGATGTATTTTTACCTCTCTAGGTTGATATGGAGCTCCCTGATGAGTGCATCTTTTTCTTTGATGACAATTCTTGTGCTCTCACTGTCATCATGCTCACCTAGGTCAAATAAGTCAAAATCATGCTTTGTCTCATGGAGGTCTTCCTGCTCATGCTGAATATTTGCCACTGTCATCTTTTCCTTGCCCTTCTCTACCTACTTTGGTGATCAAGAAGGCAAGGCCCCTGCCACAGTTTGTGGGGAAAGACCTACCTATGGCCTATCTGTTAAGTGTGTGTCAAACTGCCCAAATCAGCCCCTTTAGGGTTGATGACCTCAACTTGTTCAATTCTCTCCTGCTCTTTGATCTCATATTTGTTAGGTGAATGAATATGCTCATGAAATGGTGATGATGGAGGTGATGGTGAGGGTGACTGATCAGATGATGATGAACGATCTATGGGCTGAGATGGAGGAATGGAGGTGGAAGGATGAGATGATGAAGGCACATCTTGAACATGTTGGATAGATGGATCAGTGAATATGTCATTAGCTATGAAAGTACTCCATGCAATGTCGAATTTTTTGAGGGGGTGGAGGACAATGATTTTGATGAGGGAGTGGTGGAAAATACTTCTCATTTTATGCTTATATTCAATTTTTTGGACAATACATGCCATCTTATCAATGCTCTGGAAGAGGTAATAAGGTATGTTGAGCATCGTAACCCTTGTGGAATGCATGAGTAGCCGGATATGATAGGTATAAAGTCCGAAAAACATTCCTTCACAAATAAAGTATCTCATGACGATTTTCATCATGGGAACATATCTATCGAGGAGGTAAGAGAAAGGAAAAAGCCTCTTTCTCTCATTTCTGTATCTAGGTTTATTATAGGGCTCATAGTAATTCTCCTCCAAGTCTGTTTTCTTAAACCGTTTTTACCCAACATATGGGATTCCAGTAGCATCTGATATGACGACAGTAGACGCAGTGAAAATGACACTAGCAATGGTTATCTGGTTGTCATGGAGATTGGAGATGAATAGTCTACTCAACATAGGATGATGTTGGACCTTTTGTACTTTCTCACAGAATTCAAAACATCATAGATGTTTAAAATATGTCACATTTATGGGAGATTCAATGAGTTCATTGGTATTTGTTGGCTCAAAACTAAGGATTCTCCCTCTGTTTGAATTCCTCCCCTTCCTTTCCTCCTCACTAGAACTTTTGTTTTTGTCTTCTGACATGGTGTCTTAATTTTAAAACCCGAGGGAGCTGAAATGATAGTGGAATGTAGGTATAGGGAGTTAGGAACAGTGTGAGGAAAGTTAGGGAGTTTAGGGAAGGGGTTTATGGTTTAAAGGAAGTGACAAGGAGTGGAACTGTAAAGGGATTTGGGATAATGAATTTTATTACAAGTTAGGGGTTTTAGGAGCATAGGTAAATAGAAGTACTAGGGTGTCAAATTGGAGGTGTGGGAATGAAACTAGGGTTTTCAGGCTTGAAAACCTCAAATTCACTCAAGAGACTTAACACCATGAATTTATGAGTTGTGAAATGTAAGGAGGGTATACTTTAGTGCTACTTACTTGCTGGAGGAAGAAAACAACCAAACTAAAGCTTCAGAGGCAATGGCACTTTGTTTTAGAGGCTGGAGATAAACACTGGTCAAACATGCAATGCACAACTGAAATTCTCCCTCCTGGTGAAATGTGCATCCTGACACTGAAATGCACAATGTAATACACAAACATGCCCTCCAGTTGCCAAACGCGCAATGAAAACTCTATTTTGCTGATTTCACCTGTCAAACTCGAAAATTTCTCCTTTGTTGAGGTTGTTCGACCATGACAAGAGCAAATGAGGGGAAAATGGATGTCTTGAAGGTTTTAAATACTTGATAGAATTTGATTTTGTTGATTTAAAACCCATTTGCTAATGTTTGAAAGTGCTTTTGAAACATTGCACTAATACCCTTTTACCTTGTGCTTTTGCTTTGTAGATTGATCAATTGCTGGAGTAGACACTTTTTGTTTTGACATTTATTGTCCAGTTGGCATGTGGAACTGAGTTAGAAGCGTGGGAAGGGTTAATTATTACATATAATGACATAAAATTATATAAATATAAAAAATACAATTACAACTCTGTTTTTGGAATAGAATTACAATTTGGGATGAAACTCATACTTGAAATCAAAATTACAACTTTGGCAAGCATCTTCACATGTTTTCAAATCGTCTTTAAATGAAAAAGAGATATTATTTTGTTCATTCTCATAATTTTTTTGGCCTTATGCAGTGAAATGGTGTTTTATTGGACCTTGAAAAAATGAAACCTAGAGACCTAATGGGACCTTGAATGACCAGACTCGATGTGTACTTGACTGACACAAAACATGATGAAATGATCTTTTATGATAAATGTATGCTTAGTAAGACACAAGAAGGTGGGATAGGAACTATAGATTTTTTGAGGGAGAGTGAGGTTATTTTTACTAGGGCTACCATTAGTGAGTAAATTTTCGAATGAGGACCAAGGTGTAATCACGGAAATTTCAGAATGGGACCCTAATATGATATAAAAGAGGAGTTTTGATCACTGATGGTAGTATGAAAATACTGACTCTAACAAATAAAACTTTGTACCTTTGAACCAACTTGTGCAAACAACTTTCACCATTAGAATCTTCTTCTCATTATTTTGGGTGTTGTTTCTTTCCAAGAATATGAAAATAAAGTTAAATCATCAAGGTAAATTACTATGAATCTATTTACCTTTCCAAAAAATTCCAAATCCATGTCTCTTTAAAATGTTTCACCAATAGTGATTAAACTAAAAGAAATTTTAGCATACATAAAGCTACCTCATGGTGTTGAAAAAGTTGTCTTTTCTTTGTCTTCTTGAATAACTAGAATCTGATTGTATCTAGAAAATAAAAATAAAAATCTAACATTGAAATCAGGTCAGAACTTGTTACTCTTTGAAGCAATTGATCTATCTTTGGAATTGGATAATTATTTTTCAATGACGATGTTAGGGTCCTATATTTCATATGATGACTTGATTGTAGATGTAATTTTTTATATGAGATGTTGTAAATAATTTTCAAATCATGCAAATTTATTTCCAAAGAAAATAAAATAAAAGAAAGGGGTAATATATATATGTGTGTGTGTGTGTGAAAAGAATAAAAACAAAGCAAAATAAGAAAAAAGAAGAAAAATAATGAAAAACGCCATAAAAAATATGGATGCAAGTGAGCAAGTCAAAGTGCCTTAGAAATACCTTAGAAAAGTTTCAATAATGTGTGCAGCTCGTGTAAATTCCATAGAGAAGTAAATTAGTTGTTTTAATCACATAGTTTAAGCGTGATTAAGATAGATTAATTTAATTAGTTTAGGTTATTGAATAATCAACCATAGAGTCTAATCATGGCTGAATTATATTAGTTATAATAAAAAATGATTATCCAAAGTATTAAGTGTGGTTAATTAAGATTTAATGTTGAGTTTAATTTCTTATTTCATCATACTTCGGAAGTTTTGAATAAATTTTTTCATGTGATGCACTTTATCGTTACACGATAAAGGTGAGGTGTGCCTTCTAATGGCTCTGATCCACCCTGACAGATCAATGGCGAGGGATCATCTTCGACCCCCACAAGCCCCTCCAAGATCTTATTGGTGATGGGTGGGGGGGTGGTCAGAAGAAGTGGTAATCCCTTGCAACGTGGCAACTCCAAAACATTTCGAACCCCCCTTCTTATTCCCTTACCACTCTGACCGCCCTCCAAAAACCACCATCCTGCTTTTCCTACTCACACTAACCATTGTCTCTATCTGCTCCCTCACCACTTCCATCCTGCCATGTCCACTCTCCTGTCCCCACCATTCACTCCTACATCAATCTTTCCCCTCCATTGCTTGTCTTCCACCTTGTGCTTGTGGACCCCACTCCCCTTCCACCAAATAACTCTCCCATCATTAGTTTTCTCCCAATGAAATGTTGCCATATGGCACTCCCACAACCACATTAGCATTACCATTGTTAATTAATGCTTTCCCATTTTCCATGACAACGGACCCGCGACATTTAAACAGTTAAAACACAATGATAACTTTGTTTTTTCTTTATAATCCAGCATGAACCTTTTATGTTGCCTCCATTCTCCATTTTATAACAAACATGTAATCAAGAATATGGAGTGCAAAGTTGACCAAATCGACTTCATCCAACATTCAGTCAGTGGCCAACATAACCAGCTACTGAAACTCATTACCTAACCTTCAATTTGCATCTCGACATCAATTTCACCTATTTTTCTCAAGAAAATTTGAATTCCCTAGTCTTTATTCTTCTATCCTGGCACCTAAAAAAACTAAATCCTCTGATGACAACCATATGGTTCCCCATACCATAGACCTAGATCACCAACCATTAGTACACCAGAAATACAAGATTGTTGAAACTAATTTTTATTTTGACCTGTATGAGGTTCATGGTTGGTTGAAGCATAAGTATTTAGACCTCAGTGATGAATTGGGCCTATGTAAATCTTCCCTTCCCCAATTCCTCTTCCCACAGACCTATCACTTCCCAAAAATTGTATCTTGGTGCCAATTTCACTACATCCCCAACCAAAGGGAAATTATGTCCCAAAATGATAACATCCTTTTCACCAGCACTACAAAATTTAATGGTTAGATCCTTTTCACCATCACTACATAATATAATGGTGACATCCTTTTCACCATCACTACATAAGTTATCTCTCATATGCTACAATTGTGAGTTTCTACCTCCCTAAAGCCATTTTGAGTAGATTCCCTCATGGAATTCTACAAAAAACCTCACTTTCCCACAGAGAGCCAAGATTTTTGAGATATTTGTCCCACTGGATGCCCAATTACCCAAGAAAAATCCACCCTACTCATCATCTATTCTCCATGAGATGACAAAGAAATTAATTGCAATTATTTCATGCATATTGTGTTATCAATCTGATAAGTGGGTTGATGACGCTATTCTTGGTTTCCTATCAGTCTTTAGAACTAGTGAGAAACCCCCTCTTTTCAATTATAGTGAGTTCATCCCAAAGTAAATTCATGACCAAATCCTCAAGTTCTCTATGGAGGGGACATTTAAGTATTCTTTAGTATTGGTGTATTTATTTCTTTACCATCAGGCCTATAGGTTTTCATTCCCTTTGTAGAAATTAGATGATCAAAGTAATCCACAATCTATAATCCTTTAGACCTTCCCGGAGAGAAAAAAATCCACCAAGTATACCTTCTCAGACTATGTTGATCAATTCCTACATACATCTATCAGGTTACTAAATAGTGATGTAGAGCCTAAGATAGGACTAGAAATACAAAGGATTATGCATCTCAGTGAGAGGACTAAAATAGGGGATTTGTATTTATACAAAAACTATACAGAAATCAGAGTTTATGGGTGTGAGTTGCCACCCTAAATTCTTCCTAGTTTGTTCCCATGAAAATCCTCTGATTGGAATATCTCGGGGAGAAGGTACATATGGATGATTTACATTTTTTGCAGCAAAGAAGAAGTCTCAGTTCAAGATCAAGGCACAAGTAGGATTGTTTATTTGTAACACCAGGGCAAGAGATAAAGAGGCAGATTCACTCCTTAAACAAACGAACTACAAATTGAGATTTACCTAGTAATATGACCCTTTTGGAATCATCTCCAAGCTGAGAGTGGAACAGAAAACCACTTCCTACACTCACACTCCAAGACCAGAGATAGAATATTTCATGATTCAAAGTCAATGGGAGGTAAACACAATAAAGGAGGTAGAATAAGAGGTCATATCTATAATGACCTCATAGACTCCAATACCTCAAGAGAAAAAATACAAGTGACCAAGGGAGGAGGTTTCACCTTTAGTGACAAAGATTGGAGTGAAATACTTTTAGATATACAAAAAGAAGCACAAGAATAGTTCTCATCTCATTTTTCAGCAAGAAGAGGACGGGCACACCACCATAGTCCTGATAGGCCATCATTCTTCTATCAGAGGCAGAAATATCTTCATAAGATCTCTAGCCTCCTCAACTTCCAAAGATCACCCAGATACAACTCAGACATCAGAATTGGTTCAGGACCAAGATGAATGAAATATTTTTGCAAAATACAGAGAAATTAAAAAGAAAAATGAGAAACTCAAGGCCTCCACATACACTCAATTTTGGAAGTAAACAACCTCTTCACAACACAACCTTTTTTTAGCCTTTGATACAGGTAAGGGTAAATTCCAAATTTATTTACTCCAAGCATAGATTCCATTTCCCAATACCTCAGTTGATTACAAGAAATCAATTTCCTCCTTTGTGGCTAAGTAGATTCACCCCATCGACCAAATAGATCTTCATAAACAAACTGGAGAAATATTTTACTCTACGTTGACCAACACTCCCACGACAAATTCCAAGTTGTAGGCCTCACTCTGCAACATATAGTCATAATTAAAACTTGAAACGATTTCATCTTTGGCTTAGGACACTAGGATTAAATCATTGGAGGACCTGGTGATTAAACTGGGGTATGACCCAAACTATGTAAAATCAAAAAAAGAGATTTTAAGGAGGAAAAATGTAGACATAGAAGAATTGAGGAAATAGATCAAACTTCCCTCCACTAAGGATCACTAATATAAGGAAGTTGGGGAGCTTAAGAAACAAAAAGAGAAAATGTTCAAGATAATAATTTAACAAAGAAGCCAGATTAAAGATATGGAAGTGGAGATGGAAAAATTGCTCAAGGAAAAGGATAAGTCATCACAACTATTTATAGTTCCTCTAACAACAGTCCCTATTTCAGTTTCAATAACATCAAGAGCATCTACATCAACCGTGAAACCAACACAGAGTACAAATTCTCCAAATTAGTTAGTTAAAGCCATGGAAGACTTGTACATTTAAGGGAAGGAAATTGAAAATTTAAGAGTTGAACTCAAAACTCTGCAGGATCAATAACTATAGATAGACAATTCTTATGTAGTAGAGTTACATGAATCTCATAGGCTCACTCTAAATATTTAACAGTTATAAAGTGAGTCAACCATAGCTCGGACTTTGGCACAGGCTAAGGAGACCATATGGATAGAGATTAATGAGGTCTTTAATTAAATATGGCCTTTAATTCAAATTATATTTGAACATTAAGAGTTGATTAAAAAATCAAAAGAAGCACTTGCAGAGATAAAGGAAGATTTGGGACAGAAGCCTGGAGAAGCTACAACACTAATAAGGATATTAAATTCAAAAACCAAGAAGGAGTTAGAATAATTAGAAGTGGAAGATAGAACATAAAATTTTTTAGAGCTGACAAGGGTCCTGACTAAGAGGAACCTGATGCCACAATTAGAGAATAAATGTCACAACATGGAGTCTAGTGTCTAGAAATTTCATAGAAAGTTTAATGCACTTAATTTAAAAGCACTTCCAGGACTGATAGTAAATAGAGAGAAAATGATCAATTTAAAAGACCACTACCATAATTTGTACACTATTGCCGAGGACAAATCAAATTTTGCAGGCATTAAAGGAAGTATCACAAGGAATGCTTTTATAGAATCTATAGAGTTTGACCTGTTCAACAAGCACGAGATCAGGCACCTATTTCTTTTCAAGTCTACTTTTCAAAAGTATACTAAGGTGGATGATACTTACATGAAGTTAATAAAGCTTTCTATCCCAAGTGAAGAGATTTGGGATAAATTATGTGAACTTATGGAGTAAAAATGTTTCACCTCGAACAACAAGACAACATAACAAGACTTCTTCAGGCCGAGTCATCAACAACGATACTCGAGAATAGTTCGAGCAGCTTCAGTAGTTTCAGATTTCCTATATTTTTGTTCTATTTTTCTAAAAAATGTTTATGATCTTTAGTAATAAATCTTGATATTTTATGTCAAGGTATTTAGATAGAATTTGTATAAATACTTCAGATTTTGAAGTATTGATGTTGGGAAACATACTGAGAAAGACTACCATTTGTTATACAGTTGTTTAGTGAGCTCACGTGGCCATTACATTAATGCAAGAAAGTCGTTACATGATTCATGTGTCATAGCTGTGTGGTAAAGTTATTCTTACTGTAATCTTGTATTTTCTCTATTTTCATATATATTTCATTTCTTTATTGTTTTTAAGAATATTAAGTATAGAATTTGTTTCATCATAGTTTGTTCTATTTTAAATCAATAATCAATCTTTTCCACTAAAGTTTAATATAGAATTCAGGTAACAATGCTTTATATTTAAAGTTATTCTTTATCTTTTCTTCCTTCTCCATTTCATAAATTACAAAGATCTAGTAGCATGCCTACCTTGTCCTCTTACATGTAAGCTTGATATTTCTTAAAATTGTTCACTCTAATCCTCTTTCACTCCATTTCCCAATGGGTTTCCTTGTTGTTCCAAGAAAACAATTTTAAAAAACAAACCCTGAAGTTTCACATCTAGCCTAAAATCCTACAAACAAAACAAAGCTAAAGCTATTAAAGAGATTCTCTGTGAGTTTAGAAGGGATAGATTCTAAACGTAAAAGTGGTTTTGTGGTTACCTTTTCTATTTTTGCCACATCCTTAAGAAATTATGGAGTGCTAACATCCCAGCGACCATACTGGGGACTCGAACAACTCAGATTTGTATTTTCCTGGTAAATTTTTGTTTTAGTACTTAAATTTATTTATGGGTTTTATGGCTTAGAAATAGATTTTGATTTAAGGTTGTATTCCACTTCACAATATATATATATATATATATATATATATATATATATATATATATATATATATATATATATATATATATATATATATATATATATATATATATATATATATAGATATATATATATATATCTTATATGTAAATACTGATTAGTAGTTTTGTCTCCTAAAATAATTTATACTAGAGCTAATCTATATCCAAATCAACTAAAAATTGTAGATAATCAAGAAAAAAATCTTAGAAAGAAAAGTTTAGCTAAGAGTTGTGCAAGTAATGATCCTCTCCCTAGGATTTATCCTCCACCTGAAGGCTTTGAAATAGTACAATACATATAGTTTGATTTACCATTTGAACATAGTCTCTTCCGAACTAAATCTGATAGTTTTGTAGTTGAAACTGTTTTTGATGAAAACATCTTAAAACCCTACATTTCAAAGCATAAAACTATGAAATCAGACTCTGAGGATGATGTCATCAAACAATTTAACAAACTTGAAGTGTTGGTGTCTAAACTAGATCAAGTTGTATATAAATCTCTTGAATCACCTAAATCCTCACATTCTTCTTCCACTACTTCATCCCCAACCCCTCAAATAATTCCACCTAGTTTTTATATTCAATTTTAAATTCCTATTGTTCATACTAACCCTTTAGAGATTCCTACTATTTCTACTCCTTTCGAGTTTCTTATTGTTTATGTTTGTGTAAAAATTCCTTCTATTCCTATTGCACCTCTAATAATCACCCCCATTTTCATTACACCCATTTCATCTTCAACCACTACAACTTCTACATCAACACAACAAAGTGTAATTACACCTCCTTTCATACCTTCCATACCCACACCTATTCTATTCTTATCTAAATCTCAAGCACCAATCATGGCAAGTCGATATGCCCCCTTGGTCCTACCTCCACAACTCAATACAATGCCTCAAGATTACCAGAGTACAATTCCTCAATTTGATAGCACTAGGGCCATAACTTCTCAGAGACCTCAAAGAGATAGATGATGTTGATGTGAAAATGAGATTTTTTTCTCAAAGTCTCACTGGCGAGGTAAAAAAATGGTTTAAAGGGTTACCAACCGATTCTGTCCCAGACGTTGCTCAATTTATTGACACTTTCCTCAGAAGATGGGAAGTGAAAAATAATTGTTTACAAATTTTAGCAAAGTGTGAAACTATCATTAGAGACCCAGGTGAATCAGTCCAATACTATGGTATCTGATTTAACAATATTTATAACTCTATCCCTACATCAATACAACCCCCTCCAGGGCTAGCCCTAATTAAATTCCTAGATGGTTTTGACCCTAATATATCTTATCAATTAAGAGAAACAAGCCATTCAACCCTTGAGGAAATGCAGAGAAATGCATTTAGTGTTGAAGCCAATATGTTAGAAAAGAGAGCTAGAATGAAAGTTGAAAGGAGATTTACTGTAAAAGAGGAACATGTTTCTTCTTCCTCTTATGTTAAGTTGGACACTTTATGATCAAAAATGGATTTTGGATAGACTCCTAAGTCTAAGCGTTCCTCATAGAGGAAAAATGAAAGTCCAATGAAGTTCTTGGAAATAGCTCCATTGCATAGATCATCTCATTCTGAATCTACTGCAACTTGAATGGGAAAAAATGGACTTAGGATGCAAAAGTTCTGGCAGAAAGAAGATGCCCTTGCTTATTTGGAAAAAGAGGAAAATCTTCAAAAAAAGAGGAAAGGCTTTATGAATAAAATCGCATCGAAGGAGGTTCAAGGCAGACTTAAGCGGAAATCAGAAGCACCCCCTATCGTTGATCCCCAGCATATCAGGTTGGAGGTGGGCATACACATATAATATGAGCAAAAGACCTGAGCTGATGCGACACTGTGATCGCCGATCGACGGATCGGCATCGGTGAGGGCATGGAACATAAGGAAAGGACTGAGCCGATGCGATATCATGATCGCCGATATCGGTGGATTGCAATTGGTGATGCCATATGGAAAGACCCCAGGCCCATGCGATACGCGATTGCGATCAATCGCATCGCAATATCGCGTCGAAGTCATACGACGGAGTGGGGCCACACACACACACACACACACACACATATATATATATATATATGCACTGATGCGATGTGACCAGACCCAAAAGGGTTATGGATTCCGCTGCATAGGTATTTAAAGTCCACCATAAAGCCCTTCATTGGATTTTCAAAGGTTTTAATGTATTTTTCAAATACAAAGGGAAAACCATGGAACAGGAATTTGCAACATGTGATAGCAATTTAAAAGGTGGATCCGATGGAATATAAGGTGGGATTCTATAATTTTTGAAATCTAGAAATTTAGATTTTTCTGTGTATTAACATTTTCTAGTGTAAAAACTGAAATACAAAGGAATGACGCTCGAAGCCATATTACAGACCCGAACAGGAATTCTAAGCCTGATTGCATAGATTTTGAGTTCCGTAAAGGCAGATTTAGGGCAAGCCTCAAGCGGTAAATGGTTTTGGGCTTGCTTTGCCTGATCCCATAGACTAGTCGACACGTGGCTAGCGAAGCAGGGAGGAAAATCATCTATTCAGGTGGATAACCTCTGTACTCCTAAGCCGTCCGAAATTGCATGATGACTATTGGATCAGAGAACACCCAGATCAACGATGGAGATTATGACAACAACCAAAGGTGGACCCGATATGGTTATAAAGCATATTTAAGGGATTTTCAAGTCTGATAAAAGGCGTTTATGCGGATTTTTCAGCAGTTCCACTGTAGTTCTCTATGTAAATAAAGAAATGATATCTTTGGGATTTTAACACACCAGTGGCCTTTTCCGTTGCAAAACCGGTGGCCACAATACCTTGGGACGTTAGCAATGATTATTAAATGCTCCAGAAGGAAGATGAAGGGACAACGACCAGGAGCCAGAGAGCCCGAGAGATGAAAAAACAGACAAGTGCTGATAGGATTAAAAGGCATTCAATGATATAGATAGAGGGGTTGCTGAGTCTAAGAGCATGATAGAGAGGCATAAGCAGGCAACGCGGAGAGCTGAAGGGGTGAGAAAGCTAGAGAGTGCGATTGACAGGTGAGAAAGTTGTAGAAAGGTCGCTGGAAGGTTGCCGAGGATCACTTGGAGGCCAAGCAGATCATAGAGGCACGTAGAGGCCAAGAGAGAGAGAGAGAGCTCATAGCTAGAGCTGGAGAGCCAGAGCCCAAGCAAGAGCCTATAGCCAGAAAGCTGAGAGCTTCAAAGCAAGGGGCTAAAATGGTGTCTAAACCCATTGTTTCTGTGTAAAACAATGGAGTTGAGCCATGAGCTTGTAAAAAAAAAGACTTTGCCATAATCCCAGAGAGCCTAGTCAAGTTGACTAGAGCTCAAGGAGATGTAGCCCAAGGGTTTTAGGTGAACTCCAAATTAATATTGTTGTTCTATGTGTGTTTTTTTACTGCATTGTATCTGCTATTTTTAATTGTTGCTATTTTCTTTATATCAGTTTAAGCAAATTATTTTACAGCACCTGAACAGTTTGAAACAAGCATAGGCATACACTTATATTGTCAAGAACACATTTAATTCCGCATTGGTTAGTCAATAAGACTTGGGAATATTTAAAGCTTTGGAAGTGGGAGAGGTTCTTGTAAGTTTGACAAGAAGCCTAAGCGCTCCATTTTCAAATCAGGTGGTATCAGAGCTTCAGTTTGGTTAACCCCACCTTCAAAGAAGGTTATATCAGAATGCTTGATTAACAGAGCAAAGATTGCTTGTCTAGAAGGTGTTTGGGTAGTCAAGGGTTGATTGTCTGATTGATGGTATGCTTGTTGCAGACTGACTATTTTCTAAGTTTGCAGAGGAAAAGGGAAAGTTGTTGATAGCCCAGTCCAGGAAGGACAAGAAGGAAGAAGGGTTGAATGCATTCTTCTATTCCAAAGGACCTCAAAGAAATCCTTGAAGCACAAGAGTTTTGTTGCAAAAGGTTGCTTAATAAGCACTTTATTAATCTTGTTTGAAGTTATTTTGTTCATTGATATAATGACAACTTCTACAAGTGAATCCTCAAATTCCTCCTTCATCACAAGACTTGTTCATCATGATGGACAAGGTGAGAGAAATGTATGAGGAAGGAAGAAAGAGCAGCATAATTAGAAAGTAGTTGAATTCCATGAAGGAAGAGAAGCAGTTGCTTTCTGACAGACTGCATGAAATGGAGAGGCAACTTCATATGGAAAATATGAACTTGAAAAGGATGCATGGGTTGGAGTCATAGCTCTTTATTGCCAAAGAAGCCTTGGTCAAGTATCAACTTAAAGAAGAGGTAAACCATTCTAGTTTTTCTTCAAATTCTTCTAAGAATGCTTATATTGGTTCTTTTGAAAAACGTACTAGAGGCATAGGTTCTAAGCTAATGTCCAAGATGGGCTATGAAGGAAAGGGCTTAGCAAAGCATGCACAAGGTATTGTTGAACCAATAATAATTGAGGAAAGGTGTAAATATTTGGGTCTGGGCTATGGACAAGCTTATGGAGAAATCTCCAAAGCTACCATGAAGACCATTAAAACTTCTCCAAGAACGAGTTGCATTGCAAGTCTTCAAGAGTGTGAAGGTTGTTTTCAGGAGGAATGCAATAGCTTGAAACATCATTTGCAGGATGCACGTGTTCAAAAGCACACACTTGAACCAGAGAATTGGCGAGACCCTAACAACCTTGAAGAGATTAATGGTGTTCCAAAGAGAGCCACTTCTTCATTTGCTTCACCTCCCCATGAAGGTAATAAAGGTGAAAGAGAAAGGTATAAATCTGGTTCTAATCACCTTCCTTTTGGTTTTGCAAAGCATGATAAATTTCAACATAAGCATGGGAAAAGAGTTGCATGTTCCTTTTGTGGTTTTGGTTACCATCATGTTTCTAGATGTTGGAAGAGAATGGCCACATATAGTAAAATTTTGAAGGAAAAGAAGCAAAAAGCCAAAGGTCCATTGGACAAGGCAAGTCATGTTGTCAAGAGGATGCACATGTGTTGCACTTATTGCCATAAGCAAGGGCATCTTTGTTATAGACATATTTGGGCACTGCAACCCCAATCCCATATGTCCATAAACCAAGGGATTCTAAGTCCATAAAAGTGTTGTTTCATACCCTAAAGGAGCAAGGTCAGCTGATTACATCATCTCCCAGAAGTTCTCCATGAAAAACTACTTAGAACTGGTCAAAACTAGACCATACAGACTACTCAGTGCTAAGGGTGCGATGCATCTCACCTGCCACATGCAAAAAGTGCGATGCATACTGAAAAGCCCTTCTGTGGGGTGCGATGAGTGAGAGCATACAAATGGCAGAAGAAGTTCGCTAGGTGGAAACCCAGAGAATCTTCTAGAAACTACCCATTTGACACTTGCCTCTCTGAATTCGCCCAGGGATGAGTAAGAGATCATGAATCTCCAAGTGGAACCAAGAACTCTCAGAGAGAGGACACTAATAAAAATCCCAAAAGTTGACTCACCCACCTGAAAACATCTATATATGGATCCCTCATCCTAGAGATCCGAAGGCTGGAATCTTATATTTTGTAAGGAAGTGCTATTTTTTTCTTTGTGGAACATCATAGTGTTGGGTGATCTAAGCTTTTCATGAGGTGAAGAAGGGATTTCATGCTGGGAGGATGATGATAGGTCAGATCAATGGGTTGTAATCCTCTCTTCTATTCTTTCCATCAATAAAACTATTTGAGTTTTCTTCCACATTATTGTATGTCTGAGTTGATATATGCGTTTGTGTGGTCAATATATATCTGGTCCTATATTGTTTATGATTGTAGATCTCTATGCTTTGATGGTATTATGCTGATTTGACTCTACAAGTGTTCTTTGAAGTGGGACAAGCAAGGAAGGAGTGGCAGAGATCTGTCAGAGGGGAGAGGAAAAAAGCAAGGAGCCAAGCAAAAGACTGAGGTTGGTACTCTCTGCTTCTACCTCATCTACTTCTCATAAAGGAAAATGCAAGTAACTTTATTTTGTTTGTTTCTAAGATAGCTACCCGTCTTAGTGGGACTAGAAGCTCTGAATGGATGCTAGATTTATCGATATCAAAATGGCGACTCCACTGGGGAGCGAATAGCTTGTTTTCTTTTTTATATTTTTTTTCTTTATAAACTACAGACGGAGCCTGAAGCTAAGCCAGCTAGCCTTCGAACTGCATTTGCTATGCAAGTGCAAAGTAGATCAATGCTGCTTCATTCCATCTTCGGGTTTTGTTTATAAACTAAACAATTGATTTGCAAACATCCTAATTGCCTTGGTGGTGGCTCAAGTAACCTCATTAGATCAGCCCCGATGCTTTGTATTTACTGACTGTCATTAGCTCAGCCTAAATCCCTGAACTAAGGTACAAATTGTGACTAAAAACCAAGTTAAAGTCTCATCACACTATCTCTTTTTGAGAGTCTAGATGCATCACACCTCCCGTGTGCAGTAGGTGAGATGCATCCATGTTTCCCTGCGTTACAGGTGCGATGATCAGATAAGACTGCTTCTGCCTCCAGATTTTGGTTTTTTCTTCAGTCTCTTTAGATTTATTTAGGAGTTTTGCTGTCTGTGATCAGTATACCACTGTTGAAACTCCCTTCCTTTGCATTATTCAGCCTCCATTGTACAAAGAATTGTGAATGTTTTTCATGTATTTTTTCCATTTACAGTTATTCTTTACAAATAAGTAGCTTAATCGAACTGTTGTCTTTTGATTTGGAAGTGTCGCAAGTGTCGTTTTCAGTCAAAGAAAAGAATCCTACTCTTTTTGATGGTCGATTAAATTGTTACTCTTGTATTTGACTTGAATTAATAGTATTTCAAGTGTTGAAAGCAATTTTCAAATTGAAGTTGAAAGTGTCATCTTAGCCTTCCTTTCCTTTTTTAAATTCGAAATCGCAAAGTGTTGTCTTAGCCTTCCTTTTGTTTTTTGAATTCGAAATTGCAAAGTATTCTTCCTTTCATTTTTTTAATTCGAAATTGCAAAGTGTCGTCTTAGTCTTCCTTTAATTTTTTGAATTTGAAATCACAAAGTTTCATCTTCGTCTTCCTTTCGTCTTTTGAAGAGAAAATTGCTAGTATTGTCGCTTTGAAAGAAAAGATAGTTCAGATTTGTACTTAGCATTCTTTTTTTCATTCACACATTAAGAAAGTGGAAAACAAATACATGCATGTGCATTTGCATTTAGACTACTTGTTGATTTTGATTTATGAAAGTGCATATAGTGTGTGCTCTTTGCTCTATGTTGAAAGAATCTCGCTTCTCTTTCCTTCGTAGCTAGGATTTTCATTGCAAAAAGAAGAGTGAACGACTGTTTATCATCTTAGATTGCGTTTTTAGGAATTGTATATCTACATCACGCGATGAACTGTAAAGGCAAACTTCTTAAGAAATATCAACTATAAAATAAATTCAATGAACATAAAAATGCTTTCGAACCTAACGCACAACATTTAAGAGTCTAGGCTAGAGACGTATTCCAACGTCGTAAAGCCTGATAACTATTGCTTTCATTGTAGGTTGGGTGATTCCTCCTCTTTGAGACGACAAGTGCCAGTACGGACTTGTGCTCCCATGTACTATTGAGTATATATTGGGAGACCACAATAGGCTATATCCTTTATCCTTAGGAATTCGTGTCTATCGCCCTATTGATCACAATGCACTGAACACAAAATTCAGGAAGATTGACAACCATACTGTAAAAAGTATTCTGCAATTTTGCGATTGATTTGGTAATCCCTCTGTCTAGACTTCCAAAGTAGTCTCTTTCATTCCTTTTCAGACTCCTTAAAAGAAAAGGTCCACCTGAGCACTTGTCACTTCAGGCTCATTAAAAATCGAAGGCAACTAGAGTCATCTTTAGCTTTTTCTCGACTCTTAAAAATTGAAAAAGAAAGTTGTGTCAAAGCGTCTAAAATTCATTTAATTTGGAATAATATATTCCCCTTTTATTTTGAGTTGATCAACTAATCTACAATCGTGGAAGAAATTCAATCAAAACCCCATTGTTCGCAAATATTAATGAGTCAACTGTCTTTGACTCTGGAAACAAAATTATTCCGGACCAAGCGAACTCGTTTAACTGGGTCAAAGTCCCCTGGTTTGCTTGAAACTTGTGTTCCAACATCCTCAGAGACTCCAGTTACTCCAACCATTTATGGTATCCCTGCCTCTATAGAAGAAGTTCCGCAGTCATAAGAGGACATTAGAACTGATGCTAGTGTAATGGTAAACACTTCTATTCCTGAACCGGCTCCATTTAGGTCTGATTCAGAAGGTGTCACCCCTCCAACATCTTTCGCTACAGAGTCTACACCTTCTTCGGCACCAGAAATATTTTACGGACCTGATAGTCTACCTCTCCCACTTGGATTGATTGCTATAGAAGAGATTATGCAGGATCTTCCATCCAATACTCCATTGGATTTTGGAACTGGGATCACCCTATATCCTTCTTCGTCAAAAGTTAATCTCCCTTCATCTCAAGTTCCTATAGAATCGCTAGGAAATCTTTTGTATAGACTCGATATGTCTGAACAACCGTCGACATCCAGGACTGTGTCATCTGACATAGCAGTAGCATAACCTCCTGTTGTACTCCAACAATGTTCACTAATGTGCCATCTATCCCAACTAGCTCTCAACCGCTAGATGGAGTCCACGGAGGGACTGTTTCGACAGTATGGTCTATTCCCATTTGTTCGTCCGAAATAATATCTGGATTCTCTTATGTTGAGTCTCAGCAAATTGATCCTTCACAACAATATCAATTTGGGTAGTCTAGTCTCCAAAGGCCAATCTTACCTTTGAACACTGGATTTCCACCATATGGGGGGAAATACACCCTTCCATTGTTCCCTCTAGGAGAGAAACCATATGAGAGTTCACAAAAAAATTCGGGTCATGCTGCAGTTACATCTAGTGGTTGGGTGCCAATGCTATCTCAACAACCAAGAGTTGTATACTCAATGCAACCAAGTCTACCAGTGTCAAATATCCCCACTACACCGGCTATTGTGACGGTGTCATGAGTACAAGCATTGCCTATTGTATGCCAACCTCAAGTTTCTCAAGTCGTAATACAACAACCTCTTGTCTCCATGACACAACCACAATCATTAATTAGTGGCTCCTTAACTGGAGCGACCCAGGCTCAAACGGGTACTATTACCCCTCATATTGGTCAGACAGCTAGTATCGGACAACAACAAATGGTTTCACAACCATGGCTAGTACAATATCAACAACCGCAATTCCAACAAGCTTACCAAGGACCTGAGCAACAAAGCTTTGTGGGTAATGGGCAGCCGTATATTCAAAACGGTCAACATCAATCATATAATAATGGTTATGCCCATTAGCCTTACCAAAGTTATCAACATCAAATAGATTATGCTAGTATGCAAAGATCCACCGCTCAGGAAATCCCATCTTATCCTGGGTATGGTTCGCCGAAACTGAATTAACAGTTGCCCTTTGTGGCGAGTTTAGAGTTAGGAGATCTAAATTGGCTAACAAATGATCCAATTGCTTATGCCCCTTGGTGGCCAATGATTCCTCATAAACTTCTATCAGATATTCCTAAATTCAATGGAAATCCAGGTGAAGATCCGTCGAATCATGTGATGACCTTTCATCTATGGTGTTCGTCCAACACTCTCAATGATGATTCAATTAGGCTTCACCTTTTTCAGCGAACGTTAACTGGTCCGGCAACAAAATGGTACATAGAATTGCCTATAGCTTCATTTGATAACTTCAACACCCTTGCCACGACCTTTTTAACCCATTTTCAGTTACCAATAAGGTATGAAACAAGAACGGAGCTTCTTACCAATTTCAAGAAAACGACAGCCGCTCACATATCTGATCATATTCATGAGTGGCAACATCATCATAGAATGGTAAAAACATATGTTCCTGATCAACTGCCAGCTAAATGGTTTATTAAGTCATTGTTACCTTCTATTACAGAAGATGTGGAAAAGGGAGGAGTCGTCACTGAAGAGCAAGTCATTACTCGTGCGCAATATCTAGACTTGATCTATACTCAGTCTGGCACGCTCTATGACAAAATCTCTGATGCTCCTAGACCAGAGTTTTCTGTTACTCCTCCTCCTAAATTGAATAAAGACTCTCATGTCGGTGATGGCGTCATAGATACAACAAGCACAAAAATTGCAAAGGCTACATCTAAGAAAGCCCGCATAGTTTCTGGTCAAAATGAAAATGAGGAACTTCTTCCCTCGGAGGTTAATGCCATGTCAATTGACAAGGGCAAAGAACCGAAGCAACCAAGGGGAAAGAAGAAAAATAAAGGGAAAAAGAAGAAGTAGGATGAGTCATCTCCTGAAATTTTTTTTGCAAACCCTTCTGGGCAAAAGAAACCCGATCATCCATGCTTTATATGCGATGAGGATCATTGGACAAAAGATTGTCCACATAAAGCTGGGCTTAAGAAGTTCTTTAAGAATTCAAAAACCTCGGCAGTATTGACTGATCCGTTTCCAAACCCAGGAACCAATGTAGTTGCTAGTGACAATGCTTCTCCATCCCAAGTGCTTATGTTGTCCATTTCAAAACAGCAAAATGATGCTTTGATATCGACAAGGAATAAATATTACGGCAATCCACAACTGTTGAACAACAAGGCTACTGATCAACCTAGTAGTTTGACAACAAGTTCAACCAAAGTTTTGCCACCCACCATTCCTGAGCTAACGATAAAGCCGCCAAAGGGAGTAGTACACAAATTGACATTTAATCCTTGTGCCAAAGCAGCACTGAATTATAATATAGTAGAGGACCTGGCCCAATCACCGTCTGCTATGTCGACACTTGAGGTACTGCAAAATTTGTTGGCATTATGATGCATGTGTTGTACTTGATGGCAACCAACTTGTAGAAGATCAAATCACTTATATATATCTAGATGAATATACGAAAAGATATTAGATGTGACAGAGCACATAGGATGCAAGACAGCTCAAAGGAATCAGATGACAATTCTCAGTATGACAAATCTCAAATGATAAATTATAGTGCAACAAAGTTCATGCACTTTCATGAAGATAAAAGTTTCTTTCATGTAGAGAAAAGTTCACGCACTTTCATGCAGAGAAAATTTTCTTTCATGTAGAGAAAAGTTCACGCACTTTCATGCAGAGAAAAGTTTCTTTCATATAGAGAAACGTTCACGCACTTTCATGCAGAGAAAAGTTCCCTTCATGCAAGAGAAAAGTTCACGCACTTTCATGGTTGGTTCATGGTATTAGTCTGACAGTTTTTGATCCTATGGTTTTGGTCTGTGGTGTTGCATCCAAAAGTGTTGATCCCAAGTATTGGGTCTGTGGTATTGTGTTATTATGGTTTTGGACCATGGTATTGCGAAAGGCCTAAGGCTATAAAAGAGGAAGGAGATCATTTGGCAAAGAATCATCTGAATTATTGAATATCTGATAAAGTGCTAGATCTGGAATACGGTGATTGGGTTATGGTGTAGATCTAGATCTGAATAAAGAAGGAACCTGAGCTTTATAAAGTGGATCTACTGATGGGTCAAGATCTCCTTGGCGCATGATCAGATCCGTAGATCTGATAGTCTATGGCATATTTGAAGTTTGGAAAACTCCATAACTGTAGGACCGTAGGTACGACACGTTTCAGGTGCGGAGATCCACAGGTCAGTGAAGGAGAAAGTGCGGCGATCTGCAGGTAGATCAAGGAAAAGGTGCGGAGGTGCACAAGCAACCCGCAGCCGTAGGTACAGATGCCCGCAAAGAAGAAGAATGTGCAGCTGCAGATACTCAGAGGTCAGAAGCCTATTCAGGTGTGGATACCCGTGGATCAATAGATGGTGTAGGAGTGGATATTCGCAGGTTTCTATTGAAGAAGCTGCATACTTTTCTTAAAATATTTTTTAGCTGCTTCTGTTGTTTACTGAAGAGTTCTGGGTTTTGGAGTGATGTCTGGTTACCGGTATTATGTTCTGATAAAAGCATTTTGAGAAGTGATTGATTGAATAATTATGTTTAGCTTCAGTATTGATGGATGAAGAGATCAGGTTCATAATGACTTATCCTTATATGATCTGATGGACTAGATCTAATTGCTAACACACATATTATCCTTGTATGTGTATTGATCTGGTGATTGGGTGATTAAAACGATTGGTTGATTATGTGCTTCAATGATATTAATGGGTCCAGTATGAAAATTGGATGAAACGTGGCCTTTCAGATTATGTGTTGTGCTTCAGGAGTATCCAATATGAAAATGTATGAAACGTGGTACCTGGAGGAGAGAAGATTGTAGGCCGGCGCCTACGTACTAGTATCTTAGCTAGTACAAGAGTTAATGGGGTGGTAGCTCCCTTCCAGTAGCAGTTGAAAACTTTAGAGCATTGTAGCAGGTAGCAGCGTGCGTACTAGTAAATGGATCGGCTAGTACAATAACTATGGGGGTTGTAGCTCCCTTCTAGGAGAGACTGGAGAACGAGAGAGGGTTGTAGGTCTCTGCAGGTAGTAACCTGCATACTGGTAAAGGACTGCACTAGTACAAAACTTTTGTAAAAGGATTTTCTTATTAAGAAGAAGATTGATATGACTTGCAGCAGGTGGTTTTCTCCCACATTGGGTTTCCACCTTATATCATGGTGTTCATATCTATGGCTTATGTGTGATGATATGTTCTATTTTACTGCACTTTATTACTGTTAATATGGTTAATAATGTTCTAATGCACTCATTGCAGATCAATTAACTGAATCATAAGTTTACTGAATATACGCGGGTATTCTTAACTAAAGCAACATATATGAATCGGAGTATGGAAATGAAAAAGTTTTATTGACTTAATAATATTAATTCACCCCCCCTCTCAGTATTATTTCCAACAAAATTGCCCCTCCCAGAAGCAGGCTCTATTATCAACAATAGGTGGGATTAACCCAACGGATTCCCATCTTGTGGCCTTTAATCATAAAGGATATGAACCTCAGTTAGCAGCTCTTCTCGCTTTCCTCATTCAAGTGAAAGCCCTCAACAAAACGATTCATCGAACAATTATTCATGAGGGGGCATCTACATGTATTATGTCAATGAGTTGCTAAAAACATTTAGGCTGACCACACTTGTCGCAATCGCCAATGACGTTAAAAGCATTTGATGGATGGACATACACTCCATATGGGATTTTAAGTAACTTGCAATTTGAACTGGGAGGAAAAATAGTAGAAATTGATGTTGAAGTTATTGATGGAAACCTTGATTACAACATCCTACTGTGAAGGCCCTGGATTTATGCTATCGTTGCTATTGTGTCAACATACTTCAGAAAGATTGCATTTCCTTTCCAAGGAGGAATTACAATCGTCGACCAACAAACATTTCTCCCCAACAGTTCACAAGTTACGGGAAGCATTCCAATGATCCACGGAAGCTCTTATTTGCTTCAAAATATCGGAGTAGGCCTACTAAAAGACCCTGCATTGATGGGTACTTTTGCCCTATTGGCTCCAACCAATCTAGCGGAAGTGGCCACGGTGGGAACTTGCAATATGGTATCTTCTATTCAGAAGATGTCCAAAAACGATCTTCACATGGGTCATCACCAGGTATTACCTCCTTGGTCACGTGTACATTCTACAGACGAAGGAATTGTTCAGTCAATGATGATAGAGGGGATGCCATGGGAAGATTACCACCATCGTTCCCATCTTCCGGATTTCAACAAAGATTGCTCTAATGACCTTAATCATCCTTCAGCTTTTGATTTTATATCAAATACTGTAAATACGGTGGATTCTGAGCGAAACCTATCCAATATTGAAGAAATCGTCGCCATATATATCTCGACCAAAACAGATGTTGTAGAGGATATTCATGTCAGCAAATCTTGTCCTTCTTTAGAACTAGAAGTATATTATGCTCTCCTTCATGAGTTTAGAGATGTATTTGCATATTCATATGAAGAAATGCCAGGCATTGACTTGAGCATAGTTGAACATGAAATTAAGATGTATCCAGATGTTAAACGAGTATGACAACGACTTTGGCAGGTGAACCCGAAGAAAGCTGCTACCATCAAGGCAGAAGTTGAAAAACTTCTCCATACTGGTTTTGTTTACCCGGTTCCTCTAACCAATTGGGTATTGAACATTGTTCCTGTGATGAAAAAGCAAGGAATGATTAGAGTGTGCATCGATTATAGGGATGTAAATCAAGCTTGTTAAAAGGACAAATAGCCTATACCCTTTATCAACCATATAATTGATGAATGCACCGGATGCGAAGTCTTTTCATTTATGGATGGATTTTTTGGGTATAATCAAATAAATATCCACCCACAAGACCAGTCAAAGACTACATTTATTTTTCGGTGGGGCACATTCGCATACCACAAGCTACCTTTTGGTTTAAAGAACGTAGGGGTAACCTTTCAGAGGGAAATGAATTATGCCTTCCATGACGTCAAGAACATCGTTCAACCATACCTCGATGATCTTCCGTCTCATTCGTGAAAGTGGAATGATCATTCGCGGCATTTGAGAGTAATATTTCTACGTTGCCGACACTACAAGATACGACTCAATCCACACAAGTGTGTGTTTTGTGTCAGTTCTGGTTGTTTACTTGGCTTTGTAGTTTCAAAGGACGGGATTCACCTCAACTTGTATAAGGTTTAGGCAATCATCGATTTGCCTCCACCTTCAAATTTGCATCAGATTCAAAAACTCCAAGGGAAAGCAAACTTTCTAAGGAGGTTCATTCCAAATTATGCCAAACTTGTTAAAGGTTATATGCGTCTGTTGAAGAAATAAGTACCCTTCAACTGGGATCAGGTTGCACAAGCTTCCTTTGATGCTCTAAAGGAGTCCCTAATAAAAACATCATTAATGTATGCTCCTGATTATCAAAAAGACTTTAACCTGTATTTGGCTGTAGTGATGGTTTTAGTTCAAGAAGACAATGGAATTGAACATCCCGTATATTATTTAAGCTGACACTTAAATGATATAGAAATCAAGTACTCCTATGTCAAAAAGCTGGCTCTCACAGCTGTTCAACCAGTATAGAGATTTTGACACTATATCCTCTTTCGAAAAACTACCATTTTGTCATATTGCAACCCCATGACTTACATCTTGTTGCTACAGTTGCTTGGGGGAAAATATTCAAAATGGATAGCAATTTTTCAAGATTTTAATTTGGAATTCATAAAATCCAAATCAAAGAAAGGCCTGGTTTTTGCGGAGTTACTATGTGACTTCCCATCGTCGTCCAACGATTCAACATCCAAAGCAAAAATCATGGATGAATCTTTGTTTCTAATATCTTCAAGCGACTCGTGGTATGGAGATATAATCATCTATCTCCAGACCCAAACATATAGGTCTAATACCCCTCGCTCAGAACAATGATGTACTCGATACTAAGCAAAAGACTACATGATCGTCGGTGATACGCTTTACCATTGTGGTATCGATACAGTTCTGCGAAGGTGCCTCACCCATGAGGAGGCCGAAAAAGTTCCGAATGATTGTCATTCAAGTGTGTGTGGGGGGCATCAATCTGGTTATGCTACGGCACAAAATATTTTACGAGCAAGATACTTTTGGCCAACAATGTTCAAGGACTGCATAATTGCAGTCAGAAGTTGCCATGCTTGTCAAATCTTCGACCGCAAAACTAGAATACTGCCCGCACCTCTGCAATCAGTAGTTGTTGTTGGGCCATTCGCCAAATGGGGCATAGATTTCATGACGTGTAACCCCACCTCAGCTGGGGGGCATGGGTATATCATAGTCGCAGTTGACTATTTTACGAAGTGGGCCGAGGCGATGCCTACATTAAATAACAGCAGTGAAACGACTGCTCTTTTCTTTTTCAATCATGTAGTCTCCATATTCGGTGTTCCACAAGCTATAGTCACAGATCATGGATCACATTTCCGGAATCACATGATGGTTGATTTAGCTTCCAAATTAGGACTGTCTCACGACAACTCTACTCCGTATTATCCACAAGCTAACAGGCAAGTTGAGGCAATCAACAAAGTCCTGAAACACATGCTGCAAAGGATGACTGGAGTCCATAAAAGGAGTTGGCACTTAATCTTGTACTCAGCCTTGTGGGCATACAAGACATCAGTGAAAAGTGCAACTGGGTTTAAACCCTTTCAGCTAGTGTATGGCCTAGAAGTGATCTTACCAGTTCAGTGCGAAATTTTGTCCCTCAAGCTCGCAGTCGACCTTCTCCCCGGAACTTTAGAAGAGGAGGCTCTTTTCTTGGAATTAAACCGACTGGATGAAACCCGTCGTGATGCCGCCTTAGCTAATGAAGCACATAAGAAAAGATTCAAGGCTCATTTTGACAAGAATTTCAAACCTCATGTCTTCTCAGAAGGTGACCTAGTCTTACTTTACGACCAGGAATCCGATAAATTGGGAGCAGGTAAGTTCCAGTCTCTGTGGATGGGCCCCCTATATTGTTAAGCATGTATTAGCAAAAGGAGCCTACAAGCTAGTAGATTATGATGGGATTCCACTGTCGCAACCCCGAAACGGGTTCTACCTTAAGCGTTACTATGCTTGACTCAGTATAGTAACCTCTTCATATGATTTTGTTACATTTTTGTTTTCACTAAGAGTGATCGTTTTGGTTGGGTAATCCGCTTTTGCATTTGTTGTAGATGTTGAACCCATTGGAGTCATTTGTTGGATATGCTGACGGGACGAGTCGTAGTTCCCAGAACCTATCTTCTGCAGCCTGGGCCATCTTTGATCCAAGTGGCGAGTTAGTAAGTTTTAGAGGGGTATGTATTTGTCGATCGACGAAGAACATCACTGAATACATTGCGTTGATAGATCTCCTCTCTGATGCCATCGCGCATGGCATATGCCGACTTGTCGTCACGTTAGACTCACAACTCGTCATTCTATAGCTTACCAGCATCTATTCCATGCGGAATCCAGATATCTATCGTATTTTCCTAAGGGTCAAGATTTTGGAAAGGTAGTTTGATTGTATTCAATATCAACACATTTCCAGAAACTTAAACACATTAACTGATTCATTAGCAAATTATGTGTTAGATAAACATTTGTAACATTTATAAAAGAGAAGCAATTCATCGATATTTTCATCAGGATCATATAACTTAACCAAAATTAAGCTCCGAAAATAAAAATATATATATAAATATTTATAGTTTATACATAGTGTTTTGTGTCCAAGACAAAATCGGTCATATGACCCAAAAACTCAAAATTCTAGGGGGCACCCTAATCTAATGGTGCTGGTGATAACAAGTCACCACCTGTGTAATCATGCATAAGAGCCTAGTCCATCGGCTCAGCACGCCAGTGTTATGTCGCTGTAATCTCAGAAGCAGCTCGTCGGTCCTCACATCCAGAATACCAAGGGTGAGACCCTCGATCTGATCCTACAACACTGCAAGAGTCTCAGCTACATCCAGATCATGAAGGATAGCCCTCGCTATAGCCTCTCCTGCTAGAATGACAGCTGCTGCACTCAGGCGCACTACTGGTGGCACTGGTCCGATATCTGCATGAGCACATGAGTTGATTAGTCTTGATAAAAGAGAGCACAAGGACATTATAAAAGCAATAAATAGGGATATGGTCAAAGATTTTTACCTATGACACCCCACTACTCACCAGCCAGCAGCGCCAAATCTGGGACAGCTCGGAAGTCCATCCCAGCATACGGACACTCGGCATAAACCATTTGCTAATGGTTCGACCACTCGAAGAAGGCATGAGAGAAGGAAACCTACGACTGACCAGCATGTTGGGCCATAAGGTCAACCCATCTCTGCATCTGTGGCTCAGTTAGTGGTGGCAAACCGAGTGAAATGTATTGTTGCTGAATCAGTGGGATCTTCTCCAAGGCGAAAGCAGTCAGAATAGAACCATAGCCAAAGTTCTTGGATCTTCCATTTCTCACCTTGGTAAGCTATTCTTTTATCACCAGAAGTACTACATCACACCAGTTGAATACCTTTGGTTCAAGGTATTCCAAGGCATTCTGCATATAAGACCTGTTAGCCAAGTGAAGGACCACGCTACCAGCCAATTTAGCAAAGGTGGATAAAATACTCCCCAAGGACCAGTCGGTGACATCTTAGATATTGATCTTGTCGTCCCTGCTTAGCTGAGATCCTTCTCTAAAGTATCGGCGAATATAGTCCCTCACATATTTGCCCCCACGGGCAAAACCTGATAGTGAGAGAGGGGCACAATGCCTCGATAAATCGGTCAAGAAGTAGATGTCCTCAATAGTCAAGCGGGATGGATTTTCCTCTGATCTGGAACACTTGGTTGGTAGAATCCCATGCATCGAGGAAATATTGCAACAAGTTGATTTGTTGCCTCATGCTAGATATGTGGAAGAACTTGAGAAAACCACAGTTCTGCAATGCAGTTACTATACCCAGATCATGTAAGGCAACCATATCCTCTTCTTCATGCTCGCATTCACACCATGTAACAACCATTTTGCTCCGATGAATATCTGAAAAACAAACAAGAGAAGAATTAGGATCCAAATTTGGCAAAAAACAGGCAAAATTTCCATGAAAAATTAGTGCAAAATTTTTCCTCCTTGTGCCCATCGCACCCCAGCTATGTACTAGGTGAGATGCATACTAGGTGTGATGGGGGCAGAATGAATTTTTCAAATCCAAGAGGCTCATAAAAGCAGGAAAACATGCTCAGAATTCAAAAAGGAAGGAACGCAATTAAATAGCTCAAGTTTAGCTCCTACCTGGTCCAAACGGCACTAAAAATCGTCCATAGAATCTCCCAGAATCAGCTGATGAAAATCAAGGGGGAAAACACCTCCAGAGCTCCAACAATCCCAAATTCAAATGAAATGGTAAAATGAGGGGTAAAAACCACTTTGAAGTTACTTTTCATGTAATTCAAGTAGGGTATTAGTGTTTTAACTCATTTTTCAAGCATGTATTCTCATTTATGATCAGTTTGATGGAGCAACTGAACAGGTAGTACGACCATCAAAAGAACATAGTGTTAACGGTGAATTGAATATCAATGACCATTATCACGAGTAGTTTTACGTGAAGTTCAAGCTCGTTAAAAAATAAACCTAGCAATGAGCATATGTTCCACCAGAGTTTAAGCTCATTAAAAAATGAACCCACCTCTTATAAATATCCATTGAAATCGCATTATCATTAGCTTTTGAGCCTTGGTCGTGTTCTTACCATCACTTCCACTCTGTTTTAGTTGATCATACGCCTCCATTTGATTGTTTACCCATTTTGAGGAACAACTGTGACGAGTGATTCTGTTAGCCATCTTCTTTACACTGCTATGATTGGAAAGTTCCAAACATTACCTGGAACCAGCTACTACCCGAAAATATCACTTGTTCCTCAAAAATTGAGTCTCCTTTATGCTCTTTTCATCTGACTCATAAAATATTAAAATATTGTCGAGCAATTGGCCTCTCTAGCTCGTTAAAACGATCGGAAGTGATATCCCTCCTCTAGATTTTAATCTTTTTGGACTTGAAGGATCATTACACAAAAAGATCGAGCGATTTTCTTGTTCGGCTCATTAAAACTATCGAAAATTCATCCCTTTCATATTATTTTATACTTTTTCAGACTTAAGGGATTATATGACGAAAAAGTATTACTAGAGTTTCCTTTCTGTCTCTTTTCAGACTCTCTAAAATTGAAAAGGACCGAGTTTTCTTTGTCGTTAAACTCGTTAAAACAATAGCGACAAACTTGTCCATGCAGACAAGAGTGAGTTTCACTATCTCTTGGCTCATTAAAAGATAGCGACGAGTTTGCCCGAAGGGAAAATTATAGAACAAACATATGTTATCCCCCTCAATCTTAACAAAAATAAAGAGGTACTGGCCAGCAATGACTGGGGAAAAATTGTGAAAAAAACTTGAAAAAACTTTATTGGTAGCAAGTCACTCTTGAACATGACACTTTCACTCCATCACCATGATTGAGTCGGGTTGGGTTATTCCGTTCACCGATCATATTACCATTGGTCCACCATACCATCCATTTTTGGGGTTAATGCTACCAATCCACTTCAGTGTCACCGATATGTTCAAGAGAAGTCGCTCAGAGAATTCACCAACCCAGCTTGTGTCTCATTTGCTGCAATGCCTTCACACTTCATTCTTTCGTGACCGCCACCCTAAACCTTGTATCATCAGATCATTTTCACCTCCACAAAATCATTTGCTCCATTCTGTGTCGTAGATGTGGGATTCATTAACGCCCTCCTACGATGAGTCACTTCTTATTGACATAAGCTCATTATCCAAGAAGTTGACCTAGGAACAACCCTTTCAGTACTTTGAATCTCGCATGCCTCAATGGCAAGTTTCTCACTTCTTGCGACAGGTTCACATCGATGGCCTTTGACCGAAATATTTTGCGTGGTGTTTGATGCCAAGTCTCATTTTCACACCATGTGAATTGTATTTTCGTACCTTGACGGTCATTATCATTATCGGTGATTCCTCTCGCACCTGTTAACAGCTTACATCATTGGCTGGTAATCAGGCGATGTCTTTCCATGTTCGACTCCAGAACATATTTTCACATGGATCGACTTGTACTTTGGGCGAAGATTGAATGAGTTTGAAGATCCTAGATCTAGTTTCATCCATTCGGGCTGTGATATATTCAAGAAAATAAAGACATCAAATGTACATCATTGCTGCACAAATAATCATCCAAGCCAAAGGATGATGGCTCTACCAGAATCATCAGTCTGTCACACAGACGGTTTTCTATCCTATGTACATGAGAATGAATTTATAAAGATGAGCATGGGAATGCCTACCTCAGCTAGATCATGAAAATATAATGAAGATAATGTATTGTATTGTATCTTATTACAGGTCGCCTTCTAGTTTGAAAAACCTCGGATCCTCAGGATAAAGCATTTCACCCGACAAACAAAAATTTACGAACTCATGCTTTAGGGGGTAACTATTATAGACATATTTGGGCACTGCAACCCCAATCACATATGTCCATAAACCAATGGCTTCTAAGCCCCTAAAAGTGTTGTTTTGTACCCTAAAGGAGCAAGGTTAGTTGATTACATCATCTCCCAGAAGTTCTCCATGAAAAAATGCTCAGAACTGGTCAAAACTAGACCATACAGACTGCTCAGTGCTAAGGGTGTGATGCATCTCACCTGCCACATGAAAAAAGTGTGATGCATACTGAAAAGAAATTCTGTGGGGTGCGATGAGAGAGAGCAGACAAATGGTAGAAGCAGTTCTCTAGGTGGAAACCCAGAGAATCTTCTAGAAACAACCCATTTGACACTTGCCTCTCTGAATTCGCCCAGGGATGAGTAAGAGATCATGAATCTACAAGTGGAACCAAGAACTAGCAGAGAGAGGAAACTAATCAAAATCCAAAAAGCTGACTCACCCACCTACAAACATCTATATATGGATCCCTCATCCTAGAGATCCAGAGGCTGGAATCTTGTATTTTGTAAGGAAGTGCTATTGGTTTCTTTGTGGAACATCATAGTGTTGGGTGATCTAAGCTTTTCATGAGGTGAAGAAGTGCTTTCATGCTGGGAGTATGACACTGGGTTAGATCAATGGGTTGTAATCCTCTCTTCTATTCTTTCTATCAATAAAGCTATTTGAGTTTTCTTCCACATTCTTGTATGTCTGAGTTGATATATGCATTTGTGTGGTCAATATATACCTGGTCCTATAGTGTTTATGATTGTAGATCTCTGTGCTTTGATGGTATTATGCTGCTTTGATTCTACAGGTGTTCTTTGAAGCGGGACAACCAAGGAAGGAGCAACAAAGATCTGTTAGAGGGGAGAGGAAACAAGCAAGGAGCCAAGCGAAAGACTGAGGTTGGTACTCTCTGCTTCTCTCTCATCTACGTTTCATAAAGGAAAATGCAAGTAACTTTAGTTTGTTTGTTTCTAAGATAGGTACCCATCTTAGTGGGACTAGAAGCTTTTAATGGACACTATATTTCCCGATAATAATCTTGTTGAAAGGTGTTGGACTCTGAATCCAACAATGCTTCCACAAAAGCTGAGGAAGGTGGAAAGAAAAAATTGTAGAAATGGAAAGGGAGTTTCCACAAATGATGTGTTTCAAAATGATTCACATGTTGATAGTAATGTGAAAACAAAGGCAAGTCCTTTGAAATGGATTGGTAAGAAATGTTTAGAGTTTTTTTCCAATTAAGTATTACATGTCTATTGATGCATCTGTTTGCATTTCTTTGTTAATGAGATGCAAGTTGTAGGTTCTTACCAAGATGGTGAATGGAAAAGTTGAGTAGGAGACTCACTTTGTTGCTGCAACATTATATTTCATTTCAGCTTCGAAAGTACAGTGTGCTTAAGTGAAAGTTGAAGGATGAAATGAATGTATAATCATGATGTGCATGGACACAGGGATGTTAATGTTTTCCTTTTTTGAACATGTACGTGTAATTAACTTATAGGGTTGATTGTTTTGACATGCATGTGATGCAATGATGACTTGGGAGAAGTTAACTTGGTCTCCAAGATAGATATAATGATGAAGTGTTTCAATTTTTTTGAAAAGAGTCCTAATGGTCTTTTTCTACATGCTTGACTTGAAGAATCACTTATTTAAAGGCATGTTTTGTGGGCTTGTTATCTAGTCCATCATTTGTATGTAGATGTAAGACATGGTTGTGTTCACAAGCTATGAAATCTGTTTCTTTTGTTGAAGCATGAGTTTAGGCCATCTAGTTGTTGTCTGTATTTCTGTTGTTGTTAACAGTTGTCGTTGACAACTTATCAAATGAATACAAATGAAATCTTTTGTGGAGCAGATGAAATTCACATTTTTTTGAGCCACCTCGAATCAATGATAAAGGCAGAGAAGTTCAAACTACCTTCTATAACCATTTCAGTAGGAGTTTTATAGGAAGGTAAGGAGGAAGACAGTTCTTCCCAGGAAGACCAACACATCCAGGAAGGGAAGTGGTCAGAGACTTTGGTTCAAAGGCACTATGCAAGGCAAGTGTGTGGAGGCTGAAAGAAGAGGGTGTTGTTACTTTCAGGTACTATTTAGATCAGTATATCAATATTTTGGAGACCAAAATTTCTTTTAGTGGGAACGCGTGATCCAAAATGGATTTTGGATAAACTCCTAAGTCTAAGTGTTCCTCACAGAGGAAAAATGAAAGTCCAAGCAAGTTATTGGAATTAGCACCATTGCAGAGATCGTCTCATTCTGAATCTATTGCAACTTGAATGGGCAAAAATGGACTTAGGATGAAAACGTTATGGCAGAAAGAAGATTCCCTTGCTTATTTGGAAAAAGAGTCAAATCGTCAAAAAAATGGCCTAAAATGATTTATGAAGAAAATCGCATCGGAGGAGGTTCAAGGTGGACTTAAGCGGAAAGGGGAATCACCCCTGATTGCCAATCCCTAACATATCGGGTCGGAGGCAGGCATAGGCATATAATATGAGCAAAAGACTTGGGCCGATGTGACGCTACGATCAGAGATCGGTGGATCGGCATTGGCGAGGGCATGGAACATAAGGAATGGATCGGGCCGATGTGATATCCTGATCGCCAATATCGGCGGATCACAATCGGCGATGACATATGGAAAGACCCCGGGCCCATGCGATACACAATTGCGATCAATCACATTGCAATATCACGTCAGAGTCATACGACAGAGCAGGGCCACACACACACACACACACACACATAGATATATATATATGTGTGTGTGTGTGTGTGCCGATGCGATGCAACTGGAGCCGAAAGGGTTATGGATTCTGCTGCATAGATATTTAAGGTCCACCATAAAGCCCTTTGTTGGATTTTCAAAGGTTTTTAATGTACTTTTCAAATGCAAAGGGAAAACCATGGAATGGGCATTTTCGACATGCGATAGCGATTTAAAAGGCGGACCCAATGGAATATAAGGCGAGATTCAATAATATTTGAAATCTAGAAATTCATATTTTTCTGTGTATTAACATTTTTCGGTGTAAAAACTGAAATACAAAGGAACAATGTTCGAAGCAATATTACAGACCTAAAGGGGAATTCTAAGCTTGATTGCATAGATTTTGAGTTCCATAAAGGCGTATTTTGGGCAGGCCTCAAGTGGTAAATGGTTTTGGGCTTGCTCCACCAGATCCCATAGATTGGTCGACAAGTGGTTGGCGCAGGGCAGAGGAAAACTGCCTTTTCGAGTGGGTAATGTCTGTACTCCTAAGCCGCTCAAAATTGCATGAAGACCGTTGGGTTGGAGAACACCCAAATTGACAGTGGAGATTAGACAGTAGCCAAAGGTGGACCCGATATGGTTATAGGGTAGATTTAAGGGATTTTCAAGTCCAATAAAAGGTGTTTATGTAGATTTTTCAGCATTTTCGATGTATTTATCTGTGTAAATAGAGAAATGATATCTTTAGGATTTCAACGTGCTAGTGGCCATTTCCATTGCAAAACAGGTGGCCACCATACCTTAGGATGTTAGCAATGATTGTTAAATGCTCCATAAGGAAGATGAAGGGACAGGAACTCGGAGCTAAAGAGCCCGAGAGCTGAAATGAACAAACAAGTGCTGATCGGCTTAAAAGTTGTTCAATGACCGAGATAGATGGGTTGTTGAGTCTGAGAGCATGATTGAGTGGCATAAGCAGATAGCTCAAAGAGCTGAAGGGGCAAGAAAACGAGAGAGTGTGATTGACGAGGGAGAAAGCTGCAGAAAGGTTGGTGAAAGGTTGTCGAGGATCGCTTGGAGGCCAAGCAGATCACAGAGGCACATAGAGGCTGAGAGAGAGAGCTCAAGATAGCCAGAGCCCGAGCAAGAGCCTAGAGCCAGAAATCTGAGAGCTTTAGAGGCAAGGGATAAAATGATGTCTAAACCCATTGTTTCTTTGTAAAACAATGGCGTTGAGCCATGTGCTTGTAAAAAAAAGAGTTTACCATAATCCCAGAGAGCCTAGTCGAGTTGACTAGAGCTTAAGGAGATGTAGCCCAAGGGTTTTGGGTGAACTCCAAATTAATATTTTTGTTTTGTGTGTGTTTTATTGTTGCATTGTATCTGCTATTTTTAATTGCTTCTATTTTCTTTATATCAGTTTAAGAAAATTAATTTACAGCACCTGAATAGTATAAAACAAACATAAGCATACACTTATATTGTCAAGCACACATTTAATTCCACATTGGTTAATCATTAAGACTTGGGAATATTTAAAGCTTTGGAAGTGGGAGAGGTTCTTGCAAGTTAGACAAGAAGCCTAAGTGCCCCATTTTTAGATCACTTTATCAAGATCAATGAAGAAAATGATGGAGAGAATTTATATTGCTGATAAAACCCTTCCAAGGGAAAACCAAGGTGGTTCCCAAATTAGAAATCCAAATTTTAGGAAAATAAGCCTGAGATTAAACAAAGAGAGAAGAGAGGCCAAAATGATTAGCAACAGATTAGATGTCCATTTCAAGAAAACTTTGTAGATGAGGAAGTTGACATACTTGAAGATCTCAAGGAAAATCAAATAAATCTGTTTGAGGAAGCTGAAGTTGACCACATTTTCTTGACAAAGGAAGAGCAAGACATTTTCCTACTTTCACAACTAGAAACCATTCCATTACACTCTAATGACTACAAATAAGGATATCATAATCCAATTATGGAAGTGCATAGACAATATAACTTGAGGAGTAAAAGGACTCCTGATCCTCCTCCCAAAAGGACTCCTGACACTCCTCCCAAAAGGACCCAAAATGATACCCCTTCTAATAGTCAGCCTAAAGATGATTCTTAGAAGCAAACTTCTAAGAAACATGTTGAAGCTACTAAAGAAATAGAAAAACCTCCTACATCTTTTAGCATTGAAAATGAACTAGCTAAAGCAAAAATTTCTATTCGTCGCACTGAATTAATAAATAAAAATGCATACGTATCACATGTTATAAAACCCTTGAAGATAGAGGAAGGAAGTAACACAATAAATTTGGTTGATGACCGACCTGAGTTATTGTTTGGACCTTATGTCGAAGGAAAATATGAAGATGCGAGTATACCTCCTTTCTGCATTAGCTTGAACATTCATGGTAAACTTATGCATAATGCTATGCTTGATTCTATAGCCTCACATAATTTAATGCATAGAGATATTGTTAGGCCCCTATACTACTAGTGTAACCCCTTATTGTTATTAGTACATCCCCCTTATTATATTGTTGTACCCATGTAGTCCCCATATTATTACTATTGTGCCCCATAGAAGCCCACTATTGTTATTATTGTGCCCTTACATTATTATTTTTATGTCGGCTCTAATTATATTATGACTCCTTAGACTCCTATATATAGAAAGGAGGTCTTGTCATTTGTATCATCCAATAATTGTTCATTTGCGTAATGTAAAGGAGGTTTCCCCCTCGAAGAGGCTGAATTATAAGGCGTTGATCTATCTTTTCTATCTTTTTGTGAGCTGGTTTCATAACATTTGGTATCAGAGCTTTGAATTCTAGGGTTTCGTTGCTGAAAACAGGTCATTGTAGCATTTGTGCTATAACTCTTTTTCCACGATGTTTTAGATGCTAAAAATAAAAACCATGTGGGATGAAATTGTTATGAACCTCGGTTCTAAATTTCTCCATGTAATAGGTCATGAACCAAGAGTGAAGACATAACCGGCAATAGACTTCCGATCATCAGGGTCACCAGCCCAATCAGAATCAGTGAAACCAACTAACAGAGGAGCTGCTTTGGCACTGTAATGAATCCCAAACTGTACTGTACCTCGAACATAACAAAGTATTCTTTTAGCTGCTTTCCAATGACTTTCACGGGGGTTTTGCATAAAACGAGCAACAAGGCCAACAACAAAGGAAAGATCAGGATGAGTATGGGTTAAATACAAGAGTTTTCCGACAAGTTGACGGTATAAGGTAGCATCAACTTCAGGAGAAGTACAAGAGACTGTAAGTTTCACTCCAGACTGAAAGGGAGAAGGGGCTGGCTTACAGTCTTCCATGTGAAAATGACGAAGAATATCACAAGCATACTTGGACTGGGAAAGGAAAATACCCTCCTGGTATTGCAAGACTTGAAGACCGAGAAAATAGTGTAAGTGTCCTAAGTCTGTCATTTCAAATTTCTTTTTAAGGCTGGACTTCACATGGTTTATAAGGTTGGGATCACTACCAGTAAGAATAAGATCATCAACATAAAGAACAAGGACGATAAGAGAGTTTCCCACTTTCTTGGTGTAGACAGTATTTTCAGAATGACACCTAGAAAAGCCAGATTCTAAAAGAAAGATATCCATTTTGGCATACCAAGCCCGAGGAGCTTGCTTGAGGCCATAAAGGGATTTCTTAAGTCGAAAAACAAGGCTGGAGTCTGTTTGTATGAAGCCAATGGGTTGTTCCATATAGATTTCTTCCTGCAAGTCCCCATGCAAGAAGGCAGATTTAACATCCATCTAATGGACTTCCCATTTTAAAGAGGCAACAAGGGAAAGAACAAGGCGGATAGAGTTCATTTTGGCAAAAGGGGAGAAGGCTTCAGTGTAGTCAATGCCTTCAACCTGTGAAAATCCCTTAGCAACGAGACGAGCTTTATGTTTGTCAACTTTCCCATCTGGTCCATACTTGGTTCTGTAAACCCATTTACATCTAACAAGTTTGCATCCTTTTGGTAGAGGAACAAGATCCCATGTATCATTTGTCATCAATGAATGATATTCTTCATTCATAGCTGCTTCCCAATGTGGATGGCCTGAAGCTTCTGCAAAAGTGTCAGGATCATGATTTACTGGAGCTTGAGCCAGTAAAGAAGAGGCTCTTTCAAACTGAGAACGTGTACTTCGCTGATCTGTAGGATCACCGGCAAGATCACTTGCTGCATCCCGAGTAGCACGGACCCATCTTGGAAGTTGAGGATCCTGAGAAGGTGGGGGAGGATTATCATCCTCGCTTTCACCATCTGAAGAAGAAATGTTTTCAGAGGTAGAAGAGATAGGAAGAGGTGGCACATCCGCCGGACTAGGCTCGCAGGCCGATTTATTTTCATCAAATTTTACATCTCTTCTAATGATAACATTTTTGGACTTAAATGGAATAAGTCTATAACCTTTTACATCTTCAGAATATCCAACAAAAGTACATTTCTCACTCTTAGGTTCTAAAGCTTTATGCTTTTCATCTGGAATATGGGCCCATGCTTCACTTCCAAACACACGAAAGTGACTTATATCTGGTTTAATGGAACTCCAAGCTTCTTCTGGAGTGATATTCTCTAGAACCTTAGTAGGAGTGCGATTGATTATATAATTTGCACAATTAATTGCTTCGGCCCAAGAACTAAGACTGAGTCCTTTAGATTGCAGCATACAATTAGCCATTTCCTTTAAGGTGCAATTTTTCCTTTCAGCTACACCATTTTGTTGTGGAGTGTATGGAACAGTATGTTGCATTTGAATTCCATTTTCGGTGCAAAAGTTGATGAATGTGTTTTTAACATATTCTCCACCATTATCAGTTCTTAGCTTAAGAATTTGATGTCCAGATTGTTTTTCAACAAAGGCTTTGAAGGCCAAAAAGGTGTTAAATACTTCGCTCTTGAGTTTTAAGAAGTATACCCAAGTGCATCTGGAGAAATCATCAATGAAAGTTAAGAAGTACTTGCAGCCAGAGAATGAAGCAACAGGAAGAGGACCACATAAATCACTGTGCACAAGCTGTAAAGGGGCTGAGGCGTGCCAAGAGGCACGTTTGTCAAAACTGTCCCGATGATGTTTTCCGAGTACACATCCGGAACAAACACCATCTCTGCAAGATACCATAGGAAGACCTATCACCATATTTTCTTTACATAGATGCTGAAGGGAGCGATAGTTTAAGTGACCAAATCGCTCATGCCAAAGTTTGCTCACATCATCATTATGAGCAACAAATGCTGAGGGAAGATTTGATGACCCAAAGTTGTGAAACTTATACAACCTTTTGGAATCATCAGCAAGACCAGTAGCTAGAATCTGTTTAGGATCTTTTAGATCCTTGATTACAACATCATGAGGTGAAAATTCAACAATTTTACCTTCACCTGAATGAGTTATCTGATAGACAGATAGAAGGTTGCAGGATAAGGTTGGAACACATAATACATCATTAAACTGACCGTTGTCTAGATGAAAAGTTCTAGTCCCTACAACATTAAGAGATCTATCATCACCAACATATATATTTTTGGTGTTACAATCATTTAAAGACGAAAACATGGCTTGGTTTTTGGCCATGTGACAAGAGGCTCCAGAATCAATGAGCCACTCATGAGAATGAGAAGAAGAAGAAGATACATTTAATGCATAACCAGACTGAGATGATTGACAATGACATGCAGAAAGGGCCATTCCGGAAGTTGAAGTTGAAGTAGGCTCCACATGGATGTTATGTTTCTTCATTGCGGCTTCCAAGGCTTCCATCTTCTTAAAGCATTTAGATTCTAAGTGGCTATCTCGATTACAAAAGTTACAATGTCTATCAGTCTTCTTCGATTTGTTTTTATTGGTCTTATCATTTTGCTGAAATGATCTTTCATTTTGAGGCTGAAATGGTTTACGACCATTCTTTTGAGGATATGACTTCTTAGGATTCTTTGAATTTGGTTGCTGCTGGGCGGCTAACACTTTCGTGGAAGAGTTTCCAAGATTAAGAAGACCAAGGTGTAAGAGTTTTTCTTGTTCTCTTATTAAGGAATCACAAAAGGAGTCAAAGGAAGGGGCCTTGTAGTCTTTTCCTTGACAAATGAAAGCTTCCCTTGTAGAGTGGAAAGTGGAAACAAATACAGAGTAGGCTGGTCCCAACTTGGTAAGGATGGAATAAATAAGGTTACCATCTTCTTTCTTAACTTTAACACCTTCCAAGAGATATCTAAGGGTCTTGAATTTGGACAAGAAATCTTCAATGCAAGAAAAATTATTAGGATCCAAAGTAAGCAACTCATTTTCATGTTGATGGGCTCTAATTTCATTTTTAATCCCAAAAACTTTAGCGAGTTTTTCTAATGCTTCATGAGGAGTCTCAAGTTCTGCAATGTGGAATCTAAGATCAGGAGAAATAGACATCCCTATCAAACCACGTGCTTGATCTTGTCTATTTTCCCATTTTGCAGCCTTGTCTTCATCTTTTGGTTTCTTCTCTTGGTCTGTGGCTATTCTGAAGAGACCTTTACTTCTAAGTAAATCTTCCATGTAGGCTACCCATTGGAAGTAGTTAGTGCTGTCAAGAATGACTGGGCATGGACTTTCCATTTAAAAAAAAAAAAAACTGAAGCTAAAGATGCTGAAAGTAAGTGTTCCAATGGATAGATCTCGAAAAAATAGGCGGTTTTAAAAAAAACAGCTCTGAAAAAGGCTTCCGGATGAAGAAGTTATGGCTTTTTGAAAAAAAATTGTTGTCGTTGCCAGCAAAGTGCGCGAATGTGCAGGAATGAAAAAAAATCCGCCCCCACAAAATGGAGACTTGAACCCAAGACCTCTACTCTCTTAAAATAGCTTTGAACCAATTGATCTATACAAAAAATTTGAGAGAGAGAGAGAGAGAGAGAGAGAGAGAGAGAGGGGGGGGGGGGCCTTGGTTTGCGTGCTTGCCTTGAGAAAGCTCTTTTTCCCTACAAAACACAAAACACAAAACCCAACACGAATATGCAAAGAAAAACGAACCTTGCGGCTCGAAGTTAGCTTTAGCCAAAAAACTAGAAATTTAAAAAAAAATCTCAAAGTTAGCTTTAGCCGAAAACCTAAATATTTTTCTCAATGTTTCTGATTTTCCGAGATCACACTAAGGTGCAGGGAAAAGAGCATACGCATGAGAAAAATCCTTCCTTTCTGTTTCTGATTTGCCCAGATCGCACAGAGTCGCATGGCAAAGAGCATACGCAGAAATGAAAGGTATAGATCCAGTTAGAAAAAAGAGGCTAAATAAACTGAGACCGAAATAAGCAGAGAGAAAATAACAGTAAACTGCAAAAAAAACACTGTATACCTCCCAATCTGAAAAATGACGCAGCTAGGGTTACCGGAAACCTTTTCGTGTGAAACGAAAGGGGTTCCTCACTGGAACAGATGCTCCGAACGCAACAGAGCAGTCCTCTCAGCCCGAAAGCAGTCAGAAACAGCAGATCTAGGAAACGACAGCCGCATGAAGTTCTACCGGCTTCAGATTTGGATCACCAACGGACGTGGCCCTCAAATAGCTCTGATACCATGTAGGAATTTACAGGGTAAGTTCCTCAGAAAGAACACCAAAAGGACACTGCTCACAACCAGATCTCAAATCAATACACCAGTATTTTTGACGTGGTTAAAACCCTCAAAGTGCAAGGAGGGAAACAGTCCACGGCCTGCGCCAACGTGGCTACTATAGGCAATTTATTAATCAAAGAATGAAAATTTACATAAGCTTCTCTCATGCATGGATTACTCGAACAATGACCCTCCATGCGCTTTAAATAGAACTCATGGACCAATCGGGTGTCAAGCCACGGATCAAGTGTCGGTAATACCGAGGTGAGAGTGAACCGTCGGATCACTACATATCGTGACCGTCGGATTGTAAGTTACAAAATGTACAACGGTAAAGAAAGACACTTTACCTAACTCTATACCTAACTCTATACTAGACAATGTTGAACTTAACTATATCCTATGTGTCGGAATATCATAACATCCACCCTTAAGAACAACTTGGGATAGGATTGAAGGATTTACAAATATGACACAATAGGAGAAGGAAGGAGGCACTAGAGCCTATAATAATCCAGCCGACCTAACAATAATAATATAAAGCCACAAAAATAACAATAGAGGGATTCTATGGGGCAGAGAAATAACAATATGGGGGTAATGGGGGCACAACAATATAAATAAGGGGTATAACTACAATAGTACTGGGGTAATCACTAGTATTATAGGGACCCAACATGCCCCTCTCCTTCAAAAAAGTGTTGTCCTCAATGCTTGAGCAGTTCTGGATACTTCTGCATAAAATTCTCATCCTCCCATGTGGAATCTTCAGCGGATGAGTTCTTCCACTTAATAAGATACTCTGAAATTGATCGATTTCGTAGCTGTCGAGTTCTTGTTTCTGTGACTGCTTTTGGTTCCAATATAATTTTTCCTTCCTCGTCAAGTTCTGTCAATATTGTTTGAACTGGGAGCTTGTCGCCTATAACCTTCTTTAAACATGAAACATGGAAAACTGGGTGCAATCGAGAAGCTGCAGGAAGCTCCAATTTGTATGCCATAGTACCAATCTTTTCCAACACCTTGTATGGACCATAATACTTTGGTGATAATTTATTATCCTTCTTAGCTTGCTTTAGGGACATTTGCTTATATGGTTGTAGTCGTAGGAATACCCAATCACCTACATCAAAACTTCTTTCACTGCGATGTTGATCTGCCTGTTGTTTCATTCTATTTTGTGCCAACACGAGGTTATCCTTTAAGAGTTGGAGGACTTGTTGTTGATGTTCGATGTGATGTTCCACTGCTTGAACCTTAGAATTTTCTCTTAAATATGATGTGATTGATGGTGGTTGATACCCATAAAGTGCCATAAATGGGGTCATTTTTGTTGCTGTATGGAAGGAAGTGTTATACCACCATTCAGCCAGAGGCAACCATTTGACCCATTGTGTTTGTTTATCAGATACAAAGCAACGAAGATATCCTTCCAAACATTTGTTTACTATCTCAGTTTGCCCATCAGATTGAGGATGATAAGATGAGCTATGAGCTAACTGAGTACCAAGACAAGAAAATAATTTGTCCAAAAATTTCCAGTGAAAATGGGATCTTTGTCACTTACAATAATCTTTGGGTTTCCATGTAGCTTTTGAACTGTTTCCATAAATGCAGTAGAAATTGTACTGGCTTTAAATGGATGTGATAATGCACAAAAGTGTGCATACTTGGTAAGTCTGTCAACTACCACCATGATGACACTCTTTCCTTCAGACTTGGGTAAACCTGTGATAAAATCCATTGAAACCTCCTCCCAACGTTGGCTTGGAATGGATAAAGGTTGTAATAGACCCGGTGTCTTAATTGTTTCAAATTTATTTTGTTGGCAAACCAAACATTCCGCCACAAACTTTTGAATATCTGATTTAAGGCCATCCCTAAAAAATTCCTTCTTAACCGTGTGGTAAGTTTTTAAAAATCCTGAGTGCCCTCCTAAGGGGGAAGTGTGCAATTCCATAAGAATCTTTTGTTTTAGCTGGGAATTCTTACAGAGGTATAAGCGATCTTTGTACCATAACGAATCATTTTTCCAGCTAAATGTATCAGAAGTACTGGAATCTTGTTGTAGCTTTTGAATAAGTGCCCACACTTCTTCGTCATTCTTCCATTCCTCCTTTGCTTCGTTTATCCAATCTGGTTGGATAATAGAAATGGCACACAACAATGCTTCCATATCCTCATCCTTTCTTGAGAGTGCATCTGCCACCACATTTTGCTTCCCTTTTTTGTAGATGATTTCAAAGTCATAACCCAACATCTTTGTGACCCACTTTTGTTGCTCTTCAGAGGATAATATTTGTTCTAAAAAGTATTTAAGGCTATCATGATCCGTTTTTACCTTGAAGTGTCTTCCCATTAGGTAGGGTCGCCATTTCTTAAGTGCATGGAGTATTGCCAACATTTCCTTCTCATAAATAGCTTTTCTTAAAAACTTTCCCTTGATTGGACGACTTTCAAAAGCAATGGGTCTTTCATCTTGCATTAGAACATCACCAATTCCATTTCCTGAAGCATCACATTCCACAATAAAGGTTTTTGTGAAGTCCAGTGTAGCTAAGACCGGTGCTTGGCACATTGCCTCTTTAAGATGTTTAAAGGCCTTTGTTGCTTCCAAAGTCCATGAAAATGAATCTTTCTTCAATAATGTTGTTAGAGGTGCTGCTATTCTCCCATAATTCTTAACAAACTTGCGATAATACCCTGTCAACCCAAGAAATCCTCGCAGATGCTTTATGGATGTGGGGATTTTCCATTCCTTAATGGCTTTAATTTTGCTAGGGTCTACCTTAACTCCTTCATGAGATACAATATGACCCAAATATTCCACCTCCTGGACTCCAAAGAAACATTTGGATCTTTTTGCATATAATTGTTTCTCCTCCAATAGTTGTAGCACCTTGTCAACATGTTCAACATGATCCTTCCAAGACTTGTTGTAGATTAGTATATCATCAAAAAATACTAACACAAATTTTCTAAGGAATGGTTTGAAAATTGAATTCATCAAACCTTGAAATGTTGAAGGTGCATTGGTAAGGCCAAAAGGCATGACCAAAAATTCATAATGACCCTCATGAGTTCTAAATGCCGTTTTCGGAATGTCTTCAATCTTCATTCTGATTTGATGATATCCCGAACGAAGATCCAACTTGGTGAAGTAAATTGATCCATGCAATTCATCCAGTAATTCATCAATGACAGGAATGGGGAACTTATCTTTAATAGTGAGCTTGTTGAGCTCCCTATAATCTGGACACATGCGCCATGATCCATCCTTCTTGTGCACCAATACTACTGGAGCTGAGAAAGAACTTTGACTCGGTTGAATTATACCAGCCTCTAGCATTTCTGCAACCATACGTTCAATTTCACTTTTTTGGACATATGGATATCTGTACGGCCTGATGTTTGGAGGAACACTTCCTGGAATCAGATGAATAGCATGATCATGATCACGCATAGGTGGGAGACCTTTGGGAGTCTCAAATACCTTGGAATGATTGTCCAGGACTTTTTGGAGATCTGGAGAAATAGATGATTCCAATGTGGAAACATCTAGCGAACATAATTGTGCAATTACACCTCTTTGCTCCTTTTTTAGAAGCTTTGTCATGCCATTAGAGCTGATTATCTTTCCTGGTTTCCCTGCAATACCCCTTAATTCAACTTCCTTTCCTTCCACAGAAAATTTCATGAAAAGTTCTTGAAAATTAAAAGCTATTGTACCCAAGGATTGTAGCCATTGGACTCCTAGTACAACATCAGCACCTCCCATTGGAATGGAAAGCATTGGGCTAGTCAATACATATTCTCCCATGGATAGCTTGATATTATGGCACTTTCTAGAACAATTTATTGTTCCTCCATTTGCAAACACTCTGGTGCTGGATATAGGAAGAAATTCAACTCTTTTGCTACCCTACAATGAATAAAATTGTGGGTGCTTCCTGAATCAATCAACACTATTACCTTTTTCTTCTTGATTTGTCCTTCTATCTTGATGGTTTGAGGAGTGGTAATTCCCGCCAATGCATTACAAGATATGGTCAGATTTATTTGTTCTTCATCTAGGCTTTGTTCCTGGAATATATCCTCTTCTTTTGACCTTTCTTGCTCCTTTTCTTCTTCCTCTTCACAATCTATGTAGAATAATTTCTTCTCAGCACACTTATGACCTTTTGTGTATTTGCTATCAAAATTGTAACAAAGCCCTTTTGCTCTTTTTTCTTCCAATTGTTGTGGTGTCAACCTTTTAGGTTGTGGAAGACTATGGGCAACAACACTTCCATCTTTATAGTTGTGAATGGTATGCTTCCTAGTTGCCATAATTTTGCTTTCCATTTTTCTTGCTAACCTGAATGCCTTCTCTAATGAATCAGGTTCCCAAAGGTGCACATCATGTTGGATATTATCCTTTAAAGACCCTATGAACACATCAATCCTATGCTCCTCTGGAATATCTTTTACCCTTATGTTCAATTTTTGGAACTCCTCAATGTGCTCCATTATTGAACCCTTTTGTTTGAGACTTATCAATTGGCTAAAAAAAGTGTTGCTTTTTGTATCCTCATAATGTGCTATCAATTCTTCCGTAAAAATTGCCCAAGTGATAAATTGTTTACGAGAACAAAGCCATTGATACCATACAAACTGATTTGGTTCCAAATATAAAGTTTCCATACGTACCTTTTGTGTGTTTTGCACATTATTGAGATCGAAGAATTGCTCCATCTGTAATATCCATGTGGCGGGATCCTTGCCATCAAACTTCCTCATATCGATTTTTGGAATTTGGTGATTCTTAGATCCAACATTAGCATCTATGGAATCATGATTAACATTTCTTTTGTTCTCATCATGAGTTTCCTTTACTACCTTTTCACCATTAGTAAGTATTTCTTGTAGAAAATTAGTCAAATCTGTCTTGAAATCTGCCATGCCTGTCTTCAAATTTGTGTTCAAATCTATCTTCAAATTGCCCATCTTAGCTTCCATGCCATTCATCTTAGCTTCCATGCCATTTATCTTAGCTTCCACGCCATTTATCTTAGCATCTGTTAACTTTTGTGAGCATGACATTTGTTGCATTTGTTCTTGTAATTTTGATATATCATGTAGCATTTCTTCCTCTTCTTCATGAGTCATGCTAGAGCTTTCAGGTTCCTTACTAGGTGTTTGCATTTTATTTCCTTGGGGCATCAGTTAACGATAATAATGCTCTACTATGCCCTTTGAATTCCTTCAAAATAAATTTTCAAACCAAGCTTAAGCAAAAATTTAAAAAAAATCTACACACCTTTCTTCACTTTGTAGGCGCTCGATATTGCCTCTGATGTATCTCTGTACTTTCCAATCATCTAGTTCTGAACTTGTGACCTGTAGTAGCTCTCTGTGTCCTCTTTCCAATGCCACAAGTCTGACCCAAATTGGATTCTCCAAGGAAGAGTTATGTGAAATCTCCCACAGTGGCTTGATTATAGACTAGTTCACTAGAGCTAACTTGTACGACGTTCCGCGAGTCACTGTTTCGACCTTTGGATCTTAAAAACACCCACAAGAAACAAACAGTCTATCCTCTTTCTGTACCTTCTTACGAAACTTCAATCCGAAACCCAGAGAGAAAGTTATGATGATTTTCCCCAGGTCACCTATCTTGAATGTAATTCAGGAGTCTACAAAAAGACCAACTTCCTCAGATCATATCTCCGCAAATATCGCGCGAAAATCTCTGAAATTCGGACCCAAGGTTCAGCGTGATTTCTTCTCAAATCTGTTTGTTTTGCAACTTCTGAAACATCACAGAAAAAAAGTTATAGCGAAAATTCCACGATGACCTGTTTGGAGCAGTGAAACCCTAGAAAGCTCTGATACCAAATGTTATGAAACCAGCTCAAGAAAAGATAGAAAAGAAAGATCAACGCCTTAGAATTCAGCCTCTTCGAGGGGGCAACCTCCTTTACATTACATAAATGAACAATTCTTGGATGATACAAATGACAAAACCTCCTTTCTATATATAGGAGTCTAAGGAGTCACAATATAATCCAGCCGACCTAACAATAATAATATAAAGCCACAAAAATAACAATAGAGGGATTCTATGGGGCACATAAATAACAATATGGGGGTAATAGGGGCACAACAATATAAATAAGGGGTATAACTACAATAGTACAGGGGTAATCACTAGTATTATAGAGACCCAACACAAATTATGAGGATACAAAGAGAAACTCCTTCTTTAGCCAATTGATAAATCTCAAACAAAAGGGTTCAATGGAAGAGCACATTGGGGACTTTCAAAAATTGAATAGAAGGGTAAATTATATTCCAGAGAAGCAAAAGATTGATGTCCTCATAGGGACTTTAAAGGATAATGTTCAACATGAGGTTCGTTTTTGGGAACCTGATTCATTGGAGGAGGCATTCGAGTTGGCAAGAAAAATTGAAAGTGAAATTATGGAAACAAGGAATCCCACCACTCATGACTATAATTATGGAATTGTTTCTTCTCCTAGCCTTCCAAAACCTACAAGGCTTACACCACAACAATTGGAAGAAGAAAGAGAAAAAGGGCTTTGTTACAATTGTGATATAAAATGCACTAAAGGTCGTAAGTGTGCTGAGAAGAAATTATTTTACATAGAGTATGAAGAGGAGGAAGAAAAGGATCAATAAACATCAAAAGAAGAGGATATATGCCAGGACCTAACCCTCGAGAAACAAGAAATGAATCCGACCATATCTTGTAAAGCATTGGCAAGAATTACCACTCAAACTCTCAAGATAGAAGGACATATCAAGAACAAAAAGGTTCAAGAAGTGAAAGATCACATCCAGAAAGAAGAAATGAATCCAACCATACCTTGTAATGCATTGGCCAGAATTACTACTCCTCAAACTCTTAAGATAGAAGGACATATCAAGAAGAAAAAGGTTGAAGAAGTGAAAGATCATATCGAGAAGGAAGAAAATAATCCAACCATATCTTGCAATGCATTGGCTTGAATTACCACTCCTCAAACTATCAATATAGAAGGACATATCGAGAAGAAAAGTTTTCAAGAAGTGAAAGATCACAACAAGCATCAAGAAATGAATCTGACCATATCTTGTAGATCAATGGAAGAAATTACCACTCCTCGGACTCTTTAGATAGGACATATCAAGAAGAAAAAGGTTCAAGCAGTGAAAGATCACATCGAGAATCAACAACAAGTTCTCCAACTTGAAGATAATGCCACTTTGGTGCAGAATCGAATGAAACAACAGATAGATTAACATCACATTGAAAAACGTTTTGATGTAGGTGATTGGGTATTTTTACGGCGACTTCTCAGGCAAGCTATTTATGAGAAGGAAACGTTGGAAATACTACATGCACTTAAGAAATGGCGACCTTACCCAATGGGAAGACACTTCAAGGTAAAAATGGATCATGATAGTCTTAAATACTTTTTAGAACAAATATTATATTTAGAAGAACATAAAAAATGGGTCACAAATATGTTGGGTTATGACTTTGAAATCATCTACAGAAAAGGGAAGAAAATTTTTGTTGCAGACGCACTCTCAAGAAAGAATGAGGATGTGGAAGCATTGTTTTGTGCTATTTTTATTATCCAACCAAATTGGATAAACGAAGCAAGGTATGAATAGAAGAAGGACAAAGAAGTGTGGCCACTCATTCAAAAGTTGCAGAATATTCCAATTCAAACAATATTGTCAGAACTTGAAGAGGAAGGAAAAATCAAATTGGAACCTAGAGCAGTCACAGAAACAAGAACCTGACAGCTACAAAATCGATCAATTTTAGAGTATCTCATCAAGTGGAAGAACTTACCCACCGAATATTCCACATCGGAGGACAATAATTTTATACAAAAGCATCAAGAACTACTCAAGCGTTGAGGATAGCACTTTTTGAAGGAGAGGGGCATGTTAGGCCCCTATACTATTAGTGTAACCCCTTATTGTTATTAGTACAACCCCCTTATTATATTGTTGTACCCATGTAGTCCCCATATTGTGATTATTGTGCCCCATAGAAGCCCACTATTGTTATTATTGTGCCCTTATATTATTATTGTTATGTCGACTCTGATTATATTATGACCCCTTAGACTCCTATACATAGAAAGGAGGTCTTATCATTTGTATCATCCAAGAATTGTTCATTTGAGTAATTTAAAGGAGGTTGCCCCCTCGAAGAGGCTAAATGATAAGGCGTTGATCTATCTTTTCTATCTTTTTGTGAGTTGGTTTCATAACATATATTATGGAAAAGCTAGGCTTAGACATAACCACACCTTGCGAAGAGTTATATTCATTTAATTCAAGGAAAGTCATATGCTTAGGATTAATAAAATATTTATGTGTTACTCTAGTCCAAATACAAGTGAAGAGATTGGTAACAGACATTGTAGTAGCATATATACCTCCTAAATATGGAATGTTGTTCTCTAGATCATGGGGGGGGGGGGAATTACAAGGCACTTTACAAATGGATATGACTTATGCTACAATGCTAGTGTTTTGGTGACCAAGAATATTATACAGGGAAACACTAATGGAATAGATGGTTAGTATTCAATACAGTTCCATACTTACCCATTTTATTTAGTACATTCAAATATGGATTCATTTATTTTGTACAATATTGAATATGTATAAACTAAAGTTTCAGAGTTAGAAGTTGAAAACAATGATACAGAGGAAATAAAATTTGATACTCAAGAAAAATATGTCAAGGGAGAGGCTCTTTCCAATATGAATCTTGATAGGGTTGTAAGTAAGGATGGAGTAGGGCAGTTATTTTCATTCTAAATTCATCCACAAATATGGCTAAGGGACATGGTTACAAACACAATTTTCATAGTTGAATATGAAGCATTGATCTTAGGGTTGTAATTTTAAAGAGATTAGGAGAAAAATGAATTTCTGTGCACAAGGATTCTAAGCTAATAATCAATCAAATTAAGGGTGCATATGCTACTAAACACTCTAGAATGAGAGCCTATAAAAATGTAGTTTTGGAGTTTTTGCAATACTTTTCTGAATATTATTTGTCTGTTATACCTAGAGGCCAAAATATTTTGGTTGATGCCTTGGCTACTTGAGCCAACACTTCCAAAATGACTTTTCATTCCAATAGGAAATATGTGGTGGAAGTGAAGCACAGGCCAGTTGTGCCTCATAATGTAAGATATTGGCAGGTTTTTGGTAATGATAAATAAATAGAAAACTTCTTAGAAATGAAAGATAAATTTGATAGTTCTATAAATATTTATATAGATGAAAATTAAAATGAAAAACAAATTGTGGTTAATGAAATTTATTAAAATCAAAAAGAACTTGAGGTTTTGAAATTAAAGGACATTGTGTTACCAAGAGGATTGGTACCATTGGAAGAGCTTTTTGAATTTGATGATGTATAAAAGAAGAAAAAAATAGAACCAGCAGTAATTGATGTAGAGTAATATAATGTAGGAACTATAGAGAACCCCAAAATTGTCAAACTTTCTAAGTCCCTACTTCCTAAATAAATAAATAAATACATTAAGCATGTTAAAGAATTTATTGGTGTGTTTGTGTGGACCTATGAATACTTAAAATGTTATGATAGAATTATCACTCAACACACCATTCCCATCAGGGAATATCAAAAGCAAATTGAAATTGAGAAGAATAAACCCAGTTTTACCGCCTTTGATAAAAAAGGAAGTCAAAAAATGTTTTGATGCGAAGATCATTGTACCCGTTAGATTTTCAAAATGTGTCTCAAATATAGTACCTACTAGGAAGAAAATAGTTGAAATTAGGCTTTGTGTAGATTTTAGAAATATTAACAAGGTTTCTATGACAAATAACTATCCCATTACAAAAATGGACCACATCCTACAAAAGGTAGTTGGATCGAGTATAATCTCGTTACTTGATGGTTTCTCGAGACACAACCAGGTACTAGTTCATCGTGATGACCAACACAAAAAAACATTTACTACACAATGGGGCACTTTATGTATGTAAAAATGCCTTTTGGCATTATGAATGTTGGGGCCACCTTATAGAGAGAAATGGGCATAGCCTTTGCTGATGAAATTGATAGATTCATTGTGATTTACTTAGATGATATAATTGTGTTTTCAAAGATAGATGGAGAACACTCTCTGTGTTTAAGAATAGTTTTTGAAAAGCACAAAAAATATGGTATCTCCTTAAACCTTAAGAAAAAACTTTTTGGTTTAGAGGGAAAACTTCTATGTCATATAATTTCTAAAGAAGGTATTAGAAGTGACCATAAAAAATTCGAAATCATACTACAAGTTGACACTCCCAGAAATAAGAAAGAAGTTCAATCCTTCATTGGTAGGATAATTGTTTTGAGAAGATTTATTACTAATTTGGCTAAAATCTTAAGATGAATTACAAATATGTTAAATAAATACATAGAAATAAAATGGAGTACTGAAGCCAAGAAATCATTTAGTGAAGTAAAGTTAGCTTTAGCCACTACTCTTGTTTTGATAAGCCCTAACTTTACAAAGGATTTTATCATTTTTTCTTTTGCATCTAAGCATACTATTGCAACTATTTTATTGAAAAAAAATAGTAAAGCCCATGGAAAGCCCATATATTTTTTCAGTAGAGCTCTGAGGGATGCATCATTCAAGTACAACATCATGGAGAAACATGCCTTTGCTTCGTTAAAGGCATTAATGTATTTTAGAGTATACATCCTGCATTGTCATATCATAGGATTTTTCCCAAGTGTCATGGTAAAATATATTCTCAGATAGACTAAACCAGATGGTAGAAGAGGGAAATGTATTGTTTCAATCCTAGAGTATTACATTGAAATCAAACCAACCAATATCATCAAAGGTCAGGGATTGGAAAATCTAATGGGTGAGTCCAATTTTCATGCACTAGATATCAATTATATTGCTGCATTGGATGAATAGGAAGAGATGGCAATTCCACATGTATCAAAAGCCTTTAATAATTCACCATGGTATGTAGACATTACCTTTGTTCTAAGAAACTTATAAGCTCCTCCTATTTAAACCAATACAAAATCTAGATTTCTAAAAGTTAGAGGTATCAAATTTCATATTTTAGATCAAAATGTATGTTGGAAAGACTCTGGAGGTATTTTACTAAACTGTTTACTGAAATATGGAGTAGATAGGGTTATAGAAGAGTTTCATGAAGGAGACAGTAGAGGCATTTTCTATTGGAAAACCAAAACCATTGAAACCCATTTCTGTTGAAACTCCTATTCAACAGTGGGGCCTAGATTTGATTGGTGAAATCCACCTGATATCCTCAGGCCAACGTAGATGGATCTTAATAGCCATTGATTACTTTAGCAAGTGGATTGAGGCTATCCCAACTAGGAAATACACAAATACTATTATTATCCCATTTTTAGTAGTTAACATTCTATCTAGGTTTGGATGCCCCTACAAAATTATCAATGACAATGTTGCCACCTTTAAGCCAAGGAAAATGGTTGATTTTTGTTAAAAATACCACATAATATTATGACACTCAACTTCCTATTACCCATAAGGAAATGGGCTAGATGATTCCTTCAACAAGAGTTTAGTTAACATCACTAAAAAGCTATTGCAGGAGAATAAAAAATTCGGGCATAAAAAGTTGGTAAATGCCCTATGGCCTAGCCGAATTAGCACCAAAAAGTCTATTGAAATTCCTCCATTCTAGCTAGAATATGGAGTTGATGATGTGTCTCCCATTTCTCTAGGAATTCCTGGATTAAAACTGTTACAAGAATGAGAAGTGGAAACTAATGATTTACATAGAAGGATCAACCAGACCATAGAGTTGCAATAATCTAGGGAAGAGGTGTATAACAAAACTCAACTTGTTCTAGACAACATAAAAAAGATATATGATAGAAGAAAAAAAGAAAATGACTTCCAAGTAGGTGACTTCATGTTAAAGTGGGACTCAAGGAAACAAGACAAAGGCAAGCATGATAAGTTTAACCATTTGTGGAAAGGGCCATATAAAATTGAAGCTTCTAGAGGCAGTAATGGATTTTTCTTGAAGGAATTGACTGAAAAAGCACTGCTCGATGGACATACCAATGGAAAATTTCTCAAACACTACTTTCCTTAAAGTTAAATTAGTTTCATTTAAAATCATTGTATAAATCATTTTACTATTTCTACTGCAAGAATGGGGGTGGCTCACATCAGAAGTTCAAGCCCAGAGAGAAGGCCCTAAGATTTTGATTATTTGTTACCCATATTCATGATTGAAATAGGTGGATCAAATTTAGTTTCCGAATAAAGACAAGTCTCCCAATGGATCAAGGCTACTAATCTACAACATTCTTGACACCTCATAAGGAGGGTTCCATCCCCATTGGAGCCACTATCAGCGTCTTATATTTCATAGGATGACTTGGTTGTGGTTGTAATTTTGTATATGAGATGTTGTAAACAATTTTCCATCCTGTAATTTTATTTCCAAAGAAAAGGAAAGAAAAGAAAGGTCATATTAAAAAAAAATATATGTGAAAATAATTTAAAAAATCAAAATATGAAAAAAGAAGAAAAGGAATGAAAATACCCCATAAAAAAATATGGATGCAAGTGATAATATCAAAGGCCACTGAAAAATAAAAAATTTCTTTAGAAATACCATAGAAAAGTTTCAATAATGTGTGCATCATGTTTAAATTCCATAGAGAAGTATATTAGTAAGCATGATTAACATAGATTAATTTAATTAGTTCATCTTACTAAATAATCAACCATAAAATCTAATCATGGTTGAATTATATTAGCTAGAATGAAAAATAATTCACCACAGTATTAAGCATGGTTAATTAAGATTTAATGTTAAGATTTAATTGCTTATTTCATCACTTTTCCAAAGTTGTGAATAAATGTTTTCATGCATCACATTTTGTCATTACGTGATAAAGGTGAGGCACACCTTCTAACAGCTCTAATCCACCCTTAGCAGATCAATGGTGGGGGATCGTCTTTAGCCTCCCACCCCCCCCCACACCCACCCCCCCCACCAAGCTCCTCCAAGGTTTAATCGGCGGGGTGTCGGGAGGGGGGTCCAAAAAAGTGGTAATCCTTTGCTATGTGGTGGCTCAAAAACATTTCACAACACACCTTCTTATTCCCTCTTACCGCTTCGACCCCCCTCTGAAAAATTCCATCCTATTGTTCCCCTCACACTGACCATTGACCCCATCTAGTCCCACTCCACTTACATCCTTCCATGAAGACTCCACCATCCCCAACATTCGCTCCTACATCAGTCTTTCCCCTCCACTGCTTGTCTACCACCTCATGCCTTTAGAAACCACTCCCCTTCTGCCAAAGAACTCTCTCGTCATTACTTTTCTTCAATGTAATTTTTTCATCTAGCACTCCCACCACCACATCAGTATTATCGTTGTTAATTAATTCTTTCCTATTTCCTCTTACAATAGACCCACCTTGTTTAAATAGTTAAAACACAATGATAATTTCATTTTTCTTTATAATCCACAATAAAATTGTTATGTCGCTTCCTTTCTCCATTTTATGATAAATATGTAACCAATAATCTACATTACACAGTTGAAATGACCATGGCCATCTAATATTCAGTCAATGACCAACATAACCATCTACTCCAACCAGCTACATAGCTTTCAATTTGCATCCGGACATTAGTTTCACCTATTTTTATCATGTAACTTTGAATTCCCTTCTCTTTCTTCTTCTATAATGGCACCTAAAAAATATAAATCCTCTGATGACCCCATGTTGCCCCCTACCATAGACCTAGATCACCAACCATTAGTGGACCAACAATATAAGATTGTTGAAACTAATTGTGATTTTGACCTGTATGAGATTCATAGTTGGCTGAAGCAGAATTATCTGGACCTCAGTGATGAATTGGGCCCATGGGAATATTCCCCATCAAAATTCATCTTCCCACAGCCTTATCACTTCCCAAAATTTTTGTCCTAGTGCCAATTTCGTTACATCCCTAGTGAAAGGGAAATTGTGGCCCAAAATGGTGACATATGTTTCACCATCACTATAGAATCTATCTCTCAGATGCTACAATTTCTAGTTTCTGAGTCCCTGAAGCCATTTTCAGTATATTCCCTCATGGAATTCTACAAAAACATAATCTTCCCATAGAGAGCCAAGATTTTTGAGACCTTTCTCCTACATCATTCCAAATTACCTAATAACAACCACCCTACTCATCCTCTATGTTCCCTAAGATGACTAAGAAAGTAATTACAATTATTTCATGCATAAGTGGCTATCAATCTGATCAATGGGTTGATGAGGCCATTGTTAGTTTCCTATCAATCTTTAAAACTGGTTAGAAACCGCCTATTTTCAATTACATTCAATTCATTGCAAAGTAAATTCATGACCAACTCCTCAAGGGAACTTTAAGTTTTCTTTAGTATTGGTGTATTTATTTCTTTACCATCAAGAAGATATGTTTTCATTCCCTTTTCAGAAATTAAATGATCATATTAATCCATAGTTTGCAATCCTTTGGACCTCCCTAGTGAGGAAAAAATCCACCAAGTATACCTTCTCAGATTATGTTGATCAATTCATGTATATAGCTCCCAACTTACTAAATAGCAATGTAGAGCCTAGGATAGAACCAAAAATACAAAGGATAATGCATCTGAGTGATTATACTAAAACAAGGGATTGGTATTTATACCAAAATTATACAGAAATTAGAGTTTATGTGTGCAAGTTGCCACACTACAGGCTTCCTAGTTTTGTGGCCATGAGAATCTTCTCATTGGAATATAGCAGACAAATGGTACATATGGATTATTTCCATTTTGTTGCAGCAAAGAAGAATTCCTAGTTCAAGATCAAGGCACAGGTGGGATCGCTTATTTGTAACACCAGGGTAGCGGGTAAAGAGGAAGATTCACTCCTTAAACAAATGAACTTCAAATTGAGATTTACCTAGTAATATGACCCTTTTGGAATCATCTTCAAGCTAAGAGTGGAATAGAAAACTACTCCCTACAGTCACACTCCAAGACCAGAGATAGGAAAGTTCATGAATCAAAGTCAATGGGAGGTAAACACACTATAAGAGGTAGAAGAACAAGTCATATCTACAACAACCTCATAGACTCTCGTAAATCAAGAGAAAAAAGACAAGTGACCAAGGCAGGATGTTTACCCTTCAGTGATAGATATTGGAGTGAAAGAATTTATGATATAAAAAAAGAAGCATGAGATCAGTTCTCATCCAGTTTTTCATCAAGACAAGGAGGGGAACATCACGATAGTCTTCATAGGCCATCATTCTTCTATCAGAGGAGAAAATATATTCACGGGATCTGTAGCCTCCTCTAATTCCCAAGATCACCCAAATACAACTCAGACATCATAATTGGTTCAGGATGAGGATGAACCAATTTGTTCTGCAAAATATAGAGAAATTAAAAAGAAAAATGATTATCTCAAGGCCTCCACATACACCCAATTCTAGAAGCAAAGAACATCTTGAAAACACAGGCTTATTTTTTCCTTTGATATAGAGAAGGGGAAAATTGAAATTTCATTTCTCCAAGCACAAATTCCATTTACCAAGACTGGAGTTGATTACAAGAAATCAATTTTCTCCTTTTATGCTAAGAATATTCACCCCATCAACCAAAATTACCTGCATAAAAAGACTGGAGAAATGGTTTACTCTACCTTGACCAACACTTCCATGGCAACTTCCAAGTTTCAGGCCTCACTCAACAACATACCATCACACTTGAAAATGTTTCATCTTTAGCTAAGGATATCAGGATTAAATCATTAGAGGTCTTGGTGATTAAACTATGGTATGACTCCAAAGATGTAAAAGAAACAGAGGAGATTGTTAGGTCATTATACTACTATTGTAACTCCTTATTCTTAATAGTGCAACACACGTATTGTATTTTTGTTCCCATATAGTCACCATGTTGTTATTATTATGCCCCATAGAAACCCACTATTGTTATTGTTGTGCCCCTACAATATTATTGTTATGTAGGATCTGACTGTATTGGGACACCTTAGACTGCTATATATATAAAGGTATTTTCATTTGTATCATCCAATAATTGTTCATTTGTGTGATTTAAAGGAGTTTTCCTCCTTGAAGAGGCTGGATTTTAAGTCGTTGATCTATCTTTTCTATCTTTTTGTGAGTTGGTTTCATAACATTTGATATTAAAACTTTGGATTCTAGGGTTTCACTACTCCAAATAGGTCATCGTGGCATGTTCTCTATAAAGTTTTCTCTACAAAGTTTCAGAAGTTCAAACAAAAACCAATTTGAGTTGAAATCGTTCTACACATCGAGTTCGAATTTCAGATCTTTTTTCACTATATTCTCAGAGATTTGGTCCACTACATTTAGGGTTTTTGCACACTCACAAATTACATCCAAAACAGCTGACCTAGGTAAAATCATCATAACATTCTCTCTGAGAATCATATTCAAATTTCCTAAAGAGTTACAGAAATAGGATAGCTTATAGTTTTTTGTGTATTGGTTTTAGGTCCTAAGGTCGAAACGGTGACATGTGCCACTTTGTACAAGTTCACTCTACTGAACCAGTCTATAATCTGGTCATCGTGGGAGATTTGGAAGAACTCTTTCTTGGAGAATCTTGATCAAACATGTGGGCTTGGAAAAAGGACTTAGAGTGCTACTGCAGGATGAAATTTCAGACATTAGAGATTTGAAATTATAGATATATAATAGATTCAATATCAAGATCCTACAAAGTGAAAAAATGTGTGTAGTTTCTTTTTAAATTTTGCATAAGTTTAGTTGAAAATTTAGTTTAAAGGAACTCGAATGCCATAGTAAAGCATTATTATAATTAATTGATGCCCCGAAGAAAGAAAATGGAAACACCTAGTAAGAAACCTTAAAGCTCTAGCACGACTCATGAAGAAGAGGAATAAATGAAACATGATATATCAAAATTACAGGACCAAGTGCAAAAAAATTCTTTCTCACAAAAAGTAACATAAGCTAAGACGGATGTTTTAAAGAAAGGTGTGGAAGCTAAGTTGGATGGCATATAAGCTAAGATGGATGGTTTAAAGAAATACATGGAAACTAGGATGGATGGTTTAAATAAAGTCATGGAAGCTAATATGAGGCACATGGAAGCTAAGATGGATGTTATAGAAGCAAAACTTAAGGGCAAGATGGAATATTTGAAGACCAATTTAACAAAGTTGCTACAATAAATGCTTACTAATGGAGAAAGGGTAGTAAAGAAAAGTCATGATGAGAATAAAAGAAATGTTAATCATGATTTCATAGACTCTAACATTAGATTGAAGACCCACCATGTTCCAAAGATCGATGTGAGGAGGTATGATGACAAGGATCCCGTAACATGGATACTACAGATGTAGGAATATTTTGATCTCCATAACATGAAAAACACACAAAAGGTAGACATTGCAACTTTATATTAGGAACCAAATTAGCTTGTATGGTATCGATGGCTTTGTTGTTATAAGAAAATTGTCATTTAGGCATTTTTTACAGAAAAATTGATAGTACATTACGAGGATATAAAAAAAACACCTTTTTTAGCCAATTGATAAATCTGAAACAAAAGGGTTCAATGATAGAGCACATTGAGGAGTTCCAAAAATTGAATATAAGGGTAAAATATATTCCAGAGGAGCATAGGATTGATGTGTTCATAGGGAATTTAAAGGATAACATCCAACTTGAGGTTTTCCTTTGGGAACCTAATTCATTGGAGAAGGCATTCAAGTTGACAAGAAAAATGTAAAGAAAAATTATGGCAACAACGAAGCCTACCACTCACACCTATAAATATGGAAGTGTTGTTGCTCCTAGCCTTTCACCACCTACAAGGTTGACACCACAACAATTGAAAGAAAAAATTGCAAAAGGGCTTTGTTACAATTGTGATATAAAATACGCTAAAGGTCATAAATGTGATGAGAATAAATTAATTTACATAGATGGTGAAGAGGACCATTAAAAGGAACAAGAAATGTCAAAAGAAGAGGATATACACTGGGAACCAATCCTAGAGAAAGAAGAAATCAATATGACCATATATTATAATGCATTGACAAGAATTACTAATCCTATAACTCTCAAGATAGAATGGCATATGAATAATAAAAGGTAACTGCATTGATTGATTCGAGCAGTACCCATAATTTTATTCATTGTAAGATAGCTAAGGAATTGAATTGATTCCTATATCCAGCACTAGAGTGTCAAGTAATGGTTGCAAATGGAGGAACCGTAAATTTCTCTAGAAAGTGCCATAATATCAAGCTATGAATAGGAGAATAATTCTTGAAGCGTCCAATGCTTTCCATTCCAATGGGTGGTCCAGATGTTTTACTAGGAGTTCCATGTTTACGATATTTGGGTACAATACTTTTTAATTTTCAAGAACTTTTCTTTATTTTTTTTTTAGAAGGAAAGGAATTTGAATTAAGGGGTATCACAGGGAAACCAAGAAATATAATCAACTCTAATGGAATGACAAAGCTTCTAAAGAAATAACAACATATTGTACAAGGTGTTACAATGTATTATGGTTGGTACAAGGTGTTAAAAAGATTGGTACTATGGCATACAAATTGGAGCTTCATGAATCTTCATGAGTGCACCTAGTTTTCCATGTTTCATGCTTAAAGAAGGTTATAGGTGAGAAGATTAGTTCAAACAATATTTCCAGAACATGAAGAGGAATGAAAAATCATATTGAAACTAGAAGTAGTCACAAAAACAAGAAATTGATAGCTACGAAATCGATCAATTTTAGAGTATTTCATTAAGTGGAAGAACTTACCCGTTGAAGATTCCACGTGGGAGGATGAAAATCTTATATAGAAGCATCCATAACTACCCAAGCATTGAGGACACAACTTTTTGAAGGAGAGCGGCATGTTAGGTCCCTATACTACAGTGTAACCCCTTATTGTTATTAGTGCAACCCCCTTATTGTATTATTGTGCCCAAATAGTCGCCATTTTGTTATTATTATTCCCCATAGAAGCCCACTATTGTTATTTTTGTGCCCCTACAATATTATTTTTATGTCGGATCTGATTGTATTGGGACCCCTTAGACTCCTATATATAGAAAGGAGGTCTTGTCAATTGTATCATCCAAGAATTGTTCATTTGTGTAATGTAAAGGAGGTTTCGCCCTTGAAGAGGATGATTTTTAAGTCATTGATCTATGTTTTCTATCATTTTTTGATCTCGTTTCATAATAGAGATTGTAAGGAGGAAAAATGTAGACATAGTAGCATTGAGGAAATAACTCAAATTTCCATCCATTGAGGATTCCCAAGATAAGGAAGCTGTGGAGGTTGAGAAAGAAAAAGAGAATATGTTCAAGATAATATTTGAAAAAATAAGCTAGATTAAATATATGCAAGTGGAGATGGAAAAACTACTCAAGGAAAAGGAGCAATCATCATAGCTAGCTATAGTGCCTCTCGCAACAATCCTTATTTTAGTTTCAACAACAGCAGGAGCATCTACGTAGACTGCAACACCAACACAGAGTACATATTCTCCAAATGAGTTAGTTAAAGACATGGAAGTCTTGTCCATTCAAGGGAAGGAAATTGAAAAGTTAAGAGCTCTGATCAAAACTCTACAGGATCAAAAAATACAGATAGATAATTCTTATGTACCAAAGTTACAGAAAACTCAGAGGCTCACTCTAAAGATTAAACAGTTAGAAAGTGATTCAACCATAGCCCAAACTTTGGCACAAGCTAAGGAGACCATATGGATAGAGATTAATGAGGCCATCAATGAAATATGGTCCTCAATTCAAATTATATTTGAACAACAATAGTTGAATAAAAAATCGAAAGAACTAGGTATAGAGATAAAGGCTCATTTGGGACATAAGCCTAGAGAAGCTACGTCACAGATAAGGATCTCAAATTGAAAAAACAAGGAGTTAGATGAATTATAATTTGAAGATAAAACATAAACAATTTTAGAGGTGATAAGGGTCTTGACTAAGAGGAACCTGATGCTACAATTAGAGAATAACTGCCACAACATGGGATCTAGTGTCCAAATATTTCATATAACCTTTAATTCACTTAATCTAAAGGGACTACTAGGACTAATAGTAAATGGAAACTAGCTGATCAATTTAAAGGACTAATACCATAAGTTGTACACTATTTCCCGGGATAAATCAAATTTTGCAGGCATTAAAGAAAGTATCATAGGGAAGGATTTTCTGGAAGCTATAGAGTTCGACCTGTTCATCAAGCATGAGATAAAGCACCTTTTTCTCATCATGTCTACTTTTCAAAAGTATAATAAGGTAGATGAGACTTACAATAAGTTTAAAAACTTTTCTATCCTAACTGAAGAGCGTTGGGAAAAATTATGTGAACTGATGGAGTAAAAAAATTTCATCTCCAACAATAAGAGAGCATGGAAACACTTCTTGAGGCCTAGTCATCAACAACCATCCTTGAGAATAATGCTAGCAACTTCAGTAGTCTAATATTTCCTATATTTTAGTTTTATTTTTGTAAAAAATATTGATATTTTATATCAATATATTTAGATATAATTTTTATAAATACTTTAGCATTTGAAGTATTGATGTTGGGACCTGTACTAATAAAGACTACAATTCATTCTAAATTTGTTTACTGAGTTGAAGTGGCCATTTTCATTAATACAAGAAAGTTGTTACAAGATTCATGTGTCATAGCTATGTGCTGAAGTTATTCTTACTGTAATCTTGTCTCTTCTATGTTTTCATATATCTTTCATTTATTTATTACTTTTAAGAAGGCTAATTACATAATTTGTTTTAGCACACCGTATTCTAGTTTAAAGCAAAAATCAATGTTTCCCACTAAAGTTTAAATATAGAATTCAGGTAACAATGCTCAATATCTAAATGGATTCTTAATCTTTTCTTCTTTCTCAATTTCATAAACTATAAAGATCCAGCGGCATGCCTACCTTACCATCTCACTCTTAAGATTGATATTTCTGCAAATTGATCACTCGAAGACCCTTTGACTCTATTTCCCAATGAGTTTCCTTATTGTTCCAACAAAACCATTTTGAAAAAAGAAACCCTGAACTTTCACATCTAGCCTAAAATCCCACAAAGCAAACAAAGCTAAATCTAACAGGGAGATCCCTCTTTGAGTCGAGAAGGGCTAGCTTCTAAACTTAAAAGTGGTTTTGTGGTTACCTTTGCAATATATTTCACAACCTTAATAAGTTACGGAGTGCTAACAAACGACATGTTCAGGTTTCTAAAATGAACACAAAATCTTATTCCCCCACTATCTTTCCTAACAACAACCAGAGTAGTTATCCACTAAGGATATATTAAAGGAACAATGATTTTTTGATATAACAACTTCCTTACTTCTTTCTCAATAATTGGCAACAAGATGGGATTATTTCTTCCCAATCTTTGTTGGAATGGTTTAGCTCCTAGTTTCAAAGGAATTTTGTGCTCAATAATAGTTGTATCATAATTATTCAAATCTTCATATGAAAATTAGAATACATATTTATATTCTTGGAACAACATTATATATTTATCTTTAATATCCTATGGCAACACTACTGACATTTTGATATTTCTTTCTTCTTATGTAGTACCAATATTGCAATATTATGTAATTTAAATTTTATTCGAATCCTAAAGGGGACTGATGAGCTCTGGCGATCACTGCAGCGCGTGACCTAGACCCTCCGACTTCGCTCCCGTGCCCCTGCACCTGGCAGCGCGGCTGCTAGGCCCGCTTCCATCCCCTGCTAGCCTCCCCATCCCCGATCCTAGGCCTTCTGCCCTTCCCCATCACATGCTCACATGGCAGACGTGGATCCCCCGCCTCAGCATCCAAAAGACTTCGAGAAGCTGTTTGCCTCCCTTATTCCTGAGAGCGCAGCCGGGAAAATCCGTCCAACAGCCTCCAAGTTCATCAAGAAGCTAGATGAAATACCAAAAGTAGCTCTACCTCCCTCCCTTCCAAGGAGAGCAGCAATTTCCTTAGGAGAAAGAGGCCTGGTCGGCCAGTTCACAGGACTGTGGCCCTCCCCAAGATCAGTCTAGAGATGGGTCGAGAGAAACTGGAACTCGATGGTGCAAGGGAAGATAGCAATTAGGTTTTATGGCAGAGGATTTTACACCTTTCTTTTCGAATCAACAGAAGATAGGAATCTCATCTTCAGGAACGGCCCCTACTTCATGGACTCCCGGGGTCTCTATTTAAACAGATGGACGCCAGACTTTGATCCAGAAATGGATGTCCCCAATGATGTCCCCGTCTGGGTTCGTCTGCCCCACTTGCCACTTCACTGTTGGGGGGATGAGTCCGTCAAAGCCATAGGGAACGCAGTTGGAAAATATATTGAAAGATCATAACTGAAAGAAAACATGCATGCATGTGCGAGGATATGTGTCGAAGTAGATCTGGTGAAAGGCCTGTCGGAAGCAATCAAGCTTAAAGTTGATCAATGGACGCACATACAGCAAGTGGACTACGAGAAAATACCCTTCAAGTGCAAGGTATGTCATGAATATGGGCACTTCGCTAATAGATGTAGCAAATCTAAAATAAATGTTCTTGAAAGAAATGTAGAAACCCCCGAGGGAGTCTAGGAGCACGTCAAAAAGAAAAAATCAAACCCTCCTTCAGTCCCAAGCTCAAAGGATCCCCCTGAGAACTCCTCCCATCCTTCCCATCCCTCCGGCTCCGACCCTTCTTTTCCCTCCTCCTCCAACCCCTTTGAAACCCTGTCCACGGAAGACCCCCCTTCCCCCCCTCCTTCCCCCCAAGGGATCGTTATCTCTGCCCCTAAAACCCTTCCCCAGACCTATCCCCCCCTACAGTGGAAAGAATCTTAACCAGAAACAAATCAAAGGAAAACAACCCCTCCACAAATCCCCCCAGAAAAGTTGGAAGGAAGTCTAACAAAGAGATCAGAGATGAAAACGCTGCAAAAGAAATGGCCACCAGAATGCAGCAACCAATGGATACATTCCTAGACAAAGAAAAAGGAAGCGGAGAAAAAATGAAAGAGAAAAGCGGGGCAAACACCAAGCATGGTAAATGATGATTTTGGTCTCCTGGAATTGTAGGGGGATGGGATCCTCCCTAAAAACAAATGCAGTCCAGGACCTACTCAAATCTGAACTTCCAGACCTTCTCCTACTACAGGAGACCAAAATCACGGAACAAGAATTTCAATGTCATTTAAAAAAAAGAAAAAGATACGCAGGTATAGCATTAAGTGCAGCTGGAGCCTCAGGAGGCATAGGAACGCTATGGGATAAAAGCAAATGGGAACTCAAAGAGCAAAAGTCGTATAGCTGGTGGGCCAGAATAGACATACAAAATAAAGCCTCAAAAGAGGAATACTCAGTATACAACATATACGCCCCTAACCATTATAGGGACAAAGCTGCATGCTGGGATTCAATAACCTCAGACCACATGACAGTTCAAGGAAGGAACATTTTCCTTGGAGGTGACCTAAACCTTATAAGGAATGCATATGAGAAATTGGGAGGAAACTACTATGCTGACCCTTCAAGAGACTCTCTAGAAGCAATAATCCAAACCCATAACCTAGTGGATATCCCTCCGCACAACGGGAGATTCACCTGGAGCAATAAGAGGACTGGCAATAACAATATAAAGGAGCGACTAGACCGAATTCTCGTTCAGGACAGAACAGTGGCAAGATTTTCAAATATCCAAAGCAAAATCATCCATGGTTTCATTTTAGATCATAAACCTGTGGCCTTGATTTTAGATAAAGGGAAGAACGTGGGGCCTCTCCCCTTCAAATACAACAAGGCATGGGACAGCAAAGAAGAATTTTGAAATCTGATAAAGGAGCAGTGGGAAAAAGAAGTAATAGGATCGCCCCATTATATCTGGGAGGCTAAGATTAAATCACTCAGGTCTGTTATTAAACGCTGGGCCAAAAACCATGCCGCAGAGGAAAATAAAAAAAGAACGACCTCCAAGCACAGCTGGAACAATGGAGCCAGGAAAAGGAGCGAATTCAATACACTGAGGAAGATCAGGCCAAAGAGAATGAAATATATAAAGAACTGTATAAACAGAATAGGATGGAAGAAGAAGAACAGAGACAAAAGTCTCGCTGCCTCTGGCTCAAAGCAGGCGACAAAAATACTTCCTTCTTCCATAACAGCCTAAAACTCAGGAGGGCAGGGAATCATATTGAGAAAATCTTGATGGATGGAAGAGAGCTCAGGGATCAAGAGGAAATAAAAGAAGCTGCCTCTAGACACTTCTGCGCCCTCCTAACCACAGACAATCAGGCCATCGATAATGCAGAATTCCTCAGCCTAATCGAAAACAAAATCTCAGCGGACCAAAACAATGAGCTGGATCAAGAGGTCACGACAGAGGAAATTGAGGGGTCGGTTTTCAGCATGGCTCAGGATAAGGCACCGGGCCCGGACGGGTTCACAGTGGCATTCTACAGGAACCATTGGGATATTATCAAGAAAGACTTCATCAGAATGGTAAAGAACTTCTTCTCAAAATGCAAAATGGGGAACAACATCAAATATTCTCATCTAGCCATTATCCCCAAGGATCCCAACCCTCAATCCTTTGATAGATTCCGCCCAATCTCTCTGTGTAATGTCTCCTATAAAATTATCACCAAAATCCTAGCCAATAGGCTAAAAAAGCTTCTCCCCTCCCTCATCTCTGAGAACCAAGGAGGCTTCGTCCCCATAAGACAAATCTCAGACAACTTCATCCTTATTCAGGAGGCAATCCACAGCAGTATAAATAGAAAGGAAAAGGGTATGATTATTAAGCTAGACATGGCTAATGCATTTGATAGAGTAAGTCACCAATTCCTCAAGGCAACCCTTGAGAAATTTTGGATTTCCAGCACCTTCATCAGCAGGATTATGGAATGTATCTCACTCCCCTAGACAGCCCCTCTGATTAATGGCAGGCCAAGAAACTACTTCAGAAGCTCAAGGGGCCTGAGACAAGGCTTCCTGCTCTCCCCATTCCTCTACATTATCATGGCTGAAACGTTAAGTATACACCTGGAAAATCTACGCAGGCAAAAATAAATCATAGTTATCAACATAGTGCATGGAATCAAGGGGATAAACCATTCCCTCTTCGCCGATGACACCCTCCTAATTGGAGGAGCTTCCAGTCTCATGGCAAGAAGGTTCAAGCAAACCTTAGATCTCTTTCTTCTAGTGTCTGGGGGAAAGCTAAATAACAATAAGTGCAAGATATACACCTGGAACGTTCCCAGGCAGATTATTCAGAGAATCTCCTCAATCTTGGACATCCCTGCCCAAATGAACTGGAGTCATTTCATGTATCTGGGATTGCCTCTTGCAAAGGAATCGGTCAAAACTGAAATCTGGGCGAACCTAATAGAGAAGCTGAGAGGGAAACTTCAGAGCTGGGGTGTGTCCTGGCTCAACCTGGCCGGAAGAACAATTCTCATAAAAGCTATCCTCTCAGCCCTCCCCATATATCAGTTTGCTACCACTCTCACCCCGGCTAGTATTCACAAACACATGGAATTAATCATCAGGAGCTTTTTGTGGCAGGGAGGAAGGCAGGACTCCAAAAAATTCAGCCTTGTAAAATGGGACCAGGTTATTTTTACCTTTCAAAAAAGGAGGGCTAGGAATAAGCATCCCAAGGCTAGCCAACATGGCCATGGGCTTGAAGCTGATTTGGAGAATCCTCAACAGAAAAGGTGCCTGGTGGACTGAAGCAATCAAAAGAAAATACCTGAACGGTTCCAACTCCAATATCCTTTCAGAATCTATTGTTGATAGACAGTGTACCCCAGTCTGGAAACTCATAAAAAAACTCTCCCCTACTTCAAAGATTACATCTCAAGAGCTCCGGGCAGTGGAAAAGACATCAAAATTTGGACTGACCGCATAATGGGCACTGAAGCAAGGGAAACTTCCCCAAATCTCAGACCGCTGCAACTGTGGATGGAAGGTAAAAACCTTAAGACTCTATTTGACATCTCCTCTTGGGAGCAAAACAGGTGGCTGGGCTGGAAGTATCTCCCCCTCCCAAACAACCTAAGGGACCCATGGGTCGACCTCAAGCTATATCTCTCAGGGGCAGCTCCTCTCAACAGTACATCCGAGGACAAGTATGTTTGGGACCCCAATGGAGGAACCTACACAGTCAAAGAAGGATATAAAATCCTTCAAAATGCCACAGCAATCAATAATTGGCCTCTCCACAAAGTGGCTTGGAATCATGAATGTATCTCAAAGATCAAATTTTTCAATTGGACGCTCCTCAAAAGAAAAATCCTCACAGCAGAAAACCTAAGGAAGAAAGGCATCCTCGGTCCCTCAATATGCTGCCTGTGTAGAGCTGCTGAAGAAAGCATCAATCATCTTTTCATAGAATGCTCCTGCGCCCGAAACTGCTGGAAGCTCATTATTAGCCCTTTAAGAACAGGTGAATTGCCCACTCAAATCAACCTCCTCCAAAAAAATTGGGGGAACAGCTATCCTTACCCCAAGAAAAATAAAACCCTTGCTAAAAGATTGTGGAATAGTATACCTCCTACCCTCTGTTGGCAAATCTGGAACGCCTGAAACAAAAGCATCTTTAATAATGAAAAGGCCAGCATCTCAAGCACTCTTGCAAAAACAATTTCTCTCATCTCAGAGACCATCAACGCTAATGGAATAGCTCATTCAGATCAAGAACCCGGAAACCCAGTGGAAGCAGAATGGATGGGAAAATTCAATTACGAAACAAGGAACTTCAAAGCAGCTAACACAGGGCAGACAAAGATTGATTGGAAGCTAAGAGGCACTAATGAGGAAATCACAGAATGGATCCAAAACCAAAAGAGGCCCTCTCTCCAGTTCGATGGGGCCTCAAAAAATAATCCGGGTCAGGCAGGTGCATGAGGAGTCATCAAAGATCACCAAGGCAAGAATGTAGTAACTTATGAGTGGGGATTGGGCATGATGTCTAACAACAGGGCCGAGGCCTATAGTCTTCTCCTAGGATCCTCCATTCTGAAGAACCTTGGGCTACAAAATCCGCTCATAATAGGAGACTCAGCCATTATTATAGCTGCCATGGTTATGGGGAAGGATTTCAAGCAAGCTGCTCTGAATAACATCAAAGCCAGGATCAACGACAACATAAGGGATCTAAATGGAGCCACTTTTAAACATGTGCTAAGGAGCAGCAATAGAGAGGCTAACGAACAGGCCAACAAGGCAACCACTAGACAGGTCGGCCAAGTCAGAGAAAATGATTAGCACTATGACAAAGCCATTCCTTAAAAAATTTTGTGCTCCTCCCAATGCTCAGACTCTGAGCCACCTTAGACTCCATCTCTCTCGAACTACGCCAATCCCCAAATCGCTTCACCTTCTACCAAATCTCCTCGACTGCATCATTCCGTCCCTCCTCCTTCAGAACCGCCCCCCTGTGAAAGTTCAGGTCACCTCTCTCAGCCTCGACTTAGTGTCATTTCTGCACCCCGCCGCCAACCTCAGGCTCTGCTCAGACGACAATCATTCCGATATCCTCATCGTGTGCAGTAAAATCTCCATCTGGCCTCATTGTCACTTCAGGATCCGATTTGATCATCATCGGACCTCCCGCTCAAGCTGCCTCTCTCCCCCTATATATAGCAGAACATCCCCCCCGCAATTCCATCTTTCTCTGTCTCGTTGAGCATTGCTGGTGCCTTCTCCCTGCACAGTGATTATCTTGAAGACGGGCGCAACCACCTGGAGATCAGATCTCATCCTCCATCAGCGGTTCTGGACCGCGCCTCCTCTAAGCTCAGGCATCCTCATGAAGCTGGGCTCAGCCATTGGGAGCTCGGATTTCGCACTTCGACAGTGGTAATCTCAGGCCTTCTAATTTCTGAATTAAACTTCTTGCTAACTGGTGGTTTTATTGGCTGTGGCAGCGCGTTCCCTCGTATCTCTCTTCTCCCCCGTCATTCTGTCCCTTCCCCCCCTCCCTGTGCAGCTCCGCTCCGCTCCTCACTGTGTGTTCTTCTCCCTTATATCGCCCTCCTCCCCGGAATTTTTCCCCTTCCGCATCTTCAGCTCGTCGACATTCTTTCCCATCCTGGTGAAATGGTGGAACAGCAGGACCAGCAAGGAGCTCAGGTGCCTGTCAACAATCCTCTTGAAAATATCATCACCAACAGTGAATGCACACTCTGCAAAGCGCATACGTTCATGATCAACAGATTCATCAAACATTTCAACGATCTCAAAGATGATTACCAAGCAGATAGCAGATCAAAATAGAAGAAGCTTGAGAAACAAAAAGCAGAAATTGAGGCCTTGAAGGTCAGGTGCACTCATCTTGAGGAAGCTATAGTGCATATCAGGACTCTCACCCAAAGTATGCAAGCAGAGGCTTCCACTAGAGCCAGTGCAAGGAAGGAATCCCTCTCTGATGACTCTGTTACACAGAAACTCCCCTAGGAATAATGAGATGTAAATTTTGTTAGCTTGCAGGCTCTTTTATTCGGCAATATAGCCGTTACCTCTTTAATTTCAGTTACCATTTATGTAGCAATGAGGAGCAAGGGTCTGCAAACCCGTTTTTGATCCTCAATGCCTTGATCTATCATATCTATGTACCAGGACCCAGTCCCTGAAGTTTTATAATATACAAGTAACCGATTATGTCAAAAAAAAAATATTGCAATCTTATGTATTTTCTTATTGTCAATTTGACAATAAATATCATGGTACATCATTTCAATAAATAAAAAATTGAAGAGGAAGCAGTCCTTTAGGAATATAATTATTAGGCAACTGCATAATACCATGATCAACTATTTTTAGTTTTTTCAGATTTGTATCTGGATCACCAACATTTTATTTTATCACTTCATTGTTTTCTTCTTCAATATGTGAACAAGAAAACTCAATATATTAAAAAAAGTTATTCAATTGTTCATCACCCTCACAAAATTGGTAGTGTCTTAAGTCATCCGAGATAAAAGGTCTGTACTTAACTTCAATTTGATAATGCAGTTGTTAGTATTCTAGAATTTCAAAAGTGATTACAGAAACTACCAAGGAATATACATGTATGTTATCTTCTCTTGGAATAGCTAAGATGTTAAAAGCTTGAAAATAATTCTCCACGCAATCCCATACCTCATTTATGTAAGCCTATAATATAGGATTTTTTGTTTGACAAATATTTCTGACTTCTTTCACTATCAATTATGAATCACCAAATATTGTCAAATTTTTCACCTTACTTTTCCTAACTAACTCTAATCCCGATATTAAAGCTTCATATTCTACCACGTCATTAGTGACTTCGGACTAACTTGAAAGATTGAGTGATGTTTTTTTCTTCAGGTGAAATAAAAATAATATTAGCTCTAGCTCCATCTCTAGAAAATGCTCCACCAAAATACATTTTACGTACATCATTATTTGAATGCTGAGGAACATTTATAGTATCTTCAATCATGTTTTGTACATTGCATTCGTCATTTACATCCAAGATAAAACTCCCTAAATCTAGATCAATGATATATAAAGGGTGACTTACTGCTTGATTAGTATATACACAGTATTTATAAACCTTACTTCCCTATACAATCTTAGATGCTCACGCCCATAAATAGGGATGGTAGTGTAAGACATATCTATTTGTAAGCTTCCTCCAAGTGTAGCACAAAATGTTCATGATAATAAAATAGCAGATTTAGGAAGGGTATATGTCACTACTATATCCATTACTATGCTCTTTATAGGAATCTGGGAAAGGGTGACAATGATATCTCTGATTAACCCCAGGTATGCTACCTTCTTTGAATCAAATATATACAAGTTGAGGTAGGTCCTAGTGATTTTCAACTGAAGCTAGTCCATAATAAATTTAGGTATTAAAACACGAGAAAGACCAGAATCTAGGATACAGCTGTGGAAATGAAAATCATGAAATTTAATGTGAAATATAAAGGTGGAACAATTTCATCCATCATATCCAAACTAGGACCAAAAACCATATATGTTTTCTCATCTTGTAGGCTAATCACATGTCCTTCAACATCTACATTGGAAAAATATATCCATTTTGAAACTTGCTACTTATAACCCAGATTTCTTGAAGGTTCAGAGAAAGGAATTAGAATTTTGACCCTTCTATTTCATTTTCCACACTAAAAACATACAACACAAGTTTTTTTACAGTTGATTCATCTTGTGTCTAGCTTTGAGGTTGAGTAGATGAAATTTTTGTAGCTTAATGTGGTGGGACATCAGAGGTAACCTATTTTGTAGGTCTATTAGGGCCTTGTCTAGGTATCAAGTCCTATCTTTCATTTAACTCTGTAGCAAGAAATTCAGAAGAAAAAAAAAATTGATATTTAGACATTTATGAATATTCTTTATTTTGAACAAGAGGATGAATTTGATTGAGAGGGAGAATAGAATTTTTAAATGGTTGGTCAAAAAAATAATTGATATCATTGGTCACAATTGGTATGACTTCTTCAGGGCCCTGATCATCAATCATCAATGGAGGCTAGATTTATTGGTCATTGTTCGGTATTTCTCTCTATAAGATTTGTGGCTGAAAATTTCTTCTGTATTTTCATGGAGATCTATTTGCATTCTATTTTCCTACTCTTAGATGAGTTTCCATCCTTGAAATTCTATTAGACAAATTTCCTAATAATGAATTAATCTCATCATTTTTGTGTTCCTCTACTTTTTCTTTGACAATGAACCACTTTTTTCTTTAGCTTTCAATTTCCTCTCTACTTTTTTTTACATTTTCCTTCAATTTAGTTAATTATTCCCTATCAGATTCTAACTCAATTACATTGGTTTGCATATCCCCTAAGGTTTCAAATTCTATTTCTCTTAACATTCAAGAAAATTCATCATAGAATCCTTTAGAAAATATAACTTTAGTTTAAACAACTAGGGTTTACAATTTGGTGGTATATTATTGTAAATATTATTAAACCTTTTAATAAATTATACAGCATGTTCACTAGGATTCCTTCTTATGACATCAAATTTTGTTAGATAATAAACATGATCCTTTTTTATTCCCCATTGGTTTATGAATATATTTGTTAATTTTTTCCATGAATTTATAGAATTTTCATTTAACTGTTTGAACCAAATCCTAACATTTCCTTCTAATGATTGAACAAACAGTTTGATATAAACATGTTCATGTTATATGTTCATATTATCTGCAAAGTCAAGGAATGCAGACAAATGATACTTTTCTAATGGTCTTGTTTCCCCATTAAATATGGGTAGATATTTCAAATATACTTCAAGTTATCCATGAATTTGATTTGTTGGTGGAAGTAATAGTGCTACATGCTGAGTTGTCACAATTTGTCTACATACAACCATTTGTTGTCGTGATAAAACTAACTTTCTTGGAGACAAATTGATCCGAACGGAAAATGGCATAAACCCATGGTATTCATCCACCCATGGAATTTACCCATGGTATTGTAAGTGGAATCCACTCATGGTATTGTAAGTGACATCCACCCATGGCATTCATTCACCCATGGTATTTTCCCATGGTATTGTGACATCCACCCATGGTATTCATTCACCCATGGAATTGACCCATGGTATTGTGACATCCACCCATGGAATTAACCCATGGTATTGTGACATCCACCCATGGAATTGACCCGTGGTATTGTGACATCCACCCATGGTATTGTAACTGAAAACTGCGGCAACACAAGTTATGTGCCAATTTGGAGAAATGCACTATTGGCATAACCTAGGTTCAGTATCTGGGATACATTATTGGTGAACAGGGGGTGCATGTGGATCCAGCCAAGATCCAAGTCATTTGGGATTGGCCATATCTAACCACTCTAACAGAGCTCTGCAACTTTCTAGGTCTTGCCAACTTCTACCGCAGGTTCGTGTTGGAATTTTCTCATATCACTTGGCCCTTGAGTCAAGTCACCAAGGGAGGAGCGAAAGAAAAATTCTTTTGGTATGAATCTCAATAGAAGGCATTCACAGACCTGAAATATCGCCTCTACTCGGCACCATTACTCGCATTACTAGACTTGCAACAACTATTTGAGGTCGAGACAGATGCCCTTGACTATGCTATTGGGGTAGTCCTTACTCGACACGAGCATCCAGTGGCATATCACAGTGAGACACTTTCAGACACAGTCTGAAATTATCCCACTTATGACAAAGAGATGTATTCCATTGTGTAGGCCTATTGATAATGGAAGCATTACATTTTAGGGAAGGAAACGATCATCCACAAAGACCACTGACCCCTGCAGTTCATACAGACCCAAGGGAAATTGTAGAATGATCTCCATCAAAAGTGGTCCACATACCTGCAACAATTCCATTTGAATATCAAGTATAATAAGGGAAACATCAATAATGTTGTAGATTACCTCAGTCGACCATCGATCATGGCGTTAACCACCATGCTCAACTCTTGTGGGCACAAGACTTCTGATTGGCCACTTCTCTACAAAAGTGACCTAAAATTCAGCCACACATACCAGACACTCTTGGAGGGTTAGCATGTTCCATATTTTCACCTCCAGTATGCCCTGTTATGCCACCCAGTTCACCTTTGTGTTCCTTCAAGTGAGAGTGCCAAGATGATTTTGGAAGCACACTATAGTCGGGCTATTGGGAATTTTGGGGTCGAGAAAATGGTGGCAATACTGCATAAGTATTTCTATTGGCCGAATCTTCGAGAGGATGTCGAGAAGTAAATCAGATCATGCACTGCCTGCACCATTGCCAAACCAACCATCAAGAAGCAAGACCTCTATACCTCGCTGCCTATCCCTAGTCAACCTTGGGAATCCATCTTCATGGATTACATGTCAGGCCTTCCTTCCACTAAGCATGGAAACGACTGTGTTTTTGTGGTCGTCGACAGGTTCTCGAAGATGGCCATTATGGCGGCCTGTAAGAAGAATATCATAGTCGAAGCCACTGCTAAACTCTTCTTTGAATGAGTGTGGGTACACTTTGGGATCCCACAGTCTATCACCTCAAATCTATCCTTTTACAAAATGTGACTTTTTACTTATACTATCTTTTAGTTACAATACCATGGGTTAATTCCATGGGTGAATGAATACCATGGGTGGATGTCACAATACCACGGGGAAATTCCATCGGTGAATGAATACCATGGATGGATGTCACAATACCATGGGTTAATTCCATGGGTGAATGAATACCATGGGTGGATGTCACAATACCATGGGTCAATTCCATGGGTGAATGAATACCAAGGGTGGATGTCGCAATACCATGGGAAAATACCATGGGTGAATGAATACCATGGGTGGATGTCCCTTACAATACCATGGGTGGATAAATACCATGAGTGGATGCCACTTACAATACCATGGGTGGATGAATACCATGGGTTGATGGCATTTTCCATTTGAATCGCAAATCATTACTAGAAGATGAATGGTCTAAAAAAATAGGTTTCTTTGGAATCTAGGGATGAACAATTAACTTTTGAACTTCACGAACAATATTTTCTTGATCTCCGGAAGATAAAGGATTTGTGTAAAGTTTACGTTCCTCTTTATACTTAGCCTAAGTAGAAGGATAAGTGTTTATGACGGAGGATATAAATCACAATGTTTAAGTTCAAGCAACTCAATTTCAAGATTTTCTTTTGTATTATATGCTTCTGAAAGGAATACATGAAGCTCAAAGGATTCAATCTAATGAGAAAATAAAGAATATTGTAGATATCATCCTTTATAAAGGAGTTCTAAGACATTAGGTGGTAAATTTGATAATTCAACAAGAATAGGAATTTGTTCAAACTACTCAGACTATGAAATTGTTTGAGGTGGGAGAAAAGTAGAAGTAAAAGCTTCAAGTCTACATCTAATGGAAGCAATTTGCATAAGTATCTCTCGATATGATAATGCAGTGGAATGTTGAGGATAAGAGTGAGATCTAGTATGCTTATGTGAAGCCATATTTAATTTATGACATCGCCAGGTGAAAAAATTTAACTTGATAACCTATTATAAACTACTAACAGGCAAGTAATATCATTGGCTGAGGGAAAATGAACTTCAAATTTTGTTCCTCGAAAACGACACATATATGATGATGTATCGTTAAGGATGGTTCTTAGCTGAGGAACTGCACAAAAGAATCTAAGTGAGGGATTTAATTTAAATGGATAACAAATGATTAAAACCATTTACACTTATAAAATCCAAAACTTTTGATATTTTCGAAGTGATAATTTTCAATCCAAATAGCAATAATCCTTCAATTCATTTTGACAAACAAAAGAAGTAGATATATGATAATTAGATATTCATTGTGAATACTTAATTTATTAGATATAGTAGAAGCGTGTAGACAAATTTCTACAGCTAACACATATACATTCAAGAGATGACAAAAGGAAACAATTAAATGATGCATAGGTACTAATTTAAACTACCTGTTTAATTATCTATTCTTAGTGATGATTATAACTTTGCAGTGGGTTGTCATGGAAGTTAATAATTAACTTAGCCTTACCCTAAATCCTATGTTACCTTGAACATATGATAAAAAAGATAAATGAATATACCAAAAAAACTCACATGAACACAATTGTTATTAAAACTAAAGTCATAATCCTTTAATTCTCTTTAAAAACTTCTAGAAAAGTACCATGATTTTTCTTGGTTGTCTCAAAGGTTCAACCCTTCTTACTTCGAATTACAATGTATATATAGAGTGTAATTCAAAAATATCTAACTTAATACAATCCTTTACAAAAATTAAGTTTTATCTAAAATGATTTGCATATATTTAATTAATACAATTCAAAATAGGGATTCTAAAATTGATTCTGTAAAAACAACATACTATTCGAGGATGTTATTTGCAACTACTACCTTAAAATATTCCCCTACTAATTTTTCTCCTATATTTACTGTACTTACATGTGAAAATTTGTATTTTGTTTCTACGTTCCTATGTTGTTACTTGAAATCATGTTTTTCAGTTTCCTTAAGAGGTTCAAGAAACTTATTCCATTTGCGTCATGTGGACATGAAAATTTAATTAACCTCCCATAGGATTCATCTGCTTCGGTGTACTTCTCAAAAGTTGGCTTAGTGATAAATAGATGATGGACCTCATGCAAAATAAATAAATCATTCTCCAAGTGTTCTAGAAAATATTTAATACTAATGGTCCATTTTACCTTAGTAAACTTTGATTTATATTCTTCTATTTCCTACACTAGTAATTTTATAGTGGAATCATTTGGGCATGACAATCTCTTAAGGATTGGAATCCTTTTTTATGGATGATAAATTTGTTTTCTAGAACCTTTTGATTTGAGATTTTAAGTTTTGGCATTTGTTTTATAGCGGCAACATTAATTTTTATTTTTTGTTAATACCTTTATAATTTCTAGGATTGTGTCTATGTTGTCTTCAAGTCCTACGTCTTCAAGTTCATCTTTCTTTTTTCAGTTTAGCACTTTGCTAATCCTTGTTGCTTATCCTTGTTTGCGGTCTAGTTCTTCTTTGATTTCTGTTATGGATGTTTTTTCTTTTGGTATCAATTGTTCCTGTTCAAAAATTATTTCAATAGACATCCACAACTATGAAATGGTTGTATTGATGTCAATCCATATTTTCTCTTTTTCTTCTGATAATGTATGTGCACTGGTTGATTCACCTATGTACTTTTCAAGTTGTTTAGTTAGCTTGAAAGTTTTCTACACTTCTGATATATATGCACTATCTCCTTTAAGTTTATTTTATTCCATTATTTGTAGTGATTCCTTTAAGTTTTCTATTTCAACAATTCTCAATGACAAATCTATTTTAGCCTTTGAAAACTTTTAAATGGATTCTTTGTTGGTTGATTCTATTTCTACTACAAAAATTCTTGCACCAATTTGTTTTTCCTTCTCATTTAATATCTTTTCCATATCTTCCATTTTCTGGATCTAAATATTATACACAACAATCATACATAGCATATTTTCTTTTTATTTCTCTACTTTCCCCACTTCCTTAGTTTGATTATTCTATGTTGTTGGAAATTTCAGTTGCTTCCTTAATGCTTTAATATATGCGTTCCTCTTCTTGATAATTTCTTCATCATCCTTAACATCAATAAGATCTAATCTTAATTTTAGTACTAGATCTTCCAATTCATTTATCCTTGTACCTTAAGCTAAGGAGGAAAACATTTCTATCTTAAGCTGAGAATGGATGTTGTTTAGAGAAGCTTGCAACTTTGAAGTTTCCATGCAGAACTTGTAAAAGAGGAAGAAATCATATTCCTTTCCTATTTATGTAGGTCAATTTGATCTATTATATGAATCTTCTTTGTATGAAAAGAAATACAAAATTCTTGTAATCTCTTGCACTTTTAGGAACTAAAACCTTTGGCTCAATAAATGCCAATTGAAACTATCCTTTGCTAGGATTAAGTCCAAACAACAATTTCGTAAATGTGCATAAAAAAAACATAATAGGAATAGAAATACAATAAACATGTCATCCATAAAAATCCATATACACATCAGTACATTTGCACATGAAAATCAAGGGAATGAATTTTTTTTCATTAATAAATGCAATGAACCAATCGAAGATGGGACTACCACATTCCACCTGACCATAGATTGGCTGAGCTAAGTCTCTCTTCAGCTAATTGCCCTCGTGCCATATTTCAAGCATGAATGTGGGATCTCATAGAAAACATCAATCAAAACTCATCTAGGGCTTCAAGAGGCCACCCACCTCAACCCATAAAATAATGATTCCACCTCATGGTCAGATATCAACAAAAGCCATCATCAAACTGGTCTCCGTCCAAGCCTTCTAGGGCTTCCAGAGCGTTTGTCCAACCAAGGCTTCTAGAACCAGTAACTCAACCCACAACTTATGCAAGGCTTCTAGAGCGTTTATCCAACCAAGGCTTCTACGACTAGTAACTCAACGCACCAAGGGCTTCTAGAGCATTTGTCCAACCAGGACTTCCAGTACTAGTAACTCAACCCAAGCTATGGAAAAATGAGAACCAACCAAAACAAGCAATGAAAGTAAACCCATACTCATCATGGCTATCTAGGAAATGGAAAGGCTAGGCAATCCACTATAATTCCCAGCCATCCTCCATGCTAATGATACATCATAAGCAAGAAACCACATGCATGTGCCATGCATGCCAAACTAGTGAAGAAATCATACATGCAACTTGATACTTGTAAGAAAACCTGATGTAGTTGTCGATGTTGATGACTTCTTGCATTTTCCTTCTCTTCCTTTGCCTTCTTGCTCCAAGAATCCAAGTATGCCACCCTCTCCAAGAGTGCTCCAAGAAAACTCTAGGTAACCAAGAGTATGAGAGAGAGAGAGAGAGAGAATAATGAGTGAGCTTCAAAACTAAATTGACAAAATCTTACCAACTAATCCTCATAAGCCTTTTTATGAATGAGGCCTCTATTTTCTTCATTTTCCATTATTTTCCTTCATTTTCCTCCTCACATGCAACCTGTGACCCTTCACCTTCTTTTTCTCCTAATTTACATTATTTTAATAAATAAATGTTCCAAAATACCTTTTAATGCCTTAGCCATTTCCTTTGCAAATTTCCTTAGCCATAAACAATCAACTGAACACCCCTTAGGATGTCTTTCCCAACATTTAGCTTGGAATAAGTGTCCCAATCATCCGTGGTTATTTTTTTTAATATTTATTACATGGAATTTTGACGAGGTCTGTTACAGAACCCTCCCCCTTAGGGGACACCATCCTCGGTGCTCAGTCACACATATACCTCATCAAACCTCTGAGAGAAGACATACTCCTCATGGAGCTTTATAACCCTGCTCGATGTAATATTTACAATGAAAGATATGCTCAAGACATAACATCATGAAAACATGACAACATACCACATAGTGGAGCTTTATAACACAACTCATTACATTATTTACAATGATCATCATGCTTAAGAAAACTCATATGACATCATAACATCGTGATAACATATCGACATGACAACATAATAACATAACACCTATACTGCATAGTGGAGCCTTATAACACAGCTCATTACGGTATTTACATGCATACACGGGTGTACATATAACAACCTCATCCAAATATATACCAAAACATATGCCAACTCATATACAAAACATATATCAATCATACACTAATCATCATATAGCATTTATCAAAACATCATAAGGCATATATCAAAACATCATATACCATGTATCAATCGACATAAAGCATATATCAAATCATGATAAAGAATATATCAACCATCATAAAGCATATATCAAATCATGATAAAGAATATATCAACCATCATAAAGCATATAGCAATCACCACAAAGCATATACTAAACCAACATAAATCAAATACTAAACCATCATAAAACAATTACCAAGCAACCACTGAACCACCATATCAATCTACTAATTGTTGTCGCTGATTTCAACTACCCAATCGGGAATGCTCGTGATTCCTGTACCACGCACATAGCTTCCACTAGTTTTAAAATAAGTTAAAATAAATTCACATCATACCTCATCGGTAGCTCATCAATAAGGTACACTTGGAATCCTATTTTCTTCCTGTCAAAATAAGTGAAACTAGCATCTTTAACCAAATCAACATGTATAAAAATATCACATCAAGTTAGCTCAAAACACAACCATCGTAGATCAAAACCATAAATCACATGTAACCATCATAGATCACATATAATCATCATATACCATAGTCATAAATCACATGCATAATAAAATTGAAATAAATAGATGTACTTATCGTTTCCTCAATCCTTAGCTTCTACCTTTGTCATTGTTCCATACGCACTTTGGATCGGTTGCTACACTCAACAAACACCCAATGCATTCTCCTCAACCATGTGAATAGACACATAGTGTCCACCCAACACATACAACCACACGACATACAACACCATGTAATACATGCATCTACACCTGACATACAACACATGCACCTACACCTAGTGTAAAACTTAGTGCATCATCTATACCAGATGTGCAATACCACCCAATACATGTGCCTACACAATGTAAAACACAACGAGTACACATGCCACAATACCACACGTACACTAGTACCATATGTACAACATGTACAGAGTACCACTGGTACACCGCACCACCTGCACAACATGTGCACAACATGACATGTATATGGTGTCACATGCACAACATGTACACAAGGCCACATGTACACTAGACCATTGTACAATGTGTACAAAATACCACATGTACACAGTACCGCATGCACGATGTGTACATGACACCATATGTTCATAGCATCACATGCATGATATGTACACAACACTGCATGCTCATGTCACCCGATGTACAACATGTACATGGCACCACATGCTTACGACGCCACTTGTACAATCATGCACACAACACCATATGTACCTAGCACCATATGTACAACATGCACACAACACCACATGTACATAGCACTGCATATCCAACATGTACATAATATCGTCTGTACACAACACTGCATATCCAACATGCACAGAGCACCATATGCACACATGCCACATATACATCATGAAGACAGTAAAATATATATACAACACCCCATATGCCATATTTTCACAACCCTATTTGTACCATCTTGTACGTAACATTGCATAAATAACATGTACACATGTTATGTATACACAACACCACAAGTGCACACATCATAGATGCAACAAGTACAACATATACAACGTATGCTCAACAATAGTACCACACATCCAAAACCACACTGTCCTTACCAAGAAACCTTACTTCTAGTATCTCATCCATGCTTATCCTAACATGCCGCAAACCACATTGCTTTCACTTTTATGATATATCCTTCAACATTACCTGTTATAACATAGGCATAGGCATAATACAAGTATACAATATCAAATCATATCCACATGATACTGACCTCATATATTTGTGGTGACTTTCTTCCTGATTGATTACTCGTAAGACCACGAACCTCTTCATGTTGTTCTCCTACATAAGAAATCATTCCTCCACAAGAATGATCCCTAACAACCCTATTAGATAGTAACATATATACATGGATACATACATACATATATAAACGTCAGCATAAAACAATCGTGATCATGTTAGACAATGACATATACGCATACATGTATACATATATAAACTTCAACATAATCATGATTATAAAATAATTACCAGATAACATAAGGTCAAGGTTAAGAGAACTTCCTTTATTCATGCATAACATGCATGATATTGAGAAAAGTAGTTCCCAACATAGCCAAAGCATCCGATGCCTCAGATCCATTTACCATACCTTTTCTAGTTACCTTTATGATATTTGTACTTCCATGGTCCATTTACCACAATGAACCCAACTAGTCCAAATGACTATCATAGTCTTCCCTTTCGTTGCACCCAACCATACACAAAGCTTCGTTTACATCTTGCATCACCTTTCGGGTACCACATAGCTCTCCCCAGGCTCCATCAAATTTCTTGTTTCCCAACTAATTCCCAACACTCAAAACATAAAACACAAGACAAGACATAAACAAGAAGAAGACCATAAAAACCAATAACAACATGAGTCCTCAAACAAAGTGGTATGGCCATACAATAGACATAAAAAAAGCCACAAATCAATCTCAACAATTCATAAAAGACCAAAAGCACAAGACTAACAAAAAACACCATGACTTAATCCCCATGGTTCCTAGGAAAAACTCAACCTGAGCTATCTTCAAGATTTCCTGGCAACTTGTCCTGTCATGCAACTCCCTACATCATGCTACCATAAACACATAACTGTCAATGCATAAATAAGCATAATAATACACCATTTACCCTATCTAATTGTGTCAAGCATGTTTCTTGCAACTGAACACATCCATGCCCTCTCTCAAGGGACTCCAATCCTTTGATAGAGCCTCCCGTAACTAAAGACTAGCTAATATTCTCATCAAGTACATGTCAATTTTCTCAAAACATACATGTTAGTAAACTCATCTTAAAACAAGATCATTTGAACACATACTCATATCAATCAATTCATCAATCATTCAACCATTTTCAAACATACCATGTTAAATAAATCAACTAGGCACCAAACACTCAAACACCAAATAAATGTCATAATCCAACAACCAAGCACCAAATATACGACACAAGAAAACTCATACCTTAATTTATATCAGGCGAGGCTATCTTGTCCACACAATAAAGCTAGGTTAGCATGGTACAACTTCATAACGTATCAACTCAAACATAACTCATGATATCCCTACCAATAACTAACTAACATTTTCACGTCATACGTTCATAAGCATTTGTCATTCATTCATAACAATCATGTATGTATGATCAATCTAGATTAGTACGACATCATATCACAAATATGTCAGCTCGTACCTAAGTTTCGCAACCATAACCCTTTGTATAGGTCGAACCAGCTTAGCACAATACATATAACATCAATATCTTCAATGTAGTGAACATAATCATCACTCATATGACCAATCCAAATTACAACAACAAGATCTCAATGAAATAACCCTAATGATCAAGTTAATAGCACATAACAATAATAATATATATATGATGCTCATCACAACATAAAACCTAATTGTCAAGCTAACTATTCTTGAAGATATTCAACAACAATATATAACATAATCATCAATTTATCTAACATAAACAACAAAAGTAGTGCATACAACCACATGTTACTATCACTCATGACTATCTGACACATGTGCATATAACTACACTAATCATCTAACATTTATCATGAATGTAACCATAACATCAAATGCATGTACATAAACCTAATGTATATAACCCTAATGCATATAAAAATCCTTAACTTACATACATGCATGCCCACATGCAATAACTATATCATGACCTGCCCTTGCCTCAGGTCCAATGCTGGAACTTCACTTTGATGATCTATATCTCTTGCTTTATCTCAACCAACTCATTAGCATCATAACAACCAATAGCATCATGATGACCTAAATTGCATACAATGACTTCACAAGGCATATTTGACCTAATATTCAAACTATAACCAAGACCATACATGCATAACAACTGTATATAGACATATAAAAAATGTGTACCAAACCATACACACATCATTCTAGCTAGAGTCCAGTCATCAATGCATGACCATATCAACTACACAAACCATGACCTCATGCATGAAAACAACCATTACTCCATTGTACACATTGCCACATGCAACCAACAATATGCATAAGCAATTCCAAATCAACTACACCTACGCATGTAGTTGAACATAAGTGATCAAATCTTGTAATCAACCTACAAGGTTGATACAAGTAATCAAAATATTCAAAAATGTAACCTAACGTACAAGGATGTAACTAGGTATCGTGAAATCAACATGTAAGAGACATAATTCGTACACAACCAGTCACATGTTCCAAAAATCAAGACATCATGTCTATTAATTTGAAATCATCTTTCACCAATACTAACAACCTATAAGCATACCACCTTACTATCCATGGTGCACACTAAGGTAGAAAGAGGAAGCTACTATAATGACCCGATCTCCAATGTCCAATTATAGAAATGGGATCTCCAAAGCTCTACTAAATTTAACCACACTTGAAAAGAAAATGATTTTTATTTCTCATATATTTGTATGATATTAATTCAAAACATTGCACTTATTCCACTTGTAACATAATAATTAAAAACAAGTCACTTTTCCATCAACTTTTAGAATTCCTTGCATGCAACCTTTCATATTCCCTACATGCAACTCTGCAAATTATTTGCATGCAAATAGGCATAGATCAGCTACATCCATATTACGATACTACAATACCATCCCATCCAAGAAGAAATAATATTTTCTTCAAACAATTACCATACTTTTACATTTTCTTCAAACAACTACTATACTATTACATTTGCATGTAAGCATTTCTTCAAACACTTTACATGCAAACTAATATAGAAAAATATTTGCATACAAGCATATATCAACTACAAGAATACTACTACACATCAATAGTATCCACAACCAGAAGCAACATACTCATTGGGGCATTTTATCAAATAGTTTGTACGCAATTAATCATTGAACCATTTAAATATTTCATCAAATGCTTTGCATGCAAACTAATATAGTGAATGATTCAATGCATATATCCTAAATTGTTGTAGTACAAGTTATGGAAGCTGAACCATATGATCAATGGAATTATCCCTCAATATGGTTCAAGTTTCAGCTTTTGAGATTTCATAGATGAAAATTTATAACAAAATACCAACACAATCTTGTTTTGTTCACAGTTCTAGAAGTATCCAAAAATCTCGATTTACACTGGTCATATCCCCTACACTATAGCGAATAAATGTCTGAAATTTTTATCATAATATAAGTGGAATTTCCTCTCATTGTGGAAAAAATTTCAGCTCCTGAGACTGCCCATAATAAATGTTATAACAAAAATGTCAGCATAACCTGTTTGAGACCTGATTTTAGGAGCATTCAGAAGACTCCACTCCCTCTGCTCATATCTCCTAAAATATTGTGACCCAATATCTGAAACTTCTACCACATAATAATTTGTATTTCCCCTAAATGTTAATGCTTTTTCATCTTCTAAAATACTACAGAAGAAAAATTATTGCAGAAATGTCAAAGTGGCCTGCTTAAAGGTGCATTTAGGAAGGTCATCTTCCTTAGATCATAATTCCTAAAGTATTGTGAACCGATATCTGAAATTTTTACCACATTATCAGTGGGATTTACCTTCAATATGGACAAACTTTGGACTTCTAATATTCCACATAAGAAAATTTATCACAGATATGAGAGAAAGGCCTAAAATTAACCTGTGCTTTTCATTTTACCTATGATAGAGCCCATCTAGTCGAAGTGTCTGAACCATGCTCTAATACCACTCTGTAACAACCTCGCGGTAAATGTGCATAAAAAAAACACAATAGGAACATAAATACAATCAACATATCAGCCATAAAAATCCATATATACATCAATACATTTGCACATGAAAATCAAGGGAATGGAATTTTTTTTCATTAATAAATGTAATGAACCAACCAGAGATGGGACTACCACGTTCCACCCGACCATAGATTTGTTGAGCCAAGTCTCTCTTCATCCAATCACCCCCATGCCATATTCCAATCATGAATGTGGGATCTCATATAACACATCAATCAAAACTCATCCAGGGCTTCGAGAGGCCACCCACCACAACCCATCAAATAGTGATTCCACCTCATAGTCAGACATCACCAAAAACCATCATCAGATTGGTCTCCATCCAAGCCTTCTAAGGCTTCCAGAGCACCTTTCCAACCAGGACTTCCAGAACTAGTAACTCAACCCACAGCTTATATAGACCTCCCAGATAATTTGTCCAATCAAGGCTTTTGGGAGTAGTAAGTCAACCCGCTAAGGGCTTCCAGAGCATTTTTCCAACCAGGGCTTCCAAGATTAGTAGCTCAACCCAAGCTCTTACAAGGCTTCTAGGGCATTTGTTCAACCAGGGCTTCCGGGACAAGTAACTCAGCCCAAGATATCGAAAAATGAGAACCAACCAAAATAATCAATGAAAGTAAACCCACAATCACCATGGCTATCCAGGAAATGGCAAGGCTAGGAAATCCACTGTAAATCCCGGCCATCCTCCATGCCAATGAAAGATCATAACCAAGAAAGAAAATGCATGCCGAAACTAGTGAAGAAATCATACATGCAACTCGGTACCAGCAAGAAAATATGATGTAGTTGCTGATGCCGATTCCTTCTTGCACTTTTGTGCTCTTCCTTTGAATTCTTGCTCGACGAATCCAAGTATGCCACCCCCTCCAAGAGTGCTCCAAGAAAACTCTAAGTAACCAAGAGCATGAGAGAGAGAGAGAGAGAATAATGAGAGAGATCCAAAATTGAACTAACAAAAGCTTACCAATTGATCCTCATAAGACTTTTTATGAATAAGGCCTCTCTTTTCTTCATTTTCCATTATTTTCCTTCATTTTCCTCCTCACATGCAACCTGTGACCTTTCACTTTCTTTTTCTCCTAATTTACATTATTTTAATAAATAAATGTGCCAAAATGCCTTTTAAAGCCTTAGCCATTGCCTTTGTCAATTTCCTTAGCTTAAACAATCAAATGAACAACCCCTAGGATGACTTTCCCAACATTCAGCTCGGAATAAGTGTCCCAGTCATCCATGGTTATTGTTTTTAATATTTATTATATTGAATTTTTACCAGGGCTGTTATAGAATATTATTTCCAAAACTCAGAATAGGTAGAAGTCTCAAGTGCTTCATTCTTATTTTTTATTTCTTTAAATATTGTGAAAATACTTTGTTGTTCTAAACAAGGGGAAGCAACGTAGTGAGTAATAGTTTCTTCAGCTCGCTATAGGGAATAGAGAGGCTCACTTGATAGTACAATTCTAGTATATTCCTCTAGGTTTCTTACCTTATCTAGTTCTTCATCTACATTAATTATTTTTCTCATTTTAAAAACATTAAATTCTATTGGTCTAAAACCTAAATATATAGGAGACACTCTCACTTGGTCTTGTTAATTTTTTTTCCTTCAATCTTGGAGTCTCTAGAGCTGTCTAACATGAAATTTTCTCCTCAACCTCTTGCAAGCTATTTTCCACCTATACCTCTTGATTTGTATACTACTAAATTTCGGGTTTTGATATGTGAGTATAGGGAGCTGACTTCTGTTCAATTGCAATGGACAAAATTACTCCTAGAGGTTCATAGGGCAACTAAAACTTAGCTTGAGTTTCATTTATCTCAATAAATTCCCAACTTCCTTTTCTGATACTCTTGTATTAACTATGAATCTACCAACTTGAGCTTTAAATATAAATTTCCCATTTTTCTTACTAGACACAAAATGAATTTCATCCATGTTCATCCTCTACCTAATGAACTCTGCAGAAAAAATCCTCAAGGGAAAAAACTAGTAGTTTATGTGGGGGGAATTCACAACCATAAAATTGGATTTCTGTAAAATTTTGGTAAAGGTACCAATCTCCCACTTTTGATTGTTCATTGAGATGCAATATTCTTTTGATTTTTGTATATATTCTTGGAACTGCATCTCTACTAAGGAGACATAATGACATATATAATAATTGATTCACAAAATCACTAAAAGAATACTCTTCTAATTTTTTCTTGACTAAAGAAGTCGAGTGGATGACAAACTGTGGTCTTCCCTGTGAATCGAGCTTTTACAGTGTGGTTTTGAATCTTTCTGACCGATGGTACAAGAATAAATATACCAAGGTTGATTGATGCTTGGAAGATCCTTCAACCCTAAATTTTAGAAACTATTCATGGATAACATCTTATATAAACCGACTAAAATTAAAAATCAGTGAGGCTCTTTTGCCAGATGAAAAAATTGACAGAAATCCTAAAATTACTTCATCAACCCACTGATCATTTTGGTAACCTAAGAGACAACCAACCATAAAAATAACCCATCTGGAAATTTCTAGAAATATAGCAGAATAATATAGTGGATTGGTTTGAAGAAATTCTAAATTTTAGGTAAAAATGACTCAAAAATATGAGCTCGCTGCTGAAAGGTAAGTTTTTGATAAATTTCCATTAGGGAATCAACTGAAAATGGATGGAGAGAACTATGAGGGTTTATCTCCGCAAATCTCGGAAAATTGATTATGGGGTTATCGAAAATAGAATCTCATTACGTTAGGAAAATATGGCTCTTTGACCTCATAGGTAGCGACTTTTAGACCAGGGAATGAATTTAGGAAAATCATGGGTTTGAGGGAAAATTTATTTCGGTAACATGGATTCCCAAAAACTAAAATCATCGCTGGCATCCTTGAGCTTCGACAACGTCCAATTATGTATTTCATATAGGCCAAATTCAAAGTCGGTCCTTATGATTTTAAATTTAGTATCGACCAAAGGGAAATCTTCTAAATTGAGCACGGGATGTAGGATTGGCCTTTCAATAGTTACCTTATATTTATCCTTTTAACTGATCATTTTGAAAATAACAAGAAAAATGAGTGCTTGGAATAGAATACATGGTGAATTGACGATTGATAGTACTGGTAATTTGCTACAATCTGAAGATTTGGTGACACTGAGTACTATGGAAAACACTGGTCAAATGAAGAACAATGCACTATACATAAGTTAATTCATGTCTACAAATGGGTTCGAGAAGGTGTGGTTTAATAGGATTTATTTTCACGTCCATAAATGATAAACATGGTTATCGATCAATTAAGAAAATTAACAATTACCTATTTTTTTGAGATAGCAAAAAATCACTCGATTTTTTAAAAGTGGTGATTCAGAATACACCTTTTTTTTTGGAGCATGTTTTTGGCACTTTAAAATTTCTTATGTATCAACTATGAACATTTTTGTAATAAATGTGACTAATTTTCATGATGATTTTAAAAAGTGTTGATGCAATATCAACCCATTTTTTTAGAGGGTTTATTTTTCTAATGTCTTCTTCTTCCCTAAGATATTTATTTCTAAGTGTACTTAAGTATTTGTATTTTTTATTTTTCTTTTCAATTTCTTTTGTAATGAAATCTTAATTTTTTCGCATAGTCAAAAACTTAGAAGAATGGCCAATATTTTAAAGTGAGTATTTTATATATGTTTATGTAATGTTAATTAATATTGCAATGTGTATCAAATAATTGTCACTAAAAAACAATAATTTTAAACATTTGACAAAAAATAAACATTTCCAATATAAATATAATGAAAACAATACACAATTTGAAACTTTTTGTCAAAAATGACATGTCAAATAAACAATTTTTATGGGAAAATCCTAACAGAAAAAACCTAAAAAATAGCATTTTTAATGAATTTTATGTTAAAAAATAATAGAAATCACAATTTTTTTACCAAAAAAAAAGATTCGCATAAAAATTAAAGTGAAAATAAGATAATACAAATATTGAACATATAACAACAATAATCAAATTTTCATTCTTCTCAAAAATCTCAAAGTCAAAATGTTACAAGTAAAACTAATGAATATCGCTCAAAATTGAGTTTGACTTGAAAGCATAGCTTAAAGTTCATCAACAATATCATATAATCCATGCTCATCATCTTCTACAACTTCATTATTTTATTCTTCCATAATATTTTCTTGTTGAATTTCCTCATTTTCTTCTTCTAATGGATCTTTCATTTCTCCAAATCTCCCAAAGTGTCCTTTTCTAATATCGATGGTTCATGTTCCTTTGCCTTTTTCGCCACACGTGATTCATTAAAATATCTTTTCCTTGACCAAGTTCTTGAATTTCATCTGGAAGAAATTGAAGTGGATTAATTCTTTATTGAATAAAATTGCATTGTAGTGGGTCTTTTTAAATCGCAATGTAATTTCTTCCCTTTTGTAGGCAACATGCTAGTGTTGTACCTAATAATTAAGCAAAAAAGAAGAAAGTAAGTACATTAGTATAAACACATAAAAACTAGAAAAAAAATTATTAAAATTTAATTTTATATAATAAAACGTACCTAAACCTAAAAATAAATCCAAAACCCAATCTCTTTCAGTTGAACATAAATATAGAATATAGTTAATCAATGCTTGTGGTTTTTGGTGTTGGCATTATGACTCAAATTTGACAAAGGTATTATCCTTGATGGCAACTCACTCAGATGACAGATCACAGCTTAGCAGGTTAACAGCTCAGAGTTACAGATCAGACTTCACAGAATGAGGAAACAGAAGTATACGCAGTTTCACCTTGACAAAGTAGCATATACATGCGGGTTAACAGACCAAAATGTGTGTATAATGTGCACATGGAGTTTCACAGAAGGAAAGGCACGTACATGTTGGAAATCTAAGTTTTGGTCCATGGTATTTGGTCGATGATATTTTGATCCATGGTATTGTTCCTAAATATCTGGTCCGAAGTATTGATCCTAGGTATTTGGTCCAAGGTATTGGTCTTAAGTGGTTTTGGACCATGGTATTGAGAAAGGCCTAACACTATATAAGGAGAAGAAGATCATTAGGTCGAGGGCACTCAAGCATTGAATATCTGATGATGAGCAAGATGTAGTGTACAGGTTATTGGGTTATGGTGCATAGGTGGATCTAAACCAAGGATGAACCTTATCACTTGATGAAGGATAAGATTTAATGATGAGTCAAGACCTTAAGGCTTGAAGTGAAGTATCTTTATGTGGTCTGATCATTTATCTAAATAACTGGCGCATGTTGTAGTCTGTAAATATGATGATCTGGGTATAACTGAAGTTTGGAATTATTGTAATGTTTTAAATCATCAGTTACTCATATGTACGCAAGTTCACTTTAGAAAAGGCGCATATACACGTTGGTTCTGCATATCAAAATAGCGTATACATGTTAAATTTGATTTGCGAATCTCTACACAGATTAGCCTTGAGAAGTGTGTAGGCACGTAGGTTCAACACAGGGAAGTAGTGTATACCTTGTAAAATATGTTTTAGCTGCTTTTGTTTGCTATTGCAATATTCTGGGTACTGTATTCTAGTTACAGCATTATGAAGGATTAGATTTAAGGGTAGTCAAAGTGCTTGATTAGTTTAGTTGTGAAAAGGAGATTGGTTGATGGAGATATATTTGATAATTGAATGATGGATCCAGTTTGTAGCCTTTTGTAGGCCAGTACCTATGTACTAGTAAACATATCAGCTAGTACAAGAGCAAAGGGTGTTGTAGCTCCCTTCTAGGAGAATTTGGAGAATGAGAGAAGGTTGTAGCCTTCTACACGTAGAATCTTGTGTACTGGTATAAGTCTGCACCAGTACAAAAATTGTAAAAATAAGTTTCTTATTATTAAAAAGAAGATAGAGACGATTGTAGAAGGTGATTTTCACCCACATTAGGTTTCCACCTTATATCTTGTGTTCATGTGTGTGATTTTCTATTCTGTTTTACTACACTTGGTTACTAGTTTTGATGCACTAATTAAAGATCAACATATGATGAATTAAATGAATCTTAAGTTTGCAGTATATACGCTAGTTGCTTTAATCACAATTCTGTATATGCGCGTGTTCCACTGATTGAAGTAGCGTATATAAATCTAATTATGGAAATGAAAAATTATTGACTTGCTAATACTAATTTACCCCCCATCTCAGTATTATTTCCAACAATTGGTATCAGAGAAGGTCCTTTAAAAGAAGCTTGATCGCTTGAAGGAAGATCCATCATCATGAGTAATCAAGAAAGAGAGGGATCCATCAGACCTCCAGCCTTTGATGGAAGCAAATTCGTTTATTGGAAGGTAAGAACCACAACCTATCTTCAATCTCTTGGAACATATGTCTGGTAAATCGTGTAAGGAGGATATACATTTCCATCAGCAATTCCTACAGATACATCAGGTAAAAAGCAATATGAAACCAATGCCAAGGCTATTAATACATTATTGGGAAGTCTATAACAATCAGAATTTGTCAAAGTTATGCAGCTCAAATCTGCCAAAGAAATATGGGACAAAATCGTTCTAAGCTATGAAGGAGACACTCAGGTAAAACATGCAAAACTGCAAACTCTCAGAATTCAATATGAAACCCTCAAAATGCACAATGATGAAAGTATAGCTAGTTACTTCTTACGTATATATGAGATCGACATGAAGAATTTGGGTGAAGAGATAAAAGAAGTTACTTTAGTTGAAAAGGTTTTAAGATCCTTGTCTACTAAGTTTGAATCAAAAGTATCTGCCATAGAAGAAAAGTAGGATCTTTAGACTATTACTATGGCACAACTACAGGGGATATTAACTGTTTTTGAGATGAGAAAAGGAGGTCCATCAGATATGAGAGAAGTCACATTTAAAGCCTCAGGAAGAGAAGAACTTAATCAATCAGGACATATTTCAAAAGAAGAAGAGGAAGCAAACTTTGTCAAGAACCTCCAATGGGGTTCCAGAAGATTCAGAGGTAAACTACGCTTCAAGTGTTTTTCTTGGAAGAGTCGTCATTATGCTACCAAATGTCCTCATAAAGATAAGGTTGATGAAGGTAAGGAATTTGCAAAATGGAACAGAAAACAAAATGTAAGTAAAAAGATCTACTATACTCGTGAAGATAGCGATGGTTTATCAAATAGTGATGGATGAAAATAACAATGATTATAGAATTTTGATGGCTTATGAAGATGATGATTTTTTAGATGCATCTCTAGATGAATGTGACCTTTATGAAGAAATATCTAAACTCAAAAGTTGTTTAGAAGAAAAGCGTATGATTATAGATACCTTGACATTCCAACTTGCTGAAAGAGAAAAACACATTGAAAAGCTAGAATGTGAAATGGTGGGTCTAAGAAAGGATCTTGAGAAAACAAAATCCCTTAATCTTAGATTTGCTAAAGGATCAGATACCTTAAATGAAATTGTCAATGTACAGTGCTCTCCTCTGATAAAGATAGGTCTTGGATACTCTGAAGAAACATATCAATCATAGAAGCCGTCAACCTCCACTAAAAGCTATCATGATGCAGAAAAGAGCAGCGAACAGTTTGACAATCATCAACAAAGGCATAAAGCAGATCACTAGGTGAATCAGGCTCAATTTACTTCAAGGATGAACAAAGGCCACAATCAACCTTAGATAAACCACACTCAATTTGCTTCAAGGAATAATAATCAACAGTTCAGTAGAAGGAACTTCAACTACAATCATCAGGTCAGTAGATTCAATAATAGTAGGAACTTCTTTAATGGTCAATGTTTCTCATGTCATAATTTTGGACACAAAGCTACTCATTGTGTTGCTTACAAAACTATCATGACTAGAGAAGCACAAAATCAAAGAAATGTGATAGGGATCAAGAAAAGTTCCTATAATAGCTTTTCTCTTCTTGAAAATGAAATGGAATGCTCAATCTGTAACAACTTTGGCCATGAAGAATCTGAATGTAGGAGTAAATTTCAGCAAATAGCTCAAAAGGAGCAAACTCCATTAAATCCCAAAATATGGAGAAAGAAAGAATCACAAACAAAAAGATGTGGTATAGCCTTGTATGCAGAAGGACAAGAAAACCAGTGGTACATCGACAGTGGATGCTCAAAACACGTGACAAGTGACAGTGAAAAACTACACTCATATAATGCCTTAGAAAAGGAAAAGAGTGTCTCATTTGGAAATGAAAATCTCGCTACCATAAAAAGCAAAGTCTCTATTTTCTTGAGAGAAAAAGTTAAAGTTGTGAATGTTATCTATGTTTATGGCTTAAAGCACAATCTATTGAGTGTGAGTCAAATGTGTGATCAAGGAAACGAAGCAGTATTTCGATCAAATGGATGTGTTGTTCATGAGATTAATATAGGAGAAACCGTGATTAAAGGGAAAAGAACTCCAAACAACATATACATACTCAATGGAGGACAAAAATAGTGCTATCTAAGTAAAAATGATGAACACTAGCTATGGCACAAAAGATTGGGGCATCTAAGCTTATCTCAAATAAGAAAAACATGCATATTCCAGGTTGTTCATGATCTTCCTGATATCAAAATTCTAGAAAATACAACATGCAAATCATGCCAATTTGGTAAGAAAAATAGAGCAAATTTCCCTGAAAAGGAAGGATCAGCTAGTAAGCCTCTTGAACTTGTTCATACTGATTTATGTGGACCATCAAGGAAAAAGTCACCTCGTGGAGAAGAATACTTTATATTTTTCATTGACGATTTTTCCAAAATGTGTTGGATAGGACTTCTAAAGCATAAATATGAAGCATTTGAAAAATTCAAAACCTTCAAATATTTAGTTGGAAATGAATAAGATTGCAAATCAAATGCCTTAGATATGATCGAGGAGGGGAATTTACCTCGAATGAATTATTCGACTTTTGTGAAGAACATGGAATAAAAAGGCAATTCTCCACCACAAGGACTCCTCAACAAAATGGAGTGATAGAAATGATGAACAAAACTGTTCAACAAATGGCTCATGCTATGCTCGATGAGTCTGGAACTCCTGTAACCTTTTGGGGTGAAGCTGCATTCGCTGTCATCACTATTCTCAGCAAAGAAAATGTTCAGGTAAACAACACTCAAACTCCACATGAACTCTGGTATGGTAAGACTCCTACTGTAAAATACTGTCACACGGAATCTGTCAAGGGTGCGAACACGACTGACCTTCCTAGAAGTCTAAGACATTCTAATGACAAACAAGACAAAATGGAGTGATCTTTCTCTAAATACACCTTTTACAACATGAAAACTACAAGTGTTTAGGCTTACCTTATTCCAAAACGCTGTTGTTGAAGTCCGTTCTTGACGATCCGGATGAGCTCCTCCTTCAAGTCAATTCCTGCAACCACAAACAATTACCAAGCACTTGCATTTCATATAATAAAACATATATTCAACATGCAGACCAAGGAACACATGAAATAACTCATTAACACAAGCTATTGAGAAAAATAAACCAGTTTGTATTAATAACGAAACAAAGAAACTCTTACAACCTGGCCTTGGTGTTGTGCAAGTTCCTCCCAGGGTCCATCAAGGGTTTTCCTCTACTTTGACAAAGCTCACCCTCTCCCAAGTAGAATCAAGTGAAGACAATCTCTCCTCACAAAGGCTCTAATGGAAGACCTAAATCCTGCAGCATTTACCCAAAGAAAATGTATAGCTCCAACCTCCTCTCCCTCTGGCTCAATGTCTTTATTTATAGTGCTGTAAAGAGGTTATTCAGGTCCACTATCAATGGGATCATCCCCCTCTATGGGTGGGATAGCTCCCTTATTGATGGGATAAGTTCCCCCTTAATAGAGATACATGAACCAACTGGAGGAGCATCCATTTCATCAAACCGACCTCTAGAATGTTCTAGAAGTAACCACAAGTAACTTTTTCAAGATAAAACTCGCGCATTTTGCCTTTTACAGAGGGACACACCTGTCCCTTAACATACAGAGCGTCCATGGACGCAGATTTTGTGAACATGGTCAGCGTCCCCGCAGGTAAGGCTAGAGAGAACCTGCGACCCCAGAGATAAACATAGTTTTTACAAGACTTTCTCTCTTCTTTGAGTTTGAGATGGATAACAGAGGCATGAGACTTGCCTAAGAGGGTAGCATGACTGTTGATTTGAGCCATACTAACTGTAAGTAGTCAAGGTGACATTTTTTAGTGTAACAGATTGCCCCCTAAAGTGCGAAGCCTGGAATAGAGTAGGGTTTTGTAATTCTAGGAAGGGTGAAGCGCTTTATCATTTCAAGGATTGTCTTGTGGATGGCCTGGTTGGAACCTGCAATTTTCAACACAAAATACATGGATAAGATTATATCATCACTGAGGTAGGCATTCCCATACTTAGATTCAAAACTTTAACTAATGGACTAACTATTCTGATACAGGAATGATCTTGCAGTACATCATTTTTATAGACTTTTGTAGACACATTATGGACGCAGCCATCTGTTTATGATTAGTCTACATAGATAATGAATACAAAACTCCTCGCAGCCTGGATGGTAGAAACTAGATCCAGGGTCTTCACTTCTACTTCCCGAATTGGTACGATTCTCGCCATGTGATTAAATGATTCGATGTCGAACATGTTAGAAAACACTTGATTACCAGTCGATGATGTAAACTGTTAACAAGCGTGAGAGAAACCACCAGTAATGTCAATGGTTCTCAAAGTACCAAGTACAACCCGTGAAATGTGAATAGATGTTTTGATGTCGAACACTTCACGGAATCCTTTGATCGAAAGTCAAATGATGTAAACAGACGTCAAAGGCGAGAAACCTGCCATTGATGCATGCAGAATTCAAGGTACTATCGATTCCTAAGTCATCTTTCTAGATAATGTGTCGATGTCGATAGAAAGCGACCCATTGCAGGCAAGCCCACAACACGAAATCATTGTTCAAGTTGAAGAAATGTTGCTGTAAGGACTGACTCAGGGATGGTCAAATGGATGACAAGTATTTTGCAGATGAAAGTTTTGCTTGCAGACCTCTTGAACACATAACGACACGACAGATGGCTTGGTGACGAATAACTCAAATTTAATCCCCGGAACCCGGTTAAAGACTTTCAAAGTGGTTTGATCAACTGTGAGGTAAAAGATTTCCCAACCCAGGTGAATGAGACAGTGTCGTGTTCAAGAGCGGTGGTAAAGTTTCTTTCGAGACAAAAGGTAACAAACAGGTTCATTCTTCTCTCTTTTCCCCCACCATTTCTGGCAAGTACCTCTTTATTTTTAACAAGCTTGAGGAGGATAACATATGCTTGATTATAAGCTCATCCTTCGGACGAGTCCAACCTAGTTTAAATTTGAACCCTAGGAAGGAGTGGTTCGTTCCTGTTTGTAATTGAACAGGTCCTCTACTGTAAAAGTTTAACGAGCCCAGTATAGGAGAAACTCGGCGTTTTTCAATTTTAGAGAGTCTGAAAAAACTAAAGGAGACTCCACGTTGAACTTTTTCGTACATTTGTGTCCCTCAAGCCCGAAAAAGTATAAAATAATACCTGGGGGAACCGCTTGATCTTGCGACCAAGGAGTACTTTCATAATAGTGTCGTCGACCTGAAAAGTAAAAAGCGATCAAGGACACGTCGTTTTATTTCCTTATCGAGTTTGAAACGACAAAAACCCGGCAGTCTTTTCCTGATTTTACGGTCAGAAAAGAGCTAAAAGGGGACCATCTTTTAATTCCGTTTTAACGAGTGTAAAAGAAACGCTCGGCAATCTTTTCATGTTTTAAGAGTCTGAAAAGGGCTTAAAAGAGAACTCCAAGGTTTCATTTTTTCGTAAGTTTTAACGAGTTCGAAAAAGGGATAAAAATGTACTCATGGTTTTCACTTTTTCGTAAATTTTAATGAGTTCGAAAAAGGGATAAAAATATACTCATATGACCGACTTTCAATTTAATTTACGAGCAGGAAAAGACGGAAAGAACTCGGCATTTTCATTTGTTTTACGAGAATGAAAAATAGCAAAATAATCTCGGGATTTTCATGAGTTTAACGAGTCTTGAAAATAACTGAAATTGACTCGAGATAGGTTTCATTTTTACAAAAGCTTGAAACAGAGAAAAACTATGCTTCAAAGTAGTTTCATTTTTTCACAAGCTTGAAACAGAGATAAAACTGTGCTTGATGCCCCCTAAGCATAACTGCTAGAGCGCATGCCCCCCAGCTTCATTTCATTCAACCAGTTGGATGAAAAGAAGGTTCATGGACGAGATCGTTTGAAAGACCCGACCTAAAACTGTAAGAAAATTATACAAAAACTGAAATAACTAACCTAAATACTTAACATTTATGAGATCTAGTCAAACTCTCGACTCAATTAGAGGAGGATTTGTTTCATTTTTTAACGAGCTTGACACAGGAAAAGAACTATGCTCGGATTCAGTTTCATGTTTATGCAAGCTTGAAACGAAAAACTATGCTTGTTATAAGTTCACATGCCCCCAGCATAATGATGCAAATCAAGGTACATGCCCCCGAAGCTTCATTGCATTCAATGAGGTGGATGGAATGAAGCTTTACTTTCAAGATCTTGGAAAGACTTGTGGGAGTTATTTCATTTTTTAACGAGCTTGACACAAGACAAGGAACTATGCTCTAAAAACATTGATTCATTTTTTAACGAGCTTGACACAAGACAAGGAACTATGCTCTAAAATCCTTGATTCATTTTTTAATGAGCTTGACACAAGACAAGGAACTATGCTCTAAAACCCTTGATTCATTTTTTAATGAGCTTGACACAAGACAAGGAACTATGCTCTAAAACCCTTGATTCATTTTTTAACGAGCTTGACACAAGACAAGGAACTATGCTCATAACTACTCTACAATCTGCCTACTTAACCTACCCTTGTTTCATTTGCTAACGAGCTTGACACAAGACAAGGAACTATGCTCAAAAATTTCGCATGTCCCCAGTTTAATGATGCAAAGTGAGGTACATGCCTCCCAGGCTTCATTGCATTCAACTGGCTGGATGAAATGAAGGTTTACTTTCAATATTTAACTTGAAAAGGGAGTTGTTTCATTTTTAAGGAGGTTGACACAAGAAAAGAACTATCCTCATACCTGATTCATTTTTTTAACGAGGTTGACTCAGTAACAGGAACTGTCCTCATTAATCCTACTTTCCTATATAACCTAAAACCTACCTGATTCATTTTTTAATGAGGTTGACTCAGTAAAAGAACTATCCTCATACCTGATTCATTTTTTAACGAGGTTGACTCAGTAACAGGAACTATCCTCGTAACTGATTCATTTTTTAACGAGGTGGACTCAGTAACAGGAACTATCCTCAAACCTGATTCATTTTTTAATGAGGTTGACTCAGTAACAGGAACTGTCCTCAAATACACTGGTTCATTTTTTAATGAGGTTGACACAGTAAAAGGAACTTTCCTCATACCTGATTCATGTTTTAATGAGGTTGACTCAGTAACAGAACTATCCTCATACCTGATTCATTTTTTAACGAGGTTGACTCAGTAACAGGAACTATCCTCGTAACTGATTCATTTTTTAACGAGGTGGACTCAGTAACAGGAACTATCCTCAAAATCCTACTTTCTACAATCTACCTACATATCCTAAAATCTACTTGATTCATTTTTTAATGAGGTTGACTCAGTAAAAGAACTATCCTCATACACTGATTCATTTTTTAACGAGGTTGACACAGTAAAAGGAACTTTCCTCGTAATCCTACTTTCTAACTATCTATATGACCTAAAAACTAGCTGATTCATTTTTTTTTTTAAATGAGGTTGACTCAGTAAAAGAACTGTCCTCATGCTAGCCTATTTCATTTTTTAATGAGGTTGATACAGGAAAAAACTATCCTCGTAACATTGATCATGGCTTCCAACTGGAGGAAAGACATGTCAATGGGCACACCTTGATCATGGCTTCCAAGAGGTCTTCATCCGAAGGAAGAATATTTCTTGGGAAGGAACACATGTCAAGGGACTCAAAAGGGATAAGAACATCGTGTTCAAGTAATCCCATAGAGTTTTCCATGTCAATTACCGGAGCTAAATCAAAGGAAGATGAGCAAACAGTGAGAGGCTCACTTACATCGGTAACTGAAATCATGGGACCGGTTGCCACATAATTAACCCGTGGCAGGGTAGATACCACTGTAGAATCAGGAACATTTAGGGGTGTCATATTATTGGTAGTTGAAAAAAGACTAGGGAACGAAAGCTGGTCTACAGTCACAATACTGCCATTGTGAGTGAAAGACATCACGCGAAAGAGTGTCGATACGACAGCTTTCATTGCATAAACATAGTCTCGCCCAAGGAGTAAATTGAAATCCAAGGGACCTCGAACTACCATAAGATCAACACAAACAGTTTTACCTTCCAAGGTAATAGAAAACTTAGGAAGGATCCCTAAAGGTTCACTAATTGTTCTGTTAAAAGCTTTCAGATTCTGCGTAATAGGCGCAAGCTGAGGGGAACCCAAAGCTTTCCAAACAGCTGAGGATAAAATACTAACAGAAGCACCTTCATCTACCTGAGTACGATGTATGTCCCTACCACCAGCCTTGACAATGATTTGGAAAGGGATGGAGGAAGGAAGACGAGGTTCTGTCAGTCTATTCCAATCAAAGGAAAAGACCTCAGTACTTGGAGGGGGTTCTATAGAAACAGGTGAAATGCCCCCCGGCATAGAAGAATCCGATGTAACAAGAAGAACATCAGCGGTATGAAATTTACTCTCGAAAAGGAGAGTGTGATTGACCGAATGTGAAATTGAATCGACCACTTGATCAACTAATGGATCATCAACCTGAGTGACATGAGTTTCACTCTCCAATGGGAGAGTGTGATCGACTGTACTTGAATTTAGATCAATCACTCCGTCAGTTGACAGTAGGTTGGGAGAAAGTTTACGGTAACCAGTTGGAAATTCTTGCTGTGGAACAGTAAGGTTTTCCAATAATGTTGAGGCTTCATCCATGTGAGGGCAAATGTGAGTTTGATGACTCCCTTTGCATAACTTACAAGGAAACCTAACTTTACCCTTTTTCCCAGGAACCTGACTATCACTGGTTGATGGATCAATGGAAAGTTGATGAGATTTTTCTGACCATACTTCCAAGACCTTTGGAATACCAGGACAATTGACAAGGAAGTGGTCACCCTTACAAAGCCTGCAAGGGTATTTGGGTTTACGATGCATGTCGGAATTTTCCTCAACACAACTAACACTTACAGCCATGGTTGGTTGGTTGACTTCTTTCTTATCTTGCTTCTTCTTCTTCTTCTTCTTCTTCCCTTTCTTCTTCTTCTTAGCCTCCTGGTTACTAGCATCAAGGCTTTTACCAGGCGAAGAGGAAGAAATGGAGGAAGAGAAATTAGGCGAAGAAGGTAAAGGGTCAACAGAAGGTTGGTGATGTTGAGATGGTGAACTCTGTTGAGGTGAAGCATCCGGTTGAGATGGAACAATTGGAGTATTTTGGGCCAACGAAGTTGAAAATAACCATATCGGTAAACCTATTGTAAATCCAGGTAATGACAAAGTAGCCATATAAGGAGGACCAACATTTCCAAAGTAAGGAAAAGTACTAGGATTCTCATTAGGAGGGGTTCCTAGGTTGATAAATTCCGGAACATTTGCCATTATATTCAACTTCAGTGAATTTTATTAACAATTTAAAACTAAAATTAACAATTCACAATTCACACTTAACAACTAAAATTCACAATTCACACCTATGGTCTCTAAAAGTAAAAACAAACAAATTAACACGTGCTATCAAATCTAGGAGTCAAACCACACACAAACAGTAAGCTCTCCGGACCGAAAACACTAGTTGGTGATGAAGCCCAACCTCGCAGAATTCAGTACAGAAATGGCGGGTGGAACAGTTACCCCGGCAACCTGCTTAATGAATAGACCGGCACAAGTTCCTCCACTTTAACCGTCTCGAAGTGAAGTGAACCCCCCGAAAATCCAAGTGAGTATAACCGACGTCTGCTCCAGGTACAGTGGGACCTTCCCTCCACCGTCACCTCGGTAGAACCCTAAAGATTATGGTCACTAAGGTCACCAACAGTAACAAATACACCTGGGGGAACAGTCTAAACTCCGACAGCACGCAAGGGCAGAGTAGCAAGCTCAATCCCCTTACCGGCTCCTTGACAACAATCCAAGGTTTACCGATAAGTGACCCCTGGCTCCTCGACAATGGTTAATCCGAGGTTTACCGTTTGTAATACGTACTGTCTGGCGTCGTTCCCAACGAGGGGGGAATGATCCCCTCACTGGTTCGGACACGAGCTCGTGCTTCTCCTTTAAGAGGAGCTTTCCCAGAGTGCAATTGAAACAATTGAATTTATTCTACTCAAGATAAACTATCTGTTTGGTTTTGTAGTCTTGGAGAGTTAAGTACTCACCTACTCCAAGACCCTAGCCTAAGCTATGTTGGTGTTTCAGAGCCCTAGAAATGTAAAAATTACTAGATGAATTTTAATTAAGCGCTGTGTTATTAAGGCTGTTATTACTCAAATGGGTAAATGGAGATGAAACCAATGGTGTTATGACCCGACTCAACTGAATGCAATCGAATATGATAATGCAATCCTTTCAATTCGATGAATCCTAACTAAAGTAAGGAGAGAGTTCCCATTCACTTCCAATAATGCAATAAATTGATCACTAAGAGAAAATATAACAAATTCTCTAATGCACTAATTTTATCAAGAAAAACTAATGCAAATCAATTCCAAACCATTTTTTATTTTCGTGTAAATTCAAACCAAAGAAAACTGATCTAAATCTACGATTGATTTTTTCAGAATGTAAACTATGCAATTGTAATCTATGCACAATTCACTTGAAAAGTATGCAAATGTAATCTATGCACATTTTTCATTCATATTCCGAAAATGAGAACTCTAATTATGCAAATGTGATCTATGCAAGAGAATTCTCAAACACAAGATGATTCTAATGTAATCTAAGAACCAATCAAGTGCAAGTCGAGAAAATTGGGTGAGAGTTCCAAAGATCAAAACATAAAAACACTCAAAGGCGATTAACACTCATACACAATTTAGCCCCCCCAAGATGCAAAATTGTGAAAAGACTGAGAGAAACCTCCAAGTAATGACCAAAGGAAATCAAATTAAGAATTTCTCAAAAAAGAGACTCAAAACACCCAATTGATGAAAGCTAAAAGCAGGAATGCTAATGAAACAAGTTCAGGTGAAAATTTTTGACGGGGTACTAAAGGATCTGGGCAGAAAACACTAAGAAAAAACAAAATCTAAAAGCAATTAAAGAAAAAATGGAGTTTTCCTAAATTTTTACAGGAAGACGCAGGCAACCCGTTAGAACAGGCGCGGGCCCGCTCTGTGCAAACGGCAACAGCGCGTCCAAAGACGCACTGTGCAGTACTCAGAGGGTGCGTCCTTCTGGAAAAGTTAAGAAAAACCAAATCTAACTAAATCTAAAGCTAAGCCACCCAAATACTAATTCTCACAGTCAAAAACCAGAAAATAAAAATGATTTTCTCAGAGCAAAGTTCACACAAAGGAAAATACTTTCACATTAATGGATTCCCCAGCGGAGTCGCCAATTTGTCACACGGAATCTGTCAAGGGTGCGGACACGACTGACCTTCCTAGAAGTCTAAGACATTCTAATGACAAACAAGACAAAATGGAGTGATCTTTCTCTAAATACACCTTTTACAACATGAAACTACAAGTGTTTAGGCTTACCTTATTCCAAAACGCTGTTGTTGAAGTCCGTTCTTGACGATCCGGATGAGCTCCTCCTTCAAGTCAATTCCTGCAACCACAAACAATCAAACAATTACCAAGCACTTGCATTTCATATAATAAAACATATATTCAACATGCAGACCAAGGAACACATGAAATAACTCATTAACACAAGCTATTGAGAAAAATAAACCAGTTTGTATTAATAACGAAACAAAGAAACTCTTACAACCTGGCCTTGGTGTTGTGCAAGTTCCTCCCAGGGTCCATCAAGGGTTTTCCTCTACTTTGACAAAGCTCACCCTCTCCCAAGTAGAATCAAGTGAAGACAATCTCTCCTCACAAAGGCTCTAATGGAAGACCTAAATCCTGCAGCATTTACCCAAAGAAAATGTATAGCTCCAACCTCCTCTCCCTCTGGCTCAATGTCTTTATTTATAGTGTTGTAAAGAGGTTATTCAGGTCCACTATCAATGGGATCATCCCCCTCTATGGGTGGGATAGCTCCCTTATTGATGGGATAAGTTCCCCCTTAATAGAGATACATGAACCAACTGGAGGCGCATCCATTTCATCAAACCGACCTCTAGAATGTTCTAGAAGTAACCACAAGTAACTTTTTCAAGATAAAACTCGCGCATTTTGCCTTTTACAGAGGGACGCACCTGTCCCTTAACATACAGAGCGTCCATGGACGCAGATTTTGTGAACATGGTCAGCGCCCCCGCAGGTAAGGCTAGAGAGAACCTGCGACCCCAGAGATAAACAAAGTTTTTACAAGACTTTCTCTCTTCTTTGAGTTTGAGATGGATAACAGAGGCATGAGACTTGCCTAAGAGGGTAGCATGACTGTTGATTTGAGCCATACTAACTGTAAGTAGTCAAGGTGACATTTTTTAGTGTAACAAATACCTTAATGTTTTTGGAAGAAAATGTTACATCAAAAGAACTAATGAAAAGATTGGTAAGTTTGAACCCAGAGTAGATGAAGGTATTCTCCTTGGTTACTCTTCCCGAAGTAAATGATATAAATGTTATAATAAAAGACTTGGGAAAATCATTGAAAGTATTGATGTTGTGGTTGATGAAGCATGCAAAAATCCAAAACAAATAAAAACCGAAGATTATGAAGAAGATGAGAACTATCCTCCCACATCAAATCAGAGCAATTCTAAAGAAGAAACCAATGAAGCACCAGAAGAAGAGATAATGGTAGAAGAAAAGACTCCATCTAGGTATGTTCAGAAAAATCATCTAGAAGCTGAAATCTTGGGAGAAAAAGGGGTAGGTGTGGAGACTAGAAGAACCATTGCAGAAGCTTCAAGCTATCTAGCATTACTATCTTCCACTGAACCTAAAAACATAAATGAAGCATGCAGAGATGAATGCTGGGTCAAGGTGATGAATGAATAACTTGAGCAAATTGAAAAGAACAATACTTGGGAATTAGTTCCTAGACCTCATGATAAGAAAATCATAGGAACTAAATGGATATTCAAAAAGAAGCTAAACGAAAATAGATAAGTTATTAGAAACAAGGCTAGACTTGTTTGTAAAGGATATGCTCAACAAGAAGGTATAAACTCCGAAGAAACTTTTGCACCTATTGCTAGACTTGAAGCCATTAGAATGTTCCTTTCTTTTTCTAGTTTTCAGAAATTCAAAGTATACCAAATGGATGTAAAATCTACGTTTCTTAATGGAGACTTAGAAGAAGAAGTCTATATTGAGCTACCAGATGGATTCATTCTTGGAAATGATGCAAAACTTGTATGCAGACTCAAAAAGGCTATCTATGGTCTAAAACAAGCTCCAAGGGCCTAGTATTACCGTCTTGACTAATATCTCCATCAACAAGGTTTTTCAAAGGGACCAGCTGATAGAAATTTATACACAAATATTGACAATAACAAATTGCTAATACTTGTTGTGTATGTTGATGATATCATTTTTGGTAGCAATGAAGAAGCCATGAGTTGAAATTTTGCTTCGGTAATGCAACAAGAATTTGAAATGTCCCTATTTGGTGAGCTTACATATTTTCTTGGTCTACAAGTTCAACAAAACAAAGATGGTATTTTTTTGTTACAAACCAAATATCTCAAACAGATCTTGAAAAAGTACGGCATGGAAGATTCTAAACCAGTATGTACTCCAATGGTAACAGGATGTAGTCTCAGCTCAAATGATGAATCAGCAGTAGTGCATCAACCATCGTACAGATCCATGATTGGAAGCTTGCTTTATCTAACAGGTACCCGACTAGACATCATGCATGAAGTGGGAATAGTTGGAAGATTCCAAGCAAATCCAAATGAATCACACCTTGAGGCAGTCAAAAGGATATTCAAATATCTTCAAGGAACACAAAATTTTGGTTTATGGTATCCTAGAGATACAGATCTTACACTTCATGCATATACAGATGCAGATTGGGCAGGAAGCGTTGATGACAGAAAAAGCACTAGTGGTGGTGCATTCTATATCGGTTCCAGATTAGTGTCTTGGTTCAACAAGAAACAAAGCTCAATTGTATTATCTACAGTTGAAGCAGAATATGTGGTTGTTGCATCTTGTTGCACATAACTCCTTTGGATGATGCAAACATTGCAAGACATTCAGATCACATGTACTCCACCCATCTCCATTTTTTGTGATAATACAAGTGCCATCAGTATTTCAAAGAATCCAGTCATGCATTCCAAGACCAAGCACATACCCATAAAATATCATTTTCTACATGAACAAGTTCTTGTACAAAATGTCAAATTGGAGTATGTTCCCTCCAAAGAATAGGTTGCTAATATATTCACCAAACCACTACCCAGAGAGACATTTGAATATGTCAGACAGAAGCTAGGAGTGGTTGATGCATCATCCTACTATTAAATCCTATCTGTGTTAGAGAAAGGAGGTTATACACGAGTTTCATGAAGCTTAATCACGTACATATGTTGGTTTCTGTGGATACAGTCGCATATATGTTGGTTTGAAGAAAGTAGTGGGCCAGACTTAGGAAGAAAGGGGTGTGATATGGTTCAGTTTAGGGGGAGGATATGCTTCTAATAATGCATTGTTGGCATTATCTTAGAAGATCTTGGTACTGATTCACACAGTTGTTTTTTCAAGTGGAACAGCTTCACGGGGGAGAACATGGTTGTTGGTTGACAAATGCTGCTAATGAATATCATGGTCCTGCTTAAAGACATTTTGTCTATGCTACATATATGTGATGTATATCTTTTAATGGTCATGAAACAACTTAATTTGTTACCCCACTATGCATGGGATGGATGATGTAATGTTTTCTTGTTTTGACTTGTATAAACAATTAGTATATCCCCACTTGGTTGGGTGGATGAGTCAAACTTGCTATATCCCCACTTGGTTGGGAGATGGATTTATGTATGAGTGTTTAGTGATGGCATGGTCATTGGTGATGTGTGTATAGAGTCATGTTAACTTTTTGCAGACCTTGCTTATGCTCAGGTGGAGCATGGACTCAATCATAGGAGCTCAATCTGCACACTTCAGCATATCAGAGAACTCAGCATGTACTCAAGGGGAGCATGACCCTTTGGCCTTGATGACAAAGGGGGAGAGTGATTTGGGGTTTCCATCAAGTCCAAAGGGGGAGATGTTTGGCATTATGACTCAAATTTGACATAGGTGTTGTCCTTGATGGCAACTCACACAGATGACAGATCATAGTTCAGCAGGTTAACAGCTTAGAGTTATAGATCGGACTTCACAGAATGAGGAAAGAGAAGTATACGCAGGTTCAACTGGACAAAGTAGCATGTACTTGCGGGTTAACAGACCAAAAGGTGTGTATAATGTACACACACAGTTTCATAGAAGGAAAGGCATGTACATGCTGGAAATCTAAGTTTTCATCCATGGTATTTGGTCCATGATAATTTGAACCATGGTATTGTTCCAAAGTATCTGGTCCGAAGTATTGATCCCAGATATTTGGTCCAAGGTATTGGTCTTAAGTGGTTTTTGACCATGGTATTGAGAAAGGCATAAAACTATATAACGAGAAGAACATCATTAGGCCAAGGGCACTCAAGCATTGAATATCTGATGATGAGCAAGATCTAGTGTACAAGTTATTGGGTTATGGTGCATAGCTAGATCTGAACCAAGGATGAACCTTAGCGCTTGATGAAGGATAAGATCTAATGATGGGTCAAGAACTTAAGGCTTGAAGTGAAGTATCTTTATGTGGTTTGATCATTTATCTGAATAACTAGCGCATGTTGTAGTCTATAAATATGATGATCTGGGTATACTGAAGTCTGGAATTATAGTAATGTTTTAAATCATCAGTTACTGATCTGTACGCAAGTTCACTTTAGAAAAGGCGCGTATACATGTTGGTTCTGCATATCAAAACAACATGTACATCTTAAAGTTTATTTGCAGATCTGTATGCAGGTTAGCCTTGAGAAAAGTGCATATCCACGCAGGTTCGACACAAGGAAGTAGCATATACCTTGTAAAATATGTTTTAGCTGCTTCTGTTTGCTATTGTAGTATTCTAGGTTCTGGCTTGGGTTTTAGTTACTGTATTCTAGTTACATCATTCTGAAAGATCAAATTGAGGGGTAGTCAAAGTGGTTGATTAGTTTAGTTGTTAAAAGGATATTGGTTGATGCAGATATATTTGATGATTGAATGATGGATCCAGTCTGAAAATTTATGAAACATGGTCCCTGGAAGAAAAGAGAAGGTTGTTGCCTTCTGTACGCCAGCACCTATGTACTAGTAAACATATCAGTTAGTACAAGAGCTAAGGGGGTTATAGCTCCCTTCCAGGAGAAGCTAGAGAATGAGAGAAGGTTGTAGCCTTCTGTGGGTAGAAGCTTGCATACTGGTATAAGTCTGTACCAATAAAAAAATTGTAAAAAGAAGTTTCTTATTATTAAAAAGAAGATAGAGATGATTGCAGCAAGTAGTTTTCACCCACATTGGGTTTCCACCTTATATCTTGTGTTCATGTGTGTGATTGTCTATTCTGTTTTACTGCACTTGGTTACTGGTTCTGATGCACTGATTAGAGATCAACATATGATGAACTAATTGAATCTTTAGTTTGCAGTGCATAGGTTATTTGCTTTAGTCACAGTTGCGTATACACACATGTTCCACTAACTAAAGTAGCGCATATAAATTTGATTATGGAAATGAAAAATTATTGACTTGATAATACTAATTCACCCCCCTCTCAATATTATTTGCAACATTTGGTAAATGTTAACTATCTCTCCTTTTTCATATTTATCCTCATATGTTAACTTTCTTACAAAAACATCATGAACCAGTACTTGGCTATGACTCTTTCCATCTACTCAATTTAGAAGAGTACGCTTATAGCTATCATCTTTTGTCAAACATTCAACATGGATGAACTCACAATCACTTAGAATTTGTTGATCTCTAGAAGAAATAAATTTGATTTTATTTTGTAACACGACATACCAAAATTTCATTTAAATTGTACATAAATATGTTTTTTTAACTTTAATGGAACATATAATTTCAATTTCTTACCATGTATGGTTCATCCTTGTGTTTGATTTTCCCTTGAATCTTGTTAATAAAATTACAAATTGTGTGTCTGAATGAAATGTCCTAAATATCCAAAGTGGTCACTGTTGTGACTTCTTCAAAGCCCATAACCACTCTATTAAAAGATTGATAAGTATAAGCCTCACTATCACATCCAATGTTTGGGAAATTGAAACCATGAGGAATGTCTGCAATAACTAGGGAGTATTCCCTTTCAGGTATGAGTTTTGCAATGTCTTCACAATCACCTTGTATTATTTGATATTGGATAGTGTCTAGACCATTCCAAATTAAATGAGTAAGAGTAGGATCAAGTTCAACATTCCTAAGACATTGCTTTCTCACCCTTTCCAACTTAATTTTTTCAAAAAATATTTTGAAAGTATGTGATACTCCACATGAATCCTTCTTCAACATCTCTACTGAAAAAAATGAATATAATTAGAAGTGATGAAATAATAAAAAAAAATACATATGAATAAAATGAATGTAAAAATCTACATACCTTTTTGACAAGGATAATTTTAGGGGCGAATGTTCGCCCTTTGGCAAAATTAAGGGGTTTTAAATTTTTAGTGGGCGAATATTTTGTATCATAGTACATTTTTACAAATCACCTCAAATAGCCCACCTTATTTTAAGGGAGAGGGTAAAAAAGGTAAATTTAGCCCTTGAAATTAGGACTTACATCCTTCCATTCGCCCATTTTCAAGAATAGGTTTTATTTAAGTGAATCCTATGGGCCAAATACCATATTTATAAAAGAGGTATTGTAAATTAATAAAAATATAAATAAATGAGAGGTTTGGTAAATAAATAAAACATTTTTTATATTTACTCCATAAGTCACCTTATATACATGTAAGGGTGTAAATAAATAAAAATATAAGTAAAGTGGAGGTATGGTAAATAAATAAAAATATAAATAAACTAGATGTATCGTAAATAAATAAAACCTCTTTTTATATTTAGTCTATAACCCTCGTTCTATTTATGAAGGCTCAAGAAAGAGGTTTTATTTAAGTGAATCCTATGGGCCAAATACCATATTTGTAAAAGAGGTATGGTAAAATTAATAAAAATATATGGTAAACAAATAAAACATTACAAATAAAACATTTTTTTATATTTACTCCATAAGTCACCTTATATTTACGAACACTCAAAAAATGGGTTATATTTAGGTGAAACCTATGGCCAAAATACTATGGGACAAATACCATGGACTAGATTGTTATTAATACCATGCAAAAGACCATTATTAACCCTAATATTAGAATTAATGAAAATAAAAATGGCACATGGTATTGACCCATGGTATTCACCAAAATGGCACATGGTATTGACCCATGGTATTCACCTCGAATGTAGCCTATTTAAATGGGGGGATTAAACCAGCATGTAGCCTATGCTAAGATTCACTAGGACTTTACAAAGTTTTATTATTTAGTGAAAGACTCACCAAGATCTTACAAGATTTTATAATTGAGTAAAATATTCGCCATGCCTGGTGAGAGATTCGCCAAAAAATTATATATACATATTATATTACTGATAAAATCGCCTTCCATTTTTCCTATATAACATGGAGGTTCGCCCATTTATTATATTTATAAATTTAGGGGGGGTTCTTAAAATTTTCCCTGCTTTTTGAATGCAAGATGCAAATATTTAAGTGTAATTGTAGAAAATTATTCTAGGTAGTTGCATACAACATCATCCCAACTCTCTTCATTCAACATTCTGACCATATGTTCTTGTATTTTCATATGAATCTTATTATTGAATAAATAAAGTAAAAATTATTAATATAGTGATATGTATAACAAATACTACCAACAATAATATGTTATATTTAAAAGAAAATTATAATCCAAGAAAAAGAAAAAATAATTTAACAAACATGCTTTTGAAATTCCAAAAACATTTCGTCAAATGATAATTCATCTGACTTCACATGACATAGTATTGATTTGACTAGTTCGTCATCCTTTACTCCTTGTATGTTCTGTAAGGTGTGATAGTCATATCATCTAGAAGATGCCTCATTTCAGAGTTCTTCATACTGTTGGTACATGTTATGAGTTTATAATTTTTAACCTGTTCATGTTTTTATGGAAATATTCTCCCACATGTCAAAAATATCAATCAATTCCCATATCTCTCTAGTTATAAATTCCAATTGGAAAATGTTATCCATGCACTTGAATAATTTTGAATTTACTTTTCCACCTTTTGAATTGGTTTTATCCTCAATTTGATAACCTATTTCCATACAACATTCCTTCTGAAAGCTTAAAATAGCTTTCTTCTTCTCCCTATTGTTAGCACTCCTTAGTGTCCTAAGGCTAAGAAAGGAGACCGATGGAGGTAACCTCAAACCAATATTTTGATTTGGCAGCTACCCCTACCGAACCATTGAGGGATCTCTCTATGGTCACATCCAAGGATTTGACTGGTGTAAGAATGTATTTTAGGCTAGATAGTTCAGCTCAATTTAGGGTTTATGATTTTAAGGGTTTTTCTCAAGGAGGTCTAGGTCTAGGGGGCTATGTCAGGGTTTCCAAAAGATGATTTTGCAGAGATATAACTGAGAAAGGTATGCATGCTTAGTTAACATTATTGATTTGTCATTATGTATAGGGTAGAAAATTAAGGTTTCAAGATGAGCACGAGTTTCATGAATTCATTTATGAGAGGAAAATGTAACAAAAATATGAGATTTTCATAAAAATAGAGAAAATGCTTAATAATTTTGTTTAATACTGATGGAACAATCAAAAGAAGGCATTAAGATGGAAGTAGAGAGAACAATGCATTGATACTAATGATAATAGAATAAAAGACACTGCAAATGAACATACCACATGAATCCTACTATAATAGTTGCAACTCATGTATATTACTCCTACAAAAGGTCACAAGTACACTAGCTCCACAAGCCTTTCACTAAAAAACATCCAACATTATATATCACTTAGATCAGGTTACATATAGGTCAAAAACCACTTTCCCCCTCTCAAGGGTCGAATCCATCAATATAGGAACAATTTACATGATTATCCCTAACCAAACCTAAAACTAGGGAGGTTAAGAAACAAACTCTCCATTTAGTTTTGACTAGCCTTACTAGCACTAATGACCATCATAACTACATCAAATTTACATTTACAAGATTAATGAGATTTAATTACAATCATTTACATCATGCCAACTCAAAACAAGAAAAATTACATAATTAGAAATGGATTTTGATTGAAGAAACCCAAAAATTTGACGTGTTGAGAGAAGCGCAACGAATCTCCTCAGAAGCATAGTGAATAGTTTGAAGGCACTTTTGAGTGACTTTTATTTGTCCATTTTCTGAAATGAAGGAAGATCTCGAAATATTGCGATGTCGAGTTTTCTGTAGAGCTTTCAAGCATGCAAAATTACCTCTCCAAGGTTGATAAAATTGATTCTTTCTAAGACTGCTCCAAAAGCGCAACAAGGGTGTTATAGACAATTTTGTGCCTTACAGCAACAAGCATGAATTGTCAATAATCCAAGGGATCCAAAGTTCCCTAAACATGATGTTCCTACCCCTAGAGGAACAAGGTCAGCAAACCAACAGCTCTTAGATCAGTTCTCCGCCTGAAAACACTCAAAAACAAGCAATCCTGAAATCAAAGCAGGTGCTCCACTAGGCTTCTGCGCTGAAACACAACTGCTCCATGGTGTACCTGCGTTGCAAAGCAGGTAGAACAAAGCCCACCTGCATTGAGCGAGTTTGGACATGTGGCACACTGAGTCATTGCTTTGGAATCTTCCAAAAATGACACTTGGATCAGGTATTTCGCCTTGTGATGAGTCAGAGGCTTTGTTTCTCCAAGTGGAAGCAAGGTTCACCAAGTGGACTCAAGAACTGAAGATCAACTAAAGATTAACTGAAGAGAGAGAGGACACAAGGCAGCTACACATCAGTTGCAAGCTAACTCGTCCTTTCTCAATTCATCTATATATTGAGCTCTCTCCTATGAGCTCAGGAGGCTGGAATTTTGTGCAAAGTAATGATATGCTGTTGGTTTCATTATTGAGTTATTGGGTGATTGTTTGAGAGAGGTGAAGAAGAGAAATTCTTTCTGCTGGGAGGTGTTGCTGGGTTGGAGCCTGCAATGGTTGTAATACTCTCAGAACCTTTATTTCTTCATTAATAAAAGCTATTGAGGTTCTTCTATGTGCTCTTGTTTCAATTATGTATTGTGATGATTGCATGTTTGGTTTACACTAATCCATGAACCAGTTATGATTGCATGCCTCTTGTAGTTTCCTTCTTTGTTATTGTGCAGGATCTCACTGTAGCTGGGCGAGCAGAAGAACAAAGAGCTGGGAGCAAGCGGCCAAAGAGAAGAGTTCGGATTCGACATTAAGTGCAAGGCAACGGTTAGTGCTTTCTCCATTCTCTTTAGCTTTCATAAAGAAGTAAACCTTAAGTAGTTTGTTTTACAGTTGTTGCTAAGGAACTGTCACCCTTAGAGTGGGATAGGGTCATCCGAGTCGGATACTTTTCCCTACAACAAACTGGCAACTCCACTGGGGATCGTATCCGTTTGATTGTGTTTGTAGTATTTTGCTATTCATTTCTTGAACAACAGAGTACCGAATCGAAAAGCTTTTGACTATATCAAAAGCGAAGTAGAGGGCAGCTACTCTTGCTCATTTTCTAAGCAGATTCATGATTTGAAGAGCTGATCTACAAGGATCCTTGTAAGCTCTTAGTGATAGCTTTTCACCTTCTAAATCATCCCTTTGAGTGTGCTTGACTGATTGCTTTTGATTTGAGCAAAAACCGTGCATTTTTGAGAAAATTATGACCCGGAAACTGTGAAAACGCAATTCTCGTTTTCCAAAGCAGGTAGTACACAGGTACCTGCTTTGCAACGCAGGTCCCGAACTAGCTACCTGCGCTGAGAGCCAGTTTGGCTGTGCAGAGCCTGCGTTGGCCCAAATTTGCTTAGTGCATTTGGGGTTTCCTCCTTTCTCTTGCCTGTTTTCACTTAGTTTTGCTGCTAGGTGTCAGTCTTGTGCCTGTTTTGAAACCAATATTACTTGCCATCATTCCGCCTCTGTTATATAACGAAATTGTACTTGTTCTTTGTATTTCTTACTCATTTACAATTTCCCATAACGAAAAGTAAACTAGTCTTGCTTTTGGCCTCTTAGATCTGAACCTGTGTTAGGCATTTTGCTGGTCTAAAGAGTTGGCTTGTTTGCTGTCCATAGCTGATTAGTCATTTTACTTTCGTTAGTATGGTTTGATTTCATGTATTTCCAGTGATTAAACAAGTGAATCTTAAGGTGTCTTTTGATTTTGGACAAACTTGTTTACTTTCGCTTTAAATCGAAATCAAAGTTATATAACCACTTTCTTTTTGTATCCATCCACATTAAGAAAGGGAAAAGAAAATACATGCATTGTGCATTTTGCATTTGACTGTGTGCTTGACGATTTAGGAAAGATTTGCATTTTAGTGTGTGCTCTATGATCTGTGTGAAAAGATTTGCCTTTCTTTTCCCTCAGTAGTTAAGGTTTTCAAAGTTGAAAGATTGAAAAGTTTGCTTCTCATCTTAGACTGCATTCAGGAATTTGTTATATACATCTCGTGGTGATCCTTAAAGGCAAACTGATAAGCAAGATCAACATTAAAATAAATCCAATTTACATAACAACGCTTTGTAACATAACGCAAACACATAGAGGTCTAGGTAGAGACGTGTTCCGGCGTCGTTAAACATAGTGACTGTCGATCTCTACGAAGGTGGGTGATTCCTCCTGAGAGTCGGTGGCACTAATACGGACTTGTGCTCCCACGTACCGTCGAGTATATATTGGGAGACCCCTATAGGCAATTATCCTTTATCCATAGGAAGCCGTGTCGACCGCCCTACTGATCGCGATGCAGTGAACACAGCATTCACTAAGATCGACCACCCGTACCGTAAAACGTATTCTGTGGTTTCGCGAAAAGTTTGGCACACCCTCTGCCTAGAACTCCAGAGCAGTTTCTTTTGGCCTTTTTCAAACTCTATAACTGAAAAAGTCCATCCGAGCATTTGTCACTTCGGGCTCGTTAAAACATTGAAGGCGACTAGAGTCATCTTTAGCTTTTTCTCGACTCTTAAAACATGAAAAAGCAAGTTTGTGTCTAAAAGCGTCATTAATAAAATTTATTTTAAGCGGAACATAATCACCTGTTATTCCCACGTTGATCTTTCAGTTGAAAAGTATGGAGCCCACCAACCAAGGAAGTAACCTTGGCGGAAGTCCAAATCCCTTCTCCTCTTGGGGAGATGTTGGTGCGCCTCATATGGCAACATTGTCACTTCCAGGATTGACAATTGGCCTACCTGTATGGCTCTTTTCAACTAATGTAGTCCAAATCGCCACTAATCCTGAGCAGTCGAATCAACAGTCAGACCAATCTAGAGCTACCCACCAGCCTTTCATTTCTTACAATTCTTCCTCTGATCCTTCATCTTCACAAGGTAGAGCCGGCAAAAGTCAGCCTCCCATGGAGAAGAAGGAAAAGAAGAAGAGAGAAAAGAAGCAGAAGGGGCCTATGGCGAAGGCGACTGGGGGCAAGCAAAAGACAGCTGACAAAAACCCACACACTGCACCGACCAGGCCTAAATCGCCATGTGTCATTTGCAAAGGGGTCCACTTCCATCGTGATTGTCCTTGTATTCCCCGGATACTAAGGGACTGGTCCCCAAGGTTGCACAATCCGGTAGCATCAACCTCTGGTAGTCATGTTGATTGCAGTCCGTCAACTAGCGAGAGTGAAGGACGAAGAGGGAGACCAAGATCACCCTGTATATTGTGTGAAGGCGAGCATGCCATCCACCGATGTCCATTCTTAGATGAGACAAAGAGAGTTTTAGAAGATCGTCCGGTTTCACCGTTACGACTTCCTCCTGGATACCAAAAACTCGCGCCTAATCCCTCGGTAGTTGAAAATCCAGCTGACCCGCTCAAGTAGTCAGCTGAAGTGTCGGTCATTGAGAATGAACCTACTGAATCCAGACCAGACGAAAGTCTAAAGGTCGAAACGGCAGTTGACCCGGTTCTTCCTTCAGAGGTTTCATCGTCCAATGACTCTGTCATTGAAGACCCATCTTCAAATGACACCCTCACTGAAGAGGATAAGGATGACACCGTCCATATTCTTTTCATCAACACAGACTCTGATGAGCATCAGGGCAATGCGCCCATTCCTTTATCGCAGGAAGGAACATCGTCAGGGTCGTATCTGGCTGTCTATTCGGTCCCACCACCAAGCAACCTAGTTGTATCCTTTGATTGGAATCAACTAGGCAGACCCCGGTTACCAGCCAGTATCCCATTCAGAATCATAGTCCAAATCTACAGAATGGTGATGGCTAGAACTATCATTGATGAAGGGGCATCTGTGAGTATCCTTTCCTCTATTGCTTGGAAATCACTGGGTTGCCCGGCGCTTTTACCTGAGATGAGAAATCTATCAGGTTTTGATAAAGGAACCAGTCACCCATTAGGGATTCTCCCCAATGTTCCAGTTACATTGAAAGGGAAGACAGTTCACATGAACATCATGGTCGTCCAGGGACCCTTGGCATATAACTTACTCCTTGGACGAGACTATATATATTGCATGGAGGCAATAGTGTCCTCGCTCTTTAGAGTCATGTGTTTTCCGCACGAAGGAAGAATGGTCAAGCTCGTAGACCAACTTTCATTTCCAGGATCACGCATTGCAAATAGTCAAATACCATCCCTTAACGGTTTATTCACTCAAGGAATGCCACCGCCCCCGGTTCTACTTCCCGATGAATGCGAGTAATTCGGAAAGAAAGAACTGGGACCCAGGGGGCATGCACCCTGGCCTGCCTCGGGCAGAGAAAACCTTAGGTATAAAGTTAATTTCCGCAGAAGGATGGACTAGTCCGTACCCCGTCCGGCAGAGGAAGAGAGGGTTGTTCTAGGATAAAATTCTTTTGTCAAAGTTATGTTGAAGCGAAGAATCGCTCCCTTTGTCTAAAAAAGTAGGCTCTCCTAAGGAGGAGATCCATTTGTGGCAGCAAGTAGCCACCATCTTTGAATGTCAAGCCTCACCCATTAAAACAATATGTTTTGAAGGATAAGTAGGGGCAGTCTCCAAAGAAAGAGATGAAATTGCTGCAACAAGTAGTCACCATCCTTAGCAACCTAATGATAGACATCGCCGAAAAAAGAGTTTAGTTTGCGGCAGCGAACAAAACCATTTTTCGGATAATAAGTAAGAGATGGCAGAATCTCGAAATTATACTTTATACCTGGGGGCATGCAAACCTTTTGGAGTGCAAGCATGGGACGACTATTTATTTATTAAATTTTTAGGTCCTCCCTTTAAACCTGTAGGTCTAACCCGTTAAACTCGTAGGATTAGCCGTTTCCAGCTTGCATAAAGAAAGGATGAAGGGCAAAAGTTAAAACCTGCCAAATTGGAGTAATTAGTGAGGTATCGCTCCTTAAATAAGATTACCTCACCTAAAGCATTCCTTGTATTAAGACTGGTATTTTGAGCAGTTTTAGCAATGTTCATGCTCGTTAAAAAATAAACGCAAGAATCGAGCAGTTTTTGTGTAGAGTTCATGCTCGTTAAAAAATAAACATAAATTGTGAGCAATCTTTCCCTAACAGTTCAAGCTCATCCAGAAAAAATGAACCGGTAAACAACCTCGAGAAATGTAACCTTTGAAAGCCATATTAAAAGCCCTTGGTCGTGTTTATATGCCATCACCTCCATCCGTTCATTTGGCCAATCGTTCACCTCCATATGTTTTTTTACCCATTTTGAGGAACAGCTGCGAAGAGTGATTTCACTTAGCCATCCTTGTGACACTGCCGTGATTGGAGAATTCCAACCTGTACCTGGAATTTGCTGCTATCCCTGTTCATCACTCGTTCCTCAAAAGACGAGTCTTCTTTGAGCTCTTTTCACTGACTCGTAAAATATGAAAAGTTTGCCGAGTTTTGGCCTTCCAGCTCGTTAAAGCGACCGGAAAGCTATCCCTCCTCTAGATTTTAATCTTTTTGGACCTGAGGGATTATTGCACAAAAAGATCGAGCGCTTGTTTTGTTCGGCTTGTTAAAGCAACCGAAAATTCATCCCTTCTGTATTGTTTTAAACTTTTTCGGACTTAAGGGATTAGATGACGAAAAAGGAATTTTGGAGTTAACTTTTCGTACCTTTTCAGACTCTCTAAAAATGAAAAGGACCGAGTTTTCTTTGTCGTTAGACTCGTTAAAATGATTAAATAGCGACAAACTTGTCTTTAGACGAGAATGAGTTTCCCTATCGCTAGGCTCGTTAAAACATAGCGATGGGCTTGCCCGAAGGGCAGGTTATAGAACAAGCATATGTTATCCTCCTCAAGCTTGACAAAAATAAAGAGGTACTGGTCAGCAATGACTGGGGAAAAATTGGGAGAACCTCACAGCATTAATGGTAGCAAGTCGCTCTTGAACATGACACTTTGTCCTCCGTATCACATCGGGTTGGGTTGTTTCATTCACCGGTCGCATAACCATGGTCCTCGCCACACCATCCGCAATTGGGGTAATGCTACCAATCCATCACATCAGTGTTGTTATATGTTCAAGAGATGTGGTTCTGTAAAGAGTCAACCGTGTTCCACCCACTGCCATACATTATCCTTCATCCACTTCATGACCGCCGCCCTGAATCATACATCACAGTTTGTTTTCACCTCATCACAATCACTAGCTCCGTTCCGTGTCACTGATGTGGGATTCATTAAGGCCCTCCTTTGACGGATCACTCCTTGTCGACATCAGCTCATTATCCAAGGAGTTGATCTAGGAACAACCCCTTCAGTACTTTGAAGCTTGCATGCCTCAATGGCAAGTTTCTCACTTCCGGCGACAGGTATATATCAATGACCTTCGACCAGAAGATTTTGCATGGTGGTCGACGCCAAGTCCTTTATTCCCACCATGTAGATTGTACTGTCGTACCTTGAGGGTCATCATCCTTATCGGTGACTCCTCTCGCGCTTGTTAACGGTTCACATCATTGACCGGTAATCAAGCGATGTCTTTCCATGTTCGACTTCAAGAAATTCTCACATGGATCGACTTGTACATCGAGTGAAGATCGGAAGAGATTGAAGACCCCGGATCTAGTTTCATCCATCCGGGCTGCGATATATATTCAGGACATAAAGACATTTGATATGTACATCATTACAGCAGATGATCATCCTTCTCAAAGGATGATAACTTCGACAGAGAATTATCAGTCTACAATCAGACGATCGTCTGTTCTATGTACCAAAATGTATTTATAAAGCTGAGCATGGGAATGCCCGCCTCAGCTAGATCATGGAAAATGTATGAAAAATAATGTATTGTATTGTATCTTATTACAGGACACTTCTCAGCAGATTGAATGAACTTCGGATCCTCTCAATAAAGCATTTCACCCGATAAACGACCTCATACTTTAGGGGGCATCTGTTATAGACAATTTTGTGCCTTACAGCAACAAGCATGAATTGTCAATAATCCAAGGGATCCAAAGTTCCCTAAACATGATGTTCCTACCCCTAGAGGAACAAGGTCAGCAAACCAACAGCTCTCAGATCAGTTCTCCGCCTGAAAACACTCAAAAACAAGCAATCCTGAAATCAAAGCAGGTGCTCCACTAGGCTTCTGCGCTGAAACACAACTGCTCCATGGCGTACCTGCGTTGCAAAGCAGGTAGAACAAAGCCCACCTGCGTTGAGTGAGTTTGGACATGTGGCACATTGAGTCATTGCTTTGGAATCTTCCAAAAATGACACTTGGATCAGGTATTTTGCCTTGTGATGAGTCAGAGGCTTTGTTTCTCCAAGTGGAAGCAAGGTTCACCAAGTGGACTCAAGAACTGAAGATCAACTAAAGATTAACTGAAGAGAGAGAGGACACAAGGCAGCTACACATCAGTTGCAAGCTGACTCATCCTTTCTCAATTCATCTATATATTGAGCTCTCTCCTATGAGCTCAGGAGGCTGGAATTTTGTGCAAAGTAATGATATGCTGTTGGTTTCATTATTGAGTTATTGGGTGATTGTTTGAGAGAGGTGAAGAAGAGCAATTCTTTCTGCTGGGAGGTGTTGCTGGGTTGGAGCCTGCAATGGTTGTAATACTCTCAGAACCTTTATTTCTTCATTAATAAAAGCTATTGAGGTTCTTCTATGTGCTCTTGTTTCAATTATGTATTGTGATGATTGCATGTTTGGTTTACACTAATCCATGAACCAGTTATGATTGCATGCCTCTTGTAGTTTCCTTCTTTGTTATTGTGCAGGATCTCATTGTAGCTCGGCGAGCAGAAGAACAAAGAGCTGGGAGCAAGCGGCCAAAGAGAAGAGTTCGGATTCGACATTAAGCGCAAGGCAACGGTTAGTGCTTTCTCCATTCTCTTTTGCTTTCATAAAGAAGTAAACCTTAAGTAGTTTGTTTTACAGTTGTTGCTAAGGAACTGTCACCCTTAGAGTGGGATAGGGTCATCCGAGTCGGATACTTTTCCCTACAACAAAGGGGGTCAAAACAGTGGCAAAAACATGATGTTTAGCATGTATTTTGAATTTTTCTTGCAAAATGGAAGCTAACATGGCTCACAAGTGAAATTTATGCCATGTAAAAGTCAAAATAAATCTAAGCATGTAGGATTTTTTTCATTTGGCTTCCTCAGGAAAAAGCGCAACAAATTTACACTACACTTTTAGCAGTGTAAAAGTCCATAAATTGCCAAAAATCCACAAAACCTTAAAATTTGAAAAAATGCCTTTAAAATTGGTATTTCAAGATGATGAATGGTAGGCTAAGCAATCAGATAATAATCAACTAAAAAATCTATGTTGTCACTCTTCCTTAGCCTCATTAGGTTTTTTCTTCAAATTTCTAATCCTCATCTTGTTGACCTGGTTCTTGGTGTAGTAGTGCCTAGACATGTTTCTTTGTAGTTTAATGTCCCTATTAGCCTTCTTCAAAAGCATCACCAAGTGTTCATTAACCATGCCAAGTCACAACTCCTTCTCTTTCTCAAACTTAGTTGCTATAATGTTGTCAATGGTGTCTAGGGTTTGAGATGAGGATGGATTTTATGCTTATTGTCCTTTCTTTGCCATAGCCCTGGTGGTAGTCCTCTCAAGATGTACCTTTGTGTATTCATGTTACTACTCTCCATCCATGATGTCCTATGCTTCCTTATCTTCATGATGGTGACCCAAATTATGGACATGACTCCCTTATTTGATTTTGATGACTAACATAATGATGAGAATCAAGTGAAATCCTAGACCATAACCTTGACACATTAGCTATTTTGATGACCTAGGACACCTATATGATGACATGAACATGCTGACTAATGATCATCATGAGTAATTGAAGGGAGTAGAACTAACCTGGACAAGAACTACTGATCATTTGACAACAAAAGCATGTCAAATTTTATTTGAAAATATAACAATTTGACTTAAGACCTTATCAACCACATGGAAAGAGTACATTTGATCACTGGTGACTCATACACACTAACACCTTCCACACTTTTCTATAGATTCATTATGAATAAATCTAACACTTTGGCTTAAATCAATATATATTCTATACTCATTATCACCATTATGATCACATGCCAATAATTTTTCCTTCGTTTTTGTTAAACCAACATAAATGATGTATTTTACTATTCCTCGATCAATTGTGTTTTGGCCACTTTTGAATGGTTCCCTCCTATTACATAATATTTTTATTCAAAATATCATGTCCTATAAAATTCCTCTTTGTTGGGAACTTGAATTATATCAACATGAACAACATAATCCACCACATGTGCATATGGATTGTACCTGGACAAAGTTTTCAAATTATGCATGGGCCCGATAGGCTCGCCCATGGGCCTTCAGCCCAAAATTGGACCCTTGGCCTAGTGGAGGGGCTGAAGACCCATCCACGGGTCTCATCGGGCCCACGCTGACCTACCCGTAGCGCTTTGACCCAATAATAATAATAAAACAAAAAATTAATTGTTTTTTTTTTAAACCATACTTATATTGTTTTTAATATATATATTATATATATATATATATATATATATATATATATATATATATATATATATATATATATATATATATACCTTGGCCTAGTGGAGGGGCTAAAGACCCATCCACGGGTCTCAGCGGGCCCAAGCTGACCTACCCGTAGCGCTTTGACCCAATAATAATAATAAAACAAAAAATTAATTGTTTTTTTTTTTAAACCATACTTATATTGTTTTTAATATATATATATATGTATATATATAATATTCATACGATCTCTTCTTTCACTCATAATCAAGGCAAGTTACAATAATAAAAATTTGTTCAATGGCCTCAACCTACCCATTAGGAAACTAGATCTTATAAGCCATCCAAAATCTCATAAGTTTAACTCTATCAAACTTGGCCTTATAGGCTTGAGTTTCTAAGTACCAAGGTGCATCCACAATAAAATAACTAAAATAGTACCTACTATTCGACATTTACAACATATATATAGATAAAAAAGATTCATACATCCTAAACACTATTCATCTTCAGATGACTCTACCTGGGCAGGGTCCTTATCACTAGAACGAGGTAACTTTAATTGAAAGAGACACAAGATTTGATTCTCAATACGACCCACGGAAATATTATATTGTTGGATTTTGAATTAGATAAATTGCAATTCTTTTTGCATATCTTGGAGGCCAAGGTCTGACTTAGTTGTGTTGGTTGAAACAATCATAATGGCTTTAGCCATCAAATTCTTCATGAACCAATACAAAATAACTATCTTCTTGAACTGGGTGGTATGGCCAACAGTATGCCCCATATTTAGAGCTAAGAGATGTCAGTCTGTCACTTACATTTCAATCTCCACGCGTTTGTTAAGCTCTGACTCCCAAGATGTGATGACCTAATGCACTTGGGCTAGAGTACCAAATGTATAAGCTTGTACTACTTCCTATATGATCTCTACATCCAAACTTATGTCCCTTTTCCTTGGAGGAATAGCAGAGGGGGAGCCTTTCACACCTTTCATTTCTTTCTTCCTATTCTTACCCCGGCTGCCATTTCCTAATTACAAGAAAGCACGAGGGGTCAAACACACCATGTTTCCTATCATAAATTTAGCTAAACACTAGACAAACCGACAATAAGGAGATGACGAGGGATGTTTCCAAAAGGTCGACCCGTCACCACAGAACACACTTTGATCACTCAGACATGAGACAATTACATTAAAGACATGCAAGAAAGCTTGACTATTAGGGCAGGTCCAAGTCAAAAAACTAAGAGGGACACTTGGAGGCTTCCAACATCGAGGGATGCCACAACATACCACTACAGTCGCAGAAGAACCATAACACAAAGTAGGACTAAATAATTTAAGCCTTTGCATGAACCGAACAACAAAAACTTCTCCCCCATGTTTCAAGAATATATGTTTCACCACAGAATCATCATAAATAAAATGAAAAATGGAAATTTTCAAAGAGAGTAAAAAAGAACCCAAACCTTACATAACCCTCCATCTTCTCACACCATTCAGTGTCAAATTTTTAGGGAGACCAACCACGAACACACATAATTATATTAGATAAAAGTATGCCAAAGAAGAAGGAAATAGATAGAGAAAAGGCACACAAATAACAAACACATATGCCCAAAATTGTTCAGGTTTCCAAATTACGATCCCTAAACCACCCAACATGCCCAATTCTAAAAACAAGATTTCCATCACACATTGAGAAATTAACACCAACATAGACTTTCCACAGAACCAAATAGTCATTTCTGATAGACTTTCCACAGAACCAAACAATCATTTATGAACCATCCATCATTCCTATTACCAACATCATGACAACCATCCCTACTTCCATCCATTTAAATAGGCAGGAAACATCAAGGCAAAGGAATATAGAAAGAGACATACACGCATACAAGTGCCATAAACCTGAGTGTGGTAAGCCCATCCAGAACCTGATGATATCAACACGAGTAGGTTAACATTCTCACCTCTGAGCGCCAAACACCTGCACTCCGACCACCACCTTCAACCGAGGCAATTGCATTAAACAAGTTTCCTTCCTCCACCACTTGGAGATTTACCTTTGTAGCATTCTCTGTCGCATTAAATTCCATACTCCCAACTATTGGCCTTCGCCAGTTACCACACACGCTTTTAATGAGAGTTGGCCACCCTTCGGCTGATCTTCCCATCTTATCATTCATGTCGTAGATACCAACAAGGATATTGTGATGGTTTACATCCTTATCGAGGGTAAAATGAATTCAATATATATATGTATATATGTATATATATATATCTATATATATATATATATATATATATATATATATATATATAGATATACATATACATATACATATACATATATACATGTATACATATATTTATATGTATATATGTATATATGTATATGTATATATATATATATACATATATATGTATATATGTATATATATACATATATATATCTATGTATCTATATATATATACATATATCTATATCTATCTATCTATATATATATATATATATATATATATATATATATATATATATATATATATATATATATATATAAGCCAATATATATGGTTTAATTTTTATTTTTATTTTTAACTTTTGAGAAAAAAAGAAAAATTTTAATAAATGAATTTTTTTTCTAATTGAATAGTTTAATGGAATTTTTATAATTTCAATAAAAATTCTAATGGAATTCATGAAGGAATTGAAATCCCCCCCAAACGAAATTAAAACAAATTTAAAAAAAAATACAAAAAAAGAAAATAAAAATTAATACCGCTTTCTTCATTTCAAAGCCCCAATTTTTTTTTTTAGCTCAAAATTTCTCCTAAAAGTCCTACAAATTTGAGTTTTATTTTCATTTTCTTCGCTATAAAAATATTAAAAAAATAGATTTTTTTATGTGGTTTTTCCTGTAAAATATGATAGTGCAAAAAAAATTGAAAAAAAAGTAAAAACAGTAAAAGATAAATAAAAACATTGCAGCATAAAGACCATAAAAAAACAAAATTTCCCCAAATTCCTCTTTAAATAGTCAAAATAGAAGGAAAACTAACCTTTCAAATGTGAAAAACTCCCATTGAATGTGTTATCGATGACAATGTAACTCCTCTGCAAAATTGCTCCAAAATTTTTAACAAAACCTAGAAGACTTGATGTGATGTGACAAATAGAAACAATGAATGTTATTATATAGAGAAGATTGTGGGATTTGTTTAGCCTTCCTCAAATCTGGAATACAAATTAAAACTTAAAAAATTAATATATATTTAATATTATAGTTTTAGATTAGATTTTTATTCAATGTGGGTTAAAAAATAAAATATTCATTATAAAAATTAATTTATTTGTGTAGTCAATGTTAAATAATTTAAATAGAAAATTTATTTCAATTTGGAAGGAATGCATTAAATGAAATATTGATGTGGATATTTTGAATGAAAAGTAAGGTGAATTTTTTCAATACCAAAAGGTCAGTAATATGTTTTCATGTAAATTTTAGACAAACAAATTGGAGGGAAATATTTCAAACAATTTTTTTTTTTTTTGTCGTGGGGGGTGGGGGGGTGGGGGGAATTCTTTGTGGAAAAATTTGGGGGGAACTTTAAAGGGAAATTTTCAATATCTAAGCTATATATTGTCATTGGGAGAGAGTGCATTTGTATCATTCGACATCTTTTGGTTGAAGATCATGGATTCTTCTGATAGTGAAGTTTTTCATTCTAAATGATAGACATCTTCATCATGCAACAACTCAATTTATTTGTACACATATAGTAGGAATTCTTTCACTATGAATAGAGAGACAAATTTTCCACTTGTTCTTAGTCCTAAGAATGATGAGAACATAATTGATGAAGGGTAGAAATAATAATTTCCTGTGAATAGAGAGTCAATTTTTCCACTTAGTCCTAATCCTATGGATTATGAAAGCACCATTGACAAAGGGAAGAATGAAGAATTTCCAGTAAATAGAGAGTCAAATTTTCCATGTAGTATTAATCGTAAGGATTATGGGAGAACCATTGATGAAGGGGGGTATAAAGAATTTCCATAGCCAATTTTTTCACATAGCCCTAATCCTAAAGATTATGAGAACCCCACTAAGGAAGGGGAGGGGGAGGATGAAATTTTTTTAGCAAATAAAGATTTTAAGTTTACACTTTTTCATAATCATAACGATTATGAGAGAACCACTGATGAAGGGGAGGATGAAGAATTTCCATTAAATAGAAATTCAAAGTTTCCACTTAGTCCTAATCTCAAGGATTATGAGACCATCAATGCTGAAGGGGAGTATGAATAATTTCCTTCAAATGATAATTTGACTATGAATAGAGATATATATTTTCCACTTAGCCCTAATCCAAAATATTATGCGAGACCTAGTTATGAAGGGGAGGATGAAGAGTTTCTTGAAAATGATAATTTTAGAGGCATAGATGTGAATAATGAATTTTCTCTAAGTGATTCTTTCAAAGGAAATCATGGTGATCACAAATTAAATCCTCCATGGGAGGATTTCAAAAGCACAGATGAAGATGGTGAAGAATTTCGTCCAAGTTAGGATTTCAAAATCACAGATATTGGTAGTGAAGAATTTCCTTCAACTAAGGATGGTAATGAATATTATCCGAGCAATTATGGTGATTATTTATATAACTATGCTCAAAATGATCATAGTTAGGATAATATTCCTCCTAATCATGATGAAAATGCTTCTACAGAGGATAATTACATGATGGAGATGTTGCAAGAAAATATTGTATCTAGGAGTAGGAGTAGAACTTTTCATATCAATCCAAATATTCCAGTTATACAAGGTTTAGGACAGAATATCTCACAAGTAGAAGGTTATGATTATCATATTCGTAATGTATTTCACTGTCGAAATGCTTTCAAAATGTTGGATTCAATTGATAATTTCTATTTGTCTAGAATCCAAGAAAGAATAGAAAAAGATTCCACATTTTATTCAGAAGTATGTTATAAAAGAGAGGTTGGGCCATCAACAATTATCGCAATGTCATGGATGAAAGACTTTTTTTCAAAGCATGGAGAGTGTATGCGAAATAAATACACAATACATATTCCAGATAATTTCTCAAGACAAGAAATCTACAACTTATAGAGAGAATATGGAGAAGATGTTGAAGGATATGGTAATTTTATTACATATTCATATTTTAAAAAGATATGGAAGAATGAATTCAATAATGTTCTTATTCCTAAGAAGACAAGGATGGGGGTTTGCAGTACATGTGCTTCTCTTAAATAAAAAAGGGATAACTGTGAAGGTGCAGAAAGAGGTATTCATTCATAGCATCATTTTTAAAGATTGGATTGTTATCAATTATGAAAATATATTTATGAATAGGTTTCTTTTATTTTATGTGTAGATTAAATTTTCAAAGAACTTCAAGGGCATTGCAAACAACAAACAAATGAAAGAAAAAAATTGTATAAGCATCAAAAGAAGTGTTATGATAATCCAAATAAATATTTGGTTTTGATAATTGATTGTATGGACCAAAAGAAAACACTTCTGACACATTTTTTCTGTACAATGAAAAATTTGCAGTAGGAAAAATGTATTGAGTTTCACTTGGTTGGTTATATGGTATTTAATGGGAAGATGTTTCCAAGGGTTTACTTCATAGCTCAAAATATTCATAATGATGGAAATATGACCATAATGATAATCCATGATGTGTTTCTCATTTGTCTGGTATTCTTCTTGGATTTGTTTATCTGCAATTAGACAACACCAATAGTGAAAAAAAAATCAAACTCTTTTTGGATATCTAAACATGCTTGTTGGATTAGCAATTTTTAAGAAGGTAAAGGTCGGTTTCCTTCTTTTTGGGCATGTTTATGACCATATTGATCAATTTTTTTGGTTTTTCAGTAAAATTGAGGATGAAGGATGTTGGGAACCTCCCATCACTAATTGGATGTATTAAGAAATCATACACTCCAGAGCCTATTTTTCATGTTTTACAAGAAATTATTGACATGAGAATGTTTATTATGGGATCGCATGGTGAGGCAAAAAGCATTGAGCAACTTAATGACATTAACTTCAAGCTTCAATTTTGTATAAAAAATATTGATGGGAAAACACTTATACGAGGCAAGACGTATTAAACTGTTGCAAAATGGGGGTTGTCATTAGGTTTATCATTTTTGAATATCATTCTAAATCATCCAATATTTGCATCAAAGATATTATTATTACAATCAGTTGTTGAAATCCGTAAGGCACGAAATTATAAGAGAGAGAAAAATTATTCTGAATTCCTGGAAGAAATTAAAAAATGTATCAGAGATACATATGAGTACTTTGATGTTTCCCATTCAGTTTGGTGGGAGTCTTTTTTCAATAATAAAAGTGGTATCATTTCAAGATTAATAAATGAAAATAAAATTTTGAATATTCCATTTATTTGGCCGCGAAATATGCCAAATGAATAGGAGGAAAGACACATTTTTGAACAGAAACGATATAAAGGAATTATGAATTCTCCACGGGTAGAGGAAAGATAAATATATATTAGTTCTAAAGGACCATGTGGAAAACGTGAAGCTATGGAAGACCTTTATAGGGGTTCTATGTAGGATGTTAAGGAGGGTTTCATAACAATATTATCAGATGGAGATCCACTTAGCTATCCATTCTAGGTTGCCAAGGTTAGAAAGGTAATTAAAGAAAATGAAGATATTAAATTTCTTGAAGTATATTGGTATGCCACAAATACCCACCCATTCAATGGTGTGTACAAGCCATAGATGGTAGTTGATAAACAAATTGGCAGAAAGAGAAAAATATAGGGTACAAATATAAATCGTCGTTGCACAAACCTCTTGGAATTGGAGGATGTTGACATAGTTGTCTATGAATTCAATTTAGAAAAGAGAGGAACTCTTTGCTTCAAGACCATAAAGATTTTGAAGAAGTTGCTACCAAAAGAAATAGTGTTGAGATGGGTGTGTTATAAACCTAGTAGTAAATATAAAATACTTTTGAAACATGAAATGGTGGGCCTGAATGTTGACTCATATGGGGGTCTAGTTTATGAAAGAGAAGGATATGGTTCATCTTCATCTGCATCCAGTCATTCATTTGAAGATGTAGATTTTGATGGTGTGCCAAAACCTATGGGTGATTTTGAATAAATGTCTAAGACATTTCTATGTAACTAATGTTTGCATCATAACATGAAATAAATATTTGGACTTCCATATGATCTTACATAATTTATCAGTCATTTCTATGTTTGTTGGATTCTATGTTTTAATTATGACGAATTCATCTTTTCAGAATATCCACAATGCAATCACAAGGGCTTCACTTAGGAAGAAATATCATACCACGTCGATTCATATTAGGAGATATATATTGAAGAAAAAATGACATAATATATTGGGGGATATATAGGGGGTAAAGGGTTTTTATATTGCCAAATATAAGAAAAGGAGCTTAAAGTTAATGAAAAATATAAAGGGATATAAAAAATGTTAATGAAAAAATGGATACCTATAATATTTAGTGAAAGTAGGGGTCTCTTAAATTGGGAAGCTGTATTCGGTTCATATTGGTAGGGGGTTAAATAATGTGATTTTTAAATGGATTTTCCAACATGTAGTCAAATTAAGGGTATTGTTTAATATGCCACCAATGCATGTCATATGTCTAAGGTCCACTCAGTGAATCCCCCGTGAATGCAATAATGAATCACAAAAACAATGTATGTTATATTCAATGCAACAAAGTTTACAGTTTGATTAAAAGTAAAGAAATTTTAGAAATTAATGTTGCTTTTTTTAAATTATAGAGTGATATTTCCATGATATTATTTATTCTTAACATTTGGTATAAGATAGTTTTAAAAATGTTGAAATTTAATGCCTCGTTAAAATGGGAAACTTCGTTTTGATGGTTGATTTTTAGGTTTTTGTCCCAATAGGATAAGTTGTCTTAGGCTAAGATTTGAAAAGAGTTATAGTTTTAGCTTTTAAAATAAAAATTACTCTTGGAATAGTGAATCTTTCATTTACTTCATATTTTAAAATTGCTTTAGTCATATATTTTTTGCATAATTTCATGGTTGAAATATGTTAAAAACTTAAGTTTTTTAATTCCATGGTTGAAAATTTGTCAAAATCTTAAGGTTTTTAAGAGTTACAATATTTTATCTTTAACGTTATTCTTAAAAACAATTACAATTTTAGGGTATTTTAGAGTCAAGATATTTTATCTTTAACAACATGGATGGAAATTATTTGAATTATAAAGCTTTAAGACATTATATTTTATCTTTAACATCATGTCCGAGAATTGTTGGAATTTTACGGTTTTCCAAAGTCCTCATATTTTATCTTTAACTTCATTTCTAAAAAGTGTGAGAATTGTAACCTAATTTTCAATTTCATTTTTGTTCCAGCATCAACACTTATTGTTTTGAGGGTATTTTCTTCATCTCTTTTGCAAAAAAATATTGGTTTTTCACTTCCATCTAAACAAATGTAGAAATTTACCCTTAAAAAAAACCATCATTCTCCAATACACAATTTTCATTTTTGGGTTGTTTTTTCATGTTTTTCTGGGGTTTTTGACCTAGAGTTCATGTTTTGAGGTACTAGTTCTTGTTTTATCAGAAACTATGTTGATAATCATGACATTGGTGGAGATATTTAATAATTTAACTGTCAAATCGTTAAATTATCAGGAAATATAGAAAGGGTCAATCTAGTGGAAATAGTGGCGATGTGACAAAATGGAAGGAGTGATGGCAGAGGGTGGAAACAATTTTGGGGGGGGGGGGGGTTTATCAGCGTGGGGAGGGGTTATCACAATCCTTGAAATTTCAACACACCATGTCGGGCGGTAAGTGTAAAACCATTTTTCGAACCCCCACTTCATTAGCTTTCAGAGTGCATGGGTCCCACAATTCTTTATTACTTGTTAATCTGAGCAGTGATGATCCAGAGTGTCCAATGATGCTCACACGATAACTTTTATTGGAAACACATTTATTTATATTTAAAATAACATTTAAATAAAATACTCGGGCCTATATCAAACTTTAAAGCAACATTTCAACATTTTCTCATCTTTATTACAAAGTGCAGGACAAAGTTAACTTAATTTTTTTTTAACTATACAATTTAAAGATAAACTACATAGGTAAAAAGAAGTTACCACATGCTCTATCTGTGAAATCATTCTTTATGTTATTCAATATGTGGAACTAAAGTTTTAGATTACAATTAGTCAATTTCGTGAAATCCACAATCAAGGAGATCAAAAAAGATTTCCTTTGAATAAAAAAAAAATTGTGTGTTCTATTTATTTTCTAGGGAAGTATATGATTAATTATTCCACTTTTATTAGTCCTAACAACTTAATCCGCTCCTATGAGCCAAGGGAGTTTAGTCACATTCGTAAGTTATAAAATTTACCATACCTATACTCACATTATGTTTCTACTAAATGGGTTTCCCTTGATGCAAATATTCTATATATTACGATATGTTCTAACACATATTAACATTGGTTACTTTTGAGTGGTGCTATACTTTATTCTATATAATATAGACATTTCAACCCTCTTCTTAGCACCTTTTTACATGAATTTACATCCTTTAGGAGCGTCTTGCATACATTTTATTATGTATTTATATTCTGAACAAAAGAATTCATAGCAAAGGTTCCCCAAACTTCTTAGTCATCATGATGCACTACTACTTTTTGCTGGACTCCTAAACTTACAAACACGAATTTGTGAAATTTTCAGATTGTTCTATGTTGTATCAATTACTTCAGTCTAATTCAATACTTCATTTAGCAATATTTCCAATAACAATTAGTCTTACCAGACATCAATAGTAATTGAAGATAGAACAATAAATGCAATGGCAAAGGAGACAATCAACACATCAACAAGAGATAGCAAGTTTGGTCAAAAAGTAGGGGGAAACCCCATGAGGGGGAAAATTATCTACGTGGATATTGGTGGCCACCTACCTATTCCACTTGAATGCCCAACACTGCCTCTTTTAGTTTTTTGGTTTCCTTAATTATAGCACAATTTACTGTTTTTGGAAGTTCTCCGGGTCCTGAACTTTCAGAGCCGTTTTGAGGCCCTAAACAATGTTTTTAGGGAAAGCAGAGAGACAAGAAATGTCACAAACCAACTTGTAGGTTCATTTTCTGCCTTCTCTTCGAGGTCTTCAAAACAAGTTATTATGATAGAAAAACGTAAATCGTATGCCAAAGCTACAACCCCGCAAAGTTGTGGTACCAATTTACCCAAACAAGGCCCACAATTTTGGTGCTTCATTTCCTAGGGTTAGTTTTTTGGATGTTTAGGGTTTTCGATTGTTTCTCAACAATAAGTAGGCCTTTAAACCTCATTATAACATATTTCACATGCATGTAGCTACCACATCTCTTCTCAGAGATAAGCTACCATCGTCCGAGCTAGTATTAGTTCCATTCTATTTGTAAGCATATTTCAGTGTTTGATATTAATGAAATGAAGTGTTATTTCTACTACATCTTTGTATTTATGGTTATATCTGTAATTTGTTTCATTCCTGTTTAAATCTGAATCAGTGGTATCACAGCGGTCTGCTCTGTTGGGTCCCTATAATACTACTGATTACCCCATTACTATTGTAGTTATACCCCTTATTTATATTGTTGTGCCCCTATTACCCCATATTGTTATTAATGTGCCCATAGAATCCCTCTATTGTTATTTTTGTGGCTTTATATTATTATTGTTAGGTCGGCTGGATTATATTGTGACTCCTTAGACTCCTATATATAGAAAGGAGGTTTTGTCATTTGTATCATCCAAGAATTGTTCATTTATGTAATGTAAAGGAGGTTGCCCCCTCGAAGAGGCTGAATTCTAAGGCGTTGATCTATCTTTTCTATCTTTTCTTGAGCTGGTTTCATAACATTTGGTATCAGAGCTTTGGATTCTAGGGTTTCGCTGCTCCAAACAGGTCATCGTGGAATTTTCGCTATAACTTTTTTCTGTGACGTTTCAGAAGTCGCAAAAAAAACCCATTTGAGAAGAAATCGCGCTGAACCTTGGGTCCGAATTTCAGAGCTTTTCGCGCGATATTTTCGGAGATATGATCTGAGGAAGTTGGTCTTTTTGCAGACTCCTGAATTACATTCAAAACAGGTGACCTGGGGAAAATCGTCATAACTTTCTCTCTGAGGATCGGATTGAAATTTCGTAAGAAGGTACAGAAAGAGGACGGACTGTAGTTTCTTGTATATATTTTTCAGAGTCAAAGGTTGAAACAGTGACTCGTGGCACGTCGTACAAGTTCGCTCTACTGAACTAGTCTATAATCAAGTCACTGTGGGAGATTTGCATAACTCTTTCTTGGAGAATCCAATTTGGTTCAGACTTGTGGCATTGGAAAGAGGACATAGAAGGCTACTACAGGTCACAATTTCAGAACTGGATGATTCGAAATTACAGAGATACATCAGATTCAATATCAGGCTTCTACAAAGTGAAAAAAGGTGTGTAGTTTTTTTTTTTATTTTTGCATAAGCTTGGTTTGAAGGAATTCAAAGGGCATAGTAAAGCATTATTATCGGTAACTGATGCCCCGAGGAAAGAAAATGCAAACACCTAGTAAGGAACCTGAAAGCTCTAGCATGACTCATGAAGAAGAGGAAGAAATGCTACATGATATATCAAAATTACAAGAACAAGTGCAACAAATGTCACGCTCACAAAAGCTAACAGATGCTAAGATAAATGGCGTGGAATCTAAGATAAAGGGCATGGAAGCTAAGATGGATGATCTGAAGACAGATTTGAAGACATACATGGCAGATTTGAAGACAGATTTGACAAATTTTCTACAAGAAATACTTACTAATGGTGAAAAGGTAGTAAAGGAAACTCATGATGCGAACAAAAGAAATGTTAATCATGATTCCATAGACTCTAATGTTGGATCGAAGACCCACCATATTCCAAAAATCGATATGAGGAAGTTTGATGGCAAGGATCCCGCCACATGGATATTACAGATGGAGCAATTCTTCGATCTCAATAATGTGCAAAACACACAAAAGGTACGTATGGCAACTTTATATTTGGAACCAAATCAGTTTGTATGGTATCAATGGCTTTGCTCTCGTAAACAATTTATCACTTGGGCAATTTTTACGGAAGAATTGATAGCACATTATGAGGATACAAAAAGCAACACTTTTTTTAGCCAATTGATAAGTCTCAAACAAAAGGGTTCAATAATGGAGCACATTGAGGAGTTCCAAAAATTGAACATAAGGGTAAAAGATATTCCAGAGGAGCATAGGATTGATGTGTTCATAGGGTCTTTAAAGGATAATATCCAACATGATGTTCGCCTTTGGGAACCTGATTCATTAGAGAAGGCATTCAGGTTAGCAAGAAAAATGGAAAGCAAAATTATGGCAACCAGGAAGCATACCACTCACAACTATAAAGACGGAAGTGTTGTTGCCCCTAGTCTTCCACAACCTATAAGGTTGACACCACAACAATTGGAAGAAAAAAGAGCAAAAGGGCTTTGTTACAGTTGTGATAGCAAATACACTAAAGGTCATAAGTGTGCTGAGAAGAAATTATTCTACATAGATTGTGAAGAGGAAGAAGAAAAGGAGCAAGAAAGGTCAAAAGAAGAGGATATACTCCAGGAACAAAGCCTAGATGAAGAACAAATAAATCCGACCATATCTTGTAATGCATTGGCGGGAATTACCACTCCTCAAACCATCAAGATAGAAGGACAAATCAAGAAGAAAAAGGTAATAGTGTTGATTGATTCAGGAAGCACCCACAATTTTATTCATTGTAGGGTAGCAAAAGAATTGAATTGCTTCCTATATCCAGCACCAGAGTGTCAAGTGATGATTGCAAATGGAGGAACAATAAATTGCTCTGGAAAGTGCCATAATATCAAGCTATCCATGGGAGAATATGTATTGACTAGCCCAATGCTTTCCATTCCAATGGGAGGTGCTGATGTTGTACTAGGAGTCCAATGGCTACAATCCTTGGGTACAATAGCTTTTAATTTTCAAGAACTTTTCATCAAATTTTCTGTGGAAGGAAAGGAAGTTGAATTAAGGGGTATTGCAGGGAAACCAGGAAAGATAATCAGCTCTAATGGTATGACAAAGCTTCTAAAAAAGGAGCAAAGAGGTGTAATTGCACAATTATGTTCGCTAGATGTTTCCACATTGGAATCATCTATTTCTCCAGATCTCCAAAAAGTCCTGGACAATCATTCCAAGGTATTTGAGACTCCCAAAGGTCTCCCACCTATGCGTGATCATGATCATGCTATTCATCTGATTCCAGGAAGTGTTCCTCCAAACATCAGGCCGTACAGATATCCCTATGTCCAAAAAAGTGAAATTGAACGTATGGTTGCAGAAATGCTAGAGGCTGGTATAATTCAACCGAGTCAAAGTTCTTTCTCTGCTCCAGTAGTATTGGTGCACAAGAAGGATGGATCATGGCGCATGTGTCCGGATTATAGGGAGCTCAACAAGCTCACTATTAAAGATAAGTTCCCCATTCCTGTCATTGATGAATTACTGGATGAATTGCATGGATCAATTTACTTCACCAAGTTGGATCTTCGTTCAGGATATCATCAAATCAGAATGAAGATTGAAGACATTCCGAAAACGGCATTTAGAACTCATGAGGGTCATTATGAATTTTTGGTCATGCCTTTTGGCCTTACCAATGCACCTTCAACATTTCAAGGTTTGATGAATTCAATTTTCAAACCATTCCTTAGAAAATTTGTGTTAGTATTTTTTGATGATATACTAATCTACAGCAAGTCTTGGAAGGATCATGTTGAACATGTTGACAGGGTGCTACAACTATTGGAGGAGAAACAATTATATGCAAAAAGATCCAAATGTTTCTTTGGAGTCCAGGAGGTGGAATATTTGGGTCATATTGTATCTCATGAAGGAGTTAAGGTAGACCCTAGCAAAATTAAAGCCATTAAGGAATGGAAAATCCCCACATCCATAAAGCATCTGCGAGGATTTCTTGGGTTGACAGGGTATTATCGCAAGTTTGTTAAGAATTATGGGAGAATAGCAGCACCTCTAACAACATTATTGAAGAAAGATGCATTTTCATGGACTCCGGAAGCAACAAAGGCCTTTGAACATCTTAAAGAGGCAATGTGCCAAGCACCGGTCTTAGCTACACCGGACTTCACAAAAACCTTTATTGTGGAATGTGATGCTTCAGGAAATGGAATTGGTGCTGTTCTAATGCAAGATGAAAGACCCATTGCTTTTGAAAGTCGTCCAATCAAGGGAAAGTTTTTAAGCAAAGCTATTTATGAGAAGGAAATGTTGGCAATACTCCATGCACTTAAGAAATGGCGACCCTACCTAATGGGAAGACACTTCAAGGTAAAAACGGATCATGATAGCCTTAAATACTTTTTAGAACAAAGATTATCCTCTGAAGAGCAACAAAAGTGGGTCACAAAGATGTTGGGTTATGACTTTGAAATCATCTACAAAAAAGGGAAGCAAAATGTGGTGGCAGATGCACTCTCAAGAAAGGATGAGGATGTGGAAGCATTGTTGTGTGCCATTTCTATTATCCAACCAGATTGGATAAACGAAGCAAGGGAGGAATGGAAGAATGACGAAGAAGTGTGGGCACTTATTCGAAAGCTACAACAAGATTCCAGTACGTCTGATACATTTAGCTGGAAAAATGATTCGTTATGGTACAAAGATCGCTTATACCTCTGTAAGAATTCCCAGCTAAAACAAAAGATTCTTATGGAATTGCACACTTCTCCCTTAGGAGGGCACTCAGGATTTTTAAAAACTTACCACAGGGTTAAGAAGGAATTTTTTTGGGATGGCCTTAAATCAGATATTCAAAAGTTTGTGGCGGAATGTTTGGTTTGCCAACAAAATAAAGTTGAAACAATTAAGACACCGGGTCTATTACAACCTTTATCCATTCCAAGCCAACGTTGGGAGGAGGTTTCAATGGATTTTATCACAGGTTTACCCAAGTCTGAGGGAAAGAGTGTCATCATGGTGGTAGTTGACAGACTTACCAAGTATGCACACTTTTGTGCATTATCACATCCATTTAAAGCCAGTACAGTTTCTACTGCATTTATGGAAACAATTCAAAAGCTACATGGAAACCCAAAGATTATTGTAAGTGACAGAGATCCCATTTTCACTGGAAATTTTTGGACAGAATTATTTTCTTGTCTTGGTACTCAGTTAGCTCATAGCTCATCTTATCATCCTCAATCTGATGGGCAAACTGAGATAGTAAACAAATGTTTGGAAGGATATCTTCGTTGCTTTGTATCTGATAAACAGACACAATGGGTCAAATGGTTGCCTCTGGCTGAATGGTGGTATAACACTTCCTTCCATACAGCAACAAAAATGACCCCATTTATGGCACTTTATGGGTATCAACCACCATCCATCACATCATATTTAAGAGAAAATTCTAAGGTTCAGGCAGTGGAACATCACATCGAACATCAACAACAAGTCCTCCAACTCTTAAAGGATAACCTCGTGTTGGCACAAAATAGAATGAAACAACAGGCAGATCAACATCGCAGTGAAAGAAGTTTTGATGTAGGTGATTGGGTATTCCTACGGCTACAACCATATAAGCAAATGTCCCTCAAGCAAGCTAAGAAGGATAATAAATTATCACCAAAGTATTATGGTCCGTACAAGGTGTTGCAAAAGATTGGTACTATGGCATACAAATTGGAGCTTCCTGCAGCTTCTCGATTGCACCCAGTTTTCCATGTTTCATGTTTAAAGAAGGTTATAGGCGACAAGCTCCCAGTTCAAACAATATTGCCAGAACTTGACGAGGAAGGAAAAATTATATTGGAACCGGAAGCAGTCACAGAAACAAGAACTCGACAGCTACGAAATCGATCAATTTCAGAGTATCTTATCAAGTGGAAGAACTTATCCGCTGAAGATTCCACATGGGAGGATGAGAATTTTATGCAGAAGTATCCAGAACTACTCAAGCGTTGAGGACAACACTTTTTTGAAGGAGAGGGGCATGTTGGGTCCCTATAATACTAGTGATTACCCCATTACTATTGTAGTTATACCCCTTATTTATATTGTTGTGCCCCTATTACCCCATATTGTTATTCTGTGCCCATAGAATCCCTCTATTGTTATTTTTGTGGCTTTATATTATTATTGTTAGGTCGGCTGGATTATATTGTGACTCCTTAGACTCCTATATATAGAAAGGAGGTTTTGTCATTTGTATCATCCAAGATTTTTTCATTTATGTAATGTAAAGGTGGTTGCCCCCTCGAAGAGGCTGAATTCTAAGGCGTTGATCTATCTTTTCTATATTTTCTTGAGTTGGTTACATAACATGCTCTTTCCCCATTTTTCTTTGCATGTCCCCATCGAGGTAGGGATATAAGGAGTTAGATCTTGAAGTGGTCGAACCTTTGCAAGACCAACCTCGAACATCCTGATGGCCTCCCATGGAAGATGAAAATAAAGACAAGGGGTAGGATATCCTATCAAAATATTGCTCGAAGAAGCCCTCGAGAGACAAAGGAACACAATGATGGATAATTTTGTTCAGATCCTTCAATGGCTACCCAAGGGCGACGCATATACTTTCGACAACTATTTTGGAACTGCCACACCCTTTAAGGTACAATTTAACTTTGGCATTCCTATATTTTAGGGTCAGATAGATGCAGACGATGTACATAAATGGTTAGATCTGCTAGAACGATATTTTTCCCTCAATGATTTTTCCGGTCGAGAAAATATCAGTTTTCCACTTCTCAAAGCAACCCCCCACGTCAAGTACTGGTGGGAAACCTACTGTGAGAAGAAGGATGAAAGTATGAACTCACTATTTTTAGCCACACCCACTTGGAACTCATTTCGGGATGCCATCAAGGAGTAGAATTACCCTATCAGGAGCTATGAGGATAAATACACAAAGTCGACAATGCTGCGACAGGTTAGAGACCAATATGTACCAGAGTTTACCAATGTTTTTCATACCCTTCGCGCGAAGTTGGGTATCAAGGATTCTAAGAACCATTTGGTTCTCAAGTATCATGACTACCTACACATGTACATTTAGGATGATATGGAGTTCCTGAACATCTCCTCGCTCGACACGACATACCGATATGCCCTCAAGATCAAGAAAAATTTTAAACAAAAGAAGCAAGACTTTGGATCTATGAATCCGAAGCAAGGGAAAGGTACCCCCAAACCATAGAACAAAGGACGAAGCTAAGGTGGGGTGGCTGAGGACAACGCACCAAAGCCACAAGCAAAGAACAACATTGCGAAGCCGAAGAAGGACACAGGAAAGTGGTGTGAGTTCCATAAGAGCTCCATTCACAACACAAGTGAGTGTCAGGCCAAGAAATAACTGGTTGCTGAGCTGAAGGCTTTCGAATCAAATGCATGTTCCAACTCTGAGTCAGAACCCGACAAGGGGAATTACAAAGGGAATCATATTATCAATGTGGAGCCCAATGCCATCATTGCTACCACAAAGATCGAGAAGGAGGAACACGAAGATTCAAAGGAGGAGGAGCGCCTCTTCCATTCCCGGATGTGGGTAAAGGGTTCCCCGCTCCAATTCATTGTCGACAGCAGGAACCAAAAGAACCTCATTTCGGCAGAGGTCGTGAAGCGGTTGGGCTTACTGATCACAGCACATCCACAACTGTACAACATTGGGTGGCTTCACCAAGGATGGGATCTTCATGTGAGCCAGCATTGTCGCCTTCCATATAGCATCAAGCCCTTCATGGATGAGGTATTATGTCACATTTCTCCCCTTGATGTTTGTGTCGTATTATTAGGCCAACCATACATATGGAAGTGACATCCTGTGTATGAGTCAAGGTCTCACACTATTGTTGTTACTTTGGGAAATACATTGTACAGGATACCGGAGGTAGCACTACCTACCACCATCTCTTTGGTTATTGAAAAACAATGTAGTAAGCTCATTTCCAGAATCGGGAAATTTGTTTTCCTGACGATACGCCCTTGGGAAAGAAGAAGAGGGTGGTCGTGACCTCCAGATAGGGCCCCTCTGCACGACAACTACAGATGTACAAGGTCGTGGAGGAGTATGAGGACATCTTCACCTCCCCCGTAGGGGTGCCTCTACACTATCAGGTCAAGCACTTCATTGATCTGACCCCAGGTGCAGCGCTGCCCAATGGACCAATCTATCGGTGCTCTGTTCTAGAGAACGACGAAATCAAGAGGCGGATTCAGGAGCTGTTGTAGAAAGGTCACACCCGGCCGAGTTCATCACCCTGTGGGAGACCGATTGTGTCGGTGCAGAAGAAGGATGGGACTTGGAGACTCTGTATTGACTATGGGGCACTGAGGAAGATCACTATCTGGAACAGGTACCCGATCCCACAGATTGATGACCTTCTAGACCAACTGAAGGGGGCGGAATATTTTAGCAAGATCGACTTAAAGTTAGGATATCAACAGGTACCAATCGAACCCTCCAATGTGTGGAAGACTGCCTTCAAAGCCGAGAAGGGCCTTTTTGAATGGTTGGTTACAACTTTCAAGTTGACTAATGCTCTTGCAACATTCATGAGGCTGATGGATGACATCTTGCAGTCGTTCAACAAGTAATTTTTAGTGGTATACTTGGATGATATCTTGCTCTTCAGCCAGAGTTGGGAAGAGAACCTACGCCACATCCGACACATTCTCCAAACACTGCAGCAACATAAGCTATGTACCAATTTGGAGAAATGCACTTTTTCCATGACCTAGGTTTAGTATTTGGGATACATTATTGATGAATGGGGGGTGCATGTGGATCCAGCCAAGATCAAATTCATTCGAGATTGGCCATCTCCAACCACTTTTGACATAGCTCCGCAGCTTTCTGGCTCTTGCCAATTTCTACTGCATGTTCATGTTGGGATTCTCTCATATCACTTGGCCCTTGAGTCATGTCATCAAGGGAGGAGTGAAAGAAAAAATATTTTTCTTTGAATGTCAACATAAGGCATTCACAGATTTTAAACATCGCCTTTGCTCTGCACCAGTGCTCACATTATCAGACTTGTAACAACCATCTAAGATCGAGATAGATGCCTCTGACTATGCTATTGGGGCAGTCCTTACTCAACAGGGGCATCCAATGGCATATCACAGTGAGACACTTTTAGACATAGTCTAGAAGTATCCCACTTATGACAAAGAGATTTATTCCATTGTGGAGGCCTACTGACAATGGAAGCGTTACATTTTGGGGAAGGAAACGCTCATCCATACATACCACCGGCCCCTACAGTTCATACAGATGCAAGGGAAGTTGTAGAATGCTCACCATCATTAGTGTTCCACATACCTACAATAGTTCCAATTGAATATCAAGTATAAGAAGGACAACACCAATAATGTTGCAGATTGCCTCAGCAGACCACCAATCGTGGCATTATCCACCATGCCCAACTCTTGTGGGCATGAGACTTCTGATTGGCCACTTCTTTACAAAAGCGACCCAGAATTCAGTCGCACATACCAAACGTTCTTGGAGGGTCAACAAGTTGCAGATTTTCACCTCCAGGATGCCCTATTATGCCACCTGGGACACCTTTGTGTTACTTCAAGGGAGCGTGCCAAGATGATTTGGGAAGCACACTACAGTCGGGCCACTAGGCATTTCAAGGATGAGGAAATGGTGGTAGTACTGCAGAATTATTTCTGTTGGCCGAATCTTCAACAGGATGTCTGGAAGTACATCAGATACTGCACTGCCTACGCCATTGCCAAACCGACCATCAAGAAGCAACGTCTCTATACTCTACTACCTGCCCCTAGTCGACGTTTGGAATCCATCTCCATGGATTACATGTCGCGCCTTCCTTCTACTAAACATGGTGATGACTGTGTTTTGTAGTCCTCGACAAATTCTCAAACATGGCCATTATGGCAACCTGCAAGAAGAATATCATAGCAGAGGCCACTGCTAAACTCTTCTTTGAACGAGTGTGGGTACACTTTGGGATCCCACAGTCTATCATCTCAAATCAGAACAACAGGTTCCTCAGTACATTTTGGTCCTATCTCTGGTCGATGCTAAATACCAAGCTCACTAATTCCACAACTTTCCATCCCCAAATTGATGGCCAGAGAGAGGTCGTCAACATGATGATCTTGCACATTTTGTGCATGTACAACTCAAAGAATCCATGCACATGGGATGAGATCCTCCCCTATGTCCACCACATCTATAACCGGGCTCTCCACAACTCAACTGGCCATAGCCCTTTTCAGGTGGGCATGGGATTCCAGCCATTGTCCCTTTGATGTGGCCATGCCAATCGAAGCTACTCATGCAGATTCGGCTCATGTCCAGTCTGAAACCAATAAGAAAAAAAACTTCATTGAGCACATCCAACATATTCGTCAGGTGGTCTAGGACATTTTGGAAAAACAAAATGCCAAGTACAAGAAGCAACATGATCAACATCAGGTGCCACACAAGTTTCAGGTGCGAGACAAAGTCTGGTTGCATTTGCAAAAGGAATGTCTTACTGGAGCCTATCAGAAACTTAGACCACTTCGATATGGTCCCTACACCATTAAGAAGGTGGTGGGAGACAATGTATTTGAGCTCAGCATTCCCCCATTCCTTGGCCTACACCTAGTGTTTAATGTGGACCAGCTTCGACCATACTTCCCACCATTCATAGACACGTGAGACATTGCAGAACAACTCACACCTACAGAGTTAAATCCATATTACATGGAAAAAGCCACAACTGATTGGATCATGGACATACAGATCAAGAACACCTGATAGCAAAGGATCCAACTATATCGAGTTGTCAAAGTAGGCCAACTCCTTCACCAGGGACCAAGTTTAGTAGAAGTTTCCTCATCTCATGTAGGAACTCAACGTAATGGGAACAATTTCTTCCTAAGGGGGGAGGAATTATCCAGGTGGATATTGGTGGCCAGCTTCCTATTCCACTTGGACACCCAACACTGTCTCTTTCAGTTTTTGGTTTTCTTAATTAATGCACAATTTACTATTTTTGGTAGTTTTTCGGGTCGTGAAGAGTCGTTTTTAAGGAAACCAGAGAGTCTAGAAACATCTTGAATTGACTTTCTAATTTTTGTTTGACCTTCTCTTTGAGGTCTTCAAAACGAGGTATTATGATAGCCAAACGGAGATCGTATGCCAAAGTTATGACACAGGGAAGTTGAGGTACCAATTTACCCAAACAGGGCCCACAGTTTTGGTGCTTCATCTCCTAGGGTTATATTTTTGGATGTTTATGGCTTTCCATTGTTTATCGATAATAAATAAGCCTTTGAGCCTCATTGTAACATAATTCAGAGGCATGTAGCCACCACATCTCTTATCAGAGATAAGCTACCATCGCCCGAGCTAGTCTTAGTTCCATTCTATTTGCAAGCATATTTTAGTATTTGATATTAATGAATTGAAGTGTCATTTCTACTGCATCTTTGTATTTATGGTTATATGTGTAATTTTTTTCGTTCATGTTTAAATCTACATCAGAAAACCATTTGAAATTATTCTTCTATTAGATTGTCATAAAATGTTCAACAAAGATTATAATGAGCCCAATACAATATCATCTAGTGAAAAAACCCAACAACATTCAAAAATTTATTTCCAACATCAAAATATAAGAGAGACAACTTTTCCTATTTGTGATCAATAGAAATCAACTTTAATCCTCCGACAAATCTGATTCAAAATTCCTAGTCACATGGAGGAGGATATTTGAAAATGACAGAAGGTTTCTAGTCAAACCATTGAACCTGCAAGCCAACGATTGTGGTCAAACTTTCTCTATGACGTGCATGCAACTATAACTCAAGAACCCTAAAAGAGATTTGAGGCTTAGACACTGTAAGTTCAGAACTTTGCAAACTTATTTTGTCGTCCCATCCTCAAACTTGTGTGAATCAATCAATGAAGAAAAGGAGAAGAATATGCTTGGTGATGTCAAAATGATCTTGAGGTCACTTATAGTTATAGGCTTCCAAGGCTAACCAATTTACCATTAGGGCCAAGCTGTCGAAATTTGCATATGTGGGATTTTCTTCATAAGTACACTTTTCTTGGTCCAAATGTAATGATATTTAGGTCGATTTTGGTTCTCTCGAAAAGAGGAATCCAAAGCACTCATCGTTCCATAAAATAATATTTCCAAAGTGTAATTTGACCGTAGTTTCATAATTTAATACTCCCTCTAAACTAGGGAGAATTCCACCTATCAATATCCAACCATTGACCAACATATCATGTATATCCTGTAGTCATATCATGTCCCATCTCTTCTCAACTCTATCTATTGAAAAATTCTCAAATGTAAAGAAGAACAATCATCGGGGAGCTAACGATACCACCCTCTACATCATAAGAGAGCATATCTCAATCTGAAACTACATCGAGGAGTACATCTCAACCTAGAATATCATGGGGAGGTAAATATATCCAACCCCATATTAAGCAGTAGGTGATATAGGGTGTTTAGTAAATTTAGTGCCCTAAATTTCCTGCATGAATAATCAACCGAGCTTTGTAGACTAATGAAGTGTGATGCACTATATGTGCTTAGTTAACTTTTCTCTTACTTCGTTGTTTTTTATTTTTATGTTTGTTTTGGGGGTTTCTGTTCTTTGATGTCTAAGAATATACAATCTATTAGAGATTTAGATGTATCTAATGAATTTTAGAGGAAATGAAAGGTTCCTAAGTTAGTTTAATCTCCTATAGATGGACAAAGAACTATTAACTAGTTAGAACCTAATAAGAAAACATGTTTTCTATCTTATCTTATCATTAGTCCTAATCCATGGATCTGATTGTTAAAACCAGAAGTGATATTGATGCCGAAGGTAACTCAGTGATTTCATTCATTCAAACATTCAACCATTCAATCTTGGAATATGATGAAATCAATCTCCTTGAAATGATTTTTTGGAATGTCAAGTGATGCAACTAAGTAAGGACCTGAAAGTAAAAGCATGTAAAACTAACAATGTACCGAGTAAATTCAAATCATTACATGAATTAGATATTTAACCATTTAAGTTAGAATCATCATTATTTTGAAATGAACATCTATTAATACAGCTAATTGATAATTATATACAAAGAAAATGAGTAACAAAACAGTAAGAAACTAAGCAACTGTGGGTTCTTATTACTTCAATCTTCATTAAGTCATTTTCCCATAAAATATCTCAGAAGAACAAGGCTGCACAGTTTTGATTTTATCCTTACACTATCGGTTATAAACAAAAATGAAACATCATCCTAAATTAGAGAAAACAGACTTGTTGAAAACAAAGTAATAGAAATTAAACTCAAAACAACATGTGAAAAACCTCGTTTAGTGCAGGGGCCCTCTGCAATTGATGTGGCTGGAACGTTAGCTACTTAAAGATGCACTTTAAACCACCATTGACAAAAAAAACATATTATGAACAAAACGAAGTTTGAATACAGAGTATCAACAAAAAGCCTGTAATTCCTTCTAGCTTCTAAGCTACTTCTCGGTTTCATGTAACCGATATTTATATTCAAACAACATAATTGTTTAAAGAGAAAAACTTGCTACATGTGGCTAATTTGAATGGTAATAGGACTATTCAACTTCTGATTAGATACATGTGGCTTAATTCGAATTGTAATAGGATTATCCAACTTCTTATCTGCTACAGGTGACTTTATTTGAATTAACTCTTCAACGAAACAGTTAGACTCTTGATTAGCTATGAAGGAGAAAATCAAGAGTCCTACTGCTTCTAGATGACGTATTTGACTCCATGTTTGACCATAACTTTAGGCACACTTTTTTATCGATCTGGACCGAGTGAATAGGATAGAATCCATGCGGAGATGATTATGGAAATGCCCATGTGGCCCAATTCTTCATTTGACACCTGTAACCTGCCAAACCATGAAAGTAGCTATGAAATCCATAGTTAGGAGCAAAATAGGCTGCGTTCTGTAGCTAATTTTCAAAAATATATTAAGATAGCAAGAACATGAAAATATAATATGGTGATCATTTTAACACTTTCTTAAAACAAAACCTATCATTTATCATTGATTGGATCTGTAGTCTTATGAACAAATGAGAGAAAAAGGTGAGAACAAATGTCAAGGAGAAGGTAATTATGAGGTTCAACATATCCCCACTACAAAATCATTGCATGTCCTCATGCAATTTGTCAAAAATGTCAGTTCTTCTTCTCTAATTCATTTGCTTAGACACCTCCGCTAGTACATCCAATTTTCTGGTTTTTCTCTTCTTTGATGTGACTGTCATTTTCGGTTTTCTCATAAGAAGCATGTACTTGAGGTTTATGACAGTTATGTTCAGAATCATATTCTTTCTTTTCAACTTCCTATTTTTCTTACACTATAGTCCTAGATGTAAAATGGTATTATGATGAATTGCCTTGTCCAATTTATTTTGTTCCTTCAAGGTTTCATTCTCCAGTTTGATATGTCTATACAATATCTCTAATTCATAAATTTCCTATTGGAGAGAGTCAATTAGAGGTTATTGTGGATTGAAAGAAGGTTATGGGTTCAATGAGGCACTTCTCTTCTCCATTGATTCTATATAATCATATATTTGTTGTTGCACTGGGTCTATGCCTGGAGATCTTCTGCTTGGGATACCTTCAAAGTGATGGTCAAGAGAATTTTGAGGACTGTGTGCAGAAGGGATGTTAACAGTAGATGTTTTTGGGGTTTCCTCTAAGTTTATAAACTTTATCCCTTTTGATGATGTTTTCTTTAGCAAACCTTGGAGTCTAGAGCTTCTTCTAGGTTGTGGATGACTTACATTCTCCTCCTCTATGACCTTTTTCTCCTTTCTTTATTTTCCTCTTACTTTAATTTTCTTCCTGATTTCTGTCAGTTCTTCAGAGATTAATTTTTCATCATTTTTTTGTAATGAAGACTCAAGCCTGTCTTTAACAGTTATACCCGTCTTCTTTCCTTTTCTTCTTCCAACATTATCTTCTTTAGGTGACTCTGGTGCTTCTTGGAAATGGTTTCTAATGAGGAAATTCTCCTAGGTATCTCCTATGCCTTTTAAATGAAACTCAATCAATACCTTTATCAACCCATGATGATAGATGGTTGTATCTATAAACTCTATTTTCTTTTACACATTTGAGGCCATCCTTATTAAACTATTGAGTAAGAAGAAAGGAAGACTGATTTCTCCATTTTCTAGTAAATTCATCAGTAAACAGATATGGTAGACATACATGCAACCGAATCTCCCTTCACAAGTGATAAATTTCTATAATATCAAAAGCATGTTCCTCCACTTACTTTTAAGAGCTTAAATGGGAACTCCTTTTCTAAAAACAGAGACATCCATACCTAGGTTTATGATTATTACTTTCCATGATTCATTGTGGAATTCCTTGTTTTTGAACCATCTTTCACCATGCCTTGGAAGTTATGTAGACTTGGTTATGAATGACTCAGTTACTGAAAACTTAATATGTCCAATTTCTACCTCTGTGCCATCAAAATATCTAGAAAATGATTTTGTAATATCCTTATGAAAACCATCAAATTTCTCAATGAATTTGAGCCATCCAGCCTTCTGCAACATTTCCTTGAGCTGTGGGTATCCTTCCATATACTTCGCTCCCGCCGGTTTTGACTTGACAATTAGCCCCATGCCTTCTACTACACAGAGTTCTTTAACCTTCAGAATTACCCTTCCTAGTTTATGAAATGGACTGATTGTGAATACAGTGAAAGGAACTGTGGGTTTGTATGAAATGAGTAGATGGTAGGGGCTTTGGAGAAACATGGACAGGTATGTGACATCATGATCATGACCGTTAAAAACAATTAGGGGGTTAATTATGGACTGTTATGTGACAAAATATGGAAGATGTAGCAGATATGGAGTACGATGGAGAGTGAAATCAAATAAAATGATGATTTGTCAAGGAAACATATGAATACCCATATTATATATTCTTTATGCTCTAACCTTGCTATTTAAAATAAATTTTTGCACTTTACCTCTTAAAAATTAACCTTTTTATTCGTTGTTTTCTTTGATGTTGATCTGCAGATACTCTTTTTAGCATATCAGTATTTAAAAACAAGATTCTTCAATTGTTTGGAATAGAACTGTGGAATGAGTTATAGCTGCAGAATCAAATTAGTTCCGGAATGGAATTAGCTACAGAACATGATAAAAATGAAGTATGGCTATGGAATATGAATGTGAAATGAAATGGAAATGGAATATAATAGTGAAAGGGAATGAAAGTGAAGTGAGGTGAAATGAAATGAAATGAATTTCTAGATTACGAACTATAAATGAATGTAGTTTTATGTCCCTACTTATTACAAAAAGGAAATAGGAAATATATGTCAGAAATCTCTAATTTTCACCCTGTATTTCTTGTATAAGTATGCCAATGAACAATTGGTTTTCATACTTATATATATATATATATATATATAGAGAGAGAGAGAGAGAGAGAGAGAGAGAGAGAGAGAGAGAGAGAGAGAGAGAGAGAGAGAGAGAGAGAGAGAGAGAGGAAAAACTAAGTTAATGAAGAAGAATAATTCTTCTTCACCAACTTCATTTCAGTGTTATATTGGAAAATTCTGACAAAATCCTCTCTTGAAATTGGATTATGATATATTTTTAACCAATGACCATTTACAAGAAGAGGTACCTTTCGTTCATCTATTGTCGGTATTCTCACTGCTACATTATTAAAGACTTTTTCAATCTTGTATGGCGCAAGCCAATGGGTCTAAAACTTCCCTTCAAAATCTTTGAATTTTGAATCGAACAAAAGTGCCCAATCCCCTGCTTGAAAATTCTTCTCCTTGATATACTTATCATGCAAGTTAGCCCTTTGCTATTGAACTAAACTGGTTCTTTGAAATGCATCTTTCTTGATTTCATCAAGCTCATTTATTTGCTCCAATCTATGTTTTTGTGCTTCTAATAAATCCAGTCCCAATTGGACTGCCATCTTGAAGGTTTTGATTTGAAACTCTATAGCGAACAGGACTTGCTTCCCACAAAGAAGCTTACAGGGAGTATGTCCTATTGTGTTCCTCCATGTAGTTCTACAGGTCCATAAGGCTTCAGGAAGCCTTTCTGCCCAGTCTCTTCTGTGTAGATGTACAGTCCTAGTGAGAATTCCTTCAATCACCTTATTGGTAGATTCAACTTGACGGTTTTCTTGTGGATGGTAAGGAGTAGACTTTCTATGTTTTATCTTGTATTCTTCCACAAGTATTTTGACCATTTTAGATGTAAATTGAGATCCTTGATCTGTCACAATTTCTCTTGGAACACCAAAACGAGTGAAGATGTCCTCAGAAAGAAAATTAACTACATATTTTTCATTTGCAAAAGGTTATGCTTTAGCCTCTACCCATTTGGTGACATAATCAGTGCATACCAAAATATACTTCTTTTGTTTAGATGGTGGATTAATTGGTTCAACAAAATCAAAGGCCCATTTTTCAAAAGGTTCAATGAGTACCTGAGTTTATACTATTATTTCATCTAAAGGAGCAGGTTTTCCTACCCTTTGGAAGCTGTCATACCTATTGACATATTCTTTGGCATCTCTGAAGATGGAGGACCAATAATATCCTAAATGAAGGATTTTATAGGTTTTCCTTTTGTCAGCAAAGTGTCCACCATAAGGTTCATCATGACATGCCTTAAGAATTTTAGGCATTTCATCTCCTCGAACACATCTTCTGATCATGAGATCTGGACCTGTTTTATACAATTCATTAGTAATCCATGAGTAACTTTAACTTGTTTGCATGATTTTTCTTTTCTCCTTAGGAAAAAAATATGAAGGTAATTTTCTTGTGACTAAGTAATTAGCAATATCTACAAACCACGAGGTTTGAGTAGTTACTGCAAAAATATATTCATCAGGAAATTTATCTTCAATTGGAGTGTCATCTTTGATATTTTAAATTCTAGACAAGAAATCAGCAACTGTGTTTTGTTTTCCAGGTCTATCTAGAACAGTGATGTTGAATTCTTACAGGAGTAATAACCATATTGTAACTCTGCCATTAGTAATAGGTTTATTCATTAAGTACCTAATTGCAGGGTGATTTGTATGAACAAAAGTTTCATATCCTGTTATGTAATGTATAAACTTGTTGATTGTGTTAGAAAATTATATATTACAAAGCAATTGAACACATAAAATATTGCAGAAATATAAACACAGAAAATGCATAAAACAAGAGAGACACATATATATGTGGTTCACCCAGTTTGGGCTACATCCACGGAGAAACAACCAGTCGTTCCTTTTACATTATCCAGCAAACTGAAGAGATACAACCTACAGCAAATCTGTTGTAACACCCTCTTCGCTCTCAATCTCCTCTCTCTTCTTCACTCAGAATACTAAGATACATAAACGCAATACAATTCCCTTACATATAGTGAGGGGTTGCCTTCTAGGGAAAAAAAACCCTAAACTAAACATAACTTCTACCATCAGATCATCCGCCTAATGAACAACCGAGATTGACTAGAAATTACTAGACTTTAACAAGGCAATTTTACATCTATTTTTAGCTTTGGAGGCGCTGCCCCCAGACCCCCCAGCTGGGGGGGATCGGCCCTCCTGAATCTTCATGGGGGGAACAAGTCCCCCTCGCAGACCCCCGCTTGGAGGGGTGTACAATCTTCCTGGGGTCTACATCCGACTGAGACCTTTGAATACAGAAGATAATCAGGCTCCACACCCAACAGATCGCATGAACAACAACTAAGAACTCCTCTTCAATTATAGTGTAATTTAACTCAATGGGAGTCAAATTATTTCTTGTGTAATAGATGGCATAAGGTATCAAATATTTTTGTCCTAATACAGCTCCCATAGCTGTATTTGAAGCATCTATTGAGATGTGAAAAAGTAGTATCCAATTTGGACCTCTTAAGATGGGTGCCTCAGAATTTTTAGCTTTTAATGTCTTATATTCCAACTCGCAATCAGGATTCAAATTGAATTAAAAATCTTTAGTGAGTAATTGGAAGAGTGGGGATGCTAGTTTAGTGAAATTTTCTATAAACCTTCTATAGTATCCTGTGAATCCATCCATCAACCTTAATTCCATCCCCTGAAATGTGATGTCATAAAATAATCCCTTTTGTAAACATCATAAAACATTTTTCATGCCTTAATGAAAGCTTTTCCTCCTTACATCTTTTAAGAAGTTTTTCCAAATTTTCTAAAGTTTCTTCGAATGTATTCCCATAAACTATAAAGTCATCGATATACACCTCTACACAATCATGTATTAGATCAGAAAAAATTCCTAGTACTACTCTTTGGAATGTTGCAGGTGCATTGCACAATCCAGAAGGGAGTACTTGGTAGGCATAAGTTCCCCATGGGAAGGTGAATGTGGTTTTATGTTTATCTTCAAGTGCTACTTGAACCTGATTATAACCACTAAAACCATCCAAAAATGAGAAATACTTCTTCCCTGCTAATGTATCTAACACTTGATCTATAAAGGGCAAAGGAAAATGATTTTTCAGGGTAGTTTTATTCAATTCTCGATAATCAACACATACCCTCCATTTACGATTATTTTTAGGCATAATCACTGGAGGAGAAAACCATTAGTTGTCTAAAATTGGGTAAATGAAGTTTGCATTTAGCAATTTTTGCAACTCCTCTTTCACAATTTCCCTAAGATTTGGATTCATCCTTCTTTGAGGTTTTCTGGTAGGTTTATAATTTTCCTCAATGTATATGTGATGTATACAAGTCTTAGGACTAATTCCTTTCATGTGACTGTATTCCCATGCATATGCAGAAGAATGTTGTTGTAAAGTTTTGATTAGCTTTTCCTATTGTATTTTTTCCAAGTTATTGTTTATGTTCAATGTTTTCCCTGGAAAGATTTCAGCTGTAGAGCTACAAAATTGTTCCATAGAATAAAGAGACATATTCCTAGATGAAAAATATTCAATATTGGATTTTTCTTGGAATTGATCATGTTCATATTCTGGAGATGATTCAAAATTTTCCATTATATTTAAGATTTTACTATCTAATGGTTGAAATAGTAAAGAGAGGTTGAATATCATTTTCATCATCAATCGATTCTTTGTCATCTATCTCTATGATTGTCCTTCTAGAGGATATAGAGTGAGTTTCTTAGTTGAATTACCATCAAAGATATGTGTATCACCAAATCTACAGCTAATGAAAGCATCAGCTGTAGCAAGTAAAGGTCTTCCTAATATAAGTGGATGTTCTCCTATATTGTTCTTTGGGGTTAGGATCATAAAATCAACAGGGTACTCCCAAGAGTCTAAGGACACTAAAATATCTTCTAATACACCATCTGGTTTGATTACAGGTCTATCTACCAATTGTAGTAATTAATGTGGGTGTACAAAGAAGATTAGGAAGTTTGAGTTGTTACATGGTTTGTTTGCTCATGATGTTTACTGCCGCTCCTAAATCAATCAATGTATTTGGAATTTCAACTCCATTGATATGTGTTTTTAAAACTAGACTTCCTAGATCTAGATATTTTTTTATGGCAAATTTTCCCATCATTATGTCTGCTATTTTTCCTGTTAGCTGAATTCTTTTTACTTTTTTTTTTTTTTCCTTCCTAGTTTCTTCTTGCCCAATTCCTTTATTGTTTTAGCTAGGATTGAAATCTCTTTAATGTCTTGTAACAAAGGGATTTTGATACAGATGTTCTTCAATTCATCTATAGAATCATAATTAGGCAACATAATATGCTTTTCTACCCCTCTATCAACTTGTAATCGTTCAGGAAAAGGAGGTGTAGAAGTCGATACTGGTGGTTACTCTATGATAGGAGTTCAGTTTATTGGTTCTTTCTGTTTTTCATTTTCAGTATTCTGGTTTTGAGGAGATTTTCCTTCAAAACTTTTATTTTGCTATAGAGAATATTCCTCAGAATTGTCTTGTGCTTGAATAACTACAGAAGGCTTATTATGTTCTAATATCCTACCAGATCTCAGTTGGACATCATTGAGATCTAATGGGGTGATCATATAAGTTGGAAATCATTTTTCTTCCAGCATATAGGTATTCTGAGGAAATTTTTTATCATTGGGGTTTGGTAATAGTTGGGTTGGTAACTGATTTGGTATGTTTGGAAATGGCAGTGAAAGTTGAGGGTTTTGGTTTTGAAGTTGGGGCTTTTGATTTTGTTGAGGAGTTTGTTGGGGAGGATAGTTTGGATATGATGGAGGATATTGATAGTATGGAAAGAATCTTCCATAAGGATTTTGTATTCCTTGAGCCCAAGGTTGAGTTTGAGATTGAAATTGAGGCCAAGGTTGCTGCCAAGAATTCCAATTTGGTGGGGGATGCATATACATTTGGTTATTAAAACCCTAGTTTTGTTGCCCCTATCAAGGTCTTCTAGAGACAAAGCAAAGAGATTTTGTTGGATTTGAAATTGTTTCCTCTTGAAAAAGGCCCTAAACCCCGGAATTGAAGGACAACTTTTGATCTCATGGTTTTCTGAGAAAATCACACAAGTCTCTATGATTTTTGCATCCAAGGGCATTCTCTTAAAGCGTGCTTCTTTTTGCATTTAGGATAGAAAATACCTAAAGCATCAGTCTCAGCTTTCTGCATGTTTTGTAATTTAAGGGTATCTATCTGTTCACTAAGGCTTCCTAGAATATTTGATTTAAATTCATCAAGCATGTTTCCAATTTCTTCCCTACCCACTGATCCAGTTGCAGACTTACTCACCCTAACAAGAGAAGGATCTCTTGGACCTTTCCTAGTTTTAGATTTTCCTCTTGAGATATGAACACATAACTCTTCAATGTCACTTAATGGGAGTTGAGAGATATCTCCCTTCCCCATCATGTTAAGAATGTCTATCCACTCATCTCTAATAGCTTTTAATAAAAGATCTTTTAAAGTGTCTTGATTTAAGTTATCTATTTTTTCTCTATTTAAGTTATAGTTGAATCTTTCAATTAAATCCTCCAAATTGTCATCCTCTCTTTGCATCATTTTGAACACTTCATCTTTGTGATTGATAGGCATGCAATAATCCAAATACCTATCCAAAAACACTTTCTTCATGTCATTCCATGTTCTAATAGAATGAGTGACTAATCCCATTAACCATTTTAAAGCAGCTCCTTTCAATGTTGATGGAAATAATTTGAGTTTTTGAGAATCTTGTAAATAATCGTATGTTATGCACAAGACTTCAAATTCAAATAAAAAGGTTTCATGATCTTCACGTTTTAAACCACGAAAATTTGGGAGGACAGAATGTGAGATATTTTTCATTGTGGCATATGTTTCTTCATCAACGATAGGGAATCCAAAAGAATTATCAACTTCCCTATTTCCTCTTCCTCTCTCTCCTCCTCCTTCAAATAGTGAAAATTCTTCATCCTCTCCTTCTTCTGCCATTATAGTTTCTTCAGAGTTATTATAATATTCAACCTGCAAGGTTAATTTCTCTTCCTTTGGTTCCTCTATCAATGGTATGTGGAAGGAAGACTCTACTTCTTCTTCTCCACTAGGTATTCTTAATTCTTCAACTAAAATATTTTCTCCTGTAGAGGTGAAAAGGGCTACTCCTTCTGATGGAGATCCAAGATTTTCTTCCTGTAGCACTGCCTCAATAGATGAAGTAGGAGATCCTCTTGATTGAATTTTTGACCAGGGAAAATTTTAAGAAACCCCCTAAATTTATAAATATAATAAATGGGCGAATCTCCATGGTATATAGGAAAAATGGAAGGTGATTTTATCAATAATATAATATGTATATATAATTTTTTGGCGAATCTCTCACCAGGCATGGCGAATATTTTACTCAATTATAAAATCTTGTAAGATCTTGGTGAGTCTTTCACTAAATAATAAAACTTTGTAAAGTCCTAGTGAATCTTAGCATAGGCTACATGCTAGTTTGATTCCCCAATTTAAATAGGCTACATTCCAGGTGAATACCATGGGTCAATACCATGTGCCATTTTTTTTGAATACCATGGGTCAATACCATGTGCCATTTTTATTTTTATTAATTCTAATATGGGTTAACAATGGTTTTTTGCATGGTATTAATAACAATCTAGTCCATGGTATTTGTCCCATAGTATTTTGGCCATAGGTTTCACCTAAATATAACCCATTTTTTGAGTGTTCTTAAATATAAGGTGACTTATGGAGTAAATATAAAAAAATGTTTTACTTTTTTACCATACCTCTCGTTTATTTATATTTTTATTAATTTACCATACCTCTTTTACAAATATGGTATTTGGCCCATAGGATTCGCTTAATTAAAACCTCTTTCTTGAGCCTTCATAAATAGAACGAGGGTTATGGACTAAATATAAAAAGAGGTTTTATTTATTTACGATACGTCTAGTTTATTTATATTTTTATTTATTTACCATACCTTTTGAGTAAGTATAAAAAGACGTTTTATTTATTTACCATACCTCCACTTTACTTATATTTTTATTTGTTTACACCCTTACATGTATATAAGGTGACTTATGGAGTAAATATAAAAAATGTTTTATTTATTTACCATACCTCTCATTTTATTTATATTTTTATTAATTTACCATACCTCTTTTATAAATATGGTATTTGGCCCATAGGATTCACTTAAATAAAACCTATTCTTGAAAATGGGTGAATGGATTCACTTAAATAAAACCTATTCTTGAAAATGGGTGAATGGATTCACTTAAATAAAACCTATTCTTGAAAATGAGCCAATGGAAGGTTGTAAGTCCTAATTTCAAGGGTTAAATTTACCTTTTTTACCTTCTCCCTTAAAATAAGGTGGGCTATTTGAGGTGATTTGTAAAAATGTACTATGATACAAAATATTCGTTGATCCAGGTGGATATTGGTGGCCACCTGCCAGGTCCACCTGGACCCCCACCATTGTCTTTCTCAGCATTTTCAGTTTCCTTAATTGTAGCACAGTTTACTATTTTTAGCAGTTTTTCGGGTCCTGAACTTCCGGAGCCGTTTTGAGGCCCTAAACGACGTTTTTTTGGAATTCTGGGGCGACCGAGCCTTATGTTGCCCCCCCCCCCCCAAGTGGTAGTACTCGGATAGATCTTTCTAACGAGCTATCGTACGCGTCAAACGGAGATCGTATGCCAAAGTTACGACCCCGGGAAATTGATGTACCAATTTACCCAAACGGGGCCCACAATTTGGCGTTTCATCTTCTAGGGTTAGGTTTCGGTATGTGAAGGGTTTTCCATTGTTTCTCAACAATAAATAGGCCTTCGAGCCTCATTGTAATACAGTTCAGAACAGTTCAGAGGCATGTAGCCATCACATCTCTTCTCAGAGATAAGCTACCATCGCCCTAGCTAGTTTATTGCCATTTCTGTTTGTAAGCATATTTCAGTATTTTCCATTAATGAAATGAAGTATTATTTCCGCTGCATCTTTGTGTATATGGTTATCTCTGTAATTTGTTGCGTTCCTGTTTAAATCCGGATCAGTGGTATCAGAGCGGTCTGCTTTTTCTCTGTTTTTCTTTGCATGTCCCCAACAAGGTCGGGATATAAGGAGTTAGGGCTTGAACTGGTTGAACCTTTGCAAGACCAGCCTCGCAAATCCCGACGGCCTCCCATGGCGGACGAGAAGAAAGACGAGGGGGCAGGAGATCCCATCAAAATCTTGCTCGAAGAAGCGCTCGAGCGACAACGGAACGCGATGATGGACAGCTTTGCGCAGATCCTTCAGCGGCTACCCAGAAGCGGCGCATCGGCTTCCAGCAGCTCCTCTGGAAATGCCACACCCTTTAAGGTACAAGTTAATTTTGAAATCCCCATATTCGAGGGTCAGATAGACGCCGATGCCGTAGATAAATGGTTAAATCTGCTAGAGGGTTATTTTTCTGTTCATGAATTTTCGAGTCGGGAAAAGATTGTTTTTGCTCTTCTCAAAGCAGCCCCCCACGTCAAGGACTGGTGGGAAACCTACTGCGAGCAGAAGGATGAAAGTACTGGCTCACTATTTTCAGCCGCACCCACCTGGGATTCGTTCCGGGATGCCATCAAGGAGCAGTACTACCCTGTCGGAAGCTATGAGGATGAATACATAAAGTGGACCACGCTGCGGCAGGGAAGGGACCAAGACGTGCCGGAGTTCACCAATCTTTTCCATACCCTTCGCACAAAGTTGGGTATCAAGGATTCGGAGCAACATTTGATACTCAAATACCGTGGCTGCCTGCACAAGTACATCCAGGAAGAAATACAGTTCCTAAACATCCCCTCGCTCGGCGCAGCATACCGGTATGCTGTCAAGGTCGAGCAGAAGTTTAAACAAAAGAAGCGAGACTTTGGATCTGCGAATCCAAAGCAGGGGAAAGGTGCCCCTAAACCACAGAACAAAGGACAAAGCCAAGGCGGGACAGCCCAAGACAACCAGCCGAAGCTGCAAGCAAAGAGCAACGCCGCGAAGCCGAGAAAGGACACTGGAAAATGGTGCGAGTTCCATAAGAGCTCCACTCACAACACAAGTGAGTGTCGGGCCAAGCAGTCACTGGTGGCTGAGCTAAAGGTTTCAGAATCAGATGCATGTTCCGACTCTGAGTCAGAACCCGATAAGGGGTATGAAAAAGGGAAGCAGATCATTGATGCGGATCCCAGCGCCACTGTTGCTACCGCAAAGATCCAGAAAAATGAACCCGAAGATCCAGAGGAGGAGGAGCGTCTCTTCCACTCCCAGATGTGGGTAAAGGGCTCCCCGATACAGTTCATTGTTGATAGCGGGAGTCAAAAGAACCTCATTTCGGCAGAGGTCGTGAAGCGGTTGGGCTTACCGACCACAGCACATCCACAACCATACACCATTGGGTGGCTTCACCAAGGGCGAGATCTTCGCGTGAGCCAGCAGTGTCGCCTTCCATACAACATCAAGCCCTTCACGGATGAGGTATTGTGTGACATTGCTCCCCTTGAAGTTTGTGATGTATTACTAGGACAACCATACTTGTGGAAGCGACATGCTGTGTATGAATCAAGGCCCCGTGCTGTTATTATTACATTGGGAAATAAGTTGTTCAGGATACCAGAGGTAGCACCACCTGCCGCCATCTCTTTGATTACTGCAAAACAATGCAGTAAGATCATTTCCAAAACCAGGAAATTTGTTTTCCTGATGATACGCCCTCAAGGGAAGAAGAAGACAGTGGCCGCGGCCTCCAAACGGGGTCCCTCTGCACGGCAGCTACAAATGGACAAGATTGTGGAGGAGTACGAAGACATCTTCACCTCCCCGGCAGGGGTTCCTCTGCACTGTCAAGTCAAGCACTCCATCGATCTGACCCCAGGTGCGCCGCTACCCAATGGACCAATTTATCGGCGCTCCGTTCTGGAGAACAATGAAATCAAGAGGCAGATTCAGGAGCTCCTGCAGAAAGGTCACATCCGTCCGAGTTCTTCGCCCTGTGGGAGCCCGATAGTGTTGGTACAGAAGAAGGATGGGACGTGGAGACTCTGTATTGACTATCGGGCGCTGAACAAGATCACTGTCCGTAATAGGTACCCGATCCCGCGGATTGATGACCTCCTAGACCAACTAAAGGGGGCGAAATATTTCAGCAAGATCGATCTGAAGTCAGGATATCACCAGGTACCAATTGAACCCTCAGATGTGTGGAAGACTGCCTTCAAATCCAAGGAGGGCCTCTTCGAATGGTTGGTCATGCCTTTCGGATTGACGAATGCTCCTGCAACCTTTATGAGGCTAATGGATGACATCTTGCGGCCATTCACCAACTCCTTTGTAGTAGTATACTTGGATGACATTCTGATCTTCAGCCAGAGTTGGGAAGAGCACCTCCACCACATCCGACAGGTTCTCCAAACACTGCGGCAACACAAGCTATGTGCCAATTTGGAGAAATGCACTTTTGGCATGACCGAGGTTCAGTATCTGGGATACATCATTGATGAACAGGGGGTGCATGTCGATCCAGCCAAGGTCCAAGTCATTCGGGATTGGCCCTCTCCAACCACTCTAACAGAGCTCCGCAGCTTTCTAGGTCTTGCCAACTTCTACCGCAGGTTTGTGTTGGGATTTTCTCATATTTCTTGGCCCTTGAGTCAAGTCACCAAGGGCGGGGCGAAAGCAAAATTCTTTTGGTCTGAATCTCAACAGAAGGCATTCAGGGAGTTGAAGGATCGCCTCTGCACGGCACCAGTGCTCGCGTTACCAGATTTACAACAACCATTTGAGGTCGAGACAGATGCCTCTGACTATGCTATTGGGGCAGTCCTTACTCAACATGGACATCCAGTGGCATATCACAGTGAAACACTTTCAGACACAGTCCGGAAGTACCCCACTTATGATAAAGAGATGTATTCCATTGTACAGGCCTGCCGACAATGGAAGCATTACATTTTGGGGAAGGAAACGGTCATCCACACAGACCACCGACCTCTGCAGTTCATACAGACCCAAGGGAAATTGCAGAATGATCGCCATCAGAAGTGGTCTACATACCTGCAACAGTTTCACTTGAATATCAAGTATAAAAAGGGCAGCACCAATAATGTTGCAGATTGCCTCAGTCGACCACCGATCATGGCGCTAACCACCGTGCTCAACTCTTGCGGGCACGAGACTTCTGATTGGCCACTTCTCTACAAAAGCAACCCAGAATTCGGCCACACATACCAGACACTCTTGGAGGGTCGGCAGGTTGCAGATTTTCACCTCCAGGATGCCCTATTATGCCACCTCGGTCACCTCTGTGTTCCTTCAAGCGAGCGTGCCAAGATGATTTGGGAAGCACACTACAGTCGGGCTGCTGGGCATTTCGGGGTCGAGAAAACAGTGGCAGTACTGCAAAACTATTTCTATTGGCCGAATCTTCGACAGGATGTTGGGAAGTACATCCGATCATGTACTGCCTGTGCCATTGCCAAACCGACCATTAAGAAGCAAGGCCTCTATACCCCGTTGCCTACCCCTAGTCGACCTTGGGAATCCATCTCCATGGATTACATGTCAGGCCTTCCTTCCACTAAGCATGGAAATGACTGTGTTTTTGTGGTCGTCGACAGGTTCTCAAAGATGGCCATTATGATGGCCTGCAAGAAGAATATCACAGCAGAAGCCACTGCTAAACTCTTCTTTGAACGAGTGTGGGTGCACTTTGGGATCCCACAGTCTATCATCTCAGATCGGGACAGTCGGTTTCTCAGCACATTTTGGTCCAGTCTCTGGTCAATGCTGGACACCAAACTCACGAAGTCCACAGCCTTCCATCCTCAAACTGATGGCCAGACAGAGGTTGTCAACAGAATGATTGTGCACATTCTGCGCATGTATAACTCAAAGCATCCACGCACATGGGACGAGAGCCTCCCCTATGTTCAGCACAGCTACAACCGAGCTCTTCACAGCTCCACTGGCCATAGCCCTTTTCAGGTGGGTTTAGGATTCCAGCCACTATGCCCCATTGATGTGGCCATGCCACTTGCAGCTACTCACATGAATTCAGCTCATGTCCAGTCCGAAACAGATAAGGCCACCAGCTTCATTGAGCGCATCCAACATATTCGCCAGCAGGTCCATGACATTCTTGAGAAATCAAATGCCAAGTACAAGCAGCGACATGATCAACACCGGGTGCCACACAAGTTTCAGGTGGGCGACAAAGTCTGGTTGCATTTGCAAAAGGAACGCCTTACTGGAGCCTATCGGAAATTGAGACCACTTCGATATGGTCCTTACACCATTACTAAGGCTATGGGAGACAATGCATTTGAGCTCAGCATTCCCCCATTCCTTGGCCTGCACCCAGTGTTCAATGTGGACCGCCTTCGGCCATACTTTCCACCATTGCTAGACACATCCGACATTGCAGAACAGCTCAAACCCACAGAATTAAATCCAGATTGCATGGAACAAGCTGCAATTGATCGGATCATGGACACACAGATCAAGAACACTCGCCAACAGCATATCCAACTGTATCGAGTTGTCAAAGCAGGCCAACTCCTTCAGTAGGGCAAGTGGCTCACCAGGGAACAAGTTCAGCAGAGGTTTCCTCATCTCATGGAGGAGCTCAACGCAATGGGGACCATTGCTTCCTAAGGGGGGAGGAATGATCCAGGTGGATATTGGTGGCCACCTGCCAGGTCCACCTGGACCCCCACCATTGTCTTTCTCAGCATTTTCAGTTTCCTTAATTGTAGCACAGTTTACTATTTTTAGCAGTTTTTCGGGTCCTGAACTTCCGGAGCCGTTTTGAGGCCCTAAACGACGTTTTTTTGGAATTTTGGGGCGACCGAGCCTTATGTTGCCCCCCCAAAGTGGTAGTACTCGGATAGATCTTTCTAACGAGCTATCGTACGCGTCAAACGGAGATCGTATGCCAAAGTTACGACCCCGGGAAATTGATGTACCAATTTACCCAAACGGGGCCCACAATTTGGCGTTTCATCTTCTAGGGTTAGGTTTCGGTATGTGAAGGGTTTTCCATTGTTTCTCAACAATAAATAGGCCTTCGAGCCTCATTGTAATACAGTTCAGAACAGTTCAGAGGCATGTAGCCATCACATCTCTTCTCAGAGATAAGCTACCATCGCCCTAGCTAGTTTATTGCCATTTCTGTTTGTAAGCATATTTCAGTATTTTCCATTAATGAAATGAAGTATTATTTCCGTTGCATCTTTGTGTATATGGTTATCTCTGTAATTTGTTGCGTTCCTGTTTAAATCCGGATCATTCGCCCACTAAAAATTTAAAACCCCTTAAATGTACTATGATACAAAATATTCGCGCACTAAAAATTTAAAACCCCTTAATTTTGCCAAAGGGCGAACATTCGCCCCTAAAATTATCCTTGTTTTTGACCTTAGAATTTTAGTAAAATTATCCTTGTTTTTGACCTTAGAATTTTAGGAGGTCTGTGGCCATCAATATGAGTTTGGGATGGAGGTCTATATCTTCTTAGTCTTGGTGGAGTAGGTGGTGTTGTAGGAATTGAACTCTTGCCTCTAGCTATGAATCTACCCCTAGAGTCTTTTTCTCTACGCATATCATTTTTTTTTAATGTAAGAGATGAAGTTACCTAATTACACTTCCCCAGCAACATCACCAAAATGTTTAGTCAATTTAGTGTCCTAAATTGCCTGCATGAATTATCAACCGAGGTTTGTAGACTGATGAAGTGTGCTGCACTATATATGCTTAGTTAACGTTTCTCTTGCTTTGTTGTTTTGTATTTTTATGTTTGTTTTGGGGGTTTCTATTCCTTTATGTCTAAAAATATACAATCTATGAGAGATTTAGATGGATCTAATGAATTTTAAAGGAAAGGAAAGGTTCTTGAGTTAGTCTAATCTCCTGAAGATGGACCAAGAACTGTTAACTAGTTAGAGCATCTATCTTATCTTATCATTAGTCCTAATCCATGGATCTAATTCTTAAAACCAGAAGTGATATTGATGCAGAAGGTAACTCAGTAATTGCATTCATTTAAACATTCAACCATTCAATCTTGGAATATGATGATATCAATCTCCTTGAAATGATTTTTGGGAATGTCATGTGATGCAAATAAGTAAGGAGTTAAAAGTAAAATCATTTAAAACTAACAATGTACTGATTAAATTCAATCATTGCATGAATTAAATATTTAACCATTTAAGTCAGAATCGTCATTATTTTGAAATGGTTATTTTTAGAACATCTATTAATACAACTAACTGACAATTTTGTGCTAAGAAAATGAGTAACAAAATAGTAATAAACTAAGAAACTGTGGGTTCTTGTTACTTCAATCTTCATTCTGTCATTTTCCCATAAAATATCTCAGAAGAAAATGACTGCATGGTTGTGATTTTATCCTTACACTATTGGTTATAAAATAAAAATAAACATCATCCTAAATTAGAAAAAACAGACTTGTTGAAAACAAAGTAATAGAAATTAAACTGAAAACAACAACTGAAAAACCTCCTTCAGTGCACAGGCCCTCTGCAACCAATGTGGCTAGAACCTTAGCTAGTTAAAGATGCACTTTAAACCACCATTGACAAACAAAGTTTGTATTATGAACAAAACAAAGTTTGAATACAGAGTATCAGGAGAAAGCTTGTAATTCCTTCTAGCTTCTAGACTACTTGTCGGTTTCATGCAACCGATATTTATAGGAAAATAACATAACTATTTAAAGATAAAATCTCGCTAGATGTGGCTAATTCGAATGGTAATAGGACTATTCAACTTCTGATCAGCTACAGGTGGGTTGGTTCGAATTGTAATAGGATTGTCCAACTTCTCATCAGCTAAAGGTGCCTTGATTCGAATTAACTGTTCAATACAACTGTTAGACTCTTGATTAGCTATGAAAGAGGAAATCAAGAGTCCTACTACTTCTAGATGACGTATTTGACTCCACCTTTGACCATGACTTTGGACACACTTTTCTATTGATTTGGAACGAATGAATAGGATATAACCCATGTGGAGATGATTCTGGAAATGCCCATGTGTCCGAGTTCTTCATTTGACACATGTAACCTGCCAAATCATGAGAATAGCCATGGAATCCATAGTTAGTTGTAGAATAGGCTGCGTTCTGTAGCTAATTTCCAAAAATATATTAAAATAAAAAGAAGATGAAAATATAATATGGTGATCATTTTAATGCTTTCATAAGACAAAACCTATCATTTATCATTGATTGGATCTGTAGTCTTATGAGAAAATGAGAGAAAAATGTGAGAACAAATGTCAAGGAGAAGGTAATTCTGAGGTTCAACATAAGGGAGCACAACTCAAGCCATTCTATTGCCTACCGATCTTCCCAACGGTGACCCTCAAGAGTCATGTGCTAGAACACCTGCATCATAATTTGAGGTTTGGATAGATACCTCAATTACCAACGAGTAAGGATGACATGGGCCAAGCTTCCTCAACATATTTTCCATATGGGGAGGCAATATCCCAATAATCCTGACTTGTGGGTGTGACGCCAAATAGGGTATACTCTACAAATACTGAGATAAGGGAGCAATATATTCAACCCTATTGGTAACAGATAGGAATGATACCCTATTTTCTGGAGATTCCTCCTCTCCAAGAGTCATCCATCTCAATTCCACACCCTGGGAGATCAAACACAAGGGAAAGATTTGGCTTAATGTCCTTCATCAGTGATTCCCTTAGTAGGATGGGTCACATTCATGAGTCCAAGCTAATCTATGAAGACCAATAAGTTCCCTTTCGGCAAAGACTTGGTTGGAATATCTATAATTTTCTCATCTATTGATATGTGATACAGTATAATGGCTCCTCCCTACACCATGTCTCAAATGAGGTGATATAAGATCTCTATGTGCTTGGACTTATCATGAAATAAAAGATTCTCTACTAGATGAATCCCACTATTATTGTCACAATATATCACTATAGTGTCTACGACCTGCTCAAATAGCTCTCTAAAGAGCTTCCTCAACCAAACTACTTCACAACTAGCAATGCTAGCGAAATATACTCTACCTCAGCGGTACTTAATGCTATGAACTTTTTCTTCCTACTCATCCATGATATCATGGCATATCCAAGGCTAAAACAACATCCAAATGTACTCTTCTTGTTGACAGCATTTCCTTCCTTATCAATATCAATGTATCCATGGAGTCAAACATCTCCGGCATAATATCTCAAGCCAAGTGTGATCGTCCCATGCAAATATCTCAAAATGCATTTGGAATCAATCTAGAGTGTATGGAGAGGTTTGGTCATGAATTGACTCAACATATTTACTAGGTAGCATATGTCTCGACATGTTTTGAATAGAAACTTCAAAGCCCCAATCCACTGTTTATACTTAGATGGATTCACCAAATCGGGTCCTGCATCTTCTCCACATAAATTCTTGAAGTTCATTTCCATCAGTGTTGGTAGTGACTTGCATTCTGTCATTCCAAATCTTTCCAACAACTTCACAACATATTTTCCTTTCACAAGGAAAATCTCACCGACCTTTTCCACAACTCAATGCCTAGAAAGTAATGCATGATTCCAAGGTCATTCATATTGGATTTAGAGGCTAGATCCCTCATACACTTGATCATCATGGGATCACTACCTGTCAAGAATAGACCATCAACATACAAGAAAAAAATCAATGTCATACCTTGGGCTACCTTGAAGTAGACGTTGGGATTGACATTGCTTCTTGTCAATCACAACTTCACCAAATAATTGTCAATGAGGGTGTACCAAGCTCTGGGGCTTGCTTCAAACCATACAATGCCTTCTTAAACCTATAAACATGTTTCTTTTGATCCTCTACTTCAAATCTCTGTGGCTGCTCAACTTAGACTTCTTCTTATAATATGACATGGAGGAATGTAGTCTTCACATCCATCTGATGAAGGGTCCATCCTTGACTTGCGGCAAGAGAAACTATCAAACTAATGGTGGTATATTGAGCTGCACGTGAAAATATATCATCATCATCTTCTCTCTCTTTCTAGGAGAATCTTCAAGCCACAAACCTTGCCTTGTATTTTTCAATGCTATCATCAACTCCATGCTTGATCTTGAATATACACTTTGAAGTCACCATAGATTTCCCCTTCGGTCTTGGAACAACATCTCATACATCATTCTTCATAATCGGTTCATATTCTTTGGCCATATAATTGTTCCAAACTTGTTCTTTTATGCCTTATTCAAATGTGGGATGTTCGGCTTGAATCATAGTGGTCATGGCTCCAACATAACCCTAGTACCTACATGGATTTTCCTTTCTCTAAATGATCTTGGAATGGGAGCTCGACTCTCATCATCATCTAATGTGTCTCTAACCCAATGTGGTGGCTTCCTCGCAAGAGGATCACATGGAAGAGGATCTAAGGGATGCATGGGCTCCATGGGATGATCAACAATATATGTCAGATTCAAGCATGGAGGGACCATATAAAATGTCCATATCATCATTCCTCTCAAGAAGAGGAGGTACATAAAGGTCCCTTGCTTTTCCAAAGGTAGCATCTTCATCAAATTTTACATCCCTACAAATATCAAGCTTCCTTTTACAAGGAATATATATTCTAAATGCTTTAAAAATTTCACAATATCCAACGAACTTAGGTTAGACTTCAAACTTTTTCCTTTTATCCTTCAACATACTAATTTGATCGACTATACTAGCATACAATCCTTAATTTCAATCAAGGAACATATAAAGAGGAGGTTCGAAATTTATATAAAGGCTATTTAGGAACCATATGATATAGAACAACACATAGTTAATGACATGTTAAACATCTAGCATATAATTCAACGCAGACTTGAATGGAGAGGGAACCCGAGAGAAAAAATGGAGGCATGAAGGTGGTCTATCAGCCCTGTGCTCTTCAACGACTTTCACCAAACCACCGATTCAGAGTTTTTGTAAGGACACAGTCCAGAAGCAGAAATTCCAGCGAATAGGAAGAGCCATTGATTACGAAGTGCACAATCTAAGGGAACCAAATGAGAAACTGCAACAAGAACCTACAGTAATTGCCCATTAAAGTTTTAAACCAACAGTATCTCATGCCATTTTAATTTATACAGTCACACCATAATTAGCTCGAAAAATTCTGCGTGGCTTCCAAACTCCGCCAAATGAAATCATCACAAAGAACTGATAAGAGAAGAAATCACACCATAATTGAGTTATTCCAAACCAAAAACTGCCTCTAAATTTTCACGTGTGTACGTTATAAACCATTCACATCGCAGCGGGCAAGGTTCAAAATTATATCATTTTTAATACACTATAAAATCATATGCTCAGAATACAATACTTTACAGTTGTTGCTAGGTGGCCCAATTTCACCAACTATCGCTATTAAGCATCTGCATAACTCTCTCCGGTCGTTCCATCTCGTCTTATGCTTAGCTTGTGCTACGCAACGCGTCTCTGTCACAACGTATGTCCATATCACAAGCAGAGTCCTCGGTCGTTGTCTGTTCTGTCCCTTATCTGCCCGTGCAAATATTCAACACATTCAAACAGCGTACACTCCTAAGAGTGTTATCTTTTGGACCAACGTATGCATACAATGGAGAGGCAGCGTTATCTTTTGACTTTTAAAATTGTGATTCAACGCACTCACTGCACACAGACTCAAACTCAACGCATAGAGACGCTTTGTATTCCTTGACCAACGTTCGAGCTTTATCCGGAGTTATTCGAGAGTATATGCAAAGTTCAACAAACAGCGCAGTCATCGAGATGTTCATGCACTGTAACAATGAATCAACACACTCTTCCGTTGGTTTGCAGGAATAGGTCTGGGCGGGAGCATTAAATTGAAAAGAGCGTTAGAGCGTTACGTTGTCAAAGAGGGACAGGTGTTCAATATTTCTCTTTGCAGTCGCAGGGACAGGTCTGCTCGGGACAGGGGAATGAGGGAGTTGAGAGAGGTAACGGTGTCTGTTCTGAGAAACACTTACAGAATCACGGAACCGACAAGGAGGACAGCTCAGGTTTACAACAAGTGGCTCACACTTACAGCAGGGCAGGAAATAGTTGGCTCTGTTAAACACACAAATGTAGACAATAAGAGTAGGATAAATTGTGATCTGTATTTACTATTAAGATGATATACCTTTTATAATACATTTTTGTGATTTTTGGTTTTTATATATTAAATAATCTCTTCAACTCCAGTGATGGTTTACATTCTATACTAATTTTAGAAAATTAAATGTCATTGGCTGAAATTCATCAAAAATAAAAATAACAAAATATAACTTTTTGGTCCAAAGATATAATATCATGTGTATTTTTCTAAGCATTTGCCTCTGATCTGTGTTGATGGAAGAGAAAACAAAGCATGAATTCACAAATAAAACGCTAGCTGCTCTTTTATTGATTACACAAAATATGATTTTTACAATGAACGAGGTGAAGGGTATTTATCCTTTTCTAACTATCGACTTGCCTAAAATAATTTGACATGCATCCACATGCAACCACACACTAAAAATAGTCTATCACTTAAATTGACTTGACTCAATAGTCAAATACTCAATCACTCACTTAATTGACTCTCCATGTTTAGCCAACTCTACATGTGAGAGTAATTACTATTTCTAACACTCTGCAGAAGCCTCTTATTAATTCCATAGATTTATGGAACAAAGTAGCCCAGTGTGATTGGTTAAATATGTGTAAAGCCAGGCCTCCAAATTATATATATCTATGAATGAATTATATACCACACGTGATAAAACTGAAATAGCATTTGAGATATTCTCACCCCAACTGTTGTATATACCGTGACCACTGTCATATAATTCATTGTAAGGAAAAGCATCTTCCTTCATCTTGGTGCTCCGACTGCACCAAAATATTGATGTAGTTTTTGAAGTCATCCAAGAAACTTCAGCCAGAAATATCCGGTATTTTGATATTTTTTTAATTGTCCAATGTATTAGTGTAAGAATGCTTGACATATGACTTCAAACTAAGTTTCGACTCCATGTCACCATATTTATGTTACGATTCTTTTGTGGTATTCTTATTTTTATTTCTTTAAACTTTTCTACAATTTTGAATTCATTGAAAATACATACATAACTACCCAAAAATCAGAATGTGATCGATAATTGTATAGCCAAATTCTGAACCTTTTGCCTTATTCTTAGATTTTAGGTTTTTGCTTAAACTTTCTACAGTTCTGAATTCATTGATGTATTTAAATTAAATATAAAACTACCAACAACCATAATCTGATTGAAAATTGTATAACCAAATTCTGAAAAAAAAACATTTACCCTTTATAGAACAGCTTTTAAAGCATTTAAAATAACAAAAGCAATCATGAAAAAAAAATTGGCACCTTTTTTCCAAGTCCGGCAAATGAACCTCTCTCGAACGAAGCAGATTTTTACGCCGTAAGGCGTTCTCTTTGAGAATTCTCAAATCCCTCTCATGCGTAGGTGTGCAGTCGTGAGCCATTCGATCATTGTGTTAGACGATTAAGTTTGCTGGGAAATAATATTTTGTGTTATACATTTAATTAATCTCTTAAAAAGAGGAGGTTCGTTAGAAAAAGGATCAGGACTGTTAACAGGAGGTTCATTAAAAAAAGGATCAAGACGGTTAACAGGAGAACAGAAATATACTAGCGGTTATCAGAAGATATGACAATTTCAGATCCCTCATGTCTACTTGCTCTTCTTTCAATCCCAACTCATATCATTCATCTTTCTCGCCAGATTCTATCCTTCCTCACAATACCGTTCTTCTTCTCAATTGCTCCCTCTATAAAAACACTGACGCAGCACTTCCGGTACAAGTTTCTAAGCGAGAGGCTGAAGGGAACAACGAGGTATTACTATCCCTGGTGGAGGACATGGGCATGGGCGGCCGTTGCCATCCAACTGGCGTGGCGGCGCTAAAAAGCGAGGTCAGCTGCCGCTGGCTCCTCTCTGGCCGCCCTCTTCTTGTGACATTGTCTTCTGCTTCATTAGTTCATGATCCATGCTATCTAGGTATTTAGATTGAAAGTTTTTTAACACATATCCAGTGTAGTACTCACCAATACCTTTTTCTGTCCATTGCCAGGATCTATACGGGATTTGCACTGCATTTGGTGGGCTGAGGGAGCAGTTTCGAAGACCCTCTTCCTTGTTGTGTTATTGCGCCACAGATTTCCAGAGGCTGGGAAACGGAGCTATATGAGTGTGTATAAGAAAGAGAACAATGACGCTAGTGAGGCATATAAAATTTGGCTCTCCTTCTCTGTTCCCGATGGTAGGCTGGACCTCACACTGTATTTTTAATATTCTGGTAATTAAAAGAAAACGTTAAAAGAATAGCCCAATATTTCTTCTTTTTCAAGTAAAATATATTTCAAGTGTAGTCCCAATCATTTCTTATTGTAGATATACCATGCGCCTCACTAAGTCTTGTTTCCGGAACAATGCCATTTTATCCCGGCATAGATCACCGTTGAAATGATGTACTCATCTTTCCTGCGTTGTCCTACCTGAGTTTGATTAAACCTACGATTTTACTGTGCAAATATTCCGAGTAAATAAATATTACAACATTTGGAAACACGATTTTACTGTGCAAATATTCTGAGTAAATAAATGTTACAAGATTTGGAAACAAAATTGGTTAAATGGTTATTAATTTTTTGTTGCTCTCGTTGATTGGCTTAGTTCCACTCAATAATAAGATAGCGCTAACGAACATGTTACTCAAATGATATCAGTTACTCACTCACTCTTCAAAATGAATCCCGTTATTTTAAAATTTAGAATTTCAAATATGATTACTCTAATATATTATTATTGATATTATATGATTTAATGTCTTTCCTATTCACTTTTTATCATCGTATTGCATAATGAAATCATTGCATAATTGTAACGATATTTCAGTAACAAGTGATTTGTTTACTGGTTAGTAATCTAAAAGTCGTTAAAAATAGGCAATGACCGCATCCAACATTGACAGTCGTGTGATAAAAGTAAACAAAAAATTACCAAGAAGACATTTTTCCATTTTGCTGAAATCTTTTTATTATTATGTCTTCTTCCATTTAGCTGCAATCTTTTTATTATTATATTGAAATAATGATGTTACTTTGCTACTTACTAAGTTTTTTTTGTTTAAGCTATGTCCCTCACCCAACCTTTAAGTGAGGCTATGATACATGTATAGAGATAGGCATAGAGTATCTTTAAGTGAGGCTATGATACATGTATAGAGATAGGCATAGAGTACTATATATCAATGGGAGTAAAAGTAGAATGAGATAATGGTTATAAAAAAATTATATTATCTTTTTAATCTAATATTAATATTTTAAAATTTGAAGTTTTGAAAATTTTGTAGTGAATTGGAATTCTACAATTTAATTAGACACTATAGATCTAATTTATTAATTTTATTAGATTTCTTGTGATTTTTTAACTAGTGATTTGTTTACTAGTATGTGCACTTTGTAATATTAACTTAAATAAAATAAAATAACTAAAAAAAGGAAGAAACAACTAAAGTGATGAAGCATTTCATAATACTAAAATATAATGAAAATGATTAATAGAATTTGACACTCATAAATAAAAAGTAGAACTATAAACATTAAAAATAAATAAACATCATTACATATTTTTATTTCTTCTAACAAGAAAAAAAAAACTATAACTTTTTTTTCTTTTAAAATAAACTACAACTTGTTTTTGGTTTTCCCAACAATTTGTTTTTATTGAAAATCAATATAGACTAGAAGGTACAATTTATGTTATAGGATAATATCATACATAAAAGGGAAAAAAATCAAAATATTATTAATGAAAATGTGACATATTAAAGAAAATGTAAAGTCATTATAATTATAATAAAAATGCAAACATAATGAAAAATTTCAATAATTTTCAAATTCTTTTGAAAGAGTAATGATCCAATAACTATTAAAATCAAAATGGTGTTAGCTATTAGGTTTCAAATAAATTTAAATATTAAAAATATATATCAAAATAAAGAAATGAAAGTATTTATATGGCTAACTACTTTCTTATGGCCATCTAGCAAAATTAGATATTTATTGTTATAGTATTGTTTGGAATTGTATACTCCTACTCATGTTCACCCTACTAAATTATTTCTCATCACTAGTCAACACAAGGCATATGATTAATCTATATTATTTCTCCAAAGGAAAATTTACAATGGAGTATATACACTTAAAGGAACTTAACACCTCAAAGTAACTTATTAAATAGTTGATGGAGATCGTTTGGAATTATATACTTCTACTCATGTTCATCCTACTAAATTGCTTCCTTTGTCCACCTTCTCACTCATCACTAGTCAACACAATGCATATGATTAATCTATATTCTTTCTCCAAAGGCAAATTTACAATGGAGTATATACACTTAAAAAAACTTAACACCTCAAAGTAACTTATTTTATAGTTGATGGAGATCGTTTGGAATTATATACTTCTACTCATGTTCATCCTACTAAATTGCTTCCTTTGTCTACCTTCTCACTCATCATTAGTCAACACAATGCATATGATTAATCTATATTCTTTCTCCACAAGAAAATTTACAATGGAGTATATACACTTTTAAATAGATCAGTCTAGATCGCCCAGAGGGATCAAATCTCTTAAATTCACTTAAATTCACTTAAAAGCGATTTGATCACTCTCGGCACTGGAAATCGACAATCTATCATGTATTGTTTGTCTGAGTATGAGATTTTTATTATTATTTAAATTTATTTATTTATAAGGTGAGTGGTTGGGGTCTTATTATTAGTTGTTTAGTAATTTCCATTTCTATTAGTTATTAATTTTTTGTTTTTAGTTTTATTTTATTTTTATTAAACTTTTTATTTTTTATTTTTATTTTTTGTATTATTTCTATTTTCATGACTTATTATTATATTAAAAACATATTTTAATAGATTTAATTATAGAAAAATATATATATTTACATCGTAAGGTGTTCCCGAAAGTCCCCTCTCATGCCACGGTGTGCAGTCATGAACCATTGGATCATTGTGTTGTGAACCATTGGATCATTGTGTTGGACGATTAAACTAATACCATCCTTTGGATTATTATCATCTCTAGTGCCGCCGAACAATACTTTGTGTTATGCAGTTAATTGCTAGGTTTGTTAGAGAAAGGGCCACCATGGTTAACAGGAAAACAGAAAGATACAAATGAGCAGTTATCAGAAGATATGAAAATCTCATATCCCTCCATGTCTACTTGCTCTTCTCTCAATACCATCTGATATCATTTATCTTTCTTGCCACATTTTCTCCTTCCCCCCACACCCCACCATACAATTCTTCTTCTCAATTGCTCCCAGAAGTATTATGAGTTGTTTAAGAACACTCATGCAACACTTCCAGTACACGTTTCTCAGCTAGAACTTGAAGGGAACAACGAGGTATTACTATCCCGGGTGGAGGACATGGGCGACCATTTCCATCCAACTGGCATGGCAACCCTACAAAGTGAGGTCAGCTGCCACTGCCTCCTCAAGTGAGGTCAGCTGCCACTGCCTCCTCTCTTGTTGCCCTCTCCTTGTTCGGCTGCGAAGACCACTCACCAAAATTTATTCTTTTTCCTGCAAAGAAGATCGCCTTAGACTATATGTTTCTCTCATCGCCTCCCCCAAACTGAATGATGACTATTTCTTCTTGTGATATTGCCTTCTGCTTCATTCATTCATGATCCATGTTATCTAGGTATTTAGATTGAAATTTTTTTAACCACATATCCAGTTTAGTGTACTCACCAATACCTTTTTCTATGCATTTCTAGGATTTTACGAGAATTTCCGATGGGCTCAGGGAGTAGGTTCGAAGCTCCTCTTCCTTGTTGGGTTGCTACGCCATGGATTTCCAGAGGTTGGGAAACAAAGATTGAAGGATTTGCAGTGTTTGCATTATATGAGTGTGTATAAGAAAGAGGAGACCTCTTCCTTGCTGAGTTGCTGCACCATGGATTTCCAGAGGCTGGGAAACAGAGCTTGAAGGATTTGCAGTGTTCGTATTATATGAGTGTGAGGACAATGACGCTATTTAGGCATATGGAATTTGGATCTCCGATTGTACGTTGGACCTCACACTCTGTATTTTTAATATTCTGGTAATTAAAAGAAAATGTTAGAAGAATGAAATTTTATCCATATATGAAAATAGTAGTGCAGTGTTTTTTCTTTTTCAAGTAATCATTACAATGGGCCTCACTAAGTCATATTTTTTGGACCAATGTCATTTTATACAGGCATATTGTTCAAGTCAAGTCACGTGCGACCCACGATTTTACTGTGCAAATATTCTATGAGTAAATAAATACTACAACATTTGGAATCAAAATTGGTTAGATGGTTATTAATTAGGTAACCATAATTTGATAAACTAACTAACAAACTGTATGAAGAAAATGTGAACATATTTTTCTATCATGTATTGTTTGTCTGAGTATGAGATTTGTCCCGTGTGCAAAACATTACCTTCATCTACCAAATTCATCTAATGATTACAAATACTATAGTAAGTGGCATTTTTATATTGATTAGAATAGTTCTAACTAGTGGCATAGTTTTAATATTGGATATAGAAGTGGTAAGAAGTTGGGAGTTTGAAATTGTTGAGAACTAGAAATTGCAGAAAATGAAAAAATGATGCCTTCTTTTCACTAATAAATTTCATACAATTATGGTTTCAAAATGAACTAAAGAAAAAATAAAGATAAGAAAAAGAAAGATATGAATGAAAAATTATCAAAAGATTGATTTAAAAAATTTAGATCAAACTCATTGCAATATCCTACTCAATCTAATTAAGAAATCACCATGCAAAATCCAATCCAATTAGGATGTTGCCATCAACATAATTAGGCTCTTACCATAAACCTTACCTCTTTCTTAGTTAGAAAATTTGATGCCATGAATAGTGAAAATGAGAACACCCATTAAAAGGACCACACCCATTCATATTGTTTTTTAATTTTTTTTAAATATCATAAAGTAATTAAATATATAACATAAATTTCTATTATAATATTTTTTAAAAATATCAATAATTAATTAATCCAAATAAAAAAAATGGAAAAAGGGACAAATATTACTTAGACTTTTGATATTAATTTTTATGATTAAACAAATATAAAACCAACCTCTTTTAAACCGGAATAAAACTAAGGGTGTTCATTTTCGTAGTGTTATGTAACATATTCTTGAATTTCTTCCTATACTAGCACTACTATGATAGTGTAACAAGGCATGATAGTTTGTGTCTATCTTTGTTCTTTTCCTAAATGGCCAAGGTAATATTTAATGTCGTTGGGGGTTGTATTACTATTATAGTGTAACAAGGCATGATAGTTTGTGTCTATCTTTGTTCTTTTCCTAAATGGCCAAGGTAAGATTTAATGTCGTTGGGGGTTGTCTTACTTTGTGTTATAGATGTGTTAATTTTGTATTATTGCTATCCAATGAAATAATATTTTATTTAATTCTATCTATAATAATGGCATATGATAATTGTTATGTTATATTAATTAGAAACACAACATTGAATCAATGGATGTGACCATATTAATATATCCGCCAATCCCTTTGTAAATGCTTGTGCAAATATATTAAACACTACTAAGTAGATAATTTATTTGAGCAATGCTAATAGGAAGAAATAATAAAGGATTTGATTGAGCTTGAGTTGAGCTTGAGTTGGTCATAACAGGGAGAAAAAAATTATATGAAGACTTAAATTAGGGTATGTATCACTGTGGTTTTGGGCATATGATAGTGCAACTAGAGCACTCATGGACTAAAGGAAAAAACTAATTTTTCATTGCCCCCCTTCGATGATAGGAGTACCAATTTAATTAAGAAGCATTATAGAGTGTTAGAGTAGTCCTAACTGTAAGACTAATCGTGACACAAGGCATAACATTGATCTGAGTATTGCTTAAGAGGAGAGAATTTTGGCAGGAAAATCCACCATACTTAAAAGGAAAGATCCCCATTATATCAAAGAAAAAGAAGACCTTGAAGAGGAGTTATCCACTAGACAATGTATTCACATAGAGCATTCACCATGGAATGGTAATTTTTTACATCATACACAATAGTGTATGTAAGTGGCCACATATATTAACTCACATTATCATTTATTTGTATTCATTTAGGATTGTAGGATGAACCTAAGACCAAACAATGATTTCTTTTGTAAATAACTGATGAATGATGAAAAGAAAAGATGATAAAGGAAGAAGAGGAGCCTATTAGGGGAGGGGAAAATATTTTTTATAATGTAAATCATTCATCTTCTATGTTTAAATGACATCTCGTTTACTAATCCTTATCTTCAATGATCTTTTACATGTGATGATTCTTCAATAACATCTTGTTTACTAATCCTTATCTTCAATGATCTTTTACATGTGATGATTCTTCTTGAATTATGCCTTACGGCGTTTCCTTTGCAACATCTGGTGCAATTGCTAGTTTACTTTTTTCTGGAGGATATGTTATGGGTTAAAAAATTGGTTTACATGTTGGAGCTCTCACAACTTCGATGCTATCCGAGTATCTCACAACTTAAATAAAACATTTGAAGGGTCTTATAATAAAAATAATCTATTTATATTTTGTAATAGAACTATTTATATTTTTATAAAAGTTCATCGTAAAGTTGTTGGTAGAAAAAATTATGTAGCTGCCTACGTTAGAATATACCTGCCGCAAGACAACCGACCTAACTCACAACTTAAATAACTTATTTTAAACATTTTATAATCGAAAACACTATATATGCTTTTTAATGGAAATATTTATAAAATTTCAATCATAAAATTGTTGCTAGAAAAAATGATGTAGCTGCTTACCGTTTTATTAGTCCCTGCCATCTGGTAATGGCAAGCGACTATAGTAATCGAAATGGTAGTTATAAGCATTAGTTTCAATGATTCATTATAACAAATAAGACTTATAAGCAATGTTTTCAGACGGAATAAGCAATGTTTTTAGGTTTAAGTGTATTTTCAATAGTCCTTTTTTAGCCATCTTATTTGTCCTCTTCTCGAGGCCAAAGGCTATAGCCATATAATATAATCAGTTGTTTTGGTAGGGAATAAGCAATGTTTTTAGGTTTAAGTGTACTTTCAACCGCGCAAATTTTGTTATCCATCTTATTTGGCCTCTTCTCGAGGCTAGAGGCTATAACCATATAATATAATCAGCCTTTTCCTTCGCATTCTAAAATCAGGTAACTAATGCTAGAATTACCTGAAATGTTATGATTTAATGACTTGCAAGGGACTATATATTATTTCTAGCAAGGGTTTTTTAACACGAACTCTATGCGACCATGTTAATAGTGCAACCATGTACTCCATATTTGGATGTAATCTGACATCTGCCAATAGCCACATTTGCATGTAATCTGACAACAATCACATTTGCATGTAATATAACATTTGACATCTGTGTAGTACTACCCTCATGTCTGGTCCTTGTCCTTCATTGGCACCTCCTACTTCTTTTGTTGGCTGCCTGGCTTTTGCTACTGCTGGCAGGCTTTTATACTTCTTTTGTTCACTGGCTGGCTTTTGCTGTTGCTGGCTTTTGCTGTGCTTTTATTGGCTAGCTGGCTTTTGCTGTTGCTAGCTTTTGTTGTGGGATATTCGCAGAGAGAGGCAGCGGAAGATGGGAGAGAAATTGAGATAAATTGAAAGGTGGCTTTTGCTGTGGGATATTCACAGAGACCGGCAGCAGAAGATGATGGGCGAGAAATTAAGATAAATTGAAAGGTTTACTTCTTTTGCTGGCTTTTATTGTTGCTGGGGAATAACACAACCGAAGATGGGCGAGAAATTGAGAGAAATTGAAAGGTTTACTTCTTTTGCTGGCTTTTATACTTCTTTTGTTGGCTGGCTGGCTTTTGTTGTGGGATATTCATCAACAGTGGAAGATGGGCGAGAAATTGAGAGAAATTGAAAGGTTTACTTCTTTTGCTGGCTTTTATTGTTGTTGGGGAATAACACAACTAATTTCCTTTGGATATTTCAAGTCTCTGCTTGTGCGGTGCATGAGGTGGCTCTACCCTTGTTCCGGTAAGCCCTTGTTCTGATAAGTATAAAGGTAGGTGTGCTCCCCTTATTTCTAGAATGTGCCTACCTTTTGTTTGATTACGGAGGCTGCATCCATACATTCACAATGAGAAAATGTCAGAATTGCATTTAACTCACCGGCATTATAAAATAGTGCCAGAGACTGCATAAATGTAAGCAATCTAATCGTTTATTCTTAGAACAATAGCTTCAAAGATTATTTTGGTGACATTATCCTAAGCTCTACAATGCAATGCAACGTCCTTACAATGGATTGGCAACACTACAGTCAGGTTTTGGAGTTTACGTGAGCGTCCTTACAATGGATTTGCGCTACTACAGTCCAGTTTTGGAGTTTACCTGAGCGGTTGAAGCCTTTACAATGGAATTGTGACGCACAGTCGGGTTTTGGAGTTTACCAATTTTCTCAATAGCCAGCGCACAAAGTTTTTGCACTTCGTTGCCAGAGGAAAGGTCCCACCTCGTCTTAAAGTTTTCTTGCTGCCCTGAGCACAATGTTTTCCCTGAGCACACTGAGCACAATGTCTGCCCTGAGCACAATGTCAGTAAAGACAGGTCCCAGAGACTTATGCCCAAGCCTCATTACCCTCTCTTAAAACCATCGGCTGACACCTTGCTTTCACCCTTTACTTACTGCCTCTTCACCCAACGGAGTCTAGCATAACGTAGGCACTATCGCCGTGAACCTTTCACCCCTGCCTTCCATTTCTAAAAGCAAGCAAGCGAGCAAGCAGTCGCTCAGCGTAAAAGCCATTGATCCCATCAATCTGTAGCAGCAAGCGCAAACCATCAATCCAAGCCACCGGCCTGGAAGATCTTTAAGGCTCGAAGGCCATGAAATTGAAACTGGTGCACTTGCAGTGGGCAATTGAAACTGGTGCACCTGCAGTGGATTGTTCGATTATCCTGATGTCTCATGTATTGACATATCGACATATTATCATGATATGATGTTAAGTGGCATCGTTTAAGCCCTGCATGCTATGTCATGTAGGAGGTGAGGCATGTGGTGCTCATGGGAGGGCCCACATGGTCCATGGACATCCTTTTACTTTTATTTTTTTAAGCACTTTATAGACCAATGCTCACTTGTGAAACTATATATAGGTATTTTATTTTAATTTTATGTAATGGAGGTACCTAGAGAAATTCTAGTGAAAAATGCGGGAAAAACATTGTCTATTTGATTGCTACAGGGGCCATACGAGGTTCATGTGTAACGGTTGCACTAATCAAGTTATTTTCAAGGTCAGTTTTGCATTTTTCCCGAATGGTTTAAAGGGAAATAATTTACTTCGTATTTATGTTCATATATAGTTTGCTTTAGAGTTTAACAACCCATTAATGTTCCCATAAATGTATTTTGATTTGAATTAAATTCATTCACTTTCATATAATTTACCCAAGAAAAGGGTTTACTCAAAGGCTTGTAGGATTTGATATTGTCATACTTGTATTTTGAATGTTCATGGTGTATGCTTGTCTCAGTGTCGTCTTACAACACACCTATGTTATAAGCTTTAAAAACCCAAAATAGAAGACATGAATGCTTTTGTTATTTATTCTAGCTTTGTGTCAATTGGACATGTGAAAATTGCAACTTAAACAAAATGTTGAAATGTTGAAATTGTTTTCACGTAATCCTAAAAGATTAGAAAATAATCAAAGATTTGATTAATTTGGCACTTGAATGCCATCAAATCTCACTTTATAGCTGCAGAAGTTCTTGCATGAAATTCGTCTTCTAAATCCCCAGTCTTACTCTAAGAAACTCAAAAGAAAGCAGTAAATGCCAGAAAAGGAAGGATAAAATCCTTGAATTCCACAGGCAAGATTCTAAACTATATGTCAATTTTACATTTGATTTAATATTGCATTAAAATTTTGTACATAGAATCATAAGTTGGACGATTCTGTTATGTTACAGATAGAACGCCGATACTTTCATCTACAGATCATTTTTGTAGGTGAGATTTTGGATTGATAAGCTTGAGCCTACATCATCTCTGACAATCTGTAACTTGCTGACCCCCTTTTATTTTTTGAACCCTTTTGCAGTCTGCACTATCAGCAAAAGGTCGTAGTGGTACCTAGCAGTATCCTCAAGCAAGTGTGATTACCAGGCTTGTGAATGCTGTTAGGCGATCCAACTGCACCATCAGTCAAGGTGAGAGTTGTAGCTTCTGTGAAGGCAGGTGGGTTCTACGAATAATAGTTAATAAGTAGGGTGTAGCGGCACGTGAGCATTAGTGGTCAGGTTTGAGATAGCTATTACGCTCCAAGACAACGATAGCACCATCTCGCGTATGTTCCGCGTAAGATTCTTCTCAAATCCTGAAATAAATGCGTGGAATAGTGGGCTTTCCATTTACAAGTGGAGATATTTGAGCTTTTATGAGCATTCCATTTACAAGTGGAGTTATTCGAGCATACATGGTCAGACCCTGGAAGCTTATCATTGGCAACTGTGATTGTACTGAATAGTTGGTATCTATACTGGTATGGCTCTCATATCTCTTTGTGAACATCGGCTCTCATATAAAGGTAGGCCAAGCTTTTCACCAGCTTGCCTAATAACAACCATACTGGGATAAAGAAATGCCTCGTGAACTGCCTTTCATTAAAGCGTGCATGCACCCACCTTTTGTGTATTCTCTATGATGAGATCTTCGAATCATATGGTTTATCAGCATCTCGTCAAGCACGTCATCTCCCTTTTGCTGTTGCTTTTTGTCGGGAGATGATCTGGAAAAGTCCTTATACGAAAAGAAAACTGTGTGTGGCTCTGCAACTATACAAGCTGGTCTTTCTTTTAGCTGCCGCTCGTTGTTCCTCCTGCTCCTCCCCCTTAAGGCAGGGACTAGTTGCCATGCAGCCATCCTTGTTATATATATAAAAATGTTCATTCGGTTGGATGTGTCATCGCATTGTTTTTCCTTTTTGCTCTTAAATATGGGTTTGGATTCTATATAACATATTTACCATCTCTTTCTAATTTACATTATAAGAGTAATTTATATATGAGTTAGTTATGTCCCCGATGGGGTGAGATTCTTGACATGAGTGAAGATTTGGATGTGTGCCATCGTCTAGAGGTGCCACCTCTAGTTAAATGTTGCGGCAAAAGTTCAGTGTAGAGGGGTTGTTCTTTTATAGTTGAGTGTGTGATTTTAAATAGGTTATGATGTTTAAATAATGTTTAAGGTGTGGTGCTAGTATAACTGGAAGTGTGTACATAATTTTATTGAGAAGTGGTTGTGGGAAGATATCAAGTGATTGAGGGATCAGTAAAGTGTTCAATTGTGGTTGAAACTAGTGGTTATGATGTTTAAAGAATGTTTAAGGTGTGGGGCTAGTATAACTGGAAGTGAGCTTGTTTCTTGTTTTCCTTTAAATGTTTTAAATGGGTGAGCTTTATATTTATGTTTGGTTTTCTAGTGGAAGTGTGTACGTAATTTTATTGAGAAGCGGTTGTGGGAAGATATCAAGTGATTGAGGGATTAGTAAAGTGTTCAATGGTGGTTGAAACTAGTGGAAAAATGTAGATCTCCTCTCTCTGAATCTAAATAACTAATTTTTTTGGAGGTTGGATGGAGGATTGTTGACTCGACAATACATACGCTAACTAGGTAGGTTGACAGGACAAGCTGACTATGTTTTTCAAGCCAATGGCAGGCTGGCAAGTGGCCTCATCGGATTGGCTCAAATTGGCATGTTTTAATTGGTTGTGGATGGTTTTTGTTGGCCCAATAATTGGGTGCCACGTGGCCCAATCATAAGTTGCCACGTGACACCCTAGGGTTGTGTAAACTTTTGTTATGAACAGACTGGCTTCCAGGGGAATCAAACTCATGACCTTTGAGCAAACGTTGCAATGCCCTACCATTGTGTCATGGGTGTTTCTTAACCCCTAAAGTGACAAAATGTTATTTAAAGTTTTATTGGTGTTCATTTGTGGGACGGGGTCAGGGCGAAGCCCTGTCCCCTGCTCACCCCACTCCCATGAGGCTGCAGGGAGAAGGGAGCCAAGGGCTTGGGCCTAGCCCTTGTCCAAGGTTCTAGAACCCTCATGTAACCACAACACAATAGAGGTTTGGAGCTTTCAGACAGGGGGCTAGAGATTAAGCCAAGGTCCAAGTCATATGGCGCAAAATAGAACTATGGGCGTGATGTTAAATAGACGGTTGCGTAAATCGGGGTCAACCCTAGCTTATGTGGCACCATAAAACCAACAACGCAGGGAACATGGGGCTTATGCCAACGGGGGTAGGCAGTTAGCCCGAGCCCCCGGTCTTATGACCCATGTCACCCTATTTTTCCACCGGAAGGGGGTCATTGGGCATTTAAAGGAAGCAACAAATTGCACCCAAAACAATGTGAATCTCACCAGCGCCGAGCGAAAATGTCTCTTAGCAGTTCTAAAAAGGGCGGAATTTGTAGAACAATTAGCAGGGATGTCGAGTTTGTAGAGAAGTTAGTAGCAAAACTTCTCTAGAGCATAACTTTCTCCATTTCTGGCCAAATTGAGCCTAGCAAGAGTGCAACTTAGGGTTTTTTTACTATTCTAGAGCCACTGGAGACAATATTTTTACACTTTGATCAATGTAAATCCATGAAATCATAGATTTTAGCTCTTAGTGAAAGAGGCCCAACATTGAAAGTTGGATCAGGAGATGTAGCCCAAGATGCATGAACTCCTTTATCATTTTGTTGTCTTGCCTTGTTGTGTATGGTATATTTGTTTCTTTTTTTATGCTGCAAACTGAGTTAAAAAAAACATTAATTTATGTACTTTTTCAAATTGATCCATTGTCAAAAAGACGTAAAACTTTACATGCAAATTTTCCATAAATCTTCAAGTTTGTAATAAAAATCAATTTCTTAACAAAGCTCAAGGTTATTTTGAAGTTTTGATTTTGTTTGCAAGTCTTTTCTGATGCTTACAAGGTTGAAGCTGAAAAGAGGAGGAGTGCTTGTAGAACTAAAATCTCAAGTGGGTTCAAAGGAATCCACACATACCTCAAGCTTCATCAGTCATGGCACATGAAGAAGGTCATGAAGGGATGTTTGAAGATGAGAAAACTTTTAGAAAAGCTTTCTTCGAAATGTTTGAAGTCATGAAAGTTCTTTATGAGGAGAAGAACTCAAGGTTGCACGGAGAGAGCTCAAAACCTACAAAAGGAAATGGAGAAAATAGAGACAAACCTCCAAAAGGGAATGGACGGGATGGTGACAAGCCACCACCTTCACATCCATCCCCACCCTTCACAAACACATCCACATTCTCCAAAGGGACATGGTAAAACTTCTTTGTTAAAGCTTGACGTAATGTTTGAATTGCCTATGTACAATGGAGAGGTTAATGTTGAGAAATTAGATAATTGGGTTCGTTAGATTGAAGTGTATTGTAGGATACAAAGAATCAAGGATGATGCAACCAAAATTCAACACGCTCCTCTTAGGTCGGAAAGTGTAGCACTCATTTGGTGGGAGGCCAAAACTTAAGAGGACATTAAGAAAAGTGGTAAGGTTATTTCCTCTTGGGAATGATTTTTTTATTGCACTAAGAAGAAAAATTTATCCATTAGCATACCTGAAAAAAATTATAATGGATTGGAAAAACTTTAGGCAAGCTAAGGGTCAAAGTGTGCAAAGTTATACACATGGATTTAGGAAAATATCTTTGATTTTGGGTATAGATTTATCGTCACAAGATACTCTACTAAAATACATTGGAGGTTTACATAGTTATTTGAGACACACAATTCTCATGTTTAACCCTACAAATCTAGATGAAGTATGTGTATAGGAAACTCATTTAGAAGCAAGAGGGAAGAATGTTCCCCAAGAGGGTGGCAAAAAGCCATTTAAGAGTGGAGACAAAGGAAAGGGGAAATTCAAAGGCAAAGCGAAGAAGAATGCTTTAGTCGAGGAGGAGGGAGAAAAACTCACATGTCAAAATTGTTCAAAAGAAGCTCATGATGAAGACCATTGTTGGAAACTTCATCTTGAGATGAGACCCAAAAAGTTTAACAACAAAGGGAAACAAAAGATTGTTGCAACTACACAACATTATTTAGGATCTGATTCCAAGGATGGAACAAAGATCCCAACCATGGGATTAAAAGGTAAGGACTGTATTGCAAGTACTAGTTCTTCTAGCAAGCCCATTTAAACTCAAAATGAAAAAGAAAGAATTGAGCTTTTCCATATTAGGGTCATAACAAAACATAACAATGTAGATACTCTGTTTGAGAGTGGATCCAAGGCTAATCTTATTTCATAGGCCATTGTCAAGAAACTAAATTTGGAAACCATTCATCATCCTAAACCTTATCCTTTGGGTTGGGTGTGTAACAATGCACAATTGCAAGTGACAAGAAAATGCATACTTCAATTTTCCATCACTGCAAATTTTATTGATGAGGTAGAACTTGTTGTAGTACCACTTGAAATATGTGGGATTTTTTTGGTAAGCCCATATATATATGATAGGAAAGTCATCTATCATCGCCATAAGAAGAAGTATTATTTGTTTAAAGATGATATTGAGTATATTTTTATAGCACAACGCAAAAAGTTAAATTTGTCTATTGTGAATGCTAGACAAATGAAGAGGCTTGTTAACACTAGTAATAATTTTGTACTCTTGATGATCAAACCCAAAGATGATACTAAAAAATGAAGCCTTCCAAGGATGTGATGAAAAACTTAAATCTAATTTGGTTGAGATTGTTAACACATATGACAAGATGTTTCAGGAACCTGAAGGATTGCCTCCTAAAAGAGGAATCCAACATGATATCCAATTGCAGCAGGATTTTCCTCTTCCAAACATTGGCATGTATAGGATGTCAATCATAGAGAATCAAAAAATCAAGAAACAAATCCAATAGTTGTTCGATAAAGAGGTCATCAAACCAAGCACATCGCAATGTAGATCTCTTATTGTTTTGGTACCAAACAAGGATTGTACATGGCGCATGTGTGTGGACTTTAGAGCCTTAAACAAAATTATGGTAAAGACCCACTATCCTCTTCCTTGAATTGATGATTTACTTGATCAATTAAAAGATATTGTTTATTTTGCTAAGTTGGACATGAGAAGTGGCCATCATCAGATTATGATTGCTAAAGGAGACGTATGGAAGAAAACCTTCCAAACAAATCAAGGTTTGTTTGAATGGTTTTTTATTCCATTCGGGCTTTGTAATGGTCTTGCAACATTCATGAGAGTTATGAATGATGTTTTAAGAACTTTCCTTGCTGATTTTGTGATAGTTTATTTAGATGACATACTAATTTTCAGCAACACTCGTGAAGCGAATGTCAAGCATGTTAGGAAAGTTCTATATGTCTTAAAGAAAGTTTTTTTTAAATGTGCCTAAATGTGAATTTGGAAAAACCTCCTTACTCTATTTTGGGCATATTGTTGGAGGGGGTGAATTGAAGATAGATCCCTCAAAGGTAGAAGTCATTTTGAATTGGCCTAAACCCAATAACGTAACAAAGGTTAGAAGCTTTTTGGGAGCAACCGAATATTGGAGAAATTTCAGTTCTAACTTATCATCAATTACAACTCCATTATATACTTTGACAAGTGTGAAACAGGTTTTTCAGTGGGGAGGCAAGTAGCCAAAAGCCTTCAATGCACTGAAAGAGAGAATGAGTACAACACCAGTTCTTGCACTTCTTGATTTAAGGCATCCATTTGACATAAAAATCGATGCAAGTGCCTATGTTATGGATGCCATCTTGATGCAACATGGTAAGCCTATTTGTTACCATTCTGAAACTTTAACAGTGTAGTACTTAACTATCCAACATATGAAAAAGAATTGTATGCTTTGGTCTAATGTGTGAAAAAATGGAGACATTATTTGATGGGAAAGGAAACTATCACTCACAGTGATTATCAAACATTGCAATACTTGCAATGACAAACCAGGTTACAATAAGCGAGACATTTTAGATAGATGGGTTTCTTGCAGAAATTCCACTTGGTGATAACTGGTATAAAAAAGGCATCTATAAAAAAGTTGTTGATATGCTATTTAGAACAATTGTTAGTGCATCCATTATTCTTAAGAATAATTCTATCATGCATGAGTTCCATGTTGAACAATATGCTTTAGATGAATATTTTAAGGATTTATATGCAACTTTGCATCAAGGAAACCATGTAGAGAAATTAGATTACTATGTTCATGATAAATTGTTGTATCATCTTCACAAGTTATGCATTCCACAAGGTGAAAGAGTCGACATAATAAGGGAAGCACATACTTTTATTATTTCTGGACATTTTGGTGTAGGCAAGATGGTGGCACAATTATAGAGGTATTGTTATTGGCCACATATGAATGAAAGTGTGTCACGATATGTAAGATGATGATCATTGTTTGGTACTAAGCCTAACAATAGAAAGTTAGGATTGTATACTCCACTTCCAGTTCCTTCCCTTCCTTGGGAAAGTGTTTCTATGGACTTTGTAGGAGGACTACCTATGTCTAGGAAAAATCGTGATTATCTTTATGTTGTGGTCGATCATTGCAAAAAAATGTGTATGTTGATGCCTTGTAAGAATGAGGTTACAACTGAACAGATTGCACAAATGTTCTTTAAAAATGTATGGGTGCATTTTGGGTTTCCCACATCTTTTATTTTTGATCGAGATTCTCGATTTGTCGGGAAATTTCCATCAAGATTATGGGGACTCATTGACACCAAGTTGAAGAAGAGAATAACATTCTATCCACAAACTGATGGTCAGATAGAAGTGGTGAAAATGACTGTAGTACATCTTCTTCGTGGATATTGCAGTAGACATCCTAAGCTTTGGGATGAACATTTAAGCTACATTCACCATTCTTACAATCGGGCCAACAATTCATCGACTCAAACATCTCCATTTGAGGCATGCTTGGGATTCTTACCCAAATCTCCTTTAGATTTTATCTTTGGGAAAGATGTTTCTATTGATGGACATTGTGACTTAGATAAGGCCAACCGATTTATTGAAAAAAATTAATTGGTGCATCAGATGGTTCAAGAACTATTGGAAAAGAGTCAAGCCAAGTACAAGACAAGGCATGATAAGCATGGTATTGACCGTATTTTTTAGGTTGGAGATGAAGTTTGGATTTAAATTAGCAAGGAGAGGCTTCAATGAGAAGGTAAAAAACTTAAACCAATCATATATGGACCTTTTAAGATTTTAGAAAAGATTTGTAATAATGTCTTCTAGTTGGATTTGCCTCCATATATAGAATTTATGCAGTTGTTAATGTTGAGAACTTGAGATTATATGAGCATCCTTTGATTGAATATCAAGGAGAGAATGTCAAAATTCCTTTAATAGAAGATTTTCCTCATGAATATCTTGAAGAATTGTAGCAAGATACTATCCTTGACAAAAAACAAGAACTTCAAGAAGAGAGAACATGGAGTACCTTCGTGTGGGGCTCAAAGGTACAAATCCAAGTAAATCCAAATGGATTGAGATTGGAAGGGTGAGGGAAATGTACCCTCATCTGTTTGTTGGCTAAAAATAGTCTTTTAGAGGTCCAAAAGCTTCCAGTGGGGAGGAATGATCCAGGATCAGTATATCTCATCTCCTTGAATCTAATACAACTTGAATCACTCAAAACTGATATCGTGTTCAGATTATTTTCTTAAATAGATACAAATTTTGCAGGTTAGATGCAAGACTGCTGACTGGGCAAGTTGACTAAACACGCTGACTATGTTTCTCAAGCTAATGGGAGGTTGCCAAGTGACCTCACTAGATTGCCTTGAATTTGCAGGTTCTCATTGGTTGTGGATGGTTTTTGTTGGCCCAATGATTGGGTGCCACATGACCCAATCATAGACTTCCACATGGCACCCTGGGGTTGTGTCAAATTTTGCTATGACTGAACTCGCCTCTGGGGGAATCGAACTCATGACTTCTGAGCAAATGTTGTTGCACTCTACCATTGTTTTGTGGGTGTTTCTTAACCCCTATAGAGGAAAAATGTTATTTAAAGTTTCGTTGGTGTTCATTTTGGGGACGGGGTCGGCGCTAAGACCTGGCCCCCAATCACCCCACGCCCATGAGACCGTAAGAAGAAGGGATCTAAGGGCTCTGGTCTATCCCTGGCCCAATGTTTTGGAACCCTCATGTAACCATAACACAATAGAGGTTTGGAGCTTTCGGACATGGGGCTTGAGACTAAGCCATGTTCCAAGTCATATGGCAGAGACATAACTGCGGGCGGGGTGTTAGATAGATGGGTGCATAAATCAAGGGCTAGCCTTAAGTTATGTGGCAGCATAAAACAAATACCGTGAGACAAATAGGACCTATGGTGATGAGGGCGGGTAGTTAGTCCTATGCCCTAGGCATATGGCCAATGTGGGCCTATTTTTCTGCTCAAACGGGTCATTGGGTATTTAAAGGAAGCGACAAATTTCACCTCAAACATCGCGAATGTTGCCAATGTCAGGCAACATTTTTTCTTGGCGGTTCAGGAAATGGTGGAATTGGTAGAAAATTTAGTATGGAAGTCCAGTTTGTAGAGCAATTAGCAGCAAAACTTGTCTAGAGCATAACTTTCTCAGTTTCTGGCCAAATTGAGCCCAAAAAGAGCCCAACTTGGGGTTTTTACTATTTTCGTTCCATTGGAGACATTATTTTTACATTATGAGCATTTTAAATCTATTAAATCACATTTTTGAGCACTTAATAAAAAAGGCCCAACATTGGAAGCTATACCAGAAGATGTAGCCCAGGAGGTGTGAACTCATTTATCATTTTCATGTCTTATGTTGTTGTGTATAGTATATTTGTCTCTTATATTATGTTGCAAACTAAGTTAAAAGACCCATTAATTTATGTACTTTTATAAATTGATCCATTGCCTAAAAGACATAAAATTTTACTTGCAAATTTTCCATAAATCTTTAGGTTTGTAATACAGTCATCAAGGATGTCTTTTATCATGGAATTGAATGGTGGTATGGCCTCTATATTCTAATGTTGCTCCTTTCGTTTCCTATTTCATTGAGGTTTTCCACTCTATGCTCTAGTCTCTCCAGTATTGTGTAGTTGAGTGGTTCCTTGATAATTTAAGTCTTGCTGCAAAGCCTTTAATGTTAGTTGAAGTTGTCGACACTATCTTGCAGTCTTGGTTCATTCTCTCAGTTTGTTATAGTTTGTTAGTCCTCTAGTCCTTTTGAGTTTTCACCACATTATGTCTTCTATTCACTTTATATTATGATGCTTGTTCTTTTGAGGTGGTTGTGATAGAATTTTTTGAGTTGGAATTTGTTTTTTAGCATTGGTTTGGTTTGAATTACCTACTCTCTGTCTAGTTAGTAAAATGGTATCAAAGTGCTTCACTTTTACTTTTACTACTCATTTCCCTCAATTTTTTCTTGTTAGTTGTTCTTTTGGTGATGACCTGTTAGTATTCAGTTTGGTTTGTCCAAGCGGTACATCTTTGACCTTTCCTAGTTTTAGAGGGAAGGGTTTCCATTTTTTAGGGTCCTAGTGTTTATTGAAAACTACTTCAATGCCTCCTCACAAAGGATGACCTCCAAGAAGGGTGGAGGAGGAAATCTTGGTAAGAAGAGGTACCATCCTTTGCATATGATTCCATGGCCACCCTCTTAGATGCAGTTCATCTAGCAGTTCAAAGAGAGATCTTATTGCTGGAAAGAAAAGAGGACATTGGTCACCCTTATCACTTAGAATCATAGGTATATGGTGATGAGTTGAGATGGGTTCCAGACCTTGGTAAATCTTGGAAGAAACGACTTCACTTTCTCAATTTTCTAGCCTCACACCATCTACTGTACTACACCTTGTATTTCAATATAAGAAAGATGAGACCTATAATCTCTTTTTTTCCTTTAATATATTAAAATAAGTCTTCGTAACCTATAGTATTGTATTGATAGTTTGGATTCCCCTTTGGCTCATGTTGAGGGATTTCTACTTAATCATTTATCTTCTCGGGACCTTACAAATCTTCTAGTTGATCATGATGCCACTTCCATTATCCTTTCTTTTGATCATAGATAAGGTTATTGCAATTAATAGATTTTGTTGTAATTTTTGGTTTCAAAGGTTCCCGTCTACAAATAACATGTTTGTTCACTTCTCTTGGAGGTGGTGGACTCCTAGTGATGTTTTCGATATTATTCCTACTTAGAATTTTGATGGCGGTTCAAGCATAAGCTCTCATGAGACTTAGTTTCTGGAGCTACATGTGCATTCTTTATCTTCTTTCATTCCATGTGCACATCAAACTTATATTTTGGCAATTGCAACATGTTTCACTATATGTTTTCAACTTAGCTTGCAAAGAAAAGGACGGGTATATTTTCCTTTGAGTATGTGGCTACTCTTTATTTTTTGGGTGGAAAGCACATTTTATGTAGTTTTAGATTTTGGATTAGTTTGTTAATCTTTCCCCTACCAACTGTTGCAATTATATGGGCTTGTTTTACTCAGATTTTCATAGTTGTAATTCCTGAAGAGAAGTTAATCATTGTTTATGCTCAATATTTTTCTGCATTCATCTCAATTGATGAAGGGTATAAAACCTTGTTGGAACTCTTTAGTTTTCGTTTGATAATGGGTCTCTATCATTGTTGTACTGGTGATTTTAGTGTATATTGTTGGACACCTAATCCTGTATGGGTTAGTGTGGAAGCTGAATAGACTAAGGAAGTCCAAGAGACCTTGGGATGTGGAACCTAACGGTCACACAATGTACTATAAATGTATATCATTTGTTAATAATAAATGTACTCTCCTATTTATCTTTCATATTATGTTGTTGCCATGTGTGTGTTTAACATGGTATCAGAGCGGGCGATCTCCTACCCTGCTGAAATTTGAGCCATTTTTTTGTGGCCTTTGTAGATCTGAGCACTTCTCATTATCGGTTTTGTGCCTTTTGAAACTGCTTCACTGAAACTTTGATTCTTCTTTGCTCTGGATGCTCCTTTACCTGAAAATCTGGTTTTTCTCTCTCCTGAGCTACCCAACGGCACAACTGTGTCGTAGCTATCATCTTCCATAACTGCTCCTCAATGAGATCATTTGCTATCCAATCCATTTCCTTAGGTTACGTCTACTTTAACGCTCTGAAATCTGTGCCTACTCCCTAGCTCCAATGGATTCCAGAAATGCTCTCTGCCATTGTAGAAGTGTAGCTCTTCCATTCGGGACACTCTCTAACACACTACTTTGTTGCTGGCATCAGTCGTGGTATTCATTTCATTCTCAGTCTCAGTGTTGTTCTCGGTTCCATATTCCACCTGCTCAATTCTCTTACAGTTGAACAGGTCAGGAATATATACAATCTCTTCCAATCTACGCTTTGCGATTTCAGGCCACTCTTTTCCGAGCTCTAGAAAGACAAATAATCTTTCCAGACCCATTATGAGCCTGAGCAACTAGATTTTGGTAAGGTGGAATAAGAATCATTGGAAGAATTATTGCTTGGATCTTTCTCGACTTCTCAAATCCCATCTTCGAGTACAAACCTCTGATTAGTTCAAGTGAAAGGTTCAATTCCTCAAACGTCTTTCCTAAAGTATAAGGAGTGTCACTAGTAGTGACCGCTCTGATATTCGAGTCTTTTGAATTGACTGCGTGTACGGGCCCTTCCTTTTTGAAAACAACTTCAGCTTTGTCCAACATTCGATTCTTGTATTTGGGTTACAATTCCTAAATGGAGCGTTGAGTCCATGCGTAACTCCTAGTCTCCATTGAAGTATGATGGTCTTTATGTGTTGAATGGTTCGAAGTCAGGCTTGCCCATATCTGTTGGCATTATGATACAGGTATGACTCAAGTATTTTCCTTAATAGCAACTCACTCAGATGACAGATCATAGTTCAAACTCATAGAATGAAGGAAGAAAGGTATATGCAGGTGCACTATATACCAAGTCACGTATATACACAGGTTCACTATATACCAAGTCCTGTACACACACAGGTTCACTATATACCAAGTCGTGTATATATGCAGGTTTGCTATATACCAAGTAGTGTATACATGCATGTTCACTATATACAATGACGCGTTTAACGTACACACGCACTTTCACAGAAGGAAAGGTGCCTACATGTCGGAAAACTAAGTTTTGGTCCATGGTATTTGGTCTGAGGTATTGACCCTAGGTATTGGGTCCAAGCTATTAGTCCTATGTGGTTTTGGAACATGGTATTGAGAGAGGCCTAAACCTATATAAGGAGAAGAAGATCATTAGGCCAAAGTGCAAGTGTGCAAGTGATGAATATCTGATAAAGGGTGAGATCCAGTATGCAAGTTATGGGTATGTGATGCTTTGTTAAGGATGCACCTATGTGGTGAATGAAGGTTGATGTATCGGGATCATGAAGTCTAAATTTCATTATCATTATATGGCATGATCATGAATAGATCTGAATACTGACACATGTCTTATCCTCTATATCTTATGTTCTAGGTATATCAAAAGTTGAAAATTGCAGTGAAGCTATAAGAAATTATTTTCAGATCTGTACGCGGGTTCCCTTTGGTGAAAGTGTGTATACACGCTGGTTCGACACAGCCAAGTAGCATATACCTTATGAGATTTGATATTTGAGGTTGCTATTGGTTCTAGTGGTTGTTGCAGAGTTTTGGGTTCTGCTCTGTGTTCTGGTGACTGTGTTTTGATGACAAGGTTTTAGTGATTCAGTTGTTGGGTGATTCAGAGATTGATATTGCAGATATAGGTGATGGTTGTGTTGCAGTGGTGATTACTTTGTATTGATGGATCTAGTCTGAAAATTTATGAAACGTGGTCCCTCGAAGAAAAGATAAGGTCGTAGCCTTCTGTAGGCCGACGCCTACGTACTAGTAAATATATTGGCTAGTACAAGAGCTAGGGAGTTGTATTCCCCTTCCAGTAGTAGCTGGAGAATGAGATAAGGTTGTAGCCTTCTACAGGTGGGTGCCTGCGTACTGGTATGAGTCTGCGGCAGTGAAAAATTGTAAAAAGAAGTTTCTTATTAAAATAAAGATAGAGACAATTGCAACAAGTGGTTTTCACCCACATTGGTTTTCCACCTTATATCATGTTGTTCATGTGCGATTCTTATGTGTGATGATTTGTTGTGTTTTACTGCACCTGTTTACTATTTATATGATTAATAATGTTTTGATGCACTCATTAATGATCACCTAACTGAATCATAAGTTTGTTGGATACACGCTAGTTGCATTAAACACAGTTGCATATACACGTGGGTTGCCTTAACTGAAGTAGCGTATATGAATCTAAGTATGAAATTGTAGAAAGGTTATTGATTTGCTAATACTGATTCACCTCCCCCCCCTCTCAGTATTATTTCCAACAATATCTCAACGGAGAGCTTCAGCGATTGGATTCTGGTTTTCTTCCATAAGCTCTAAGATTTGCTTGAGTTGAGAAATTCTCCACTCGTGGCTTCTCATGCAGCCGGAAGAAAACACCACCCGCAGTTCTCCGACAATGGAATCTACGTTAAATTCCATCTCTGACACACGAATTTGTCAAGGAAGGAGGAAAGATCTGTGATCTTTGATAGTATTTATGAAGCTCAGTTGCAGCTAACAGGGCGCGATTCGGGATTGGGTGTTCTAGTGTTTCAGTGAATAATTGGTACAACTGTGACCTCCAACCTTCACATTCTCAACATTGACCTTTACCCAGTGAACAACCTGGTTTTCCCACATGTATAGCTGGATGGATGATTGCATATAATTTTGTTTTCTTCAACCGATTCACACTCTAGTCCCTTGTTTTCTTCAAACAGTTCAAAAGACTTGCCAAGAAGAATTATGACAATGTATGGAAGGTGGAGTGTTATAACAGCCTCCGGGGTGGTTGAACCCTCAGCATCCAGCTTCGGATAAACAATCCACTGCATTTCTCCAGCAGCTATTCTGGCTTTGCCTGTGTAATCAAATTGAAGAAGTTGTTGCCTCTGATCGTCTTCTTTATTCATCATTGCAATCTTTTTGTCGAATTAAGGCTTAAGAATTCACAAAGGATACAAAATCGGAGAACAATCCACAGAAAATCAGTCTATGTCGATCAGAATACCTGTTATCGTATTACTCTGAGCGCCTAGTCATACTGTCAATTTGGCATTCAAAATTCCATTCTTCAGATAATTATTCCCACGTACTTCAAATAATTATTTTATTAATTTCGATACTTTCATTTCTATAATTCGGAAGGAAGATAATCAACAAGGGTATTGCCTTTTCAATAGCCATTTCCTTGGTCGTATCATTTTTGTGCTTATCGACTTTCCTTGGGTCTCAAACAATTGGAGGGCTGAGTAACAAGAGTAATTGGCAGTGATATTGTTTGGAGTCTTTATTGTCTTTATTGATATTGTTTTGAGATCCTCGCAGAGCAGAGCTAGAATTCTTTTAAAGGTTTTGAAAGATCTACAAGGAGCATATTTAGACAAAGATATTTGTTGGAGAAGAAAGTCATTTCGCAAAAGGGAGTAAAATTTTGCTAAGAAAAATGGTTCCAATTGGTGAAATATTAGAGTTACTGGACAATCTATTACTCTCTACTATGAATAATATAGTCAAAATGAGAAAAACTTTTCTCACCGATATTCATAGTTGTTTACAAGATGTACATGAAAAGATTGATATTTTGTAGCTTGAATCTCAACTACATCCGGAAGAATTACAACAATGGAGTCATCATTTTGAACCTGTTTCTATTCAAAAGATTGAAACAGACTCCCATAAACAACAAGACAATAATCTTACAATTGATTCAGATCGAGTGCCCAATAAAGCAGTAAAATTGCATGCACAAGCAGAAATTCAATCTGCACTTCTCAAGCTCATCATCAGACCTTGGGAACAGCTTTCCCACAACAAGCATAGAACTGGTCTTGGATATGACAAGGATGTGTCCTTTCATATTCCAGATTACTCAAAGCCCATCCAATTTCAGAGTGTTGGATTCCTTCATGATAGTTCACCTTCAGCTATTCCATATTTTGCTCCTCTTCCACAACAACAACAACAGATTGTGAAATGCTAACACTGTGACCGAGTTGGCCATCTGAAATATCATAGTTTTGATCTTCATCCATGTAAGCACTATCATAAAACCAGTCATTCTTCAAACAGATACTTCAGAAACAAACCAATTGTAAGAAAAAAGATTCATCTTGGATGGATCACTTCTTGGCAATGGGCATCAAGAGCCAAGAAGATATTCTAGTCACATGTCAGAACTTGTTTTAGAGTATTGAACAGTCTTGCAATTGAGTTTTCTCCATCATCTCACCTTGTATCTGACAAGGGGGGAAACGATGGTCATCTACAAGCTTCAAAGTCACATCAAGTCAGCCTGAGGCACAACCTGCCACACCAGTTTCAGAGCTGTAGCAAGAGATCAACATGCCCCTGAGCATGCCTTCAATTGGTAATGCCTCTTCGAATAATTTTTGACACTTCCTCTAGTAGAAGACTTCAGCTTCTTACCAGTTTCAGAATATTTCGAGGAAGAGAATTGGGGAAGCTTCCTCTAGCATAAGACTTCACCTTCTTTCCAGTTTTGAAAGAGTTCCAGTAATTGCATTAAGCATTCGAGAGTTGGTGGTAATCCTTAAACCATCATAGGTTGAGACCTCCCTTTTCATGTTGAGATTCTCCCTTTTATGTGGGGTGAGACCTCCCTTTCATGGTTGAAGGTTTCCCTCTTCAAAACAATAGGAGCACTTCCTCTAGCAGAAGACTTCAGCTTCAAGACAAAATTAGAGGAGTCATAGAGTTGCAATAAGCCTTCCAGTGTTGGTGGTCATCCTTAAACTACCACCCTCTATACCAACATTTCAGAGAGCACATTCAACCTAGTGCCGCCTTGCATTTTTGTACATTTTGTATTACAACTCTCTTCTTGGACTCATACATAACCCTTCAGATTAAGGGGGGAGATGTTGGACACCTAATCCTATATGGGTTAGTGTGGAAGCCGAATAGACTAAGGAAGTCCAAGAGACCTTGGGATGTGGAACCCAAATGTCACACAATGTACTATAAATGTATATCGTTTGTTAATAATAAATGTACTCTCATGTTTATCTTTCACATTGTGTTGTTGCCATGTGTGTGTTTAACATATATGAACTGTTGTTTTATTGGGGATGTGGGTTCCTACAGATAACATAACTTTGATGTCTATATTGATAATGTAAATCTCTCATTTTTCTATAATGAAAATTCTTTTTATTCAAAAAAAAAGAGATATGTGAGTTAGTTATATATATAAACATTTAACAAGATTGTTAACTATAGAGATCCAATCCCCCATTATTATGGAGATTTTCTATGTAGAAATAGGGTTTGTTATAGTACCACAGGCCAATACCATGACTTACTAATTAATACCACATGCCTACATGGAGGATTCACATGGAATTTGTTTTTAATTAATAATTTGATCTGTGATGACATTTATGAATATTATACCGTATTCCATTGAGGTTAAATCCCTACCATCCAACCAAATTTTTTACGTGGAGCTTAATCCTTACCATCGACCTTATAAATTTATTAGGTGAATGGTAGGGATTTAACCTCCATGGAATATATTAGAATATTTGTAGTAGTACTGACAAATCAATGGTTGATATTTATCTCCAAAATAATAATGTTAAAATATACATACGTGGATGCTTTCTCAAGGTAGAGAAACTATTTCGATGTTATAATAAACTAGTTATAAAAATATCACAACCTCACATGAACATAGGAATCTAGTTAATAGAAAATATTTATTAAGCTAGCTAGATCTAGCAACCTCCTAAAGACTTGGTTAAATTATAGAATACTTTATGAAGGTTAAATCTCTAATACTCATCGACTAAATTTATTAGGTGGATGGTAGGTATTTAATCTCTACAAAATATGCTAGAATATTCTTATTAGTAGTCACAGATTAGATGCTGAGATTTATCTCTAAAGTAGTAATGCATTTTCAATTAATATTTCATAAGCACACTTGAATTAATCAAATAATTTTATAATATAAACACATGAATATTTTTTCGAGATAGAGAAACTATCTCTCACATAATCAAACAGTTTAGATGACCTCACATGAATATAAGAATCTAGTTATGGGAAGTATCTGTCAACATAACTAGATCTAACAACCTCCTAGAGACTCAAAACAAACTTGTTTACATAAAAATCATCACACCTAGCACAAGTATGATTTATAAATCTAACACAACCCCTTAACGAGTACATGTATTAACCTTGATAAGTAAAGTCTCTTTTTGGTTAAATTGGAATTAACATTCATTTCAAAAAATGATTGGCGTCCATATAAAGAAACAAACATCCACTAAAGTGCATGCGTAACTAGCCGCTACAAGCATCAATCTACTAGGATGCCTTGTGTGTACATTGCTCAGTCAATTTTCCTTCAATGTACATGTATATATACCTATATCTTTGATTCCCCCTACATTACTATCATAATCAACTTGGGTTTTCTCATCTCACATGCAACCATGCTTTAGGTTTTGTCTTCTCAACATCAACCATGCTCTAGATTTTGTTGGCTTACCCTCAACCATATTTTTGGTTTTCTTGCATTACCATCAAGAATTTTGTTGATGCTTTTGCATCACATTTATAAGGAACTATACCAATCTATAAGAATCCTTATATAGATACCTCCATTATAATTTTTTTTTATGTTCAAAACAACTCCCTATTGGGATTTGTATGAAAAGGTGCACCTAAGTTGATTAATTATACATCATGACCTACATGTGCACTGAAGAATCCAAGAAGACTTCTTTCCTCTAAGAAGGTTTTCCTTCTGTCGAGGAACCATCATAATATCCCTTCCAAACTTTTGGAACTCGAATTCTTCTTTCCATACCTTTGTCTACGTCATTTCTAAAATATTTTCAAGAATTTTCTTGTAGGTTTATATCTATCTCTAGATTTAGATATCCCATTTAAGAAAATATTCTTATTTTATTCTAAGAATTTCCCATTATAGATATCACATTTGTGCTCTAACATCCATGTTTTTATACCTCATTTCCTCTTATATGAACAATGAGACCACATCATCGAAAATTAAGGTGTGTGAGTTACTCCCTCTAGCTACAATTAGACTATCACAATATCTTCATAAATAGGATCATAAATTTATGCAGTGATCTTAATTAGAAATATTAAAACCCTATAAACTAAATGGTTGGTAAACACCAATAGGAATCAATCGATAATATGCATCAAAACGCTTCCCACACTTTACCATCGATATTCTTAATCTTTAAATAGACTTTGTTACAATACCATGGACTAGTACTATGGCTTATCAATACCACATTCCATAAAAAATATAATTCACTTCATATGGCACTAGTTCATATCAAATTTGTTTAATCAATCAATTTAGTTAAAATGGAAAAAGGGCATAACTACCTTGGAAATAAATATCAACCTTTGATTTTTTATACTAATATTCTATGGAGGTTAAATCCCTACCATCCACCTAATAACCATTTGTAACTAAATTAAAAACCTAGAAGCACTATTGTAAAATAGACACAGTAAGCAATGTAAATGTTAACAAAATATAGCTTCTTCAACATGAAATGTTTCCCTCTTAGATTAATGCAAATCCTATAACTTATCCCATAATTCCTTTGTTATAGCTTCTCCTCAAATATTCATTAATAATAAATTTGAGAGACACAACCAAATTGTGTTGTTTTTCTTCTCATCAAAATTTGTTAATTCTTCTATTGACATTCCTAGTTTTGAGAAATGATATAATATGTATGCAAAAAATTGACAATGGAGTTCACGAATATGGTCTATGTATCTATATCCACTTCAATTAATGATTTGATCAAGTAAAAAAAACAAGTACACCATTTCACCTTTACATCAAATAATGGCCTTCAATCTACAAACAAACGGCTTCTTTTGTTACTAAATGGAGATATGTTTTTGTACTCTCGCAAACAAGGGACTTCTCATTTAAACATGAAATCGACTTAGATGAAGGAATCAAACAAAAGTAGGATCCATCATACAAACAAACTATAAATTTGGTTTACATATATTAAATTAATTCATGGTAAAAATTAGACAAACAAAAGTGCTTATGTGTGTATATGCCAAGATGTGGTTCAATCCCTCAAACTTTTGCCTAACATTTCTTCAACGTACATCCACAATCAAGATTTTATCTTAAGATGTATCTTATGAAATCATTTTAAACGGGGAGGAGGGAAAAATCCATTTCCTATGGTACTCTTAGCTTCCCCAATATCCGCTTGAAACAACCTACATAAAAACAACACAATAATATTTTCTTAACCTCCAATGATCATACAACTTTATTAATATGTAGATATCCTTTTCTAATTGCAAGGTATAATTTCCACTCACTTTCCTACAATTCTAATTTCTTCAATCACCTTCCCCTTTATAACATCACTTTTTCATACCCACACTTCTGTAATAGTGAATTAAGATTATAAATTCTAGGATGACCAACCTAGGTACTATTTCAATATTTTTAATTGATTTAATATTAATCATAATTAAACATATTAAACCTAAAGAGTTTAGTGGCCAACATGGACCCAAATTCCTGGAAGGGAAAATTGGTTGGGTGGAATGTTTTGAGGGGGATTGGAAAACCTCTCTATCTAAATAACCAATTAGATCTTCATAATTAATTCTTGGATTTGTTTTCATTATTACATTCATCTACCACTAAATCTCTCCTAACAAAGAAACCTTTATGAGGCTTATGAAATTATTCAAGGCATGTGTCAAAAGGAAACATAGTTGTGAATAAAAATATGACAATATTATAGTCATGTTGTACAGAATACTACAATTCATTACAAATCTTACACTCATTACAATATTGTTAAAGTAAGTGTATTAATATCATCTTGTCTATTCCTATTTGTTAATATGTTTATGGATTAAACATAGTGCTCTTCTAAATCATAGTGTACATTAACTCCCACATACTTGACTATAATTCCCTATGAAAGTGAGAGTGTTGTTAGATACAATGGATGTGGAAGGCAAAAAGGAACCCAAACATTTCAAAAGAAAAAAATTGTACTCCCTTAATATAAGCTAATTTCTTACAAGGAACTAAAGAAACCTAAGCATGGATGAGAAGGCATTGGAAGTGACATACAGAAACCTAATCTTTTGTTATTTGGTTTGCTAACAACACACATCACACATCCTTTTTCATATTTTGACATAGTTTCATACATTCAATCCTAATAACAATAGTTTTTTTATTATAGGTTTTAACCCTATCCATAAATTACTTGCGAATGAATTCTTAAAACAAACGAATATATAATGGAGAGAACATAAGACAAATAAACATATAGATTTTCCCATGGATCCCAAAACCAATACTACCAAATTGATTTTTCATTATATTCCTTTCAATGTTACAATACATATATATACATGTCAAAGCATTCATAAACCCCACTCCACTAACCCTAGATTATAGCATAACCCTAGCTCCCCTGACTGGATCTAGAAAATACGATGGGAAAAAAACCATCATCGCTAAAATGATGTGCAAAACCCAATGCAAAAAACCATGGGTAGGTCTGCCCCATCATCTGTCAGTTTGCATAAAAATAAAATTCTCGGGGTGCTTCCCCGGACCCCATCAAAGGGGGCTACCGCCCCCTTACGAACCCCTGATATGGGGGGTTTCCGCCCCCCCTGCTACACCCAACACAATGTAGCACATGTGGTTGGTTGTGGAAAGAATATAACGAATACCCAACAGTTATTAGGATATTGTTTCACCTACACAAAAGTTATAAAAAATGAGAGAAGTTTGTGCTTCTTTGATTATACCCACTCTTTGATATTTTGGAATACACAATATACCAAGATGGTATGGAAATATTTCATGTATATGATAATCTAGCTCTTCAATTTTTATTAGCATGGATTAGTTTTTAATAAATGACCTTAAACTTAATCATTTTTTCAATTTAACATCGATGAGGTAATGAACTATGGTATAAATAAATGGTTGAATTAATAGAAGGTGTAGGTAACAATCAACAACTTTCTTTTCTATATGTATCACATGCCTTATGATGAAGTGAAATTAATGCAAAAGTTCCATCCAAAAGAAATTTCATTACTACAATAGGTCAGTTTGTCAATGAAGATACTGGGAAGGTTGATGATATGTATAGATGATTGTCTCTTCTCCAATCAAATAGCATTCTGCACTTCTTCATGCTCCAAACCAAAGAATATTTTCTTTTTATGAGTAGGATAGTTTCTCACACACCAATGAAGGTCTTATTATGGTAACAAATTGGTTTCCTCTTCTAAATTAGCATTTCTCCCATGGAATTATCACATTCATTGATTTCAATCTTAAATGTGTAGGTTTTAACCCCGGAAAGAAATTACCTGCATATGAATTCTAAGAAAAACAGAAAATAAACAATGGCGAGCACATAACACATAAAACAAATATACATAGATATTTTCCCTTGGATTCCAAAACGGGACTACCAGATTGATTTTTCATTATGTTCCTTTCCATGTTACAATACATATATATACATGTTGAAGCATCCATAAACCCCAATCCTTTAACAATGGATTAGAACATAATCGTAGTTCCCTTGACCGGATCTACAAAATACCATGGACCAAAAACCATCGTGCCCAAAACCATGTGCGAAAACCATGCAAAAAACCATAGGTAGGTTCACCCACCTAGTCGTAGAAAGAATATAACACAACCCAACAAAATGGTTGTAGTAAATCACCTATACATGTTTTCCTAAATTCACTTTTTGATATCTTTGGGCACAATTTAGACCTTCCCAAAACATCTATGAATTTCCTAACAAGATTCACCTTATCTTTCTAACTATGTTTGAAAATAAATATATCAAATAAGTAGATTGTTGGAAAAGTATCTATGAATGGCCAGTAAATACATCATTCATAACGAGTATGAAAGTATAGAAGGCACTACAAAGCCTAAACAACATAATGTTCCACTCGAATTAGCCTTGTGTGGCTACGAAGTAATTTTCCAACTATTGAATTCAAAAATATTTACTTCATGATAACCACTTCTTATGTATAACTTAGTGAAATAAGGTGTACTTTTCATTTGATCCAAAGAAATATTAGTATGAGGTAGAGGGTAGTGATTGTTCATTATAATTTTCTTCAATTACTAGAATTCCACACATTATCCATGTGTGATATTTCCTTGGAACTAGCATAATGGGTAATCCACTCGAACTAGTACCTGGTTAAATAACTCCTTTATTTAGCAACTCCTAAAATTTATTTTTCATTCCTTCATTCTCAAATAATAATAATGTATATATGTCAATTTTAGATTGAGCCACATCTTGTTGCAATTAAATATCATGTTTTTTCTCCATTATTTGAGGCAATCCTTATAATTCCCAAAATAATACCACTAGTTGAGAATCCATATTGGCCACCAACAAATGGATACCATGCCTAGAATACTTGACATAGTACTTTTTCTGATATAGCCCATCATGGGGCTTCGAAAGAGTGTTCTCATCATAGTGAATGAGTAGATATGTCTTCTTCTTTAATACATGTTTAACAAGATATAGACTGAGCTAAATTGGTTCTAACTTTCTCGCATTAAGTTGATCGTGATTTTTGTTGTAGACTAGTACCAAACTACCTTCAGAAAAGATATGAGGTTGAACAAACATGTCATATGAATTTTTGGTGTGTTTTTTATGTGCCTCATTAGCTAAGAGAGAATCACGATGTTGTTCATTGAACCAAGCCAAATAAATGAGTTTTTCTTCCTAGGCTAAAGTGTTAGAGAGAATTTCGATGGAAAGATTCAAAGAGGGAATATTACATTCAATGAGTAAAACCTCTTCCACACAATATACCAGTTAGAAAGGAGTGAACCTTCAAGAGGTCTTGACCAAGGTTTGACAAGTCCAAAGGTTTGAAATGAGAATTAAGTTCCAATTATTTTTTTAGTTTGCAGTTATACATTAGTTTATAGTTTTTGAGATATGATTGATGATCTTGCCTTAATCACCAACTTAATGCTAGTACATAGAGGAGTCCTCATGGTGGAACCACGAATTGGCCACTAATTAAGTCATTATATGGTTGTGAAAGTGAGATGCTTGGTTAGTCACAATGTCATTGCGATCATCGAAATTAGCAATGTTGTGGCTAAAAAATAATAAAGCCACAGTGACACCATCTTTTGGGTAGGTAGGCATAGCCTCATCCAATTTAGTGAAGTAATCTACAACCACAGTGAAGTAATCTATAGCCCAATGGCAAGTCCACCCAAAAAAAAATCAGTCATTAGAACTTAAAAAGAGCCGACCTTTACACAAATTATCCATCAATTCTATGAGTATATCTCCTTCTCCTAATTTCTCCTATAATAAAATGATGTCAGGAGAATTTAAATAAACTAATATCCTAAGAACCAAATTTTTGGAGGGGTTGGCTAAACCCCTATAGTTGAATCACTATGTGACCATTGGTTAACTCATATGATGTTCGTCACTACCTTAAGTTGCTCAATGGTGGTTTTTTTTCCTTCCATATTCCACATATAGTTGAGCTTTAACATGAGTTTTAGTGAAGTAATATTCTTTGTCACTACCTCTACCCTAAATAAGTGTAGATTCCCTGGGTTCTACGTATATTTATCCCTAGAATTTTATTTAGGTTGAGCGTGTAGGTGGTACTGGCCAGTTAATTTAGGGGAAATATATATGTGTCCTTCTCTAATGGATACAACAATTAGAAAGGTGACAACAATAGTAGCTGGATACTGGAAAAACGGTAGAGATGGTTTGGGGAAGGTCGGAGAAAGGGATAAAGAAATGTCATAACCAATGGAGTTGTCCCACATTTTAATCAAGTAAAAAAATCACTAACTAAAGTGGATAAATTGTGTTGAACCTAAAAATTTAGTGACTATTGGAAGTGGTCCCCCTTTATATCAATTTTAATTATTTTTACGCGAATATCAAATAACCATGCACACTCACAACATTAGCTTAAGTGAATATGAAAGCAGCAATAAACTGAAAATATAATAACCATGAGAAATGTCAACAGAAGCATGCACACATAAGAACACATGTATTTCAAGTTGAAACCATTTCAGGAGAAAAACACTATGTTGTTGTTGCACTTCTCAATTCTTATATTAATATGTTGAACAATATTTTACATTGACTAGTTTACAACCATAAGCTAGAAGACTTGGCTTCCTTCACAATATCCAGAAACATATAAGTTCGGAAATTTGTTTCTTTCACATATCTATGAACTACCATCTATTGAAGGAAAACACGATCAACAATCCTTGCCTAACTCCGATTGGACTATCCTACTCCTATTGGATGGAGAATTTTTGTCCTTGTACTTAGTATGCCAAATGACTGTCTAATTTGAAGCCTCCATGCCTTCACTTCCTCCACACGAACAACATTTTTTAAATTTGGTTCTCAATCTTCTCAACATGAGAGACCCATCAGCACCATCGTTCTACATTTAAAATATGAATCAAAAAATTTCCTCGAAGGAGGGAAATTCTTCTCTTCTTCTTACACCAAAACTTTACTCTCTAACACACCAAAAGATTCTAATTCTCTACCATCTACAACACGTAACTTATGATTTTTCTTATCAATTATATCTTTGAGTTATGCATGCTACACTTGGATAAAAAACTACAAAACTATGTGAGTAGCTACTGCAATATCTACTCACTCTCAATTCCCTCTCAATGGCATACTTTCACAGTCTCAATGGAACAAAACCTACCAACCAACAACACTATTTTTTTTTTCTTAAGATAAGTGAAATCCAAAATATCCTCAAAAATTCACCAAGTTAATACCATGGTTATGCCAATACATAGGACACCTGTACCATGGTAATATCCAAACCAATACCATGGGAAAGAACCTTGTTTATGTTAATACCAAGGACACTTCTACCAAGGTAATCTCCAAACCAATGCCAGAGGAAAATACCTTGGTTATGTCAATACGAAGGACACATGTACCATGGTAATCTCCAAACCAATACGAGAGGAAAATACCATGGTTATGTCAATACCAAGGAATCTTGTACCATGGTATTCTCCAAATCAATACCATGGGAAAATACCATGGTTATTTCAATACCAAGACTATATGCACCAAAGTAATATCATGTGCCACCCTATTCCACACGCAGATACTAATACCATGGTAATTCCAATATCATGAATACTTATACCATGGTAATAGTTTACTCATTCCAAATCAAATACTACAGTAAACCATTTAGTTTCCATACCAAATACCATGAGAACCATCTGTGGTAACACTGTATAACCAAACAATCATATGCATAACCAATTCATAGCCAAACATGTCACCACCATCCACCTCCATGCAACAACATGATCACAACAACATGATCATGATGACCATGACATCCTTTGCTCACACTATGTATGCAACACGTGCAAATCATAGATCCATCCACACATCTCCATGCTAGTAGACATGCCAAAACGAATGCAACACATCATCCAAGTACAAGCCACCTATAGCCAAACATAAAAGCCAACTCTCCTGCAACCCATGCTATGAGTCTGACATCAGTGCCAACCACGAATACATCTACAACATTGCAACACACGTCAATGCCAACAATATCCCCCTTTGTCATTGATGGAAACCCTAGCTGAACCAACCATATGAAACTATCCTCTCAACATTGATCTTCATCCTCACATTTTCCCACTTTGACATCAATGGAAAAGAGCTAAACATGCCAAGAAAAAATGTTATATGCTCCTCTACATGCAGTGGGATCCATCAGCAAAACCAAAACCTTCACTCAAAAACCACATGCAGGTGATGAACAATGGGATACATGACTCAAAGATGAGAATAGAAAAAACACTCCCACACATAACAAAAAAATATGTGCAATAAACTCCCCCTGTACATAATCTATGCCTAACCAACAACACACTAGAGAAGTATACATATCCTTTTAGCAGCAACAATAAACTCTCTCACTCCCAAGGCAACCTGACAATAAGCGACAATAAAAATAGTTGAAAACAATGTTCTCTCTCCTAAAGAAACAACAACATAATCCATGTTTTAATAGTAGCAGTAGATCAAATCACCACCACATAGAAGCAACAACATAATGTGACCAACTAGCAGCAACAACTCTGATCAACTCTATGTTGAAAATGGCAACAAGAAATGCTAAAAATAGCACTACTATAAATGGCAGTTCGGGTACCAATGTTGGACATAGCAATAAGGAATGAAAAATGGAAGTGCCATAAATAGCATTGCTTAAAATAGAAATTCGAGATAGATTCCTATTTTAGTTAGTCCCTGAACTAAAATAGTGAAGTAAAATTCGAATTTGATCTTAACAGTTGTTTGTAAACTAATTAATTAATTCATCTTGAGTTAATTAGTTAAGGAAAAATAAACATAAAGTCTAAGTGCGTGCATGCAACAGTTTCTCCATTAATTGAGGAATTTATCTATCAATCAAAGAGGTAAGGATGAGCTGTAATATTGACTTGTAATTAGTTGGCTTACTTAACTGAGTCAAGTCTAGTTAGATTAATTGAAACAGTTTGTTGAATTAAGTGTGAGTTCAGTTAGTTAATGCATGCATGCATGTAACTGCCGCACTTCAGATAACTGAATATTATCTCATAAATAACTTGTGCATGTCAGTTCTGTCAGAGACCCAGTTGAGACCAGAGGAGGGACAATGTACTATCAATTGGATGAATTTTTCCTATAAAGGAAACTCCTCCATGCAAAAGGATTTATCTCCTCTAGGTTTGTGCAGTTATTTCTAAGCCAAGTGAGAAGTGTGAGGTGGAAATTCACACAAGTGGAAGCACTGGACCCCAGGAATAACTACGGAAGGAAATAGGAGGCTTGGAGGGCAGAGGAGAAGGTTGTGAGAGCCTTTGACTCTGTATGAGCAGTATTGTTTGATTGTAGAGAGAGCAGGATAGCTTGAGAGCTGATTCTTTTTGTAACTTGAACAATATTTCCACTTGTATGATAATACAGAGATTAGGGTTTTAGGCTGAGGCTTTTCCTGGGTTATTTCTTCTGTGTTATGTGTGATTGATTTCTCATTCTTAGTTATATGTGTTCTCTTAATATTTCTCAATTCGATTAAGCTTCCGCAAAGTGTTGTAGAAGTAGATCTTGTATTGTGTTTTAATATATTGCATAATCTGTTGATCTATAGTGGGAATTTCTACATGGTATCAGAGCAAAGGTGATCAAGGCGAAGTTTGAAGTTTGTGGTTCCTGAATATAGAAATCAAGTTCTTATCACATCTCAATTTCACCAATGGCGTTTAGTGGTTTATGACTCTAGTATGCCCTTGATGGTAGCTGAAATTATATAGCCTGGAAGGATCACATGGAGGCAGTATTAAAGGATAATGGTCTAAAGGACTTCATTGATCAAGAAGTCCCCAAGCCAATTAATGCTACTCTTTTGGTAGAAGGGAAGAAATGTGTGGCTAGAGCAAGGAGAATCCTTGTGGAGGGAGTTCGAGACCACATTTTCTCAAGCCTTCATGGGAAGGAGACACCATTTTCGATGTGGAAAATATTGAAATATCTATATCAAAATAGCAGCAATAAGAGGAATTTGGCACTGAAAGACAAGCTTCGGAAAAATCAAGTGTGAAAAGGACAACACAATCTCTACATATCTGAACAAGCTCACCACCTACAGGGATGAGCTTGGAAGTGTAGGGATCACGACCACTGATGATGACATGTTGAGTCTTGCACTCCTCAGTCTTCCTAAGAGTTGGCATAGCTACCAAGACTCGGTTAATGGAAGAGAAAAACTGCCAGATTGGGAACAACTTTGGTCGGATCTGATGCAGGAGGAAATAAGAAGAAGCACCAGAGATGGATCCTCATCGAAGCAAGATGATGAGGATAATCTAGCCATAGCGAGTAAGGAAAACAAAGGGAAGGAGAAGGATTCTCATCCTAAATCCAGTTCTTTCCATGGTGGGAAGAATATTGACAAATTGCAAGTGTGATTCTTTCGTTGTCATGAAGTGGACCATTTTGCTACAAATTGTCTAGTGAGGAAATCCAAGAAGGGATTCGTGGTAGGATCAGAAGGTGAGGCACTGGCCTCACAGTTCGAGTTGTATTTCACACTTTTCGCATGCATGGTTTCATCCACGGTGGGAAGTGGTTGGTTTCTTGATAATGGAGCTTCTTTCCACATGACCGATGACAAGAGTTTGTTTAGTACCTTGGAGCAGAAATATCTCTAGATACTCATAGCAATGGGTAATGATGAAAATTATAGTGTCCCAGGTGTAGGCAAGGTTATTTTTCAGAGGGAGAATGGAGCTCGCATTACCGTGACAGCTGTCAAGTATATAATAGGACTGAAGAAAAACTTGTTGTCGATTGCCATGCTGGAAGACAAGGGCTATGATGTAGTCTTTAGTAAGGGAATGGTTTTCCTTCGACACATCACCATGAGACAGGTGAAGCAGATTGGTTCACGAGTCAAGAACCTGTATGCTCTTGAGGTTCAAGATGCATGCAAAGCCTTGAGGAGGAAGGAAACTTATGAAGACTTGGTGTTTGAGAGGGAGAGTACATCACCTCTCAGCATGCAGCAACAGGAGAAGTCTAAGACGATTGTGGAGGAGCCATGATTGGTGAAGTAACTTCAGGAGGTTGTGGAGTAGCCACAACTGGGGAACTTGAGAGGAGACAAAGTGGAGGCATCCACTCATGCAGAGACCTCCAGTAGGGGGAAATTTCGAGCCAAGTGGGCAGAGGGATCACATGCAGCCATACCTCCAGGTCGGAGGTGGGGCAATGTGGATTGACAGTCTCAAGATGGCTGGAATAAGGGCAGGATCATTGAGGTACCCAACCTCTTTGATTAGACCTTGCTACAGGAGCCCCTCTAAGGAGTAGCAGGACTGGCTAAGTAGGTAGAGACAGATGCGGATGGAGCGGCAGAGAGAGCTACAGTGTAGGAATCTCAAGACAGTGTAGAGCTAGCAGGCTGCAACAATGTGAGAGGTGCAGGAGTGTTGCACCAGTGCAGGATGGCACGGAGAGGTGTACAATGGTGCGAGAAGCATGGAGTGTTGCAGCATCTCAAAGGTCAGAGAGGGGGAACTTGTCAACAGCAGAGGGAGCTTCAGCATTAGAGTATGTTTCTAGCCCAACAGAGAGGTCGGTTGGGAGTTTTTTTGTTTCTAGAGTTGCTGGATAAAACACACTCGGGAGAAGTGTTGCATGCAGAACATTCCAAAGGTTCAGGATCGGGTTTGAGTTGAATGCCTTTCTTGTTGAGAGGGAGTGTTGAAAATGGAAACAAGAAATCCTAAAAATAGAAGTGCTAAAAATAGCACTATTATAAATAGCAGTTCAGGTAACAGTGTTGGACATAGCAGCAAGGAATGAAAAATGGAAGTGCTATAAATGGCATTTCTAAAAATAGCAGTTCGGGATAGATTCCTATTTTAGTTAGTCCCTGAAATAAAATAGTTAAGTAAAATTTGAATTTTATCTTAGCATTTTTTTGTAAATTAATTAATTAATTCATCTTGAGTTAATTAGTTAAGGAAAAATAAACATGAAGTCTATGTAGGGACATGCAACAATTTCTCCATTAATTGATGAATTTATCCATCAGTTAAAGATAAGGATGAGTTGTAATATTGAGTTGTAATTAGTTGGATTAGTTAACTGAGTCAATTCCAGTTAGATTAATTCAAATAGCTTGTTGAATTAATTGTGAGTTTAGTTAGTGAATGCATGCATGAATGTAATTGTTGCACTTCAGATAATTGAATATTCTCTCATAAATAACTCATGCATGTCAGTTCTGTCAGAGGCCCAGTTGAGATCGAAGGAGGGAAAATGTACTATCAGTTGGATGAATTTTTCCTATAAAGGAAACTCATCCATATAGAAGGATTTATCTCCTTCAGGTTTGTGCAGTTATTTCTGAGCCAAGTGAGCAGTGTGAGGTGGGAATTCACACAAGTGGAAGCAATGGACCCTAGGAAAAACTGCGTAAGGAAATAGGAGGCTTGGAGGGCAGAGGAGAAGGTTGTGAGAGCCTTTGAATGTCTATGAGCAATATTGTTTGATTGTAGAGAGAGCAGGAAAGATTGAGAGCTAATTCTTTTTGTAATTTGAACAAGATTTCCACTTGTATGATAATGCAGGGATAGGGGTTTTAGGCTGAGTCATTACCCAGGTTATTTCTTCTATGTTATGTGTGATTGAGTTCTCATTCTCAGTTATATGTGTTGTCTTGATCTTGCTCAATTTGATTAAGGTTCCGCAAAGTGTTGTAGAATTAGACCTTGTATCGTGTTTTAGTATATTGCATAATTTGTTGATCTACAGTGGGAATTTCTACAATCTATAGCATCAAAAACATATATCCAACCAACTCTGAAGAAATAGAAAAAAAATACATCCTCTCTAAAATGTACTATCCAGAAAGAGGAAAACCCGTACAATAGTAGAAACAATGACTATCTAGAAGCAACATCTCTCACTCCTATCTCAAAGAGCATCTCTAACATCCCCTTAGGAAAACATGATGACGGGGTCACAATCACATGACCAACCATACTCTACTGAATGCAAACATCTCCATGGTTGGTTGGGTATATATATATATATATATATATATATATATATATATATATATATATATATCGCTACCAATGCCTCCTTGCCATATGGAAGAGGCTATGCCAAATGAGCTGATGACTATGGCCAAAATATATGAAATCGAGTATAGGGATTCATAGACTCATTATATGACTATAAAATACGATACATGATTGCACAATGACATCAAGAAGCCTATACATATGGCTGAACCATGATTCACATGACTCTCCCTCAATGCATGCATGACTCCATAGATCTATCAATGTATAATAGACCAATCAAGATAGGTGAATGACAATACATGACTCTTACAATCTCACAAAAGTGTTCTTTCGTCTATGTATACCCCAATATAATGATATAACATGAGTACATGGCATCCATGAGAAACAATGTATGCTCCATATAACAACATCAACAGAAATAAACTACATGGCATATGCATCAAATACTAGCCCAACCTGAGCAACAATATAAATTCCATATGTAGCAGCAACAAATAGGAGTACCATAGATATAACATGGCATTTCATTTCTAATCTAAAAATCTCAACCTCCCACTAGAAGCATGCGTGTAACAACAACCATAATATTTGTAGCAAAAACATAATAATCACCACCATGCTCAACATACACATAACCATCTAAAAGAAATAACATGGAAACAAAAACAACCATCATATGGAGCATGGATTTCTGCAATATAAACTAAACTAGCAGCAACAACAAGCATGATGATGTAAAAAAAACAACAATATCACATCAACAACCATACTCATAAATATATCCATCTTGATCATCTTCTAGTTTTTCTGCATATAAGCTACAAACCTCTAATGCATGAATACAAGAAGCTATAACCATACACCATCATTGTACTACTCTCCATGGCACCAACACATGCATAGCATCATCAACCCAAAATGAATAATACAAATCAACTACATGTCAACTCATATACGCAACAGATAATCCATGCACAACTAAGTTTCAAACTCCTACAACAACCTCATGTGAGATAAGCGCATAGTATGGAACATAGAGTCGCGATCCTGCAAGAATCCATGATGCCATAAAAAACCATCGAACTATTGGAAGCATATAAAGTGATCCCCTTGAAATTTTTCTATCACATTTTATCAAGCTTCCCTCCTTCATATGTTTGTGCTCAAGCTCACATCACAAGTCCTCTATCAGAATCTGATCACAGTAGCCTTGGAAAACCCAACATTAGTAATGTTGTATCTTGGAAGACAACCTCTGGCTGAGGAGAGGTGAGTGCCCAAGACATTTATTTAAAACCATGATTAAATAGACTGATTGTCCAGTTGTTTTAAAACCCCAAAAATTATAATTAAAAAGAAAATATGTCTTAATCTTCTGTGGGAAAAATAATTATTCAAAGTGACCTCATGATGATGAATACAATTTTAATGAAAGAGCAATGAGAAAGGATAGTGGAAATTCTTCAACACAGGTTACTTAAAGCATAATCATTTTTTTCAACTTTACAAGAAACATGAAATTAACATGGAATGACATATATAAATTAGGAGCACATAATCAAGGTACCTTTAACTTTAACTCACATGCATTTCAGTTTGCAGAACTCTACAATTAAAGGCCGACAACTTCATTACTCTTTTCTATGAACAAAAACATAAAATGAAAATAATAGCAAACTCATTTTTTACTCAACAAGTGTCTAGAATTATTTCAAACTCTTTATTCAAATCAACATGAAGATTGAGAATACAAGTATTTTTTTTCTTCTGAGGCCCAAAACTTGGAACCATCACTGCTCTTTCTGAGTTCATTTTATATAAAATTTCAAAAAGCCAGTTAAGGAATTGTCAACTGCCAAAAATGCTAACTTACTAAACTACTTTGGAATTAACAAATCTTTCAAACATTACATTTTGAAAAGAGAAAAATCAAATACATCATTTTGAAAATATATAAAATGAAAATTGTTGCATGACAAGTGGCACTACTTCATTTCATAATCTGAGACTTCGAAGCAGATGAAGGTCTAGCTTCTACAACTGATGTTGTCGGTGACATCCATTCCCTACATTTTTTTCCATATGGTTTTATCTAAACTGGAACTCTTGACAAACCTAGTGTGTGTCATTCTGAAGTTGGTGATTCTATTGTATGTTAGTTTTTCCACAAAAGAAAGTCCTCATTAACCATAAAAGCTAGAAACTCCTGTGTAAGTAATTAACAATTGTTTCTCCCTTCTACATTACTTTTCTTTCATGAGTTGAACCAAATTTTCTCTTAGCCTTCACCAAAAAAGTTTCATAAGTCTCCTAGGGTAATAGATTTCCCTGTTGGTCCCAACATGAAGGAAAACATGCTCTTCTTCTGTTATCAAAATCAATATTGAATTTCATTACATCTTGTTTTTCCTCTTTCAATTTTACCTCTGTTGTCTTCCTGTAGAGGTTATTCACAATCATTTTATTAATCTCTAAGACATACTAAGTCATGTATTCAACTCCTAATTCCCTTAACTGCTATGAAGATATCAAGTTAAGGAAATCAATCATTTTCTTTGCAAATTGAGCTCGCTGTTATAATTTTTTCTTATTATCAATGACGATATTTTCCCAGGCTCTAATAATGATGTTCTCTTCCTCTACTATAGACAATGATTCCGATATGTTCCTCACAATATGGATGATATCATTCCACATAATTTATCTAGCTTCAATAAGCGACATATTTCCCTTCACTTTCTCCTTCAGCTCTTTAATTTCTTGAGAAGGAACTCGAAAATCATTCCTATACTTCTCAGCATTCTCCCTGGACATTGCTAAGTATCTTTTAGTCGATTTCATAAGCTTCAAGGCACTTTCATAATCCCTTTGAATTTTTGTCATCTCATTCTTAGAAATTTGTAGCTCAGTCATGACTGTATTTAACTTATTAGCTGGGTCTTCAAAATATTCTTATACTAAAATAGTACAAAAATGAGAATCAATTTTTTGTTGCAAAACAAAATTCATTTCCTTCATCCTAGTGATTTCGTCATTCCTCTTTATAAGTTCATTAGTCAATGCTTCTTTTTATTTTTCCACTTTTGATACCTCTAAATCCATTGGATGCTCTATGGAGGGCATCTTCAATTTCTTCCTCAGTACCTGGATTTCTATCTCAGCTCCTTGCAACGACTTTTGAACAACACTTCTATCCTCTCGGTTGACCCTAATTTTAACAATCAATTTATTTAACTCTTAATTTTGAGTGGTTAAAGCTCTTGAATTTTCTTTTTCTAATTTTAATTGATTAACCACTTTCTCTAATAAAGCCTCAACTCTACTAGTAGCCAAGGAAGTCTTTTTCAAATAAATGTCAAATAGTTCACCAGTTCACCTATGAAAATTGATTTTATCAGGTAGTGGGATCTCTCTAGCATCAATTGTCAAGTTAACAATATTGAAACATGACGAAGAAGACAATCAAAGTAGAAGGGTGAGAGAAAGCTAGTTTGAGCTGATTTCTCTCCAAATCCATAGAAGAGAGCAACCTAGTCTAATAATTTGAAATGACGCGAGTCCCCAATAGGGACTCCATGCTTTCTTTGAACTTCCTCTTATTTTCTTCAATCTGAGAATACAATTGTTTTATCATTGAAACATAACTCTGGTTAGTCTCTTCTGGAACAAGAGAAGATGGTGAAAAATAACTTCTCCTAAATGTAATTGAAAAATTGGACCAGATGATGAACTTCCCATCGAAAATAGTTTAACTCTTTTAGTACTTTTGTCTATTTCCTCCTCCAATTCAATGACATCTTCACTGCCTCTCTTTAAATTCTTCTCACTTTGATGAGGAGTTTCAATATCCACCCCTACTAACAAACTAATTTGTCATCCATTTCTATATTCTTCACATATAATCAAGGTTCATGTACATAGGGAGCAAAAGAATTTTCCACTCTCCTCTTTAAAGTGATATGGTGACAACCATATGCCCATTTCTCACCCAGCTGCGAAATCATAACTTCAAGAACTTTTTGTACTTCTCTTATAACTTTCTTGATATTAAAAACAAAAGGTCCCACTATCCTTGGTAATTAAAATATATTCCCCTCTTTCATGGAACAAAATATACTTGGTCCACATTCAACCTTTACCCGATGAATTCCAACGAAAACACTTTCATAGGAAAAAATGTAAGCAGCTTGTAGGGGCAATTTCTTCTCCATATAATCTACTTTCTGCATAATATTCAAATATAAACTAATCACCTATTTTGACTTATTTCTTAAGATGAATAAAATATTGAACCTTTGCTAATATGTAAGTTGGAGGAGCACTGTTTATGATTGAATAAGAAACTGATAAAAAATAACTAACATAATACATCAAGCCCTCATTATTTGTAGTACTTCTTACCATATTAGTCCAACATATCATTGATTATTTGTTATTGTGAGGGTCCATGAACATTTTAACATGAGTATACAAGAAGAGATAAGTAAACAAAGAAGGAAACATGAAATATTTAGTGAGGGAAAGATCTCTCAATTGATAATTAACCATCTTCTCCCAGAAAGCAGGTATGTCAAAAACAGTTTCAAGGCTCATTATTAGATTAAACATCCCTACGATATATTTGTCAATAATATTTGTATCCTCCCTTCATAAGATCTTGGTTATAATTTTAAGAATAGGTCTAACATCCTCGCAAAAAGTATCCAAAGGAAAATGAGTAAGCTCCATGGGAAAATGTTTCTCAGCTGGCATTAAAAAGAAATTCAGTATAGCATAATTAGATGCAGATAAGTCTTGAAAGGTAGAAAACAAAGTTTCTTCTGAGAAAGGAGTGTTATAACTTGAGGAAGGAAAACATAATGCTTGTTGAATCAATAGGGAAGAAACTTGAAAAATGTTTTCACCTAATTTTTTCATAACAAAACATCTTTCAGGATAGAGGGCAGATACTAGCCAATATATGATTTCTAGGAAAACATGGGTTTGAGGAATCATGGTTGCTAAAACACCTGACCTTACAATAGTAGCATATATAGGAGACTCAACTTGGTTAAGAAGAACATTCTAGTAAATTTTGATGTAATTAAATTAGAAAACTAGGTAAAATATATCTGCTTCAGTGTCCATCAATGGAATATGTGAATAAGAACTTTCTAAAATTGCTTTCTTCAACATTTTGATCATCTTGGATCTTCAGAGATTTCATGAAAATACATAAATAGTGGTGGGTAATGTTGACTAAATCTGCAACTTGTACAATGGGATCCACAGAAGAAAGAGCAGAGGACAATGGTAAAGAAAATAATTAAATCAACAGGATTTTATAGAGGAAATAGAACAATGGGTGGAAAAATGAAATTAAATGCGAACGTGGGAAATTTGAATGATGACGTTGTGACAATACGGTTGATGAGCTAGAAGTTGATGTGGACAATAAAGTGGAAGAGGCATATGATGACAAGTGGTGACAGAGCAGTGACAGAATGGCTAGATAGCATTCATGCTCACTTGGTGACGTAATTGTGCTTGCTTTTTGATGTAACACGAGGGAAGACTATTGGATGGAGAAAATCCAATGGAGTCCCCCCTTAACCATTCTAGGTCTTTGATCTATGGTTAAGCAAGATCTGAAAAACTCGTTCAGAGGTAATCAGAGAGCTAACCGGTGGGCATGTAGGTCCATCAAGTTTGCTCCATCCAAGGGGCCCCGCCTATATCTTCCATCGCGCCCAAAAACTTGAACAATATTTAATCATTTGTCAAATTTTGCATGTAAAGACCCATCTAGGTTTAACCTTTAGTGCGCATAAGATTTAGTTAGTGCAGCTTAATCCACCTTTAAAACAAAATAAAATGAAAAATTTTCCTTTTGATTTTTTTTTTCTTTCGATTTATATATATATATCTATATATATATATATATCTATATATATCTATATATATATATATATATATATATACACACACACACATTTTATTTTAAACACAGATAAAGGTAAAACGGGTTACCACAAGTAGCAAAAGGAAAATCCATAATCATGAAATCATAATAATCATCAATCACATTATATTCCTAAAAAAAATAGCTCCTCAACAAGGTAAATCTATTTTCACATAGTTCACTAGATATGGCAACACCATCAATGATTCTACATGAAAAAAATAAGATGCACCATAGCTCCCCTTAAGGCCATGAAATCCTCAACTTCTTCTGGTCAATCCTTGCTATTCATTCTTCCTCCAAACTTTGAATGGATACTTGTTTCCATGAAAATATTTTCATGTCCTCATAGTTGGCCTATTTTGGATATTCATCATTCCTTGATTAGGTGGCCTCAAGTGTTTTGGAGACTTGCAATCCTTGGCCATCTGACCAATATTATCACATACGTAGCATATGATATGACAAATAAATGGAACAAGATATTTTAATCTCTTGATATTCCTTTTAGTCCTCATGGCATGCAACCTACATTCAATAGCCTTGTGGTCGAAATCATTGTGTAAGTATAAATAACCATGAAAATGACCATTATACGTGATTTTGATGAACTCTAAGAAGTGGATTCTCTTTCTTGCTTGGTTTCTTGATGATACCTTCCATACCACTACTTCTCATGTTTCATCAATCTATAATTTTCTACAATATGTCCTAGTTTCTAGAAATTGTAGCATCTAACATCACCCAAAGGTGAAAATAATCTTCTATGTGCTTCTCTTGGAATCACCTTTGGTTTTTCTTCCTTGTGTTCCTTATTTGGTTTTTTGTTCTATTGATGGCTCTCCTTCTTGTTTCATATGCTACTTCCATCATTGCTTATATTTGTGGTTGTAACAAAACTAATTTCTCCTTTATGAATGCTGCAATCCGATTTCAAAGGTGAGGAAATTTGTTTTCTCTTAAACTGAGTGGTTTTCTTCTCCAAATCACTTAGTGAAGCCACTTCTTCTTCCAATCTCTTCACATTTCCCCTCATTTCCTTTATATTTCATCTTCATGTAATCTTTTATCTTTTTTGCCTCCTATAGTCAAGTTTTCCATCCAATAATTTCTCCTGTTAGGCCATTTTCCTTCTCATCAGAAATTTACAATGGCATTTTATGATATTTACATGTATTGGTTAGTTTTTCTACTTCAGTAGTCAATTATTTTATGATCAGGTGCTCAAGTTTATGCTTAAAAATAAAAGTTCCTAAAATGGAATGGAAACTATAAGGTTAGATAGATATCGAAGATCTGAATCCAATGCAACTTGTTTCATCGAAAACAGAGTTCGGATGCTCCCAGAAATGAGCTTAGATCAGTTTGCTAAAGAGGAAAAATAAGTGCAGAGTCAGCAAGTTCAAGTCTCTTCAGCCATTCCGGAGGTGCCAAGTTTCACTCTATCATTGTTCCCACAAATTGACCCATTGCATCACATCAGCATAAGTCTTCTATTAAAAGTCATCCCCCGTCTCGTCGAGACGTCATATGCAATATTGCATGGATTGCATCGCAAAATCACATTGCATTAGGAAGTCTGGTTAAGAATCACCTTGCCCGCACCAATAGAAAAATGCCAATGGAACTAGATGTGAAAAGAGAATAGATTGCAATGAATGGAATGTTTGAGCCCCACACCGATTGTGACAAGCCCATATACACCAAACATGAAATGGTTATGAATCGTGGTGCATAAAGCGTTAAGTACGCTATCGGAAATCACTCATCGGGGTTTCAAAAGTGTGGCATATTATGTGCGCCCATTTCAATGTGTTCTGTCATGGATCGGTGATCATAGTTTTTGAAACGAGTTGTTCCATCCATCTCTCCGACAACACCAATTGAGATTTCCGAACCCACCACGAAGTATGGCATCGGTGGCTGAAATGTGGAAAATTTGGTGGATTTCAAGCTGAATTTGATTATTAGTGGCTCGAAAAGGGGAATTTGTTGAGAATTTTTGTGAGAATTTGGAGAGGTCATAACCTCTTTATTTCTTATCCAAATTAGGTGCAAGAAAGAGAAAGGCTAGTAGTTTTGGCTATTCTGAACTCATTGAGATAGGGTTCAAAGGCATTTAAGGATTGTAAACACACTTTTGTTGTAATTTTTAGCATAATATAGAGGCCCAAGAATTGGAAGTTTGACCAAGGAGACATAGCCCAGGAGTGGTGAACTCCCCATCAAATCTTTTTGTTGTGTGTTATATTTTGATGTTCTTTGTTGTAATTTTGTTGTTTTTCAACATATGTTTTATGTTAAATTGTTTATAACATTTACATAAGATACTCTCATGGGAATCAATTAATTAAGCAAAAATCATGAATCCTTAAGCACTTGATAAGAAAATGATAAGCATCTTGGGTTTTATTCTGAATGGGGAATTAGTACAAAATTAGTAATCTACTCCATTTTAGATCAAGTTGGTATCAGAGCATTGGTTTTTACTTACTAGATTTGCTTGTGCAAAGAAGGAATATTGTTTGCTACTTTTGTGTCATACTAACAAGCTTAAAACTCAAAAGAGTTGAATGAAAGTTGGTTGGAAGCCCTGAACTTGGGTCAAGGGGAAGAAGAGCAAGGTTTCCACACTCTCCAACACCTGTTCAACCTCAAGTTGTAGTTGAGAATCTAGAGATCATGTCTCAAGCAGGTGAACCAAAAAACATGAGAGAAGATGAGAAGACCTTCAGAAAGGCTTTGTTCAATATGACAGAGATGATGAAGGTCCTCTATGAAGAGAGGAATATCAGGTTTCAAGGAGAAAGTTCCAAACCTCTCAAAGGAGAAGGCTCTTCAGGTGGAGGTAATGGAAAAGGAGGTAATAGGAATGGAGACAAATATCCACCCTCTCCACCATCTTCTTCATATTATTCTTCACAACCATCTTCACACTCTTCCACTGATACAACCCTTACTCATACTCATCATCATTCTTCAAAAGAAACTGGTAAATCATTTATTTTTAAACTTGATGTTAACTTCGAGTTTCCCATGTATAGTGGTGAAGTGAATGGAAAGAAGCTTGATAATTGTATTCTCTAGTTGGATGAGTATTGTAGATTTTAGAACCTTCAAGAGGATGATATGAAAATTCAGTTTGCTTCATTGAGAATGGAGGGTGCAACACTCATTTGGTGGGAAGCAAGGACTGAAGATGAGATCAAAAAACATTGTAATATCTCTATTACTTGGTCTGATTTCATTGCTACTATAAACAGAAAATTCTACCCCTTAGGTTATATGAATAAAGCTATCACGGATTGGAAAAATTTTAGACAGTCAGAAGGTCAAAATGTGCAAGAGTATACTCAAGAGTTTAGGATAAGAACTCTTATGCTAGGAGTAGACTTGCAATATCAAGATACTTTGTTGAAATACATAGGAGGTTTGCATAGATATCTTCGACACATCATTCTTATGTTTAATCGCACGAATCTTGATGAGTTCTATGTTCAAGCTACACACCTCGAAGCAAGAGGGAAAAATGTACAAGAAGAAGGTAAGAAGATGCCATTCCAAAGTGGTGAAGAAAGGAAATAAATATAAAATAAAGCAAAAGAAAATTTATTCTATTAAGAAAGAACTGGAGAAATCCATGTGCGAGAATTGTTCCAAAGAGGGCCATGATGAAGGGCATTGCTGGAAGCTTCATCCTAGATTAAGGCCAAAGAAATTTAACAATAAAGGGAAACAGAAGACAAACACTGTTGTACAATAAGAATTGGGTTTCAACTAAGGTGCTGAAACAAAGATTGTAGCCACGGTCTGAAGGAAAATCCATGGAAAAAACAAGCGAAGAGGAAGCCATGGCAAGCACCAGTGAAAGAAATAACTCCAATGCTTCAAATGAAGAAAATAGAATTGACTTGTTACATATCGTAGTTATTTCTAAACACACCAAGATTGATACATTGTTTGACAATGGATGCTAGGAAAATTTAATTCCTACAGAATTGGTCAAGAAGTTGAATATGGAAACTGTGTCTCATCATAAACCAAATCCGTTGGGTTGGATAACCAATTATGCAAATCTTCAGGTCACAAGGAAATGTGTTTTTAGGTTTTCTATTACTGCCAATTTCATTGATGACGTCGAATTAGATGTAGTGCCACTAGATATTTATAGAATTATGCTGGGAAACCCATATCTATATGACAGGAAAGTTGTTTTCCATAGATTTGAGAAATAAAATCATTTTTTCAAAGATGGAGTTGAGTATGTTGTGAGAGCCCATTATAGAAAGGATAATCTATCTTTAGCAAGCACATGGAAAATGAAACGACTCATCAATTCCAGCAAGAATCGCGTGCTCCTTATGATCAAGCAAAAGAATGACACAAAGCGTGAATACCTTACATGTTGTGACATGAAGCTGAAAGATGAATTGGTTGATGTGTTCAATCAATATGGAGATGTGTTTCAAGAACCAAAGGGATTGCAACAAAAAAGGGGAATTCAACTCGAAATTTAGCTACAGCAAGACTTTCCACTCCCAAATATTGGTATGTATCGAATGTCAATTTTGGAAAGTTTATAAATTAAGAAACAAGTCTAGGAATTGTTAGATAAAGGTGTAATTCATCCCTCTACTTCACCATGTGGTTCACCAATTTCTCTGGTACCCAAGGAAGATGGACGTGGCACATGTGTGTAGATTATCAGGCTTTGAATAAAATTACCATAAAGAATAGATACCCACTACCTGGAATAGATGATTTTCTAGATCAGTTGAAGAATGCAAAATATTTCACTAAATTAGACTTGAGAAGTGGATATCATCAAGTTAAAATAGCTGAGGAGGATATTTGGAAGACTAGTTTTAAAACCAAACATGGATTGTTTGAGTAGTTGGTTATGCCTTTCGGTCTTTGCAACACTCCTTTGTTCATGGGTTTGTAATTGTCTATTTAGATGATATTTTGATATTCAACAAATCATGAGAAGTGCATGTCAAGCATGAGAGGAAAGTGTTGGATGTCTTGAAAAAGGAACAATTATTTATGAAGATGTCTAAATAGGAATCTTGGAAAGCTTCCATAGTGTATTTGGGCCACACTGTTGGAGGAGGTGAGCTAAATATTGACCCCTATAAAGTTTTGGTCATTGTGAATTGGCCAATACCCAAATCGGTCACAGAGGTAAGGAGTTAACTAGGAGCAGTGTAGTACTAGAGGAAGTTCATTTCCAATTTCTCTTCCATAGTAGCTCAACTACATGCTTTGATCAATGTGAAGGCTGTCTTCTAGTGGGGATGAAAAATTCAAAAATAATTCGATGCCTTAAAACAAAATATCAGTTTAGCCCTACTTTTAGCATTGCTAGATTTGAAACAACCATTTGAAATACAAAAAAATGCAAGTGACTATGGCATGGGTGAAGTTATTTTACAACATGGTACACCCATTTCATTTCATTCTAATATTTTTAATGGTGTTTTTATTAGCTATCCTACATACGATAAAGAGATTTACACATTTATGCAAAGTGTGAAGAAATGGAAGCATTACTTAATGGGAAAACAAACCATTATTCACACCGATCATCAACCTTTTCAATATCTACAATGTCAAAAAAACTTGCAGTAATCAAAGAACTTTCATTGGATGGCATTCTTATAGGAATTCCACTTGGTAATCAGGTACAAGAAAGGTATTTATAACAGTGTTGTTGATATGCTTTCTAGACCAGTTGTTAATGTAGCCATTTTACTCAGGAATCATTATGTTTTGCCTAAAAGTTATGTAACTTGAACAATATGCACATGATGCTAACTTTCAAGAGGTATCTTAAAAATTGAGTCAATGCCACCAAGTTGAGGAATTAGACAACCATGTACATGATAATTTGTTGTATCATTTGGGAAAACTATGTGCTCCACAGGGAGAGAGAGTAAATGTCACAAGGGAAGCACAAAGTTCTCTTATTGCTAGACATTTCGGTGTAAGTAAAACAGTGGAAATTCTTCAGAGGTATTTTTACTGACCTCATATGCTTGAAAGTGTGTCACATTTTATTAGAGGTTGTCTATTGTGTGTAGTCAGTAAGCCTAGTAATAGGAAACTAGGATTGTACACACCACTTCCAATTCCTTCACATCCAAGGGAGAGTGCTTCTATGGTTTTTTAGGAGGTCTTCCTTTATAAAGAAAAGTTCATGATTATTTGTACGTAGTTGTGAATAGGTTCAACAAGATGTGCATATTAATGCCTTGTAAAAAAGAAATTATAGCTAAAAAAATAGCTCAACTTTTCTTTCAAAATATATGGGTTCATTTTAGATTACCTACTTCTATTGTAAGTAATCGCAATTCCCAATTTTTTGGAATTTTTGGTCAAATTTATGGAAGTTGATGGACACCAAGTTGAAGAAAAGTACAACCTTCCATCTCCAAATAGATGGTCAAACTGCAGTGGTTAACAGGATAGTTATTAATTTTCTAAGAGGATATTGCATTAAACATCCTAATTTGTGGGATTAACAGTTATATTATATTCAACATGCTTACAACTGAGAAAAACACTCTTCTACTCTAACTTCACCTTTTGAGGCATGTCTTCGTTATTTGCCTAAAGTTCCTTTGGATTTCATCTTTGAGGGCGATGTCTATGTAGATGGATATAGCGACATAGAAAGAGAAAATAAGTTCATTGAGAAAATTTAGTTGATTCACCAAACAATTCAAGAACAACTAGAAAAGAGTCAAGTTAAGTATAAGGATAGGTATGATAAGCATAGTGTGGATCATCAGTTTCAAGTAGGTGTGAAGTTTCACTTTACATTAGCAAGGAAAGGCTTCAGGGTGAAGGTGAAAAGCTAAAATGAATCCATTATGGTCCATTTAAAATTCTGGGAAAGATTGGTAATAATGCTTTCAAGCTGGGTTTGCCTTCATATATGAAAATTTATTCCATTGTTAATGGTGAAAATTTGAGATTCTATGGGCATCCTTTTATTGAATATCAAGGAGAAAGTGTACAGACTCCATCAATTGAATATTTTTCTCTAGAATTTCTTGATGAGATTTAGCAAGACACCATACATGACAGAAGAACGAGGTCATCAAAGAGGGGAAATGTTGATTATAATCGAGTGGGTCTCAAAGGTACAAATCCATAAAAGTATAAATGGATTGAAGAGGGGAAGGTAAGGGAGAAATACCCTGATCTGTTGACTAGCAGAATATAATATTTTGGAATCCAAAAGCTTCTAGTGGGGAGGAGTGATCAGGTGCTCAAGTTTATCCTCAAAAATCAAAATTCATATAATGTAATGGAAATCATATCGTTGGATAGGCCTCAACAATATAAATCCAACGCATCTCATTTCATCGAAAACAGAGTTCGGATGCTTGCATAAATGATTTTTGATCAGTTTGCTAAACATGCAAAATAAGTGCATAGTCAGCAAGTTCAAGTCTCTTTGGCCAATCAAGAGGCGCAAAGTGTCACTCTGTTGTTCGTTCTACAAGTCAACCCATTGCATCGCATCGGCATAAGTTTTCTATTAAAAATCATTCCCCACTCCCGCTAAGATGCAATATGTGATATCGCATGGATCACATCGCAAAATCCTATCATAGCAGAAAATCTTGTTAAGAATTACCCTACTCGCACCGATAGTGAAACACCAATGGAAACAGATGCGGAAAGATAATAGGTTGCAATGTATGGAATGTTCGAGTCCCACGCAGATTGCGACAACCTGATATATACTCGATGCAAAATTATTATGAACCATGGTGCATAAATCATTAAGTTCACCATCATAATTGCTCATCGCAGTTTCAAAAGTGTGGCATATTATGTGTAGCCATTTCTCTGCCGATATTCGATTGCGATGTGTTTCGCCAATGATCACGACCACATTTTTTGAAAGGAGTTGTTTCATCTGTCTCTACACCAACACTGATTATTATTTTGAAACCCACCAGCAAGTATGGCTCTAGTGGCCAAAATGTGGCAAATTTGGTGGATTTCAAGCCGAATTTGATGGTTAATGGCTGGAAAAGCGGAATTTGTTGAGTAAATTTTGGGATAACTGGGAGAGGTCATAACTTCTTCAGTTCTTATCCAAATTAGGTGCAAAAAAGAGCAAGGCTAGTAGTTTTGGCTATTCTGAACTCATTGAGATAGGTTTTGGAGGAATTTGAGCATTGTAAATACATGTTTGTTGTAATTTTGAGCATAATAGAGAGACCCAAGCATTAGAAGCTGGACCAAGGAGACGTAGCCTAGGAGGGGTGAACTCCTCATCAAATCTATATGTTGTGTGTTGTATTTTGATGTTCTTTGATGTTATTTTGTTGTTTTTCAACATATGTTTTATGTTAAATTGTTTGTAACATTTACATAAGAAGCGCTCATGGGAATCAGTTAATTAAGAAAAAATGGTGAATCCTTAAGCACTTGATAAGTAAATGATAAACATATTGGGTTTCATTCTAAATGGGGAATTAGCACAACATTACTAATGTGCTCCATTTTAGATCATTTTATTACAAAAATTATTGATTCATACTCTGCCTTAACAAGAGAAATATCCATCTCATCTCCACTATGTATCTCAATAGAATCATTATGTTCAAAATTAAAAAATTGTTTTAGAATATTACCTCATGACATAACTATTTGGGGTGAGATTTCGAAATTTGTTGCTCCATTTGCAATGGAATGAATCTTTTCATTCTTCAAACCTTTTTAAGACATCTTCTTCTTTCGTTTGGCCATGATCCACAATCTACTCTCCAAGTGGCTAAGCTTCACTAAACTGCACCGATTCTGATACCAATTGTTGGACACTAGATCACTATTAAAAGAGGGTTATGAATTAGTAGTGATGCCCTTTATATCAATTTAAAATATTTCTACTAAAATATATAATATCCATGCACATTTACAATAATAGATTAACTCAATATGAAAGAAACAATACACTCAAAACATAATAACCTTGAGAAACATCAACACAAAAATGCACACATAAGAACACAAGTATTTCTAGTGGAAACCCTTTTTAGAGAAAACCAACCTGCCACTGTTGCACTGCTCAATTCTTGTATTAATTTGTTGAACAACATTTTACGTGGATTATATTACAACCATAAGCTTGAAGACTTGGCTTCCTTCACATTATTATTGCACCTATCAGTTAGGAAATTTGTTTCTCTCACAGATGTATGGACTACCATCCACTGAAGAGGACAATGATCAACGATCCTCACCCAACTCTCATTCAACTATACAACTCCTATTGGTTTGAGGAAACTATTCCTTCTACTAAATCTTCCAAATCACTATCTACATTGAAGCCTCTACACCTTCACTTCCTCCATGCAAACCATTTTTCATATATTTTCAAAGTGGGTTCTCAATATTCTCAACACGGGTAATCTAACAACACTATCGCTCTACACATAAAATATGAATAAAAAACTTTTCCCGGAGGAGGGAAATTATCCTCTTATTCTCACACTAAAATACTACTCTCTAACACACCAAAAAATGCCAATTCTATGCCATCTACAACACAGAAATTCTGAATTTCCTTATCACTGCAAAACTATGTGATTAGTTGTTGCAATATCTACTCACTATGAATTCCCTCTCACTGCCATACTCTCACAATCTCAATGGAAGAAAGGCAACCAACCAAGAACACTATTTTATTTTCACATAAGTAAAAGCCAAAATATCCTCGACAATTTTCAAAGTGAATACCATAGGCAAATACCATGGTTATGCCAATACCCAAGACACCTGTACAATTGTAATCTCTGGACTAATACCATGCTAAAATAACTTGGTTATGTTAATACCCAGGACACTTGTACCATGGTAATCTCCAAACCAATATCATGAGAAAATACATTGGTTATGCCAATCCCAAGGACACAAGTATCATGGTAATTTCCAAACCAATACCATGGCAAAATAATATTATTATGTCAATACCAAGGACTCATATACCATGGTAATCTCCAAATTAATACTATGGGAGAATACCATGGTCATCTCAATACCAAGACTATATGCACCAAGGTAATATCACGTCCCAACCTACAACAAACACACATACCAATAGCATGGAATGATAATACAAAGAATACATGTACCATGGTAATATTTTAATCATTCTCAATAAAATACCAACGCAAGCCCTTTATTTTCAATAGCAAATACCATGGGAGCTATCCTTTGTAACATCACATAACCAAAGAATCATATGTATAACCAATGCATAGAAAAACACCAAACCACCATCCAAATCTATGCAACAACATGATCACAACAACATGACCATGAGGACCATGACATCCTTTTCTCAGACTATGTAAGCAACCTACAAACCAAAAATCCATCCACACATATCCATGCTAGTAGACATGGAAAAACCAATTCAACACATCAACCAAGTATAATGTACATGTAGCCAAATATACAAACCAAATCTCCTAAAACCTATGCTACCAGGTTGACATCAATGCCAATCAAGAATACATATGAAACATTGGAAAACACATCAATTAAAACAATTTCCCCTTTGGGCATTAGCGACAACCCCAGCTAAACCAACCATTTGAAACTATCCTCTGAAAAATGATCCTCATCCTCACATTCGCCCCCTTTGACATCAATGGAAAAGGAGTAAACATGTCAAGTACAAATGCGATATCCTCCTCTCCATGCAATGCGATCCATAAAAAAAACATAATCTCCACTCAAAAACCACATGTCGGTGATTAACAACGGTATATAGGACTGAAATATGAGAATGAAAACAACATTCCCCCACATAACAAAAAAATATTTGCAATAAACTCCCCCCTAGACACAAGTTATGCCCGATCAACAACACACTAGAGTAGTATACATCTCCTATCAAGAGAAACAATAAAATCTCTCTCTCACAAGGAAACATGACAATGGGAAACAACAATAATAATTGAAACACATGCTCTCTCTCCTAAAGAAGGAACTCCATAATCCATGTCATAATTACAGAAGTAGATCAAATCACCAACACATAGAAACAACAACATAATGTGGCCAACTACTAGTAGAAAATTTGGTCAACTCTATAACAAAAACAACATACATCCAACCAACTCTGAAGCAACAACAACAAATACATCATCTCCACAATGTGCTATCCAGCAAAAATAAAACTCATACATCAGCAACAACAATGACTATTTGGGAGAATCATCTCTCACTCCTATCTCAAAGAGAAGTTATAGCATCTCGTATGGCAAACATGATGACATGTTCACAATCACATGACCAACCATACTCTACTAAATGCAAACAACTCCAAGGTTGAATGTAAACAGATATATATTTATATAATTTCCAATTCCTCCATTCAATATGCAAGAGGCTACTCCACATGAACAAATGACTATGAACAAAAAATATGAAATGGAGTATAGAAATTTAAAGACTTATTACATGGGTATAAAAGATGATACATGATCCTACAATGACATCAGTAAGCCTATATATATGGCTAAACCGTGACTCACATGACTCTCTGTTAATGCATGGATGACTCCATAGATCTCCCCATGTATAATAGACCAATTAGGATAGGACAATTACAATACATGACTTTTACAATCATACACAAGTGTTCTCTCCTCTATCCATAACCCAATATAATGATATAACATGAGTACATGGTATCCATGAGAAACAATGTATAATCCATACAACAACACTAATGAAAATGCAATACATGTCATATGCATCAAATAGTAGCCCTCCATGAGAAATAATATAACCTCCATATGTTGCAACAACAAATAGAATTACCATATATAGAACATGGTATTTCATGGCTAATCTCAATGTCTCAGCCTCTCACCAACAGCATGTGTGTAACAACAACAATATGATTTGCAACAACAACTTAATAATCATCACCATGCTCAACATACACATAACCATCTAAAAGGAATAACATGGAAAAAATAATAACCATCACATGGAGCACGAATTTCTGCAATATAAAATGAACTCGCAGCAACAACGTAAACTTTGAAATGGGAACAATATACTCAAAATGAGAACTCTAGCCAAGAAACCCCCAAAAAACATGAAAAATAGTCGAAAAAATGAAAAGTGTGTATTCTAGAACGATGTTTTTTTTTCTAGGGTTAATTTTCAACATATTCAAAAAATGACAGTAAAAGCAATTTTTTTTGTGCAAAATAAATGAAAATAAATACACTAATGTTTTTTTTAGAATAACATTTTTCTTTCCTAGGTATAATTTCAACATTTTTATAAATGACGACAAAGATAAAAGAATGGGATCTGAAACATATTAAATTTCCATTAGTTTTCATTCATGTTGTTAAACATATAATATCATGACACTAAAGATCGCTACAATTCTAATTGGTTTCAACCATAACATTAAAGTTAATATATATATATATATATATATATATATATATATATATATATATATATATTTATTGGAAAATCTTCAACCATAGCATTAATAAACTCTAAGTTTTGAACACATTTAAATCATGACATTATGAACAAATTAGATGATTAAATTAATCATAATGTCAATACTTGTAGATTGAATGAAAAATAAATTATATCTCTAAGTTATTTTTGCATTGTGGATATTATAGACCATAAAACTCATCATAATTAAAACATATAATCCAACAAACACAAAAATGACTCGTAACTTCATTTAACATCATATGGAAATCAAAATATTTATTTCAAGAGACGATGAAAACATCAGTTTTATAAATTGTCTTAACAATTATTCAAAATCACTCATATCTTATTACACACCATCATAATTCACATCTTCAGATGACTGACTGGATTTAGATGAAGATTTTCCATTTTCTTCTCTTTCATCAACTAGTGCCCCGTCTGAGTCCACATGCATACCCACCATTTCAAGTTTCAAAATTCTTCTAGATCTATGACTGGGTCTAGCAAAATCCCATCTAAACATTGTTTCATCCAGTAACTACCTCTTCTGAATATCTATCATCTTGAACTGAAGAGTTCCTCTCTTTGTTAAATTGAAGTCATAAACAAGTATGTCAATGTCCTCCAATTTTAAGAATTCTATGTGGCGACAATTTATATCTGTACCCTTTATTTTTCTCTTTCCACCATTTTTTTATGAACTACCATCTATGGCTTGTACACACAATTGAATGGGTGTGTATTTGTGGCATACCACTGTACTTCAACACCTGCAACATCTTCGTTTTCTGTAATGACCTTTATAACCTTAGCAACCTACAATGGATAGCCATTGACATCTTCATATGTTAGCACTATGATCATCCAACCCTCCTTAATATCATGTACTAAACCCTTGTAAAGGTCTTCCATGGCTTCACATTCTGCACAAGATCTTCTGGAACCAATATACATTTCTCTTTCCTCTACCTATGAAGAATTAATAATACCCTGGCATTTTTGTTGTTCAACAATTATTCTTTCCTCATGTTAATTTGACACATTTTTTTTCCAAATACATGGAGTTTTCAAAGGTATATCTTCATTTTTAATTCTTGAAATGATATCACTTTGATTATTGTAAAAATACTCCCACCAAATTGAATCAGCAATATCAAAGTACTCATATGTATATCTAATACATTTTTTTAATTTCTTCCAGGCAATCATAATAATTTATATTTCTCTTCTGCCTATGTGCATTATGAACTTTAGCAACTAATTATAATAACAATATATTTGACAAAAATATTGTATGATCTGGAATGAACTTTAAAAATTATAAACTTGATGATGACACAAATTCTGCAGTAGTTGAATACTTCTTTCCCAATATTAGTGTTTTCCCATCAATTTTTTTGAAACGAAATTGATTTTGGAAGCTAATGTCATTATTTTTTTCAATGCATTTGTCCTCACCATGCGATCATAGAATAAACATTCACATTTCAATAGTTTCTTCCAACACCTAAACAATAGGCTCTGCCCTGTATAATTTCTTAATACATTCAATTAATGATGCCAATCTCCCAACATGTTTCCTCCTCAATGTGACTGAAAAATGACTAAGTATCTGAATAATATGGTCATGAGTGTGCCCAACAATAAGGAAACCAACCTTTACCTTCTGAGAAATTCTCAATTCAACAACCATTTTTAGATATCCAAAAACAATCTAATTTTTGTTTTTGCGACAAGTACTGTCCAATTGTAGATACAAAACTTCATGAATCTTACCAGACAAATGAGAAAGCACATAATGAATTATGGTTATTGTCATATTTTCATCATTATGAATATTGGTAGCTATGAAGTATACCCTTGGCAACATTTTCCCATTGAAGACAATACAACTGACCAAGTGATATTGAATAAAATTTTGCTCCTGTATTTTTTTGTGTGTGCGAACAAAATGTGGTAGAAGTGTTTTCTTTTGGACCATACCGTCAATTATCAAACCCAAATATTTATTTGGATTATCATAACACTTCTTTCTATGCTTGTACAACGTTTTTCTTTCACTTGTTTTTTGTTCGTGATTCTCTTGAAGCTCTTTGACAATGGAATCTACACAATATAAAAGAATGTCATTAATAAATATGCTTTTATAGTTGATGACTATACAACTTTAAAAATTATTGTTATGGATGCTTGCCTCTTTCTGCCTCTTCACATTTATCCCTTTTTTATTTAAGAGAAGCACATGTACTACAAATACCCACCATTGCCTTCTTAGGAATACAAACATTGTTGAATTCTTTCTTCCATATCTTCTCAAAATATTGATATGTAATAAATCGACTATCTCCTTCAAAACCTTCTGCATATTCTTTGTATAAGTTATAGATTTCTCATCTTGAGAAATTATATGGAATATATATTGTCTCTCTATTTGGCATACACTCTCCATGATTTGAAAAATATTCTTTCATCCATGACATTGCAGTATTTGATAATGGCCCAAACTGTCATTTATGACGTACTTCTGAAAAACAATTGGGATCCTTTTCCAAATTCTCTTGGATTTTTTACAGGAGAAAATTACCCATTGAATGAAACATTTTGAAAGCCTTTCCACATATAAATAAAGACCCAATATGATAATCTTAACCTGACAATTTAGATTTCATGCACACCACTAAATATGAATTTTGCATGCTTTTATTCATTGGCAAATATCTTTTCCTTTTCTCCAATGAAAACTTGAAATCCATATGTTTCAAGCAATCCTTTTGAAAATATTCACCTGAAATGAGAGCACTGATAGAACTTATTCTCATGAGATATTCTTCTCTACCCATTCTATAACTAGAACATCTTGGATTGATACGAAAAGGTCTGCTCCTACTCCTCGACACAATATTTGTTGGCAACCTCTCCATCATTGAATCATCATCTGTGTAATCATTTTCATCATCATGAGAGTTAATATTGTCCTCACTATGATCATCTCTGATTTTGAAATATTTATATGGAGAATATTATTCACCTTTCCCTTCATCAGTGCTACCCTCATAGTCATTAGAATTAGGACTAAATGGAAAATTTGACTCTCTGTTTATTGGATATTCTTCATCATGTGCATTGTCAATGATGCTCTCATAGTCCATAGGATTAGGCCTACATAAAAAATGTGACCCTTTAATTACTCGAAATTCTTCATCTACCCTTCATCACTGTCACTCTCATAGTCCTTAGGATTAGGACTAAGTGCTTCATCCTGCCCTTCATCAATGTTGCTCTCATAGTCCTTAGGATTAGGATTACGTGGAAATTTTGACTTTCTATTTATTAGAAATTCTTCATCCTACCCTTCGTCACTACTGCTCTCATAGTCATTAGGATTAGGACTAGGTGGAAAATGTGACTCTCTATTTACTAGAAATTCATCATTGTGCCCTTCGTCACTAGTGCTCTCATAGTCCTTAGGATTAGGACTAAATGGAAAATGTGACACTTGATTTATTGAAGATTGTTCATCTTAGCCTTCATCACATCTGCTCTCATAATCCGTCGGACTAGGACTAAATGGAAAATGTGACTCTCAATTTATTGGAAATTCTTCATCCTAACCTTCATCATTGTTGCTCTCATAGTCCATAGGATTAGAACTCAATGAAAATTGTGACTCTTGATTTATTGGAAATTCTTCATCTTGGCCTTCATCACTACTGCTTTCATAGTCCATAGGATTAGGACTAAGTGGAAATTATGCCTCTCAATTTGTTGAAAATTCTTCATCCTGGGCTTCATCAATGTTACTCTCATAGTCCATAGGATTAGGACTAAGTGGAAATTGTGCCTCTTGATTTATTCGAAATTATTCATCCTAGCCTTCATCATTGTTGCTTTCATAGTCCATATGATTAGGACTAAGTGGAAACTATGACTCTCTATTTATTTGAAATTATTCATCTTGGCCTTCATCACTACTTCTCTCATAGTCCACAGGATTAGGAGTAAGTGGAAATTGTGACTCTCGATTTATTGAAAATTCTTCATCGCGACCTTCATCATAGTTGCTCTCATAGTCCATAAGATTAGGACTAGTGGAAATGTTGACTCTTTATTTATTTGAAATTATTCATCATGCCCTTCATCGGTTCTACTCTCATAGTCCTTAGCATTAAGACTTAAAGGAAGATTTGACTCTCTATTCATAGTGAAATAATTTTCGTTATATTCATCAATATGAATAGAGTTGTTACAAGACAAAGATGTTGATGCTTCACAAATCAAAACTTCACTATCAGAAGAATACATGGCTTTCAAACATAAGAGGTTGAATGATACAAATTCACTCTCTGCTAATGATAATATATAGCTTAAGGAATGAAAAATTCCCTCCAAATTTTCCCTCTTAAATTTTTCGCCGAAACTTTTCCCTCCAAAGATTTTGTTTCATGTATTTCCCTCTAAAATTTTATTCTACAATTTATTGAAATATTTTAACTAAAATTTTCTCATGAAATTAATCTTTAAATTATTATTTTTTTTTAAATCCTTTACCTAAATTAAATCTTTTATTTAAACTATATAGCAGCTACTAGACAATTGAATATTTCTTTTATTTTTTATTATATCTTCTATCACACATTTAAAATAAATTACTATATCACCATAACACGATTTTATGTTATGCTTTTATAAAAAAACTCCATGCCACATTCACCATGTAGTAAAACAATTCCATAATTTCTTCTATATCATAAATTACTATATCACCATAACACAATTTATATGTTAATTTTTTATAAAAAAAATAATACCACATTCACCATGCGATAAAACAATTTCGTAACTTCCATTATATCATAAATTACTATATCGACGTAGCATGATTTATATGTTAAGTTTTTATAATAAAAAAATTAATACCACATTCACCATGCGGTAAAATAATTCTATAATTTCCGCTATATCTTAAATTCCATTATCATTGTTCCTCACACCACATCAAGGCTTTTCGAGGTTCGTTAAAAGACTTGGAGTGATTTTGTGGAGCAGGTACATTGTTATCAAAAACATATTCAAGAGAAGATTATCGCATTTGAAAGGTTAGTTTACATTTTACTGATTGTAGGTCTTAAACTCCGATAGGTTTACTAGTATTTATGTGTCAATTGGGTTATTATCTTCGCGCAAAATACGAGACAAAAAACACATTCTAGTAAAAAAAACTTTTTATTAACAAAATTTTGATTCCTTTTAGAAATTAAGAATTGACATGAGCCAGGCTTACCTGATATCTCCCTTGTAGGTAGGAGGCCACTATGTCAACAGTGGGCATGGTGGGACCGGTCTTGGGGTTCTTGGTTTTGGGCATGCTTGTCCGAGGCAGAGTGGCCTACAAGGGGGCCACTCTACCCTGAACGAGCACACCCACGACCGAGTAGGCCCACCAAAAAGTAGTGCTTATGGGCGAGTGTTTATGGGAAAACACTTATTGGTGGGAAACGTTCCCATCGCTAGGTGCGCTTGGCAGTTGCACCCACCACCTTGGCCCAAGCCACCCAGGGGTGAGGCCGATTTTGTGCCTATGGGTGGGAATGCCCTATTTTGGTCATGCTGACCAGTGGCACAATAGTGTGCTACATATCATCGTGTCATAGGCGGGCACGCCTACGGCCAAGAATGCCTGCTGGTAGCACCCACCCCTGCGGCCCAACCTGCCCAGGGGTGAGGCTTATTCTTAGAATTGGCCTCACCCCTAGCTGGGCTGGGCTACGGGGTTGGTTGCCACCAATGGGCATGCCCATGGTCAAGCGTGCCTGCCGATGACACCCACCCTTGTGGCCCATCATGTCCAGGGGTGACACCGATTTTGTGTTTGTGGGCAGATGCACCTGACAGCAACACGAAAACATGTTGCATGTCGTCACGCCCCAAGTGGGCATTCCCATTGACATCACCCACCCCTATGGCCTAGCCTGCTCAGGGGTGAGGCTGATTCTAAGAATTGGTCTCACCCGTAGGTGGACTGGGTCACAAGTATGGGTTTTGCCGATGAGCACGCCCATGGCCGAGTGTGTGAATCTGCAGCACCCACCCCCATAGCCCAACCCGCCGAGGGGTGAGGCCAATTATTAAAATTGGCCTCACCCTTGGGTGAGTTGGGTTGTGGGGCTCGGTGTCATTAGCGGGCATGCCCACAGCTGGGAGCACCTACTGGTGGCACCCACCCCCGTGGCTCAGGCAGCCCACGGGTGAGATTGATTCTAAGAATCTTCCTCACCTGTGGGTGGGCTTGAATACGAGGGTGAGTACCGTGGGCAGCATCCCCAAGGCCTAGCCCGCCCAGGGGTGAGGATGATTCTGAGAACCAACCTCACCCATTAGTGGGCTGAGCCGCGGTTGTGAGTGTCGTCAACGCGTGCCCACCGTTTGGTTGGGCCGCGAGGGTGGTTATTACTAGTGGGCATGCTGGCCCATGACACCCACCCCCGTGACCTAACCGGCACAATGATGAGAGCCGATTCTCATAATCAGCCCTCACCCCTAGGCAAGTTGGGTCATGGGGGTTGGTGTCATCGGCGGGTGCACTCTATCATGGGGGTCGACTCCTAGAATTTCCCCCTCACCAGACGGGGGCGATTTTGGGGATCAACCCCCTAGTAGGGTAGGAGGGTGTTTCTGAGAATCACCCTTGATAGGCTAGCATGTCGATTCTAGGAATTGACCCCCAACATGCCAGGGGAGCGATTATGGGAATCAACCCCTTGGGAGGCAAGAGGGCCCGCCCATAGGCACAACCATGACATGACACTAAGGCACAATAGCCCCCTAGTAGGCAGGGGGTTGATTATGAGAATCGTCCCCTTGGCATGCAATGAGTTGATTCTCAGAATCACCCCCTTGGTAAGCAAGGGGCCGATTCTCATAATTGACCTTGTGGCAGATAGGCGGTCGATTCTCATAATAGACCCCTCGCCTTCCAAGGGATGGGGAACAATCAAAAAGATATTATTTTTTTTACCAAGGAATGGATTTTCTTTTGTTCCCTATATGAAACTAACATCCAGTTTGTCATGGGGGTCGATGTGCATGTTTCTGGTATTTTTTTACTTTTAGATTTTGTTTCATTTTATTTGTTTACTTAGGCTATTGGTTTTTTTGTAATTTACTGATTTATATACATGTGTATATTTTTTGCAGGAAAATGGGATCAAGGAATCTTTTTGGACCAAAGACTGCTAAAGCTTAATGAACCAAACATGAGTTGATAGTTACAAATCTAGGAAGTGCCTCAAACTATAAGATGTTGATTTCTTACTGCAAGAAATCACAAGAAGTGAATCATACAGAACATATATGGTTTGTGAAAGATACATAAGGAAAACAACATCTACATATATATCTATATGTTGATATCCCTAACGATAGTGGAAGTTATGAGGTGTTAGGAAAAGTACTAGACATATGTTTGATACTCAATACTAAAGTTGTTTATGTACTTACAAAACCACCCAAGTCACATGACAAGGTTAGATATCAATTTGCATTGTCAATGTATGACATGACAGATGATTCTACAAAGATGTGTAAACAAATCATAAATGAGATTGCACAAGATATCATAAATATTGTTATTTATAATTATTTGTTTTGCGTTATTGTAACTGTGTCATTATATCTTTTATAACTTATTTTTTATTGACATATGATATTTTGTTTGACATAATTTTATTGAAAATCTTTCAATTATGTTGGGAGGCATTTATTTTATAGAGAAATATATTATGAATGTTGTCAGCAGTTTCTACTCAGGGTCAGAAGAAGATATGGAAAACAAGCAAAAAGAAGTGATTCATGATGCTACAAAACTACATCCAATGGATGAACAAATAATTCCTATAGTGGATAAATCTAGAAAAGCTATACATGTTACTTTTCAAGAGGAGGAAGTTGAAACTAAAGATGAAGAATATGTTTCCATTAGTGAGGATGAGATTAGAACTGATTTTGGAAAGGAGAAGAGTCATAAAAACTAGAAGAAAAAATACCCAAGAATGTCTCTGTTCTAGTTGATGATCAGGATGTTACTTATCTAGAATAAAAAAGGAATAAGAAAATAAAATTTGATGATTCTAAAAAATTCAAGGCCAGCACTGAAGATCCTAGTGAAAATTCAAAAGAATGAAGGGAAATCATTACACCATGAGCTGATTTAGAGGATGAAATTATTCAAACAAAACAAAATTCCATTCGACATCACTTGACAAAGACAAACTTAATTGAGGGTGGTCGTACATTTCAGCTTAATGTCAGATAAATCTATAAGCCAAGTAAAGGAAAATTTAAATAGAAAACTAGAAAGCCACACCACCTTCATGTTCGCAACATGAAGACATTGATGAGGTAAAATCCATATGCGCATGTGGTTGATTATGTGCTTCTTGTTGATCCAGTTCATGTTCCCAACAAAGAAGAATTTGATAAGTCAAAATTTTTTGAACACAATTATTATGTGCCTGGGGGGAACCATTCTATAGAAGTTGAAAGCCAATTGATGGAGGAATATTTCAATAAACCATGGTTAGAAACAATGAATTGTATCATTTGTCCTCATTTATCAGATACAGAAGAAAAGTTATTAGCATGGGATCATAATAAAGATAATGATTATAGAAATTATATGGCTTTCATCCAAATAGTTACATTTACTCATAATGAATTTGAAGAAAAATGAGGTGGGGATAACACAAAGGTTAGTTTAGCATTTTGGAAGGAATGTTGTATGGAAATAAGATTTCAAATTGAGGAAAAAATAAATTCAAAATGTGGAAAAGTACATTCTGATATATTTGAAGGCATTGATAACATTTTCCATTTGACATTTAGAACTAGAGATATATGGGAATTGAGTACTGATATTGTTAGCATGTGGGATAACATTGGCATTAAAAACCAGAAGGTCAAAAAGTCAAATCATTGATATCTATCAACAATAAATCACGTCCTAAAATGAAGCTGCTTCCAGAAGATATGACTATCACACCTTGGAGAGCATTGCAAGGAGTGAAGGATGAAAATGTTGTCAAAACAATATTATCTCGTGTGAAGTTAGGGAAATTATCATTGGACGAAATGTGTGAGGAATTTCAAAAGTAAGTTTCTTGAATTAGTTTTACTTATTTCTATATTATAATTTTGTTTTAAATATAATATATTGTTGTTGGTAGTATTTGTTATACATACCATTATATTAATTTTTTTTACTCTATCCATTCAGTCACAAGGTTTACATGAAAATACAACAACAAATGGTTAAATTGTTGAATGAAGATATTTGGGATGATGTTGTATGCAACTACCCAAATTCAAGTTCTACATCAACATTAAAATATTTTTATCTTATATTTAAAAATGTATGTTTATTTATACATTCATTTTATTGATCTATATACTATTTTTATTTTATAACCGTTTTTCCTAGTGGCTCATAGACACTCGTGGTCTCTGGGTGGCTATTACATCCACGGAAATATATGAGCTTGATCAAGGGTATCAAGCCCCATGGCCAATAGCTAGGCCTAACCCCAAGGACTTTGGGGAGACTTGACCCTGTGACCTCCCAATCGACCAGGCACTTATTTGACCAATTGAGCTAACCCATGGGGCTATTCTCTATTTTATAAATTATACATATATTCATTTATTTTATTAAATATCAATAAAGATGCAAATGGAGCACCAGATAGTTTCAGAAGCTTTATTGAAAAAATTAAGATTGAAAGGTTGAGAAAGAAATTTCTTAGTAATGTTGAACTTGATGCAAATTTTTCACATTTCATTTGGAATAAGCATGACACTATGCAATATCAAATAATACAAGGTGATTGTGAAGACATTGCTTAACTCATACCTAAAAGGGTTTATTCCCTAGTTATTGTAGATATTCCCCATGGTTTCAATATCCCAAACATTGACTATGATAGTGACACTTACACTTATCAAAATTTTAGTTAAGTGGTTGTGGGATTTGTCGAAGTTACATCATCACAATTATGGATATTTGTGGCATTTCATTCAGACACACAATTGGCAATGTTATAGACAAGCCTCAAGGGGAAAGAAAACCCAAGGACGTAGCTTACATGGTAAGACATTGAAATTTTATGTTTGACTAATGTCAAAAAAATCATTTATGTACAAGTTAATTGAACTTTTACTATTTCATGCTACATAAAAAAGTGAAATCTTATTAACCATGAATATCAACCAATTGTAAGTGATTATTAGTTCATCCATGTGGAAAGTTGGACAAAATAGGTTCGCTATAATTCTATGTTTCTTAATTGGGTAGATGGAAAGAGTCAGCCAAGTATTGGTTTAAAATGCTATTGTAAAAAAACTAGCATGTAAAGATAGAGAAGAGAAAGGATAGATAATTAAAATTTACCAAAGACCATTGTCATTGATTAACTATCTTAGAGACTTATGTTCAAATGAAGGAGATTGGGTTCTGGATTTATTCTTGGGCTCAGGTAAGTTTTATTATATAAAATTGAATTTCAATATTGATCCAGATTTAGACAGGAACGCAACAAATTACAGAGATAACCATAAACACAGATATGCAGCGGAAATAATACTTCATTTCATTACTATAAAATACTGAAATATGTTTACAAACAGAAATGGAAATAAACCAGATAGGGCGATGGTAGCTTATCTCTGAGAAGAGATGTGGCGGCTACATGCCTCTGAACTATTCTAAATTGTGTTACAATGAGGCTAGAAGGCCTATTTATTGTTGAGAAACAATGGAAAACCTTTCACATCCCGAAACCTAACCCTAGAAGATGAAACGCCAAATTGTGGGCCCCGTTTGGGTAAATTGGTACATCAATTTTCCGGGGTCATAACTTCGGCATACGATCTCCGTTTGACGCGTACAATAGCTTGATAGAAAGATCTATCCGAGCACTACCACTATGGGAAGCAGCATCGGTCCATGGACCCATGTTGCCCCAGATTTCCCAAAAAATGTCGTTTAGGGCCTCAAAACCACTCCGGAAGTTCAGGACCTGAAAAACGGCTAGAAATAGTAAACTATGCTACAATTTAGGAAACTGAAAAAGCTGAAAGAGACAGTTGTTGGGGTCCAAATAGGATAGGTGGGTGGCCACCAACATCCACCTGGATCATTCCTCCCCCCTTAGGAAGCAATGGTCCCCATTGCATTGAGTTCCTCCCTAAGATGAGGAGGCTTCTGCTGAGCTGGATCTCTAGTGAGCTGTTCTGCAATCTCTGATGTGTCCAGAAATGGTGGGAAGCATGGTCGACGATGGTCCACATTGAACACTCGGTGCAAGTGAAGGAATGGAGGAATGTTGTGCTTCAAAGCATTGTTGCCCATAGCGTTAGTACTGGTGTAAGGACCATGTCGGAGTGGTCAGAGCTTCTGATGGGCTCTTGTAAGGAGTTCTTTCTGTAGATGTAACCAAACTTTGTCACCCACCTAAAACTTGTGTGGTACCCCTGTGGGTGAGGAGAAGTTGTTCCTGTTCTCTATCATGACCGTATCCCTTTGTTGTTGTTGCTGCGTGGAGGAACCCTTTGCGGGGGTCATGGATGTAGCAACGATCTTCCCCTTACTTTGGGAGTGAGCCAGATAGATGAATTTCCTCGTCTGGGAGATGAGCTTACTGCCTTTCTTAGCAGTGATCAAAGAGGTGGCGGTAGGTGGGGCTACCTCTGGTATCCTGTATAATGAATCACCCAAAGAAATAATGACAGCGCGAGGCCTTGACTCATACACAGCATGTCGCCTCCACAAGTATGGTTGGCCTAGTAATACATCACAAACATCCAGAGGTGTAACATCACAAAATACCTCGTCTGTGAAGGGCTTGATACTGTAGAGAAGGCTGCACTGCTGGCGAACTTTGAGATCTTGTCCTTCATGAAGCCACCCGATATTGTACGGCTGTGGCTGTGGTGTAGTCGGTAGGCCCAACCGCTTCATGACCTCTGCTGAAATGAGGCTCTTTTGGCTGCCACTGTCGACAATGAATTGCAGTGGCGAACCCTTCACCCACATCTGTGAGTGGAAACGATGCTCCCCCTCTTCTGGATCTGCAAGTTCATTCTTCTAGATCTTGGCAGTGGCAATAGTGGCACTGGGATCCACATCAATGATCTGCTTCCCTTTTTCATTCCCCTTGTCAGGTTCTGGCTCAGGGTAAGAACATGCATCTGATCAGGAAGCCTTCAACTCGGCCACCAGCGACTGCTTGGTCCGACACTCACTTGTGTTATGAGTGGGACTCTTGTGGAACTCACACCACTTTCCTGTGTCCTTCTTCGGCTTCGTGGTGTTTTTCTTTTCTTGCGGCTTCGACGGGTTGTCTTGGGTCACCCCACCTTGGCTTTGTCCTTTGGGCTTCGGATTTGCAGATCCAAACTCTCGCTTGTTCTGTTTGAACTTTTGTTCGATTTTGACACCGTATCGGTATGTTGTCCCGAGTGAGGAGATGTTCAAGAACCCCATCTCTTCCTGGATGTATCTGTTTAGGCAGCCATGGTATTTAAGTACCAGATGTAGCTCAGAATCTTTGATGCCCAACTGTGTGCGAAGGGTATGAAAAATATTTGTGAACTCTGGCACATCTTGGTCTCGTCCCTGCCGCAGTGTGGTCCATTTGATGTATTTGTCCTCATAGCTTCCGACAGGGTAGTACTGCTCCTTGATGGCATCCCGGAAGTCATTCCAAGTGGGTGCGGCTGAAAATAGTGAACCTGTACTTTCATCCTTCTGCTTGCAATAGGTTTCCCACCAGTCCTTGACGTGGGGGGCTTCTTTGAGAAGAGCGAAAACAATATTTTCCCGACTTGAAAATTCATGAACAGAAAAATACCCATCTAGCATATTTAACCATTTATCTACGGCATCTGCGTCTATTTGACCCTCGAAGATGGGGATTTCAAAATTAACTTGTACCTTAAATGGTGTGGTGTTTCCAGAGTAGCTGTTGGAAGCCGATGCGTCGCCTCTCGGTAGCCGCCGAAGGATCTGCGCAAAGCTATCCATCATCGCGTTCCTTTGCCGCTCGAGCGCTTCTTCGAGCATGATTTTTATAGGATCTCCTGCCCCCTCGTCTTTCTTCTCATCCGCCATGGGAGGGCGTCGGGATTTGCGAGGCTGGTCTTGCAAATGTTCGACTAGTTCAAGCCCTAACTCCTTATATCCCGACCTCGTTGGGGACATGCAAAGAAAAACAGAGAAAAAACAGACCGCTCTGATACCACTCATCTGGATTTAAAAAGGAACGCAACAAATTACAGAGGTAACCATAAACACAGATATGCAGCGTAAATAATACTTCATTTCATTACTGTAAAATACTGAAATATGTTTACAAATAGAAATGGAAATAAACCAGCTAGGGTGACGGTAGCTTATCCCTGAGAAGAGATGTGGCGGCTACATGCCTCTGAACTGTTCTAAACTGTGTTACAATGAGTTTCGAAGGCCTATTTATTATTGAGAAACAATGGAAAACCTTTCACATCCTGAAACCTAACCCTAGAAGATGAAACGCCAAATTGTGGGCCCCATTTGGGTAAATTGGTACATCAATTTCCCGGGGTCGTAACTTTGGCATACGATCTCCGTTTGACGCATACAGTAGCTCGTTAGAAAGATTTATCTGAGCACTACCACTTTGGGAGGCAACATCGGTCCATGGACCGATGTTGCCCCAGATTTCCCAAAAAACATTGTTTAGGGCCTCAAAACCGCTCCGTAAGTTCAGGACCCGAAAAACTGCTAAAAATAGTAAATTGTGCTACAATTTAGGAAACTGAAAAAGCTGAAAGAGACAGTTGTGAGGGTCCAAATGGGATAGGTGGGTAGCCACCAACATCCACCTGGATCAAATATCTTCTTCCTTAATTTATATGTGATTATACTAATTTACTTCATTATTTATTTTGTTCTTGATAATTAGGGACAACACTAGCAGGTTTCCAAAAAAAAGGAAGAAATTGCATTGCCATTGAAAAAGACCCAGTATAGTGAAAATTTATTCAACAAAGTATTAATGCTCTTCAATTTATTCTAGATGCAATGTAAGAAATTGTGTTGAGGAAAGGGGATTTTAATGAATCACGTGTGGAAAAAAAGGCAAAGGAACCTCAACCACCATTAGATGGAACGATTGGAAAGGCATACATTAGGAAATTTGCAAACATCAAAGATTCATCAGAAGAGGAAAATGAGCAAACTGAAGCAGAAAATGTTATGGAAGAAGACCATGATGGAACTCTAGAAGATGATGAGTACGGATTGCATGACATTATTGAGTAAATTTAAGTTATTTTTGGAAATCAAGCTCAATTTTTGTAATTATTAATTAGTTATACTTGTAATGTTTTGACTTTGACATTTTATGAGAAAAATAAGTATTGAGTTAATGTTGTTATATGTTCAATATTTGTATTATGTGATTTTTTTCTTTAAGTTTTATGTGAATCATTATTTTTTGAAAGAACTGTGATTATTATTGTTATTTGACATGAAATTCATTGAAAAAAAAACTATTATTTAACCATTTTTTGTTAATTTTTTCCTATAAAAATTATGATTTTGACATGTCATTTCTAGTGAAGAATTCTCAAAATGTGTAATTTTTTTGTTATACTTATGTTCAAAATGTTTATTTTTATGTCAATTGTTAAGAATTATTTTTTTTAGACATAATTATTTGATCTGCATTGAGAAATTAACTAACGATATATAAATATGTAGAATATTGAAACTTTAAAATATCGACCTTTTTCTTTAACTATGCAAAAAAATAAAGATCTCACTACAAAAAAAAAATTAAAATAAAAACAAAAAAATATGAAGAAGGAAACTACTTCAAAAATTGTTAAATTTATAAAATAATTATTCACATTTAATACATTATAAAACTTAAAGTCAAAAAATAAATCTTCTGAAAAAATGGCCTGATGCAGCATCACTATCATTCTAAAAAATAGTGTACATAAACAAACTTAAAGTGTCAAAAACTATGCTACAAAAAAAATATATATGTATTTTGAATCAACACTTTTCAAAATCGATTGATTTCTTTTCTACCTAAAAAAAAACGTGTAATCGTATGAGTTCCCATTTTAAAGTTTACGTTGTTTTTTTCTACATATAAGCTGCAAATCACTAATGCATGAATGCAAGAATTTATAACAATACACCACCATCGTGCTATGGCACCAACACATGCATAGCATCATCAACCCAAAATGCATAATAAAAATGAGGTACATGTCAACTCATATAAGAAAAACATTATCTATGCACAGCTAAGTTTCAAACTCCTACAACACCCTCGTGTCAAATAAGCAGATATTATGGAACATATAGTAAACTCCTCCAAAAATCCATGATGCTATAGAAAAACAATTGAAATATGGGAAGCATATAATTTTCTCCCCCTAAACATGTGTTATCACATTTTAACAAATTTCCCTCCTTGAGAGATTTGTGCTCAAGCTTACATTACAAATCCTCTATCATAATTTGGTCGTAAACGCTTTGGAGAAAACAACATTAGTAGGAAAAGGAAAATCCATCATCATGAAAACACAAGCATCATCAACATCACATACTAAATGTACGCATAAATAAAAACAACTCAACATATAAATATGTTCACACACACTTCACTAGCTATGGAAACACCATCAATGACTCTACATGCAAAAACAAGATCCACCATAGCTCCCCTCAAGGCCATGCAAGCCTCAAATTCTTCTTGCCAATACTTTCTGCTCCTTTCACCTCCAAACTTTGAGTGCTTTCTCTTTTGCACGAAAACCTTTTCCTATCCTCATAGTTGGCCTATTTGGCATATTGATCATTCCTTGATTAGGTGGCATCAAATGTCTTGGAGTGTTGCAATTCTTGGACATATGACCACGATTATCACATATGCAGAATCTGATATGACCAATAAATGGACAAAAAGGTTTGAATCTCTTGATTTTCCTTTTACTCCTCATTGCATGCAACCCGCATTCAATATACTTGTGGCCAAAATCATTGCATGAGTAACAATAACCATAAAAATAACCATTATACCTTATTTTGGTTGAACTCCAAGAAGTGGATTTTCTTGCTTTCTTGGTTTCTTGATCTATAACATTGCTTCTCATAATACATGGATCTATAATTTCCTGCAATATGTCCTAGTTTCTATCAATTGTAGCATCTCCCATCACCCAAAGGTGAAACTAATCTTTTAGGTTATTTTATTGGCATCACCTTTTGTTTTTCTTCCTTAAGTTCCTTGTTTGGTTGTTTGTTTTGTTTATGGATCTCCTTCTTGTTTCTTCTTCTACTATGATCATTGGTTATACTTGTGGCTACAACAAAACTAGTTTCTCCTTTATCCATGTTGCAATCTGATTTGCAAGATGAGGAAATTTGGTTGCTCTTAAACTAAGTGGTTTTCTTCTCCAAATGGCTTCTTAGTGAAACCAATTTTGCTTCCAATCTATCACATTCCTCTGCCTTTTCTCTATATTGGTTCTTCATATCACCTTCTATCTTCTTTTCCTCCTCTAGTCGAATTTTCAATCCATTAATTTCTTCTCTTAGCCCATTGTCCTTCTCATCAAAAATCTGCAGAAGTCTTTTATGATCTTCACATGCAGTGTCTAGTTTTTCTACTTCAATGCCTAATTATTTTATTACAACCATTTTTGATTCATACTCAACCTTAACAAGAGAAATATCCATATCATCTCCATTATGTAGCTCAATAGAATGATCACAATCATAATTAAAAAAATATTTTAGAATATTACCTCATGACATAATTGTTTTCGCTGAGATTTCAAAATTTGCTGCTTCATTTGCAATGGACTAAATATTTTCCTTCTTCAAACCCTTTGTCTTTTGATACATCCTCTTCTTTATTCTGGCCATGATCCACAATATACTCTCTAAGCAGTCAAGATTCACTAAAGAGTATTGGCTCTCATACTAATTGTTAGAACCTATATCACTATTGAGAGGGGGTTTGAATCAGTAGTGATGGCCTTTATATCAATTTTAATTAGTTTTACCACAATATCAAATATACATGCACATTATCAACATTAGATTAAATAAATAAGTCAAGTGAAGGAAAATTTAAATAGAATATTAGAAAGGAACACCACCTACATGTTCACAACATGAACACATTGATGAGGTAAAATCCATATGCTCATGTGGTTGATTATGTGCTTCTTGTTGATCCAGTTCAAGTTCCCAACAAATAAGAATTTGATAAGTAAAAATTTTTCAAATACAATTATTATGTGCTTGTGGGGAACCATTCTGTAGAAGTTGAATGGCAATTGATGGAGGAATATCCCAATAAACAATGTTTTGAAGCAATGAAATGTATAATTTATCCTGGTTTATCAGATACAAAAGGAAATTTATTGGCATGGAATCATAATAAAGATAATGATTATAGGATTTATATGACTTTCATCCAAATGGTTATATTTATTGATAATGAATTTGAAGAATAATGTGATGGGGATAAGACAGAGGTTAGTCTAGCATTTTGGAAGGAATGTTGTATGCAAATCGACATTCAAATTGAGGAAAACATCAATTCAAAAGGTGGAAAAGTACATTCTAATATATTCAGAGGTATTGATAACATTTTCCTCTTGGAATTTTGAACTAGAGAGATATGGGAATTGATTAATGATATTTTTAGCATGTGGGATAAAATTGGCATTAAAAACCAGAAGGTCAAAATGTCTAAATCATTGATATCTAGCAGCAGTAAATCAGGTCCTGAAATGAAGTTGCTTCTAGAAGATATGACTATCACACCTTAGAGAGCATTGCAAGGAGTGAAGGATGAAAACCTTGTTAAAAAAATATTAATTCGTGTGAAGTAAGGGGAATTATCATTGGATGAAATGTGTGAGGAATTTCAAAACTAAGTTTCTTGAATTATTTTTACTTATTTCTATATTATAATTTTGTTTTAAATATACCATATTGTTTTTGTTAGTATTTATTATACATACCATTATATTAAATTTGTTTACTCTATCTATTCAGTCACAAGGTTTACATGAAAATACAAGAACAAATGGTTAAATTTTTTAATGAAGATAGTTGGGATGATGTTATATGTAACTACCCAGATTCAAATTCTACATCAACGCTAAAAGATTTTTATCTTGCATTTAAAAAGGTATGTTGATTTATACATTCATTTGTATTCATCTATATAATATTTTTATTTTATAACGTATACATATATTTGTTTATGTTATTAAATATGAACAAATATGGAAATGGAGAATCAGATAGTTTCAGAAGCTTTTGTTAGCTACCTATACCAATAGGTTTCATATTTCATGATTGACAATGAAAAGTTCCAAATATGCTCTGCTTTGATGAGGCAAAGATCACATATTTGCAAAAGAATATAATCTGTGCTTATAGCTTGATGTGGATTCAATTTTGATGGATGGTCCAACAGCCTAATCTGGATCATGCCATGTTTTAAATTTTCAGTTGTAAATTAGAGAAAGAAGTCTGTCCAAACTGTTTAATCTTGGCAGACAAGTAGTTCAGGTAGAGAAAGTAAGGCTCCCAACTGCTTAATCTGGGACCTTGGAAGAAATAAGGGTAGAAGTAGATAGAGAATCAAAAGGAAAAAGCCAGAGAAAAGAAAAGGCAAATAAGGGTCTGCAAGTCTAAATGCACCCTCCAAGAAGAAACAAAAAATGCTAGGCAAGTAGATGGGTAGGCAGATGCGGTTACAGAAATGTCATTTCTTACAAATTGCATGTGGGTTAGCCTTGTTCACAAAGCAAAATCAATGAATTGAGAAGGTGTTCTTCTCCATCAGGTGGCAGCATAGCAAAGAAGCATGTCTAACCTCCCTTCTTCCCCTCTTCCCATTCCTAACTAACATCCCATCATCAGTTGAGATTCATGGAAGAATTGATGGTTTTATGGTGGTTTTTAGTCCTATTAGAAGCCACATTTCTTGTCTAAAACTCTTTTCATTTTGATCTACTCCCTAAGCTAAGTTATTTTCAAATAAACTTAGTGTTATCTCCCCTCATCCACTCCTTTCATCCATATTAACCCTAACTCTATTATATAATTCCCCTATGATTCCCTTTCCCCTAGTATTATAACACCATGGTGTATAAACCCCAAGCATTGTATAAATATCCCTCCCCTTGGCATTATAGCCAATAAGTCCTCTGTCAGGGATCAAATGACATCTGGTCACTTTGATAAACCTAAGTCTAAACCCCTCCCCTCTTCTGAATTCATTTGGCCCAGTAAAACCCTCATTTGCTAAATAAAACCCTATAAAAGACCTTTTTCTACCCATACCCGCTTTAAAGTGTAAAATAAACACAAAAACCCACTTTGTTCGCTTATCCAAAGTGTCGGGGCCGCATTATTTTTGCATTGGAAAACATTACTAAATACCATATCCCAAAAGTTTTTCCGCCGGGCGCAGACCCCAAAATATATTATTTTAATCCATTTCCACTGTCGTATCGACCGATCATCTCATCAACCCGCCAACCGTCCGATCGAGCGCTTTTGATCGGACGGCCCTAATCCATATCAGACCGGCCCCGACGTCTGATAGATACCTTCCGATATCTGTCAGAAGGTGACGTCAGGCCTCCGCCACGCGTCATCCCCACAGCTTATCGGAGGTACGCCTGACAATTCCCCTTCCGTATCAAAAGCGGTGCGATGAGAAACCGCTAACCGCTTCCGGTTTTTGGTCAATCCGCCCGGCCAACGTCACCACCACGTCATACCCACGTCAGTGCCACCCCGCCGTCGCGTCAGCTCCTTCGTCCGCCCCCGCGCTGATACGTCCGCCACCTCATCATCCCCGTGGACCAATCATAGCTCGCCACATCACCCGATGACGTCATGCTGACGTCATCCGACCTTGACCCCACCTGATGACGTCATGCTGACGTCATCCAAAAAAGGCGCCAATATGCCAAAAATCCATATTTAGGCCAATTTTCGCGTTTTTTCATACTTTTTGCAAATTCGTTGTTGCTTTCTCTGCATGGTTTCTTCACGTCCAAACTTGCACCACCTTGCTGAAATCGATTTGGAGACCTCCGGCGCGCCATTTCTACATAGATTCGTGACTGTTGCTCGCTGTTTGCCAGGTATTTACCTTTGTAAATCCTTCATATGCCTAATTTGTCTGTGAATTCCCTCGAAAAGCTTAAGAGACACCGAAACTTATAATTCACCGGCGAAATCCTTGTGCCTAGCCCCCATTTACAACTGTGAGCTCGAAAAGCACCAGCTGAGCCTTGTTTGCCCACATTTTCATAAAAAACTGTACTCTGTTCGCGCAATCGCGAAACAACTTACTCAAACTGTACCTACCTGCTAAAAAAAGACAGATTGAGACCACACATTGGTCTTATTTGCACTTCAAGCAGTATTTCAATTGCTGCAGCTGTTTCACTCACCCTCTGTTCCATACAATTCACTTTTTTCCGTTGAAGAAAACTCTTTTGTGTTGCTCTGCATAGCAACTCCATCCATAATCCTAGGAGAAATCATGGATCCACCAGTAGCTCCTATAGCGTTGAACGTTGCTCCATTGAATGCCCCTCAGAGACAATTGGAATGGTAGTCTCTGGCAGACATGGACTATCAGATTTCAGAGGAAATGCTGATGAGGACTAAGTTCCACATCCACCTGCTCAATGAATTGAAGGCCAAGCATGAGACTGGAACAGATGTGTTGGGCATATGGGACTCATTCCTCCCTATTTTTAAGCTCCCTCAGGTTAGACAATTCCCTGATTTGATCCATCTGTGTGCTGAAAACTATGACCCCACTCAGAGGGCAGTTCTCGACCCTTCAGGCTCAGCTGTGTTTTATGTCACCCCAGAAGCTATCAAGGATATGCTCTGCTTCAGGACTGAGAAGAAACTGGTCCCTATATCACTTGTAGACCTGATAAATCAAGGAGCCAGAATGACAGATGCTCAGGTCACCAAATTAAACCAGCTATACATTGACTCTGACTCTGTGAAGTATCCTCCTATCAATCAAGTATACCTCAACCAACTGGGCAGAGATCTTGCAGACATGATTAGTCCCATTTTGGGCTACAACTCAATTGAGTTTGTTGATCAAATTGTGCTGGTAATGATGCTCATGTTTGCTCCTGGCAAGTCTCCTATCTGCTATGACTATGCCACCTATATAGCAGACAAAATACATGAGCAACTAATGAACCTGGCAAGAGAAAGAGTGTTCAGATATACCTCTTACATTTACCATTTGATCTTATATCATCAACACCAGAAGTTCTCTTTTCCAATCAAAAGAGAGGATGCCCAAGGCAATCCAAGATCAGTGGTCTATTGGTCCTCTGTTTTCCACTGTAGATTCGAGTCTCCTTATACTTATTGTGAGTTCATAGATCTCTTCATCCACCCAGCTATGTCAATGATGATGGGCTCACCTCCTCCAAGGCTCACTGATGAAATGTAAAGGATCCTGCAGTTATCCAAATCATACAGCATTGGGGACTGGTACTTTTACCAGAACCACACCGTCATCAGGATATATGGGTGTGAATTGCCTCCCTACAGACTACCCAAATATGTGCCTATGAGGCTGTTTGCCCTAGAATACTTCAGGAAGTTTGGCAATGTTGATGTGCTTCACTTTTCAGGCAAAGGCAAGAAAGCACAGTTGAAAGTCAGGAACCAACTTGGCCACTTTGTCTATAACCAGAGGGAGGAAGGTTGGAGAGAAGAAGACAGGATGCTTGAGTCCCTTGGCCTTCAAACCAGTTTCCTCTGGAAACCTTATGACCCCAACCACTTCATCACTTTGAGAAGGCTCAAATATAAGCTATCTGGCTATGATCATGTAAAGATCCCTCACATTGAAAAACATGCAAACCAAGCAAAATGGAGGAGAGGAACCCTAGAAGAGCCGGTTACACAAGAGGAGCTGAATCAAAGAGCGGTGAGGAATCTAAAAAAGATGGCTGACCTTGAACTTTGTTCACAGGTGTTCTCCCTTCCAAGCACACAAGTGGGAGCAGTTGCATCCTCCTCGACTGCAAATCAGCAAGCACCCAAAGCCACTGAAGATATATCTAGCAAGGGCAAGGAAAAGGAAATGGAGACTGAACAGCCACCTCATGACAAGGTGCAGCAACAGCAGCAGCAGGTAGAACAACAACAACAACAGGAATTGCAGCAAGAAGAAGGGCAGCATGACAAAGAGCAGCCCCCACAGCAAGAAGGGGCAGTTGAGGCCCCAATTTTCACAGAACAGCAGGCACAAAACACGGTGCCTCCTAGGCAAGAAACATCAGCTGATGCATCAATCCTCCAAACTCCACAAAAGGAGGATACTAGCAGAAAAAGGGACAGAGAGACTCCCTTGACCACATCAGAAAGTCATGGTGAGAAAAGACAGAGATTGAACCCTTTCTCTGAAGAGGAAATGCCAACAGGGCAGTCTCTGGGCATGGGCCCACCTAGCAGGGAAGCATCTGCAAGTTCCTTCCAAGAGGAACAGAATATAACTGTGGGAGGAGAAGTCAGCTCCTCTAGCCAGCAGAGAGAGGGTGAACTGAGCATTAAATAGTAGTTCATAGACATAAAGAAAAGGAATGAGCCCATAAAAATACAGCTGTACAATCATTTGCTAAAGATGGCTCCCACTAACCAGCAAAGGCTGATGTCTGCTTTTGATGTTACTGAAGGCAAAATGATCATGAGTCATTTCTTGCCAGCTGTAGCACAACCCCAGTCTCCTGCAGATTATATAAGGACCAATCTTGAGGTCCTTGCCAAGGACATCCACCCGATGGACAAAATTGAGTTACACAAACAAACGGGTGAGATGGTGTATGCCTCCTTGGCAGACAAAACATTGGACAATTATAGGCTAGAAAATAGCCTTAATAATACAGCTGCCCAACTTGAGTTGGAAAGGGCATCCTCACAAGCTAAGGACAACAGAATTAGGTCCTTAGAAGATATAATTATAGAGATTGGGCATGATCCCAAAGATATCAAGGGCATACAAGAGATATTGAAGTTAAGGGATGCAAACATGGCCGCTTTGAAGAAAAAGATCAAAATGCCAGCCACAATTCACCCTCAAACATATGAGGTTGCCAAGCAGAGGCATGATCAATATGCCTCAGCCTTTCTGGTGTCTCTATATAGGCAGCTTTGAAGCAAAGAGAAGAAGGTCAGACCTCCCAGCCTCCTCCTGAAGTAATAAACCTGGAGGAAACTGCTCCAACTACTGTTCCTCCTCCTCAACAAACAGAACAGGAAGCAACATCCACCTCAGCAGCACCACTAGCAACAGTGCAGGCCCCAAGCCTGGACATGCAAAAGCTGAGGAATGAGATCCAGGCCCTGGAAGCTCAAATGATAGAGTTGAATGAGACCAGGGATAAATTGGCCAAAGTGAATGAGAGATATGACAAATCCAAGCAGTCTGTGGCAGAAAAGGGCAGGGAGATAAAAGCCCTCAAAGACAGGATCAGAGAGCTAGAGAATGCGCTCAAATTAGATAAAGTTGTGGCTGAGCTTAAAATAGTGTTGTGGGCTAACATTGGCCAATCTATTAATGACCAATGGCAATATATTGAAACAATCCATGAGCAGTTAGAGCTCATTCCAAAAGCACAAACTGAAATTCAGAGGTCAAGAGCTGCTCTAAGCAATATGCCTGAAATTGCCACCAGGATGATTAATGTGCTTAACAATAGAACAAGTACTCAGTTGGCTGCCATGGGAATTTCAAACAGAACTGAGCACATTCAGTTAATCAAGAGGGTTCTCACACTGAGAAACTTGGTGCAGACATTAGAGATAAGAACCCAGGACATGCAGACTGAGGTAAACAGGTTTTTGGAGAAATTTCAGGTATTAGAAAATAGAGGGCTCCCTAGCTTACTGAATAGCGCAGGGAGACTGTTCACTCATGAGCAGTATGCTAAAAGGGTTAATGCATTTGCCACAAGTCAGATCAATGAGAAGCCCAACACCTCAGAGGAAACAGGGCCAGCCACAGGACAGACTCTCTACAATAGAGTAGAAAGTTTATTTCTTATAATGAATGAAATTAAACACCTGTTTTAGTTGCCTCCCAATTTTTACAAATATACAGAGGCAGAGGAGACTATGGATGCAATTCTCAGGCATCAACTACCTACACTAGAATGGTGGACTAAGGCCATACAGATGATTTTATAAACAAGAAGCCATTCAATAAATTTTGTTCATGAAAAAGGAAAATTGTCATACACAGGACAGTTTAAAAAGAATCAGCATGCATTAAAGATGAAAGCTGAGCCACCTCAGCAGAACTTACGGCCAACAAAGCAAGGTGAGAAGCTACAGGTGTCCAGGCCGAGAAGCTACAGCAGAGCAGCTCCAAAAGCGCATTTCTCAGCATTAATGCAGATCACTCCAACCGACTCAGTGGCCTCCAAAGGCCAAAATATCTTCTGACAAGCATAAAGATGCATTTACTTTGTATTCAATGATGTAATAACTTTCTTATCAAATATCTTGAAAAGTTGGTGAACGTATTCATTTCTGAGATAACTTAGCACTCAGATATTTTGTATAACCGATGGTATATATTTTCCCCTCGCACAAGCTTGCAGGGGTGTGGTTGATTTCGCTTGAAGAATTTCTTATGCTGTAATCTTTTCAGAATTTAATAAAGAAAGTGATGGGATTTCTTGGAGTTCTGAAGTGTTGAATGCGTTCTGGTGTCTGTTGAAAAACTGCAGGATTCCTGTGTACCTCACAATACAATAAGTTTTTCTGTAACTCTATTTATGTGTTTCAATCTGTTACAATCCATATATGTTTCTAATTTCTAAGTGTTTAGCAACAAAGAAAAAGAATAACCTTCAGGACTTACTCATGCAGTACCCTGAGTTCAATCTATGTTGTTAATGAATGTTTTCTTCAGCTATAATCTTGTTAAGTGTAATTCTTAATTGCTGCATTTTCAGAATATATCTTTCACAGTGACCTTTGTTTCAGGAATTCAAGTTTGCTCCTGAGCAACATGTTTCACTTTCACATCACCAGCTTAATGGGGAATTCTTAGTTGCTTTCTGTTGGCTGACCACACATCACCATTTAAGTTTAAATTTTGTTTGTTTGAGATACTCAATAGGCCTTGCAGTCTGAACATCACCACTCTTGCATTTCGAAACATTTCACAGCTCTAGACTCCATTGCCCAATGATATACTACTGTCTGAACACTACATCTTAAGCACTGAAATAAGTCCTTCAACCAAAACATAAACCAAAAACCTGAGCATAATAGCTAGCCTAAAAACACTATCAAAACAGAGACAAATCATAAAGAGGGAGCCCTCTCTGATTACAGTTTGGCTAGGAACTGTGATCCAAAGATTGGTTAGTGGTTACCCCGGCCGTATTCCCTTGGGAGTCATAGGGAACAACCTAGGTGATAACATAATTGGCGACTCCACTGGCGATCGAACCCAAGATTTTCTAATTTCTGTTTATCTCTTGAAAGCTGCTCATTCCCTTTGCTGCTAGCTTTGGAAAATATACAGTAAGTTCAAAATCTTGTCTGGCCTCAGTAGACACAAAAATATCGTGCAAAATACCAAAAAGAAGTTTAGAAATTGGCTCCTAAAAGGGAAACCAGACACACTAGGTCAAACCCTGACCCAAATCCAGCAGTTTTTGAGAATCCTAATATAATCCCTAGAATAGTTAGGAAGCAGCAAAGGCAGGAAAATCCTAGTGATTTAAGTCCTGAGGCAGCCCACCCTGAACCAGTTCCAACCCCTATCAAGGTTCTATTCCGCTCTACTCCTGTTTCCCCCAGTTCACCATCTACATCCCAAAGCCCTCCTGGTACATCTTCACCCACTGCACATATCTCTTTGACCAATACTCTAGGTGCTGCCACACCTGTCACCCCTGTGGTACCCACCGTTCCTTTCATCCCAGCAGCCCTTGTAAATCCCCTAAATCTTGTGAATATGGCTAACAGATATGCACCCCTGCAAATACCAGCTAATGCTGCAGCTCTACCCCAGGATTACCAAACCAAAATCTCATATTTTGACTCCACTGGCCATTTGACAGTTGTTCAGCATGCCAAAAGGATGCAAGACCATTTTGAGACCTATGAAATAGATGATGACAGTGTGAGAATGAGGATGTTTTTTCAAAGCCTAACTGGGGATGTAAGAACTTGGTTTAGATCCCTGAATGCAAACTCCATCACAACTCCTGATGAGCTTTATCAAGCCTTTACTAGCAGATGGGAAAAGAAGAAGGATCCTCTGCACATACTTGGTGAATATGACACTATCAAAAGAGGTCCCCAAGAGACTGTTTTGGAGTATTGTGCAAGATTTAACAATGCATATAACGCAATCCCACAAAATTTAAGACCCCCTCCTGATTTAGCCTTGTACAAATTCCCTGATGGTTTTGACCCTGACATGGCCTATCAGTTAAAGGAAAGAGACCCTCAAACCCTTGCAGAGGCCCAAAAGGTTGTTGTCACAGTGGAAGCCAACCTGATTGCCAAAAGAAATAGAGCAAGGTTGGAAAAGAGAACAGCCTTCAAAGAAGAACCCTCTGCTTTTGATCAAAAGCTGGATGCAATACTCAATGGAATGAAAAGATTGGGTGATAGAGTGGAATCGGTTGAGAGAAAATCATCATGGGAAGCACCACAAAACAACCCTCCTAGGAATCCAAATTTTAGGAGAACTCAAAACCCAAACGTTGGCAAGACCAGTGCTGACCAAGACATAAGACCCCCTTTCCAAGAAAATTATGCAGAAACTTCCACATCAACTGAACCCAATGAAGATCCTGAGATTAATTTAATGGGTCTAGATGGTGAAAGTCAAGTTTTCTTAACACAAGAAGATCATGAGGATGATGAAATCAAACTGTTCCAAACTAAATCAGGTGAATCCTTTGACTTTAAACAAGGCTATGACACTGTTGTTTATGAAGTCCATAAACAATACAAGCTAAGGAGCAGAACTGTGAATGTAAATCAGCCTGAAAATATAAAGGATAGTCAGCAGCCTAAAAGAGTCATAGTCACAGAGCCTAATGACAAAACAGATTCACCTGCAGAAGAAGTAATTATTGAAGAGATCACTGAACCATTCTCCTTAAAACAGCAGCCTCTGGCTACTTCATCCTCTCACCCTAATTCAAATGTTACTCCCCAAGAGATGAGTAAAAAAGACAAGTCCCAAAATCAAGATAAGAATCAACAAGAAGAGTTAGGGAACAAGGAAAGGACTGTTATCCACAACCCTAAGACCCAATCTGAAAAACCCTTTGACCTAGAAACCAAAATTGGCAAACTAAAGATAGCAATTCCTCTCTCAGAACTAGCCAAGCATGACATCTATAAACAACAGATCAAGAAGTCCCTTCAACTCACTAGCAACAAAGACGATGTTAATGTGCTGGATGATACCCCAGAATTACTGTTTGGCCCAGAAGTGGATGGAAAAACAGTAGTCACAGGGGTATTACCTTTTTATGTCAGCTTACATATTCATGATAAAATATTACATAATGCAATGTTTGACTCAGGTGCCTCTCACAATCTCATGCCAAAAGCAGTCATGGAGAGATTGAATCTAGATATAACAAGACCATACAAGGACCTGTTTTCCTTTGACTCCAGCCAAGTCAAGTGTTTGGGTCTCATAAAAGATTTATGTGTGTCTCTGGTACAATACCCAAACAAAACAATTCTAATGGATGTTGTAGTTGCTGATATCCCACCTAAGTATGGGATGTTGTTATCAAGATCAAGGGGAGCTAAACTCCAAGGTTCCCTACAATTAGACATGTCATATGCCACCATCTCTGTTTTTGGGCAACCAAAAAGACTATACAGAGAAACACTCATGAAATACATGGTCAGCAGTGAAGAAAAGCCTCAAAGCTTTCCCATATATGATGTCCATTTAGACATAGACTCGTACATTCTCTTCAATGACAGCACAACTTTCCCAAAAAATGATGTTGAAACCAAAATACTCATACAAGAGGAAGACTCTAATGAAAGAATTACCACCCATGAAACAATGGTCAATCAATCACTAGACACTGCTGCTGCTCTAGTTGTCAAGCATATTCAATCAAATGATGAGACTGTCCTAGAAGACAAGCCAGATGAAAAACCAGAACTTCAACTTACATTGCCAGCACATGAAGAGATCATTAAATCTCCTTCACAACAAGATATTCTATGGTTCCTTGAATTTGATGGCTCAGTCAACAAATTAGGGGCAGGAGCTGGAGTTTGGGTACAAAATAAAGAAAACAGTCATGCAGAAGGCAGAGCCTATAGATTAAACTTCAGATGTACTAATAACATGGCAGAATATGAAGCTCTTTTACTAGGCCTCAAGTTAGTAAAGTTCTTGCAAGCTGCCAGGGTTTCAATCATGGGAGATTCAGATTTAGTTATCCAACAAGTGAAGGGAAATTTTGTCACCAACGACAAAAGACTAAGGTCTTATAGGTCTGTTGTTGTTGAAGTACTAAACTTTTTCGCTGAATTCCAAATCACTAAAATTCCCAGAACCCACAATCTGCATGCTCATAGTTTGGCCACATTTGCTAGTACTTGCAAATTACCATTGGAACCTAACAATTGTTTCACAGCTGAGATAAAACACAGACCCTCCATTCCAAACAATGTTAAAGATTGGCAAGTATTTGAGGATGATATGCAAATAAACCATTTTTTAACCCTGCAACAAGAGTTTGCAGGATTAAATATTGACACTGATAGAGCAAGTCAATCACAAATACTTGATAGAGCAAGTCAATCACAAATACTTGAAAGAGCAAGTCCATCACAAATACAGTTTGAACAGATCAACCACCCAATATCACCTAGAACAGCAAAACAAATGCTAAATCCAACTATTTTCAACAAGGAAAACATTCAGCAAATTCAACCAATCAGTTGTGAAGAAGTGGCCAATGCTGAAACTGAAATCATAGAGCTGAAAGACAATTTTCTGCCAACAGGCCTAACTCCACTAGAGGACATCTTTGATTCAAATGATATTCCCAGAAAACCAAAAATGCAGCCCTTAAATGCAGCCATTGAAGAATGCAACATTGGTACCATTGACAAACCCAAAATAATAAAATTGTCTGCATCTCTACCTCCTGATCAAAAGCCTAAATACATTGACCTCTTTAAAGAGTTCCAGGATGTTTTTGCATGGAGTTATGAGGACCTAAAGTCCTATGACACCTCTGTTATCCAGCATACTATCCCTCTCAAGCCTGATCAAAAACCCTTTAAACAAAAATTAATGAGGATCAATCCTATGCTTCTCCCAGCAATGGAACAAGACGTACAGAAAATGTTCAAGGCAGGCATCATAGCACCTATCAGATTCTCTGAATGGATTTCAAACTTAGTTCCCACAAGAAAGAAAACCAGAGAAATAAGGCTTTGTGTGGATCTTAGGAACTTGAACCAAGTATCCCTCAAAGATAATTATCCCTTACCTAAGATGGATCACATCCTCCAAAGAGTGGTAGGTGACTCAAGGATCTCATTACTTGATGGATTCTCAGGATTTAATCAAATCTTAGTACACCCTGATGATCAAGACAAAACTGCATTCACAACCCCATGGGGAACGTTCAAATATGTAAAAATGTCTTTTGGGCTGAAAAATGCAGGGGCTACTTTTGCAAAGGAGATTCATGACTTTTTAGTCATTTACTTAGATGACCTCCCCCCTTTTTCAAAATCTGACCAAGAACATTTAAAACATTTGAGACAGATTTTCCTAACATGCAGGAAATATGGAATTTCATTGAATCCCAAGAAATCCCTGTTTGGTTTAGAGGAAGGCAAATTATTGGGCCACATCATTTCTAAAGATGGCATTAGGATTGATCCAGACAGGATACAAGCTATCCTACAAATGCCCCACCCAAGAAATATCAAAGAATTGCAGGGATTTTTGGGAAAAATCAATTTTTTGAGAAGGTTTATCCCAAACTTAGCAGAACTAATCAGATTACTAAATAACATGCTAAAGAAAGATTCAAAAGTAAAATGGACAGTTGAAGCAAACCAAGCCTTTGAAGGTATAAAGCTGGCCCTTACCCAAACCCCGGTCTTGACCAATCCTCAATTTGACAGAGAATTTATCATTTTCTCTTTTGCCTCCCAGCATACTATTGCTGCTGTTTTGTTACAGAAAGATGACCAAGGAAATGAGAAGCCAATTGCTTTCTTTAGCAGAGCTCTTAGAGATGCACCTTTGAAATATCAAATCATGGAAAAGCAAGCTTATGCTTTGGTCAAAGCCATTAAAGACTTTAGGATTTACATCCTTTACTCCCATGTTGTAGCATATGTGCCAAGTCCTATTGTAAAAGACATACTCACTCAAGAAAACCTAGAGGGCAGAAGAGGAAAATGGATTGCCAAAATCTTGGAATTTGATATTGAGATAAAACCTACAAAACTAATAAAAGGGCAAGGTTTGGCCAAACTAATGACGGAAGCAAACTTCCAAGCCCTAGACATCAACCAGCTGGACAGTGAACCGGAGCTGGCGACTCCAAAGATCAATGTAGCCTTTGAACAATCCCCTTGGTACTCTGATATATGTTATGTATTGCAAAACCTGTGTGCTCCTCCAGGATTGTCCAGAACTAAATGTAGGTTCTTAAAAATGAAAGCTTCTAAATTCTGTGTTATGGATGGAAATTTATTTTGGAAAAACCATGAAGGGATATTCCTAAACTTCCTAATTGAGAATGAAACTGACAATATCATAAAAGAATTTCATGCAGGTGACTGTGGTGGACACTTGTACTGGAAGTCCACTGTGGATAAAATACTAAGGGCTGGTTACTACTGGCCCACCATGTTCTCTGATGTCAAGAAATTTACCACCTCATGTCATAAATGTCAAGTGTTTGAGGGAAAGAGACAGTTACTGCCACTTCCCTTAAGACCTATTGCAACAGAGAGACCTTTTCAACAATGGGGCTTGGATTTCATTGGGGAAATTCATCCCTCATCTTCAGGCCAACATAGATGGATCTTAACAGCCACAGACTACTTCACCAAGTGGATTGAAGCTGCTCCATGCAGACAAGCAAATGATTCAACAATCATTCAGTTTTTGGAGAATAACATATTGGCTAGATTTGGTTGTCCTGACAAAATAATAACAGACAATGCTGCTGCTTTCAGATCCAAGAAAATGGTGAATTTCTGCCACAAATTTCACATTACCTTAGGCCATTCTACTGCATACTATCCCCAAGGAAATGGCCTTGCTGAGTCATCAAATAAAAGCCTAGTAAACATTATAAAGAAAGTGCTAGAAGAGAACAAAAAGAATTGGCATAAGAAGCTTGTGAATGCTCTATGGGCAGATAGACTAACAACCAAGAGATCAATTGGGACCAGCCCATATGAGCTGGTTTATGGATTAGAAGCCAAATTCCCTTCATCACTAGGGGTGCCTGTTATGAAACTTCTTCAAGAAAGCCAAGCTGAACCAAATGATATGCAAAGAAGGATCAACCAAATAATATGTTTACAACAAACTAGAGACCAAGTTTTCAGCAGAGTTCAGGTTTTACAAGAAAAATTAAAGAAGGCCTTTGACAGAAGAACTAAGGCAGAAGATTTCAGCATTGGTGACAAAGTGCTCAAATGGGATTCAAGAAGAGAGGATAAGGGAAAACATGGAAAATTTTATTCCCTTTGGAGAGGACCATTTGTTGTCCAAGCAGTACAAGGAAACAACACTTATTTCCTTAAAAGTCTTAATGAAACTGATTTGGATGAAGGTCCTGTGAATGGAAGGATGCTCAAGCACTATTTTGACTACCACCCATAAGTGCAGCCTGAGTTCTCCTTTGTACATATCCAGATGTATATGTTATTTTCTGTTAAGATGTAAAAATACAATTTCTCAAAATTTTATTTGACTATCAGCAAAAGGTAAAATAGGTTCAGATATCTACCAAGAAAGGATAGATCACAATTTTGGCATCACAAAGCAGCAAACTTCAAGTTTGGTAAGGGCAGTCAAGGGCCAAGGCAATCTGACCCATTGTTCTTGGTCTTTCAAATGAAAAACCATCCCCATATGGAGCCACTGTTAGCTACCTATACCAATAGGTTTCATATTTCATGATTGACAATGAAAAGTTCCAAATATGCTCTCCTTTGATGAGGCAAAGGTCACATATTTGCAAAAGAATATAATCTGTGCTTATAGCTTGATGTGGATTCAATTTTGATGGATGGTCCAACAGCCTAATCTGGATCATGCCATGTTTTAAATTTTTAGTTGTAAATTAGAGAAAGAAGTCTGTCCAAACTGTTTAATCTTGGCAGACAAGTAGTTCAGGTAGAGAAAGTAAGGCTCCCAACTGCTTAATCTGGGACCTTGGAAGAAATAAGGGTAGAAGTAGATAGAGAATCAAAAGGAAAAAGCCAGAGAAAAGAAAAGGCAAATAAGGGTCTGCAAGTCTAAATGCACCCTCCAAGAAGAAACAAAAAATGCTAGGCAAGTAGATGGGTAGGCAGATGGGGTTGCAGAAATGTCATTTCTTACAAATTGCATGTGGGTTAGCCTTGTTCACAAAGCAAAATCAATGAATTGAGAAGGTGTTCTTCTCCATCAGGTGGCAGCATAGCAAAGAAGCATGTCTAACCTCCCTTCTTCCCCTCTTCCCTTTCATAACTAACATCCCATCATCAGTTGAGATTCATGGAAGAATTGATGGTTTTATGGTGGTTTTTAGTCCTATTAGAAGCCACATTTCTTGTCTAAAACTCTTTTCATTTTGATCTACTCCCTAAGCTAAGTTATTTTCAAATAAACTTAGTGTTATCTCTCCTCATCCACTCCTTTCATCCATATTAACCCTAACTCTATTATATAATTCCCCTATGATTCCCTTTCCCCTAATATTATAAAACCATGGTGTATAAACCCCAAGCATTGTATAAATATCCCTCCCCTTGGCATTATAGCCAATAAGTCCTCTGTCAGGGATCAAATGACATCTGGTCACTTTGATAAACCTAAGTCTAAACCCCTCCCCTCTTCTGAATTCATTTGGCCCAGTAAAACCCTCATTTGCTAAAGAAAACCCTATAAAAGACCTTTTTCTACCCATACCCGCTTTAAAGTGTAAAATAAACACAAAAACCCACTTTGTTCGCTTATCCAAAGTGTCGGGGCCGCATTATTTTTGCATTGGAAAACATTACTAAATACCATATCCCAAAAGTTTTTCCGCCGGGCGCAGACCCCAAAATATATTATTTTAATCCATTTCCACTGTCGTATCGACCGATCATCTCATCAACCCGTCAACCGTCCGATCGAGCGCTTTTGATCGGACGGCCCTAATCCATATCGGACCGGCCCCGACGTCCGACAGATACCTTCCGATATCTGTCAGAAGGTGACGTCAGGCCTCCGCCACGCGTCATCCCCACAGCTTATCGGAGGTACGCCTGACAATTCCCCTTCCGTATCAAAAGCGGTGCGATGAGAAACCGCTAACCGCTTCCGGTTTTTGGTCAATCCGCCCGGCCAACGTCACCACCACGTCATACCCACGTCAGTGCCACCCCGCCGTCGCGTCAGCTCCTTCGTCCGCCCCCGCGCTGATACGTCCGCCACCTCATCATCCCCGTGGACCAATCATAGCTCGCCACATCACCCGATGACGTCATGCTGACGTCATCCGACCTTCACCCCACCTAATGACGTCATGCTGACGTCATCCAAAAAGGGTGCCAATATGCCAAAAATCCATATTTAGGCCAATTTTCACGTTTTTTTCATACTTTTTGCAAATTCGCTGTTGCTTTCTCTGCATGGTTTCTTCACGTCCAAACTTGCACCACCTTTGAAATCGATTTGGAGACCTCCGGTGCACCATTTCTACATAGATTCGTGACTGTTGCTCGCTGTTTGCCAGGTATTTACCTTTGTAAATCCTTCATATGCCTAATTTGTCTGTGAATTCCCTCGAAAAGCTTAAGAGACACCGAAACTTATAATTCACCGGCGAAATCCTTGTGCCTAAACCCCATTTACAACTGTGAGCTCGAAAAGCACCAGCTGAGCCTTGTTTGCCCACATTTTCATAAAAAACTGTACTCTGTTCGCGCAATCGCGAAACAACTTACTCAAACTGTACCTACCTGCTAAAAAAGACAGATTGAGACCACACATTGGTCTTATTTGCACTTCAAGCAGTATTTCAATTGCTGCAGCTGCTTCACTCACCCTCTGTTCCATACAATTCACATTTTTCCGTTGAAGAAAACTCTTTTGTGTTGCTCTGCATAGCAACTCCATCCATAATCCTAGGAGAAATCATGGATCCACCAGTAGCTCCTATAGCGTTGAACGTTGCTCCATTGAATGCCCCTCAGAGACAATTGGAATGGCAGTCTCTGGCAGACATGGACTATCAGATTTCAGAGGAAATGCTGATGAGGACTAAGTTCCACATCCACCTGCTCAATGAATTGAAGGCCAAGCATGAGACTGGAACAGATGTGCTGGGCATATGGGACTCATTCCTCCCTATTTTTAAGCTCCCTCAGGTTAGACAATTCCCTGATTTGATCCATCTGTGTGCTGAAAACTATGACCCCACTCAGAGGGCAGTTCTCGAACCTTCAGGCTCAGCTGTGTTTTATGTCACCCCAGAAGCTATCAAGGATATGCTCTGATTCAGGGCTGAGAAGAAACTGGTCCCTCTATCACTTGTAGACCTGATAAATCAAGGAGCTAGAATGGCAAATGCTCAGGTCACCAAATTAAACCAGCTATACATTGACTCTGACTCTGTGAAGTATCCTCCTATCAATCAAGTATACCTCAACCAACTGGGCAGAGATCTTGCAGACATGATTAGTCCCATTTTGGGCTACAACTCAATTTAGTTTGTTGATCAAACTGTGCTGGTAATGATGCTCATGTTTGCTCCTGGCAAGTCTCCTATCTGCTATGACTATGCCACCTATATAACAGACAAAATACATGAGCAACTAATGAACTTGGCAAGAGAAAGAGTGTTCAGATATACCTCTTACATTTACCATTTGATCTTATATCATCAACATCAGAAGTTCTCTTTTCCAATCAAAAGAGAGGATGCCCAAGGCAATCCAAGATCAGTGGTCTATTGGTCCTATGTTTTCCACTGTAGATTCGAGTCTCCTTATACTTATTGTGAGTTCATAGATCTCTTCATCCACCCAGCTATGTCAATGATGATGGGCTCACCTCCTCCAAGGCTCACTGATGAAATGCAAAGGATCCTGCAGTTATCCAAATCATACAGCATTGGGGACTCGTACTTTTACCATAACCACACCGTCATCAGGATATATGGGTGTGAATTGCCTCCCTAAAGACTACCCAAATATGTGCCTATGAGGTTGTTTGCCCTAGAATACTTTAGGCAGTTTGGCAATGTTGATGTGCTTCACTTTTCAGGCAAAGGCAAGAAAGCACAGTTGAAAGTCAGGAACCAACTTGCCCACTTTGTCCATAACCAGAGGGAGGAAGGTTGGAGAGAAGCAGACATGATGCTTGAGTCCCTTGGCCTTCAAACCAGTTTCCCCTGGAAACCTTATGACCCCAACCACTTCATCACTTTGAGAAGGCTCAAATATAAGCTATCTGGCTATGATCATGTAAAGATCCCTCACATTGAAAAACATGCAAACCAAGCAAAATGGAGGAGAGGAACCCTAGAAGAGCCGATTACACAAGAGGAGTTGAATCAAAGAGCCGTGAGGAATCTAAAAAAGATGGCTGACCTTGAACTTTGTTCACAGGTGTTCTCCCTTCCAAGCACACAAGTGGGAGCAGTTGCATCCTCCTCGACTGCAAATCAGCAAGCACCCAAAGCCACTGAAGATATATCTAGCAAGGGCAAGGAAAAGGAAACGGAGACTGAACAACCACCTCATGACAAGGTGCAGCAACAGCAGCAGCAGGTAGAACAACAACAACAATAGGAATTGTAGCAAGAAGAAGGGCAGCATGACAAAGAGCAGCCCCCATAGCAAGAAGGGGCAGTTGAGGCCCCAATTTTCACAGAACAGCAGGCACAAAACACGGTGCCTCCTAGGCAAGAAACATCAGCTGATGCATCAATCCTCCAAACTCCACAAAAAGAGGATACTAGCAGAAAAAGGGATAGAGAGACTCCCTTGACCACATCAGAAAGTCATGGTGAGAAAAGACAGAGATTGAACCCTTTCTCTGAAGAGGAAATGCCAACAGGGCAGTCTCTGGGCATGGGCCCACCTAGCAGGGAAGCATCTGCAAGTTCCTTCCAAGAGGAACATAACAGAACTGTGGGAGGAGAAGTCAGCTCCTCTAGCCAGCAGAGAGAGGGTGAACTAAGCATTAAACAATAGTTCATAGACATAAGGAAAAGGAATGAGCCCATAAAAATACAGTTGTACAATCATTTGCTAAAGATGGCTCCCACTAACCAGCAAAGACTGATGTCCGCTTTTGATGTTAGTGAAGGCAAAATGATCATGAGTCATTTCTTGCCAGCTGTAGCACAACCCCAGTCTCCTGCAGATTATATAAGGACCAATCTTGAGGTCCTTGCCAAGGACATCCACCCGATGGACAAAATTGAGTTACACAAACAAACGGGTGAGATGGTGTATGCCTCCTTGGCAGACAAAACATTGGACAATTATAGGCTGGAAAATAGCCTTAATAATACAGCTGCCCAACTTGAGTTGGAAAGGGCATCCTCACAAGCTAAGGACAACAGAATTAGGTCCTTAGAAGATATAATTATAGAGATTGGGCATGATCCCAAAGATATCAAGGGCATACAGGAGATATTGAAGTTAAGGGATGCAGACATGGCCGCTTTGAAGAAAAAGATCAAAATGCCAGCCACAATTCACCCTCAAACAGATGAGGTTGCCAAGCAGAGGCATGATCAAGATGCCTCAGCCTTGCTGGTGTCTCTATATAAGCAGTTAATCCAGACACAGGAAAAGCTGGGAGAATCAGAGGCTGCACAGGCAGCATTACAGGCAGCTTTGAAGCAAAGAGAAGAAGGTCAGACCTCCCAGCCTCCTCCTGAAGTAATAAACCTGGAGGAAACTGCTCCAACTACTGTTCCTCCTCCTCAACAAACAGAACAGGCAGCAACATCCACCTCAGCAGCACCACCAGCAACAGAGCAGGCCCCAAGCCTGGACATGCAAAAGCTGAGGAATGAGATCCAGGCCCTGGAAGCTCAAATGATAGAGCTGAATGAGACCAGGGATAAATTGGCCAAAGTGAATGAGAGATATGACAAATTCAAGCAGTCTGTGGCAGAAAAGGGTAGGGAGATAAAAGCCCTCAAAGACAGGATCAAAGAGCTAGAGAATGAGCTAAAATTAGATAAAGTTGTGGCTGAGCTTAAAATAGTGCTGTGGGCTAACATTGGCCAATCTATTAATGACCAATGGCAATATATTGAAACAATCCATGAGCAGTTAGAGCTCATTCCAAAAGCACAGACTGAAATTCAGAGGTCAAGAGCTGCTCTAAGCAATATGCCTGAAATTGCCACCAGGATGATTAATGTGCTTAACAATAGAACAAGTACTCAGTTGGCTACCATGGGAATTTCAAACAGAGCTGAGCACATTCAGTTAATCAAGAGGGTTCTCACACTGAGAAACTTGGTGCAGACATTAGAGAGAAGAACCCAGGACATGCAGACTGAGGTAAACAGGTTTTTGGAGAAATTTTAGGTATTAGAAAACAGAGGGCTCCCTAGCTTACTGAACAGCGCAGGGAGACTGTTCACTCATGAGCAGTATGCTAAAAGGGTTAATGCATTTGCCACAAGTCAGATCAATGAGAAGCCCAACACCTCAGAGGAAACAGGGCTAGCCACAGGACAGACTCTCTACAATAGAGTAGAAAGTTTATTTTTTATAATGAATGAAATTAAACACCTGTTTGAGGTGCCTCCCAATTTTTACAAATATACAGAGGCAGAGGAGACTATGGATGCAATTCTCAGGCATCAACTACCTACACTAGAATGGTGGACTAAGGCCATACAGATGATTTTATAAACAAGAAGCCATTCAATAAATTTTGTTCATGAAAAAGGCAAATTGTCATACACAGGACAGTTTAAAAAGAATCAGCATGCATTAAAGATGAAAGCTGAGCCACCTCAGCAGAACTTATTGCCAACAAAGCAAGGTGAGAAGCTACAGGTGTCCAGGCCGAGAAGCTACAGCAGAGCAGCTCCAAAAGCACATTTCTCAGCATTAATGCAGATCACTCCAACCGACTCAGTGGCCTCCAAAGGCCAAAATATCTTCTGACAAGCATAAAGATGCATTTACTTTGTATCCAGTGATGTAATAACTTTCTTATCAAATATCTTGAAAGGTTGGTGAACGTATTCATTTCTGAGATAACTTAGCACTCAGATATTTTGTATAACCGATGGTATATATTTGCCCCTTGCACAAGCTTGCAGGGGTGTGGTTGATTTCGCTTGAAGAAGTTCTTATGCTGTAATCTTTTCAGAGTTTAATAAAGAAAGTGATGGGATTTCTTGGCGTTCTGAAGTGTTGAATGCGTTCTGGTGTCTGTTGAAAAACTGCAGGATTATTGTGTACCTCACAATACAATAAGTTTTTCTGTAACTCTATTTATTTGTTTCATTTTGTTACAATCCATATATGTTTCTAATTTCTAAGTGTTTAGCAACAAAGAAAAAGAATAACCTTCAGGACTTACTCATGCAGTACCCTGAGTTCAATCTATGTTGTTAATGAATGTTTTCTTCAGCTATAATCTTGTTAAGTGTAATTCTTAATTGCTGCATTTTCAGAATATATCTTTCACAGTGACCTTTGTTTCAGGAATTCAAGTTTGCTCCTGAGCAACATGTTTCACTTTCACATCACCAGCTTAATGGGGAATTCTTAGTTTCTTTCTGTTGGCTGACCACACATCACCATTTAAGTTTAAATTTTGTTTGTTTGAGATACTCAATAGGCCCTGCAGTCTGAACATCACCACTCTTGCATTTCGAAACATTTCACAGCTCTAGACTCCATTGCCCAATGATATACTACTGTCTGAACACTACATCTTAAGCACTGAAAGAAGTCATTCAACCAAAACATAAACCAAAAACCTGAGCATAATAGCTAGCCTAAAAACACTATCAAAACAGAGACAAATCATAAAGAGAGAGCCCTCTCTGATTACAGTTTGGCTAGGAACTGTGATCCAAAGATTGGTTAGTGGTTACCTCGGCCGTATTCCCTTGGGAGTCATAGGGAACAACCTGGGTGATAACAGCTTTATTGAAAAAAATTAAGATTGAAAGACTAAGAAAGAAGCATCTCAGTAATGTTGAACTTGATGCAACTCTTACTCATTTCATCGGGAATGAACTTGACACTATTCAATATAAAATAATACTAGGTGATTGTGAAGACATTGTTAAATTCATAACTAAAAGGGATTATTCCTTAGTTATTGCAAATATTCCCCATGGCTTCGATTTCTGAAACATTGACTATGATAGTGACCCTTATAGTTATCAAGATTTTAGTAAAATGGTTGTGGGATTTTTCAAAGTTACATGATCACCATTATGAATATTTGTGACATTTGATTCAGACACACAATTGACAATGTTATTGACAAGCTTGAAGTGGAAAGAAAACTCAAGGACGTGGCTTACATGGTAAGACATTGAAATTGTATGTTTGATTAATGTTAAAAAAAATCATTTATGTACAAGCTAATTGAACTTTTACTATTTCGTGTTACAAGGAAAAGTCAAACCTTATTAACGTGAATATCAACTAATTATAAGTGATTATGAGTTCATCCATGTTGAAAGTTGGACAAAATATGATAGTTATAACTCTATGTTTCTTAATCGGGTAGATGGAAAGAGTCATAGCCAAGTACTGGTTTATGATGGTATTGTTAAAAAACTAACATATAAAGATAAAGAAACAAAAGGAGAGATAGTCAACATTTATCAAAAACCACAATCATTTATTAACTATCTTATAGACTTATGTTCAAATGAATGAGATTGGGTTCTGGATTTATTCTTAGGCTCAGGTAAGCTTTATTCTATAAAATTGAATTTCAATATCTTCTTTCTTAATTTATATGTCATTATAATATTTTAGTTCATTAATTATTTTGTGCTTGATAATTAGGTACAACACTAGCATGTTGCTGACAAAAAGGAAGAAATTGCATTGCCATTGAAAAAGACCCAGTACAGTGAAAAATTATTCAATAAAGAATTAATGCTCTTCAATTTCTTCGAGATGCAATGCAGGAAATTGGGTTGACAAAAGGGGATTTTAATGAATCACGTGTGAAAAAAAAGGCAAAGGAACCTCAACCACCATTAGATGGAATGATTGGAAAGGTATACATTCAGAGATTTGCAGGCATCAAAGATTCATCAGAAGAGGAAAATGTGCAAAATGAAGTAGAAAATGTTATGGAAGAAGACGATGATGAAACTCTAGAAGATGAAGAGTATGGATTACGTGATATTATTGATTAAATTTAAGTTATGCTTGGAAATCAAGCTCATTTTTTGTAACTATTAATTAGTTATACTTGTAATGTTTTAACTTTGACATTTTATGAGAAGAATAAGTATTGAGTTAATGTTGTTATATGTTCAATATTTGTATTATTATTTTTTGAAAAAATGTGATTATTATTATTATTTGACATGAAATTCATAAAAAAAAAAACTATTATTTAACCTTTTTTTGTTAATTTTTTCCTATGAAAATTGTGATTTTGACATGTCATTTCTAGCAAAAAATTATCAAAATGTGTAATTTTTTTGTTATATATATGTTCAAAATGTTTATTTTTTATGTCAATTGTTAAGAATTATTTTTTTTAGAGACAATTATTTGATCTACATTGAAAAATTAATGAACGATATATATATATATATATATATATATATATATATATATATATATATATATATATATATATATATATATATATATATATATATATATATATATTGAAACTTTAAAATATCAACCATTTTCTTTAACTATGCAAAAAAATAAAGATGTCACTACAAAAAAAAAACGAATTAAAAGAAAAACAAAAAATATATGAAGAAGAAAACTACTTCAAATATTATTAAATTTAGAAAATAATTATTCACATTTAATACATTAGAAAATTTAAAGTCAAAAAATAAGTCTTCTAAAAACACGGTCTGATCCAACATCACCACTTTTTAAAATCAACCTACAAATCACTATCATTCTAAAAAATAATGTACATAAAAAAAATTAAAGTATCAAAAACTTTTCTACAAAAAGAATATATGTATTTGGAATCAACACTTTTCACAATTGGTTGATTTCTTTTCTACCTCAACAAAACAGATAATCATTTGAGTTCCCATTTCGAGGTTTACGTTGTTTTTCTACATATAAGCTGCAAATCAATAATGCATGATTGCAAGCATTTATAACAATACACCATCATTGTGTTATGGCATAAACACATGCATAGCATCATCAACCCAAAATTCATAATACAAACCAAGTACATGTCAAATCATGTAAGAAACACATAATCCATGCACAGCTATGTTTCAAACTCCCGCAACACCCTTATGTCAAATAAGCAGATATCATGGAACATATAGTAAACTCCTCCAAAAATCCATGATTCCATAAAAAAACATCAAATATTGGAAGCATATAATTTGCTCCCCCCGAACATGTGTTATCACATGTTATCAAACTTCCCCCATTGAGATATTTGTGCTCAAGCTCACATCAAGAATCCTCTATCATAATTTGATCATAAAAGCTTTGAAAAAACAACATTAGTACCAAAAGGAAAATCCATCATCATGAAATCGTAAGCATCATCAACATCACATATTAATTGTATGCATATAAAAAAACAACTCAACATATAAATCTATTCACATGCACTTCACTAGCTATGGCAACACCATCAATGTTCTACATGCAAAAACAAGATGCACCATAGCTCCCCTTGAGGCCATGCAACTGTTAAATTCTTCTTGCCAATCCTTATTGTTCCTTTCTCCTCCAAAATTTGAGTGGTTTCTCTTTTGCATGAAAGCCCTTTCCTGTCCTCGTAGTTTGCCTATTTTCTATATTGATCATTCCTTGATTAGGTGGCCTCAAATGTCTAGGAGTCTTGCAATCCTTGGCTGTATGACCAAGATTATCACATATGTAGAATCTAATATGACCAATAAATGAAGGAAAATATTTGAATCTCTTGATATTCCTTTTACTCCTCATTGCATGCAACCTGCATTCAATATCCTTGTGGCCAAAATCATTGCATGAGTAACAATAACCATAAAAATGACCATTATACCTTATTTTGGTTGAACTTCAAGAAGTGGATTGTCTTGCTTTCTTGGTTTCTTGATCTATAACAATGATTCTCATACTACATGGATCTACAATTTGCTACAATACATCCTAGCTTATGGAAATTATAGCATCTCCCATCACCCAAAGGTGAAAATAATCTTCTAGTTTATTTTCTTGGCATTACCTTTGGTTTTTATTCCTTAAGTTCCTTCTTTGGTTATTTTTTGTTGTTGATGGATCTCCTTCTTATTGCTTCTTCTACTGCCATCATTGGTTATACTTGTGGCTACAACAAAATTGGTTTCTCCTTTATCCATGGTGAAATCTGATTTGCAAGCTGAGGAAATTTGGTTCCTCTTAAACTGAGTGGTTTTCTTCTCCAAATGGCTTCTTAGTGAAACCACTTTTGCTTCCAATATATAAAATTCCCCTTTCTTTTCTCTACATTTATTCTTCATATCATCTTGTATCTTCTTTTCCTCCTGTAGTCGAATTTTCAATCCCTTAATTTCTTCTCTTAGCCCATTGTCCTTCTCATCAGAAATATGCAGAAGCCTTTTATGATCTTCACATGCAGTGTCTAATCTTTCTACTTTAGCAGCTAATTATTTTATTACAAACATTGTTGATTCATACTCAACCTTAACAAGAGAAATATCAATATCATCTCCATTATGTAGCTCAATAGAATCATCACAATCATATTTAAAAAAATATTTTAGAATATTACCTCATGACATAACTATTTTCATTGAGATTTCAAAATTTGTTGCTTCATTTGCAATGGACTGAATATTTTCCTTCTTCAAACCCTTTTTCTTTTGATACATACTCTTCTTGCTTCTAGCCATGATCCACAATCTACTCTCTAAGCAGTCAAGCTTCACTAAAGAGCATTGGCTCTGATACTAATTGTTAGAACCTAGATCACTACTGAGAGGGGGGTGAATCAGTAGTGATGGCCTTTATATCAATTTTAAATATTTTTACCACAATACAAAATATCCACACACATTCACAACATTATATTAACTAAATAGGAAAGAAGCAATAAACTCAAAAGATAAGAACCATGAGAAACCTCAACACAAGCATGCACACATAAGAACACAAGTATTTCTGCTGGAAATCCTCTTGAGAGAAATCCACCCTTTTGTTGTCACGCTGCTCAATTCTTCAATTAATATGTTGAACAATATTTTACATGGATTATCTTACAACCATAAGCCAAAACAATTTGCTTCCTTCAAAGTATGTTGGCACCTATTAGTTAGGAAATATTTTTCTCTCACGGATGTACAGACTACCATCTGTTGAAGGCCAATATGATCAATGATCCTTGTCCAACTCCCAACGTATTGTCCAACTCCTATTGGATAGAGAAATCTGGTACTTCTAATGAATCTGGAAAATCACTATCTACTATGAAGCCTCCATGCCTTGACTTCCTCCATGCGGACTGTGTTTCAAATATTTTAAAACTGGGTTCTCAAACATCTCAACATGAGAAACCCAATATGACCTATTATTATGCACATAAACTCTGAGTCAAAAAAAATTCCTTGAGGAGGGAAATTCTTCTCACACCAAAACTTCACTATCTAACATCGTATAAGTTTCCACTTCTTTGTCATCCGCAACACATAAATTCTAAACTTTCTCATCAATTCTATCTCTAATTTCTGCATACAATAATTTGATAAAACACTGCAAAAATATGTGAGCAGTTGTTGCAATCTCTACTCACTCTCAATTCCCTCTCAATGTATTACTCTCACACTCACAATGTTACAAAACCAACCAACCAATAACACTATTTTTTTTAACATAAGTAAAAGCCAAAATATCCTCAACAATTCTCCAAGTGAATACCATAGGTAAATACCATGGTTATTCCAATACGTAGGACACTTGTACCATGGTAATCTCCAAACCAATACCACAAGTAAATACCTTCGTTATGTCAATACCAACGACACTTGTACCATGGTAATCTCCAAACCAATACCATAGGACAATACCTTGGTTATGTCAATACCAAGGACACCTATACCATGGTAATCTCCAAACCAATACCATAGGAAAATACCATGGTTATGTCAATACCAAGGATTGTTGTACCATGGTAATCCCTAAATCAATACCATTGGAAAATACCATGGTTATTTCAATAAAAAGACTATCTGCACCAAGGTAATATCACATGACAACCTACTCCACACACACATACCAATACCAAGAATACTTGTACCGTGGAAATATTTTACTCATTCTCAATCAAATTCCAGGGTAAACCATTTACTTTCCATAACAAATATGATGGAAACCATCTTTGGTAACATTGTATAACCAGAAAATCATATCCATAACCAATGCATAACCAAATACCTCACCTCCATCCAAATCCATGCAACAAAAATATGACAACAACATGATCATGATTACCATGACATTCTCTACTTACACTCTGTATCCAACATTGCAAATCACAAATCCATCTATAAATATCCATACTCGTAGACATCCCGAAAACAATACAACACATAAACCAAGTACAAAACACTTGTAGCCAAACATAGAAGTTCTAACCAACCCTCCTGCAACCCATGCTTCCAGGATGACAACAATCCCGACCAACAATACATCTACAACAATGCAACACACAACAATGCCAATAATATATGTATATATAATCAATATTATCAAATTATAAAACATAGTTATGCATAATAATAACATGTTCTCTACACCTATAAATATTTTGTAGCTATATTACATCAATTGGGTACTCAGAAAATTTTCTTAATAGGAACATGTGAATTATAAATTGAATGAAAATATGATGAAAACTGCTTCCACGGGTTTGGTCAAATTTAACCCGTGATGCTTCAACTCCTAAATATATGGGTTATTGGCACATAAAAATTGATTATCCCTACATTTATGTAGCAATAGAGCTCATAACTCCTAAATCCCCAAGCTTCCATCATTTTAAGTACTAGCCAAGCACCATCAACATGACCTTGGCAAAGGATGACAACTCTCATTTAAAATGGGAACTCAAATTTCAGTGGTCACATTTACCGAGAAAACCAATGTGTTATGAAACTAGCTCAAGAAAAGATAGAAAAGATAGATCAACGCCTTAGAATTCAGCCTCTTCGAGGGGGAAACCTCCTTTACATTACATAAATGAACAATTCTTGGATGATTCAAATGACAAAACCTCCTTTCTATATATAGGAGTCTAAGGAGTCACAATATAATCCAGCCGACCTAACAATAATAATATAAAGCCACAAAAATAACAATAGAGGGATTCTATGGGGCACAAAAATAACAATAAGGGGGTAATAGGGGCACAACAATATAAATAAGGGGTATAACTATAATAGTAATGGGGTAATCACTAGTATTATAGGGACCCAACATGCCCCTCTCCTTCAAAAAAGTGTTGTCCTCAATGCTTGAGTAATTCTGGATACTTCTGCATAAAATTCTCATCCTCCCATGTGGAATCTTCAGCAGATAAGTTCTTCTACTTGATAAGATACTCTGAAATTGATCTATTTCGTAGCTGTCGAGTTCTTGTTTCTGTGACTACTTCTGTTTCCAATATAATTTTTCCTTCCTCGTCAAGTTCTGGCAATATTGTTTGAAATGGGAGCTTGTCGCCTATAACCTTCTTTAAACATGAAACATGGAAAACAGGGTGCAATCGAGAAGCTGCAGGAAGCTCCAATTTGTATGCCATAGTACCAATCTTTTGCAACACCTTGTACGGACCATAATACTTTGGTGATAGTTTATTATCCTTCTTAGCTTGCTTTAGGGACATTTGCTTATATGGTTGTAACCGTAGGAATACCCAATCACCTACATCAAAACTTCTTTCACTGCGATGTTGATCTGCCTTTTGTTTCATTCTATTTTGTGCCAACACGATGTTATCCTTTAAGAGTTGGAGGACTTATTGTTGATGTTCGATGTGATGTTCCACTACCTGAACCTTAGAATTTTCTCTTAAATATGATGTGATGGATGGTGGTTGATACCCATAAAGTGCCATAAATGGGGTCATTTTTGTTGTTGTATGGAAGGAAGTGTTATACCACCATTCAACCAGAGGAAACCATTTGACCCATTGTGTCTGTTTATCAGATACAAAGCAACGAAGATATCCTTCCAAACATTTGTTTACTATCTCAGTTTGCCCATCAGATTGAGGATGATAAGATGAGCTATGAGCTAACTGAGTACCAAGACAAGAAAATAATTTTGTCCAAAAATTTCCAGTGAAAATGGGATCTCTGTCACTTACAATAATCTTTGGGTTTCCATGTAGCTTTTGAACTATTTCCATAAATGCAGTAGAAACTGTACTTGCTTTAAATGGATGTGATAATGCACAAAAGTGTGCATACTTGGTAAGTCTGTCAACTACCACCATGATGACACTCTTTCCCTCAGACTTGGGTAAACCTGTGATAAAATCCATTGAAACCTCCTCCCAACGTTGGCTTGGAATGGATAAAGGTTGTAATAGACCCGGTGTCTTAATTGTTTCAACTTTATTTTGTTGGCAAACCAAACATTCCGCCACAAACTTTTGAATATCTTATTTAAGGCCATCCCAAAAAAAATCCTTTCTTAACCCTATGGTAAGTTTTTAAAAATCCTGAGTGCCCTCCTAAGGGAGAAGTGCGCAATTCCATAAGAATATTTTGTTTTAGCTGGGAATTCTTACAGAGGTATAAGCGATCTTTGTACCATAACGAATCATTTTTCCAGCTAAATGTATCAGAAGTACTGGAATCTTGTTGTAGCTTTCGAATAAGTTCCCACACTTCTTCATCATTCTTCCATTCCTCCCTTTCTTCGTTTATCCAATCTGGTTGGATAATAGAAATGGCACACAACAATGCTTCCACATCCTCATCCTTTCTTGAGAGTGCATCTGCCACCACATTTTGCTCGTTTTGTATATGATTTCAAAGTCATAACCCAACATCTTTGTGACCCACTTTTGTTGCTCTTCAGAGGATAATATTTGTTCTAAAAAGTATTTAAGGCTATCATGATCCGTTTTTACCTTGAAGTGTCTTCCCATTAGGTAGGGTTGCCATTTCTTAAGTGCATGGAGTATTGCCAACATTTCCTTCTCATAAATAGCTTTGCTTAAAAACTTTCCCTTGATTGGACGACTTTCAAAAGCAATGGGTCTTTCATCTTGCATTAGAACAGCACCAATTCCATTTCCTGAAGCATCACATTCCACAATAAAGGTTTTTGTGAAGTCTGGTGTAGCTAAGACCAGTGCTTGGCACATTGCCTCTTTAAGATGTTCAAAGGCCTTTGTTGCTTTCGGAGTCCATGAAAATGAATCTTTCTTCAATAATGTTGTTAGAGGTGCTGCTATTCTCCCATAATTCTTAACAAACTTGCGATAATACCCTGTCAACCCAAGAAATCCTCGCAGATGCTTTATGGATGTGGGGATTTTCCATTCCTTAATGGCTTTCATTTTGCTAGGGTCTACCTTAACTCCTTCATGAGATACAATATGACCCAAATATTCCACCTCCTGGACTCCAAAGAAACATTTGGATCTTTTTGCATATAATTGTTTCTCCTCCAATAGTTGTAGCACCCTGTCAACATGTTCAACATGATCCTTCCAAGACTTGTTGTAGATTAGTATATCATCAAAAAATACTAACACAAATTTTCTAAGGAATGGTTTGAAAATTGAATTCATCAAACCTTGAAATGTTGAAGGTGCATTGGTAAGGCCAAAAGGCATGACCAAAAATTCATAATGACCCTCATGAGTTCTAAATGTTGTTTTTGGAATGTCTTCAATCTTCATTCTGATTTGATGATATCCCGAACGAAGATCCAACTTGGTGAAGTAAATTGATCCATGCAATTCATCCAGTAATTCATCAATGACAGGAATGTGGAACTTATCTTTAATAGTGAGCTTGTTGAGCTCCCTATAATCCGGACACATGCGCCATGATCCATCCTTCTTGTGCACCAATACTACTGGAGCTGAGAAAGAACTTTGACTCGGTTGAATTATACCAGCCTCTAGCATTTCTGCAACCATACGTTCAATTTCACTTTTTTGGACATAGGGATATCTGTACGGCCTGATGTTTGGAGGAACACTTCCTGGAATCAGATGAATAGCATGATCATGATCACGCATAGGTGGGAGACCTTTGGGAGTCTCAAATACCTTGGAATGATTGTCCAGGACTTTTTGGAGATCTGGAGAAATAGATGATTCCAATGTGGAAACATCTAGTGAACATAATTGTGCAATTACACCTCTTTGCTCCTTTTTTAGAAGCTTTGTCATGCCATTAGAGCTGATTATCTTTCCTGGTTTCCCTGCAATACCCCTTAATTCAACTTCCTTTCCTTCCACAGAAAATTTCATGAAAAGTTCTTGAAAATTAAAAGCTATTGTACCCAAGGATTGTAGCCATTGGACTCCTAGTACAACATCGACACCTCCCATTGGAATGGAAAGCATTGGGCTAGTCAATACATATTCTCCCATGGATAGCTTGATATTATGGCACTTTCCAGAGCAATTTATTGTTCCTCCATTTGCAATCATCACTTGACACTCTGGTGCTGGATATAGGAAGCAATTCAATTCTTTTGCTACCCTACAATGAATAAAATTGTGGGTGCTCCTGAATCAATCAACACTATTACCTTTTTCTTCTTGATTTGTCCTTCTATCTTGATGGTTTGAGGAGTGGTAATTCCCGCCAATGCATTACAAGATATGGTCGGATTTATTTTTTCTTCATCTAGGCTTTGTTTGTGGAATATATCCTCTTCTTTTGACCTTTCTTGCTCCTTTTCTTCTTCCTCTTCACAATCTATGTAGAATAATTTCTTCTCAGCACACTTATGACCTTTTGTGTATTTGCTATCACAATTGTAACAAAGCCCTTTTGCTCTTTTTTCTTCCAATTGTTGTGGTGTCAACCTTGTAGGTTGTGGAAGACTAGGGGCAACAACACTTCCGTCTTTATAGTTGTGAGTGGTATGCTTCCTAGTTGCCATAATTTTGCTTTCCATTTTTCTTGCTAACCTGAATGCCTTCTCTAATGAATCAGGTTCCCAAAGGCGAACATCATGTTGGATATTATCCTTTAAAGACCCTATGAACACATCAATCCTATGCTCCTCTGGAATATCTTTTACCCTTATGTTCAATTTTTGGAACTCCTCAATGTGCTCCATTATTGAACCCTTTTGTTTGAGACTTATCAATTGGCTAAAAAAAGTGTTGCTTTTTGTATCCTCATAATGTGCTATCAATTCTTCTGTAAAAATTGCCCAAGTGATAATTTGTTTACGAGAACAAAGCCATTGATACCATACAAACTGATTTGGTTCCAAATATACAGTTGCCATACGTACCTTTTGTGCGTTTTGCACATTATTGAGATCGAAGAATTGCTCCATCTGTAATATCCATGTGGAGGGATCCTTGCCATCAAACTTCCTCATATCGATTTTTGGAATATGGTGATTCTTCGATCCAACATTAGCGTCTATGGAATCATGATTAACATTTCTTTTGTTCTCATCATGAGTTTCCTTTACTACCTTTTCACCATTAGTAAGTATTTCTTGTAGAAAATTTGTCAAATCTGTCTTCAAATCTGCCATGCCTGTCTTCAAATTTGTGTTCGAATCTATCTTCAAATTGTCCATCTTAGCTTCCACGCCATTTATCTTAGCATCTGTTAACTTTTGTGAGCATGACATTTGTTGCACTTGTTCTTGTAATTTTGATATATCATGTAGCATTTCTTCCTCTTCTTCATGAGTCATGCTAGAGCTTTCAGGTTCCTTACTAGGTGTTTGCATTTTCTTTCCTCGGGGCATCAGTTACCGATAATAATGCTCTACTATGCCCTTTGAATTCCTTCAAAATAAATTTTCAAACCAAGCTTAAGCAAAAAATTAAAAAAATCTACACACCTTTTTTCACTTTGTAGGAGCTCGATATTGCCTCTGATGTATCTCTGTACTTTCCAATCATCTAGTTCTAAATTTGTGACCTCTAGTATCTCTCTATTTCCTCTCTCCAATGCCACCAGTCTGATCCAAATTGTATTCTCCAAGAAAGAGTTATGCACAATCTCCCAGGATGACCTGATTATAGACCTTTCCAGAAGAGCGAAGTTGTATGAAGTGCCACATGTACAATTTTCGATATTCGGTTCTGAAAATGATATACAAGAAACTACTGTCTGTCCTCTTTCTGTACCTTCTTACGAAATTTAAATATGATTCCCAGAGAGAAAGTTATGACAATTTTCCCTAGATCACCTGTTTTGAATGTAATTCAGGATTCTGCAAAAAGACCAACTTCCTCAGATCATATCTCTGAAAATATCATGCAAAAAGCTCTGAAATTTGGACCCAAGGTTCAGAGTGATTTCTTCTCAAATGGGTTTTTTTTTTCGACTTCTGAGACATTACAGGAAAAACGTTATAGTGAAAATGCCACGATGACCTGTTTGGAGCAGCGAAACCCTAGAATCCAAAGCTCTGATACCAAATGTTATGAAACCAGCTCAAGAAAAGATAGAAAAGATAGATCAACACCTTAGAATTCAGCCTCTTCGAGGGGGCAACCTCCTTTACATTACATAAATGAACAATTCTTAGATGATTCAAATGACAAAACCTCCTTTCTATATATAGGAGTCTAAAGAGTCACAATACAATCCAGCCGACCTAACAATAATAATATAAAGCCACAAAAATAACAATAGAGGGATTCTATGGGGCACAAAAATAACAATAAGGGGGTAATAGGGGCACAACAATATAAATAAGGGGTATAACTATAATAGTAATGGGGTAATCACTAGTATTATAGGGACCCAACACAATGTCTTCAATGGCAGTGGTTAAAATTTCATATTCATAGCATTAGTGGAATACAAGTCCCATGACATATTTAATTCAGGAATGTTTCAGTTTCAACCTAGTACGAGATCTGTTTGAAAGTCTGGTACAATCTAGTATTTTGTGATTCTAATGCGCAACTAGATCAATTGACGATCTCACACTAGATGTATCTTCCAATAGCCATATTAACTCAAATATAAACTCAAATCCAGTTGTCTAGGATAGTTTTTGAATGATAATTTTTCAAGGGACCTATATTTTCCTGGGGCTGGATTAGCCTTTTTAGTCCCACACTAGTTTGGGGTTCAAAAATTGTGTGAATTATTTTTTTTGTTGTGCACCGAATATGGACCTCACCCCTGGGAGGAGTCATGTTCACATCCCTCCTTGCATAACAACATCACAAAATTTTCTTCCCAGTCAAATTGGATGAAATGAGATTCCTAGGGAAACCCTCTACTAGACATTTTGACAACTCTTTGACTCCCTTTTCAAACTATACTAAGAAAACCATGGCAACAAATCAACTAAATAATTTTTTTGTCGACACATATACCACTGACAAGTTAAAACAAGCACAAGTTGCATATATTCAAAAATAAAGCATGGTAACATATTACAGCTTCCTAGGGCATGGTTGCCCTTTTGTCTTGCTTTACATTATATTAGCCACCTTTCTATACATTCTCATAGGTTTCCTATATAATTAAACAAGAAAATCCTACAAAAATATGACGAATCATGCCTTTGTACTATGACATGCCTTCTAGAGGTTTCCAGATATTTTTACATTTTACATAAAATGATGAAACCATGTCCTCTCGTCCTGTTACAACTTATGTTAGAAACCTTGAACAATACTAAGAGTGGGGGTTGAATCAATTTTGTGCCTTATGATATATTTTTACCACTATTTTTCTTCTTATCACAAACTTTGATTCACTCATCCATTATCAGCATAGCATTTAAGAATATCTATGCATAACCATGAACCGAAATTAGCATAAAAACACAGATAAATGTAAAACCATCTAACCATGAGAAACTAAAATTTAAACAACCATAAGATTAGGAAGATACAACATATCAATCAATAGCATGCCCACATAGAGACATTGGATGTAAGGTGGAAATTACAAGGGTGAAAACCATCGTGCTATTATTCTACTCCGCTTTGCTTCTATTATATAAATTCTTCATTACATATTTAAATCACTTGCCACCACCAATGTGTAAGCCAAAACTTGCATATCATGCAAGAAAACACTCGTTCTAGACCACACCTTGTATGAAATTTGCAGGCCGCCACCTGTAAGAAGCCATAACTCCATCGAGTTTGTATGACGCTACCTTCAAGAAGCCACAGTTCCCAATAATGCTTCCCAACTACCTCTAAGGGGAACCCACCAATCCCACGTTCTTAGGTCATCGCCTGAAGGATATTGTTACACCCTTATTATGCAATCCACGACTCACCACATTCAAGGCCCCAACCTTCAAGCTCTCTCGTGAACCATGTTTCACAATATTTCCCATTAGATCCATGGTCTCTACATCGAAACACTTGTGAGCCACATTTCGTCTGTTTTCATACTAGACTTGCAACATCAATCTTCTCATGAATCAAACTCTAAATACATGCTCTCCAATGCAATATCTACAACATAATCTCAAGAAAAATCTCCTCAACAACCTAAAACCCTACAACAAGCACATAATGGAAATTTGATCTACATACTCAACCATAGCAAAAACCCAAGCAGCAATATAACAACTCATATATTGAAGCTACAAAAAGGAACTCTCCAATAAAACCCTTATAACAAAAATATATCAACAATATAAACTATGATCTAAAATTGCAACAACTACAATAAATTCTCTCCTCTCCATATCAATAGGATCTAGGAGTTGTAATATGCAACAAAAATCTATTAGCAATGTGGATCAAATGTATCTCCATCATCCTCAGAATTACGATCCCAATCTGAGCTTCGATTTTCTCTTGAACTCTGAAAACTTGTAGAATACACTATATTTAAATATCACATTCTAACCTCTTCTACTTCATTCTCTAACATTTTATAATTTACGGATAATATAATCAATACAGAACACTAAACCTCCTTATCTTTGATTTGAGAGCATTCTAGATGTGTTGGAAATCATGATTGTCATTAAACCAAACCCTGTAGGTGTTACTTAAAGATCTCATGACAAGAGATAAGGATCCACGAGAAGTAGTTAGTACATGTCAAGAAACACACAGGGAGCATTGGTTTATCCAATGTCCAACAATCTCCCACCCAATGTGAGTCAGGTGTGTATCGAACTAGTGTCCTACACTCTGATACCACTTGTTGGGAATCATGATTGTCATTCAACCAAAACCCGTAGGTGTTAGTTAATGATTGCATCACTAGAGATAAGGATCAATGGGAGGCAGTTATTCCATTTAAAAAAACACACGGGGAGCATTGGTTTATCTAATTCCCAACAATTAAATGTAGGTTTTAACCCTGTACCAAAATTACATGCATACAAATTCTAAAAATAGAAAATAAACAATGGCAAGATCATATAACATAAAAAAATATACACAGAGATTTCCCCTAGATCCCAAAACCGGGACTACCAGATTAATTTTCCATTATATTCCTTTCAATGTTACAATACATATATATACATTCTGAAGCATCCATAAGCCGCAATCCATTAACCCTGGATTAGAACATAGTCATAGTTCCCTTGGTCGGATCTACAAAATACCATGGACTAAAAACCAGCATGCCCAAAACCATGTACGAAATCCATGTACAAAACTATAGGTAGGTCCACCCACCTAATATAGGGTCCAAAAAAAAATATCCCGGGCCACTGCCCCAGACCCCATGTAGCGGGGCTAGCACCCCCTTATAAACCCCGCATGTGGGGTGCATGCGGTAGTCATGGAAAGAATATAGCATAGCCCAACATTATCTATCTTGTTGTTTTGTTTCCACAGGGGGGCAGAGGAGAGCTTAGTCATTGATCCAGCCCTGCAATGGCCATTGTTTCTCTACATGAAGAGAACTTCTCACTGCTCACAGACTTTATCAATGCATCTACAGTATTCTTCAAAGTGTCCACCTTTACCAACAACACTTTTTTCCTCTACCATATCCATCAAAATGTGATATAGAACATCAATGTTCTTTGTCTTTGAATGATAAGAAGGGTTATTTGCCAACAAAATTGCATGTTGGTTGTCACAGTCTATCCTTATAGGTCGTTGTACTAACCCCATAATTGAAAACAATCTCTACAACCAAACTACTTCCTTGCTTGCATGAGTGGTTGCCATGTATTCTTCCTCTATAGTTGAAAGTGGCACTACAAACTCTCTCTTACTCATCCAATTGACTGCACCTCCATTAAACACATACCCACTTGTATATCTTCTCTGATCCAGATCTCCAGCCCAATCTACATCAACAAAGCCATGGATTTCAAAAACTCTTACAATCCTAGTCTTCCTTGGTAGCACAAACCATAATCACTAGTTCCACACAAATACCCGAAATGTTGTGTCACTGTTGTCCAATTTTCCTCCCATGGTTTTGACATACACCTGATCAATAGTCTCAATGCATGTGCAATGTATCATATATTACAGACCATTGCATACATCAGGATACCGACTACACCTTCATATGGAACATGGGACATGTCCTCTTCCTCTTCTTGCGTCTTGGCATATTGTTTTGTAGATAACTTTACACCTATAGGAATAGGAATGTTCACCGGTTTACTATCCTGCATATTAAACCTCTGCAATATTTTCTCAACATACTTCCTCCAGTTTAACCAGAATTTCCTCTTTGCTCGATCTCATTTAATTTCCATGCCAAAAATATAGTTTGCAACACCAATATCTTTCATGTCGAATTTGGAGAACAATTGGGTCTTCACATCCAGGATAATTTCATTGTCATTTCCAACCAACATCATATCATCCACATATAAGATTAGATAAATAACATGGTCACCAATTAATTTAAAATATAGACAATGATCTGCTTTGCTTTAGGTGAAGCCAAGTCCCCGTATAAAAGTATCAAATTTCTGATACCACATCCTTGATGACTATTTTAACCCATACAATGACTTTTTTAACTTGGATACCAGTTATTTCTTACCCTTCACCGCAAAGCCTTTAGGTTGCTTCATGTATATCTCTTATTCCAGATCCCCGTGAAGAAATTTTGCTTTCATATCAATTTTTTTCTACCTAAAAATCAAAAGCAGAAGCAACCGATAAAAATAATCTAATAGAAGCTACCTTTGAAACAGGAGAAAAAATATGACCAAAATCAATTCCTGACAAATGGGAATAACGTTTTTCTACCAATCGAGCTTTGTAATTCTCCACCTTTCCTTATGCATTCATATTTAAACACCCATTTCCTTCCAATGGGTTTCCTTCCAACCGATAACTCCACCAGATCCAAAGCATCATTTTTGTGCAAAGATGTCATTTCATGAACCATGGCCTCTTTCCAAATTTTGACATCCTCTAAGTCTACTGCTTCCCTCACAGTTCTAGTATCATCATCGGTAATAGATAAAGCAAAATTTTAACAGAAAGCAAATGGACTATACCATTTTTACTACCTTCATTCTCAAACTGATATTCTCATAGCCGGAGTTTGTGGCTATTCATCTTCTGATGCCTCTTCTAATGTAGAGTTTGATTCTCCCTCATTTAGCTCAAACTCTATCTTCTTAGGTTCCTTTGGTAGAACTTCACATTTAATAACATCTTTCACCTCTCTAAACACCACATCTCAGCTGTACAAAACCTTCCTTGTTACTACGTTCCAAAGCTTATAACCTTTTAAACCATCCTTATACCCAATAAATATGCACTTTTCATATTTACTGTCCAACTTTGCTCTTTTCTCCTTTGGAACATGTACATATGCATCACATCCAAATAACCTCAAATGTGAAAGAGAAGGTTTCTTGATAGTCCATACCTCTTGTGGAGTCTTACCCTCCAACATTGATGAAGGTGAATTGTTGACCAGGAAACATCCAGTCTTCACCGCCTCTGCGTGGAATTCCTATCCTAACTTGGCACCACTAAGCATGCTTCTTGCCCTTTCCATCAATGTCTTCTTCATTCTTTTTGAAACTCAATTTTTCTGAGGTGTGTGTGAAGTAGTCATTTGTCATGCTATACCACACTTCTTACAGAACTCTTCAAATTCATTCTTGCAAAACTCTCCACCGTTATTTGTCCTCAACACCTTTATCTTCATCTCTTTCTAGATTTACACTAGAGACTTAAATTATTTAAACCTATCAAAGACTTTGGATTTCTTCATGAGGAAATATATCCATGTATTCCTTGAGAAGTCATCTATAAATGATACATAATAGATAGACTCACCGAGTGATGGAACCTACACAGGTCCAAGCACATCACTATGCAAAAGCTCTAATATTTGTTTTGCCCTCTTAGCACTAGAGGGGAAAATCACCTAATTTTGCTTCCCATATACACAATTTTCAGAAAAATCAAAATCTGGAGAGAAATTAGACATACCTTCTATCATACCTTTACCATGAAGTATTCAAAGGCCCTTTTCTCCAATAATCCAAGCCTTTGATGCCATAGCATGGTATTTTCTCTAGAGACCACTAGATTTTTTGCTCCACTTTCAAGAACCACAGAACTATTGCACCCACCAATAACAGTGCTACCTTGTAACTTGTACATAGTTCCAATCTCAACTCCCCGCATCAATACCAGTTCTCCCTGAACCATCTTGCAGGTATATTTCTCGAACACTTTTTTTACACCTGCATCATCCAAGTTGCTTACATAAATCAAAGTTTTGGCGAATGCAGGAATATGCAGAACACTCGGAAGTTCTCTAATCCTTCCACCTTGCAACTTAAACTTGAAGTTTCCGCGACCAACGATTCTAGCCTTCCTGTCATCCCCTAAGAAAACATCACCACCATCATATTTCTCATACTCATAGAACCACTCTCTATGGGGAGTGAAGTGAAAGGATGCACCTAATTCAATCAACCATGACTCATGATCTACATGCGTAGATGAAGAAGAATCCAAGTACACATCCCCACCTTCATCTGAGGTAGTTTTCACCTCTCCAGAAGTAGTATCATTAGATCCCTTTCCTTTATCAGGCACTTTAGATTTACAGTCCTTTTTGAAATGGCCTTCCTTTCTGCATTTCTAGCACACCTTACAATTATTCCTGGAGATTTACATCTCCCTATAGATTTAGACCTCCCTCTCGAGGACTTATTTTTGTTTCTGCTCTAGGACCTTCCTTGTACAGATAAGGCATCACCATTCTCGCCCTCCATATTTTTTCATCTCATCTCCTTCGATAGCAAGGATGAGACTATTTCATCAAGCTACAAAGCAATTCCATTGCTACCTATTGCAACAACCAGACTATCCCACATATCTGGTAGAGAACACAACAAACTGATGCTCTTAACTTCATATCAAATTTTAATTTCGACAGATAATAACTGACTTACCACAATATTAAAGGCATTCAGATGCTCTGTCACTGAGTCTCCATCTTTCATCCTCAAGATATACAACATTTTCTGTAGGAACAATTTATTCACCACAGACTTAGATTGGTACAAAGTCCCTAACATGTCCCATAAATCCTTCATTGAAGCTTCCCCTAGTACATTCCACAATACTAAATCTGAGACACACAATCATATTATGCTATTTTCCTTCTGATCCAACTTTGCTCAGTCTTTAGTTGACATTGTTCTTGGTTTATTACCTGGATCTACCGCTATCTAGTGATCTTTATCCACCAACAGTTTGCACATCTTGAGTTTCCACAACTAAAAACTCTAACCATTAAATTTCTCGATCTCTATCTTTCCACTTCTCCCCATCTGATTTCTCAATAATAATCGATCCCGCATATCTCAGACTAAACATTGTCTACCATAGGTGTGAGAAAAAACCCCTCAGCTACAAAGGAGTGATCCGGATTTAAACAGGAACACAACAAATTACAGAGATAACCATATACACAAAGATGCAGTGGAAACAATACTTCATTTCATTAATGGAAAATACTGAAATATGCATACAACCAGAAATGGAAATAAACCAGCCAGGGCGATGGTAGCTTATCTCTGAGAAGAGATGTGATGGCTACATGCCTCTGAACTGTGTTACAATGAGGCTCGAAGGCCTATTTATTGTTGAGAAACAATGGAAAAACCCTTAACATTCCAAAACCTAACCTTAGGAGATGAAACGCCAAACTGTGGGCCCCGTTTGGGGTAAATTGGTACATCAATTTCCCGGGGTCGTAACTTTGGCATATGATCTCCGTTTGACGTGTACAATAGCTCATTAGAAAGATCTATCTGAGCACTATCATTGTTGGAACGGGCAACATCGGTCAATTCCATGGACCCATGTTGCTCTCGGATTCCCCAAAAAACGTTGTTTAGGGCCTCAAAACGGCTCCGGAAGTTCAGGACCCGAAAAACTGCTAAAAATAGTAAGTTGTGCTACAAGTAAGGAAACTGAAAATGCTAAGAAAGACAATGGTGGGGGTCCAGGTGGACTCGGCAGGTGGCCACCAATATCCACCTGGATCATTCCTTCCCCCTTAGGAAGCAATGGTCCCCATTGTGTTGAGCTCCTCCATGAGATGAGGAAACTTCTGCTGAACTTGTTCCCTGGTGAGCCACTTGCCCTGCTGAAGGAGTTGGCCTGCTTTGACAACTCGATACAGTTGGATATTCTGTTGGCGAGTGTTCTTGATATGTGTGTCCATGATTCGATCAGTTGCAGCTTGTTCCATGCAATCTGGATTTAATTTTGTGGGTTTGAGCTGTTCTGCAATGTCGGATGTGTCTAGCAATGGTGGAAAGTATGGCCGAAGGCAGTCCACATTGAACATTGGGTGCAGGCCAAGGAATGGGGTAATGCTGAGCTCAAATGCATTGTCTCCCATAGCCTTAGTAATGGTGTAAGGACCATATCGGAGTGGTCTCAATTTCTGATAGGCTCTAGTAAGGCGTTCCTTTTGCAAATGCAACCAAACTTTGTCGCCCACCTGAAACTTGTGTGGCACCCGATGTTGATCATGTCGCTGCTTGTACTTGGCATTTGATTTCTCAAGAATGTCATGGACCTGCTGGTGAATATGTTGGATGTGGTCAATGAAGCTGGTGGCCTTATCTGTTTTGGACTGGACATGAGCTGAATTCATGTGAGTAGCTGCAAGTGGCATGGCCACATCAATGGGGCATAGTGGCTGGAATCCCAAACCCACCTGAAAAGGGCTATGGCCAGTGGAGCTGTGAAGAGCTCGGTTGTAGCTGTGCTGAACATAGGGGAGGCTCTCGTCCCATGTGCGTGGATGCTTTGAGTTATACATGCGCAGAATGTGCACAATCATCCTATTGACAACCTCTGTCTGGCCATCAGTTTGAGGATGGAAGGCTGTGGACTTCGTGAGTTTGGTGTCCAGCATTGACCAGAGACTGGACCAAAATGTGCTGAGAAACCGACTGTCCCGATTTGAGATGATAGACTGTGGGATCCCAAAGTGCACCCACACTCGTTCAAAGAAGATTTTAGCAGTGGCTTCTGCTGTGATATTCTTCTTGCAGGCCACTATAATGGCCATCTTCGAGAACCTGTCGACGACCACAAAAACACAGTCATTTCTATGCTTAGTGGAAGGAAGACCTGACATGTAATCCATGGAGATGGATTCCCAAGGTCGACTAGGGGTAGGCAACGGGGTATAGAGGCCGTGCTTCTTAATGGTCGGTTTGGCAGTGGCACAGGCAGTACATGATCGGATGTACTTCCCAACATCCTGTCGAAGATTCGGCCAATAGAAATAATTTTGCAGTACTGCCACTGTTTTCTCGACCCCGAAATGCCCAGCAACCCGACTGTAGTGTGCTTCCCAAATCATCTTGGCACGCTCGCTTGAAGGAACACAAAGATGACCGAGGTGGCATAATAGGGCATCCTGGAGGTGAAAATCTGCAACATGCCGACCCTCCAAGAGTGTCTGGTATGTGTGGCCGAATCCTGGGTCGCTTTTGTAGAGAAATGGCCAATCAGAAGTTTCGTGCCCACAAGACTTGAGCACGGTGGTCAGCGCCATGATCGGTGGTCGACTGAGGCAATCTGCAACATTATTGGTGCTGCCCTTTTTATACTTGATATTCAAGTGAAACTGTTGCAGGTATGTAGACCACTTCTGATGGCAATCATTCTGCAATTTCCCTTGGGTCTGTATGAACTACAGGGGTCGGTGGTCTGTGTGGATGACCGTTTCCTTCCCCAAAATGTAATGCTTCCATTGTCGGTAGGCCTGTACAGTGGAATACATATCTTTATCATAAGTGGGGTACTTTCGGACTGTGTCTGAAAGCGTTTCACTGTGATATGCCACTGGATGTCCATGTTGAGTAAGGACTGCCCTAATAGCATAGTCAGAGGCATTTGTCTCGACCTCGAATGGTTGTTGTAAATCTGGTAACGCGAGCACTGGTGCCGTGCAGAGGCGATCCTTCAACTCCCCGAATGCCTTCTGTTGAGATTCAGACCAAAAGAATTTTGCTTTCGCCCCTCCCTTGGTGACTTGACTCAAGGGCCAAGAAATATGAGAAAACCCGAGCACAAACCTGCGGTAGAAGTTGGCAAGACCTAGAAAGCTGCGGAGCTCTGTTAGAGTGGTTGGAGAGGGCCAATCCCGAATGACTTGGACCTTGGCTGGATCGACATGCACCCCCTGTTCATCAATGATGTATCCCAGATACTGAACCTGGGTCATGCCAAAAGTGCATTTCTCCAAATTGGCACATAGCTTGTGTTGCCGCAGTGTTTGGAGAACCTGTCGGATGTGGTGGAGGTGCTCTTCTCAACTCTGGCTGAAGATCAGAATGTCATCCAAGTATACTACTGCAAAGGAGTTGGTGAATGGCCACAAGATGTCATCCATTAGCCTCATAAAGGTTGCAGGAGCATTCGTCAATCCGAACGGCATGACCAACCATTCGAAGAGGCCCTCCTTGGATTTGAAGGCAGTCTTCCACACATCTGAGGGTTCGATTGGTACCTGGTGGTATCCTGACTTTAGATCGATCTTGCTGAAATATTTTGCCCCCTTTAGTTGGTCTAGGAGGTCATCAATCCGCGGGATCGGGTACCTATTACGGAGAGTGATCTTGTTCAGCGCCCGATAGTCAATACAGAGTCTCCACGTCCCATCCTTCTTCTGTACCAACACGATCGGGCTCCCACAGGGCGATGAACTCAGACAGATGTGACCTTTCTGCAGGAGCTCCTGAATCTGCCTCTTGATTTCATTGTTCTCCAGAACGGAGCGCTGATAAATTGGTCCATTGGGTAGCGGCGCACCTGGGGTCAGATCGATGGAGTGCTTGACTTGACAGTGCCGAGGAACCCCTGCCGGGGAGGTGAAGATGTCTTCGTACTCCTCCACAATCTTGTCCATCTGTAGTTGTCGTGCAGAGGGACCCCATTTGGAGGTCGCGACCACTATCTTCTTCTTCCCTTGAGGGCGTATCATCAGGAAAACAAATTTCCTGGTTTTGGAAATGATCTTACTGCATTGTTTTGCAGTAATCAAAGAGATGGTGACAGGTTGTGCTACCTCTGGTATCCTAAACAACTTATTTTCCAATGTAATAATAACAACACGGGGCCTTGATTCATACACAACATGTTGCTTCCACAAGTATGGTTGTCCTAGTAATACATCACAAACTTCAAGGGGAGCAATTTCACACAATACCTCATCCGTGAAGGGCTTGATGTTGTATGGAAGGCGACACTGCTGACTCACGCGAAGATCTCTCCCTTGGTGAAGCCACCCAATGGTGTATGGTTGTGGATGTGCTATGGTCGGTAAGCCCAACCGCTTCACGACCTCTGCCAAAATGAGGTTCTTTTTACTCCCGCTATCAACAATGAACTGTATCGGGGAGCCCTTTACCCACATCTGGGATTGGAAGAGACGCTCCTCCTCCTCTGGATCTTCGGGTTCATTTTTCTGGATCTTTGTGGTAGCAACAGTGGCGCTGGGATCCACATCAATGATCTGATTCCCTTTTTCATACCCCTTATCGGGTTCTGACTCAGAGTCGAAACATGCATCTGATTCTGAAACCTTTAACTCAGCCACCAGTGACTACTTGGCCCGACACTCACTTGTGTTGTGAGTGGAGCTCTTATGGAACTCACACCATTTTCCAGTGTCCTTTCTAGGCTTCACAGCGTTGTTCTTTGCTTGCAGCTTCGGCTGGTTGTCTTGGGCTGTCCCGCCTTGGCTCTGTCCTTTTTTCTGTGGTTTAGGGGCACCTTTCCCTTGCTTTGGATTCGCAGATCCAAAGTCTCGCTTCTTTTGTTTAAACTTCTGCTCGACCTTGATGGCATATCGGTATGCTGCGCCGAGCAAGGGGATGTTTAGGAATTGTATTTCTTCCTGGATGTACTTGTGCAGGCAGCCACGATATTTGAGTATCAAATGTTGCTCCAAATCCTTGATACCCAACTTTGTGCGAAGGGTATGGAAAAGATTGGTGAACTCTGGCACGTCTTGGTCCCTTCCCTGCCGCAACATGGTCCACTTTATGTATTCATCCTCATAGCTTCCGACAGGGTAGTACTGCTCCTTGATGGCATCCCAGAACGAATCCCAGGTGGGTGCGGCTGAAAATAGTGAGCCAGTACTTTCATCCTATTGCTCGCAGTAGGTTTCCCACCAGTCCTTGACGTGGGGGGCTGCTTTGAGAAGAGCAAAAACAATCTTTTCCCGACTCGAAAATTCATGAACAGAAAAATAACCCTCTAGCAGATTTAACCATTTATCTACGGCATCGGCGTCTATCTAACCCTCGAATATGGGGATTTCAAAATTAACTTGTACCTTAAAGGGTGTGGCGTTTCCAGAGGAGCTACTAGAAGCCGATGTGCCGCTTCTGGGTAGCCGTTGAAGGATCTGGGCAAAGCTGTCCATCATCGCGTTCCGTTGTCGCTCGAGGGCTTCTTCGAGCAAGATTTTGATGGGATCTCCTGCCCCCTCGTCTTTCTTCTCGTCCGCCATGGGAGGCCGTCGGGATTTGCGAGGCTGGTCTTGCAAAGGTTCAACCAGTTCAAGCCCTAACTCCTTATATCCCGACCTTGTTGGGGACATGCAAAGAAAAACAGAGAAAAAGCAGACCGCTCTGATACCACTGATCTGGATTTAAACAGGAATGCAACAAATTATAGAGATAACCATATACACAAAGATGCAGTGGAAACAATACTTCATTTCATTAATGGAAAATACTGAAATATGCTTACAACCAGAAATGGAAATAAACCAGCTAGGGCGATGGTAGCTTATCTCTGAGAAGAGATGTGATGGCTACATACCTCTGAACTGTGTTAAAATGAGGCTCGAAGGCCTATTTATTGTTGAGAAACAATGGAAAAACCCTTAACATTCCAAAACCTAAACCTAGGAGATGAAACGCCAAACTGTGGGCCCCGTTTGGGGTAAATTAGTACATCAATTTCCCGGGGTCGTAACTTTTGCATATGATCTCCGTTTGACGCGTAAAATAGCTCATTAGAAAGATCTATCCGAGCACTATCATTGTTGGAACGAGCCTGGATTCCCCAAAAAACGTTGTTTAGGGCCTCAAAACGGCTCCGGAAGTTCAGGACCCGAAAAACTGCTAAAAATAGTAAGTTGTGCTACAATTAAGGAAGCTGAAAATGCTGAGAAAGACAATGGTGGGGGTCCAGGTGGACTCGGCGGGTGGCCACCAATATCCACCTGGATCAAGGAGTCTCCTTGAAGACAAAACAACTCTGATACCAAATGTGTAGGTTTTAACCCCATATATAAATTACCTGCATACGAATTCTGAAACACAGAAAAATAAACAATGTGAGACCATAGCACATTAGAAACATATACATAGAGATTTTCCCACTGGATCCAAAAATTAGGACTACCAGCTTGATTATTCATTATGTTCCTTTCAATGTTACAATACATATTTATACATGTTGTGGCATCCAATACCATGGACCGAAAACCATCGTGTCCAAAACCATGGACCAAAAACCATAGGTAGGTTCTCCCAGCCTAATATAGGGTCCAAAAGGTTAGTCATGGAAACAATATAACACAACCCAACATTCTCCCACTTATTTTTTTCTTTCCACACGGGACCACGAGAGAGCTTAGTCATTTTTCCAGCCCTGAAACACCCATTGTTTCTCTACACCAAGAGAACTTCTCAGAGCTCACAAATTTTGTCAATGCATCTGCAGTATTCTTCAAAGTGTCCACCTTTACCAGCAACACCTTTTTTTCTTCTATCATATCCCTCACAAAGTGATACTGAACATCAATGTGCTTTGTCTTTGAATGAAAAGCAGGGTTCTTTGCCAAGAAAATTTCACTTTGGTTGTCATAGTCTATCCTTATAGATCCTTGTACTAACCCCATACTTGAACACAATCTCTGCAACCAAACTGCTTCCTTTCTTGCGTGAGTGGCTGCCATGTATTCTGCCCCTGTAGTTGATAGTGCCACTATAGATTGTTTCTTACTCATCCAACTGACTGCACCTCCAGATAGATTAAACACATAACCACTTGTACATCTTCTCTGATCCAAATCTCCAGCCCAGTATACATCAACAAAGCCATAGATATCCAAAACTTTGTCCAATCCTCGTTTTCCTTGGTAGCACAAACCATAATCACTAGTGCCACACAAATACCTGAAAACCTGCTTCACTACTGTCCAATGCTCCCTCCCTAGTTTTGACATAAACCTGCTCAATACTCCCACTTCATGTTCAGTGTTTGGTCTAGTACATACCATTGCATACATCAGGCTACCGATTGCACTTGCATATGGAACAAGGGACATATCGTCTTCCTCTTCTTATGCATTAGGACACTATTCAGCCGATAACTTTACACCTATAGGAATAGGAACCTTCACTGGTTTATTATCCTGCATATTAAACCTCTGCAGTATTGTCTCGACATACTTCCTCTAGTCTAACCAGAGCTTTCTTTTTGTCTGATCTCTTTTAATTTCCATGCCCAAAATATAATTTGCAGCACCAATATCTTTCATGTCGAATTTGGAGGACAATTGGGTCTTCAAATCCTGGATAATTTCTTTGTCATTTCCAACCAGCAACATATCATCCACATACAAGACCAGATAAATAACACGATCACCAATTAGTTTAAAATACACACAGTGATCTGCTTTGCTTATGGTGAAGCCAAGTCCCTGTATAAATGTATCAAATTTCTAATGCCACATCCTTGGTGACTGTTTTAATCCATATAGAGACTTCTTTAACTTGCATACCAGTTCTTTCTTACCCTTCACCGCAAAGCCTTCAGGTTGCTTCATGTAGATCTCCTCTTTCAAATCCCCATGAAGAAATGATATCTTTACATCCATCTATTCTTCCTCAAAATAAAAAGTAGTAGCAACAGATAAAAGTAATCTAATAGAAGTTACCTTGGCAACAGGAGAAAAATATCAGCAAAATCAATTCCCGGCACATGGGATTAACCTTTTGCTACCAACCGAGCTTTGTATTTCTCCACCTTCCCTTCTGCATTTTTCTTCTTCTTGAACACCCATTTGTTGCCAATGGGTTTCCTTCCAGCTGGCAACTCCACTAGATCCCAAGCCTAATTTTTGTGCAAAGATGCCATTTTATCAACCATGGCCTCTTTCCAGAGTTTTCCATCCTCTGAATCTACAGCTTCCTTCATAGTTCTAGGATCATTATCAGTAATATATAAAGAAAAATTTGAATTGAAAGCAGATGGACTATACCTTCCTGGCTGCCTCCTTTCTCAACCTGATCTTCTCGCACACGGAGTTTGTGGCTCTTCATCTTCTGATTCCCCCTCTGTTGTAGAGTTTAATTCTTCCTCCTTTAGTTCAAACTCTATCTTCTCAAGTTCCTTTGGTTGGACTTCATGTTTAACAACATCTTTCACCTCTCTCAACACCACATCTCGGCTATACACAACCTTCCTTGTTGCTGGGTTCCAAAGCTTATAACCCTTTAAACCATCCTTATACCCAATAAAGATGCACTTTTCAGATTTACTATCCAACTTGGTTCATTTCTCCTTTGGAACATGTACATATGCATCACATCCAAATACCCTCAGATGTGAAAGAGAGGGTTTCTTACCAGGCCATACCTCTTGTGGAGTCTTATCCTCCAACGGTGATGAAGGTGATCTCTTGACCAGGTAACATGCTGTCTCCACCGCCTCTGCCCAGAATTCCTGTCCTAGCCTAGCACCATTGAGCATGCTTCTTGCCCTTTCCATCAACGTCCTGTTCATTCTTTTTGCAACTCCATTTTGCTGAGGTGTATATGGAGTAGTCTTCTACCATGATATACAACACTTCTTACATAATTCCTCAAATTCCTTACTACAAAATTCTCCACCGTTATCTATCCTTAACACCTTTATCATCTTCTTTGTCTGGTTTTCCACCAGAGCCTTGAATTCTTTAAACCTGTCAAAGACTTCATATTTATTCTTAAGGAAATATATCCATGTATTCCTTGACAAGTCATCTATAAATGATACATAGTACATAGACTTACCCAGTGATGGAACCTTCACAGGTCCAAACACATCACTGTGCATGAGCTCTAATATCTGTTTCGCCCTCTTACTACCAGAGGGGAAACTTACCCGATTCTGCTTCCCATATACACAATTTTCATAGAAATAGAAATCCAGAGAGATATTATTCATACCTTCTACCATATCTTTACCATGAAGTATTCAAAGGCCCTTCTCTCCAGTATGTCCGTTGAAGCCAAACACTATACTCAAACATACAAACAATTCCTTCCAAAACTTGGAAGTGAACTTGGAATCCCTGCTTGACATAATATCCCTTGGAACACCATGCATCCTCACTACATATTTTGTGAAGACCTATGCTACATCACTAGATAAATAAGTAGAGTTCATTGCAATGAAGTGCACAACCCTTGTTAACCTGCCTACCACAACCATGATAGAATCATGTTGCCTAGATGTCCTCAGAAAACCTGTGATAAAATCCATGGAATTCACCGCCCACTTTCACTATGGAATTAGAATTGGCTATAGTAACCCACTAGGATGCTTACACTCTGCCTTCATGTGTTGAAAAGCTAAGCACCTCGAAAAAAACTTTGCCACTTCCTTCTTCAGATTCAACCAATAATAAAACTTCTTCAGTATTGTCAATGTCTTATGGTATTTTGCGTGAACTGAATAAAATTTTTCATGAAAATATCTCAAGATAGTATTCTTGATATCACTACTATCTAGGACATATATCTTGTCTCTAAATCTGATCAAACCATCTATCGTGAGATGATAGTTCACATCTTGATCACCTATACCTTATTAAAACATTTGCTTATGCTCTCTATACCCATCATCCTGTCGACCTCCCTACAAGATCTTATCCTGTAAATATGTCCCATAAGAACTCATATTTTCTATATAATATACCTGATCTCAAAGTGAAACTTGTTCCTCGTGGCCAACCATCTAGATTACCATATTTAACATACTTCTTAACAAATGACAGATGTAAAACATCATGGAATTTCACCATCGGAGGTTGTGAAAGTCGATAGGAAACTAGTCCAATCCTCTTAAGAATCTTGAAAGGTCCAGAAAACTGAGGTGCCATCTTGGCATATGATCCAATCCTGAAGGATATCTTATTTAGCTTGATATGTAACTACACTTGTTCCCCAACCTGAAACTCCTTAAACAACCTATTCTAATCTATATAAGTTTTCTCCCTGTCTTGTGCTACCTTCAGATTCTTTTTGACTTCCTACATTTCATGTTCCATCTCTACCAACATGTCCAATCCAATCAATATCATGTTCACTGAATCACTACAAATGATGCGATTATTACAACTCTACCCATAAATTTCCTCAGACAGACTCATCCTCAGTGACTCCTGGTACCCATTATTATAAGAAAACTCAATCAATGGAAGGTACTCCTCCCATTTCCTCTGTTCATTCATCACATGCATCCTCAACATGCCATATCATATCCTATTTACCTTCTCTGTATGTTCATCTATCTGCGGATGATAAGTTGCGTTGAAGCCCAACACTATAATCAAACATACAAACAATTCCTTCCAAAACTTGGAAGTGAACTTGGAATCCCTGCTTGACATAATATTCCTTGGAACACCATGCATCCTCACTACATATTTTGTGAAGACCTATGCTACATCACTAGATAAATAAGTAGAGTTCACTGCAATGAAGTGCACAACCCTTGTTAACCTGCCTACCACAACCATGATAGAATCATGTTGCCTAGATGTCCTCAGAAAACCTGTGATAAAATCCATGGAATTCACCTCCCACTTTCACTATGGAATTAGAATTGGCTGTAGTAACCCACTAGGATGCTTACACTCTGCCTTCATGTGTTGACAAGCTAAGCACCTCGAAAAAAACTTTGCCACTTCCTTCTTCAGATTCAACCAATAATAAAACTTCTTCAGTATTGTCAATGTCTTATGGTATTTTGCGTGAACTGAATAAATTTTTTCATGAAAATATCTCAAGATAGTATTCTTGATATCACTACTATCTAGGACATATATCTTGTCTCTAAATCTGATCAAACCATCTATCGTGAGATGATAGTCCACATCTTGATCACCTATACCTTATTAAAACATTTGCTTATGCTCCCTATACCCATCATCCTGTCGACCTACCTGCAAGATCTTATCCTGTAAATATGTCCCATAAGAACTCATATTTTCTATATAATGTACCTGATCTCAAAGTGAAACTTGTTCCTCGTGGCCAACCATCTAGCTTACTTAGTGTTATATGGGATTTACGATTGCAGACAAAAGTATCTCCCCTAAGTTGGTGGATAACCTAGAACAATAGAGAGACAAGGAACACAATTATTTTCCTTAAACTAAATAGATGATGGATTGAGGCCTACTTGGAATCCTTCACACGCTTCACTCCTTCTTTAGCTTGGAAGCTCCAATTCCAGCTCCAAATGCAAAAAAATAACCTTCACAGGCAGATAACACAAGCCAAGAAACTAGGAGACCTATGTAGTATCATATATGTACTTCATTCAATAGATCAAAATGTTATTGAAATATATGAAATAACAACATCACATATAGGAAAACAATGAATTATTTGTGTTAATAAAAATGGAAGGAGATTACAACCATAATTAGCAGTTGATCTTGTAGAAGAGCTCCTTTGAGTTGTTGACTTGTCCTTTCTTTGTCACAATATGCACCTCCAATTAACCTAAATGCATGAGATGATGACCATTCACTACAATAGTATAAGGGAAGAATCACTCTCTGAAATTCAACTCCCAACGACATAGAAGGATGGGAATATATAAAGAAGTAGGGTAAGTTGGCAGTTCGTATCCAATTACCAAACTAAGGTTAGAGATCCACCTTTGATGGACAGATAGGATCAAATGATAAGTGGTGAAAACTCCTACGAAGGGAAGGATAAGATCCAACTGTTTTATCGAATCTGTTGGGTAGCGGAGGACCCACATAATAGTTTTGGGGCTCAAAGCCCATAATTTTGGGTAAAACTATGGTAAAGACTCTGTGAGGTGCGCGGAGCGCGAATTTCAATGGGTCAAGTCAAAGGGTTGTCTGCCCAAAAATAATGTAAGAAAATAGAAAGTGATTCGGCCTGCCCATGGTCCGCGGACAATGGAAATGTATAGATATAACAAGGCTCTATGGTTAGAATTCAGTTTTTGGTTTTGATATTGAATGGAATGGATTTATGAAGATAATAGTATCTCAACATCTGTAAGTCCAATTCAATGGTGTTGGTAGATAGATAGACGCTCTGCAGATGTGTGCATAGAGGACTGATAGAGTCCACAACTGTGTGTGTGGACCCTTGCAACTGAGTGAACAGGGCAGATCTGGCTGTATTGGCGGAAGATAAATAAAGATAAGAATTTTTGAATCATTGTTTTCTTTATTGTGAATCTATCTATTGCTTATGTTCTAAATCTATGCATTATCTTTAAGAATTATGATTGTGCACACTGGGTTTTATTGTTAAATGTTTTCTTAAAGACTGTAAGAAGAAGATTAGATCTATAATAAATTCATTAATAAGGAAGAACATCTACGGAGATCTACAGAGAGCCCAAAAGTAGTATAGAGTGGCACAAGGCCGCAGATGGTTCGCTACCCCTCCAGTCCACATCAAGACATCCCAAGGGTGTGGAAAGCTGGCTCCAACACTGTCCCATACTACCTCGAGTGAGACTTCAGTTCGCGCTTTGTGGATTGTTTCCGAAAGGGCCGGTAGTGCGGGATTTCTTCGGCTAAACCACTTCTAAAACCTAGGTTAGGACCCAACAAGCCAACAAATGGTTCCATTGCCAGGACCATGATTTTCCTAAGGGATGTTTGATGTCACAACACTAGAACCCTACGAAGAAAGATCTTGAAGATTGGTTGGATCAGAAGCTTCATGAGTTCGTGGTTCAGGAAAACGGAAATCCATGGATATCTAAGGAAAGGTGGTTGGATCGCTACATATACGTAGAAATCCATGAGATCTTCTTTGTGTCTTTCTTGACAAAGCTGTAAGAGTGGATCACGAGGCTAGCTAATATTCAAGGAAGGTGCAGACTAGATTAACCCATCACGTGGAAACTCGAGTTGGTGCATAGGCAGGAAGCATCTGAAGATAAAATCGCATGGGAAGTAGATCACTGGTTGGATCGAATAATAGGAGGATTTATGACCTAATTCCTAATTGATGAAACTATGATTTACAACGAAGCGCAAAGGAAATTTCTCCAAGGACCGCGAGGTATGTACATCAAATCGTTGAATTCCTGGATTAAGATGATGTTATGTGAAAAGAGGGTTATGCGCATCCATTGATGTCTAGGGCAACAAGAAGTGAAATAGGCTATGGAGGGACTGAAAGATTAGAAAACAGTCCTCTGATTTCACTTTCATGAGAAAGCGAGGAGGAGCTAGCAGGGTTCTCTCTGAGAAGTGCAGTCCGATTGATAAGGCAGCACATTCCACTGATACCACCATTGTCCACACCATCACCTACTTCACCTACATCACCTACATCAAACCCATCTTCACCTACCCCACCTCCACCACCACCGAAGGTTGGGATGGCGAGTGTGGTCAAGCTGTCGGTATTTAGAGGCGTAGGAAATGAGGAACCAGATCAGTTCTGGTTCATGGTAAAGGCTGTATGGGAAGCCCAAGGCATAATGGATGAGAACATAAAAAAGGCTAGTCTGGTTATCGCGCTGCAGGGCTGCGAGTTGATGTGGTATATAAAGTACTCTAGCGATCACCCGAATGCGGGAATAGCAGTGATTCAGGACACATTAAACAAATAATTTAGCCGACCAAAATCAAAAACACAGTTGATCATTGGGTTCAAGGAGATCATGATGCTACCTGGTGAAACCCTGTGGGATCTAGATCAAATATTGAAGAGTAGAATCTGTGAGGCTAACATGACGTTAACGGATGGACAACATTGCGCATGGTTTGTGGCATCTTTGACACCACATCTGAGGATGGTGCTATCACAGCAAAAATCTCAACCCAAGTTGAAGCATTAGAGACAACAATGAGGTTACATGAAACTCTAATACAGGATCCAGGGTTGGGAGTTCAACAAATCCACGTGTAGATACAAAGCTTATGCTTAGAGATACGAAGTTTGAAACAAGGTCAGGCACCTCGGTCAGAGGCGCTCGAAGAGGTGTGGTGCATCAAATGTAATGGCCAGGGCCATGGTAAGGATCATTGTTCGGTCTTTGTGACTTACTTAGTTGGGGGGACCAATGCCATTGCGACTAGAGGCACAAGCAGGGCCAAGCATGGTGCCTCCAGTTTGGTGTGCGATCTATCAAGTGGGAGGAATGCATACCACGAATAACTGTCACCTATTGCAGAACCTAAGACAACCCCCCTAGCAATTATTTTGCAACTTTTGTAGGATGATGGGACACGATGAACGAAATTGCCAAAGTCAAGAGTTGTTGATGGATCGGACACCTGCTTACAGGATGCAGATAGAGGCGTAAGGTCATGATCCAACTGTAGTAATAGCGCACCGCAGATTCCAAGGACGTGGATGAGGACGAGGGGGAATGGGACCCAAACGAGGACGGGGATAATAAATCTGCTATAATTGTGGAGGACCTAGGCACTACGCGCGTGATTGCACGAACTCGACTAGAATATGTTGCCCATACTATTACCAATTTGACCATGAAGCAGTAGACTGCCCCACACTAATTGCACAGATGTGGGAAAAATGGGTGCTTCAATCTACTCCCACTCAGATTGTCCAACTGATGAAGGCTGAACCACGCGAGGAAGATCCTAACGTGAACATGATGCTTAGAAGTGGTGCAACTACAGGAGAAGATAAGGGGAAGCAACCAGAGGAGGATGCATGGGTTCGCAAGGTCCGTACAAAACAACCTGAATTTGATTTGGAGCACAAAGGAAACGTTTATGGAAGCTAAGAAGAGCTTTGCGGAGGCTTCTATGTCATGTAGCAAGGATAAAACTGAGCCGGAGATGGACACTTCTATGCTAACTACCTTTTCAGAGACATGCATGAAGCTACTATGGGAGACTAAAGCGGTGTTGGGTTTGCAAGAGTTGATAACTAGGTGCACAGGGTCAGATGAACCTCGCATGGTCCGGAAACTAGGAAAGCATGTGTTGCGCACCAGGCGAGAAATGCGGTTGACTACCCAGATTTGGGACTATGAGATGGATCAGTTCGTTCTAGACATGGGGTCAGATGTGAATGTCCTACCTAAACAGGCCTGGGAATGCATGGGCAGGCCCACACTACAATGGTCCCCTATCCAATTACGGATGGCAAAACAACAGAAGATCTTGCCTATGGGGAGACTACAAGGAGTTATTGTAGACATTGAAGGTGCAAGCACACAAACCGATTTTGAGGTAATAGAAATTGTGGATGAAAGTAGCCCATATTCTGCATTGTTAGGGATAGACTGGGCCACAGGTATGAATGTAGTCATCAACCTAAAGAAACGAAAAATGATATTCGAGAAAAAATCTCTCCACGTAGTGGTTCCGTTGGACCTAGCTGAAGGGGCACACTACACTAAGCCTGTGCACGATGAGGACACCGATGATGAACTGGATTGTATCTATCAGATCATAGCGCAAGATCAGGATCGGGTGAATCTGACAGCAGATGGGAGAATCTCATGGGAATGCGAAAATTCCTGCACGTTGGACTCAGATGAAGAGATTGAGCAATGGCAGAACTTATTGCATGAGGTAACAATGCTAAATTGTAATATGATGGTTAGATCACTCTGCCGTGTAACGATAGAAGAATGGGAGCTACCAACCAATGAGGGTGCAACGAGAACAAAAGAACCTGTATACCACTGCAAAACAGCAAGTCTGAAACAATAGTAGCTGGGTGTGCAAATGGGGGCGTTGTACGTAATCACTGCACAAGGGTGGAGTACACACCAACAGAATAGGAGGAGGTGGCACAAATGTAGAAGACAGGCGTGTGTATGGTTCAGAGGACCAAATGGGCAATGCATTCCATTAGCCGTTCGTGACAAAGCCCGTAGAAAACTAGGGGGAGCATGAAAAGCACCCGTCTGATAAGACGACCCAGTGGGAATCTACAGATACCAAGGATTCAAGGGGCTTATAAGACCCTCAGCATCAAGAGGGGGGCACAGGTGATCTTATCAATGGTGAGACAGGAGGGAACCAAGAATGGGCGCAGTAGTCACAGCCTTTGCGAGATCAATGAAGAATGGGCATGGCTAAGAAGAAACAACACGATATTAGGGGATAGAATTAGCAAGAGGGAAAGTGGCGACACCCAAGCGAGCAGCGTGAATCTGCACATAAGGGAACTAGGAATGCCTGGGTCTACTGTGGTACTAGAACGAGCTGCGATCCTGCTATCATGGCTACAACTGAACCAACAGATGACTATACCCCATACAGTAGTGAACGAGGAGATAATGGATACGAAGGCACTGAAAAGGTGCCCGCAACCCAGGCTAGCAAGAAAGCTGAGACCTTGCACCTAGGGTGTGACCACTTGATTAGTTGTGGAATGCACAGTCTCAGTGCCCCAAGTAGTTGAAAGAAGGCACAGGACTATACACAAGTTTGCTGGAGGCCGGCATGGAAATAAAGTGTGGTGCAGGGTCATTCGGTTAGCAAGATTGTGGTTGTGCCGTAGGGGTTGCGCTGCCGTGCGGGAAGGCCGGGAGGTGACCATTAACGCCACTATTCCTGAAAAGAAGCACCATAGCAGAGAGGAGTGGGGGGTGGGCCATTAAGACAGGAGTTCCGAGCTAGATATGAAAAATTCTGTCGCCTAGAAGATATTAATGAACTAGAAGTGGAGGGAAGAGATACATTCAAAAACCTGTGGACAACACTGGGATATTTGAGATTGGAACCAGTAAAGACCAGCAAACACCTAGCTACCAGGCATCCCATGAGTACCATGGTGAGAACCTAAGCATGGTTCGCGAAAGAGCTATATCCAACCCAGGAGGAGCCATATGAAGCGGTTGCAGCGCCTGAGGTTCCAAAGTCCCCATGCGCACTGCGGCCCCAAAAAAACAAGCAAACGATGGGGCTAGTCACAGTATCACCAAGATTTTGTAAATTATCAGTAGCCGAAAAGGGCAAAACAATCACCACTAAACTCGAGGAGGAGGGCGAAGATTTGCAAGCATTGACCACTCAGATTGAAGCACAGGATGAGGAGGAAGAGGATGCTTTTAAAATACCTTCACTACCCCCATATGTCTCTCCATGGAACGAGACTATAAAGATACCGGAGGACCTAGACGCTGTGAAGAGTACACTCCAGACCCCACTTCTTCGAAATGAGATAAGGTTTGATGGTTTGTGGCTGGGCCGAGTACTGAGTATCAAGTTCGAAGATTGGGATATTTTAGATAGCGAAAAGTTCCCCAAATTGGCTGAAGACAAATTACTGCCGTGAAAGTGGTTACTGGGTGTGGAGAAGGCAGGCTTACTTAATCTGAGGTGGATACCCCACTATCACCATGCGACCATCACCATTTTTGTTATCCGATAGTTACTATATCTGGTACATTATGGGTATCTCTGGTTGGAGGAGCTAATACCTCTCACAGTCAATTTAGTACATCAGATTACCCACCCGCCTATTAAAAGGAACGACCCCGCAAACATAGCTAGAACAAGTAGCGATGTGGGTCTCGCAGAAGCAATGAAGGCTAAATATAAGCTAGAAAGTGAAAGCGTGGGTATGTAATAGCAAGCATCATAGACTGAGGGGTGCCAGTCGCCACCTATCTACTAGCCAATAAACTCATGAGGAAATGTCGAGCATATGAGGTGTTAGCCCCTGTTATTGCGCTTGCGGAGCAGTGTACAGAAGGGGTTTAGTTCAAATGGGTGCAGTTCTTATGCGACGAATTTTTGACAAGTTGTAAGGAAGCGGAGGAAAAAGGTAAGGATTTCCATTATTCATGGTTACTACTATCAATCCTTCTGGTTGGCAAAGAAATGCCGTAGGGTAGCCAGTTTCCCAACATTGAGAACAACCTACCTGAAGCAGTGTGGTATACCTCACTTGAGGCTACAGAGGACGCCACAAAGGTTCGTGAGATCAAGGTATTTTGGATATTCGTGGAGGCGATTATATGGACATGGATCGATCACAGACCATGGATCTCCCCAATGGTATAAAATAATTTGCAAAGCATGGTCGAGTTCAAAGCGGACATGCATAACCTATAAATTCAGGCGTGGAAGGATCCAAAGCGAGCATGGGTCAAGCTTTCATTCATTGCAATGGATGATGCAATTTACGAGGTATTGGCAGCATGGCCTCTGGAGTGGTGCGCCCCAGACAGGGCCATTTTAGAAAGAATGGCAGCACAGCAACGAAAGAAAGAAATCTAGTTGTGACTCACTAAACTGGCAGAGAGGACACATCAAAAGGCCGCTTCGCAGCCGATGGCGACCCAAGAATTACTCGCTGAGTAGATCACAAAAGATCAGGAAATGTCCTGGGAACAGGACATGCAGAGGGAACCAGAGACACAGGAACAGCTGGATCTTACCCCAAAATCGACCCAAGGCAAGGGGCCGTGCAGTAAGGAATCGTCGCGTACACGCAAAAAGTCAAAAACAAAAAAGACTATGGAGAAGGAATTTCTTGCCAGCAGCGAACTTGCACGCAATATCACTACAATTGCATTAGAGGAGCTGATGACAGAGCAGACAATTGCGGTGGGGGAGCTTAGAGCACAACTACAAGCATTACAGGTGCGACCCCTAGGAGGGATGATACCGAACCTAGCAGAGGGCATAGTCGCAGCTGAGCCGATGGTGCACACCCACACAATGAACACTTTAGTGTTGCCAGTAGTTGTTGTCCTGGCAGAAACCGGAGGTGACATGCAAAGTTGGGGGTTAAATTTGGCTATCCTTCTTGGAGAAACACTATACCAACTGCAGGATGGGGTAACCACCGAGCTTCGTGCCCGAGAAGGCCGCTCTGTCCAAATCTTAATGGAGCATAAGGAAAATCTGGAGCAGGTCAGTCTACGGCGCGATGACTTGGTCACACACAACCAAGAAGTGGAACAAGCCATGGCAGAGGCCTGCAACAAGGTACCGGATTTGGCTATCCTAGAGGAACTTCCAATAATTGACAAGATTCATCACGTGGCCATAGGATTCCGTACGGCCCAAGAGGAGGACGCAAAAGCTCAGTGGGAATTAAATTTACAAATTACAAAACTAAGACTAAAGGTGCAGCCACCCACACCCCTGGAAGTTCAAGAGCAGTGCTGCAACACAATTCAAGCAGGATTGCACGTGATAAAGTGCGTTGTCCAAGAGTGCTCGAGATTGTTGGATCAGTCCCTCCCTATGCTCACATCCCTCCAGGAAGACCCCACATTAGAACAAGTAGAGGTAGAAGCGTGGGAGTTACAGTAGCATTATGACATAGCCTGCAGGATTGTGCAGATGGTCACCATCATGTAGCGGTTGGCTAAAATGTGAGAGGCCAAAGTTATTAAAGCACAAGTTGACACAACTCAATAGAAGGAAGGAGTGCTTAGAAAACGCATCCAAACTTGGGTTGATGAGGCATTCATGGTCTCCACCACCATCGAGGGAAAGATAGCACACATGCAAGCTATCTATGAACCTATACAAGCAACTGAAATGAACACAGATGCATTAGTAGCTTACATACATTGTGTACAGAAGACCGCAGAAGACTTTGTTATGAGTGTAAGCGACACACAAAAGTTGTTGAATGACCTCCGCATGAAGATTTTCGCACCAGCCGAGTGACTCAAGCCGAGTCACGATGATTGTGTTGGGTGCTTGTTGGGTAGTGGAGGACCCGCGTAATAGTTTTGGGGCTCAAAGCCCAAAATTTTGGGTGAAAGTATGGTAAAGGCTCTGCAAGGTGTGCGGAGTGAAAATTTTAATGAGTCAAGTCAAAGGGTTGTCTACCAAAAAATAATGTCAGAAAATAGAAGGTGAGTCAACCTTCCCATGGTCCGCAGACCATGGAAATGTATAAATACAGCAAGGCTCTATGGTTAGAAGTCATTTTTTGGTTTTGATCTTGAATGGAATGGGTTTATGAAGACAATAGTCTCTCAGTGTCTGTAAGTCCGAGTCAAGGTTGTTGGTAGATAGATAGAGGCTCTGTAGCTGTGTGTGCAGAGGCCTGATAGAGTCCGCAGCTATGTGCGTTGACCCCTGCAGCTAAGTGCATAGGGCGGATCTGGTTGTATTGGCAGAAGATAAATAAAGATAAGAATTTTTGAATCATTGTGTACTTTATCATGAATCTATCTGTTGCGTATGTTCTGAATTTATGCACTGTCCTTAAGAATTATGATTGTGCGCATTGAGTTTTATTGTTAAATGTTCGCTTAAAGATTGTAAGAATAAGATCAGATCTATAATAAATTCATTAATAAGGAAGAGCATCTGTGTGGATCTATGTGGAGCCTGATAGCAATACAGAGTGGTGCAAGGCTGCAGACGGTTCACTACCCCTCTAGTCCTCATCAAGACATCCCAAGGGTGGAGAAACCTGGTTCTAGCACCCTCCCATACTACCTCAGGTGAGACTTCAGTCCGTGCTCTGTAGATTGTTGCTAAAAGGGCTAGTAGTGTGGGATTTGTTTGGCTAAACCACTTCTAAAACCTGGGTCAGGCCCCAACAAGCCAACACAATCTAAGTATTTGTAAAAATTTCTAGAAACTCCTTGAAGGGGAAGCTTCGAGAAACCTGACCATTCCCTTGGATTTCTAGAACCAACCTAGGTGAAAAGGGGAGCAACCTGCTGGTGACCAACATAGTCTATAGTGGCGTAACTTGCTGGTTAATGAATCACCCTAAGGTTAGACAGAGTTTTGGTCCTCAAACTAGCTCAGATGATGCAATTTAGGCCCGAAATTCTAGGAAATAAAAGGTACATGCTTAGGCCTTTGTGCAAGATGGTGACAAGGGGGAATCAGATGTTGATTGATCCCATTAGGAGTCTCACTGATCGGATGTGACAAAATGGCCTATAATAAATATCCATAAATCACAAAGTCAAAGATGAATCATGATGAATGGTGAGTCAATTGATTTACCTTGTGACAAGTAGGGATCAAGGACAACTGAAAGCTTCATTTGTTTCAACCCATTTACAACATGCCATGTTTTCTTACTAAGGAAGCCATACCCATGATCAAGTCATAAGCTAACATTACGTGTACAATGATCATAACATGTGCAACGATCAAAAAACACATCCATAGATATAACCGGTGTACCCATGACTGGATGACTGTCTATATGATCATGACCATTATAGATTGTGATCTTTGTATATGTCACAAAATCCCATCCTCTATGGATGAAACTAGATACAGGGTCTTCTATCTTGTTCACATGACCAACCAATGTACGTGTCTAACCATGTGAATAATTGAGATCGAGTCGAACATGGTAGACTCCATCTGATTACCATATAATGATGTAAGTTGTTAACAGACACAAGAGAAAGCACTGATGATGTTAATGGCTCTTAAGATGCTATAGTACAATCTGTATGGTGTGAATGAATGAGTTGATGTCAAATACCACACAGAATTGTTCGGTCGAAGGCCATTGATGTAAACCTATTTCCGAGAGTGAGGAAACTTTCCATTGATGTATGAAAGCACCAAGGTACCTATTTTCGGGAAAACTAGTGTCCATTTAGAGCTGTTAGTCCCACTAAGATGGGTAGCTATCTTAGAAACAAACAATTCAAAGTTACTTGTGTTTTCCTTTATGAGAGATAGATGAGAGAGAAGTAGAAAGTACGAACCTCAGTCTTTCGCTTGGCTCCTTGCTTGTTTCCTCTCTCCCTTGATAGAGCTTTCGCCACTCTTTTCTCACTTGTCCTACTTCAAAGAACACCTGTAGAGTCAAAGCAACAAAATACCATCAAAGCATAGAGATCTGTAACCATAAACAATGTAGAATCAGATGTACATTAACCATACCAATGCATACACAAATACAAGATTCAGAAATATACAAGTATATGGAGGAAAACTTAGATAACTTTATTGATAGAAGTAGTAGAAGAGAGGATTACAACCCAACTGTTTGATCCAGTGCCACCCTCCTAGCATGAAAGCCCTCTTCACCTCATGAAAAGCTAGATCACCCAACAACACAATGCTTCACAGAGAATCCAACAACACTTCCTTACAAAATACAAAATTCCAGCCTCTGGATCTCTAGGATGAGGGATCCATATATAGAATTTTGCAGGGGGTGAGTCAGCTTCTCAGATTTGATTAGTTTCATTTCACTGATAGTTCTTGGTTCCACTTGGAGATTTCATGATCTCTTACTCATCCCCAGGTGAATTCAGAGAGGCAAGTGTCATATGAGCAGTTTCTAGAAGATTCTCTAGGTTTCCACCTAGCCAACTGCCTCTGCCATTTGTCTGCTCTCGCTCATCGCACCCTACAAAAGGGCTTTTCAGTATGCATCACACCCTTTGCATGTAACATGTGAGATGCATTGTACCCTTAGCATGGAACAGTATGGATGGTCCAGTTTTGACCAGTTCTGAGCATTTTTGTAGGGAGAACTTCTGGGAAATGATGTAATCATTTGACCTTGATCCTTTAGGGTATGAAAAAACACTTTTAGGGGTATAGAAGCCCTTGGTTTATGGACATATGTGATTAGGGTTTCAGTGCCCAAATATGTCTATAGCAGTTGCCCCCTAAAGCATGAGGTCGTAAATCTTATGATGTCGGCTGAAATTCTTTATCACGAGGATTCAAGATTTTTCGAACTGGAAGGTGGCCTGTAATAAGATACAATGCAATACATTATCTTCATAATATTTTCATGATCTAGCTGAGGCAGGCATTCCCATGCTCAGCTTTATAAATTCATTTCCATGTACATAGGACAGACAATCGTCTATGTGGCAGACTGATGATTCTGGTAGAGCCATCATCCTTTAGCTTGGATGATTATCTGTGCAACTAGGATGTACATTTGATGTCTTTATTTTCCTGAATATATCGCAGCCCGGATGGATGAAACTAGATCTGGGGTCTTCAAACTTGTTCAATCTCCACCTGAAGTATAAGTCGATCCATGTGAAAAGATGTTCTGGTGTCGAACATGGAAAGACATCGTCTGATTACCAGCCAATGATGTAAGATGCTAACAAGCACAAGAGGAATCACCGATAATGATAATGACCCTCAAGGTACTGCAGTATAATTCACTTGGTGTGAATACATGAGTCGATGTCAATCACCACGTAAAATATTTCGGTCGAAGGCCATTGATGTAAACCTGTTGCCGGAAGTGAGAAACTTGCCATTAAGGCATGCAAGCTTCAAAGTACTGAAAGGGTTGTTCCTAAGTCAACTTCTTGAATAATGAGTTGATGTCAACAAGAAGTGACCCATCATAGGAGGGCCTTAATGAATCTCACATCTATGACACAGAACGGAGCAAATGATTTTGTGGAGGTGAAAACGATCTGATGATATAAGGTTCAGAGTAGCGGGCATGAAAGAATGGAGTGTGAAGGTATTGCAGCAGATGAGGTGTTAGCTGGGTTGGTGAATTCCCTGAGCGACTTCTCTTGAACATATCAGCGACACTGAAATGGATTGGTAGCGTTAACCCCAAAAAGGATGGTATGGAGGACCAATGGTGATATGACCGGTGAACGGAATAACCCAACTCAACTCAATCACGGTGATGGAGTCAAAGTGTCATGTCCAAGAGCGACTTGCTACCAATGAAGTTTTTTAAGTTTTCTTCCTTTTCTCCCCAGTCACTGCTGACCAGTACCTCTTTATTTTTGTCAAGATTAAGGAGGATAACATATGCTTGTTCTATAATTTTCCCTTTTGGCAAACCTGTCGCTATGTTTTAGCGAGCCTAGTGACAATGAAACTCACTCTTCTCCATACGGACAAGTTTGTTGCTATTGTTTTAACGATTTTAACGACAAAAATAACTCAGTCTTTTTTAGTTTTAGAGAGTTTGAAAAGAGACAGAAAGGAATCTCCAGTAGTCCTTTTTCATAGTATAATCCCTTAAGTCTAAAAAAGTATAAAATAATACGAAAGGGATAACTTTTCTGATCACTTTAGTGAGCCGAAAAAGATAAGCGCTCAATCTTTTTATGCAATGATCCCTTAGGTCAAAAAAGATTAAAATATAGAGGAGGGATGGCACTTCCAATCAATTTAACGAGCTGGAGAGGCCAATTTCTCAGCAATCCTTTCATATTTTATGAGTCTAAAAAGAGCTTAAAAGAGACTCGTTTATTGAGGAACGAGTGATGTTTTCGGGTAGCAACTGGTTCCTGGTAAGGTTTGGAACTTTTCAATCACGATAGTGTAAAGAAGGTGGCTAACAAAATCACTCATTGCAGATGTTCCTCAAAAGGGTAAACAATCAAGTGGAGGTGTATGATCAGATAAGAAGTGCAGGTGATGGTAAGAACACAACCAAGGCTCAAAAGCTGATAGCAATGCGATCACAAAGGTTATTTACCGAAGGTGGGTTCATTTTTTAATGAGCTTGAACTCTGGGGGAACATATGCTCATTGCTAGGTTTATTTTTTAACGAGCTTGAACTTCGCGAAAACAATCTCGTGCCAGTCATATAATAAGGATGTCTCTCATTAGTAGGTTCATTTTTTAGGGAGCTTGCCCCATGCGAAAATTTGTTCCGAGCCTTTTGTATGCGAGCTAGGAATGACCAACTACTATCCTAAGGGTTAATGAACTACTGAGGTTAGGTAGGATAGCTTTGGTAGAAAACATTTCCTTTACTTTGCCAGTGCCATTGGCCCTTGCAAAGGTGAATGGTTGACCAGAACAATCACCTAACTTAAGCAGTTGAAGTTATTAAGACTACGAGGTTAGAGTTACGCTCATCACTTTTCACTTGCGTAAAAAAGTTTTGCATGCCCCCAAGTATAAAGAAAAGTAGAGTTTTCGATGTCTCTCATTAGTAGGTTCATTTTTTAGGGAGCTTGCCCCATGCAAAACTTTGCTCCGAGCCTTTTCTATGCAAGCTAGGAATGACCAACTACTGTCCTAAGGGTTAATGAACTATTGAGGTTAGGTAGGATAGTTTTCGTAGAAAACGTTTTCTTTACTTTGCCGGTGTCGTTGGCCCTTGCAAAGGTGAATGGTTGACCAGACCAATCACCTAACTTAAGCAGTTGAAGTTAGTAAGACTACGAGGTTAGAGTTATGCTACTCACTTTTCACTTGCATAAAAATGTTTTGCATGCCCCAAGGTATAAAGAAAGGTAGAGTTTTCGGGTTACCATATGGAAGTTCTTGCATTAAAGCAAGATTGTTCCATCTGCATAGCAGACAAAAAATTCCCTTGGATTTTTCCATCGAAATAGACAAAGGTGAATGGTGTGAGCTTCCAATCACATAACCGTCAATGAGGGAATCCTTTTCCAGACTTATCCCATTTTCCTACGGACGGGTGTGTCAAATTGGTCATCTATCCTATGAGGAAACACATCTTATATCTGGGGTTTTCCTGCCAAAGTAGGCCAGGGTGCGTGGCCCCTGGGTTTCGTCACATTCACCTAATCACTCGCGATCATCAGGTGGATGGACTGGAGGTTGATGAGAAATTCCTTGTGCAAAAGGACCATTTAGGTATGGCATTTGACTAGTAGCCATGTTTGAACCGGGGAATGAAATCTGGTCAACGAGCTGGACCATTCTACCTTCATACGGAAACACATCACCTGAAAGAGTGAGGAAACAATAGCTCCCATGCTGTAAATGTAGTCACGCTGAAGGAGTAGATTGTAATCTAGTGGCCCTTGGACTACCATCACATTTAGATGAACGGTGTTCCTTCTCAAAGTTATGGGTAAATTTGGAAGGATCCCTAAAGGTCGACTGGTTCCTTTATTGAAGCCTGACAGATTTCGAATCTCAGGCAGAAGTGATGGCGAACCAAGTGCTTTCCAAGGAGTTGAGGAAAGGATACTCACAGAAGCCCCTTCATCTATGGTAGTGACAGCCATGATCATTCTGTAAGCTTGTACTATGATTTGGAATGGCACATTAGATGGTAGGCAGGGTCTCGCTAGTAGATTCCAATCAAAGGAAATGACTAGATTGCTTGGAGGAGTGACCGAATAAATGGACGGATGAATCTCTTGAACTGAGGAAATTACCTCCCGTGGTAAAGGGATGGGTAGATTGCCCGCATGTTCATCGGATTCTGTGTTAACAAAAATAATTTGAACGGTGTCGTTCTCATTCTCTTTGGGGACTGCATCATCTGAAGGTGGACCTTCTAAAGACAAGAGTGGGTCGACTATCGTCTCGACCTGTTGACTTTGGTCCGAAGTGGACTCAGCGGTTTTATCTTCAATGATAGCTGTTTCGACTGACAACAGAGGTGTGTCAGTCATATTTTCAACTAGCAATGGACTTGGCAAGAGTTTCTGGTATCCAGGAGGAAGTCACTGCGGTGAAGCAGGAAGGTTATACAAAACTCTTTTAGCTTCATCCAGGAAAGGACAACAATGGAGGGCATGATCACCTTCACACAGCCTACAAGGAAATTTACATCTTCCTTTTTGTCCATTGACTTCATTTTCACTAGTTGATGGTGTACTCTCACCATGATTGTTAGAGGTTGAAGACATCAGATTGTGCAAGCGGGGAGACCAGTCCCTTAAGATCCACGGGATGCAAGGACAATCTCGATGATAGTGGTCTCCTTTGCAAATGACACATGGATATTTAGGTTTGGATGGTGCAGTGTGTGGATTTTCACCAGATGATGCATGGTTGCCCCCTTTCACCGTTGGCTTCTTCTTCTTCTTCTCCTTCCCTTTCTTCTTCTTCTCAGTTACTTGGTTTTTAGTGTTACTAGTTTCACCAAGCGAAGAGGAAGAAGGAGAGGGAGAAACAAACGAAGTGGAAGGTGGGGGAGAAACTCTAGTATCATTTGGTTGCTGATTTGATTGCTCAGGAATTACGGTGTTTTGAATGATAGAGGTTGAGAATAGCCATACTGGCAAGCCAATTGTGAGTTCTGGAAGGGACAATGTAGCCATATGTGGAGTACCAACATCTCCCCAAGAAGAGAAAGGGCTAGGATTTCCCCCAAGGGGAGATCCTTGATTGGTGGAATCCATTTTCTCAACCTAAGACCAACAAGGGAATAGTGATGTTATTCCGATTAAAATCAATTTTATGACGCTTTGACATAACTTGCTTTTTCAATTTTTAAGAGTCGAGAAAAAGCTAAATATGACTCTAGTCACCTTTGATTTTTAATGAGCTTGAAGTGACAAGTGCTCAGATGGACCTTTTATTTTAAGGAGTTTGAAAAGGAATGAAAGTGATTACTCTGGAAATCTAGATAGAGTGATTACCAAACCAATCACAAAATTGCAATATAATTTTACGTACAACAGTTAATCTTCCCGAATGCTATGTTCAATGCATTGTGATCAATAGGGCGGCAGACACGGCTTCCTAAGGATAAAGGATATTAGCCTATTGTGGTCTCCCAATATATACTCGACGGTACATGGGAGCACAAGTCCATACTGGCACTTGTCGTATCAAAGAGGAGGAATCACCCAAACAACAATGAAAACGATAGTTACCAGGCTTTACGACGCTGGAATACGTCTCTAACCTAGACTTCTAGATGTTGTGCGTTAGGTTCCAAAGAGTTCTTATGTTCACTGAGGTTTATTTTACAGTTGATCTTTCTTAAGAAGTTTGCCTTTCAGGGTTCACCGTGTGATGTAGATATACAATTCCTAAATATGCAATCTAATATGATAAATAGTTGTTTATTTTATTTTAGCAATGAAAATCCTAGCTACTAAGGAAAGAAGAGTAAAATTCTTTCAACATAGAGCAGAGAGCACACACTAAATGCACTTTTCCTAAATCAACTTCTTCATGCAGTCTAAATGCAAATGCACATGCATGTATTTTTTTTCCACTTCATTAATGTGTGAATGCAAAAAAGGAAACTAAGTACAGGTCTGGACTATTCTTTCTCAAAGTGACACTTTAGCAATTTCTTTTCGGAAAACGAAAGGAAGACTATGACGAAACTTTCACTTTCGAATGGAAAACTGCTTTCGACACTTCAAATGATTGATAATTCAAATCAAATACAATGGAAAAAGTGTAATCGACTATATAAAAGAGGAAGAATTTACGACACTCTTTTTCTTGACTGAAAATGACAGTTGCGACACTTTTGAATCAAAAGACGACAGTTTGATCAAGCTACTTTTTGCAAAGGAGGACTGTAAATGACAAAAAAATACATAAAAAAAATTCACAATTCCTTGTCAATGGAGGCTGAATAGTGTAAAGGAAGAGAGTTTCAACAGTGATATACTGATCATAGACAGAAAAACTACTAAATAGAGCTGAAAACAATGAAGAAAAAAACCAAAATCTAGAGGCAAAAACAGTCTCACTCAATCATCGCACCGTTCCTTAAGGGAAAAAGGGATGCATCTCACCTGCAACACATGGGAGGTGCGATGCATCTAGACTACCAATGAGAGATAGTGTGATGGTCGAGGGATGAGACTGAGCTTGGTTTTCACCCACAGTTTGCAGCTAAGTTCAGGGATTTAGGCTGAGCTTATGATAGGCATGAAACACAAAGTATAGGGGCTGATCTAATGGGGTTATTTGAGCTACCACAAGGGCACTTAGGGTGTTTGGAAGTCAGATGTTTAGCTCATAAACCAACTCGGAGATTGACTGAAGCAGCATTGATCTACTTTGCAGTTGCATAGCAAAAGCAGTTCGAAGGCTAGCTCGCTTAACTCAGGCTCTGTATGTAGTTTATAAAGCAAACAACAGTGACAAACAAACAAACTATTCGCTCCCCAGTGGAGTTGCCATTTTGTTTCCATGAAAACTAGTGTCCATTCAGAGCTGCTAGTCCCATTAAGATGGGTAGCTATCTTAGAAACAAACAATTCAAAGTTACTTTTGTTTTCCTTTATGAGAGATAGATGAGAGAGAAGTAGAGAGTACCAACCTTAGTCTTTCGCTTGGCTCCTTGATTGTTTCCTCTCTCACTTGATAGAGCTTTCGCCACCCCTTTCTCACTTGTCCTGCTTAAAAGAAAACCTGTAGAGTCAAAGAAAAAAAATACCATCAAAGCATAGAGATCTATAACCATAAACAATGTAGAATCAGATGTACATTAACCATACAAATACATACACAAATACAAGATTAAAAAATATACAAGTATATGGAGGAAAACTCAAATAGCTTTATCGATAGAAGTAGTAGAAGAGAGGATTACAACCCAGCTGTCTGATCCAGCACCATCCTTCTAGCATGAAAGCCCTCTTTACCTCATGAAAAGCTAGATCACCTAACAATACAATGCTTCACAAAGAAACCAACAACAATTCCTTACAAAATACACAATTCCAGCCTCTGGATCTCTAGGATGAGGGATCCATATATAGATTTTTGCAGGGGGTGAGTCAGCTTTTGGGGTTTTGATTAGTTTCATTTCATTGATACTTCTTGGTTCCATTTGGATATTTCATGATATCTTACTCATCCCTGGGCGAATTGAGAGGGGCAAGTGTCATATGAGTAGTTTCTAGAAGATTCTCTAGGTTTCCACCTAGCCAATTGCCTCTATGATTTGTCTGCTCTCGATCATTGCACCCTGCAGAAGGGATTTTTAGTATGCATTGCACCCTTTTCATGTAACAGGTGAGATGCATCATGCCCTTAGCATGGAGCAGTCTGTATGGTCTAGTTTTGACAAGTTCTAAGCAAGTTTTCATGGAGAACTTCTGGGAAATGATGTAATCAGTTGACCTTGATCCTTTAGGGTATCAAAAAGCACTTTTAGGGGTTTAGAAGCCCTTGGTTTATGGACACATGTGATTGAGGTTGCAGTGCCCAAATATGTCTATAATAGTCCCAAGAGGTCTTTCTATGTCAACTTCCTAGATGATGTATTGATGTTAATAGGAATCGACCCATCGCAGGAGGGCATTGATGTATCCCTCATCAACAATGCGAAGCAGGTATCATGATTGAGACAAAATGATCAGAATGATGCTGGCATGGAATTGGATCAGGAAAGTTATACATCAAATGAAGGCTTACGGGTATTGTATCAGATATCAACTGAATGACTTCTCTTGAACAAACCAGTGGCACTGAAGGGAGTTGTAAGAATTGACCCAAAATCGAAATGGAGGCTCTAAAAATGGTATGATAACAACATGACAAGAAGATTACCGAATCCAATAGACATGAAGATGAAGTGGAAGAGTTTAATGTTCAATAGTGACTCTCTCCCATTAGAAAAATGGAATCCTGTGCTTTCCCAATTTACCCAACCATACTGGTTAGTACCTCTTTTTTTTTTAAGAAGATTGAGGAGGATAACATATGTTTTATCTGTAAGTTCGTTCTTTGGATGAATCCATTTGAGTATGTTTAATGAACCATGAGAAGAAGTTGTTCGACCTTGTCATGATCAACAATTCCATCATTTTTTGATGTTTTTACGAGTCCAACGAAGTTAAAACTCAAAATATTTTTGATGTTTAGAGAGTTTGAGAAAGAGGCGAAAAAGAAAAATCTAAATGTCCCTTTTCATAAGTAGTCCCTTAGGTCTGAAAAGGTGTAAAAAATACCCTAGAGAACCTCTTAGCCATGTTTGACTAAGGTATTCCTTTTTTTAGTTAATATATATGATTTCATAAAATGGTTAAACTTATACTAAGTAGTCATATTTTCATTTCCTTTAGTGAGTTCTAAAAGAGAAGTGCTTGAGAGTATTTTCATATTTTTGGAGTATGAAAAGAGCTAAAAGAGGAATCCTCTTGGAGGAATGAATGGTATAAAGGGTAGAAAATGGTTTTTGTCAAGATGGAACTGCTCAAAATTCTCAAAGGTCATGAGGATGGCTAATATGATCACTCATCACACATGTTCCTCAGGAAAGGGTAAAACCAAGTGAAAGTGTATAATTTGTCAAGAATATGGTGACAAAGGAATGAAGAAACCAAGGCTTGCCTATAAACAATAGGATGATAAAAATGACAATCACAAGGGATAAAATGGGAATAGTTTAATTCTTACAAAATCTTCAAACATGGCAAACTATGCTTGAGATTGGTTTCATTTTTACACAAGCTTCAAACAGACGAAAAACTATGCTTGAAATAAGTTTGTAAGCCCCCAACATAATTGCTCAACTCAATGTACATGACCCTCGAGCTTCATTTCATGCACCTAAGTAGACTAATTTTTTCTAAAAAGTGGATGGAATGAAGGTTCATTTATTAGATCAAGTGAAATATTAGATTGAGAATTTACGAGATATAATCAAAGAATCTAATTGGAAGGGGATTTGTTTCATTTTTTAATGAGCTTGACATAGGAAAAGAACTATGCTCATGGGACCTTCTTTCATTTTTTAACGAGATTAACACAAGAAAAGGAATTCTGCTCCAAGAACCTTGTTTCTTTTTTTAAGGAGCTTGATACAAGAAAAGAAACTCTCCTCGAAGGACCTTGTTTCATTTTTTAACAAGCTTGACACAAGACAACGAACACTATTTTGAAAACCTAATCATGGCCTCCAAGAGACCATGGCTTCCAAGAGGTTCTCATAAGATGGAATAACAATGCTGTGGAAGGGATATATATCAAAGGATCCAATGGAAAGATCTCAAATGCCCCCAATAAATTATTCACCATATCACCTACCAGATCTATATCAAAAGAAGCTAAGCAGGTAGTGACAGGCTCATGTTTAGCAGTAGGTATGTGAATGGGATAGGTTGACACATAATTAACCTAACGCAAGAAAGATACCACTTTTGCATTTAGAACACTTAGGGAATTAGGATGATTAGCTATCAATTTAGGACCAAAAAATGAAAGCTGATCGATAGTCACAATTTGTCAATCACGTGAGAACCACATAAATCAAAAGAGTGTGGATAAAACAACATTCATAGCATAAACATAGTCTTGCCCCAAGAGAAAATTGACCAGAGGTTCCATGAAAACCATAACATCAATACATAGAGCTTTTCCTCCCAAGGTAACAGGAAAGTAAGGAAGGATCCCTTAGTGTTGACTCGTTCTTCTGGTAAAATCTAATAGATTCAGTGTAGCAGTCACACACTTTGGGGAACTCAAATATTACCAAGGAGAGGAGGATAGAATACTAACATAATCTCCCTTATCTATAATAGTTTGATGGATGTTGTTATTATAATATATTAATATCATCTTAAAAGGCATGTAATAAGGGAGACGAGGTTTTTTCAATTGACTCTGGTTAAAGGAAATGACCCGTTTCCTTGGAGGGGGTTTCACAGGGATGGGGGAAATTCCCCCTTGTCCGATAGAATAACAAGAAATAAGAAGATCCTGAGTGGTATGATCCTTACTCTCTATGTGTAAAGTATGACCGACTTAAGGTGGAATCGGGTCAACCATTTTATCACCCAATGGTTTGTCGAGAATTGAATCATGGGATTCACGTTTAGAAAGAGTGGGATTGATGGGGTTTGAATTCCAATCAATCACTTCATCAAACAGACGAGGATTGAGAGAAATATTCTGGAAACCAGATGGAAGTATAGGCTAAGAAGTTGTAAGGTTTTCTAACACTTTTGAGGCTTCATCCATATAAGGACAAAAGTGAATAGGATGATTCCCTTCACATAAGTTACATGGAAATTTGACTTTACCCTTTTTCGATGGACCTTACTATCACTAGTTGAAGGTTTGGCACCAGCATGATCTCCATAATCTGACGACAAAGGCTGATGTGCACCTGTGGACCAAACTTCTAATATCTTGGTAATACCTGGAAAATCTCTATGAAGGTTGTCACCGTTACATAAGATGGAAGAGAATTTAACTTTAAGGGGATGATTGAAAGGTTTCTCAACATCATTCTCATTATTAGAAATGGTTTCTTGGCTACCTGTAGAGCCTTGAACCTGTACCTTCACATACACCTCTCAGCCTCCTTTTCCCACTCATTTCATCCACCAAGTTGATTAAATCATTGTATTTTAGGACTTTTTACATGGTTTTCTAACTATGCTAAGTGACTGTTGTTTGGTTTAGAATTTTGGTTCAGAATGCTGCGTTTCCGCAGCCAACACAGGTTTCTGCAGCTGATCCAGGTTTCTACAGCCAGCACAGGATTCCGCAGCTGTTTTATTAAACGATATGTTACAGGTGTCCTCTGAGAAGATGAGCCACATGGGCAAGTTCCAGGGGTCAAGGACATGGTACGTGTCCCTCCAGACCACCCAGAACAGCCATAAAAGCCCGCGGTCAATGAGGAGGCAAATACCGGTCAACATAAGTGTTCAGCCGTGGCACGGCTCTGCGTTGCTCTGTTTTTGGGCACGTGAAGCTAGGTGGCATCATCCTCAGCCACGGAGACAATCTAGAAGCACGAATCCAACAGCCATACTCTCCAGATTGAATGAACACAATGATAGTTACCTAGATCCAGGGACGCAGAGGATTCACGTGTTTTTAAACAGCTGGTTGAATAGCATAGATCTCGTTAAAGTAGTTTTCTTTCTCCTTATAAATAAAGCGTCTTTGAACGCTGTAGAGTTAATCGTTTGGTAATCATTTTGTATGTAATTTTAAACTCCCCATTGTACTTTTACATTTGCTGTCAATACATGAGAAGACTATTTTGCATTTAAGTGTATAACTGCTCCTTGAACCGGCTGAAGTAGGCAGAGGGCCCCTGTTTGCTGAAGCCCTGTATAGTAACCTTTAATTTCCTGCATTTCTTTTTCTTGTTTCATGTATATTAGCTGTACATATGTCTTTTAATTGCTGCATTTTTATTTCTTTTCAACATGTATATTAGCTATACATAAACTCTGATTTCTGTTGATTTACATTTCTGCACTTTTATGTTCATGACTGATCAGTGCGTTATGCAAGTTTCTTAGGCAAGCCCAGGACAATTTTCCTTCTTTTCTTTTCATAACTAGTGGCATGCGTGATCATCTTGTCTATGTTGCTGACCTTCATTGTTTTGCAGTTTTGATTTTCCTTACTGTCATTTCTTTAACTTGCACATTTACTTTCTGCTCTTAGATATCAAGTTGTTCATCTATTGATGGTTCCTTTTCCATAATCAAATAACTTTATTGGGAGCCAAGATATCACTTAGTATAGCTTGATTTAGTTTGCTTTAGAACTCACATTACTTGACTTATTCATAAATGTTTCTTACATGATAAATTCAGTTGAAAGGCAAAAGGTTAAGAGAAAGTTAAAGTATTGTGACTAGTCTGTTTTATGTAGTTTCACTTAGATTTAACATTGCTTAACATTTCATGATATCTTTTCATAGAAAAGATTAGGTTGAAGAGTTGAAATAGTGTGAGATAGTTGTTCTTACTTTTAGTTGGATTTAATATAGATTTCATTTTCATTTTCATTCAGCAGTAGAGGTATTGGGCTGATGTCATTAGTCTTTTATTTGATGTCTTTATTTCCTTTAAGAGTTGATTTTATTGCAGTTGTTGTTCAAGATTTCTTGTAGAATACTTTTTAAGTTTTGAGAAATCATTTAGAGATCACCACAATCATCCACATTTCACTTGCTTTATTACACTTCCATCACATCACAGTAGGAAAGATAGATTCAAAAAGAAACTTAAAAAAAGCTAAAAACGACAAAAGATTAAGAAAACAGTTATCTAAGTACATATAGTACACCTCACTTCATTAGCTTACGAGCCCCGGGTTGACATTTAAAAGTTGCAATTTAGACTTCACTAAATTGACCAAACATTTTGGCGCCGTTGCCGGGGAAGTGAAATTAGGTAGCCAATTTCTAAAAAAAAAAACAAGAAAATTTCAAGGAAGGAAAATTGATAACATCTCAAAGTATGCTCTCCTCTTGCACTTAATGTGATCTGGAGGATCAGAAAAGAGAAAGTTATTGGTTTAATAGTCTCTTGAGTATGCTCTCTTCTTGCACCTAGAGTGACCTGGAAGATCAGAAAGAGAATTATTAGCCCGACTTGAAGAAAAAATAAAAAAATGACATGCATAGAGCAAGAGATTCTAGGGGAAGGTTTTTAGCTAGAGCCAAAAGATCGATTTTTACAACTCCATCTACTTCAAGGAATAGACAAGAGACACCTCCATCATCTCCAACTTACACTCCTAGCCCTAGGATTCCTGGAATTCAAGAGGCAGGAGTCGACTCTCCCACACCTTCCATCGAATCTGAACTAGAAAGAGATCCTTTCCTTCCTTCTACAGAGAGACAAATTGTAATTGAAGAAGTAGAATCATCTGAAGAAGAGGGAGAAATTCCTTCTCATACACCCTTAGTAGAAGAACCAGAAGACTCTGAAGTCTCCAGGGAAACTACCATGACAGAGGAAGGAGCAACTGGATTTGGTAGAGGTAGAGGTAGAGGAGGAGGAGGAAACAATGGAGGAGGTATAGGTAACATTGGGGGAAATAGGGATGGGGATAACTCATTCGGGTTTCCTATAGTCGATGAGGACTCCCGAGCCACAATGAAAAACATTTCACCATCTGTCCTCCCAAACTTCCATGGGTTCAGGAATGAGGACCCTGAAACATTTCTATTTGAGTTTGAGGTAGTGTTTCGAACTTATGATTATTTGGAAGACTCTCAAAAACTCAAATTGTTTCCTTCAACATTGAAAGGAGCAGCCTTGAAATGGTTCATGGGATTACTCACTCAATCCACTAGGTCTTGGAATGATATGAAACAAGCATTTTTGGATAGGTACCTGGACTATTTTATGCCCACCAATCACAAGGATGAGGTATTCAAAATGATGCAAAAAGAAGATGAAAACTTGGAGGAGTTACTTGAAATATTTCAATATAATCTGAAAAGAGAAAAAATGAGTAACTTGGATGAGGAGACCTTGAAAGCCCTTTTATTAAAAGACATTAGAGATGAATGGATAGATATTTTGAACATGATGGGAAAAGGAGATGTATCTCAACTTCCACTTTCTGATATAGCAGAATTATGTGTCCATCTCTCAAGGGGGAAATCTAAAACTCAAAAAGGGCCTAGAGATCCTTCTCTCGTCAGAGCAAATAAATCTGCAACTGGATCGGTAAGTAGGGCTGATATTGGAAACATGCTTGATGAATTCAAAACTGAAATCTTAGGGAGTCTTAGTGAGCAACTAGACACCCTTAAGATTCACAACAAGCAGAAAACAGAAGTTGAGGCTTTGGCCATCTTTTGCCCAAAGTGTAGGAAGAAACATGCTCTAGGGGAATGTCCCTTGGATGCAAAAGTTGTAGAAACATGTGTAATTTGTTCAGAAAATCATGAGACCAAGGATTGTCCTTCAATTCCTGGGCTCAAAGCTGTCTTTCAAGAAGATCCAAATACAATCGAATCGCTCTGTTTTGTTGCAAGGAGACCTTGGCAGGGGCAACAAAATCAAGGGTTTAGCAACTCTATGAATTTTCAACCCCCACCAAATTGGAATCCTTGGCAACAACCTTGGTCCCAACCTCAAAATCCTTTTCAATCATGGGTACAAGGTATGCAAAATCCTTATGGGAGATTTGCTCAATTCTACCAATATCCTCCATCTTTTCAAAACCAACAAGCTCCACAACTTCCAAATCAAAATCCACAACTATCATTGCCATTTCCACAACAACAACAACAACAACCTTCTCAACAGAATCCAAATTCTCAACTCTTGCTTCCATTCCAACAGAAGTCAAATCAACTTCCTTCTCAGCCATTGCCAAACCCCAATAATAAAAACCCTCAAAATGCTTACATGATGGAAGGTCAACAATTTCCTACCTATATGATTGTTCCTCTCAATGAAGTACAACTCAGATCAGGTAGAGTCCTAGACAAACCTTCTATAAATGCTCAAAAGCAAAGCATTTTTTAGGAAGAGTCTCTTGAAGCCAATAAGGGTTCTGAAGCATCTCTTCAAAACCCAAACACTCAAAAAGAAAAAGAAAAAGAGTTAACCCCCACAACTCCCATAGTTGAGCAACCTGCATCTTTATCCACACCTCCTTTTCCTGAAAGATTACAAATTGACAAAGGAGTGGAAAAACAAATTTGGTTGCCTGACTATAATTTTCTAGATGAATTGAAGAATGTCTGTATCAAGATTCCCTTGTTACAAGCCATTAAAGAGATTCCTATTCTAGCAAAAACAATAACGAAGTTGAGTCTTAAAAGACCAGGAAGGAAACCAAGAGATACCAGAAGGATCCACCTGGTAGGGAAAATTGTAGATATCATGATGGGAAAAATTACTATGCAGAAATATGTAGATCCCAGTAGTCCAATTGTTAAAACACATATCAATGGGGTAGAAATACCAAATACTTTGATTGATTTAGGGGCTGCTATCAACATCATGAGTAGACAGACTATGGAACAGCTAAAACTTCCTAACCTTCTTTTTACACCTACTTTATTGCAACTTGCAGATTGATCAATTATTAAACCAGATGGTGTATTAGAAGACATTCCAGTCTCCTTAGACTCTTGGGAATATCCAGTGGATTTCATGATTTTAACTCCCAAGAGTAATCTAGGAGGACATCCTCTTATTTTAGGAAGACCTTGGCTAGCCACAGCTGATGCTTTCATAAGTTGTAGGTCTGGGGATATGTATATTTCTGATGGTAATTCGACAAAGAAGTTCAATCTGTATCCTCCAGCAAAAGCAATTACAGAAATAGAAGATAATGAGTGGGTTGATGATGAAGATACTATACAACCTGTCTTTACCATTTCTGAGATTAGTGAAGATAGTCAAATTCTGAACACATTAGAAAAATTTGAACCATCTTCAGAATATGACCACACACAATTTCAGTTGGATTCTGACATTGAGTATCTATCATCTAGACAAATGTCTCTTTTCTCTATGGAAGAGTTTGGTAGTTCTGCCATTGAGATTTTTCCAGGAAAAACATTGAATATCAACAGAAACTTGGAAAAATCACGACAGGGGGAGCTAACCAAAATCTTGCAAAAACATTCTACTGCATTTGCATGGGAGTATATTGATATGAAAGGTATTGACCCTAAGACTTGCATTCATCACATCTACATTGAGGAAAACAGTAGACCAATCAGACAACCTCAAAGAAGGATGAATCCAAACCTTAGGGAGATAGTGAAAGAAGAGCTCCAAAATTTACTTAATGTAAACTTCATTTACCCCATTTCAGATAGCCGGTGGGTTTCTCCTTTGGTTATAGTACCTAAAAATAATGGTAAATGGAGGGTTTGCATTGATTACAGGGAATTGAACAAGGCAAATTTGAAGGATCACTTTCCTTTACCCTTTATTGATCAAATATTAGATACTTTAGCAGGCAAAAAGTACTTCTCATTTTTGGATGGTTTTAGTGGTTATAATCAAATTCAGGTAGCACCTGAAGATCAGGACAAGACCACATTTACCTATCCATGGGGAACTTTTGCTTACCGAGTACTTCCTTTTGGATTATGTAATGCACCCGCAACATTTCAAAGGGCAGTACTAGGAATATTTTCTGATCTAATTCATGATTGTGTAGAGGTCTATATGGATGATTTTACAGTTTATGGTAATTCATTTGAAGAGGCATTAGAAAATTTGGAAAAAGTCCTTATAAGATGTAAAGAAACAAATCTCTCATTAAGTCATGAAAAATGTTTTATGATGTTTACTGAAGGGATTGTTTTAGGACATCATATTTCAGGAGATGGAATTAAAGTTGATAGATCAAAAGTTGAAGTCATCTCCAAGTTACCTATTCCAAATTGTCAAAAAGATGTTAGAAGTTTTCTTGGATTTACTGGATATTATAGAAGATTTATTGAAAACTTCACCAAGATAGCATCTCTTCTCTTCAAATTACTTACAAAAGACTGTGAATTCAATTGGGATCCTGACTGTCAATCTACATTTGAAACTTTAAAAACAAGAATATCTGAAGCACCCATTTTGAGAGGGCCAAATTGGAAACTTCCTTTCCATATTTCTACAGATGCTTCAGATACAGCTCTAGGAGCTGTGTTGGGTCAAAAGGATTTAGTTCCTTATGCCATTTACTACACCAGTAAAAATTTGACTCCCACTGAGTTAAATTATACTGTGACTGAAAAAGAGTTCTTAGATGTTGTGCATGCAATTAACAAGTTTAGACATTATATAACAGGCTATGAAACTTTTGTCCATACTGATCATTCTGCAATTAGATATCTCATGAACAAACCTGTTACTAATGGTAGAGTTACAAGATGGCTTTTACTTTTATAAGAATTCAATATTACTGTGTTAGATAGACCAGGGAAACAAAATATAGTAGCTGATTTCTTGTCTAGAATCCAAAATACTAACGAAGATTCTCTTGTAGAGGATAAGTTTCCAGATGAATATTTTTTTGCAGTAACTACTAAAACTCCTTGGTATGCAGATATTGCTAACTATTTGGTTACAGGGAAGCTACCTCCACACTTATTTCCTAACGAGAAAAGGAAAATCATTCAGGAGAGTTCAAAGTATTCATGGATTTCGAATGAATTGTTCAAAACAGGGCTAGATTGTGTGATCAGAAGATGTGTTCGGGAAGATGAAATGCCTGACATCCTTAAGGCATGTCATGATGAACCATGCGGTGGACACTTTGCTGACAAGAAGACGACCTATAAAATCCTTTCTTTAGGATATTATTGGCCTTCTCTCTTCAAAGATGCAAAACAATATGTTAGAAGGTGTGACAGCTGCCAAAGAATTGGGAGACCAACTCTTTCAAATGAAATGTCATTACAGCCACAGGTACTCATCGAACCCTTTGAAAAATGGGCTTTAGATTTCATTGGACCTATTAATCCACCATCTCGACAAAAGAAGTATATATTGGTTTGCACTGATTATGTTACTAAATGGGTAGAAGCCAAGGCATTGCCTTCTGCCACTGAAAATTCAGTTTTTCAATTTCTTTTTGAGGATATGTTTACTCGTTTTGGTGTCCCAAGAGAAATTGTGACAGATCAGGGAAGTCAATTTACATCTAACTTGATGGAGAAGCTGATGGAAGAATACAAAATCAAGCACAAAAATTCTACTCCATACCATCCGCAAGCAAATGGTCAAGTGGAATCCACAAACAAAGTTCTTGAGAGCATCATCACCAAAACTGTTCATCTCCACAGAAGAGATTGGGCAGAAAGGCTTCCTGAAGCCTTATGGGCCTATAGAACTACATGGAGGAACACAACAGGACATTCTCCCTATGAACTTGTTTATGGGAAAGAAGTCCTGCTCCCCATTGAGTTTCAAGTCAAGACCTTCAAGATGGCAGTTCAGTTGGGGATGAATCTATCAGAAGCCCAAAAGCACAGAATGGAGTAGCTGAATGAGCTAGATGAAATAAGACAAGATGCAATTTTAAGGACTGATCTAGTTCAGCACCAAAGAACTAAGTGGCATGACAGATATATCAAAGAGAAAAAGTTTCAAAAGGGAGATTGGGCGTTACTGTTTGATTCCAAGTTTAAAGACTTCAAAGGGAAATTTCAGACTCATTGGCTTGGACCATATGAGATTGATGAAGTCTTTAGCAATGGAGCAGTTCGAGTCAAAACTATTGATGAGTTTCAAACTCCTCTTATTGTGAATGGCCACCGATTGAAAATTTATCATAAGCCACTCTCAAAAGAGGAATTTGTCAAAATGTTTCAAGAAAATTCTGCAATGAGGCTGGTGGAGAAGAATTCTTCTCCTCCATCAGCCTAGTCTTTGTTCCTTCCAGTTGAAAAAAAAAATCTTTTGTATAAGCCTGAAAACCAATCATAGATTGGCAGTCTTATACAAAAAATGTAGAGTGAAAATAAGGGACACCTGACACTCTATATTTTCCAAAAAAAAAAAAATCTCTCTTCCTTTCCATCTTCACTCCACCTCACTTGTCATTTCGATCTTCACCTCCATCTCATCTTCATCTCCATTCCACTTCACTCCACTTCATTTCCATCTCATTCCACTCATTTCATTCCATCAATAAAAGTCCCTCTCAGGACTATTTCATTCAGTTAGTTCTTTTTCTAACTATATTTGTGCAGTTAAAGGGATGTTGTCTCAGTTTCCGCAGCTGGGAACCGTTTCCGCAGCTAGCACCAGTTTTTGTAGCTCGAAACAATTTCCGCAACCAGCATCACTCTGTCTCTACAGCCAGCAGCACTCTGTTTTCAAAAAAAAAAAAAATCACAGTCAAAGGTTAGCATCATCATCACCAAAGGCAGCAAAGATATGAGGCATCTGCAAGATCAAAAAGCAATAATGGGTCAGAAGCCTTAATCAACAAATGGCAAACTTCCAAAGGTATGATCAAAATCTCTACCAAATAACAATTTAATGTCATTGTATGCATAGTTATTAGATCATGGAAATTCCACTAAATACAATGATTTGATACGGCAAGATCCATATCACTCCTCTTCCACGATGATAATCCATCCACCTCATTCCTTTCTAACGGTCTCATAATCACTAATAATTCAAACTCGAAATGGGGCTGCTCTTTAATTTATTGGCCGTAACGTGGAAGAAGTGACCTACTGTACTACGGCTCTCCTCCACCATAATTTCCGCAGCCAACGTTGAGACGTGGCGTAAGCCAACCGATTCGAAAGGACTCAGCGGTTATACTGCCCATTTATCACTCCACTCCTGCATGCATTTGATGCTAAACCCGTGAATGTTTCTTACCTCGTGCTCATACCATTCTCTGCTCTCCATTTCCGGTGCAACCTCCATCGCTTTGCTCTAAACCCTAATTACAGTCACTGCATACGTTTTGCATTTCGATTACGGCCACTCCACTTACCTTAAGAATCCCGTAATCAGCTCATTTTTCCCTTGAACGTCCACACACAGTAAAATTTTCAGCCGGGGTTGAAAGCCGAGAATGGGAAAGTTACTCAGCGCTGAACCTGAGGGCCCAAAATACCTAGAGGGGTATCCGTAGATGAAGGAGTCATTGAAGAAAGAAAAGTTGCTGAAATTTATTCAAAAGTTCAGAGGTTATAATAAGGAAGTCACTAAAGCTTTTGCTCTGTCCTTTAATGGACACGTAGTGGAGGTAGGGGATTTGAAATTTACAATAACAGAGGCCACAATAGCAGCAGCAACCAGTTTACCACAAGAGGGAGACAGATGGTTTAAAAACAGAGGTTTGGATGATCAAGGATGGAAAGTCATGCTCAAAAATCCAGGTATGGATACTTCTATATTTACTAAAGGAATTCTTGTGCATGTAATCAAAGAGGAATGGTCTGCGCTGTTATTACTTGTTCAAAAGTTTATTACATGCGAGGGTTGTTTTGGCACCATGTACATGTATCATGCAAGGATTATGATTAATTTTATGGAAGGCCATGCCCTTAATTTACCTTACTTTCTGTTAGCAAGCCTGAAGAAAATGAGCTCTACTATTCAGAAACATGTAGGCCATATTGAATCCCACCTTTACCATCACAGGCTCATCAGAATTCTCATTGAAGATCAATTGAAAATTAATAACGATACTAGGGAAAAGTTTTTGATCAGAAATCACTTCCAAGAAGTGACTGAAGCCTCTGCCAGCAGTTCTCCAAAAATCCCAAAAAGAAGTAGGAGGAGAGAAAGAAATGTTACAGCCCAAGACCTTCCTACAGTAGACACTCAGGAAATTGTTCAGGAGGAAGAAGAAGAGGAAGCTAGAAATAAGAAGCAGAAAAAGAACAAAGGTAAAGTAACTATTCAAGAGACATATCCATCCCCTGAACCATATGTAGAAGAAGAATCTCAAACTTTGGCAGAAAGGTTAGCAAATCTTCAAACTGCTGCCTCAGCAAAGAAACAAAAAGAAAAACAGAGTGCACAGAAAAGGAGCACTAGTCCACATGTGAGGAGGAGCAGTAGGATCAAAGGAAAGAAAAGTGTAACCCAAGAAAAACAATCACACTTTATTGATTTAGGTGAAGGAACACCTGAAAAAGGTCCAGACCAGCAAGACATTGAGGCAAGTCCTCCACGCGAGGAAAGTCCTTTTCAGTTGGAAAGAGAAAACAATCCTCCTTTTCAAGAATTTGAGTTGAGGCCGAGAAAAACACCTGAGGTAGATTCCACCCAGCAAGAAGCATATAACTACTTAGAGTCCTTGGAACAATTAGCTGCAGGACCAAGCACTACCTTGCCACTTGATGTACAAGTGCAGTCTTTAAAACAGGAAGCGTTTGAGCTAGAAGTCTTAAACAGGCACATTAAACAAGAAAATGAAGCATTAAAAGAGAAAATTAAGGTGGACAAGATTGTCCATGACAATACCATGCTTCACTTAGGACTGTGGCAGAAGAAGAATAGAAAGTTGAAGAAAAAGTGTAAGAAGCTGAGCAGGACATTGATTAATTTGAAGTTCAAGTGTCTAGTCAAGAAACCAAGGACCATTTTGGCATCAAGGAGAAAGAGAAGAAGGCTGGATGTTCTTGCAGAAGCATCAGAGCACATGGATTGAGGAAAAGAACTAAGTTTTGGTTGCATGAGGACATGCAACACCTTCACAGTGGGGGTATGTAGAGCCTTGAACCTGTACCTTCACATACACCTCTCAGCCTCCTTTTCCCACTCATTTCATCCACCAAGTTGATTAAATCATTGTATTTTAGGACTTTTTACATGGTTTTCTAACTATGTTAAGTGGCTGTTGTTTGGTTTAGAATTTTGGTTCAGAATGCTGCGTTTCCGCAGCCAACACAAGTTTCCGCAGCTGATCCAGGTTTCTACAGCCAGCACAGGATTCCGCAGCTGTTTTATTAAACAATATGTTACAAGTGTCCTCTGAGAACATGAGCCACATGGGCAAGTTCCAGGGGTCAAGGACATGGTACGTGTCCCTCCAGATCACCCAAAACAGCCATAAAAGCCCGCAATCAACGAGGAGGCATATACCGGTCAACAGAAGTGTTCAGCGGTGGCACGGCTCTGCGTTGCTCTGTTTTTGGGCACGTGAAGCTAGGTGGCATCATCCTCAGCCACGGAGACAATGTAGAAGCACGAATCCAATAGCCATACTCTCCAGATTGAATGAACACGATGACAGTTACCTAGATCCGGGGACGCAGAGGATTCACGTGTTTTTAAACAGCTGGTTGAATAGCATAGATCTCGTTAAAGTAGTTTGCTTTCTCCTTATAAATAAAGCGTCTTTGAACATTGTAGAGTTAATCGTTTGGTAATCATTTTTGTATGTAATTTTGAACTCCCCACTGTACTTTTACATTTGCTGTCAATACATGCGAAGACTGTTTTGCATTTAAGCGTATAACTGCTCCTTGAACCGGCTGAAGTAGGCAGAGGGACCCTGTTTGCTGAAGCCCTGTACAGTAACCTTTAATTTCCTGCATTTCTTTTTCTTGTTTCATGTATATTAGCTGTACAGATGTCTTTTAATTGCTGCGTTTTTATTTCTTTTCAACATGTATATTATCTGTACATAAACTCTGATTTTTGTTGATTTACATTTCTGCACTTTTATGTTCATGACTGATCAGTGTGTTATGCAGGTTTCTTAGGCAAGCCCGGGACAATTTTCCTTCTTTTCTTTTCATAACTAGTGGCATGCGTGATCATCTTGTCTATGTTGCTGACCTTCATTGTTTTGCAGTTTTGATTTTCCTTACTGTCATTTCTTTAACTTGCACATTTACTTTCTGCTCTTAGATATCAAGTTGTTCATCTATTGATGGTTCCTTTTCCATAATCAAATAACTTTATTGGGAGCCAAAATATCACTTAGTATAGCTTGATTTAGTTTGCTTTAGAACTCACATTACTTGACTTATTCATCACTGTTTCTTACATGATAAATTCAGCTGAAAGGCAAAAGGTTAAGAGAAAGTTAAAGTATTGTGACTAGTCTCTTTTATGTAGTTTCACTTAGATTTCACATTGCTTAACATTTCATGATATCTTTTCATAGAAAAGATTAAGTTGAAGAGTTGAAATAGTGTGAGATAGTTTTTCTTACTTTTAGTTGGATTTAATATAGATTTCATTTTCATTTTCATTCAGCAGCAGAGATACTGGGCCGATGTCATTAGTCTTTTATTTGATGTCTTTATTTTCCTTTAAGAGTTGATTTTATTGCAGTTGTTGTTCAAGCTTTCTTGTAGAATACTTTTTAAGTTTTGAGAAATCATTTAGAGATCACCACAATCATCCACATTTCACTTGCTTTATTACACTTCCATCACATCACAGTAGGAAAGATACATTCGAAAACAAACTTAAAAAAAGCTAAAAACGACAAAAGATTAAGAAAACGGTTATCTAAGTACATATAGTACACCTCACTTCATCAACTTACGAGCCCCGAGTTGACATTTAAAAGTTGCAATTTAGACTTCACTAAATTGACCAAACACTACCCCCTACTTATTTTTATTCTTTTTAATCTTCCTTTTATTCTTATTCTCATCCACCTGGCTACAAACTTGCAGGCTTCCACCAGACGAAGAGGAAGATGAGGAAGAAGACAAAAAAGGTGAAGAAGGAAAAGCATCAACTTTAGGATCAACATCAGGTTGATGTTGCTCAGGTGGAGGAGAAATTGGTTGAGAAACAGTTTGGGAATTGAGAACCAAAGGGGTAAAAAATAACCAAATTGGAAACACAACTGTAAATCCGAGAAGTGATAACGTTTCCATATAAAGAGCACCAATATTTCCAGAATAAGGAAAAGGACCAGGATTCTTGACAGAGGGGTTCCCTTGATTGGTATAGTCTGAAACTATTTCCATTAGTCTCAAGATAAGATCTACTAAGGAGTTGTTCCACAGGGAGGATGTTGTTGTGTGATCAATTAATTGATTTTAGAAATTAAAAAGACTAAATAAAACAAAGGGGTAAACTAGGAAAAAGGCTTACCAAGCAACCCTGAACTACAATCTACACCGTGGAAAACCAAGGACTTAACGTATGTGCAAGAAATCTCCCCAAATGTTTTGTTTGGTGAATCATAGTATACAAGGTGGCCGACTTGGTTACCTATGGATGCATAGCAACCTATAGGGGGCTCCAAAAATATACTCGATTGTACGTGGGAGTGAAGTCCGTAGTAGTGCTATCTAATGCATAATTGTTCAATGAGAGCATTCCCATATAATTATCATACATGGAGTTCCATCTGATATAAATTAAGGTATGTGGAGAACAATCATATACACTTACATACGTGGAATGAGATTTCACCCCCAGGATACAAAGCTGGCAAACAATGACAACTCCTACATTTAAATACGTGGGAGCACATATCTAGCCTAGACCCCTATGTGTGTCATTAAGTTTCAAATTCTCCTTAGGTTAATTGAGATGAATTTTGATTTTGATCTCGAACAATGTCTCAGTTTCAAGGCTCAAAACTTGATGTCACCCGAACATGCCTATGATGCAACTAATATGACAAAAAGAACTCTTTTCATTTTCGATGAAAGCTATCTAGTGTAGGAAAGAGGTGTAAACAGTGATACAACATTCAAATATGAAACCTACAAGAGATTCCTAACTGTTGGGTTGTGTTATATTCCTTCCACGACTAGCTCATGTAGTTAATTGGGGGGTTAGGAGGGGGGCAGAGCCCCTCGTTTGTTGTGTCGATTGCGTAGCAAGGGGGGTCACAGGGGGTTTGAGGGGTGCAGGTAACCCCACTATATGGGGTTTGGTTTTGGACCCTATGTTAGGTTGGGCAGACCTACCTATGGTTTTGTGCATGATTTTTGCACATGGTTTTAGACGCGATGGTTTTCGGTCCATGGTTTTGGATGTGATGGTTTTCGGTCCATGGTATTGGATGCTTCGACATGTATAAATATGTATTGTAACATTGAAAGGAAAATAATGAAGAATCAAGCTAGTAGTCTTAGTTTTGGGATCCAGGGGAAATTCTATGTGTATGTGTGTTTTATGTGTTATGCTCTCGCATTGTTTATTTTTTTTGTTTTAGAATTCATATGCAGGTAATTTTTGTATGGGGTTAAAATCTAAATTTGGTATCAGAGTTGTTTTGGCTTCAAGGGGATGCCTTTGTTGCTAAGGGATTTCGCTCGAGCCTGTGGGAGACCGTGTTCAGTGGGAGATTTGTGAGATCGATTCTGGTGGTGAAAAAGGATGGCAAGTAGTGGAAAGATAGAGATCGAGAAATTTAATGGTCAAGGTTTTGAGTTGTGGAAACTCAAGATGTAGGATTTGTTGGTGGATAAAGGTGAGTGGATCGCGGTAGATCTGGGTACTAAACCAATGAAAGTGTCCGGTGAAGAAAGGAAGAAGTTAGATCGGAAGGCAAAGAACACAATATGATTATGTGCCTCAGATTCAGTATTGCTGAATGTATCATGGGAAGCTACAATTAAGGCTTTGTGGGACAAGTTAGGGACTTTGTACAATTCTAAGTCTCTGGTAAATAAATTGTTCCTACGGAAAAAGCTGTATAACTTGAGGATGAAAGATGGAGATTCGCTGACAGAGCATGTGAATGCATTTAATATTGTGGTAAGTCGGTTATCGTCTATTGATATCAAAATTTTAGATGAAGATAAGTGCATTAGTTTGTTTTGTTCTCTACCATATTCGTGGGATAGTCTGGTTATTGCAATAGATAGCATTGCAACTGCCTTGCAGTTTGATGAAATAGTCTCATCCTTGCTAACAGAGGAGATGAGACAGAAAAATATAGAGAGACAGAATGATGATGCCTTGTCTGTACGAGGACGGTCCCAGAACAAAAACCAAAATAAGTCCTCGAGTGGGAGATCTAAATCTCCAGGAAAACCTGTAAAGGTGGTGTGCTGGAAATGCGGAAAGGAAGGGCACCACAAAAGGGAGTGCAAATCTAAAGCTCCTGATAAAGGAAAGGGATCTGATGATTCTCCTTCTACAGAGGCGGAAACCACCTTAGATGAAGGTGGGGATGTGTACTTGGCTTCTTCAAGTACACATCTAGATCATGAGTCATGGTTGATTGTCTCAAGTGCATCCTTTCACTGCACTCCCCATAGAGAGTGGTTCTGCGAGTATGAGAAATATGATGGTGATGATGTCTTCTTTGGTCATGGAAAAGTAAAGTTGAGGTTGCAAGGTGGAAGGGTTAGAACACTTTCAGGTGTTCTGCATATTCTTGCATTAGGAAGAAATCTGATTTTTTTAACCAAGCTGGATGATGCAGGTGTAAAAATAGTGTTTGAGAAGGATACTTGCATGATGGTTCAACGAGCACTACTATTGATGTGGGGAGTTAAGATTGGAGCTCTGTACAAGCTGCAAGGTAGAATTGTTGTTGTTGGGTGCAACAGTTCTGTGGTTCATGAAAGTGGAGCAGAAAATATAGTGGTCTTTAGAGAGAAGACCATGCTCTATCATCAAAGGCTTGGACATATTGGAGAGAAGGGCCTTCGAGTACTTCATGGTAAACGTATAATAAAAGGTATGAGTAATAGCTCTCTGGATTTTGATTTCTATGAAAATTGTGTATATGGGAAGTAGAATCGGGTGAGTTTCCCCTCCGGTAGTAAGAGGGCGAAACATATATTAGAGCTTATGCACAGTGATATACACCTCAACAAAATGGAGTTGCAGAAAGAATGAATAAGACGCTGTGGTGGCTTAGGTGCAAGTGATATAGACAATCTTCCAAACCCGGTTACCAGTTCTTCAATCTCGGGCTAAATTTCTCCTTCTTCTTCAATTGGTGTATCAGTCATCTATTGATAGACTAACTACTTCATATGTTTCCCCTTTTTCCTAAAATCATCATGTTTTCCTTCCAAATCACCCCGACCCTTATTAACGGGAACAAATCTTCTTTTCCACTATCGGAACCGTAATCCCTTAGAAATTACAAAATACATAGTCGATAGTTATAAGCGGTCGTAGTGCTAATTCCCAAGAATTACACTATCGGCTGGTTTACAAAGGGAAATATTAACCCCCAGACATACACTATCGGTCTGAATTTTAAAGAGATGCGCTATAAACATCACCACTATCGACGCTTTAACTATCGGCCTTCTGACAGCCTTTTCCCCGATGCAATAACATGTGAGCTCTCGTGTATCGCTATCGGTGATTTCAATACACCAATGCTAGGTTCCTCCCACTCCAGGCTTGCGATATGATAAGCCTTGTGGACACGACAACCTTTCCACTCTTCTCTGTAGTATTTTGGGTCCAAGCTGTCAGAGTTTCGGACATTAGCGGTTACAAAGGTCCTTCCCACTCTACTATGGTTCTGCGATGTGATAATTGTTCAAACCCGATATGGGTATGAACCAAATTCAATAATATTTCAAGTCCAGAACTTCGTTCAGGGTAAGTCTCTTCACGGTTTTCCTATTTAAACAGAGTTTCTATCGTGGAACTCAACAACACATGTAAGAGGAATAGACGTGCCGATATATGGAAAAAAACCACACATTAAACTTAAATCAAGTATCAATAAGAAAAACACAGCCAAATCATTATTAACAAGGTTCAGAAGTAAAGAACCACAACCAATACACATACAAATTCCAGTTGACAGAAAACCACCAATTCAGATGCATAGAGAGAGTTTCAATATGACGATGTCTCCAAGATCGACTAACTCAGAGAAGTCCCGTTATTTCCTTTTAAAATAATAGATAAAGCCCTCTCAGTCCTTGTCCCTTAGAAAAGCATGCCAATTACATAGAGCGATTAAATCAATTATCCATAAAGCTTACTACAACTTATCCATAAATCGATTATTACAACATGATCTTATTCTTAAATTTTATCCTTATCCCAAGCTACAAAAGCATGGAAATTGATAGCTAAAGGACCCCACTCCTTTTCCTGTAGATTTTTTTATTTTATTTTTGGAATAAGTTTGAATATTTTTTCCTCCAAGTCACATGCTCCTGCATCAGACTCCTGAGGACAAAATTCTTCATGGGCTCCTGTCCATGAGCTCATCTACAGAAATGCCAAGTTTCTGTAGCATGTCTTTTGTAACCCAAGTAGCTTCAGTGGTTGTCTGATCCTTCCATTTTACCAACTACTCGAAGTACTCTTATCCCCTTGTTTTCTTAAACACCTTCTTGTCTAGAATTCTTTTTGGCTGCAATTCCTTTGTTATGGGTAATTGTTTTACCCAATGAATCTCTTGGGTCTCTTGATCCTTTTCTGTATGATTTTCAGTTTCAACTTCATACTTCTAAGGGTCAGCAACATTGAAAATTGGTGATATTCCAACATTATGGGGTAACTCAATCTCACAGGCATTTGCAGAAAATTTCCTCAGTGCTCTACACAGTCCAATTTTCTTGAACTTGAATTTGTTATACTCCCTCTTTGGAAACTTCTCCTTTCTGAGGTGTGCTAAAACCAGATCTCCAACATCAAAGTTCACCTCTCTTATTTTCATGTTTTCTCTGGTTTTGTACTTGATGTTGCTATCCTGCAGCTATTGTTTCACTTGTTCATGTATTGCTTGCATTTCTAAAGCAAAATCTTCACCCTCTGCACTTCTCATCTCTTATTTTCCCAAGTTTCTTAACTCAGATACTCCTCTTGGATGCATTCCATAAACAATATGGAATGGACTCTGTCCTGTACTCCTATTAGGTGAGTCATTATATGCATATTCAACTTGTGCCAAAACTTGACCCCACTATTTTGGATGTTCTATAGTAAGACTCCTAAAAGATTGCCCAAACTCGTGTTCACAACCTCAGTCTATCCGTCAGTTTGTGGATGATAGGCAGAATTGAAACTTATTTTAGTTCCCAATTTCTTCCATAGTGTCCTCCAAAAATTTCCAAGAAATTTGGAATCCATGTCTGAGACAATACTCTTAGGCAACCCATGCAATCTTACAACCTCCTTAAAAAACAAATTAGCAATGTGAGAAGCATCACTAGTTTTATAACATGGAATAAAGTGTGCCATTTTTGAAAATCTATCGACTACAACAAAAATTGAATCATTACCTTTTTGAGTCTTTGGTAAGCCCAAAAGAAAATCCATACTTACTATATCCCAAGGCCTATCTGTAGTTGGTAATGGAACATACAAACCTATGTTTTGGCTTCTTCCCTTTGCATATTGATAGATTTTACAAGTTCTCACATACTTTTCCACATTAGATCTCATTTTTGGCCATAAATAAAATTTGTTCAACTGTTCAAAAGTCTTCTCTATGCCAAAATGTCTTGGAATTCCTCCACTATGTTTTTCTTTGATTAAATTCCCCCTCATTGAATAGTTTGGTATGCACAGATGATTTCTCTTAAACAACAGTCCATCTTGTAAGAAATAATCCAGCCATTTACTCCTATCCATCAACACAGGATTTTTACAAGCTTCAATGCCTCTTTAAAATCTGGATTTGTTTCATATAATTCTTTAAGAAAATAAAAACCCAACACTTGGATTTGACTCTCTTGAAATAATTCACTTAACCCAACACTTGGATTTCACTCTCTTGAAATAATGCACTTCTCCTACTTAAGGCATCTGCAACTTTGTTTGATTGCCCAGTTATATCCTTCAAGACAAAATGGAAACCTTGAAGATACTCTACCCATTTGGCATGTTTCTGGTTAAGTTTTTACTGCCGCATAATATATTGTAGTCCATGGTTATCTGAATAAAGTATGAACTCCTTTGACATTAGATAATGCCTCCATTTCTTCAATGACTGCACAACTGCATAGAAATCCATATCATAAGAAGAATACTTCCTCTTTGAATCATTCAGCTTTTCAGTAAATAAGCTATACATCCATCTTCCTGACTTAAAACACCTCCAGTTGCTTCTCCACTGGCATCACACTTCACCTGGAAAGGTATACTAAAATCAGGTAGAACCAAAATAGGATTTTCAGTGATCTTCTTGTTCAATAGCTAAAAATTCTTTTCTACTTTAGTAATCCATCTAAATGGTTGTTTATCCTTCTTTATGGTCTCAATGATAGGTGCATTGATCTTACTAAAATTCTTTATGAATTTTCTATAAAATCTAACAAGACCATGAAACTTATTACCTCAAAGACACTTTTAGGTGAAGGCCACTCCATGATTGCCTTGATCTTCTCTGGATCCATCTTCAATCCTTCAACAAAAATAACAAAACCCAATTACACTAGCTCTCCTTTCATGAATGAACACTTCTTCAAATTCAGCAATAATTTCTCCTAATGTAGCCTTTGTAAGACATAATTCAGATGTCTCATGTGCTCCTCCTTAGACCTACTGTAAACAAATATATCGTCCAGATATACTATTATGAATTTACCAATGAACTCTTCATGAACTTCATTCATGAGTCTCATAAACGTACTTGGTGCATTTGACAACCTAAAAGGTATTACTCTCCATTCATACAATCCCTCATTTGTCTTAAAAGCGGTTTTCCACTCATCCCCTTCTCTTATCCTTATCTGATGATACCCACTTTTAAGATCTAGTTTTGAAAAATACTTTTCTCTACTCAAGAAATCCATTCAATATTCAATTCTAGGTAAACGAAATTTGTACCTGATTTTGATTTTATTGATGGCTCTTGAATCTGTACACATTCTCCAGCCTCCATCTTTCTTTGGACTCTACACTGTTGGTACTGCACAAGGACTCAAGCTTTCTCTGATCAACCCTTTTCCAAGCGATTCTTGCACCTGCTTCCTAACTTCTTCATTTTCTTTAGGAGTCATTCTGTAAGCTGCTTTGTTATGTAGACTTTCTCCACAAATCAAATCTATATGATGGCTAATTCTTCTAATGGGTGGTAACTCATTAGGCAAATCATCAACAATAATATCACAATATTTCTCCAACATTTCTTGAATTTCAATGGGTAAATAAAAAACTTTAGTAGAATTCATTATTACCTTGGGCTTGCAAATTACAACAAAATTTACGTCGTTTTCTTCAATCTGCTTCAAGTATTCATTTTCTCCTAGTAACAGAGTTTTTGGATCAATATTCTTTCCTGGTGCATCTTCTTCTTGTAGAGGCAACAACGTATGATTGACACCATGCTTTCCAAACTTGTAGATGTTTATTTTCCCATCATGCATGGCTCTCGTGCCATATTTCCAAGGGCTTCCAAGCAATATGTGACACACATCCATTGGAATCACATCACATACAATGTTGTCTTTATACTTACCCAACTGAAACTCCACTTCACACTGTTCATTCACTAACAATTGATGTCTCTTTTGTAACCATGACACCTTGTAAGGTGTTGGATGTTTCATTGTCTTCAGCTTCAATTTATCCACCACTTTTGTAGAGACCAAATTATCAATGATCACTTGACAACATTTCCCTTGAACCTTACACATTGTTCTGAATAAAGTATTCCTTTGTGACGGTTCAACTATCTCCTTTGCTGGTTTGAGAAAAACTTTATTAACTACCAAAGATTCTCCTCTTTTTGGTATATTTTCTTCTTCCATCACTGCTACTGCTATTGCTTCTCCCTTAGCTTGAGAAACAATGTCATTCCTTCGATTTGTTTTTGCATTCTCTGGGCACTCAAAAGCTCTGTGTCCCAGTTTGTTACATCTATAACATCTTACTTCTCTTCCTCTTCCTCTGCCTCCCCTTCCTCTAGAAAAACTCCCTCTGCCTCTTGCATCACCTCCTAAGGGTGCAGGCTGGGTTGAGCTACTAATAGCTCCATCTTTAGGTGTTGTGGATCTTCCTCTACCACCTTGACTTCCCCTTCCTCAGAAAGTATCTCTCATTTTGGTAGACTTCTTCCTCATGAGTTTTTTTTCAACTTTCAGTGCAATATGATAAGCTTCTTCCACTGTTTCAGGAGATAGTATACTTGTCTCATCTTGAATGTCCATCCTAAGACCATTCACATATCTGGCCACCTTCTCATCTATATCCCGAGTTTCTCCAACACTTATGCTTACCTCATAGAATTCATCTATGTATTCTTTCACTGTCAAAGACCTCTGTCTAAGATTCTACATCTGTCTGAACAAGGTTTGCTGATAATTACTTGGTAGAAACTTACCTCTTAGCTTTTCTAACATCCTAATCCAATTCTTGATAGGTTTCTTGCGAAGTTATTTTTGCCTCCACACCATCCCACCAAAGCGTTGCATGGCATTTTATCTTGGTGACAACAAACTTTTCTTTCTTCTCATATTCTGTTTCTTCATAGTTGAAGAATTTCTCCATGCCATTAATCTAGTCTATCAATTCTTCCGGATTCAATCCTCCTTTGTATATTGAAACCTTGGCCTTTGGCCTAGCTATGGATCTTAACGCTGACTGGAAGAATCTCATCTCAGGAGTAATTGCTACAACGTCTTCCTCTGCAGCTTCAACCTTAGGTTCACTAACATCTCCATCATCTATATTTCTTTCTGTTGTTAATGCATCCAATCTATCTTGCATCTGTTATGCAGCTTCCATTACTTCAGCATTTGTAATAGGCCGTCCTCTTCCACCATGTCCTCATCCTCTTCCATCTCTGAAAGTCATATTAATTTTCCTTCTCCTACTTCTGAGATTCAATTCAGTGTCAATAGGTTTCTGTGATACCACTAATGGTGGCCTAGGTGCAGGCGATATAGACAATCTTTCAAATCAGCCTACTAGTTATTCAATCTCAGGCTGAATTTCTCCTTCTTCTTCAATTGGTGTATTAGTCATCTATTGATAGACTGATTGCTTCATATGTTTCCCCTTCTTCCTAAAAGCATCACGTTTTCCTTCCAAATCACCTCGACCCTTATTAACAAGAACAAATCTTCTTTTCCACTATCAGAACCATAATCCCTTAGAAATTACAAAATATACAATTGGAAATTATAAGTGGTCATAGTGCTAATTCCCAAGAATTACATTATCAGCTGGTTTACAAAGGGAAATATTAACCCCAGACATACACTATCGGTCTGACTTTCAAAGAGATGCGCTATACCCATCACCACTATCGGTGCTTTAACTATCGGCCTTCCGATAGCCTTTTCCCCAATGCGATAACACGTGACCTCTCGTGTATCACTATTGGTAATTTAAATACACCACTGCTAGGTTCCTCCCACTCTGGGCTTGTGATGCGATAATCCTTGCGGACCTGACAACCTTTCCACTCTTCTATATAGTATTTTGGGTCTGAGCTGTCAGAGTTTCAGACTTCGGCGGTTTCAAAGGTCCTTCCCACTCTACTATGGTTCTACGATGCGATAATGGTTCGGACTCGATATGGGTATGAACGGGATTCAATAATATTTCATGTCCAAAACATCGTTCATGGTAAGTCTTTTCACGGTTTTCCTGTGTCAACAGTGTTTCCACGGCAGAACTCAACAACACATGTAAGAGGAGTAGACATATCGATATATGGAAAAAAAAGACACCATTAAACTTAAAGAAAGTATCAATAAGAAAAATAGAGCCGAATCATCATTAGCAAGGTTCAGAAGTAAAGAACCACAACCAATACACATACAAATTCCAGTTGACAGAGAACCACCAATTCCAATGCACCGAGAGAGTTTCAATATGACAATGTCTCCAGGACCTACTAACTCAGAGAAGTCCCATTATATCCTTTTTAAATTATAGGTAAAGCCCTATCAGTCCTTATCCCTTACAAAAGCATGACAATTACATAGAGCGATTAAAGCAATTATCCGTAAAGCTTACTACAGCTTATCCATAAAGCAATTATTACAACATGATGTCATTCTTAAATTTTATCCTTATCCTAAGCTAGAAAAGCATGGAAATTGATGGCTAAAAGACCCCACTCCTTTGCCTGTAGAATTTTATATTTTATTTTTTGTATAAGTTTGAAGATTTTTTCCTCCAAGTCGCATGCTCCTACTTCACGTTGATGGAAAGGGAAAGAAGCATGCTCAATGGTGTCTGGTTAGGACAATAATTCTGGGTAGAGGTGGTGGAGACAACATGTTACTTGGTCAATAGATCACCTTCATCAGTGTTGGAGGATAAGACTCCACAAGAGGTATGGACTGGTAAGAAACCCTCTCTTTCACATCTGAGGGTATTTGGATGTGATGCATATGTACATGTTTCAAAGGGGAAACGAACAAAGTTGGATAGTAAATCTGAAAAGTGCATCTTTATTGTGTATAAGGATGGTTTAAAGTGTTATAAGCTTTGGAACCCAGTAACAAGGAAGATTGTGTATGACCAAGATGTGGTGTTCAGAGTGGTGAAATATGTTATTAAACATGAAGTCCAACCAAAGGAACCTGAGAAGATAGAGTTTGAGCTAAAGGAGGAAGAATCAAACTCTACGGTAGAGGAGGAACCAGAAGATGAATAACCACAAACTCCAGATGTGAAAAGATTAGTTCGAGAAAGAAGGCAGCCAGAAAGGTATATTCCATCTGCTTTCCCTTCAAATTTTTCTTTCTATATTACTGATGATGATCCCAGAATTTTGAAGGAAGTAGTAGAATCAGAGGATGGAAAACTATGGAAATAGGCCATGGTTGATGAAATGGCATCTTTGCACAAAAATGAGGCTTGGGATCTGGTGGAGTTGTCGGGTGGAAGGAAACCCATTGGCAGCAAATGGGTGTTCAAGAAGAGGACAAATGCAGAAGGAAAGGTGGAGAAATACAAAGCTCGATTGGTACTAAAAGGTTATTCCCAGGTGTCGGGAATTGATTTTGGTGATATTTTTTCTCCTCTTGCCAAGGTAGCTTCTATTAGATTACTTTTATCTGTTGTTGCTACTTTTGATTTCGAGGTAGAATAGATGGATGTGAAGATGACATTTCCTCACGAGGATTTGGAAGAGGAGATCTACATGAAGCAATGTGAAGGCTTTGTGGTGAAGGGTAAGAAACAACTGGTATGCAAGTTAAAGAAGTCTCTGTATGGGTTAAAACAATCACCAAGGATGTGGTATCAGAAATTTGATACATTTATATGGGGACTTGGCTTCACCAGAAGCAAAGAAGATCACCCTGTGTATTTTAAATTAATTGGTGACCATGTTATTTATTTGGTCTTGTATGTGGGTGATATGTTGCTAGTTGAAAATGACAAAGAAATTATCCAATATTTGAAAACCCAGTTGTCCTCCAAATTCAACATGAAAGATCTTGGTGCTGCAAACTATATTTTGGGCATGGAAATTAAAAGAGATCAGGCAAAGAGGAAGCTTTGGTTAAACTAGAGGAAGTATGTCGAGACAATATTGCAGAGGTTTAATATGTAACATAATAAATCAGTGAAGGTTCCTATTCCTGTAGGTGTAAAGTTATCTGCTAAATAGTGTCCCAAGACACAAGAAGAGGAAGAGTATATGTCCCATGTTCCATATGCAAGTGTAGTCGGTAGCTTGATGTATGCGATGGTCTATACTAGACCAAACTTTGCACATGCAGTGCGAGTATTGAGCAGGTTTATGTCAAAAATAGGGAAGAAACACTCGACAACAGTGAAGCAGGTTTTCAGGTATTTGCGTGGCACTAGTGATTATAGTTTGTGCTACCAAGGAAGACCAGGATTGGACAAAGTGTTGGATATTCGTCGCTTTGTTGATGCAGACTGGGCTGGAGATCTGGATCAGAGAAGATCTACAAGTGGGTATGTTTTTAACCTATTTGGAGGTGCAGTCAATTGGATGAGTAATAAATAATCCATAGTGGCACTATCAACTACAGAGGCAGAATACATGGCAGCCACTCATGCAAGCAAGGAAGCAATTTGGTTGCAGAGATTGTGTTCAAGTATGGGGTTAGCATAAGGAGCTATAAGGATAGACTGTGACAGCCAAAGTGAAATTTTCTTGGCAAAGAACCCTGCATATCATTCAAAGACAAAGGACATTGATTTTCAATATCACTTTGTGACGGATATGATAGAAGACAAAAAGGTGTTGCTCGTAAAGGTGGACACTTTCAAGAATACTGCAGATGCATTGACAAAATATGTGAGCTCTGAGAAGTTCTCTTGGTGTAGAGAAACAATGGGTGTTGTAGGGCTGGATAAATGGCTAAGTTATCTTGTGGACCCCTGTGGAAAGAAAACAACAAGTGGGAGAATGCTGGGTTATGTTATATTCTTTTCACGACTAGCTCACGGACTTAACCGGGGAGTTAGGAGGGGGGCAAAGCCCCCCCTTCATTGCACCGATTACATAGCGGGGGGAGTCACAGGGGGTTTGAGGGGTGCAGGTAACTCCACTCTATGGGGTCCGGGGCAGTGCCCCAGAAAATTTTGGTTTTGGACCCTATATTAGGTTGGGCGGACATATCTATGGTTTTATGCATGATTTTTGCACATGATTTTGGATGCGATGGTTTTCGATCCATGGTTTTGGACGCGATGGTTTTCGGTCCACGGTATTGGATGCTTCAGCATGTATAAATATGTATGGTAACATTGAAAGGAAAATAATGAAAAATCAAGTTGGTAGTCCCAGTTTTGGGATCCAGGAGAAAATCTCTGTGTATATGTGTTTTATGTGTTATGCTCTCTCATTATTTATTTTTTGTGTTTCAGAATTCATATGGAGGTAAAACCTACATTTGGTATCAGAGCTATTTTGGCTTCAAGGGGACACCTTTGTTGCTGAGGGGTTTCGCTCGGGCCTGTGGTATGCCCTGTTCAGTGGGAGATCTGCGAGATCGATTCTAGTGGTGAAAGAAGATGGCGAGCAATGGAAAGATAGAGATCGAGAAATTTAATGGTCAGAGTTTTGAGTTGTGGAAACTCAAGATGGAGGATCTATTGGTGGATAAAGATTAGTTAATCGAGGTAGATCCAGGTACTAAACCAATGGGAGGGTCTGGTGAAGAATGGAAGAAGTTAGATCGGAAGGCAAAGAGCACAATACGATTGTGTGTCTCAGATTCAGTATTGCTGAATGTATTAGGGGAAGCTACAACTAAGGCTTTGTGGGACAAGTTAGGGACTTTGTACCAATCTAAGTCTCTGGTGAATAAAATGTTCCTACGAAAAAATCTGTATAACCTAAGGATGAAAGATGGAGACTCGGTGACAAAGCATTTGAATGATGCAACTAATATGACAAAAATAACTGTTTTCATTTTTGATGAAAGCTATCTAGTGTAGGAAGGAGGTGTAAACAATGATACAACAATCAAACATGAAACCTACAATAGATTCCTAACTAGATCTTTCAATTTCATTATTCTAATTCAAATCAAAGCATTAAAAGGTGCCAAATCATGTAATGTAATCTATGCATGATTCCCTTGAAAACTATACAAATGTAATATATGCACAATTTCCTTTCCAGCTATGAATATGAAAATTCTAACTATGCAAATGTGATGTATGAAAGATAATTCTTCAAAACAAACACAAGAGGATTCTTATGAAATCAAATGTAATCTCAAATTTTAGGAATAGAGGACTCAAACTGAAATTGGGTGAAAATTCCAAAACTCAAAAGAGATGTCACTCAAAGGAGATTAATACTCGTACACAATTCATCCGTCCTTGGCGATTGGTTTTGGGGGGATTTTTTTGCAAAAATGAAATAAAAATTATGCAATTTCACACTAGGGAATTCCAATTTCACACCCTAGATGAAAATGCAAAGATTTTTTTTTTCTCCACACTTAATTTTCAAAATGAAGAAAACTAAGATGAAAATTCTCAATTACCGATTCAATTGCACTTTTAAGAATGAATAATAAAACAACAATTCATCTAAGTGATCAAGAATCAAACCAAATTAGTTTGTGAGCGACCAAATGATAACAACAAAGAAAAATCAAAACCAACTCTTACCAAAGGAAAACAACAGAAATGGAAACCAAATGGAGTCTTTAGAGAGACCACAAGACACTCAAGACTCAGGGAACTTCAGCTGGAAGTAGGTTGACCAAAGAGAGGCTCATGAACCAAGGAAAAATTTATGCAAAAATAAGGGCCAACACTAGTCCATAAGAGGCACTAGTGTGTTGCAACGTTGGTGCAGAGTCGGTCACGGTGAGGTGCAACACTCTCTCAAAGGTACAATGGGTGCATTAAGTCTGGGAAAAAGAATTCCGACATAAAAATTGCAAAAAATGCTCAATGAAATAACTTCCTAGGTCTATTCTTGGTTGGATGATACAAAAAAGGTCTGTCAAGAAGGTAATATAACACAATGGACAAAGACATCACCAAGGGAATACTCTGTTCTCTAGCAGAGTCACCAATTTCTTATATGAGATTTATGATTGTGGACAAAAGTATCTCCCCTAGGTCAGTGGATAACCTAGAAAAACAAAGAGAGAAGGAACACAATTCTTTTCCTTAAAGTAAGTAGATGACATAGTGGGGCATACCTAGAATCATTCACACAGTTTGCTCCTTCTTTACCTTGGACGCTCCAATTCCAACTCTAAATGCAAAAATTTGAACTTTCATAGTCATATAACACAAGCTAAGAAACTACGAGATCTATGCAGTATCAGCTAAGTACTTCATTCAATAGATGAACATGGTATTGAAATATATGAATTAAAAACATCATATATAGGAAAACAATGAATTCTTTACATTGATATAAATGGAAGGAGATTACAACCATAAGTAGCAGTTGAACTTGTAGAAGACCTCCTCCAAGTTGTTGACTTGTCCTTTTCTTGTCACAATATGCACCTCTAATCACACTAAATGCATGAGATGATGACTACTCACTACATCAGCATAAGGCAAAATCACTCTCCAAAATCCAATCCCCAACCACATAAAAGGTTGGGAATATATAGAGAAGTAGGGTAAGTCTGGAGTTCTTATCCAATTACCAATATAGGGTAAGAGATCCACCTTTTATGGAGGGATAGGATCAAAGGATGAGTGGTGAAAACTACAATGTAGGGAAGGATAGGATCTGAATGTTTTTTCTAAGGTAAGTAGTTGTAACATGTTCTAGAAACTCCTAGAAGGGGAAGCTTTCAAAATCCCAATCATTCTCCCATATTTCTAGAATCAATGGAAGTGCAAAGGGGAGTAACCTACTGGTGACCAACGTAGGCCATAGTGGATCAACCTGCTGGTGAATGCCCCCTACTAGGCTTACAGGGAGCGTTGGTCCTTATATGGGCTAAGATGATGCGGTTTAGGGTTGACATTCTGGGAAATGAAAGGTACATGCTTAGGACTTTGTGTAAGATGGTGGCAAGGGGGAATAGGATGTTGATTGATCCCATTAGGAATCTCACTGATCAGATGTGAAAAAATTCCCTATAACACCTGGAATTCATATTCAATTGGTAAAATATGTTCGTCGGCTCACTATGATTGCTAATCAGTACAAAAATCCTACTAAGAAGATAGTGCTTTCACATCTTCAAAGCATCGATGATCACTGCCAGCTCAAGGTCATGTAATTATGCTTGTTCTCATTTAGTTTTTATGACTCATATTACACTCAACAATGCAATCTTTGAAATGGGAACTGTAAACTCAAAATGAGAACTATATGAAAAAAAACCCCAAGAAAACATGAAAAAAACCCGAAATCGAAAAATGTGAATGTTGGAAATTTTATTTTTTTCAACATTTTAACAATGGCAGTAAAAACCAATAAAAACCAATTCTTTTTGTGCAAAAAACACCCTAAAAGAAAAAAGTCTTGATGTTGTAATAACAACATTTTTTTTCGAGGTACATTTTCAACATTTTTTTGCAACGACGTTAACGATAAAATGTCATGACTCAGAAAACCCACAAAAATTTTACAAATTTTCAACCATGGAATTAAAACCAAAGATCATGATTACAAAAAACCTTAGGTTTTCAATATATTTCAACCATAGCATGAAGAGAATTTTCTATGACTATTTAAAAAAATAAAATGAATTCTTGAATGAAAGATTCATTATAAGAAGAGTAATTTTTTTTTTTTCAAATTCTAAAACTATAACGACTTAAAAAACTTAGCCTAAGAAAACTTGACACATTGCAACAAAAAATTAAAAGTAAACCATCAAATTGACACACAGTGTAGGAAAACTGACCTATTCAAATGAAAGCTTGAAGACTAACCATTAAACTGACACATTGTGGGGTTGGAATCGATACATTATAATAGAAACTTTAAAATCAACTATGAAATTGACAGATAATGAGATTGGGTTGCTAGTCGAGGATCAACATGAAGCTGTAGGAAAAAATAAAATAAAACAAAATAATAGATAAATAAAAATGAAAAATACAAAAGAAAATAAAAATTAAAACATTGAATAAAGCAAAAGACGAAAAACAAGTAAATTAAAAGACATACTAAAACATAAAAGAATGAATCACTTAAAAAAACAAAACAAAAATTAAGATATCGAAAAACTAAAAACCTAAAACAAAAACAAAACAAATTAAAAAATAATAACAAAGGAAAATATATATTAGAATATAATCAAATTAAAAACATGGCAAAAAATATATAAAAAAGGACCAAAAAGAAAAAGAGAAAGAAAAAAACATAGAATTGTAAAAGAGAAAAATTTAATACATTTTTTAACAATTATATAAAAAAGAAACAAATAAAAAAAAATACAAGAAATTATTTCTAAAATAAAGTAAAAGATCATAAGAAAAAAAATGATACGTGATAATTACAAAATAAAAAAACAAAATAAAACATCATTAAAAAGTTATAAAAATTGTGAGAACTTAAAATAAAACATTAAAACATAAAAAATAATAAGAAACATTAAAACATAAAATGGGTATTAAAAATTAAATATTGAAAACAATTTTGAAAAAAATAATTAAAAATATTTGAATCATAATTTTTTTATTAAACATAAATCTTTAAAAAAGAAAAAAAATTCGAAATTCAAAAAATGGCCTGGCAAGGCCCCTGTCGCCTGACCCCCGTTGTAACGCGCCACGGCTTGCGAGTCGCATAGGCGTGCCCACTGAATGGATGAGCTAGCAAAATACACAGAAGTGCGACTGAATGGATGAGGCATACAAATGCAGGCGAGGTGCGGTTGCATGGTATATAGGTGGGCGAGCTACCCGCGAGCCGACTGAATGAAGTTGTGAATGGGCGAGCAAAGGAGGGGGTGGTCCCGCGAGCTGGGCGGGCCGACCTACCCCTTGAATGAGTTTGCAACAAAGCAGCAAGTCGGCCAGGCAAATGGAACGAGTCGGTCGGGTGGCACAACTCACCCACCCACCATATATATTCTTGGTGCGAGTTGGGAGGCAAGGATCATCATCGAATGAGCTCGGAAGTGGAGTGCAAGGAGCAGGCATAGTAAGGCACAGAAACATAGGGTGTTCATGCACCCGCTCATCGGGCATACAGACACGGGGACTTGGCATGAGTTCGGTGAATGGTGGTGAGTCGGGTGGAGGGCCGCATGAAGGCACGCCCACCTGATGAACCATGTAGACTTCGAGTGGAGGGCCGCATGAAGGTGTTCTTGCCCAGCATGGGTAAATGACTCGGGTAAGGAGAGTTGGGTGGAGGGCCACATGAAGGCGCGCCTGCTCGACATGTGCACGAGTTGTGTGAAGCTGGACGACCAACCAAGGGTGGCGGGTGACCCAGGTATGGGCGCCCGTGCACGCTGAGTTGGGCAAGTGGAAAATGGTGAAGTGTGGATTGTTGGTGTGACCACCGTGCAAGGTGTGCACGAGGTGGGCACATGTTGGAAAAAGACATGTGTATAACGCCGGTGGAGCATTTGCTCCCGGTCAGCTATTTTCACATAAATTCATAATAAAACATTATTATTGCATGTGATGGTGTCCTCTCTGCTATGTTGAATGTTATGATGTTAATGGATTCTGCACATTAATATTGTTAATGAAAGATGATGAATGTTAGGTGTAGTTCGCAATCGTAAGTATTAGCGAAAAGAAAACGGTTGGTAGTGCCGCACCTCGCTATAGTATGGTTGGAAGAGTACTGCCAGTGTAGGGGCATGACAGGTGGTATTAGAGCTGGTGAACTGTATCAGGGCGCTAATTCTACAAAGACTAAAGACTTGGCAGGGAGTTCAAGTTTTGCAGGTGACAGGTGGAATATTAGGGTAGTTCAAGTGAATGGTGAATCAAGTTTAGCAGAGGTGAAGCTGAGTGGTTGGGCCAAGCTGATCAACAAGATATGGCAAGTTTGGAAGAATGTGAAGGGAATCCCTTGCTTACCTTATATAGGTTGAGGTGGATGAAAGAAGAGAACCCTCAGATTCAAAAGGAAGTTGATGTCTTGGAAAGAAATGTTGAAGATGAACTTCTTCAACACTGTTGGACAATGGAGCAGGATGAAGTTGCAGATTGTACTAACAAGGAAGAGGAAGCCGTGATGATTGAAGATGTTGCAGATGTGACAACAATAGAGGATGAACTTGAGATTCATTAAGTTGGACCAAGATCGTGTAGTTTGCAGACATGGATGGATGAGGATACTCACATGGAGGAGCCTCATGATGATGAAGTAAGTACTATTGATGCTTGTGTTTCATTGAAGCTTTTGGTGGATGGACCATATGCAAGGAAGAGCAAAATCAGTTTGCCGATGCAATGGAGGATCTTACCATGGTTGTCGATGATGAGACCTTGTATGGAGAAGCAAGGATTGTTGACTGTTATAGGACTTGTTGGGGTTGTTTGTGACCTTATGATAGAAGGCACAAGGGCCCGTGATAAGGGAGGAACATGATGATCGTTGCGAAAGATTGGGTCATGCTTTAGCCACATGGAGAATTGGGTAAGTGCTCGACATGAATCATGGATAGATTGGAGGGCACACACTTGAGGCATGATGATACTTGGGTGGAATTCTCATGGCCGAGACCAAGAGCAAGTCTTGGTGAAACCTTTCGTGGGGGAGCTATGATGGAGAGACTCATGATATGATGATGATGATATGGTTGGTTAACCGAGTTCACTAGATCGAGGATTGCAGGCTTGGATGGGGGTGACCAATTGTTGTGATAGGTCTACTTGGTTGGAATACACCGGCAACTTAGTCATTGACATCAGGTTGGAGACATGGAGCATGGCAGTCTTATGCATGGACATTATGTAGGAGCACTTGTAGAGGTGTCACTTATGGGAATTCAATGAGGAGTGCCAAGGCAGGGATGTTGTGTAGGTAGATTTGCTGGTGTGACATGGAGACTTATTATTTATGATCCAATGGAGAGTTTGTGAACTCTTGTACAACAAAGCCATGGAATTGGATGGAGTTGTGAGCAGACCATGGAGCATTCCTACTGCATGGAGAGATGAGTCATCTTGCAGAGACCTTTGGGCCAAGACTTGTATGCCTGCTGAGATGTTGGTTGGAGATGATTCATGGAGCTCATGATGACATGAGATTGTTGTGACTTTTGGGGACTTCATATATAGTGGACTTGGAGGATATGATACATTGAGGAGTTGAGGTTAGAGACTTTGATGCAGAATGAGATGCATACTTTCAATTACATGTATGGGTGTGGCTTGGAAGAGTGACTTGATGAGGAGGATTGATATGAGACACTTTGGAGTGATGGAGTTACAACACTGATGATGCCTTGGTGGCAACATTTGGGCATGGGTTGAGCCGAGACTCAACCACCTTTGACACATGGGAGCTAATTGATCTATGATCATGGGTAGCACATGGATAGATGAGACAGGTGTATACTTGTTTCTATGACAGACTTGAGGGATGGCACATTACAGATATGATGGAGGTTGCTCCATGGACCTGGATGTGGCACATCGAGAGTCGGGGTTCTGATGAGAGGATCTCTTCACTTAGAGGAGATGGATATTTTGCAGATGGACGATGATGTTGGGATAGATGCGGCTGATTTCATGCAGCACATTGACACCAAACATCATGGACAACATGTCGCAAATGAGATGAAGACTACTTCATGGACCTAAGCATGGTTTATACTTATATGGAGATGGATTCTTGATCGAGTTGAGGATGTGACAGGATGTTTTGAGAAATGACTGGTGATGGCATGAGGATGTTCACTCTCATGGTTTGAGCGTGACGGTTGGATTAGCTACCCAACTACTTCGAAACGTGGGGACGCGTAGTGTGCAGAGATGTGTTAGAATCGTGTTGGACTATCATGGTAGCAGTTCACACGATGACGATACATGATGAGGTTGACAAAATATGTTGCAGGAAGCATGTAGCTTGAGATGGAGGGGCCAACCTTCCACGATGGGAGCAGCATGTGCAGATTGTGGCAGGGTGGTTGATGATCATGGATTGAGATGATTTTCCAATGAATGACATACTGATGGAGTATATGCCTTGGTATGGATATCTTGGTGATGGATGGTTGATGGGATGAGATATTGTCGGGGACGATAATGACTTCAGGTGGGGGAGGATGTAAGGGCCTGTGGTCCGGGTCACCTTCACTGTGCGAAGTGCGCATGAAGAACATGTGAGAAATGTGAAGTGAGCAAGCCAAGGATGAGTTTATAAGGTGTTGGCCGAGTTAAGGGGGTGGTCCCATGAGTTGCACGGGCCGACCCTCCTCCTGGGTGAGACAACACATTGTGAACGAGTCGGCTTAGGCGTTGGGCATAGGTCAGTCGAGTGACACAACCTGCCACCCGCCCTTATATATTGGCATGCATTTGTGTAGGCAAAGGCATCAATCAATCGATCATCAGAAGTTCGATCAAAGGAGTTCTGTGGTGTGCAGATGAGCCTGCATGACAGGCAAAACTTGGGTGAGAAACTTGTGCAGAAAAGTTGGGTGAGAAACTCGTGCAGAAAACTCATGCAAGAAAACTCGGGCAAGGTCATTCAGGCAGAACTTGGTGAGGTTGTTCAGGCAGAACTCGAGTGAGGTCATTCAGGCAGAACTCAGGCAAGGTCATTCAGGCAGAACTTGGGCAAGGTCATCGGGCAGAAAACTCGGGTGACGTCGTTTGGGCGAATTAGGTGAGGTTGTTCGGGTGGACTCGAGTGAAGTCGTCGGGCGACCTGGGTGAAGTCATGTGGCGACTCGGGTGCAGTCGTGTGGTGACCTGGGTGAAGTCGTTTGGGTGAACGAGTTTGGGTGAAGGTGTTTGGGCGGACACAGTGAGTTGTGCGAAGGTGACTTTGGTGAGTTGTGCGAAGGCGCGAGTGAACGTGCGAACGGGCGACTGGGTGAGGGTGTGCTGTGCACATCGAAACAAAGGATCGTATGGATGAGCGACCTAGGTAGGGCGCGTCATGCATGAAAAAATGGTAGAAATAGTGAAGTGTTGGAGTTGTGAATGGAGGTGTGACTCGTGTGGAGGCGCTTGTGTGTGGGGACTTGGTTACGACAAGGCGCGCCCAAGTTGGGAAAACAACATGATCGTGCAATGAGGTGAATGAAGGTTTTGTGAGTCGTGTGGCAATGGTGTGGAGGTACCGACGAGCTGGACAACTGAGTTTGCCCAAAGTTGAAATTTGGCTAAGTGTAAATTTGGGGTTTCCCAAGATTTAACTTGTACTTATAAAAGAAGATTATATATATTGAGTTGGGCAGACTTATATTGCAGGGAGTTGCCCCTCCCTTTATACTATTGTGCATTTCTATTGTATAATGTTGTTGATGATAAATGTGTATGGGTTTTCATCTATATAAAGGAAAAAGATAATACTTGGTAACGAAAAATAAGCTAATTACAGGATGTTAGGCGTAGTCTACAATCGTAAGTATTGGTGAAAAGAAAACGGTTGGTAGTGCCGCACCTCGCTATAGTGCGGTTGGAAGAGTACTACCAGTGTAGGGGTGTGACACCTGTGGCCCAAGGAGCCCCAAGGAGTGGAGGCTCAATTCCAAAAATCGAGCCTTCACTCCATGTCCCATTCAACTAGTAGGGTGGGGCCTTGGAGCGCCCTTTTTTTAATGTTTTATTTTTTTTTAAGATTTACGGTTTTATAAACTTCTTATGATTTAATTTTTTAATTAATGTTTCCTTAAATAGTTATATATATATATATATATATATATATATATATATATATTATGATTTTTATTTTTTTAATGATTTTTATTTTGTTTTTATTTTATATAATTTTAAATTTATTATCATTTTTAAGTTAATTATTATTATTATTATTATTATTATTTATCTATTTATTTTTATACACTTTTATGTTTTTTTTTCTTTTCCTTTTGTCATTTTTGATATATTTTTATTCATTTTGCCATGTTTTTATTTGATTATATTTTAATATATATTTTTCTTTGTTATTATTTTTTATTTTTTGTTTGTTTGTTTTAGGTTTTAGTTTTCTAAATCTTTTAATTTTTCCTTTTTACTTTTTTTTTTAAGTTATGTTTTGCTTGTTTAATGTTTTAAGATATTTTTTTATTTACTTATTATTACTTTCTAAAGTAGTGTTAATTTTTTGTTTTTTGTTTTGTTTTCAAACCGATTTCATTATTTTTCAATTTTATAATTGATTTTAAAGTGTCAAAAATATGTCGTAAAAATAATGTTGATGCTTTTCAAAATCCACATGAAAATTACCAAAATAAAAAAAAAAATATTAACAACTTATACATTAGAACATTAAAAGTTTAAAAAATAAGTGCTCTAAAAAAGAGGTTGATGCCTCATCAACACTTTTCCAAATCAACATGAAAATCATTGACATTTTTAAAAAAAAATTCATAAGAAAAATTAAAGCTCTAAAATATGTTTAAAAAAAAGGTTTATTCTGAATCAACACTTTCCAAAATCGCATGATTTTTTTGCTACCTCAAAAAAATGGGTAATCGTATCAATTCTTGTTTCAAAGTTTACATTATTATTTCATGTCCTTCCTGCATAAGGACTCCACCAAGTCCTATCTTGCAAGCATCTATGCACACCACAAACTCTTTTTTCAGATCTTCAATCTTTAACACTGCAACATTTGTCAACAATTACTTTAACTGATAAAAACATTTTGCACATTCCTCTGTACATTGAAATTTCTTACCTTGCCTCTCCAATGACATAATATGATATGCAATCTGAGAAAATTTCTTGATGAACCTCCTATAATAAACTGCTAACCCAATAAATGATCTTACCTCTTCCAAATTTCTAAAGGCTTCCCACTCCATGATAGCTCTTATATTTTTTGGATACACTGCTATACCTTCCTTGGAGACCATGTGCCCCAAGTAATGTACCTTTGTCTGAAGAAAACTGTATTGGTTAAGCTTGGTATACCATTTATTCTCTCTTAGCAATTTGAACAGTCCTACTAAATGTTCAGAATGATCTTCCTCATTTTTAGAATATATCAATATGTCATGAAAGAATACAATAACATACTTGTCCTGATATGGACACAACACACTATTCATCAAGCACATAAATATAGTTGCAGCATTAGTCAAACCAAATGGAACTACAACAAACTCATAATTCCTATACCGGATCCATAAAGTTTTCTTGTAGATGTCCTTTTCTTTAATCCTTACCTAATGATATCTGGATCGTTGATCAATATTCAAGAACATTGCTTCTCACTTCAAATTATCGAATGAGTCATACATCTTCAACAACGGATACCTGTTCTTGAGGGTCACCTCATTCAACTAGCTATAATCAATGCATAACCTGAGAGTACCATCCTTCTTCTTCACAAACAATATTGGTGAACCCTAAGGTGATACACTTGGCCTAATGTATCCCTTGTCAAGTATTTCCTCCAACTACAACTTCAACCCTACTAACTTAATACAAAATTTCACTTCCCTGTGAGGTGAAAATTCTAAAACCTCTTTTGGAAACATGTACTGAAACTGCTACAAGATCCAATACCTGCTCAATACCTCAGTATCCTCATCCTCCTTACCTTTATCGCTAGAAATATGCACTGCAAATAACACACACCCTTTTCTCTGACTGCACTTCACCTCCATAGTTGTGACCATTCTAACTGGTGTAGCTTTCTTCTTACCTTGCAAGTTTCCTTATTCTTCATTATCATCCAAGCACTTAAAGGCTTTGTCATAAAAATCCACCTTAGTCTTGTGAATATACAACCAATCAATACGCAATAGAATACTATATGATCCCAATGGAAACATATTCAAATGCAATGATGTAGGCATACCATTCAACTCAAATGCACAAGCTCTTACCTAGTGAGGAACTCTTTTATTTGTACCTGTATCCAACTACACTGACCAAGATTATATGTGCAATTATTTATTAAAACCACACTTATCCACCATGTCGGAAATAACATAACTATAATTAAATCCAAGGTCAGTCCAAATAGAAACAACTTGATCACAAATCTTATCGTCCATATCGATAATTGATGCTTGGTGATCTTCCTGCCTTTTATCCAATGTTGCATAGATACAAGGAATACTTTTCCCAACATCCCCAACAATATGTTCTTCATGTGCACTGTAAACTCCATGCATACCACCTGCATTCTCCCAACAATCCCTCTTAAGATGTTCCTCACCACATGTCCAACACTGCAACTGTCTCATACAGTCACCCCTGTTCGGCTTCCCTCTAGGCTGTGACCCATGTCCCTATCTAATTACGTTGAACTTCTTGAAAGGTGCAACACTCTCTTTCTCACTTGCATCTCGAGGTCTTGTTCTTCATAACTTCCATTTACCTTCAGCTTTATCTTTCCCTTTCCAACCTTATTGTGATTCTGTCTTATGATTTTCATCCTCATAACTGTGCCTTACTTTCCCAAAAACTTCCATAAGTGACCAAGGCTCATCATACTCAATCCAATCTCTAAATGCTAATGGAAAACCACTAATAAATTTATGAACTTTAGCTTTTTCATCCATAAGATATGGTACATACCTCAATAGCTCCAAGAACTTGGTCATATACTACATGTCTATCCTCGACCCATATTTAGCTCATAGAGTTCCTTGGATTTGTTATCATAGTACCTCTATGAAAAGTACTTCTTGTTAAAGAGTTTCTTGAATTCATGGCAACTCAACTCCTATGTCTTGATGTCCTTGATCCACTTCCCATCTTCCCACCAAATTTCTCATTTCCCTTCGAGGTTGAAGATAACTATTTTTGCCTTCATATTCTCTCTCTACTCATGCAACTCAAAAAAAATCTTCATCCCAAGTAACCATTCTTTTGCACCTTCTGACTTCTTCAAATCCCCATTAAAATTAGGTGGTTTTTCTTTCTTTAACTCATCTGATAAATATCCCCTTGTCACTCCTCCTGTAAGGATGATAATGATGACCATCATAGTGCCTATCAAAACAAGGACTAGAATAGAACCTCTGTCCATCATCTCTTCTATTCAAAGTATCTAGGAACTTTCCATCTCTCATCATGTCCTCTCTATCTATCCTATGCCCACCAAGAGACTTACTACCATATGCCCCATTAGTCCTATCCTCCTTCCCATGGCTAATCTGAAGTGGTCCATGTCTCTGAAATTCTGATAAACTCTAAAGGATTACTGCATTGAATTTTTCTTGTTTCTTCTGTGCCTAAATGATCGTGCAATTATCTGCTTTGCAACTCCTTGTTTCTACCTTCAAACTTCTCAAGGTGTTTGAATAAAATATATAGGAAATAATGTAAATGATAATAATAGAAAATAATGATTAGTTAATTAGTAATTATGTTTAATAGGCATGTCGGAATGAGACATGACTCTCCATGAAGAGGAATATACCTAGTATATAAGAAGATCACTCACTCTCATTTGTATCATCATTCTTACTCCTACATTTTAATATATATTCTTGTTATCTCAATGGAGATCTTTATGTTCCAAGTCTTCTAGAGTATTTAACCTAAAGAACGAAATTTGTTCGTTCCATTTGGTATCAGAGAAGTTCGATCCATTGGCCACTCCACCGCTGCACATAACCTCGTTCTCTGATCCAGGTCCTTGGCCATAAAAATCATCAACCTTGTTGACATCGTGTCTGAAGCATTCACTACAGTAGGCTTGGAGTTTCTCCATCACTGATTCGTGACGGCCCTTGGCTATTTAGAAAGAATATATATATATATATATATATATATATATAAAATAATAAATAAATAAAGAGAAAGAAAAAGAAAAGAAAATAAAATGGAAGTTAAAAAATTGAAAATAAATTTATTGAAAAAGAAAAAGAAAAAATTAAAATTAAGAAAATTATCTAAAAAAAACAATTTTTTCTTTTACATAAAACAAAAAATATTATTTATATATATATATATATATATATATATATATATATATATATATATATATATATATATATATATATATATATATATATATATATATATATATATATATATATATATATATATATATATATATATATCTAAAACCTACAGCCACGCACGAACAACATGTTTTCGGGCAGGCACACAAAGCACCATGACACATCGACTAGGCTTGACAGTCGCAACCATTGGCATTCAAACTGCGCAACCTAATATGTGGTTTTTGCCTTTGAAACATTGTTGATCCTTGTCGACCTCAAAAATCCCTCATTGAACTGGTCTCAATCCCATTCAACCACAGTTCAATGCCACCAACAACCACTTGTAGTTTTTCTCTGCAAGGTTTGTCGCTACTAACAATATGTTTCTAAATACAACTAGAAACCATCGGCCAACAAAACCTATGCTGCTTCTTCCACTGCCATTTATTTCGCTTTGTGTCACCAACAATAGCCATCATTCAATTCCATCAATCCTCGCTACAATACCATTGCATAGCTGTAATTTCTCAATGATAAACTATTGTAAAGCCACAATCAACAACTGAGTTGACCAAGATCTAATCAGTATCTATGTTATTAAAAAAAGACATGTTGTTGAATAGATATGTCTGTACATATTTGTTAAGTTGTATAATTCCATAGCCATCCATATGGCCTATCCAATGTTCGTGCATTTTATCAACCGTCTTGGAAGGGGATAGTGGCCATTTGAAAGGATTGTGAGTCGTGACCCTTCTTGAACCATTTCGAAGGGGAGTGCATGGTTCTATATATATCTATATATAAAGGTTTTGATTATTAAAAAAAAAGAGAAAACTAATAAAGTATATCAATAAGGTTTCATATTATATTAAAAAGATTAAAAAAAAAAAAGGGTTTAGTTGCATAGGTTACCCAAGCACAAGTTACAAAAGAGAAGCATTTTTATTTTAATAAAAGTATATATATATATATATATATATATATATATATATATCAAAAATAAGTTCATAAAAAAATTAAAAGGACTTCAAAAAAATTATGTTAAAAAAAAAATCTAAGTCCGTCTCATAAATGTAAATGGAGTCTAATTAGGAATTGAAGGAATTAAGATTTCCAAAAACTTCACATAATTATGCTTTAGTGATATTTAGAATTAAAGGGTCCATTACGGGAAAAGTTGTCGCTATTTCTATCTCACCTACAGAAGTTAAAAATTATATAATGCCTAAAATTGCAAACCAATTAGTGATCCTAGAGTTAAATATAATCGAAAAAATAGATTGTTTTAGCTAACCAATTTAGAGTTAAACATTGAGGATAATACATTTATACTACACTTCTCAGTTCAAAACCTATGGACTGATCAAGGTGACATTATTTTGTGTTCAAACTCGATGGAAACCCTTGGTTCCTTCAACCTGAATATGAAAAATATGTTTTTTACATTTTTTTACAAAAAGAAAAAAATAAATCTACAAGATCTTACAGTGAAGCTGAATTCAGTAATACCAGAAGACATAGAATATATTTCAAATGTATTTTTCAAGAAGGTAAAAAATTACTACAAAATATGCGAAATAAAATTCACAAAATCAATGCTAATAGAGATGAATAAGTTTTTTGACTTAAGGATCATAGCGAAAAATTACTAACAAAAATTAAAAAGCTTAAGAAAGACAGGAAGTCATTAAAAGTCAAGTTAGAACATTGTATTGAAGAGGAGGTATCAAAGTCGCCAGTCATAACATCCCAAGTTGAAGATAAAGAAACAAATACTGAACCAGTCAATAGCAGAACTCAAGAAGAGGGTCAATCAGTTGAAGGAAAAACACACCCACATGTTACAATCTAGATGATGAAAATTCCAAGCGAATATTGTGTACCTAACTCAACAACTATAGTAGAAGAAGGAAATAAAAAAATTTCCACACACCTAATAAGGGAAAGTCAAACCAAAAAGGTTCCTTATCAACATTTGAATCATGAGAGTAGACAACTCAACCAAGTTACCTATCAGGCCCATTCATAACAAAAACAACAAAATGATGTTCCAAAGAATATTGGTGTAACCACAATCTAGTCCTATGATGACAATTCATTACAAATTTCCAGTGATCAGAATTTTCCACAAAAGATTAATCTAGGATGGTGTGGTCCCTTCTCAGTGCAACAATTTTATATATCACTCCAAGGATCATATCAACTTGTATTGATGTAGATGATTGTCTCAAGAAGAGAAGACATTCGAACCCGAAAAAGAGATCAAGCATTTTTCAGCAAGATTTGAGGACAAATCGTTTTTAGGAGGAAGGCAATGTTATGAATAAAATATATAGGAAGTAATGTAAATGATACTAATTATAAATAATTATTAGTTAGTTAGTGATTAGGTTGAAGAGGTGTGTCTAAATGAGACACGACTCTCCATGAACAGGAACCTTCCTAGTATATAAGAAGACCTCTCACTCTCATTTGTAACATCATTCTTACTCATACATTTTAATATATATTCTTGTATCTCAATGAAGATCTTTATATTCCAAGTCTTCTAGATTATTTAACGTAAAGAACGAACTTTTTTCATTCCAAGAGTGCTCACCACCACGCTACTCATATGACTCATAGGGAGAGTCTTGCGAATTGTAGTCTACCATCTTTCTAGTCATATTTGATATTCTTCCTACAAGTACACCACGTCACCTAAACCAAAATATAAACATACTGAACATACCTTAGTATAGTTCGGGGATGATATCTCATCTACTAGATCAACCAGATTAGCACAATATATGTATAAACATAATCATGTCATCATATAAATGTCATTTTAACCATTATCCAGTTATTGATGCATGACTATACCAACCACATATCATGACCTCATGCATGAAAACTACAACCTTATCAATGTATGCATAACAACATATAAACATTGACATGCATGAGTAGTGCATAACTCACATACACTCATGATGACAACATCCAACAACACACCATCAAATTTCACATGGCGACACCACTACCACCATGACCACTACCATGCATACACAACAAGTACACATACAACAAGCATAAAGAACACATATGAAACTCACATGAATGCATGACCAACATACATCGCTCATCCAATCCAAGGGGTGAACCATGCTCTGATACCACTCTATAACACCCTCCTCCCACATTTACTGAAGCTACCTAGTCCACTTCAGTAAACATGTTACGAGAGGCTACTATGATGTGATTCAACTCCCCATGTATAGTTAAATAAGTGGAACTGACAAAAAATAACCAAATTGACCTTCCACACATGCTACAAAACCTTCAGGAGCCAACCAACCCTTCCATGTGACCAACCCCTAAGGAAACTTGACATTTTACTAATATGGACCCTCATCTGCTCCCTTGACAAGCCATGCATCTGATTGAGGCCTTCTAGTCACTCCCACAACAAGGAAGGTCAACGACTGTGGAATATTTTAGCTAGTTATGAGCCAGCAAGCCCAGATTCTCAGCCACTTTTCCAGGGCTAGGTCTCAGGCCACTTCCCATAACTCCATGAAACCTTTAAGAATGATAAATAGCACTGAGACAAGGTTACTAATGCAAAAGAATTATCAATGACTTGACTAGACTCCTACTATCCATGACAGGATTTTGTCAAACATGTCACAAATATGAATTCTATAGGTCATGACAACATATTTAAGCATAGGGGTCTCACACTTGTCATAGATTCGTAAAGAATCCTTGATGTCTCATCACAATACCTACATTATCATCTATTAGATCATATATTCTTTGTTCATTAATTTACTAGTCAACACATGATTAGAGCCATACATCATAATTGTCACAAAACATATTCATAACCAACATATAAAAAACATAAATAACAAGGATACAACAACCATAAATACCACATACGAGGCAATACATTTACACATGAAATACCAAAGAGAAGAAACTCTTATTAATGAATGCATAAGCCAACTAGTTTTGGCACTTCCACGAACCATCCAACCATAGATTGGCTGAACCAAATATTTGTTTTAGCCAATCACTCCTATTCCATATTCCAATCACAAATTTAAGACTAATAACCAAAATCAACTAGGGATACTCGAGGCTAAACCACCTCAACCCTCATCAATGGAACTAGGCTTTACCGCAATCCCCACTAGACCACTAGACCCTAAGTAAACATGGATGCCTTTGGATCCCTCCACCTAAACAGTGAGGAATTTTCTTGCTTCCTAGTCTTTAGGCTTTACCATATATGTTTCCATACAATGATTAAGGATTGCTAAGCCTAATAAAGGCTCCGCCCTCCGGGATTTACTGTATATCCTTCCATTTACTAGTTGAGGATTCCTAGGCATGATCAAGGGTAGACACCTCTAGGCTTTACCATATATCCAACCATTCACTAGTCAAGGATTCCTAGGTCCACTCAGGCACACAAAATCAGTCTTTATTGCAATCCTACATACATTATTCCTATGATTCCTAGGCCTTCTGTTCTTTTTTTCATAGACCACCCAAATCAGCTTCACTCCTATTCATAAATCCAATGCAATCAAATACAAGAGATCCCACCACACCATGGTTATCCAAAAAAGGTAAGACAAGGCTAAAGAACACTCTCACACTTGGAAAAACCCATTCCCATGATAGTAAGAGAACTAATAACGCACATGCATAACCATGCATGCCAAAAATAGCAAGAAAATCATACATACAACTCGATACCTACAATAATCCCATTGTAGTCACTCGATCCTTCTCTTCCTTGCTTGATCTTTGCTTGCCTTTTCCATCTTTCCTTTTCTTGATCCAATGTTGAAGTGCTCATAGAAAACTCTAAGTGTCCAAGAGTGTGAGAGAGAAAGAATAGAGAGAGCTCCAAAACTGAATTGACAAAAGATACCAACTAATCCTCAGAAGCCTTTTTATTAATGAAGCCTCTATTTTTTTCAATTTTCCATTATTTTTCCTTTATTTTCCTCCTCACATGCAACATGTGACCGTTCACCTTCCTTTTCTCATAGTATCCATTATTTTCATAAATAAATTTCCAAAAATTCCATTTTTCATTTCTAAAGCCTTTGTCATTTCCTTTTCACATTTCCATAGCCATAATAACCAAATGAACACCCACACTAGGATGTCTTTCCCAACATTCATCTTAGAATAAGTATCCCATGACCACAGTTATTATTTAACCTTTATTAACTTTGCTTACATGGAAATTTCACCAGGGTTGTTACAATTTATATATATTTTTCCCTTGATTTCATAGCTTCCTCTAGTGTTTGACCTTAAAATATCCACTCACACAATTTTATTTCATACTTGTTCCTTCATACCCATATTCCTCATTTGTGGGGTACCTTGCATTCTACTGTGACCCCCATTATTACTCACTGACCAAACGATTTATGCCACTCTTAACAATGGCTTTTTATCACAACATGGAGAACCATAATTAATGGTATCAACATTTTAGGTCTAGTTCAATCCCCATAACACTAATGGCCCTTTTGCAAAACTAGTCATCAAATTTTAGTTTTAATTTTCCTTTGTCAACAATGAACATGTTTTAATCCCTTTTATAGTGTATCTCTTATATCAAAGTTATATGCCCTCAAGTATGGCATCATTTTAGATCATGTATTACAGGAAATAAGGGTGGTTGCAAATTAATGTTCGTCTCTCATGGCACGTTAATCAAAATTAAAACATGCAAAAAAAAATATTTACTTGGAGTGACTATTATATGTACTTAATTTGAAGATCATGTAAAAAAATGAAATGTAGGGAAATGGATTAGCTTTCCAAATGTGTAAGTAGTATTTATATAAATTTGTCTAACTATGTGAATTTGGAGTTTCCGTAATAGGGGTATGTTATTATGATGTGGGATCATAAACCCCCAACTAAATATAATATGATATTCAAGAACCTCTAAAAGTTGTTGAACATGTTGTTTCATTGCACTAGAATTGATGTCAACCTAGTGGTCCTCATGATGTCAATCTCGTTGTGGTGGTCATCAGCATATTATTTGTTGACATAGTCCCATGGTGATGGCATTGATGTGGTGCCCCTCATGATCATGATTTTTCATAGATATGTTTTGCTATAGACGCAACGATGGAGTTAATTTACAGGTGTCCTAGGTTTCCACTTGAGGAGTCAGGCTAGGAGTTCATTGTATTGTCGTTATGTCAATAAGTTTGAAGGACTTCACATGATGATCAGTTGAATAGGGTTTGGAGCCTTCAAATGATGGTTAAAAGGCTTCACATGTGGTTTAAGGAGATATATAGGTTTGGGATATGTTTGGAGGTTTAGAGGATGAATTTCAAGAGGAACTAGAGCAGTTTATTTGAGATTTTGGGCTGAAATAAGGATAACTTAGATTTTGTTCATCAAACTTGTATTATAACTTGAGTTTTTTTTTGTGATGCCTATGTTACCCCTCCTATTAATTCCTTCCACAGATGGATAACCTTCATTACTCTATCTAGACTTAGTTTTCCACATTCCTTGCGCATTTGAGTGATTTCAACATGCATATACTTTGGTTTTTTCTCCATTTTATTTACGAGCAGAGTAAAATTGAGTTAGCGATCATCTTGTTGGATTGTGTTATATTCCTTCCATGAATACCAAATGCATGGGGGGTTACAGAGGGTGGGGGGGGGGGGGGTAACCCCCTGCATGGGGTTCGAGGCAGTGCCCTGAGAAAATTGTTTTGGGCCCTATATTAGGTGGGCAGACCTACCTATGGTTTTGTGCATGGATTTTGGGCATGGTTTTGGACATGATGGTTTTTAGTCCATGGTATTTTGCAGATCCGGTGAACTATGGTTATGTTCTAATCCAGGGTTAATCGTTTAGGGTTTATGGATGCTTCGACATGTATATATATGTGTGTTGTAACATTGAAAGGAATATAATAAAAAATCTATTTGGTAGTCCTGGTTTTGGGATCGAGGGGAAAATATCTATGTATATCTATTTTATGTTTTATGCTCTCTCCATTGTTTATTTTATGTTTTTAGAATTCCTATGTAGGTCTTTCACGTAAAATGTTAAAACCTACGTTTTGTTGGGTTGTGTTATATTCTTTCCACGATTAACCTACGTAGTGAACCGGGGGTTGAGAGGGGGGCGAAGCCCCCCCTTTGTTTTGTTGATTGCGTAATGGGGGGGGTCACAAGGGGTTTGAGGGGGCAGGTAGTCCCCATATATGGGGTTCGGGGCAGCGGCCCCATAAATTTTTTTTTGGACCCTATATTAGGTGGGTGAACCTACCTATGGTTTTTGGTCCATGGTTTTGAACGCAATGAATTTTGGTCCATGGTATTGGATGCTTCGGCATGTATAAATATGTATTGTAACATTGAAAGAAGACATATTTCATTAAATATGGAAGTATTCAGTGGATCTAGAATTTAGAACTTTAACTAAATTAAGTTTTTTCAAAATGAGGAATTAGAAAGTCACTTAATTCACTAATTTTAATGTATATATTCACCATTTTTGTGTAAAAATTATCATGATAAACTTTATAAAACAAATTTATATAAACTTGCTAAAAAAAATATTTCACATTTTAATCTTGGATTCCTTACATTATCTATTTTAATATTTTTTATGGTTTATAGTAAAAAGTAAGTTTGTTAAGGTTATTTTATGAAAATAATGATGCATATTTTACTATTATTAATCCATTTAATTATAATCTGATATAATAAATATCATGTATGTGTTAAGTCATGATTATTACTAAGGCAGTGTTGGCACAATTTAAAAGTCTATCACCTTTGCAACACTAGTTATATTATGGTTGAAGATTAAAAAACCCTCAAAGATCATCAAGTTTATACTCATATTAGAATTAAATTTCAATATATTTGTGACGGTACCAACCTTTTTGATTGTTTAACTAAACAAAACTATGATGATATTGAAACACTTCTTTTAATGCTTTTTCAGCATAACAATAAAATTCGAAATAACTTTTAATGATATCTTTTTATCTCCTTATTTACCATAGTTGGTCTTAGTGGATGATAATCATCATTATCACCATCATAATTACATACTATTGTAGAAAGTTTGCACCATTTTAGAGTTGAGGATAAAAATAAATTTATGATCAAACTAAATGTTGAATGTGAGTAGTAGCATAATTTATTTTTATTCATTAAACATACGCTTATGTTAATAAAGAAGTTGATTGAGGCTCGCTTTATGAATAATAGATTAATATGCAAGATATATATTAAGTATAAATTTATTTAATGACAAATGAAATTTTTGGTAATGTGTCCAATATATACCATTATTTAGAACTTTAACTAGATTATATTTTTTCGAAATGAGGAATTAGAAAGTCACTTAGTTCACTAATTTTTATATAGATATTCACCATTTTTTGTGTAAAAATTATCATGATAAACTTTATAAAACCAATTTATATAAACTTGAAAAAGAAAATATTTCACATATTAATCTTGGATTCCTTACATTATCTATTTTAATATTTTTATGGTTTATATTAAAAAGATAAGTTTGTTAAGGTTATTTTATGAAAATAATGATGTGTGTGTAACTATTATTAACCGATAATCCGATATAGTAAATATCATGTATATGTTGATTTACGATTATTACTAAAATAATGTTGGCACAATTTAAAATACAAAATAACTTTTAGTAATATCTTTTTACCTTCTTATATACCATATTTGGTCTTAGTGGATGATAATCATTATTATCACCATCATCATTACATACTATTGTAAGAAGTTTGCACCATTTTAGAGTTAAGGAGAAAATATTTTTTTAGGACCAAATTAAATGTTGAATACAATTTATTTTTATTTATTATTTGTACTTTTATGTAAGAAACGAAGTTGGTTGAGGCTTACTTAATGAATAATATATTAATATGCAAGCTATATATTAAGTATAAAGTTATTCAATGACAAATGATCATAGTAATGTGTCCAATATATACCATCATAGATCCATTTTAAGTGCAATGTAGGGATCAAATTTCAAGTGCAAACACATTTAGAGTGAAAGATACAATGTGTTATTTTTAATTGTTGAAACTATATTTTTGAATGCTAAATAGATTATATATACGCACAAATAATAATTTTTACCATAAGAAACTCTTTTTTATATATATAGATATATATGAAGTTGATATTGACATAAATTAGTTAACATAAATATTCAAATAGTTACTTTTGAAAATTATAAGATTTAAACCTCTGATTCACACATTTTTTTTTTACTTCTAATTACTTTACAAAATATTCTTTGTTTATATTTTTCTATTTAGAACATAATTTTTATTTTAAACGGCACAGAGGGATAGACAAACTCACACATCCCCCCATATTTGGCTGTAAAATGAGCCTCTCGTCTCAATTACTAATCATTTTAATGATCAAAATCAATCATGAATTAGAATAGTAACAAAGTAGTACAATTTGATTATTTTCAAATACAACAAGAAAGAGAGAAAAATGATTAAGATATTTATTACACATGTTTAGTTTTTATCCCTGTAATGTTTAAGGATACTATATTGAAAAGAACATATTAACATTCATCTAAAACTTAAATTCCTTACATTATTTCTATTACCATTAACATTTATATTTATGTATTAAATATGACCATGCATACTAGATTGTGTAAAAAAAATCTTACCTATAAAGTTATTTAACAATATATTAATATTGTTTTTATTACTATTATTGACCATTTTAAATTGACACTAACTACTTTTCCTAAGTTGAGTACAAATTAATTATACTAGTATAATGTTGGCACCACTTCAAAATCTATAAGTAGAAATATTTTATAATTCTAGTTGTGTTGTTCAATGATCAAAATATTTTTTTTATAAATTAACATGCAACAAAATAGGGAATTTGATTATATCAATTATAATAAGGAAAATTAAGGAAAACTCACCTCAAACATTATATCAAGCATCTAGCATTTATTCATTAAGTGTTTAAATGGTTTATATTAAATAGAATACTAATTAGGTACCCCACTATTGTTTTAATATAACAAGTTTAGAAGATGTTTTTAGGTGCATTATTGAATTTTATTACGCATATTTGATATGTTGAGAAGTCATGCTGGTCAAATAAAGCTTTGAAAACTTAAATATTTTATGGCATTGTCATGTAATTTGTATAACACATGATTACATTGAAATATTAAATAATATAAAACTCCTTCAAAAAAAATATGAAGAGAATATTTATACAACAAATATGGGAAAGTGTGTCTGAATGTATATTAATAGATCCTCCAAAAAAAAATTACATTTATGTATCATATAAACCTACTCTTAAGGTATTCGCTCAAGTAGGTCAAGAATGGCTTCTACACCATATTTATTTATCTTGGTCTTCTTGCAATGTTCTTTCTTTGGCATCCATGCCCACACTATGGTATTAATTGGAATAGAGCCAAGTTCTTTGTCATCAGGATTTGGCACCCAATATTGCTCTAAAAATTTTCCATTGTATTTCCCTGACATAGGCTTCCACCAGTCAACCTTTACATGAAGATTCTCACTTTCATTATCCCTAAAGATATTTGAGATGGATTTTGTCATCCAAATAATCTCACCTGCATCCTCATTTCCTGATATAACTAGCAACATCTTTCCTTTCTCAACATCAATCATCGGATTGAATGTTGGCTTTGGCTTGTTGCATTTGGGTCCAACATATATTGGTTCATCTATTGCATTATCAAGATCTCCATCCATAATACTTGAGATTACTTGGAGTGCATTACGATCAACATCAACAATGTGCCTTGTCTTGGGCCAGAAATCCTCAGAAGATGAATCATTTCCATCTATTATTCTATGATCATTATAGATTCCATCTAATGTATCAAGAACTTTTTCCCAATAAACCACTTTATTTTTCCATTCCTCTGTAACAATTGGTGAATCCTCATTCCCAATAGTGTCTTTCCACATTTTTATGTATGATGTTATCCCTTCCTTTAGTTCTTTTAAATAGACATCATTCTGTTTGGAAGCTAAGAAACATGGCTTCCCTATGGGAATTATAGGTCGACCTTCATCATCTATATTCCATAACTCGACTGGTTCTGACCACTCAGAGTCTCTAATTGATTCTTTATACCTTAGTACTGGAACATCATTGAGTATAAGAAATTGGAAGTATTGAACATTAAGATGTCCAACTAGTGCATTTTTTCCGTCCTTAATGTATCCATTAAGGAAACTTTTGAAGTGATAGACCTTGTCAATAAGTGTAGGTGGAAACACTCTATTTTCTTCAATTATGCGATATGTATCCATCATTTCAGGTAAAGAATAAATATCTTTACTTTTTAGGTTGGAATACATTCTTCCATAGGTTCCATCTATGTCTTCATGGGTGTGCCCCACAGGAAAGAACCCAACCTCAATAGTGATGAAGACACCAAGTGCAGTTAAAAGTGATAGAAACATGAAAAGATAGCGATTCTTATTATCACTTGTTGCATTGTCCAACTGTAACAACCAATGTGGAGGAAGAGGTTTAAAATCAACATTTTGACTTTTTGAACTTCCATGAGATATAAAATCATCCTTGTACCCTTGACATTTTGGGTAAATAGAGGTGTCAAGTAATGCATTTGTAAGTGGGTTTCTTGAAATTCCACTTTCATAAAGTAGATCACCATACATATCCATTTGTGGGTCTTCAAGGTCCCTTAAGAACTTTGCAAGGGATGTAATAGTAAATTGTGATCCCATATGGACAAATGGTAAGGAGAAATGACCAAAACCTCCCGCCTTATGCCCATGTGTAAGCATACCTGTCAATGACAAACCCAAATTTGTTCCTACAACAGATTTTGATTTGACACGTAGCCTTGGGATTGATGTCTTTGTTTTGTCCATTTTATCATGGATAATGCTCAAATACTACTTTGGAAACTGCTCTGACATAATTCCATGGGCATAGTAGCAATATCTTCCACACATAACAATCTTGTTAAGTTTCGTCAACCTACCTCGTGCCTTTTCTTCCAACTCTTTTGTAGTTACTAACTTCATTTGTGCTTTCAACACAATACATTCACTGCATTTACTAAATTTGGTGTTCTTTGAAAATGCCACATCTCGAAACTTAGTATTCCAGATCTTGCTCATTGTTGGTTGTGATATTGATGGGTAATTGAGCTTTTGAAGATCCTCATTGATCTCTTTTAATAAATAATTTTGTGTGTAAGTCGAAGGAAGCAATATTAAAGGACCAGATGTTCCATCTTCTTCAACTTGACGTGTTTGATTTGGTGAAAAATCTGAATTATCCATTACAATTTTGCGCAATATTTCTATAGCTGCCACTGTGTGAGCTCGTGCTTTGCATGTGTTGGTGTTACCATGAATAGCTTTGATCTGTCCATGTTGGAAATAATGCTGGTAGTTATAGAATGTGCTTTGAGGAATTTTATGGATCTTATACCATGCTTTCTTACAAATAATATTCCCATTAAATCTCATGTCCTTTACATTTCTAGCAATAGGTGGTAGGCCATGGCCGCTTGACATCACTGTGTTTGACATGAGTGAATTCAAGACAAATTCTCTAATACCATTTGTATTTATTTGTCTCATACCCCTTCTAGCACCTGCAATGGCCTTCCTATCGACATGTTGAAGACAATCTTTTCTACAACATACATCTGCTACCAAAAGTCGAATTTCTTTCTCTTCATCTATTTTTGTTTGACAATTTGCAGTTTTTTTTGTAGCCATAACTCGTTTAATCCTTTTATATGGCTTTGTTACATTCATATCAATTGAGTTTCTATATTTTTCATTACAAAGGTACCCATCCCATTTGTTTAAGGGATTTGCGTCCTCTATAACATCCCATATCACCATTTCTTTGGGTGGTTCCTTGAACTTTTCCTTGACCCTTAATATCACACCTTTTTTTTCCACCAACTTATTTATTGGACATCTAACCAAACAATGTATAGACTTATCTCCAATTTTGCATATCTCACAATTTCCATCTATCTCTTCTAGAAAAACACCAAAATCCATTTCACCTAGTGTTTCACCCTCAACAATGTCATCCTCGCGGACATGAACTAGCATTCCTTTGGCAATGCACATGCTTGTTCCCATGCATTCATGTGTAATAGAAACCTTTGCACATATGAATTTAACCCTATCTTGGGGAATATTTATGGCATGATCATGACAGTGAGGCTCCAAATCTGATTCTGGCCAAATTTCATAAGATTCTAATGCACCCCCAAGTGTATGCTCAAACCCTGTTGGATGTGGTAGAGGAGCATTATGTTTTAACACCTTTTCAATTTTAACCACTATGCATCCTTTCTTTACCATCTTTCCATGCACTTTATGCCCAAGCTCTGTATTGATATGGAGCCCTAGCCCACCTTCACTCCATGTTGTAGAAGATTTACCTTGCCTCCAATAGAAAATGTAGAAGAAACATTTGTACCTATAAAGAAATGTAAATAATGTTAGTATTTACTAAAAAAAAGAACATTTATTATAGTATCAAAAACATATAACACATGCTTCAATATTTTGATTTACCTATGTGGTGTCTCAAATCCACAATCTTCCATGGATGTATGTCCCCTTCATTAACATCATCATCAATCAAATGTGCTTGAATGAGATCAATTATCAAAATTGCAACATAACCAACATTAACTTTTTTCCAACATAATAAGTTCCAGACTCTGCAGATTCAACCCTTTCTAGCCCAATGACTTGATCATTAATAAGGAGATCAACATAGTCCCATTTTGCCAAAATTATATTTTCCATTGTAGCTTTCATCAATCTGTAACAACAATTACATCGTAATTTGTAATTAAAAGAATGAACCGTGTAAAGTGTGACTTTATATTTCCCCAAAAACACACAACTTCCGAAAAAGTAATATAAATGAAAAAATAAAAATATTATGGTTGTCATGTTGTATGTAATGAAACATTGTTTCCTCAAATGAAAGCTAACAATCAATATCATTCCTTCTACTTGTCATGCGGAAAGAGTCGTTTGTGCGGACACAACTGACCTCCCTAGGAGTCTAAACTCTCTAGCGACAAACAAGACAAAATGGAGCGATCTTTCTCTAAATACACCTTTTAAAACATGAAAACTACAAGTGTTTAGGCTTACCTTATTCCAAAACGCTGTTGTTGTAGTCCGTCCTTGCCGATTCGGATGAGCTCCTCCTTCACATCAATTCCTGCAACCACAAACAATCAAACAATTACCAAGCACTTGCATCTCATATAATAAAACATATATTCAACATGCAGACCAAGGAACACATGAAATAACTCATTAACACAAGCTATTGAGAAAAATGAACCAGTTTGTATTAATAACGAAACAAAGAAACTCTTACAACCTGGCCTTGGTGTTGTGCAAGTTCCTCCCAGGGTCCATCAAGGGTTTTCCTCTACTTTGACAAAGCTCACCCACTTCCAAGTAGAATCAAGCAAAGACAATCTCTCCTCACAAGGTTCTAAATGGGAGTCCTAATTCCTGCAGCATTTACCCAAAGAAAATGTATAGCTTCAACCTCTTCTCCTTCTGGCTCAATGCCTTTATTTATAGTGCTATAAAGAGGTTATTCAGGTCCACCATCAATGGGATAATCCCCCCCTTTGGGTGGGATAGCTCCCTTATTGATGGGATAAGTTCCTCCTTAATATGGATACATGAACCAACTGGAGGCGCATCCATTTCATCAAACCGACCTCTAGAAAGTTCTAGAAGTAACCACAAGTAACTTTTTTAAGATGAAACTTGCGCATTTTGCCTTTTACAGAAGGACGCACCTGTCCCTTAACATACAGAGCGTCCAAGGACGCAGCCTTTGTGAACATTGTGAGCGTCCCCGCAGGTAAGGCTTGAGAGAACCTGCGTCCCTAGCGATAAACACATTTTTTACAAGACTTTCTCTCTTCTTTGAGTTTGAGATGGATAGCAGAGGCATAAGACTTGCCTAAGAGGGTAGCATGACTGTTGATTGAGCCATACTAACTGTAAATAGTCATGGTGACATTTTTTAGTGTAACACTACTACAAACATAAGCATATTGCTAGAAGCAACATTACATGGTCAAATAAATCTAGCACATGCTAGATTTCCTTCTAGCACAAACACAAACACATTGCCAATAACAATATTCTAAGGCAAAGGAAATCCACCACATGCTAAATTTTCTTCTAACGTAAATAGAAGCATATTACTCACAAAAACATTTCAAAGTAAAAGAAATCTTAGACATTCTAGAGTTCATTGTAGCACAAACACAATCACATTGCCAAAAATAACATTACAGTGTAGAAGATATCTAGCATATGATTGATTTACTTCTAGCACATTGGAAACAATAACATTGTAGGGCAAACAAAAGCCAACAAAATCCAACAACTTCTATCACAAACACAATCACATTTCCAACAACAATGTCGCAAGGTAAAATAAATTTAACGCATGCTAGCTTTACATGTAGCATAAATACAAGCATACTACCAATAACAACATTTTATGTCAGAAGAAATCTAGTGCATGCTATATTTCCTTCTAACACAAACAAAAGCACATTACCAAGGTGAAAGAGATCTAACACGTGTTATATTTACTTCTATAATAAAAAACCAAATTGAAAACAACAACATTGCATAGTAAAAGAAATCTAACACAACTTCTAGCCCAAACACAAGCACAACATTTCCAATAACATTGCCAAAGTGATGGAAATCTAACACTTGCTAGATTTCCTTTTATCATAAACAACCAAATTGACAACAACACTATTGCAAAGCAAAAGAAATCTAGCATAGTTTCTAGCCCAAACACAAGCACATTTCCAATAAAAATATTGCAAGGTGAAAGAAATTTAATGCATATTAGCTTTACATGTGGCACAAATACAATCATACTACCAACAACAACATTGCATCCCAAAAGAAATCTATTGTGTGTTATGTTTATTTTTAAAACAAATCAACAAAGTGTAATGGTGATTATTTGTTGTGAAGAACCATATGAAAAGTGGCGTAATGTTAATAAGACCAATGCAGCTACTGCAGGATACCCACTCACCTTTCCCTTTATCCTACAAAAAAACTCCGAGGTGTGAAATCCTTTTTTTGCCGAGTGTTTTCTTGTAAGAGGGGAAAGTAATGAATAATTCTTCCTGCTAGAATATATTTATTTGGGGAAAACAGGGTGAAAAACATGAAGCATCATCACTTCAAAATTTGTGTTTCCTTGGGGGGGTGGTTGTTCCTCTAATGGTTGATTTCCCATACTAATTATTGTTTCCTTTAGCTGACACATTTTTCCTTCCACTAGGTTGTCAACAGGAAGCTTATTATAAGAGAATATTCATCTATTGTGATCCTTCCAAATTTCCCAAACGATGAAACCTCGAATGAAATTTCAGGTAAGGTTCACCACCTCGTTTTTTGTATAATGCACCCGCCATTTCTTTATTGTTTCTTGTATGCTCTCTCGAATTTGGTTTCTTTATCTAAATATTGAGGCTAATTAGTCCCATAGTGCCTCCATATAGTTACAGGTGTTGAGTAAATGATTAAGCCTCTCTTTTCTGTTTTCAGAGAGGAAACACAAAGAGGAACCTATAAATCCTCTCTTTATAAGTTTGTCGTGAGTTAGGACCTTCCGGTGTAAAATCAATGACATGAAAATTTAAATTTATGGCCAATGTGGCACCATCCAATTTTCTCCACGATGGATCATTTGTACTAGTATATCCCTCACTAAGATAAGCTTTTACTTCCTTGAGATTGAACTCCACATCTTCTTTTCTCCCCCATTTGAGTTGGTCTTGGTCATTATTGAATATAATTCTTAATTTTCTTAGTTCCTCTGTTAGATACTGAATAGCTAAGTCATTCTGGGTTGGCGGTCGAAAGCTATTAAAATTCCATCGCCTCCATTTGTTATTTTCTAGTCCTTGATCCTAGAATTGGTGGAATTCTCTATACTCTTATATTTCTGTGCTTAGTTAGAAGGGATGTCATTCCTCCCTGCATAACTTAGCTTGTTTCTACCACGCATCATCCCAAAATAGGGCCTCCTTTCCGTTTCTGATTTCCCAGAATAGTGTTTTTGCATGATACTTCTTTTATTCCATTCTAAGTTCCAAATTTCCAACCCCTTAGTGGAACTTGATAACCAAACTAACTTTTTTGTATGGAAATTAGGTGCATATTTTGATTTCCAAAGCCTTTCCCAAGGTGATGACCCCCCTTTTAACCATCTCCACCATAATTTTGCTCCATTTTCTTTGTTGGTTACCTCTGGATCTTGAAGACCTAGCCCACCTACATCTTTTGGTTTGCACTCTATTTAAGGCCACTAGTGCCCATTTTCGTTTCACCTCTACACCTCGCCACAAGAAGTTCCTTTGGATGTCACAGATCTTTTGTAATACTCCTTTGGGAGAAGGGAGGATAGATAATATATACCTTGGAATAGCTTGTAGCACTGTGTTTGTTAGAATCAGATGACCACCCAGGTTTAGGGCTTTGACATTCCATTGTTTCACCCTATCCTCAAGGTTTGATACAATTTTTTCCTAATTGGAGTTCTTCTAGGCTTGCACCATTAGAGGGACCTCAAGGTACTTTGATGGGAGGGATTTAAACATATATGCCCTGGTTTTTTACCTCTGCATGGTGTAAATATCTTGAAAATATGCTTTTAGATACTCTTTCGGAGATATTACTACATCGCAGTAATCCATTTGTATCTATTTTGCAAAATATTAAGCATTATATTTTGCTTAAACAGAATATATTGTGGGAACTTTCTCTACAAATTGATGAGCATTTTGCACAGCACGGGTGAAAGAGAAGCGCTTATGATCCTAACCTCTACTGTTAAGATCAAGGGGTGATATTGTGATCATCGTTGTGTATGTCGATTACTTAGTAATCACAGGTAGTTATGAGAAGAGAATTTTGGCAAGATTTGAAAAGGTCCTTTGATATGACCGATCTTGGTCTATTGCATTAGTGTCTTGGTTTGGACGTGTGATAGACACATCACCAGATATTTGTATATAAAAGAAAATATGCCAAGACACTTATTGAGAAATCCCATATGAATGGTTGTAAGCCCATGAAAACTCCCATGGAACCAGACCTAGTAGGAACCACACCTCTTATCATTCAAGTGACACGTAAGTTACAATGTGGCACACAAATAATTAAAGTAACATGGAACTGGCACTTGCTCCCATTAATCCAACGCATTCAAAAACATCTGGAGGTGTTGAAAACCATGGAATTCACCTTAGTTCAGTGGTTTTCGAATGTGTTGGTGGATAGGGTGGAAAATAAAGGGGTAGATAATGTCCATTTGCTCACCGACGTGATGTGCAAGTTTTCAGAGGGCTAGCTAAAGGAGGAAAGCCAAAGGTTGGCAGAGAGAGATCACTCCACGCCATTAAGGCAGGTTGATAGAGAAGGGGTGGGCCCGAATCAGGACAGTGATCTACCAGTTCATACGAACAAATAATCCTTCATTATGGACATACTTAGGAAATGAGAAGGGGTATGTGTCTGCAATACAAGGATAGAGTGATGGTTAATCATGGGAAGGAGAGGATTTCCCCCATAATAGATTGTTAGTGTGATGGTCTCATTAATAGGAGATGTGGCAAGAGGAGTGGGAAGATACGAAATCAAGAGGGGAAACATACAAGCGCAAGGCCAGGGTGATTATGATTTTGAACAAACCGCTCGCAAGGGAAAATGAGAGGAAGGACGTCCACAAGTATACACGAATGAACAAAAACATCGCTAGCACGCCAAAGTTACTAAAAATTGAGAGGGAAAGTACTCAAATATCGGTGAGGCAAGTCTCATCTGGGGTGTCATCTTTAAATCATAGATAGGGAGCAGGCTTCATCAACATAAGGTAAAACACTGAAAGGTGGTGTAATTGTGAGTTGGTGATAGTAATTTCTATGAGGGAAATTCAGTTATCAGGGAGTGCAATGAGTAAGAGCTAAAGTGATGCTAGTAAGCCAAGAGTTAGTTCCCGAGCGGATGCTCAGGGCTTTGAGTTTTGCAAATAGACATGCATGGAGGAAGCAACGGAGGTTGTTGCTAAACAGTCACACAAAAGGGAAGGATATAGTGGAAATATGGGAGAGTGAGGTTCGAAGACATTGTAGGGCTATCTTTGATGGTAGAATAGAGGAGGAAGGAGATTGGATCATCAACATGGGGAAATCCAAAACATAGATGACTGTGTACCAAAAGACCTTGGAGACCGCTTGGCATGTCAAGACTCTAGTGGAAAAGCTGCAAGCAGAGGCAGCAGAGTAGAGGAAAAAGAGGCAACTCGAGACAAAAATAGAGTTAAAATCTATAGACCAACGCCTAAAAGGAATTGAAGAGGCTCTCAAGGGTTTGGTTAACATAGAGAAATTGCATGTTGGCAGAATTGGGGATCTTAACAAAATGTTCTCAATCTATCTAAATTATATCGATAATGTGGATATATCGATGGGTGTAGAGATAGGAGATTTGGCCCGCTTGAGGAAGTATCGAGTTCGAGAGGCTTGCACTGCAGGCAGCTGTCCACTGGCAACCCTAGAGGCTCCAACGACAACCCTTGTGGAGGACCCAACAATGGGGCCAACGACGATAACAACTCCAAGAAAATAATATTGTGTTAGTTGATCATGGCATCGACCAATATTTTGTTTAGTTTTGTGTTATGTTTATATAGGTAGTATTGTAGTTATTTTGTCAAGTTTAGGTCTGAAGATCAGAGCTATATAGCTATTCAGATAGGCAGACCTACATATAGTAGTAGTGGGAAGGGGAACTTTTTTGAACTATATAAGGGAAAGTAAAGACAGAAAAATCTAATGGCATGTCTGGTTAAATGTGTGACAAAGAGAATCTTCTTCTACAACTGGTTTGGTAAACCAGCTACTATTTTTTTATTGTATGTTTATTTAGTAATATATTGAAACTTTACTAACTTACAAAAAGTTATCTTATTATTTTTCCCTTTAATATATTGTCTATTAAAAATATATGCTACATATTAAAAGATATTAAACTCTTAGAAACTTAATCTTTCTTATAAATATAAAATATTTGATATGATAAACATAAAATTTTATGTAAAAAAAATAAAAAATATATATATTGTGTATTAAAATATATTGAATTCTTCGATATATTTTTTACCACTGGATGATGTGGAAAGAAATTTGATGAGGAATTTGATACCATATAAACTTAAAATTTTAATTACTAAGTCAACTATATGGGGTTATCGGGTTATCTTCCTTTTCAGTATGTTCTGTTCAAGGAGACATGTTTTGTATGAAAAAAATCTAATTTAAAAATAATTAAATTTTATTACTGAGTCAACTATATGGGGCCTATCTTACCTTTCAACTGTTTTGTATTGAAAATATAAAAAATTTACAAGAATATTTGTTTACGATGTGTTTGGAGAAATTTGATCTCTCTTTCAAGGCCCAACAAGGTTCAAATGGATTTGCTCTAATGCAAGTGAGGACTAGCTTCATTTCGAGATAAGGTTTCCAAGGTGTGAATATGCGAGGAGTGTTTACCATTCCACCATAACTGTTGTTATCACAGAGGAAGATGTTTCTCTACTCCTTTACTCTTTCCATTCTCATCCTCTTTTTAAGTGTTATAAGTAAAACCACATAAATAGAACAATAAAACTAACTGGGTACAGTGGCACATAGAGTGAATTCCAAACAAATGCCCATATTTCAACACTCTTTTCAATTGTAATAGAAGATTGTCTTAGTGACCAGGACAAAGCCATTACAGCTGTGAGCAAATTCTGAAGCAAGTCATGAAAATCAATATTAGAGTTATTCACTTGGCTTGATATTATTCTGGAAATTTGCCTCAATAGAAAACTTTAGATTTCTTAATAGCTTAAATTTATATGCCTGCAGTCCTATTGATGTCACTTAGGTTAGACAATGGCTGAAACATTGAGGCTCAGAATTATGGTATGGATTATCCCTTAATTAAGACAGACTTCCGAAGCAGTCCTTATTGTAAATGAGTCAGAATCTGTGGACTCCTTGTCACAACAGGGCTTCAATCCTTGATTAAGGAATACACACTATTTGATCTACAAATCTTGATCCATAACTACAATCTGAATTTCTGAAGCAACGATGAAGCATTTGGCACGAGAAGAATACAACAATGCAGCAGCTAGATATAGTATTTGAAAATGAAAAATAGGAGATACTAGAATGACATAGTTAACATTGTAACATAGTGCTTGGCATAGTTAGGAAAGAGAATAAACATAGTTAGAAAAGGCTATTCATTACAGCAAAGTAAGCACTTGGACATAGCGAGTTCAGATGTCCCATTTGTGGTTTGATATTCCTTTTTTTTCTCTACATAATGAATTTACGGAGGAAACCCACTAGGTACTTTCCCTCATTCTGAGAATGGTAGCCAGGATAAACTGGATTCTTTAGGGCTCAAGGCCAGCTCAACTATCAGCAATTAGCTCATGAAGAGAGCAAGCATGTCACAAAGTGGAATATGAACCCAGATGTAGGACGATAACTACTTTCCTCTCAACAACTAGAGCTACACCCAATTGACCTATGGTTTGATAATTGGCTAAATTTGATATATTTTTGTAAGACAGTTCTCTCATGGGGAGTGGGTACAACAGATGGAGAATTACGTTAGATCAAGTCAGAAATGTGAGAGTAAATAGCCATGAGAGAAAAATCTATGGGAGACAACTTTTTCGTGTATGTAGAGAAGGATACTAAGAGAAAAGCTTAATGTGTAAAGGTGGTGGTACACAAAACTCTGCAAATGGATGTCATTTGTCAAAATTGATCCTAAATGTGAATATGTTTCCTACTATGCCTGCGATTGTCAACTCTTTTTGTGCCTTTGTGTAAGAAAGGTTGAATTTTTATTATGTATGAGCACAATGATGACTCGGAACTCTGTCTTGTGTGTCAGTGTCTGATCTATGGAAAAAGATAAATATAGATTTTAATCACTCTTGAATAGACTGTAATTTTTTTTTGGCATTGCATGATGTTGAAAATAGTTAGGTGGATTAGTGCAGAGCTTAAGAAGATATTGAGTTTAATGGCACAACTAACACCATGAAAGAATCTTTGGAAAAAGTGGTGGAGTAGATTGTGCCTGAGCAAAGGGTTGCAACAATGTATATGAATTTGGAAAAGACCCCCATGTAATGGTGGGTAAGCACATCAAATCAATTTTCACTCATGGCATGATATGATAGAGGTACTTAATGATAAAGGCCTACCAGAAATTGGGGCTCCACTAGGTAATGCCAGTTTGGAATCCAATTCTGTCAACCAGCCCCTACAATTCGGTGGTACTTCCAATCCAATGGGATACATGTATTACTGTGAAGTCATTACGAGATATAGGAGGTTCCTATTTAACTATGGGTTCATAATTTTAAGCAAACCTTAGAGCCATTTCCAAAGAAGTGATATCTTGAGGTAAAAATGCAGTGGCAGACAACTAGCTAGGTTGAATTATGAGAAAGGTTCTACAACACATTATATAACTCTACAAGGAGGAGGCACAGATTGCAAGTTTGATAGAGTTCATTTGGTGTTTCCAATAAATGGACCACCCACAAAGTCTAATAATAGGATCCCCAAAGGAGTACCCCTTAAAGGAACTTTGCCATCTGTGGTATAAAGAAACTGATTCCCTTTTGAAACTATTGATAATGTGGTAGGTGGTATTTCTATGGAAATGAAAAGTATTGATCTCCTTGTTGTTTTGCGAGTTGTTGATAGTGTATGGAAAGATGGTGAAAATAGTGGGGAATAAGATAGATCTGCATTCTATTTAAAGGATCATTTTTCAGCAAGGAATGTGTTGTAGTGTAATTAAATCTGCATGTTGTTCCGAAGATTTCTCAATCAAATAGATCTGCAATCTTTTTAAAGTTTATTTCCTTCCAAACTCAATGAATATCCAGTGTTGGGTTGTGAAAGTGTGCTTGATATCTAACTTGGACGGATCCTAGCTGGTGTAGAGTATCCAGTGTTGGGTTGTGAAAGTGTGCTTGATATCTAACTTGGACAGATCCTAGCTGGTGTAGAGTCCCCCTAAGGGTCCACTCAAGCTCACTACTATGTTATTGCTAATTCACTAATTTTTTTTGAAGCAGCACTAGCAGTTCTAATTCCAGTAGTATATCTAGTAGTATACCTAAGAGCATATATATGCATACGTAGCAGCAGAACAAACAGAGTAAGTATATGAACCTTGAACCAAGCTAGCATCATGATCAGCCTCTGTTAAGGAAATATCTCCACGTGTTGTGGGGGTCTCACCACACCAAACGCATCTTAGAGACCCTTGTCATGACCAGGTTAGCCCTGTAACTTCACTGCCTTCTAACGTGTTTGGAGGTTGTTGTTACCACTAGATATTGGTTTCATTCATTGTTCACAGGTAGCAAACTTTCACTGCCATATTTTGTTGAGAAATATCAGGAGCCCTGAAGGAGGAGGGTAGGGTCAAGCCTTGCCTCCATGTACTCGATCATCCTTTTCATATGGTTGATCTTTTGGGGTAGAAACATGGTTTCTACCTGCCTAGAACTGCATATGGGTTGTATCAATGGTGGAAATATTCAAAAAATCTTCATTTCCTCTGTTTATCACTTTGTCATGTAGGAAAACAGAGTACAGGAATATGGGTTAGTCTGACTCGTAACTGAAAAATTGCTGAGTCTCGTAACTCCTAAACACCAACCCTTTTATAGGGTAATATTTTCTAGAGAAGATAAATCATCCTTTTCATTAAGAAAGAGGAGTACATTTACATATATATGACCCAAAAAACCTCAAAGGTATGCACATCACCAATGCCAACAACAACATCCATCACAAAATTAACTAACAGGGACCAAAAATGGACATGAAAAGAACATCTATAAACTTTGTAGAACATGGATAAAATTACTAAAAAAGATAAAAACCCGGATAGTATGGAACATTAAAATCCTAGTTACAAACAAGAATAACCAGTTCAAACAAAAATATTTTATTCATAAGATGACAAAAAGGATAGAATTTCTTGACATATCAAAAGAAGTGAGCCAACTGAAGATCACTGGGGATATGAACATATCCCCTTCTCAATAATTGTAAGCCTCCTGGTTCTTCAAATAAAAAGTGGCCTTCCTCCACCCGTAGATATTTTTTGGACATATAGTCTGCATGTTGGTTACATTCCCTCAAAATATGCTAGAATAATAGATTATGAAAGAGACCCTTAAGAATTTAAATATGTTACATCTAGTGCTTGAGGGAAAGAACCTTAAAATTCCCCTTCTCCATTATCCAGTCCATCACACACTTGGAATCTCCATAAATCTGACAGGAGATAATGTTCAATGATGTTTCAATATATAAAAGGGCCCAAACTACAGAAACCTCTGCCTTGGTATTAGACTCTGAACCAATATTCAACCAAATATGATAAGACCCATTTCTAGGGAGGAAACTGATGGCACCCCCTCCACATACACCTAAATGATATGCATCATCAAAGAAACCTACATTTATAGATAGAGGACTATGAGGGAAGCATAAGGAGTGACTACGAGGAGGATTAAAAGGCTTGACATACAGAGAAGAAACCCATAATATGAGGCAGGATGTCAGAGATCTCTGCTTTCAAAGATATGTTTATTTTGAACCTTCTAGACACCCCAAGCGATGAAGATAGGAAAGGATTTATAATTACCCATGTTTTTCTCACATAAGAAAAGGAAATGGTCAATATGATACATTGGAACAAGGTCCAAAATATTAAATAACGTGAGGGTTGCAGTCCAAAGTTCCATGGAAAAATCACACAGAAAAAATAAGTGATTGACATATTCAAAGTCCTTTGAATAGAGGATACATATATTTGGCCTAGATAATCCTTTGCACAATAGAGGGTCCCATGTTTATATCTAATTCTCTAAATCCAACCATATGAATAATTTCTTTTTTGGAGCAATAAGCCAGTCCCCTGAACTTATTATACCACCAATTTACCATGGGAAGGGAAGAACATGCTGATATAGAATTATAGGCATGGAAAGAAGTTATTTTCCCAAATGAGGTGTTCCAAGCACAAGCAATTGAACCATCCTCCTATGATAATATTAGACCATTGAGAATAAGATTCTTAATAAAATTGTCCCATTCATATGCTATAAGACCATGTAGACCCAATTCAGAAGCACATTTCCACCTGATAATAAAAGACTGCAATGAGGAAGACAAGAAAGGATGACACAATATATAAACAGCCCAGAATTTGAGATGAAATATGAGCTTTGGAAATAATTAGTAGAAGGGAGATCCCCTAATAGAAGGAGCTCCAAATGTTATTAACAAATGGGGTTTATGTTTTGCAGGTCAGGCATTGTGCTATTGAACAAAATCTATGGCCATTTTGACGACTTATGATGGGACTTATAGTTTAGTCTTTCCACTACTTGTAAGCATGGATAATTTTCCCTAGTAGTATACCTAAGAGCATATATATGCATACATAGCAGCAGAACAAACAGAGTAAGTATATGAACCTTGAACCAAGCTAGCATCATGATCAACCTCTGTTAAGGAAATATCTCCATGTGTTGTGGGGGTCTCACCACACCAAACACATCTTAGAGACCCTTGTCATGACCAGGTTAACCCTGTAACTTCACTTCCTTCTAACGTGTTTGGAGGTTGTTGTTACAACTAGATATTGTTTTCATTCATTGTTCATAGGTAGCAAACTTTCACTGCCATATTTTGTTGAGAAATATCAGGAGCCCTGAAGGAGAAGGGTAGGGTCAAGCCTTGCCTCCATGTACTCGATCATCCTTTTCATATGGTTGATCTTTTGGGGTAGAGACATGGTTTCTACCTGCCTAGAACTGCATATGGGTTGTATCAATGGTGGAAATATTCAAAAAATCTTCATTTCCTCTGTTTATCACTTTGTCATGTAGGAAAACAGAGTACAGGAATATGGGTTAGTCTGACTCGTAACTGAAAAATTGCTGAGTCTCGTAACTCCTAAACACCAACCCTTTTATAGGGTAATATTTTCTAGAGAAGATAAATCGTCCTTTTCATTAAGAAAGAGGAGTACATTTACATATATATGACCCAAAAAACCTCAAAGGTATGCACATCACCAATTCCAACAACAACATCCATCACAAAATTAACTAACAGGGACCAAAAATGGACATGAAAAGAACATCTATAAACTTTATAGAACATGGATAAAATTACTAAAAAGGATAAAAACCCGGATAGTTTGGAACATTAAAATCCTAGTTACAAACAAGAATAACGAGTTCAAACAAAAATATTTTATTCATAAGATGACAAAAAGGATAGAATTTCTTGACATATCAAAAGAAGTGAGCCAACTGAAGATCACTGGGGATATGAACATATCCCCTTCTCAATAATTGTAAGCCTCCTGGTTCTTCAAATAAAAAGTGGCCTTCCTCCACCCGTAGATATTTTTTGGACATATAGTCCACATGTTGGTTACATTCCCTCAAAATATGCTAGAATAATAGATTATGAAAGAGACCCTTAAGAATTTAAATATGTTACATCTAGTGCTTGAGGGAAAGAACCACAAAATCCCCTTCTCCATTATCCAGTCCATCACACACTTGGAATCTCCATAAATCTAATAGGAGATAATGTTCAATGATGTTTCAATATATAAAAGGGTCCAAACTACAGAAACCTCTGCCTTGCTATTAGACTCTGAACCAATATTCAACCAAATATGATAAGACCCATTTCTAGGGAGGAAACTGATGGCACCCCCTCCACATACACCTAAATGATATGCATCATCAAAGAAACCTACATTTATAGATAGAAGACTACGAGGGAAGCATAAGGAGTGACTACGAGGAGGATTCAAAGGCTTGACATACAGAGAAGAAACCCATAATATGAGGCAGGATGTCAGAGATCTCTACTTTCAAAGATATGTTTATTCTGAACCTTCTAGACACCCCAAGCGATGAAGATAGGAAAGGATTTATAATTACCCATGCTTTTCTCACATAAGAAAAGGAAATGGTCAATATGATACATTGGAACAAGGTCCAAAATATTAAATAACGTGAGGGTTGCAGTCCGAAGTTCCATGGAAAAATCACACAGAAAAAATAAGTGATTGACATATTCAAAGTCCTTTGAATAGAGGATACATATATTTGGCCTAGATAATCCTTTGCACAATAGAGGGTCCCATGTTTATATCTAATTCTCTAGATCCAACCATATGAATAATTTCTTTTTTGGAGCAATAAGCCAGTCCCCTAAACTTATTATACCACCAATTTACCATGGGAAGGGAAGAACATGCTGATATAGAATTATAGGCATGGCAAGAACTTATTTTCCCAAATGAGGTGTTCCAAGCACAAGCAATTGAACCATCCTCCTATGATAATATTAGACCATTGAGAATAAGATTCTTAATAAAATTGTCCCATTCATATGCTAGAAGACCATGTAGACCCAATTCAGAAGCACATTTCCACCTGATAATAAAAGACTGCAATGAGGAAGACAAGAAAGGATGACACAATATATAAATAGCCCAGAATTTGAGATGAAATATGAGCTTTCGAAATAATTAGTAGAAGGGAGATCCCCTAATAGAAGGAGCTCTAGATGTTATTAACAAACGGGGTTTATGTTTTTCAGGTCAGGCATTGTGCTATTGAACAAAATCTATGGCCATTTTGACGACTTATGATGGGACTTACAATTCAGTCTTTCCACTACTTGTAAGCATGGATATTTTCAATTTTGAGGGTTTATATGTTGCTTCATTGTGAAGGAAAATGTGTTTTTTAATGCTCCAGATGTTATTAACAAATGGGGTTTATGTTTTGCAGGTCAGGCATTGTCCTATTGAACAGAATCTATGCCCATTTTGACGACTTATGATGGGACTTACAGTTCAGTCTTTCCACTACTTGTAAGAATGGATATTTTCAATTCTGAGGGTTTCTATGTTGCTTCATTGTGAAGGAAAATGTGTTTTTTAATGCTCCAGATGTTATTAACAAATGGGGTTTATGTTTTGTAGGTCGGCCATTGTGCTATTGAACAAAATATATGACCATTTTGACGACTTATGTTGGGACTTGTTACAACAGATAGTCCATGCCCAATGATATCAAAATCTTCTATTGATGAAAAAGAAAGAGGGTGGTTTCGTATAAAGATGGAATCTTCTCAAATTAGTATTGCTGAGAAAAAGATGAAAGTTACTGTTGAGAAACTGGCTAGGGATAGGTCACTAAAAGAACCACCAATTTGTATCTTTTCTGGATGTAATCTGGGTATCTCTCATCTCAAGCGTTCTTATGGTAATATTCTATTGAAAATAAGAAGACTTGTGGTAATATGCCATTGAAAATACACCAATTTGTATCTGTTCTGGATGTAATCTGGGTATCCCTCATCTCAAGCGTTCTTGTGGTAATATGCCATTGAAAATAATAAGACGTCCTAACATTTCTACCCAAAAATTGCATGGTGAAGATGTTTCGGAAGTGATAAAGGTTTTTCTGCTTATCAATGTACTTAACACAAAGAAAAAAGTAATCAAATTCCATTAACATGCACTTAACGTTACATATGCCCAAAAGTAGAGGAAATAACTAAGCTAGAATCCGATCCAAGAAAATGCAACGTTTTATCATCCTATGCTTAGTAGAGCTATCAAGGAAATGGGTTGGATATGTGTTTAAAGTCTGCAAAATCAAAAAGATATAATCTAAAGGTAGCCCCAACAATCTGAACAGGCAACAGGATATGATAATAATTTATTGAAAGAGATATTTTTTAATAAAACAAACAGAAAGCCTAAACAGATCCCTGTTTTAGGCAAAAACTATGGAAGATCGGCCTCAAAAAAAAATGGAATTAAATGCAGAGCTTATAAAACTGTTTTGGCCGTCCGAAATGGTTGTTGACAGATGCGCCTCACCTGTTAATGCTACAGGATACCCCCAACCATATTGGATATAATGTGTGCATCCACTTCTCAAAGCACATGGATCACGGATTATCAAAGCACATGGATCACTGATTATCTGTCTGTTCAAAAGTTTCCCAAATTGTTGAATCACGGATTATCTTATGTTTCGTGTGAATTTGGGCAAGCTTGGAAGTCGGGTTGCAAACTGCTACAGGTTTCCTTATTTTTCTACAATAAACAGTCTAATGTGAAGGTGAATATGCTAAATTTGGTATTGGATGGCAATGATGCTAATGAGAAGTTGGAAAATTGGAAAGTGAACATATCCAATGCATTAAAACAATTTGTGGTAGGGTTAATCTACCAAAATGCAAGGTTGAGGTTGTAGTGTTTTTTGTAGTTGTAAAATAGAGTAGAGTGTAAGTAACAATGAATAACACATAATGAACCAAAAAAATTAAAAATAGTAATGGAAATGAACTAAATTCAAAGTAAAAATTCTATCTAACTAATGTAAGAGTGCTACAACTATCATCAACAAATGTTAAGATAAGCTGTAAGAAAAAATTGCTCATAAACAAATATGTGAACATAAATGATACAAGAGGGATATTGACCACCTAGGTCAACGGGACAAGTTAACACAAAGAAACTTAAAAACCTTAGAAGAAAGCTAAACTAAGCGCTGAAATCAAATATCACTTCAATTAACAAACATGTTGTTTGTAACTTTGAAGATGACAAAGTTACAAAAAAATCTTGGAATCTGAACCTCTCGTATTATTCACATGTTTTCCTATGATTTTCTTCTAATCCTATTATCTTACTCAAGCCTATTGTTTGTACAAGTGGATAGGAGGAAAACTCCTTGAGTGGAGGAATTCTTTCCCTCCGATAAGCAATAAAAAACTAGATCTTGTTTCCTGGATCACCATGCAGCAGTAGTAAGGAGGATTTACTATTCTTAGGAAGTCGTGTTGGGTTACTAAACCAACAAAAACCACTCGTACTAATGGTGTTTCTCCTTAGATGATGTCCAAGGCCCCAAACAAAGCCATCCTTGTGGGGAAAAATTATCCTCATATTAACACCCATACAACATCTATATACCTATGGCTTATAATGACGTCAAATAGTGCTCCTCATCACCTAATTGTGAAAAAAGCCCCAACTAACCTGCCTGCCATGTCAAACTTGTCCTTGATATTAGCATATCATCCTACATTATTCATTATCTTATCGAGATAGAGGGATCAAGGACTCTCACTCCATATTTGGGGACTATAGTCCATCAAGTCTAGGTCAAATTTCGGGCTAATTGTATCAAGGACACCTCAAGGTCAACCAACACTAATGCAATATATTAGTTGTTGGTACATCGACCTATCAAAATGTCATAATATTGGGTAGTAGACATTAGTAAGTAGGACAATAGCCACCAACAAGAAACCTTGATGTTGGTAATGAGCACCAATAGGCCAATCGTTCACCTTAGGGGCACTAGGAGGTGGTTTTGTACCATGTGCATAGTCTCTACTATTACTTAACCAACCAAAACCACTCGTATGCCCTGGGATGATAATGGTGTTTCTCCTTAGATGATGTCCAAGGCCCCAAACAAATCCATCCTTGTGGGGAAAAATTATCCTCACATTAACACCCATACAACATCTATATACCTATGGTTTATAATGATGGCAAATAGTGCTCCCCATCACCTAATTGTGCAAAAAGCCCCAACTAACCTACATGCCATGTCAAACTTGTCCTTGATATTAGCATATCATCCTACATTATCCGTTAGCTCATCAACATAGAGGGGTTAAGGATTCTCACTCCATGGTTGGGGACTATAGTCCATCAAGTCTAGGTAAAAGTTTGGGCTAATTATATCATGGACATGTCAAGGTCAACCAAAACTAATGCAATGTATTAGTTGTTGGTACATCGACCTATCAAAATGTCGCAATATTGGGTAGTAGACATTAGTAAGTAGGACACTAGCCACCAACAAGAAACCTTGATGTTGCTGATGAGCACCACTAGGCCAACCATTCATCTTAGAGGCAATGGGAGGTGGTTTTGTACCATGTACACAGTCTATATTATTACTAAACCAACCAAAACCACTCGTACGCCCTGGGATGATAATGGTGTTTCTACTTAGATGATCTCCAAGGCCCCAAACAAAGCCATCCTTGTCTAGGGGCAAAATTATCCTCACATTAATACCCATACAACACCTATATTCCTTTGGTTTATAATGATGGAAAATAGTGCTCCCCATCACCTAAATGTGCAAAAATCCCCAACTAACCTACATGCCATGTCAAGCTCAATGTCCTCGATATTAGCATATCATCCTACATTATCCATTGGCTCATCTATATAGGGGGTTCAAGGACTCTCACTCCATGGTTGGGAACTATAGTCCATCAAGTCTAGGTCAAAGTTCGAGCTAATTGTATCAAGGACACCTCAAGGTCAACCAACACTAATGCAATGTATTAGTTGTTGGGACATCAACCTATCAAAATTTCACAATATTGGGTAGCAGACATTAGTAAGTAGGACACTAGCCACCAACAAGAAAACTTGATGTTGGCGATGAGCACCATTAGGCCAACCGTTCACCTTAGGGGCACTGGGAGGTGGTTTTGTACCATGTGCACAGTCTGTACTATCACTTAACCAATCAAAACCAATCGTATGCCCTGGGATGATAATAGTGTTTCTCCTTAGATGATGTACAAGGCCCCAAACAAAGCCATCCTTGTCTAGGGGAAAAATTATTCTCACATTAACACCCATACAACATCTATATTACTTTGGTTTATAATGATGGCAAATAGTGCTCCCCATCACCTAAATGTGCAAAAAGCCCCAACTAACCTACATGCCATGTCAATCTTGTCCTCGATATTAGAATATCATCCTACATTATCCATTAGCTCATCTAGATAGGGGGTTCAAGGACTCTCACTCCATGGTTGGGGACTATAGTCCATCAAGTCTAGGTCAAAGTTCGAGCTAACTGTATCAAGAACACCTCAAGGTCAACAAACACTAATGCAATGTATTAGTTGTTGGTACATCGACCTATCAAAATGTCAAACATGTCCTCGATATTAGCATATCATCCTACATTATCCATAATTTAGCTCATGAAGATAGAGGGTTCAAGGACTCTCACTCCATGGTTGGGGACTATAGTCCATCGAGAGGTCAAATTTTAGGCTAAATGTATGAAGGACACCTTAACAAGGTCAACCTACACTAATTCAATGTATTAGTTTTTGGTACATCGACCTATCAAAATGTCACAATATTGGGTAGTAGACATTAGTAAGTAGGACACTAGCCACCAACAAGAAAACTTGATGTTGGCGATGAGCACCACTAGGCCAACCATTCACCTTAGAGGCACTCGGAGGTGGTTTTGTACCATGTGCATAGTCTATATTATTACTAAACCAACCAAAACCACTCGTATGCCCTGGGATAATAATGGTGTTTCTCCTTAGATGATGTCCAAGGCCCCAAACATACCCATCCTTGTCCAGGGGCAAAATTATCCTCACATTAACACCCATACAACATCTATATTACTTTGGTTTATAATGATGGCAAATAGTGCTCCCCATCACCTAAATGTGCAAAAATCCCCAACTAACCTACATGCCATGTCAAGCTCAATGTCCTCGATATTAGCATATCATCCTACATTATCCATTAGCTCATCTAGATAGGGGGTTCAAGGACTCTCACTACATGGTTGGGGACTATAGTCCATCAAGTCTAGGTCAAATTTCAGGCTAATTGTATCACGGACATGTCAGGGTCAACCAACACTAATGAAATGTATTAGTTGTTGGCACATCGACCTATCAAAATGTCACAATATTGGGTAGTAGAGATTAGTAAGTAGGACACTAGCCACCAACAAGAAACCTTGATGTTGGCGATGAGCACCACTAGGCCAACCATTCACCTTAGGGGCACTAGGAGGTGGCTTTGTACCATGTGCATAGTCTTTAGTATTACTTAACCAACCAAAACCACTCGTATGCCCTGGGATGATAATGGTGTTTCTCTTTAGATGATGTCCAATGCCCCAAACAAAGCCATCCTTGTCTAGGGGCAAAATTATCCTCACATTAACACCCATACAACATCTATATTCCTTTGGTTTATAATGATGGAAAATAGTGCTCCCCATCATCTAAATGTGCAAAAATCCCCAACTAACCTACATGCCATGTCAAGCTTGTCCTCGATATTAGCATATCATCCTACATTATCCATTAGCTCATCTAGATAGGGGGTTCAAGGACTCTCACTCCATGGTTGGGGACTATAGTCCATCAAGTCTAGGTCAAAGTTCGAGCTAACTGTATCAAGGACACCGCAAGGTCAACCAACACTAATGCAATGTATTAGTTGTTGGTACATCGACCTATCAAAATGTCACAATATTGGGTAGCAGACATTAGTAAGTAGGACACTAGCCACCAACAAGAAACCTTGATGTTGGCGATGAGCACCACTAGGCCAACTGTTCACCTTAGGGGCACTGGTATGTGGTTTTGTACCATGTGCACAGTCTGTACTATTACTTAACCAACCAAAACCACTCGTATGCCCTGGGATGATAATGGTGTTTCTCCTTAGATGATGTCCAAGGCCCCAAACAAAGCCATCCTTGTCTAGGGGCAAAATTATTCTCACATTAACACCCATACAACATCTATATTACTTTGGTTTATAATGATGGCAAATAGTGCTCCCCATCACCTAAATGTGAAAAAATCCCCAACTAACCTACATGCCATGTCAAGCTTGTCCTCGATATTAGCATATCATCCTACATTATCCATTAGCTCATCTAGATAGGGGGTTCAAGGACTCTCACTCCATGGTTGGGGACTATAGTCCATCAAGTCTAGGTCAAATTTTGGGCTAACTGTATCAAGGACACCTCAAGGTCAACCAGCACTAATGCAATGTATTAGTTGTTGGTACATCGATCTATCAAAATGTCACAATATTGGGTAGTAGACATTAGTAAGTAGGACACTAGCCACCAACAAGAAACCTTGATGTTGGCGATGAGCACCACTAGGCCAACCGTTCACCTTAGGGGCACTGGGAGGTGGTTTTGTACCATGTGCACAGTCTGTACTATTACTTAACGAACCAAAACCACTCGTATGCCCTGGGATAATAATGGTGTTTCTCCTTAGATGATGTCCAAGGCCCCAAACATACCCATCCTTGTCCAAGGGAAAAATTATCCTCACATTAACACCCATACAACATCTATATTACTTTGGTTTATAATGATGGCAAATAGTGCTCCCCATCACCTAAATGTGCAAAAATCCCCAACTAACCTAGATGCCATGTAAAACTTGTCCTCACTATTAGCATATTAACTAGATTTATTATTTCTTTGTGACTCAAGTTAAAAAGTGGAAATACAAAATATTTAATAAGTGAGAAAAAATATTATTTCAGGGGTGTTACCAAGCCTATTACTTGAGGTTTTATATAAGACAAGTATATATTGCTAGAAAAATAGAGATAGGGAGTAATTCATAAATTCATAAATTCCTTATTTGAAATAAAGAAAAAACTCTACTTTTAGCTTTTTTAATAACCACTATATTCTTTATTTGAACTAGTTCCTTATTTGAAATAAGGAAAAATCTCTAATTTTTTTCTTTAAGTAATTTCTAAATTCCTTATTTGATATTAAAAAATAAAAAATAAAAAATGGAAATTTTACTTACAATTCCATTCCAAATACGAACCTGCATCTACTGCACTATTTTGTCAGCAAATACATGCACAATTTTGTGAGTAAATGTTAGTAAGAATAAAGTTGCTCATAATAAACTAACCGTTGATCCCTCCCCATCATCTGATCTGATTAGATCATCACTCAGTATAAATAGAGCAGTTCTGATCTCAGGATTGATCTCGCCACAACTGCACTGTTAAACTTACTTCCATGCATGATTTTGTTTGATTTTCAGAAGAACAACTGTTGAAATTTACAAGTGCAGTTCATATTTTCCTCTTTTGGAAGCTAGAGTTCATGAAAAATACAGGTACTCCTCATTGTACTCACTTTTTTAAACAGAGAACAATTGTGCAATGACTGGAATTTTACAGACGTGATGTCTTAATTTGGTTCATAAATGCTCTGTTTTTCGTATATATATATATATATATCATCTATTTGTGTAGTACATTTGATAATTTCATTGAAAATTCATTTCACATTGGTTGGTTAGTTGCAAATTTGTTTGCCTCCAATAAGTTTTTTTTAGGATTGGACTGAAGCGGTCTAAATTTATTTTTTTTGTTAGTTACCAATCCATGACCTAGAGGTGCAGCTCCACCATTGTCACGCTTTCAAGTCAATACTTTTGCTGCTAGCTATGTCCTGTGGTCTAGCCTAGCAGCAAGTTTGGCCTCTGATCTTCAGTCAACAAATACTGTCAATGCAGTAGTATAAGTCGTACAAGGACTTGACTCAATCTGAGTGTACTGATTTGAACTTTGGTCTAGGATAGATTTCATTAATATAATATGACTGTAGGTTACCAACCTTATAAACAGTCCTCAGGAATAGTTTCAATCACAATGTTGTCATCATCATGTTGCCACTGAAATACTAAGACGTGCTAGGTCTCTTTACTTGAACAACACCTAAAACACATCCTTTAGGACTGTGTATTGATTCTCTTTCTTATTGTGGATTACGGGTTCATTTAGGCTCCCTTTGATTGCGTCTTAGCTGTGAATAGAAAACTGCAACTAGGGCTCTTTTGGAGCTTCCTTTGACAGCATATGGAATCCTCCTTGCTGTGATGAAGAACATTCTTTTGGGATAGCGAAGGAGCCTCTCTTCACTGTGATTTAATCCCTATGAGTGCACCTTTTCCATGCCCCAAAATTGTCCCTCAGCATTGACTTCATGTGGATTTGTTAGAGGTTTGTTGTCTACATTTCCTTTTAAAAATCTAGTGCATGAATGATTGTCCACATGTTCATGGAGAAGATAGATATGGGAAAAATTGCTTTAAACTTTAAAAAATACATTAAGGCAATTTATGTTTGAACTATCTGTATATCTAGTTATATGTGTTTGTCTTTATGAGAAGCAAGAAAACCTTTTGGCCAGGAGGTAGAGGGGAGACAGGAGAATGTCTATGATAACTTACAGTCTAGAAAATTGATAGCACATGTTGTTAATGATGTCAAGAAGAGTCTACCTCTTCTGCATTCAGTAGTCTCAATAAATGAACCATGTCATCTTTCAAAGGCCTCCAAGAAAAAAATGAGAATGGCAAGGAAGTAATTCCACTACCTGGGTTTGGTATTTTGTTTCTTCCACCTTGCAGAAATTAAATGATCAGCATCGTTGTTTCATGGACTGTTAATAGGGAGTAGATCAAAGAGGAAGAGGAATTCTTTAACTATTCATGCAACTACTACATGGGCACCTAGAATTAGCTATGATAGGAATCCATAGACTGTGCCCTTACAAGCTTGGGTGAAGATGGCTCAACTTAGTTGTCAGAAGAACAATTATTTTCTCGGCCAATGAGGTAAATTGGATTCACCTTTATGATAGCATGAATACTAGTATTATTTCAGTGATTTCTGAGGCATTTCCATTCACATCTTATGATAAATAAATGTCTTTCAACTATTTGAATCACGGTACAATCACTACCTTGACCGCTTTAAAGGAAATTCTCTACTCAAAAGAGTTTGGTTAGCCCTCCCTAAATACGATTGTGGGAAGATTTGCTTTTGCATGAAATAATGTTAATTAATAATTCTTACATCTAGCCTTAATCATCACAGAACATGCCAAATTGCTATTGGCATAGCATATCCAATCAAGGAAAGTCCAAGCCATCAATTCTCCAAACTAGTACTGAATTGCACACAGCAGTAATGCCATGCTGAAAACTAAATTATAACTGAAAACTGCCACAAACATATTAGACGGGTCCTATTTTTTTGTCTTTCCATATACGATGTTCATATAATAGAGATAAATATCGAAATAAATAGATTGCTAATTGCTTCCGAAGACAACAAAAATAATTGAGAGACCCCAATTCACCAGCCTAATTAGTTCATTGGTCCAACTTCAGGGTTTTACCAAGTTGCAGACTGTCATTCTGGGAATATAAATGATAAATTATAATTAAGAAAATGCTGGCACACATCCGACCATACTACATCAGTCCCTTTTTCCATTCCTCCATAAATAATGTTGATATACTAGAGATAAAAATGAATATCAATAGGGTATTTATTACTTCCAAAGGCGGTGAAAAAACTTTTTAATGGTTTATTGATTCCAAATGGAAATGGATACAATAAATCTGTAGATGGATATTGAACTCTTTTCAAAGCAAAATAGCCTCCGAGCATGACCTGTACAAATATGAAATAGCCATCAATTCTCCAAACTAGTACTGAATTGCACAAGGATTATAACAATATAAAATCTGTTCAAGGAACACTGAGCAACATTGTTCATAAAATGCCATTTCTCACCTCAGCACAAGCACAAAACTGAATCATCTCTATGGTGTACGCTTGTGCTGAAGAAGCCACACATGCACATAAAGATGCACCCTAAATAGATGTGCTAATACCTTTCCGTTCATCCAATGAAGGTAGGTTGGCCCTCAGAGTTGTTTTGAGATTGCATGAAGAGAAGGCTGGTACTTTTCCACTGAATTTAGGATCATTCAGCCTATTTGGAAAGGAGAAAAATTAAAGAGGTATAGGAATGAGTTTGGCTATTGTGTTTTGTTGTTTAGAACGATAAGGTGATATGTGTTCTCCAAAACATAAGTAGAAGAAGGCTTGGCATTTAAACTTGTATTCTTGTAACACTATTTTTTCTTCATATGATTAGATAATAAGAAACTATACAAAGTCAAACAACCTCTGCATTCCAATAAGAAGACTCTATATCCCCCTCTCCAAGTCTTGCAAGGAAAGGACATACATTGAGAAGAGTTTATATACTCTCAAAACCTTCCAAGATCACATAATCACAATTGAGACTCAGCAGCTTTACAGTTACGAGTCAGACTAACCCATATAACTGTACTCTGTTTTCCTACATGACAAAGTGATAAACAGAGGAAATGAAGATTTTATAAATATTTCCACCATTGATACAACCCATATGCAGTTCTAGGCAGGTAGAAACCATGTTTCTACCCCAAAAGATCAACCATATGAAAAGGATGATCGAGTACATGGACGCAAGGCTTCACCCTACCCTCCTCCTTCAGGGCTCCTAATATCTCTCAACAAAATATGGCAGTGAAAGTTTGCTACGTGTGAACAATGAATGAAACCAATATCTACTGGTAACAACAACCTCCATACGCGTTAGAAGGCAGTGAAGTTACAGGGCTAACCTGGTCATGACAAGGGTCTCTAAGATGCGTTTGGTGTGGTGAGACCCCCACAACACATGGAGATATTTCCTTAACAGAGGCTAATCATGATGCTAGCTTGGTTCAAGGTTCATATACTTACTATGTTTGTTTTGCTACTACGTATGCATATATATGCTCTTAGGTATACTACTAGGGAAAATTATCCATGCTTACAAGTAGTGGAAAGACTGAACTGTAAGTCCCATCATAAGTCGTCAAAATGGCCATAAATTTTGTTCAATAGCACAATGCCTGACCTGCAAAACATAAACCCCGTTTGTTAATAACATCTGGAGCTCCTTCTATTAGGGGATATCCCTTCTACTAATTATTTCCAAAGCTCATATTTCATCTCAAATTCTGGGTTGTTTATATATTGTGTCATCCTTTCTTGTCTTCCTCATTGCAGTCTTTTATTATCAGGTGGAAATGTGCTTCTGAATTGGGTCTACATGGTCTTCTAGCATATGAATGGGACAATTTTATTAAGAATCTTATTCTCAATGGCCTAATCTTATTATATGAGGATGGTTCAATTGCTTATGCTTGGAACACCTCATTTGGGAAAATAACTTCTTGCCATGCCTATAATTCTATATCAGCATGTTCTTCCCTTCCCATGGTAAATTGGTGGTATAATAAGTTCCGGGACTGGCTTATTGCTCCAAAAATGAAATTATTCATATGGTTGGATTTAGAGAATTAGATATAAACATGGGACCCTCTATTGTGCAAAGGATTATCTAGGCCAAATATATGTATCCTCTATCCAAAGGACTTTGAATATGTCAATCACTTATTTTTTCTGTGTGATTTTTCCGTGGAACTTTGGACTGCAACCCTCACGTTATTTAATATTTTGGACCTTGTTCCAATGTATCATATTGACCATTTCCTTTTCTTATGTGAGAAAAGCATGGGTAATTATAAATCCTTTCCTATCTTCATCGCTTGGGGTGTCTAGAAGGTTCAGAATAAACATTTCTTTGAAAGCAGAGATCTCTGACATCCTGCCTCATATTATGTGTTTCTTCTCTGTATGTCAAGCCTCTGAATCCTCCTCGTAGTCACTCCTTATGCTTCCCTCATATTCCTCTATCTATAAATGTAGGTTTCTTTGATGATGCATATCATTTAGGTGTATGTGGAGGGGGTGCCATCAGTTTCCTCCCTAGAAATGGGTCTTATCATATTTGGTTGAATATTGGTTCAGAGTCTAATACCAAGGCAGAGGTTTCTGTTGTTTGGGCCCTTTTATATATTGAAACATCATTGAACATTATCTCCTGTCAGATTTATGGAGATTCCAAGTGTGTGATGGACTGGATAATGGAGAAGGGGAATTTTAAGGTTCTTTCCCTCAAGCCCTAGATGTAACATATTTAAATTCTTAAGCGTCTCTTTCATAATCTATTATTCTAGCATATTTTGAGGGAATGTAACCAACAGCGGACTATATTTCCAAAAAATATCTACGGGAGGAGGAAGGCCACTTTTTATTTGAAGAACCAGGAGGCTTACAATTATTGAGAAGGGGATATGTTCATATCCCGAGTGATCTTCAGTTGGCTCACTTCTTTTGATATGTCAAGAAATTCTATCCTTTTTATCATCTTATGAATAAAATATTTTTGTTTGAACTGGTTATTCTTGTTTGTAACTAGGATTTTAATGTTCCATACTATCCGGGTTCTTATCTTTTTTAGTAATTTTATCCATGTTCTACAAAGTTTATAAATGTTCTTTTCATGTCCATTTTTGGTCCCTGTTAGTTAATTTTGTGATGGATGTTTTTGTTGGCATTGGTGATGTGCATACCTTTGAGGTTTTTTGGGTCATATATATGTAAATGTACTCCTCTTTCTTAATGAAAAGGATGATTTATCTTCTTTAGAAAATATTACCCTATAAAACGGTTGGTGTTTAGGAGCTACGAGACTCAACAATTTTTCAGTTACGAGTCAGACTACCCATATTCATGTACTCTGTTTTCCTACATGACAAAGTGATAAACAGAGGAAATGAATATTTTTTGAATATTTCCACCATTGATACAACCCATATGCAGTTCTAGGCAGGTAGAAACCATGTTTCTACCCCAAAAGATCAACAATATGAAGAGGATGATCGAGTACATGGATGCAAGGCTTGACCCTACCCTCCTCCTTCAGGGCTCCTGATATTTCTCAACAAAATATGGCAGTGAAAGTTTTCTACCTATGAACAATGAATGAAACCAATATCTAGTGGTAACAACAACCTCCAAACATGTTAGAAGGCAGTGAAGTTACAGGGCTAACCTGGTCATGACAAGGGTCTCTAAGATGCATTTGGTGTGGTGAGACCCCCACAACACGTGGAGATATTTCCTTAACAGAGGCTGATCATGATGCTAGCTTGGTTCAAGGTTCATATACTTACTCTGTTTGTTTTGCTGCCACATATGCATATATATGCTCTTAGGTATACTACTAGATATACTACTGGAACTAGAATTGCTAGTGTTTCTTCAAAAAAATTAGTGAATTAGCAATAACATAGTAGTGAGCTTGAGTGGACCCTCAGGGAGACTCTACACCAGCTAGGATTTGTCCAAGTTAGATATCAATCACACTTTCACAACCCAACACTGGATACTCTACACCAGCTAGGATCCATCCAAGTTAGATATCAAGCACTCTTTCACAACCCAACACTGGATATTCCTGAGTTTGGAAGGAAATAAACTTTAAAAATATTGCAGATCTATTTGATTGAGAGATCTTCAGAACAACATGCAGATTTAATTACACTACAACACATTCCTTGCTGAAAAATGATCCTTTAAATAGAATGCAGATCTATCTTATTCCCCACTATTTTCACCATCTTCCCATACACTATCAACAACTCGCAAAACAACAAGCAGATCAATACTTTTCATTTCTAGAGAAATACCACCTACCACATTATCAATAGTTTCAAAAGGGAATCAGTTTCTTTATAACACAGATGGAAAAGTGCCTTTAAGGGGTACTCCTTTGGGGATCCTATTATTAGAATTTGTGGGTGGTCCATTTATTGGAAACACCAAATGAACTCTATCAAACTTGCAATCTGTGCCTCCTCCTTGTAGAGTTATATAATGTGTTGTAGAACCTTTCTCATAATTCAACCGAGCTAGTTGTCTGCCACTGCATTTTTACCTCAAGATATCACTTCTTTGGAAATGGCTCTAAGGTTTGCATAAAATTATGAACCCATAGTTAAATAGGAACCTCCTATATCTCCTAATGACTTCGTAGTAATACATGTATCCCATTGGATTGGAAGTACCACCGAATTGTAGGGGCTGGTTGACAGAATTGGATTCCAAAATGTCATTACCTAGTGGAGCCCCAATTTCTGGTAGGCCTTTATCATTAAGTACCTCTATCATATCATGCCATGAGTGAAACTTGATTTGATGTGCTTACCCACCATTACATGGGGGTCTTTTCCAAATTCATATACATTGTTGCAACCCTTTGCTCAGGCACAATCTACTCCACCACTTGTTCCAAAGATTCTTTCATGGTGTCAGTTGTGCCATTAAACTCAATATCTTCTTAAGCTCTACACTAATCCAACTAACTATTTTCAACATCATGGAATGCTAAGAAAAAATAGAGTATATTCAAGAGTGATTAAAATCTATATTTATCTTTTTCCATAGATCAGACACTGACACACAAGACAGAGTTCTGAGTCATCATTGTTCTCATACAAAATAAAAATTCAACCTTTCTTACACAATGGCACAAAAAGAGTTGAAAATCGCAGGCATAGTAGAAAACATATTCACATTTAGGATCAATTTTGACAAATGACGTCCATTTGCAGAGTTTTGTGTACCACCACCTTTACACATTAAGCTTTGCTCTTAGTATCCTTCTCTACATACACGAAAAAGTTGTCTCCCATAGATTATTCTCTCATGGCTATTTACTCTCACATTTCTCACTTGATCTAACGTAATTCTCCATCTCCTGTACCCACTCCCCATGAGAGAACTGTCTTACAAAAATATATCAAATTTAGCCAATTATCAAACCATAGGTCAATTGGGTGTAGCTCTAGTTGTTGAGAGGAAAGTAGTTATCCTCCTACATCTGGGTTCATATTCCACTTTGTGACATGCTTGCTCTCTTCATGAGCTAATTGCTGACAGTTGAGCTGGCCTTGAGCCCTGAAGAATCCTGTTTATCCTGGCTACCATTCTCAGAATGAGAGAAAGTACCTAGTGGGTTTCCTCCGGAAATTCATTATGCAGAGAAAAAAAAGGAATATCAAACCACAAATGGGACATCTGAATTCGCTATGTCCAAGTGCTTACTTTGCTGTAATGAATAGCCTTTTCTAACTATGTTGATTTTCTTTCCTAACTATGCCAAGCACTATGTTACAATGTTAGCTATGGCATTCTAGTATCTCCTATTTTTCATTTTCAAATACTATATCTAGCTGCTGCATTGTTGTATTCTTCGTGTGCCAAATGCTTCATCGTTGCTTCAGAAATTTAGATGGCAGTTATGGATCAAGATTTGTAGATCAAATAGTGTGTATTCCTTAATCAAGGATTCAAGCCCTGCTGTGACAAGGAGTCCACAGATTCTGACTCATTTACAATAAGGACTGCTTCGGAAGTCTGTCGTAATTAAGGTATAACCGATACCATAATTCTGAGCCTCAATGTTTCAGCCATTGTCTCACCTAAGTGACATCAATAGGACCGCAGGCATATAAATGTAGGCTATTAAGAAATCTAAATTTTTCTATTGAGGCAAATTTCCAGAATAATATCAAGACAAGTGAATAACTCTAATATTGATTTTCATGACTTGCTTCAGAATTTGCTCACAGTTGTAATGGCTTTGTCCTGGTCCAAGGATGATTCAGAGATCTGAAATGGATCCATGCTTGAAATTAGGTTCATAACTAAGGCTGAAAATATATCCCTTGGTCCTTGAAATAATCCAGTATGACAATAGTTAATGAATGCCCTTCAATTTACTTAGGATTCTGCTTTAGACTTCATGATACAAATAGTAAGTTCAGGATTTGAAGACAGCAGAGTTGAAGGATCTCGAATTGTTCAAAGTATTGAGTAAGGGTTCTTGCTTCAGAGAACTGCAACTTCCACCTTCAGATTTCCAGAAGAAGGTGATCATGTTTCTGACTCATTTACAATAAGGACTACTTCGGAAGTCTGTTGTAATTAAGGGCTAATCGATACCATAATTCTGAGCCTCAATTTTTCAGCCGTTGTCTCACCTAAGTGACATCAATAGGACCAGAGGCATAAAAATGTAATCTACTAAGAAATCTAAAGTTTTCTATTGAGGCAAATTTCCAGAATAATATCAAGCCAAGTGAATAACTCTAATATTGATTCTCATGACTTGCTTCAGAATTTCCTCACAGCTGTAATGGCTTTGTCCTGGTCCAAGGATGATTAAGAGATCTGAAATGGATCCGTGCTTGAAATTAGGTTCATAACTAAGGCTGAAAATATATCCCTTGGTCCTTGAAATAATCGAGTATGACAATAGCTAATGAATGCCCTTCAATTTACTTAGGATCCTGCTTTAGACTTGATGATACAAATAGTAAGTTCAGGATTTGGAGACAGAAGAGTTGAAGGATCTCGAATTGTTCAATGTATTGGGTAAGGGTTCTTGCTTCAGAGAACTGCAACTTCCACCTTCAGATTTCGAGAAGAAGGTGATCATGTTTCTGACTCATTTACAATAAGGACTGTTTCTAAAGTCTGTCGTAATTAAGGGCTAATCGATACCATAATTCTGAGCCTCAATGTTTCAGCCATTGTCTCACCTAAGTGAAATCAATACGACTGCAGGCATATAAATGTAAGCTATTAAGAAATCTAAAGTTTTCTATTGAGGCAAATTTCCTGAATAATATCAAGCCAAGTGAATAACTCTAATATTGATTTTCATGACTTGCTTCAGAATTTGCTCACAACTGTAATGGCTTTGTCCTGGTCCAAGGATGATTCAAAGATCTGAAATGGATCCATGCTTGAAATTAGGTTCATAACTAAGGTTGAAAATATATCCCTTGGTCCTTGAAATAATCCAGTATGACAATAGCTAATGAATGCCCTTCAATTTACTTAGGATTATGCTTTAGACTTGATGATACAAATAGTAAGTTCAGGATTTGAAGACAGCAGAGTTGAAGGATCTCGAATTGTTCAAAGTATTGAGTAAGGGTTCTTGCTTCAGAGAACTGCAACTTCTACCTTCAGATTTCCAGAAGAAGGTGATCATGAATTCTTATCAACAAACTTCTAAGTGATTGTTTTTTCTCTTACTTGGGCTTGTCCTCACCTGAGCTCTGATACCATGTTAAATTTTGATTAAAATGTTCTTTGCTTAGGACAGTCACTTCAATGATCTACATCAACCTATGAATTAGGCCATCTTATTTCCAAGATCTTGATGTAGATCTTATATAACCTCAAGTATTAGATAGATTGGAAAAGGGGTTTTTTGTAAAGCTAATTAATCACGTCCATCCATTTAAATTTAATAGTCCATCCATGCTGCATAACAGTACTAGTTTCTTGGTGATCCAACCATACTCTGTCTTCAAATTTAACAGTCCATCCATGCTGCATAACAGTACTAGTTTCTTGGTGATCCAACCATCATGGATAGCGCAGCGTATGGTAATTCTATTTTTAAGTGTTCATTAGTCGTACTTTCCAATCAGGGAATTCCTAAACCGTAATATGTTGTTTTAAATTCAAAGATACTTTCCTATCAGGGGATTCCTAAACCTTAATATGCCACGTTACGTTCAAAAAGGGAAAAAATGAACTTACTCTGGAGGCAGTTGTCCTCTACAAGATTGAAAATACAAGCTACTTGACATATCATTCTGATAGGAATAAAATAAATTTACATTTTGTTGTTTCCATATCCTCGCCCTCTTTAATATTGTTCCAGCTACTTGACATCCTTTTGTCTTGCCTTGAAGTTCTTTGAGGTACATTGATAAGCAGAAAAACCTTTATCGCTTCCGAAACATCTTCACCATGCACTTTCTGGGTAGAAATGTTAGGACGTCTTATTATTTTCAATGGCATATTACCACAAGTCTTCTTATTTTCAATAGCATATTACCACAAGAACGCTTGAGATGAGAGATACCCATATTACGTCCAGAAAAGATACAAATTGGTGGTTCTTTTAGTGACCTATCCCTAGCATCTGAGATACCCTTACTACACTAGTTCTCCACACAAACTGCATTTCCATCTACAAATCGAGACATAAGTCAAACGAAATAATTCACTGTGTCTTTGTTGTGAAGGTTGATTCAACCATAAGTCCAACATTTTGCTCTTGATAACCTGTTTAGTTGAGGCCACATAGCTTAGGACAAAACCAACTAGCATTTTCGCCAATTGGACTAGACGATGTTATTGATATAGAACAAAAATCCCCATAGTTTTTGTTTGGAATACTCGTATGGTACTTTTTTAAGTAGAGAACAATTGTACGATGACTAGCATTTTACAAACGTGATGTCTTAATTTTGGTTGATAAATGCTCTGTTTTATAAGCTCTGTTTTATAAGCTCTGCATTTATAAGCTCTGTTTTGGTTGATAAGACATTTATTTATCATAAGATGTGAATTTTATAAGTGGTCTGAATTTATTTTTTGTTTGACATACACTGATATAGATCATCAGTTCGAGGTGTCCTTCAGAAACCTGACTCCTTGATGCATTTGTTAGTGCTTCCGCTTGTTATTAGTTGTGTTGGGTCCCTATAATACTAGTGATTACCCCATTACTATTGTAGTTATACCCCTTATTTATATTGTTGTGCCCCTATTACCCCCATATTGTTATTTCTGTGCCCCATAGAATCCCTCTATTGTTATTTTTGTGGCTTTATATTATTATTGTTAGGTCGGCTGGATTATATTGTGACTCCTTAGACTCCTATATATAGAAAGGAGGTTTTGTCATTTGTATCATCCAAGAATTGTTCATTTATGTAATGTAAAGGAGGTTGCCCCCTTGAAGAGGATGAATTCTAAGGCGTCGATCTTTCTTTTCTATCTTTCTTGAGCTGGTTTCATAACATTTGGTATCAGAGCTTTGGATTCTAGGGTTTCGCTGCTCCAAACATGTCATCGTGGAATTTTTGCTATAACGTTTTTTCTGTGATGTTTCAAAAGTCGCAGAAAAGACCCATTTGAGAAGAAATCGCACTGAATCTTGGGTCCGAATTTCAGAGCTTTTAGCGCGATATGTGCGGAGATATGATCTGCGGAAGTTGGTCTTTTTGCAGACTCCTGAATTACATTCAAAACAGGTGACCTGGGGAAAATCGTCATAACTTTCTCTCTAGGGATTGGATTGAAATTATGTAAGAAGTTACAGAAAGAGGACGGACCGTAGTTTCTTGTGTGCGAGTTTCGGATCCAAAGGTTGAAACAGTTACTCGTGGCACGTCGTAGAAGTTCGTTGTACTGAACTAGTCTAAAAGCAAGTAACTGTGGGAGATTTCACATAACTCTTCCTTGGAGAATCCAATTTGGGTCAGACTTGTGGCATTGGAAAGAGGACATAGAAGGCTACTACAGGTTGCAACATCAGAATTGGAGGATCTGAATTTATAGAGATACATCAGATTCAATATCAGGCTTCTATAAAGTGAAAAAAGGTGTGTAGTTTTTTTTTAAATTTTTGTGTAAGCTTGGTTTAACGGAATTCAAAGGGCATAGTAAAGCATTATTATCGGTAACTGATGCCCCGAGGAAAGAAAATGCAAACACCTAGTAAGGAACCTGAAATCTCTAGCATGACTCATGAAGAAGAGGAAGAAATGCTACATGATATATCAAAATTACAAGAACAAGTGCAACATATGTCATGCTCACAAAAGCTAACAAAAGCTAAGATAAATGGCGTGGAATCTAAGATAAATGGCGTGGAATCTAAGATAAAGGGCATGGAAGCTAAGATGGATGATTTGAAGACAGTTTTGAAGACAAACATGGCAGATTTTAAGACAGATTTGAAGACAGACATGGCAGATTTAAAGACAAATTTGACAAATTTTCTACAAGAAATACTTACTAATGGTGAAAAGGTTGTAAAGGAAACTCATGATGTGAACAAAAGAAATTTTAATCATGATTCCATAGACTCTAATGTTGGATCAAAGACCCACCATATTCCAAAAATCGATATGAGGAAGTTTGATGGCAAGGATCCCGCCACATGGATATTACAGATGGAGCAGTTCTTCGATCTCAATAATGTGCAAAACACACAAAAGGTACGTATGGCAACTATATATTTGGAACCAAATCAGTTTGTATGGTATCAATGGCTTTGCTCTCGTAAAAAATTTATCACTTGGGCAATTTTTACGGAAGAATTGATAGCACATTATGAAGATACAAAAAGCAACACTTTTTTTAGCCAATTGATAAGTCTCAAACAAAAGGGTTCAATAATGGAGCACATTGAGGAGTTCCAAAAATTGAACATAAGGGTAAAAGATATTCCAGAGGAGCATAGGATTGATGTGTTCATAGGGTCTTTAAAAGATAATATCCAACATGATGTTCGCCTTTGGGAACCTGATTCATTAGAGAAGGCATTCAGGTTAGCAAGAAAAATGGAAAGCAAAATTATGGCAACTAGGAAGCATACCATTCAAAACTATAAAGACGGAAGTGTTGTTGCCCATAGTCTTCCACAACCTACAAGGTTGACACCACAACAATTGGAAGAAAAAAGAGCAAAAGGGCTTTGTTACAATTGTGATAGCAAATACACAAAAGGTCATAAGTGTGCTGAGAAGAAATTATTCTACATAGATTGTGAAGAGGAAGAAGAAAAGGAGCAAGAAAGGTCAAAAGAAGAGGATATATTCCAGGAACAAAGCCTAGATGAAGAACAAATAAATCCGACCATATCTTGTAATGCATTGGTGGGAATTACCACTCCTCAAACCATCAAGATAGAAGGACAAATCAAGAAGAAAAAGGTAATAGTGTTGATTGATTCAGGAAGCACCCACAATTTTATTCATTGTAGGGTAGCAAAAGAATTGAATTGCTTCCTATATCCAGCACCAGAGTGTCAAGTGATGATTGCAAATGGAGGAACAATAAATTGTTCTGGAAAGTGCCATAATATCAAGCTATCCATGGGAGAATATGTATTGACTAGCCCAATGCTTTCCATTCCAATGGGAGGTGCTGATGTTGTACTAGGAGTCCAATGGCTACAATCCTTGGGTACAATAGCTTTTAATTTTCAAGAACTTTTCATGAAATTTTCTGTGGAAGGAAAGGAAGTTGAATTAAGGGGTATTGCAGGGAAACCAGGAAAGATAATCAGCTCTAATGGCATGACAAAGCTTCTAAAAAAGGAGCAAAGAGGTGTAATTGCACAATTATGTTCGCTAGATGTTTCCACATTGGAATCATCTATTTCTCCAGATCTCCAAAAAGTCCTGGACAATCATTCCAAGGTATTTGAGACTCCCAAAGGTCTCCCACCTATGCGTGATCATGATCATGCTATTCATCTGATTCCAGGAAGTGTTCCTCCAAACATCAGGCCGTACAGATATCCATATGTCCAAAAAAGTGAAATTGAACGTATGGTTGCAGAAATGCTAGAGGCTGGTATAATTCAACCGAGTCAAAGTTCTTTCTCAGCTCCAGTAGTATTGGTGCACAAGAAGGATGGATCATGGCGCATGTGTCCAGATTATAGGGAGCTCAACAAGCTCACTATTAAAGATAAGTTCCCCATTCCTGTCATTGATGAATTACTGGATGAATTGCATGGATCAATTTACTTCACCAAGTTGGATCTTTGTTCGGGATATCATCAAATCAGAATGAAGATTGAAGACATTCCGAAAACGGAATTAGAACTCATGAGGGTCATTATGAATTTTTGGTCATGCCTTTTGGCCTTACCAATGCACCTTCAACATTTCAAGGTTTGATGAATTCAATTTTCAAACCATTCCTTAGAAAAATTTTGTTAGTATTTTTTGATGATATACTAATCTACAACAAGTCTTGGAAGGATCATGTTGAACATGTTGACAAGGTGCTACAACTATTGGAGGAGAAACAATTATATGCAAAAAGATCCAAATGTTTCTTTGGAGTCCAAGAGGTGGAATATTTGGGTCATATTGTATCTCATGAAGGAGTTAAGGTAGACCCTAGCAAAATTAAAGCCATTAAGGAATGGAAAATCCCCACATCCATAAAGCATCTGCGAGGATTTCTTGGGTTGACAGGGTATTATCGCAAGTTTGTTAAGAATTATGGGAGAATAGCAGCACCTCTAACAACATTATTGAAGAAAGATTCATTTTCATGGACTCCGGAAGCAACAAAGGCCTTTAAACATCTTAAAGAGGCAATGTGCCAAGCACCGGTCTTAGCTACACCGGACTTCACAAAAACCTTTATTGTGGAATGTGATGCTTCAGGAAATGGAATTGGTGTTGTTCTAATGCAAGATGAAAGACCCATTGCTTTTGAAAGTCGTCCAATCAAGGGAAAGTTTTTAAGCAAAGCTATTTATGAGAAGGAAATGTTGGCAATACTCCATGCACTTAAGAAATGGCGACCCTACCTAATGGGAAGACACTTCAAGGTAAAAACAGATCATGATAGCCTTAAATACTTTTTAGAACAAAGATTATCCTCTGAAGAGCAACAAAAGTGGGTCACAAAGATGTTGGGTTATGACTTTGAAATCATCTACAAAAAAGGGAAGCAAAATGTGGTGGCAGATGCACTCTCAAGAAAGGATGAGGATATGGAAGCATTGTTGTGTGCCATTTCTATTATCCAACCAGATTGGATAAACGAAGCAAAGGAGGAATGGAAGAATGACGAAGAAGTGTGGGCACTTATTCGAAAGCTACAACAAGATTCCAGTACTTCTGATACATTTAGCTGCAAAATGATTCATTATGGTACAAAGATCGCTTATACCTCTATAAGAATTCCCAGCTAAAACAAAAGATTCTTATGGAATTGCACACTTCTCCCTTAGGAGGGCACTCAGGATTTTTAAAAACTTACCACAGGGTTAAGAAGGAATTTTTTTGGGATGGCCTTAAATCAGATATTCAAAAGTTTGTGGCGGAATGTTTGGTTTTCCAACAAAATAAAATTGAAACAATTAAGATCCATTCCAATCCAACGTTGGGAGGAGGTTTCAATGGATTTTATCACAGGTTTACCCAAGTCTGAGGGAAAGAGTGTCATCATGGTGGTAGTTGACAGACTTACCAAGTATGCACACTTTTGTGCATTATCACATCCATTTAAAGCCAGTACAGTTTCTACTGCATTTATGGAAACAGTTCAAAAGCTACATGGAAACCCAAAGATTATTGTAAGTGACAGAGATCCCATTTTCACTGGAAATTTTTGGACAGAATTATTTTCTTGTCTTGGTACTCAGTTAGCTCATAGCTCATCTTATCATCCTCAATCTGATGGGAAAACTGAGATAGTAAACAAATGTTTGGAAGGATATCTTCGTTGCTTTGTATCTGATAAATAGACACAATGGGTCAAATGGTTGCCTCTGGCTGAATGGTGGTATAACACTTCCTTCCATACAGCAACAAAAATGACCCCATTTATGGCACTTTATGGGTACCAACCACCATCAATCACATCATATTTAAGAGAAAATTCTAAGGTTCAGGCAGTGGAACATCACATCGAACATCAACAACAAGTCCTCCAACTCTTAAAGGATAACCTCATGTTGGCACAAAATAGAATGAAACAACAGGCAGATCAACATCGCAGTGAAAGAAGTTTTGATGTAGGTGATTGGGTATTCCTACGGCTACAACCATATAAGCAAATGTCCCTAAAGCAAGCTAAGAAGGATAATAATTTATCACCAAAGTATTATGGTCCATACAAGGTGTTGGAAAAGATTGGTACTATGGCATACAAATTGGAGCTTCCTGCAGCTTCTCGATTGCACCAAGTTTTCCATGTTTCATGTTTAAAGAAGGTTATAGGTGACAAGCTCCCAGTTCAAACAATATTGCCAGAACTTGACGAGGAAGGAAAAATTATATTGGAACCGGAAGCAGTCGCAGAAACAAGAACTTGACAGCTACGAAATCGATCAATTTCGGAGTATCTTATCAAGTGGAAGAACTTATCCGCTGAATATTCCACATGGGAGGATGAGAATTTTATGCAGAAGTATCCAGAACTGCTCAAGCGTTGAGGACAACACTTTTTTGAAGGAGAGGGGCATGTTGGGTCCCTATAATACTAGTGATTACCCCATTACTATTGTATTTATACCTCTTATTTATATTGTTGTGCCCCTATTACCCCCATATTGTTATTTCTGTGCCCCATAGAATCCCTCTATTGTTATTTTTGTGGCTTTATATTATTATTGTTAGGTCGACTGGATTATATTGTGACTCCTTAGACTCCTATATATAGAAAGGAGGTTTTGTCATTTGTATCATCCAAGAATTGTTCATTTATGTAATGTAAAGGAGGTTGCCCCCTCGAAGAGGCTGAATTCTAAGGCGTTGATCTTTCTTTTCTATCTTTCTTGAGCTGGTTTCGTAACAAGTTGCTTGTCCCTATCTGCAGGAAAATTTTAATTTCTATGGACCTCTTCCACTTAGAAAAACACAACATAAGGTCTTCATCTCCATTGAATCCATTCCCTCTAGTTCCATAGTGTTGGCATAAATAATTTTAGCTACTGCCTGCTCTTTGGGTATCCCTACAATTCGTATACCGTGGCTCAATGCAGTGATGATTCAGGCAAGTGTATAATGTGATTTGAAGGACACCTTATCTCATTTGCAGTGAACATTGATTTAAACTATTGCGTAATGAGATTTCATGTTTCTTACTATACTCTGTCTTCAAATTAACAGTCCATCCATGCTGCATAACAATACCAGTTTCTTGGTGATCCAACCATACTCTGTCTTCAAATTTAACAGTCCATCCATGCTACATAACAGTAATAGTTTCTTGGTGATCCAACCATCATGGATATCGCAGCTTATGGTAATTCCATTTTTAAGTGTTCGTTAGTAGTACTTTCCAATCAGGGAATTCCTAAACCTTAATATGTTGTGTTAAATTTGTTAGCTACCTATACCAATAGGTTTCATATTTCATGATTGGCAAAGAAAGGTCCAAATATGCTCTGCTTTGGTGATGCAAAGATCCCATATTTCCAAGAGAAAAACAATGTGTGTACATAGCTTGAGGTTGACTAAAATTTGATGGATGGTCCAACAGCCTAATCTGGACCATGCCATGTTTCAATTTTTTGTTGTAGAATAGAGAAAGAAGTGGTGAGCTCCAGTATTGTAGCAATAATGCTACAACTCCTGGGGCTTCCTGTCTCTCATTTTATCAACCCGGTAGTTCGTACAAACTTGGAAGCGACGGTGCTGTATGCACAAGTACTAGCTCTTGTCGCAGCTGTCACTTGGTCAGCTGGCACAAGTCCGCTAGGGCTCAAGCCAACTTCTATAGGCTCACAGAAGAAGCTTTATGAGTGATGGACGAAAGCTAGCTCAAAGAAGACTAATTTACTTGGCAAAAATGAACTGAAAGCAAATCAAAATATAGAAACCCTAGGAAACCCTAATTTAACTAGTCTAACCTCTATGATGCAAAGAATGTGAAGGAAACCTCTACCAATGATGCCATTACTTCTAATAAGTGAAAATGCATGAATCTAATCTACTTGCATCATAAAAGACATGTTTTTGTATTTTTCCTTTAAGTGTATGGAATGATTGTGAGTTTGTGCTAATTAGGGTTTGGTTGTGCAGATGGGATGGAGAAGGAAGGAAAGCGTGGGAAAGGTTGGGGAGGCTAGGAGAGGTCCCTAGGGATCCTTAGCATCCATCCACAGAGGTTCCTCACGTTCAGAAGCTCAGCAACCGAGTGAGTGGCCTCCTACAGGATGTCTGCAGGGGATCCTACATGATACGCAGAGGTTTCTACAGGATGCTCTGTAATTCTTCTACAGGATGTTTACGAATTGGGTTTTTGAGGATGGATGGTTGATGTAAGATGCATGGATAGTTATGGAGGTAGGATGGGGGTCTGAATTGACCCAGGAACTGATGGATGGAGTGGTGAGGTGATGTGGAAAGCTGACTTGGCTTGAAGGTGGTTGAGACAACAATGGGGAAGAAGGTAAGGTTACTTGGCAAAAGAGAAGATGGGGGATGAGGGAACAGACTTGGTGATGGAGGAGCTGATCTGAACGAGGCTCAAATGAACGAGGAGGTGATGAAGATGCCCTGCATAGTGGTTGCTTGATCAAACCAACTACATCTTGCATGCAATCGAAATATCATGTGATCTATCTAACAAGTTAGTGAAATCGGTGGACAGCAACCTTATTCATGAAAATAATCACGTACAACCTGTGAACAAACATTATCAAAGAGATGTAAATGCATGAATAACTCCTACCAATCTATCTTAAACATAAGGAACTACTTTAACCATTGAAAGCAACCTAAGTAAAACAGCATGAATTAAATCTAAAGAGCAGATTTCTTCTCAAGAACGCAACAAACACACATAAAGAGAAACAAGGGAGGTACTGGGCACTTGAGATGGGCCCAACCCCAAGAGCTATAGCCTCCCATGAAAGATTTAGAGCTGGTGCAAAGCTGGATCCATCTTTATTAATCAAGAAATGAAAAGTACATCAAAACTGTCCACAAGGAGAACTTGAACATGAGCTGAAAGCAAAGCTAATCTATTGCATAAAAATCGAACTACAAACTAGCTAACTAATGGCCAAAACAAAATGAATAACTAGCTACAAAATGACTAACCACTAGCTAACCAAAATGAGGCCCCAAGCCCTCTTATTTATACAATTTGAGGACCCAACAGTCCTCCTAAAAGTTAGGGACTTGGCTGCCCAAGACTTGTAGTTAACAGCAGTCCTACTTGACTTGCTTGGCTGCCCTTGTGCTCATTGATTTGGTGGCCTTTGAACTCCGAGCTGATGGTGGAGAATTCGAGGTAAGGGCCCATAAATGAGGGGGACACCTTCCTACAAATCCTCTAGCTTGTTCTCCCACGAATTTGGCTGCCAAGTGCTCATTAAGACCTTCAAATTTGTCTCCAAGTTGACCAACAAGGCTACACAAAGCACCCATTAGACTTGTTGGCATAATGACTAACCAAATTCACTCTATTAACATAAAAATAATCAAAAACATGCAATAAACAAATGAGAATGGTGGAATAAGCCAAATTAGGAGGTTGAATGAGCCCAAATATTTGTACATTTTTGGGGCTCATCATCACCCCCCTACTGAAAGTGTTGCTCATCCTCTGAGCAACCAAATCTCTCCCCTTGTCTTTGATGGCCCTGGTGACTTCCTTGGCTAATCATCTCGTCCAATTTCTCCTTTGGATTCCTTCTTTCAAACTTCCTGTAGAAACAATTCGCTGGCTTCCTATAGAAACAGTCTGCCAGCTTCCTGTAGAACCAATTTTCTCTGATTTACTTGGCTGGGGGTGCCTTCTCCTTGATCTATGCTGTGGCAGCCTTCATCTTCTCCTCCTTTCTGCTCTTCTCCCTCACGGCCTGCTGCTTTTCCTGTTGAATTCTCAGCTTCCTGTAGAACTGTCTCATCATCCTGTAGAGAGGCCTTTGTGTCCAACATTTTCATTCTTTCTCTCTAAGTGGATGTCTTCGGGCTTCCCTGTTCATAGCTGATGGATATCTTTGAAAGAGGCTCCTCCTTTTGTTTCGCTTTCGTGTCCTTAATGACAATTTGCTCCTTTGACAGTGGTTTGGGTTTGCCCACTTCTATTTGTGTGCTCTTTTTTTTTTTTACTTTAAAGTACATGAAGGTTTGCCTCTTTCCCTTCCCTTTTGGTCTTGGAGGTGTGCTAATGGTGGAAAGTATGGCTGCTGCCTCCTTAGCTAGGATGTCCACCTTCTTCTCTTTGGGTTTTACCTTTTTGGGGCTTCCTGTAAAAGCCTGTTTCTACAATTTCGGGCTTCATGTAGAAGCATGTTTCTGCAATTTTGGGCCTCCTGTAGAATCTTTTATCTCTGTTTTCGGGCTTCCTGTAGAAGCCTGTGTCTTAATGATTTTTGGGCTTCCTGTAGAAGCCTTGGTCTTTGCTTTTGGGCTTCCTGTAGAAGCCTGCTTCTCAATGATCCTGCAGCTTATCACAAAAAGGCATCCATTGTGCTCTGGGGAAGGGCTCTACCACTGCCAGGTTTTCCCTCAATTTAGTGGACTCAGTGGGTTCTCGTCTTATAAAACCACCCGGCATGATGAACACGGTCGTTTTAATTAAGGGTGGCAAATGCAACAGAGATTTGGTCTATTAAGACAGAGCATGCACATAATCCACAAAATTCAACACAGTCTACTTATATCGACATCCTGTAGAACGATAGCATAGGCACAACAAACAACAATTCCACCAATATCTTTATGACCCGACTGTGGACGAAGGTCTTGCCACTTTTACTAACCAGTTGCATGCAAAGTTCAGGGTTACCTCTTTAATTGGCCAACTTTTTTCGTGAGGCACCCACTTTCCTGTAGATGACTGTGTTCCTGTAGACTGCGTTCCTGTAGAACTGCGCTCCTGTGATTTTTCTTCTTGGTTCTTATGACAGAGTTTCATCACTGTGTAGACCTCTCCTTTGACCAATTCTCGGGTCATAATACTGCTGCTACCCCAGAACTCGACTGATCAACAAGAATTAAGCTCTCACAGACATAGTGCAGAGCTGATTTTTACACCAACCATGTAACCTATTGCAAAACAGAGATTGGACATGTGCATAGGTGAGTGTTACAATGGTTTATCGCTTCCAACAGAGGAATTTCTTAATAGGACCCATGGAAGAGAATTTGACGCAGAATCAGTTGAACATTCCGTGCACACACAGGAGAACTACTATTATGGATTCAAATGCAAGTGCAAATTAATCAGCGGATGGTGAGGGCATTTCACGGTTGCGTTCAATTGGCTGCTTATGGAAGCTTCCACTGATGGAGGGTAAGCTGGCGAAGTGCACGTTGGCCCCATGCAAACTGTAGTTCTGCAATGGCATAAGAGTTTTCTGCAGCAATCTTGATGGCGGCTGCTCTTGTGCTAATAAAAATTACCAACAAAATCCACACTTCCAGTTGTGTGCAGGTTGACTAACAGCTGAGCGCTCATTCTGCGTGATTTTTGGGGTGAGGTGGCACATACGTGCGTTAGATTTTTCAAACTGCAGTGATACATGACTTCTTCTCTCTGTTAATTAATTGACATCCTGTTCATTGGAGTTAAACTTTCTATCACTGTTTTTTCTTTTAATTTTTTTTTTAATTTTTACGAGAGTCCATTGTCCTCGTGCACTGCGTGGCTGCCGGCGGAGTTCTGAAGCAGACAATCAATTGAGCCTTGCTAATCCGTGGCTTAATTCCTCATCCCATTCGTTCATGCAGTTCCCAATTAAATCTATGCAATAGAGGAATGAGATTAGTCACATACCTGCAAGTTAAACGGCTGATTGTGAAGCGTGTTGCTGCATGCGTGTGTTGATCTTCATTTGCTGCATGTATGGTGGCTTGACGGATGATTTATGGCTGTTTTTTTTCTTGTGCAGGTGCCCTCTGGACGGATCTACGCTGCACGCGTTCATTTCCACGTTCAACTCTGCCCGTTCAAGCTGCTGCTGCTGCCTGGTCACCAACCCAGAACTTCTTTTTGCCATTTCTCCCAAACGGAAGATCGGTTTGATCTGAAACTTGGTGAGCATGTTACTACCATTATTATGCATCTCCCATATCAAATTCGTGATCAATGGATGCACGGATTTTAAGACAAATGGAAAATGGCTGAAGAATTCAGAGGTCGATTTCTCGGAAACCGTGCATCGGAATCGGCTGAAACTGCTTGGGTAGGTTACCATCACTCACATGCATATCCTCATGAAACAAGTTTTGAAACGGATGCACGGTGAGAAAATGCAAAAATGGCTGATGGTGATGGAGGCTGATTTCTTGGAAACTGTGCACCGGAATTGCATGAAACTGCTCAGGCATGTTGTCATCAACCTTGTACAATTACCCATAAAACGGTTTTTCCAATGGATGCATGGTTTTCATGTTATGGCAAAAACAAATTTGGTTCTATGGATTTTGGCCTCAAGGCTTTTTGCATGTGCTTGCATGGGATGACAAAATTAATTTTGTTTGTGATGCACGTATGGAGATGATGGAGGAGGAGTTGGAAGATGGCATGAGGGCTTCTGAACACCTGAGGAAGCTACCCTGCTCGCCAAACCACTTTTAAAAATGCATGCCTAGTTTCCCACAATTTCTACAGGAAGATCCTGTAGAAGCACAATGAGAAGCACAAGGAGGTAAAAAAATGATGGATGAAGGCAAGGGATGGACACACAAGTGCTTGCAGGCCTAACCAATAGACGCCCACCATCAGATTCACTGTTGAAATTGGATTTGGCTCGTCCAAAGGTTCTACAGGATGTTTCCTGTAGAAATACAGAGCTTTCCTGTAGAAGACACAGTTTTGAGGAAAGAAGCATAATGTCATGAAAAAATGATGGAAAAGGGGTGAGGAATGGAAACATGGATGTGGGTAGGCCTCATGGACATATTCCAAGCCTTCAGGTCCTCCTCGGAGATCAATTTGGCTTTTTTGTAAGCTTCCTGTAGAAGATACGAAACTTCCTGTAGAAGGCACAAAAACTCCTTTGTCTTTGATCTGAGTGCTCCTCCTGTCATGATACGTCCTCCTTTAACCTGCAATGTCATTTCTGCAACATGAAATTATTCAATGATGATTAGCTTTATTTTTCTTTTTCTTTTGTCTCTTTTTTTTTGAAAAACAACTAGGGCGCCTCATGGAGGTTTTCACCCTAATTGCCTGCCATGGGCGCCTCCAAGGGAGGTTTTCACCCAAAGATCTTTTTCTCTTTTCTCTTTTTTTTTTCAACCCATTGACCGCCTCATGGAGGTTTTCAATCAATGAGCCAATCTAAGGCACCTCCAAGGAGGTTTTCACCTTAGATTTCTATTTTCCTCTTTTTTCATTTTTTTTTTCTTTTTCTTTTTTTTCTTTTCTCTCTCTCTTTTTTTTTTCTTTTTTCTACCCTACCCTACTTGAAAAACAAAATCATTTTCAAGTATAAGAATACTTCCAATGGAGCCATGTGCACATCGAGATTAGAGAAAAAATGATGTGAAGGCTCGAAATGCATGCTTGGACAAGTGTCCAGATCTCAGAGACCAAATGATTTGGCTTTGAAGGGATCAAACAAAATTGAGGAAGAAAGTACTGCTGCAACTTAGTGACGTTCTGAAACCATATCTCAATATAGCTTTGATATCCTTGGTTCTTTTGCTGATCTGGATCATTCTTCATGTCACCTTCTATCATGACCTTCTGATCTTCCTCTTTTTGTTGATCTTTCTCTTGAGTTCATGGAGGATCTTATGATAACCATGAGGGAACTCTCTCGATCTCTGATTTTGATGTCTTCTCTTCATTAAGTGCAGCCCATGGTTCTTTGATCTCCTCTTTGGAATCTTCTTTTGCTTTTGGTCCTTCAATGTTGTCAATAGATTCCCTCTTTTGCAACACTCTTCCTGATCTATGGTGAAGATCATTGAGCTCAAGAGGAGTTGTTTGCATATGTTGTCCCTCAGCTTTGCAATTGGGTTGAGCTACTCCATTGCATGGCTTTGGAAATGGCGGTATGGGTGGCTGAGTGGAGGTGTGAAATGGAGGAGGAGGCGATGGTTGTGGATGAGCAGGTGGTGGAGGAAAATGAGCTGGATGAGAGTTGTACTGGGGCCTCCACTCCTGATAAGGTGCATTCCACTGAGGTTGTGACTGAGCATAAGAGTGAAATGAATGAGCAACTGGTTGGGCATAATATGGATCTGTGAAGGAACAAGGAGAATATGACCAAGGAGGAGGTGTAGACCAGGAAGGATGAGCAGGGGGATCCCAAGAAGGCATGAAAGTGGCTTGATAAGGGTCATAATAGGTCTCGGGTATCCCTTGCATCTCCTGCTGGTAAGATCTAGGTCCATGTGGCCTCCTTTGGTTCATATAATAGAGTGATTTAGTGGCTCCCTTGGCTCTTTGATATGCAGCTTTGATTCTGGGCAAGGAAGGGCACTGATCTGTAGGATGGTATTCTTCACATACAAAACACACTTCTAGGGAGTGCATTGGACATTCGTTCCTAGGATGCTTTTTAAGGCACCTAGGACAAAAAATAACCAAAGCCCTCTTGGCTTCTTCTTGCTTCTTTTGGATCCGCAAGGTATCCAGTTGCATGGCAAGAAACTGCCTCATATCTCTCTTGAAATCTTTGATCTGATTTTCAAATTCATCCTTGGACAAGATGTTGCTCTCAACATTTCTGCTTGTAGCCATTTGCTTCAGAGGAATGTTTCTTCTTCTTCTCCCCTAGAGGTTCTTCAGATATGTCTTGATGTCCACCCAGGGGTCCTTTCATCACAGCCATCGAAGAAGAACGTTGGTTGTGTGAAGCAGTGGGGGTGTTGTGCAATCATTTTTCTAACTTATCTCTACTCCTACAAGGCATGAAATAGATTGAACTGCAACTAACTATCTTGCGAAATTGAAATGAAAGCAGGAAAGGACTACTCTATTTTGCTCAAATGAAATTGCAAGAATGAAATGCTAGTCTACGCTTGCGGAATTGAAATGCTAATCTACGCTTGCAGAAAGGAAATTGCGGAATTGAAAGGCTATTCTAGGAAAGCAGGAAATGCTAATCTATGAAAGCAGGAAATACTAATCTATGAAAGCAGGAAATGTCTATGCTACTTTTGCAGAATGAAAATGAAATAAACTACTGAGCAGAAGGTTGTAGTAGAAAATAGAAGAATAGCAACAATCACCAATACTCTGCCGCTTCCCCAGCAACGGCGCCAAAAAGATGGTGAGCTCCAGTATTGTAGCAATAATGCTACAACTCCTGGGGCTTCCTGTCTCTCATTTTATCAACCCGGTAGTTCGTACAAACTTGGAAGCGACGGTGCTGTATGCACAAGTACTAGCTCTTGTCGCAGCTGTCACTTGGTCAGCTGGCACAAGTCCGCTAGGGCTCAAGCCAACTTCTATAGGCTCACAGAAGAAGCTTTATGAGTGATGGACGAAAGCTAGCTCAAAGAAGACTAATTTACTTGGAAAAAATGAACTGAAAGCAAATCAAAACATAGAAACCCTAGGAAACCCTAATTTAACTAGTCTAACCTCTATGATGCAAAGAATGTGAAGGAAACCTCTACCAATGATGCCATTACTTCTAATAAGTGAAAATGCATGAATCTAATCTACTTGCATCATAAAAGACATGTTTTTGTATTTTTCCTTTCAGTGTATGGAATGATTGTGAGTTTGTGCTAATTAGGGTTTGGTTGTGCAGATGGGATGGAGAAGGAAGGAAAGCGTGGGAAAGGTTGGGGAGGCTAGGAGAGGTCCCTAGGGATCCTTAGCATCCATCCACAGAGGTTCCTCATGTTCAGAAGCTCAGCAACCGAGTGAGTGGCCTCCTACAGGATGTCTGCAGGGGATCCTACATGATACGCAGAGGTTTCTACAGGATGCTCTGTAATTCTTCTACAGGATGTTTACGAATTGGGTTTTTGAGGATGGATGGTTGATGTAAGATGCATGGATGGTTATGGAGGTAGGATGGCGGTCTGAAGTGACCCAGGAACTGATGGATGGAGTGGTGAGGTGATGTGGAAAGCTGACTTGGCTTGAAGGTGGTTGAGACAACAATGGGGAAGAAGGTAAGGTTACTTGGCAAAAGAGAACATGGGAGATGAGGGAACAGACTTGGTGATGGAGGAGCTGATCTGAACAAGGCTCAAATGAACGAGGAGGTGATGAAGATGCCCTGCATAGTGGTTGCTTGATCAAACCAACTACATCTTGCATGCAATCGAAATATCATGTGATCTATCTAACAAGTTAGTGAAATCGGTGGACAGCAACCTTATTCATGAAAAGAATCACATACAACCTGTGAACAAACATTATCAAAGAGATGTAAATGCATGAATAACTCCTACCAATCTATCTTAAACATAAGGAACTACTTTAACCATCGAAAGCAACCTAAGTAACACAGCATGAATTAAATCTAAAGAGCAGATTTCTTCTCAAGAACGCAGCAAACACACATAAAGAGAAACAAGGGAGGTACTGGGCACTTGAGATGGGCCCAACCCCAAGAGCTACAGCCTCCCATGAAAGATTTAGAGTTGGTGCAAATCTGGATCCATCTTTATTAATCAAGAAATGAAAAGTACATCAAAACTGTCCACAAGGAGAACTTGAACATGAGCTGAAAGCAAAGCTAATCTATTGCATAAAAATCGAACTACAAACTAGCTAACTAATGGCTAAAACAAAATGACTAACTAGCTACAAAATGACTAACCACTAGCTAACCAAAATGAGGCCCCAAGCCCTCTTATTTATACAATTTGAGGACCCAACAGTCCTCCTAAAAGTTAGGGACTTGGCTGCCCAAGACTTGTAGTTAACAGCAGTCCTACTTGACTTGCTTGGCTGCCCTTGTGCTCATTGATTTGGTGGCCTTTGAACTCCGAGCTGATGGTGGAGAATTCGAGGTAAGGGCCCATAAATGAGGGGGACACCTTCCTACAAATCCTCTAGCTTGTTCTCCCACGAATTTGGCTGCCAAGTGCTCATTAAGACCTTCAAATTTGTCTCCAAGTTGACCAACAAGGCTACACAAAGCACCCATTAGACTTGTTGGCATAATGACTAACCAAATTCACTCTATTAACATAAAAATAATCAAAAACATGCAATAAACAAATGAGAATGGTGGAATAAGCCAAATTAGGAGGTTGAATGAGCCCAAATATTTGTACATTTTTGGGGCTCATCAAGAAGTCTGTCCAAACTGTTTAATCTTGGTAGACCAGTAGCTTAGGTAGAGAATTAAGGTTACCAACTGCTTAATCTGGGACCTTGGAAGCAATAAGGGTAGTTCTAGATAGAAAATCAAAAGAAAAAGCCAAGAGAAAAGAAAAGGCAAATAAGGGTCTGCAAGTCTAAGTGCACCCTCCAAGAAGAAACAAAAAATGCTAGGCAAGTACATGGGTAGGCAGATGGGGTTGCAGAAATGTCATTCCTTACAATTGAAAATGTGCTAACCTATTCACAAAGGAACATCAATGGATTGAGAAGCTCTTCTTCTCCATCAGGTGGCAGCAAAGCAAAGGAGCATGTCTAACATTCCATTTTCCCTTTTCCCATTCATAACTAACATCCCTTCATCAGTTGTGTTCATGAGAGAATTTGAGGTTTTATCGTGGTGCTTATTCCTTTAAAAGCCACATTTCTTGTCTAAAATTCTTTTCATTTTGATCTACTCCCTAAACTAAGTGGTTTTCAAATAAACTTAGTGATTTCACTCCTCATTCACCTCTTTCATCCATATTAACCCTTAACTTTATTATCTAAATCCCCTATGTCCCCCTTTCCCTACTATAATAACACTATGGTGTATAAATCCCAACATTGTATAAATATCCTCCCTCTTTAGCACTATAGCTAAGTAAGTTAGTCTTGGGGGACTTTAGTCCAACAGGGACTATGGTCAACCCTGTAATGGGATTGCTTCAACCTCTGGTTGGAGTGATAACCTCCTCCTAAGCCCTCACCTTCCTTCTGCTCAAAAATGCCATAGAAAACCCCCTTCCCCCTGCTAAACCCACTCTTAACCTCTTTTTCCTAATAAAAAACCCTTGAAAAACCCAAAAATCCTGAAAAACCCACCAAAACCCTTTTATCCTAAAGTTCCGCGCATATAAATTAAAGTGAATATTTTAATATGGGCGGGACCCAACCCAGAAAGATGCGAGACCGTCGACATTACCCGCCAGCCGTCCGATCTCCGCCGCCCAGATCTAACGGTGGGCGGTCGATTTCGCTCCCCGACCTGCCTCCATTTAACGTCCGGTGAAAGGGCGGTATTGGGCGCCGTACCCGGGACGCGTGGACGGCAGCGGGGTTGTTCGGAGCCCCCCTCCCTGATACCGCCTTCGCCCAAAGGTGGTGCGGGGAAACCGCTTACCACCATCCCCATTTCCACCTCCCCCTTACGTCATGCACACGTCATCATGACGTAGCACCTTCCCCCGCCCCCACGCCGTGTGGCCCTCCACATAGCCCTGCCACCCTATCCGCCCGCCACCGTGTCAGTCCACTCTGGCTGCCAGCTCAGCGCCCACGTCACCTCCGTACCCAGGCCTGCCATGACGTCATGCTGACGTCATCGGCGGAAAGGCGCCAATTACTCTATTTTTTCGAATTTGTCGTTAAAAGTCGCGGTTTGGGCCGTTTTATGTCATTTTCGAGCGAAAAAGACATAGCCGTTGCCGCTGGTTCACTGCCAAATCGCCTCCGGACCTCCAAATTCGAACTTGCGGCCGTGCCAACTTATCAACCAAGCTACATTCAGCTTTCACAGTTCGGCCCGCAGGCTTTCTAAGCGAGTTTTACAGGTATTCACCATAATTCCCCCATTTTCGCCCATGCATATCATTTCTCTGCAAATTCACCATTGAAACACCTGTCAAGTTTCACAATTAATCACTGTCTGCTAGTTAAATAAGAGCTAAAGCAACCTGCATTGCCACAGCCCTATAATTCGACATTGAAACAGTCAAATTCGCGCACCAAAATTGCAAATTCGTCCCCAAGGTGCCCAACATTGTTCCCTTTTGCTGGGTGTAGACCAACTGCAGTGTCTTACCAAAGTAAACCTCACATACCCTCTGCAATTTACCCCTAGCAATTCACAACCCCTGTGAATTTACCAAAAACTGCAGAAGCAAGCCTGTTTTTCCACTGTAAAAAACATTTCAGACTTTGTCTACAGTTGGCCTATCATTTAAGCTCTTAAGAGTTTTACAAACCACTGCACTCACCTTATTCAAAGTCAGATCATACAATGGCTGCCCCTGCACCCACAGCTCTCAGTGTTGCTCCATTAAATCCACCCAATAAAGACCTGCAGTCCTTGCCTCTTGCTGACAAGGACTACCTTATTGAAGACTGTGTGGGAAACAGGGACTTTCTGCAGACCTTCAGGCAGTTGAGAGAGGACTACCTGAATGGTCATGACACATATGGGATATGGGAGTCAAACCTGCCATACTATTGTCTCCCATCTGTAAATGTCTTTCCTGAAATCATTCGCCTATGTGCTGAGAACTATAATGTGCAGCACAGAGCTATTAGCACTCCATCTGGGAGGATCCTCTTCTACATTAATCCTGAATCCATCAACAAAATGCTACATTTTGATCAGACAGAGCTGCTAATCCCATTCTCCATGAACTATCTGCTGGACACTGGTGCCAAGATGACCAGTGAGGAGATTCAAAAGGTCACCAGGACATTCATGAGACCTAAGTGCCAGCCTGCAGGGCCACCTCCTTATTTAGATGTCCACTTCACTGAAGTAGGCAGATTACTCCTGGACATGATTGCTTATGTGCTGGGATATAGAACCAGCGAACATGTGGATGAGACAATGCTAGTATTACTAGCTGTTTACAGCCCAGGCCAACCCCCTGCCCGCAAATATAACTTTGCCAAGTTTATAGCTAACAAAATCCATGATCAGTTGGGTGCAGTGGATAGACAGGGGGTCTTCAAGTACTCGGCCTATATCTATCACCTCTTTATGTACTATCAGTCTGAGGCTTTTCCATGCTATATCAAAAAGCTGGATTATAGAGGGGAAAGAAGATCTGTGATCTTCTAGACCTCTGTCTATCACAAAGTCACAAACTCACCCTATTCCTATTGTGAGTTTGTTGACCAATTTGTGTATCCAGTCTCTTGCCTATTGATGAGGATCCCTCCTCCCAGAATATCAACTGAGATGCAGAAGGCTCTGCAGCTTTCCAAAAAATGTAAAATAGGTGATTGGTACCTATATGAGGATCATACAATCATCAGAGTCTATGGCTGTGAGATCTGTCCATACAGGCTCCCAAAATATGTGCCTATGAGGTTGTTTGCCTTGGAGTATTACAGGCAGCTGATTCAATCCGACCTCACCCACTTCCACAGCGCCAAAAAGAAGGCCCACCTCAAGTTCAAACACCAGTTGGGCCCCTTCATCATGAATCAGAAAGAAGGGTGGGAAGATGCCGACCTCATCCTCAAGGACAAATATAAACTATCATATAGTTTTCGGTGGGTCCCTTATGACCCTGAGGGCTTCATTACTGCCAGAAGAAACAAATACAGGCTTCTAGGTTATAGGCATTGTCAATACCCACACATTGAAAGATATGCCAACCAGCAAGAATGGCAGCAGGGTACTCTAGTTGAAAAGCTAACTGAAGAAGAGATAATGCTAAAGAATATGAAGGAGCTTGAAAAAACCATTGACCTAGGCTCTGTGCAGCAGGTACCTTTCAAGCGGCCTTATTCAACAGGAGAAGGGACCTCGGCCTCAAGGACTACACCAGTCACACAAGCACCTTCCACAGAAGCACCAGCTGCAGACAAAGGCAAAGGGATAATGGGTGCAGAGGAGGAAACAGTGAAAGAAAAGCATGCCCCTGCAAATGAGCAACACCAAGAGCCCCAACAAGGGCAGCAAACAGAACAGCAGCAAGAGCAGACTGCCGCTCAACAAACAGAGCTACCAGCAGCTCCAGTAATGCAAACTCCACCTCCACAGACTGAGCCATTGACTGCTCCAAGTTTGCAGACCCCAGCACATGAAGAAAGGGGTATGAAAAGAGATAGAGAAGAGTCCACTCCAATTAGTGGATCCTCCCAACAACCACGAGCCAAAAGGCAAAGGCTAGACTCCCCGGAGGTAGAAGACATCACTGAAGAATTCCTTGACAGCTCAAGGAAAAATAGGGAGGGCAGCCAGCACACAGGGACAAGCTCCTTTCAGCAGGAGCAAGGATTGCAACTTGGTATGGAGGTGTCTTCCTCCTCCCAGTAGAGCAAGAAGCCCAAGAGCACTAAGGCTTCCTTCAAACAAATAAAAGCTCAGAATGATCTGTTGAGGGCTGAGGTCTACAAGCAATTTATAGATGCAACACCATCCCAGCAAGAAAGGCTAATGTCTGTGTATGACATTAAAGAGGAAAAAATAATCCTCAGTCACTTTAAGCCTAAAATACCGCAGCCTAAGTCAGCTGCAGATTTTGTGAAGACAAGGGTGGAGGTCATGGCCAAAGACATCCATCCCATGGACCAAATATAACTCCACAAGCAAGCTGGAGAAATGGTTTATGCAACCTTGGTGGAGAGGGCAACCATGGCCCATGAGCTAAAAGAGTCCCTGAAAAACACCAATACATAGTTAGATTTTGAAAGAATGTCCTCCTTGGCAAAAGACAATAGAATAAAGTCTCTTGAGGACATCATCATTGATCTAGGACATGATCCTAGTGATCCAAAGGGTGCGAAGGCCCTTATGAAGAAGAAAGAGGATGACCTGAATGCATTAAAGAAGAGGTTGAAGTTGCTGCCCACAGAGCACCCTCAAACTGCAGAGCTTCAAAAGCAAAAACAGGTTGATGACCAATTGGACCTCATAATGCAGCTAGACCAGAGGATCATGGATTTGGAGAAAGAGCTGGAAGGAGCATTACAAGATAAACAGGGAGAATCCACTTCCCAAGCTCCTCCAACTACTTCAACAACAACAACAACTTCAGGGGCAGCAGTAGCTCCCACAACAGAAGCAGCAGGAACAACAGCAGCTCCAGATGGCAGCACAAGTGTAGAAGAATTGACTAAGGCCATCAAGGAAATGGAGCTCCAGGCCAATGAAATAAAGAAGGCCAAGGAAAAATTGGCAGAACTGGATGCCAAATATGACAAGTCAAAAGTAACTGTAGCTGAGCAGGGCAGAGAAATAAAGGCCCTAAAAGACAAGATAAAGGCCTTAGAGAAGGAACTGAATCTAGAGACTGCCATGGCCGACATAAAGAGGATTCTATGGGCCAAAATTGGCCATTCCATCAGTCAACAATGGAGGTAAATCAAAACAATACATGAACAGATGGACTTAATGGGCCAAGCACAAGCAGAAATCCACAAGGCCAAGACAACACTGGGAGACAAGCCAGAACAAGCCAACAGGATGATAAACTTCCTGAACAGGCAAGAAAAGGAGGAACTGGCAGCCATAGGCATTGCCAACAGAACCGAGGCTGTCCTCACTGCTAGGAAGGTACTAACTCTTAGGAACTATGTACAAACTGTGGAGAGGAAGTGCTATGAGATACAAGCTGAGGTGGAGGAATATAAAGTCAAGATGGCAGTGCTGCAAGCAAAGGGACTGCCCAGCCTCCTAAGTGGTGCAGGAAGACTGATCTCTCGAGATCAATTTGCCAACAGAATGGCAACCACTATTGAAAATCAGATTATTGCATCTGGCAGTACATCTGAGCAAACAGGGCCCCCCACAGGACAGAGCTTGTATGATAAACTTGAAGGCCTGTTCTTCATTGAAAATGAGGTAAATCATCTGTTTGAAACTCCTCCTAACTTTTATAGGCATACAGAGGCCGATGAGACCTTGATTAAAATTCGGAGACATCAAATGCCTAAGGAGGATTGGTGGCAAGCGATGCTTCAGATTTTGCCACGGTAGCCTCAGTTGTTCGGCCACTGCCAGCTCCAGGTCACTACAAAACAAACAGCATGACAAAGTCAGAAATAAAGGCAGCTGAAAGGGTGACTCAGCACAAGGACAATGACAGCTAGCCTAAAGCATAAGCAAATGCGCATATTTGTACAGCTTAGCCTCAGCCGACTTCGACACCCACCAAGTCATCAATTTCTGACTATTTTTGACAGCTAAAGCAATAAAAAGTTACTACAGCTTTTACTTTCTCAGCTACCAAGCTCCAGGAGTTGGCATGACATTTATGAGCCATTAACTCCTTTTCTTGATATTTTTACATGTAAATTTTGTATAAATACTCCCCTTATGAACGCATAAGGGGTTGGTGATTTTTGACTCTATGGAGAATCTATTGTATACTTTCAGTTTATCTAATATAGAGGGCTGGACCACCTCAGTGATTTCCTGAAGTATTTGATGTATGGATGATGCTAGATGTGCTAATGCAGAATTCCTGTGCTGTCTGATGAAATAACAAGTTTTCCTCAATCTCTGTTTCTTGTCTTCTTATGTTTATCAAATCATACTCATGTTGTACTAAGCTAGCAGTAAAGAAAAAGAATAGTATAGGATTTGTTTTATTACACCTTGTGCTCAATTTTTACTGGTGTGAATGTTTGTCTTCAGGATTAACGATGTACATGAATTCTTAATTGCTCATGTGTCTATTAATTCTATGCGTGTCAATGTTAACTAGAAATTCTTCATTGCTTCTAGATTGATATTCTTACCATCTTTCCTTCAACAGTTTTCTGTGAGATTCTTAATTGCCTTACATAAACTGGATACACCCCACTTAATAACTATTATGAACGTTTTTCCTCAGACACAATCTGGCTCTGCAGCATCACTAAAGTATCACACAGTATCTCAGACAAACTAAAGGACCACTGACTCCATGCCCAATGGACTAGGACATACTAGTGAGAATATATACATGTTAACTAAAGTCATCACCAAACACATTCCGAAAACAAAAGCCTGAATATCATAGCTAGCCTAAAATACTATCAAAACAGAGCTAAACCTTAAAGACAGAGCCCTCTCTGATTACAGCTTGGCTAGAAGCTGCAATCCAAAGACTGGTTAGTGGTTACCCCGGCCGTATTCCCTTGGGAGTCATAGGGAACAACCTGGGTGATAACATAAATGGCGACTCCGCTGGGGACTGAGCATATTGTTTTTCAACTGTTGTCTGCTAAGGAAGTGGTTTTAAAAGCTTGAGAAGTCCCTTAAAACAGTCCTAAAAAATACCTTAAAAATACAAAAAAGAAGTTCAGAAGCTGGCTCCTAAAAGGGAAACCAGGCACACTAGGTCAAACCCTGACCCAAATCCACCGGCATTTTTTGAAAATCCAAATACAATTCCCAAAATAATTAGGAAACAACAAAGGCAGGAAAATCCTAGTGATTTGAGTCCTGAGACAGCTCACCCTGAACCAGTTCCAACTCCTATCAAGGTTCTGTTTCGGTCAACTCCTGTCTCCCCCAGTTCACCATCTACATCTCAAAGCCCTCCTTTCACATCTTCACCCACTACACAAATCCCCTTGACCAACACTCTAGGTGCTGCTACACCTGTTACCCCTGTGGTACACATCGTTCCTTTTATCCCAGTTTCTCCTGTAAATCCCCCAAACCTTGTGAATATGGCTAACATATATGCACCCTTGCAGTTACCAGCTAATGCTGCAGCTCTACCCCAAGACTACCAAACTAAAATCTCATATTTTGACTCCACTGGCCCTTTTACAGCTATTCAGCATGCCAAAAGGATGCAAGACCATTTTGAGACCTATGAAATAGATGATGACAGTGTGAGAATGAGGATGTTTGTTCAAAGTCTGACTGGGGATGTAAGAACTTGGTTCAGATCCCTGAATGCAAATTCCATCACAACTCCTGATGAGCTTTATCAAGCCTTTACTAGCAGATGGGAGAAAAAGAAAGATCCTCTGCACATACTTGGCGAATATGACACTATCAAAAGAGGTCCCCAAGAGACTGTTTTGGAGTATTGTGCAAGATTCAACAATGTATATAACGCAATCCCACAAAATTTAAGACCTCCCCCTGATTTGGCCTTATACAAATTTCCTGATGGTTTTGATCCTGATATGGCCTACCAGTTGAAGGAGAGAGCTCCTGAAACCCTTGCAGATGCCCAAAAGGTTGTTGTCACAGTGGAAGCTAACCTGATTGCCAAAAGAAACAGAGCAAGGTTGGAAAAGAGAACCACCTTCAAAGAAGAACCCTCAGCCTTTGATCAAAAACTGGATGCAATACTCACTGGTATGAAGAGATTGGGAGATAGAGTGGAATCAGTTGAGAGAAAGTCATCATGGGAAGCACCACAAAACAACCCTCCTAGGAATCCAAATTTTAGGAGAACTCAAAATCCAAATGTTGGCAAGGCCAGTTCTGACCCAGACATAAGACCCCCTTTCCAAGAGAATTATGCTGAGACTTCCACAGCAAGTGAACCCAATGAAGATCCCCACATTAATCTAATGGGTTTGGATGGTGAAAGTCAAGTCTTTTTAACACAAGAAGATCATGAGAATGATGAAATCAAGCTGTTCCAAACTAAATCAGGTGAGTCATTTGACTTTAAGCAAGGCTATGACACAACTGTTTATGAAGTCCATAAACAATACAAGCTAAGGAGTAGAACTGTAAATGTAACACAGCCTGAAAAAACAAAGGATAGCCAGCAGCTGAAGCAAGCTATTGTCACAGAACCAAGTAACAAAACTGGTCCAAATACAGATGAGGTAACCGTTGAGGAAATAGCTGAAACCTTTTCCTCAAAACAGCAGCCAGTAGATCCCTCACCCTTGCAGCCCAACCTAAGTAACACCTCTCAAGAAGTGAGTAAGAAGGACAAGCTTCCAGATCAAGATAAGAAACAAGAGGAAGACCTGGTTAACAAGGAAAAAGCTGCCACTCACAACACCAAGACCCAATCTGATAGACCCTTTGAATTAGAAGCTGAAATTGGAAAATTGAAGGTAGTTGTTCCCCTCTCAGAACTGGCTAAACATGACATTTATAGGCAACAAATCAAAAAGTCCCTTCAGCTAACTCGTAATAAAGATAATGTGAATGTGTTGGATGACACCCCAGAATTGCTTTTCGGTCCAGAAGTTGATGGAAAAGCAGTTGTTGCAGGTATCTTACCCTTTTATGTTAGTTTACATGTTCATGATAAGATATTACACAATGCAATGTTTGACTCAGGTGCCTCTCACAATTTGATGCCTAAATCAGTCATGGAAAGATTAAATCTAGATATAACAAGGCCATATAATGACCTATTCTCATTTGACTCCAGCCAAGTTAAGTGTTTAGGTCTCATAAAAGATCTCTGTGTCTCACTCGTCCAGTATCACAATAAAACGATCCTGATGGATGTTGTAGTGGCTGACATCCCACCCAAGTATGGGATGCTGTTATCAAGGTCATGGGGGGCTAAACTTCAATGTTCTTTGTAGTTAGACATGTCATATGCCACTATCTCTGTCTTTGGGCAACCAAAAAGACTATACAAAGAAACACTTATGAAATACATGGTCAGCAGTGAAGAAAAACCTCAAAATTTTCCTATATATGCTGTTCATTCTGATATAGACTCATACATTCTCTTCAATGACAACACAGGTCTTATAAACAATGAAGAAACTGAGACACCTAAAAAAGAGCAGGACATCAATCAACCAAATGTCACCCCAGAAATAATGGCTGATCAATCATCAAACAAAACTGCTGCTCTAGAAGTCAAATTGATCCAATCAAGAGATGAGACAGTCCTAAAGGACAAACCAGAGGACAAACCAGAACTTCAACTTACAATTCCAGCTCATGAAGAGGTCATCAACTCTTCCCTAGAACAAAATATCCTGTGCTTCCTTGAATTTGATAGGTCAGTAAAGAAACTAGGGGCAGGAGCTGGAGTTTGGATACATAATAAGCAAAACAATCATGCAGAAGGCCGAGCCTATAGACTAAATTTCAGATGCACTAATAACATGGCAGAATATGAAGCTCTCTTACTAGGCCTGAAACTAGTAAAGTCCTTACAAGCCATAAAGGTCTCAATTATGGGAGATTCAGATTTAGTCATCCAACAAGTAAAGGGAAATTTTGTCACTAATGACAAAAGATTGAGGTCTTATAGGTCTGCTGCTGCTGAACTGCTACAGTCCTTCACTGAATTCCAGATTACTAAAATTCCTAGAACCCATAACCTGCATGCCCATAGCTTGGCCATGTTTGCAAGTACCTGCAAGCTATCTTTTGAGCCCCACCATTGCTTCACAGCTGAGGTAAAACACAGACCTTCTGTCCCAAACAATGTCGAGGACTGGCAAGTATTTGAAGATGATGCACAAATAAATAATTTCTTGACCTTGCAACAAGAATTTGTAGGACTAAATATTGACACTGAAAGAGCAAGTCAATCACAAATACTTGAAAGAGCAAGTCAATCACAAATACCTGATCAACAAAATCATAAGCCAATATCACCCAAAACAGCTAACCAAATCTTGCATCCAACAATTTTTAACAAGGACAATATACTACAAATTCAACAAATTGGTTGTGAAGAAATGGCTGATGCTGAGGCTGAAGTTATACAATTGAAAGATAACTTTCTGCCAATAGGCCTAGCTCCACTAGAGGATATTTTTTATTCAAATGATGTCCCTTGGAAGCCAAAAATGCAGCCCCTTAACTCTGCTATTGAAGAATGCAACATAGGAACCGTGGAGGAACCCAGGATAATAAAATTATCTGCATCCCTACCTCCTGATCAGAAGCCCAAATACATTGACCTCTTCAAAGAATTCCAAGATGTCTTTGCATGGAGTTATGAGGACTTAAAATCCTATGACACCTCTGTTATCCAACACACAATCCCTCTCAAGCCAAATCAAAAGCCATTTAAGCAAAAATTGAGAAGAATAAACCCTATACTTCTCCCTGCAATTGAGAAGGAGGTACAAAAAATGTTTAAAGCTGGTATCATAGCACCACTCAGGTTTTCTGATTGGATCTCCAATTTGGTGCCTACAAGAAAGAAAACTGGTGAAATAAGACTTTGTGTTGATCTGAGAAATCTAAACCAAGTGTCCCTCAAAGACAACTATCCCCTACCTAAGATGGATCACATTATCCAAAGAGTGGTAGGAGCATCAAGGATCTCATTACTTGATGGATTCTTAGGTTTTAATCAAATCCTTGTGCACCCTGATGATCAGGACAAAACTGCATTCACAACCCCATGGGGAACTTTCAAATATGTGAAAATGCCTTTCGGATTGAAAAATGCAGGGGCAACATTTCAAAGAGCAATGGACATTGCTTTTTCCAAGGAGATTCATGACTTTCTTGTCATTTACTTAGATGACCTTACACCTTTCTCAAAATCAGACCAAGAACACTTGAAGCACTTAAGGCAGATCTTCCTAAAATGCAGGAAATATGGAATTTCATTAAATCCAAAGAAGTCCCTGTTTGGTATGGAAGAAGGAAAGCTCTTAGGGCACATCATTTCAAAGGATGGCATCAGAATTGACCCAGATAGGATACAAGCTATCCTGCAAATGCCCCACCCTAGAAACATTAAAGAATTGCAAGCCTTCTTAGGGAAGATTAATTTCTTAAGAAGGTTTATCCCAAACTTAGCAGAACTAATCAGATTATTAAACAACATGCTAAAAAAGGATTCAAAAGTGAAATGGACAGTGGAAGCAAATCAAGCCTTTGAAGTTATAAAATTGGCCCTTACCCAAACCCCAGTCTTAACAAATCCTCAATTTGATAGAGATTTTATCATTTTCTCTTTTGCCTCTCAGCATACTATTGCTACTGTTCTATTACAAAAAGATGACCAAGGAAATGAGAAACCAATTGCTTTCTTCAGTAGAGCTCTCAGAGATGCACCTCTGAAATATCAGATCATGGAAAAACAAGCTTATGCTTTGGTCAAAGCAATTAAAGACTTTAGGATCTATATCCTTTATTCCCATGTTATAGCTTATGTGCCAAGTCCAATTGTAAAAGACATACTCACTCAAGAAAATTTAGAAGGCAGAAGAGGGAAATGGATTGCCAACATTTTGGAATTTGATATTGAGATTAAACCTACAAAACTAATAAAAGGGCAAGGTTTGGCCAAACTAATGACAGAAGCAAATTTCCAGGCCTTAGACATAAACCAGCTGGACAATGAAATGGTGCTGGCGACTCCAAAGATCAATGTAGCCTTTGAACAATCCCATTGGTATTCTGATATATGTTATGTATTACAAAACCTGTGTGCTCCACCAGGATTGTCCAGAACTAAGTGTAGGTTCCTAAAAATGAAAGCTTCTAAATTCTGTGTTATGGGTGGAAATTTACTTTGGAAAAACCATGAAGAGATATTGTTAAACTGCTTAATTGAGAATGAAACTAACAATATCATAAAAGAATTTCATGCAGGTGACTGTGGTGGACACTTGTACTGGAAGTCCACTGTGGATAAAATACTGAGGGCTGGTTACTACTGGCCCACCATGTTCTCTGATGTCAAGAAATCCACCACCTCATGTCATAAATGTTAAGTGTTTGAGGGAAAGAGACAGTTATTGCCACTTCCCTTGAGGCCTATTGGAACAGAGAGACCTTTTCAACAATGGGGCTTGGATTTCATTGGGGAAATTCATCCCTCATCTTTAGGACAACATAGATGGATTCTGACAGCTACGGACTACTTTACTAAATGGATTGAAGTTGTTCCATGCAGACAAGCAAATGATTCCACTATCATTCAGTTCCTTGAGACCAATATTCTTGCTAGATTTGGCTGTCCTGATAAAATAATAACAGACAATGCTGTTGCCTTCAGATCTAAGAAGATGGTAAATTTCTGCCACAAGTTTCACATTACCTTGGGCCATTCAACTGCATACTATCCTCAAGGAAATGGCCTTGCTGAATCATCAAATAAAAGCCTGGTAAACATCATAAAGAAGGTATTGGAGGAAAATAAAAAGAATTGGCACAAGAAGCTTGTGAATGCCTTATGGGCAGATAGACTAACAACCAAGAGATCAATTGGGGTCAGCCCATATGAGTTAGTCTATGGACTAGAGGCCAAATTCCCTTCATCACTAGGGATTCCTGTTATGAAACTACTGCAATAAAGTCAAGTTGAACCAAATGACATGCAAAGAAGGGTAAATCAAATAATATGTTTGCAGCAAACTAGAGATCAAGTTTACAACAGGGTTCAAGTTTTACAAGAAAAATTAAAGAAAGATTTTGACAGAAGGACCAAGGCAGAAGATTTCAATATTGGAGACAAAGTCCTCAAGTGGGATTCAAGAAGAGAGGATAAGGGAAAACATGGAAAATTTGACTCCCTTTGGAGAGGGCCTTTTGTCATACAAGCAATACAGGGAAATAATACTTACTTTTTGGAAAATTTGGATGGCACTGACTTAGGTGAAGGTCCTGTGAATGGCAGGATGCTGAAGCACTATTTTGACTACCATCCATGAGTGCAGCCTAATTGTCCCTTGTACATAATCAGCTGTATATATTTTCTTTCAGCAGATAAATAGTTCAGTTTGAGAAGTCACTATAAATAAACAGAAAGGGGCTTTACATGCCAGAAAGTCCACAGAGGTGATAGCTTTTAGTTTTGAAATACAAAAGGGAGAATTTTCAAATTTTGGCAAGAATGGATCAAGGGCCAAGGCATTCTGACCTGCTGTTCTTGGTCTTTCAAGAAGAAAAACCATCCCCAAGTGGAGCCACTGTTAGCTACCTATACCAATAGGTTTCATATTTCATGATTGGCAAAGAAAGGTCCAAATATGCTCTGCTTTGGTGATGCAAAGATCCCATATTTCCAAGAGAAAACAATGTGTGTACATAGCTTGAGGTTGACTAAATTTTGATGGATGGTCCAACAGCCTAATCTGGACCATGCCATGTTTCAATTTTTTGTTGTAGAATAGAGAAAGAAGTCTGTCCAAACTGTTTAATCTTGGCAGACCAGTAGCTTAGGTAGAGAATTAAGGTTACCAACTGCTTAATCTGGGACCTTGGAAGCAATAAGGGTAGTTCTAGATAGAAAATCAAAAGAAAAAGCCAAGAGAAAAGAAAAGGCAAATAAGGGTCTGCAAGTCTAAGTGCACCCTCCAAGAAGAAACAAAAAATGCTAGGCAAGTACATGGGTAGGCAGATGGGGTTGCAGAAATGTCATTCCTTACAATTGAAAATGTGCTAACCTATTCACAAAGGAACATCAATGGATTGAGAAGCTCTTCTTCTCCATCAGGTGGCAGCAAAGCAAAGGAGCATGTCTAACATTCCATTTTCCCTTTTCCCATTCATAACTAACATCCCTTCATCAGTTGTGTTCATGAGAGAATTTGAGGTTTTATGCTGGTGCTTATTCCTTTAAAAGCCACATTTCTTGTCTAAAATTCTTTTCATTTTGATCTACTCCCTAAACTAAGTGGTTTTCAAATAAACTTAGTGATTTCACTCCTCATTCACCTCTTTCATCCATATTAACCCTTAACTTTATTATCTAAATCCCCTATGTCCCCCTTTCCCTACTATAATAACACTATGGTGTATAAATCCCAACATTGTATAAATATCCTCCCTCTTTAGCACTATAGCTAAGTAAGTTAGTCTTCGGGGACTTGAGTCCAACAAGGACTATGGTCAACCCTGTAATGGGATTGCTTCAACCTCTGGTTGGAGTGATAACCTCCTCCTAAGCCCTCACCTTCCTTCTGCTCAAAAATGCCATAGGAAACCCCCTTCCCCCTGTTAAACCCACTCTTAACCTCTTTTTCCTAATAAAAAACCCAAAAATCCTGAAAAACCCACCAAAACCCTTTTATCCTAAAGTTCCACGCATATAAATTAAAGTGAATATTTTAATATGGGCGGGACCCAACCCAGAAAGATGCGAGACCATCGGCATTACCCGCCAGCTGTCCGATCTCCGCTGCCCAGATCTAACGGTGGGCGGTCGATTTCGCTCCCCGACCTGCCTCCCTTTAACGTCCGGGGAAGGGCGGTATTGGGCGTCGTACCCGGGACGCGTGGCAGGCAGCGGGGTTGTTCGGAGCCCCCCTCCCCGATACCGCCTTTGCCCAAAGGTGGTGCGGGGAAACCGCTTACCACCATCCTCGTTTCCACCTCCCCCTTACGTCATGCACACGTCATCATGACGTAGCACCTTCCCCCGCCCCTGCGCCGTGTGGCCCTCCACGTAGCCCTGCCACCCTATCCGCCCGCCACCGTGTCAGTCCACTCTGGCTGCCAGCTCAGCGCCCACGTCACCTCCGTACCCGGGCCCGCCATGACGTCATCGGCGGAAAGGCGCCAATTACTCTATTTTTCCGAATTTGTTGTTAAAAGTCGCGGTTTGGGCCGTTTTATGTCATTTTCGAGCGAAAAAGACATAGTCGTTGCCACTGGTTCACTGCTAAATCGCATCCGGACCTCCAAATTCGAACTTGCGGCTGTGCCAACTCATCAAACAAGCTACATTCAGCCTTCACAGTTCGGCCCGCAGGCTTTCTAAGCGAGTTTTACAGGTATTCACCATAATTCCCCCATTTTCGCCCATGCATATCATTTCTCTGCAAATTCATCATTGAAACACCTGTCAAGTTTCACAATTAATCACTGTCTACTAGTTTAAAAAGAGCTAAAACACCCTGCATTGCCACAGCCCTATAATTCGACATTGAAATAGTCAAATTCGCGCACCAAAATTGCAAATTCATCCCCAAGGTGCCTAGCATTGTTCCCTTTTGCTGGGTGTAGACCAACTGCAGTGTCTTACCAAAGTAAACCTCACATACCCTCTGCAATTTACCCCTAGCAATTCACAACCCCTGTGAATTTACCAAAAACTGCAGAAGCAAGCCTGTTTTTCCACTGTAAAAAACATTTCAGACTTTGTCTACAGTTGGCCTATCATTTAAGCTCTTAAGAGTTTTGCAAACCACTGCACTCACCTTATTCAAAGTCAGATCATACAATGGTTGCCCCTGCACCCACAGCTCTCAGTGTTGCTCCATTAAATCCACCCAATAAAGACCTGCAGTCCTTGCCTCTTGCTGACAAGGACTACCTTATTGAAGACTGTGTGGGAAACAGGGACTTTCTACAGACCTTCAGGCAGTTGAGAGAGGACTACCTGAATGGTCATGACACATATGGGATATGGGAGTCAAACCTGCCATACTATTGTCTCCCATCTGTAAATGTCTTTCCTGAAATCATTCGCCTATGTGCTGAGAACTATGATGTGCAGCACAGAGCTATTAGCACTCCATCTGGGAGGATCCTCTTCTACATTAATCCTGAATCCATCAACAAAATGCTACATTTTGATCAGACAGAGCTGCTAATCCCATTCTCCATGAACTATCCGCTGGACACTGGTGCCAAGATGACCAATGAGGAGATTCAAAAGGTCACCAGGACATTCATGAGACCTGAGTGCCAGCCTGCAGGGCCACCTCCTTATTTAGATGTCCACTTCACTGAAGTAGGTAGATTACTCCTGGACATGATTGCTTATGTGCTGGGATACAGAACCAGCGAACATGTGGATGAGACAATGCTAGTATTACTAGCTGTTTACAGCCCAGGCCAACCCCTTGCCCGCAAATATAACTTTGCCAAGTTTATAGCTAACAAAATCCATGATCAGTTGGGTGCAGTGGATAGACAGGGGGTCTTCAAGTACTCGGCCTATATCTATCACCTCTTTATGTACTATCAGTCTGAGGCTTTTCCATGCTATATCAAAAAGCTGGATTATAGAGGGGAAAGAAGATCTGTGATCTTATGGACCTCTGTCTATCACAAAGTCACAAACTCACCCTATTCCTATTGTGAGTTTGTTGACCAATTTGTGTATCCAGTCTCTTGCCTATTGATGAGGTCCCCTCCTCCCAGAATATCAACTGAGATGCAGAAGGCTCTGCAGCTTTCCAAAAAATGTAAAATAGGTTATTGGTACCTATATGAGGATCATACAGTCATTAGAGTCTATGGTTGTTGGAGAGGTAAATCCCCTCTACGGATAGAGGCGATCCCTACTAGCCCAACAGGGGTCTAGCAACAATCAATCAATGCTGCCATGGATGTTCCTAATTACCATTAAACAAGAGGTCAAGAGCACCTACTTGGATTCCAGCGCTATTGTTTGACAAAGAGATGCTGCCTTCGCTCCTTCGCTTCAGCTGGTCACGATCCCTCGCGATCTCCGCGGACAGACACCTGCACACACGAAGGGGAAACAAACACAAGCGTGAAATCTAATAAAAGCAACCATACATCGGTCAAAAAAGATGTAATTCACATTTAACCATTGCATAGACAAATGAGAATGGAACAATAATAGCAGTCATCTATTATTAATCAGAATAGAGAAGAGTACAACCAAATGTTCTGATGTCGGTAACCTTCTCGGGAGGGGCCGGTCAGCATGTATCTCAAGCATTCACCTTTGAGGATGATTCTCCCAAGACAAACAACTCTCTCTCACACACAAGCAACACAAAACAACCTTCCCTAAGCAATCAATCACTTCCACACCTAGCACACCAAATACCTATAGTAGCAGCAATCTGAGCACTATAAGCTCTATACAATCCAAGCTATTCCAAACTATGTCTAACTAGCTGCTCATGGTAATGGTGGAAGTTTATATAGGAGAAGGAGCCTCCTGAAAGGGTGGAAGGATGAGCCTATCTTCAAAGGAAGTGGTTGCAAAGGGTCGAACAAACATGCCATAGAAGGGAGTCGATATTCACAAAGCTAACAACCAAGCCTGGGGTGATCTGGAAGGCTGGCTGTTTGAACAAATTCGCCCAAACTGGATCAGCACGGATTATGAGGCAACTGACACGATGTCGCCGCGTCTACATAACTGGGATAGTCATGTCAGCGCGGAAGAACACGGGAAAAGTGATGTCCTTCCGAGCTGGCAGCGCACGGAATACACTATGGAGCGCCAGTCATCGCGGGTATTTTGCAAACAGACGCGCTGATGAATAAAACTTTAGAAAAATGGGTTTTTGGGCCAGTTCAGAAGGCATGAACTTGATTATTGTGAATTATTGACACAGTAGGGTGACTGACAGGAAGACAGTGACAAATTACTGTGTAACAGATGCCCCCTAAAGCATGAAGACCGAGAGAGTGGGAGGGGCGAAATGCTTTACAACACTTTGCCGAACTCGAACACCACCAGGAAGGACCGAAATATCTTTGATAATCAAGTACATGCAGTCTAGGCATGGGCGCAGTGATCCAAAAGACATGCGAAAAGGTCCGTGGAATGGACGCAGCCACCCAGCTGAAGAGACCATAATAATGATAAGGTATGGTCGCAGCCATCCATGAAGACTCAGGTATGGGCGCAGCCATCCATCAATGAGTCATGTAATGATCATCCACAAAATCGCAACCTGGACCATAACAGACAGGGATCCAGGGTCTTGCGCTCCGTCCCGATCCGAACAAAGTACAATTTCAAGCATGTGAATATATGAGTTGAAGTCGAACACGCATGAACATCGTCTGATTACCAGTCAATGATGAAAACTGTTAACAGACGCGAGAGGTACCACCAATAATGACAATGGCCCTCAAGGTACTATAGGTACAATCCGCGGCATGTGAATCAATGAGCTGGTGTCGAACACCCACAGAATCATTCGATCGGAGGCCAATGATGTAAACCTCGCATCGAACACGAAGAACCTGCCGTTAAGGCATGCAGGCTCTAAGGCACCTGAAGGGAGTCTCTAAGTCACCTTCCTGGATAATGAGCTGAAGTCGACAGGAAGTGACCTTGATCGAAGGTGGGCCATAATGATTCCCACATCATCGACACGAGACAGAGGTCAAAATAATTTGTGTGAGATAGCAGATGAGGTTTGTACTATTGCAGAGGTCAACTTCTCTTGAACATATCGGCGGCACCGTAGCGGGTTTGGCAGTATTTGACATCAAATGAGCAAAGGGTATAGTGATGATGGCAATGGGCAGATGAGAGGTCGAATAGGATAACCCAAACCCATGGAGGCCAGTGAAAAACAAGATGAGATGGTCCCACCCAGACATGAAGCAGAAGAGTGCCATGTTCAAGAGCGACATACTGCCGACACGACTATGATTACAGTTCCATTTTCCCCACCATTTCTGGCAGGTACCCCGGTTATTTTTGGATGACAAGCTTGACGGGGATAGCATATGCTTGAAGAATGTCATTTCGACAATATCCGATGTCATCAAGTGTTTAACGAGCCTGACAAAGGAAAAACTCGGCGTCTTTTCTTGTTTAGAGAGTCTGAAAAGACAGCAGAAAAGGAGACTCCAGGGGGGTCCTTTTTCGTACAGTTGTGTCTCTCGAGCCCGAAAAAGTATAAAACAATGCTCGAAAGAACCGCCCGACCATTACGATCGAGGAGTACTTTTCATAAATAGTGTTCTTGACCTGAAAAAGTAAAAAAGCAGTCGAAAACACATCGTTTTAGAGCCGATAACGAGTGCGAAACGACAAACACTCGGCAATCTTTTTAAGTTACACGGTCGAAAAAAGAGCTTAAAATGACCGCCTCTCGTTCCCTTTAACGAGCTGAAAGGAGGCTCGGCCATCTTTTCTTGTTTTATGTCGGAAAAGAGCTCAAAGACGACATTGTTGGGACCAAGTGATTTCAGGACCATGATGATTTTCACCGTTTATTCGAACCTGCGCAAGAACACTACCTGCATAAATCCATTCGATATGTGTAAAAAAACATATTAAAACATGCATTCAATAAGGCTAGGGCTAAATCCATGGCAAAAAGATGGTAGAAACCCAAAAATATGGTCATTTATGAGTTTTTACTATAAATAGGGGGGGTGAAAAATCATTTTTACCATTTTACCATTTTGGGACGTGAAGGACGTGGAGAAGCCAGAAAGTTGACGGAGTGATTTCCAGCTCGTACGGACACCATTCTTCGAACCGTTTCTTCCAGGTAGGTTCTCCTCTCCTTGCCCTGCATTTTGATTATGTTTAGCAAGTTTTTAACGGTGGAATACGCCCAATTGGGCGAATTTCTTGAGCATGGATGCGCTCTCGGTCAGCGCGGATTTCCCACGCGGGTCCGCGCTGGCCGAATTAGGACAAAACGCACCCAACTTCGGGTCAGCGCGGAAAACCCGTGTTCTTCCGCGCTGACCTTGAAAAATAACAAAGGGCTGCCATGGCCAGCGCGGCTGTTTTTAAAACAGCCGCGCTGGCGCGGAAAGATTTGTTTTTTCAATTTCTGAACGTAAAAATTCCAATGCCAGCACTTCTAATTTTTTGCATTGCTTATGCAGGGCGCAATGGCTTTCCAGTGGCAGGAAAGGGTTCACGAAGTTGAGGATATAGCCGCTTTTGCAAGTGTGGATTGCTGCAATGCCATGCGGGCATGCGGGTTCATGAAGTTCTTCCTCACACCGCGCCTAAGGGCCCAACATGATCTCCTCGAGCTATTGATCAGGGCATGGAACCCGGTGGATGGGAAATTTACCATCCGGGGTCAAGATATCGAATTTGACAACATGGATATCTTCTTCCTGACTGGGCTGTCATGCCGGGGTGCGAGGCCCATCATAGAGGGACAACGACCTGGGGGCGGTCCTCTAGATGATCTCATGGCCCGAGTATGTCCGGAGGCCGAGAAGACGCGGAGTGGGAAAGTGGCAATCCCCACGGTGGGAAACATAGTCCTTCACACCATCCTGTTCATGGTGACCCGGGCAGCGGGAAGCATGGCCAATCACGAGGCCTCCAAGACCCACCTCATGTTAGCTCTCGATTGCCTCGAGCCTACAGTGTTTGATTGGGCCACAGCAGTGACCAACAACATGAAGAGGCAGCTGAGCAACTGTCGTCGCGGAGAGACGAAGCAGTTTGGCTACGGGTCTATCCTGGTCCCGCTCATTCTAGAGCGAGTGCCAGCCATGCGGCTGCAGACGATGGCCGTGGATGCTCCTGGGGGTCCTCGGGAGACGAGGGCCACACGATGGGCTCACATCATGCCACACGGAGGTGGTGGCCGGCCACATGCCTGGGGGGCATTCTTCCGGGACTGGCTAGATCAGCAGGTTATCTTCGTGGAGGACTGGCCATACGCGGGTATGGATTTCCGCAATGACCCTGATATGGTGCTGCCCCCAGGGGAACAGTGGGATGATGCAGGTATAACACTTGACTTTTTGAGTTTTGTAATGTTTTTGAATTTTTCATGTACATGTCCTAATAATTGTCATGGTATGCAGATGTGGGGCCCACTAGACCGATTGGCCTGGCTGCTGAGGCACGGAGAGAGGGACAGGGAGCTGGAGCCCTGACCTTAGTCCCTCCAGGGGTTGACACGTCAAAGACTGTAGCTCGCAACCTTGAGGGGTTGCTGGAGGGAGTACCTGACTACTAGGGGGTCGAAGAGGTCCCCTTAGAGCACCAGATCCATACAGTGGGGGTGGAACCCAAGGTGCACCGCCTTCTGAGGCAGGTAGCACGAGCAGCTGTGTACTACAGAGAGCATCACCCGGCTCAATAGTTACCTAGGTTTTATTTCCACTATTATTTTGAGACACATGACTCAGATGTACTGATATTTTGGACATATACACTTATTTTTGAGCGCCTTAGTGCGCCACACGATATATATATATATATATACATACCGGCTTTTTGGATGGATCATTGTTACATGTGATGATGTTTTGTTTATGTTATGCAATTGTTCAGTACAACTGTGATCTTATGTATGAATTTGCACGACACATGACCCATGTATTTTTTACATTTTGGCAAGCTTAAAACACACACACACATGCAAACTACGCTTTGAGAAAATATTTACATATGCTTTACTCTATTATGCTTTCTATGTCTTCTTGTATGATGTTATCTGTTTCGCAAATGTCTGTCTAACACATGATTTGCCAATGCATCAGTCAACGTGTTTAATCGTCTCGGAATATGTTGATATGTAATGTAATCAAAGTTCCGTTCCAACAATCTTACACATAGGTACAACCTTAGTATGCGTTGGTCTCTGACGGAATATCGCCCGTTAAGTTGATGGACGACCAGCTGGGAGTCCAGGTTCACCACTAATTCTCGGATGCCGAGGTCAACCGCTTCGGCAAGTAATTCAATTACAGTGCTGTATTCGGCAACATTGTTAGTGGTACGACCTAGGCAGACACCCTGAAGGTCTAACAATTCTCCGTGAGGATCGTAGATCACCCACGCCGCAGATGACAAATTGCAAGTGCTGTGGCAGGCGCCATCAGCGAAACCAACATAGGGTGCACTAGACATCTGCACAAGAAAAAGAGAGCACAATAAGAGGCAAAACACGCCTTCACACCAAAGCAAAAAACGAAATCATGCACAACACACAAAACACACGTATATACAAAGTGAGTGCGCGAAGTTATGCATAATATTTCTTCAGATACAGCCCGTTGCGGGGCTTGTCAAGAGGATTTCCTTCATAATCAATCAACTCATATGCGCCCTTTTGTAAAACTCTTTTCACGATGTAGGGACCTAACCACATAGATTCGAGTTTCCCTGCCCCCAGCTTATCCTTAGCTTGATCGTAGAGTAGTACTAAATCTCCCTCAACAAAGGAACGAGGATGAATATTCTGGTCGAAGTGAGCCTTGACTCTCTTCTTCTGCGCTTCGATAGCCAGAGAAGCCAAACGACGAGTCTCGTCTAACCGTTCTAGGTAAAGAAGTCGTTCCTCCACCGGAGTGGTGTTGGGAAGTAACTCGACAGCTAATTTTAATGAAGGAATCTCGCATTCGACGGGAAGGGTAGCCTCCAGTCCATAAACCAACTGGAAAGGAGTGAAACCGGTGGCATCCTTCACAGAAGTCCGGTAGGCCCACAAGGCTGGGAAAAGCATAAGGTGCCAGTTAGACTTGTGCGTGTTGACGGTGCGCTGAAGCATAGTGATCAAAACTTTGTTCACGGCTTCAACTTGACCGTTAGATTGTGGATAGTACGGTGACGAACTATCTTGGCGCAAGCCTAGTTGGGTCGTTAGCTCCATCATCATATGATTTTGGAAATGCTTTCCATGATCTGTAACGATAGCCTGAGGGACTCCGAAACGAGTGATAACATGATTGAATAAAAACTGCGCCGCTGTGTGACCGTCTTCGTTCAATGTAGGCATCGCTTCGGCCCACTTAGTGAAATAATCCACAGCAACGATAATGTACCCATGCCCCCCGGCCGAACGAGGGTTACAGGATGTATAATCGATGCCCCATTTGGCAAATGGACCTATGGTTACAACAGGGTGCAGTGGTGCGACAGGTGCACGCATCTTCCGGTGGTAGACCTGGCACTCGTGACATGCACGCACAACAAGGATGCAATCCTTGAAGATGGAAGGCCAGAAATAACCAGCACGGAGGATCTTCTGGGCGGTAGCATATCCGGACATATGGCCGCCACAAGCGCCGGAGTGGCAGTCATTCAAGACTCGCTCAGCCTCCTCGAGAGTTAAGCATCGGCGAAGAACAGAATCGACGCCGAGGCGGTACAAGGTATCGCCCAAGATACGATATGGTTGAGCTTGGTGACGAATTCGTCGTCGAGCATCTTTCGATACGTTTGGACGGAACGAAGACGTTTGTAAATATACGATAATATTCCCGTACCACGGGTCGAGGGTGCTGATGAGAAACAAAGTTTCATCCGGAATATGCTCCTCTGAGCGGGATGGTGCAGAGTGAGATGGTAAGGAACAGAGCAGTTCAGCAAAGACCAGAGATTTCTTAGACTTGGCCGCAGTGAATTCCAAGTCGAACTCTTGGAGGATTACAATCCACTTCGAGTATTTGCCCCCCAAGAGCTGACGTGACAAAATGTAGGTCATGGGGTTGCAATCAGAGATCACGGTTGTTGTGCGCAACAGGATATAATGCCGGAATCGTTGGATGGCACAGACAGCTGCCAATGCCAACTTCTCGACGTATGCGTAGCGAGTTTCCGTATCCAGAAGGTTGCGGCTAAGATAATAGATAACATGCTCGGTGCCAACATCATCGTCCTGCACTAGAACCATACCGATGGTGGTGTCAGCGGCAGCTAAATAGAGAATGTAGTCGCGGTGATAGTTCGGAGGTCTTAAGAGCGGAGCTGAGACAAGAAGGTCTTTAAGGCGCTCAAAAGACTCCTGGGCGATGGCATCCCAACGAAAGGGTGTGTCTCGCTTTAATAACCGCGTGAAGCCTTTAGCCACCTCGACATAATTCGGGATAAATCGTCTGAGAAAATTAGCTTTCCCCTGCAAGCTCTGCAATTGCTGCAAAGAGGCAGGGGGAGGAAGATTCAAAATGGCCTCAACTTTGAGGGGATCCAAGCGGATGCCTTCTCGGGAGACGATGAACCCGAGTAGTCGGCCAGCTTCCACGCAGAAGACACACTTGTGCGGATTAAGTCGAATACGGTAGTGTCGACAGCGGAGGAAGATTTCGCGTAAATGAGATGGATGGTCTTGACGTTTAGCTGAATGAGCTGGGAGGTCATCCAGGTAAGGCTGTACGATGTATCGGATATCATGAAAAGCATACGACATCGCACGCTGGCAAGTGGCACCGGCATTTTTGAGACCGAAAGGGAGCTTCTTATAAGCGAAGGTACCCCAAGGACAAATGAAAGCTGTCTTGTGCTGGTCTGCGGGGGCTATGTTGATCTGGTTGTAACCAGAGAAGCCATCCATAAAGGAATAAATTTCACTTCCTGCGCAGTCATCGATGAGCTGATCAATAAAAGGCGTAGGAAAGTTATCTTTTGGGCAGGCACGATTGATGTCGCGGTAGTCAACACAGATCCGAATAGTGCCCTGCTTTTTATTCACAGAGACTATGTTAGATACCCATTCCGTGAGAGGAATGGCATAGATGAAACCAGCTCGAAGAAGCTTTTCAACCTCGGCCTTGATGGCTGCTGCCTTTCGAGGGTGCACAGGACGTAAACGCTGACGAACAGGCTTGGCGCCTGGATAAGTGGGTATCTCGTGCACCACTATACTAGGGTCGATGCCGGGCATTTCCTCGTAAGACCATGCGAAGACATCCCGGAATTCACGAAATAAGACGGTATAAAGCTGAACTTCCTCTGGAGTACAAGTGACTCCAATATGAATATGCTCGACAATCCCTGGTTTGACAGAGATGTCGATTGGCTGGGTTTGCGTTATATTTCCCAGATTGCCCTCCGACGACACTTGATATAGCTGGATAGGTGTTTGGAGAGGCGGAGATGGGACACATGAAGCAAATCGCTCGAGACATGCGGCCATTTCCGGATGGGGAGGGAGAAACGAAGAGCGATGGTGGTGATCTTACCAAGGGAGCTCTTCTAGAGACATAATCTCTATAATGGCCTCATCGGACGGGAAAATCTCTTTCAAAGGGTCCGAAGTAGGCTCATCTCCTAACCATGGGAAATGATCATATGAATCGGGAACACTTCTTGGAAGAGCAGGTTCAGGGGGTGGAGCCGATGCAGTGACAATCTCGATGTAATTGAGCTCGGCGGGACTCAATGGCATCATATCGCCCCAAGAGTCTTCCTGATTCGGGGGAGGAAGAACCCATGGATCTGAACGTACAGAGATCATATTGACAGAGGCGAAATTGGGAGGTGGGAGGGGAAAAACTCCCATCAAAGTAGGACCTTTGAAAAGTCCGGCTCCCACACTTTCTAAGGACTTGGAGGTATGCTCCACAAATGGCACATTACCTTCGGAGGAAGAGGCGAAGAAAAAGAGCTGGTCCACCGTGACAATCTTTCCTTGGTGAGGGAAACGAATGACACAGAATAAGGAGGACGCTACGGCCTGCATGGCATATGTCCAGCTGCGGCCGAGGAGGAGGTTGTACGTGAGATTTGCGTCAACGACCTCTACCTCTACTTCGACTGTCTTGCCTTCTAAGGAAATGGGTAAACGTTGGAGAATACCGTAAGGGCGAGATTCTCTTCCATCGAACGCTTCTAGGGTCGTAGGAGACTAACTCAGAGCGGGGGAACCAATAGCCTTCCAGCAAGCAACTGACATGATACAGGTTGAGGCACCTTCATCAATAATGGTACGATGAATCGTTTTGCTATTAATGATGACCTGGATAAGGAATGCTACTTGGTGAGGCAGTCTCTGGGAAAAACCCTCGAGATCAAAAGTAATCAAATCCGAATCTACCGGGTCGATGCCACCAATGGCTGATAGCAGGGACTTCCTCTGTGAGGGGCAGCTCTGGAGGACTTCTAACGCGGACATAGCAGACGGAGCCTGAGCTAAGTCCTCGACAATGCTATAGTGCTAGGCGGCACGAGCATTGGGGTTATAGGATGACTTCCTGAGTACACCTTTAGGAGGGGGTCGGGGGATCGTCTCAGCGCTGGGCCGTTCGATGTGAAGGGGACCAGAACTGGACGGAGGAGTGCTGGAGGGAATCTCCAGCTCCTTCCCGGCTGAAGAAGGATAATCTTTTGCTCGAGTCGAAACATGGATGGGAATGGTGCCAGCCATGAACACTTGAGAACCGAACGAGGAAGAGGACTGAGAGGGGTCAGCCACCTGATGCGTCTGTTGGGAAGGGAAAGGTTCTTTCAACACGGCAGGAGGTCCAGGAGCGCCTTTCAATAATCGACTAACCTCGGACCGCCTAGGGCAGTCTTTGGTATAGTGATCTTCCTCACAGATGAGGCAATGATACTTAGGTTTTCGCTTGGCTCCATCTTCAGATGAATTTTTAGAAGGTTCCTGCTTGGGTTGTTTATTCTCATTTTTCGGTTTTCCTTTCCCCTTCCCTTTCCCTTTCGAGGATTTGTCCGCCGTGGTGGACTGAACGGCGTTAACCTCTGAGGTACTAACAGAATTCGATGGGCCCTGAGAAGCATTTTCATTGGAAGCATTTTGCTTTTGCTTTCCAGGGTTTGCGGAGGATTTCTTCGACGACGAATTGACAGAGCCAATGACTCCATCTACTGATGGTTTCGGCGGAGCCTTGGTCTGCCCAGGCCTCGGAGCATCTGGCAAATACTCATATAGAGTACCTGACTGAGAATAGACTAAGTCTAGGTACTGAGCTCGCGCGATCGCTTGCTCTTCAGTTACACAAGCTCCCATGACAATATCTTTTGCAATTTTGGGCACAAAGGAGGTTGTAAACCAGTCGATAAGGAGTTGATCAGGAATCCAGAATTTGATCAAACGACGACGCCTTCTCCATTCATGTATATGATCAGAGATGTGCGTAGCCGTGTCCTGTTTCAAAGACGTGAGGAGATTAGTCCCAGTCTCGTACCGAATGGGCAACTGAAAATGGGTTAAAAATGCCATAGCTAACGAGTTGAAGTCTTGAAACATACCGCGATTCAGCTCAATATACCATTTGGCAGCTGCACCGGTGAGAGTCCTCTGAAAGAGGCGAAGCCGGATAGAGTCATCAAGCCATGAGTTCGATGAACACCAAAGATGATAAGTCATAACATGTGCTTGAGGATCCTCTCCTACCTTACCGTCAAACTTTGGACAATCACCAGGTATTTTAGTTGGAACCGGCAGCCAATATGGATTATGCAAAATGGGATCATTTGTTAACTTGGACACATCCGGAAGTTCCAATGTCGCTAAAAATGGCAGCTGAGGATTAAAGGACATCCGAGGCTGAGGGTTCGAGGCAGGATTAGGGTTCCAACCAGATGGTGGTTGTCCCCAAGGATCTTGTCCAGATGGACCTAGCCCGAAAGGGCCTGGAGCATAAGAACTTTGTCCCGACGGACTTGGCCCGAAAGGGCCAGGCACATAAGGACCTTGTCCCGACGGGCCTGGCCCAAAAGGGCCGGGCGCGTAGGGACCTTGTCCAGAGGGGCTTTGTCCATACGGATTTTGTCCATATGCGGACGATTGACCCTGATACTGCCCCCCAACACCCCATGTATTAGCAGCTTGGCCCGCAGGTGCACCATATTGATAGTTTTGATAAGGGGTGACCTGTGGTTGTTGATTATTTTGATACGGGGGAAATTGATTTTGCCCCTCGGGGTTGCTGGTAGCCATATGCCTACTGGGCGCCATACTGAGCCTGATAAGGAGGCTTCGCTTGGTAGGGAGGTTGGGGCTGAGGCCCACCTTGCATTTGATAACCTATTTGAGTTTGGGGCCCAGCATATTGTCCTTGAATTGGTTGAGCTGAGACGATCTGGCCGGAAGGTTGGCCTGGTTGAACTTGGGATGGACCTGGTTGCCCAGAAGGATGGACTTGCTGGGTGCCAGGTTGCCCTTGAACAACCGAGGATTGTCCTTGCGGAACAGAAGGTCGAACGGGCTGGGCAGCTGGTCGACCTTGCGGTTGACCAGCCTGGCCAGATGGACGATTAGGGCGGACAGCGGGTTGGCCTTGCTGCAAAGAAGGTTGGCCTGTTTGCCCCCCAGGATGAAGAGATTGAGCGGAGGGTTGGGCTTGTTGTATAGAGGGCTGCCCTCCTTGGTGCATAGGCTGAGCAGTGGGTTGGCCTTGCTGCATAGCAGGCTGCCCCCCTTGCCCAGAAGGATGAGTGTATTGAGCAGTACGTTGGCCCTGCTGAACGTAGGGTTGCCCCCCCTGCCCAAGAGGATAGCCCTGCTGGACTGCTGGTTGATTTTGAGGATTATAAACTGACCCAGTTTGTCCAGATGGGTACCCTTGCTGGAAACCGGGTTGGCCTTGTTGAATGTAAGGTTGCCCAGATTGTCCAGTTGGATAACCCTGCTGGATACCAGGTTGTCCTGGATACCCAGTAGGTTGACCTTGATATGGATATGACGGACCTCCAACGGCCGAGGGTTGCCCCTGATAGGGTTGTCCCTGTGGGCCCCCAGATTGTCCTGGGTAAGGCGGGCCATAGAGTGGTTGCCCTTGAGGGGTTTGCACATAATACGGCTGGCCTTGATTGGGCGGTCCTTGGGACTGTCCGGGAGGGTCCCGGCGTCCACGAAGGATATGAGTGACCGGATCATATGTAACGTTCAATGGTTCTTGGTTCTCCTCGTAAGGACGATGAGGAAGGATTGAAACGTTATCGAGGTACTGACCATTCGCATCATAATAAAAGAACGGACCTTCGTAATCTGGATCCGTAATAGGCTGCCCAAAGGCATCATACGGCCCCGATCCTGGAACACCGCCAGAAGAGGGTTGAGCACTTTGGGCAGGGTCGATGACTCTAGACAAAACCTCAGGTTGGCTACTATTCACTTGAGCACGAGAGGAGCCAGCTCCTGGGTTTGTAGATGAAGATGTTGTGACAGCACTAACGACTGGAGTAGAATAGGCCACACAAACAGTTGGAGTTGTGGGAACTGAGGTAACAGATGTAGTATGAGGTTGTGAAACAAAAGGCCCAGTGGTAGGAGTGACATTAGGATCCCACATAGTCGATGCAGGCATTTTAGCAGCCATCTTATCCCTCATTTGTCGATATCGAGGAGGGAGGGAGGCAGAGGCTGAGATGGGAGTAGAGATGCTCGAAACCACAGGTGTTTCACTAACACTGGGAGATGTCTCCCCCGAGGTAGACATTGGAGACGACATACCGGGAGGGGTATGAAAAAGGTCTTCGTCGCCTTCCCAAGAAGGGCTCCAATCTTCTACGTAATCCGCGTCGCCTGGGGCACGTACGTTGATGGGCTGGATACTCGGAATGACAGGAAGAGTATCGCTTACAACTGGTACCTCAGGAGCAACTGAAGATGGAGAGCCTTGATTGCTTGGATCGGGGGTGGACGGGTTAGTCAGGATGAGAAACCCCACACAAAAACCTAAGGGAAACTAATGATAGAAAACCCTACTCAAGCTAGCGCACACAAGATCTAACAGGAAATGTTATCGTGGCCGAATAAATTTTTTAAGACATTGGAATTAGACTTGACCTTTTCATGTTTCAAGAGTCGAGAAAAGGACGAAAAGATGACTCCAGTCTCCTTCGAATGTTTAATGAGCACGAAGTGACAAGACGCTCACTTACACCTTTTCATTTAGGGAGTCCGAAAAGGATCAAAAGTGACTGCTCTGGAGATTCTAGCTAAAAGGTGTGCCAGACTTTTCGCAAAACCACAGAATACTTTTTAGGGTACGAGTGGTCAATCTTCGTGAATGCTGTGTTCACTGCATTGCGAATCGTAAGGCGGCAGACTCGGCTTCCTATGGATCAAGGATAAAAGCCTAGTGGGGTCTCCCTATATACGCGACGGTACGTGGGAGCACAGTCCGTGTTAGACCACTATCGAGTCACAGAAGGAGGAATCACCCAACCGTAATGTGAAACAACAGTGACTATGTTTAAAGACGCCGGAACACGTCTCTAACCTAGACCTCTAGATGTTTGTGTTTAGTTCCAATGCGTTTTTAGATTCATTCGGTTCATTTTATAGTTGATCTTGAGATTAAGTTTCGATTTCAGGTCCTATCGTATGTTCTCTCACAATTACCTAGATGCAAACTACATGCCAAAGAGAATCATTTTGTTCGATGAATTCTAGCTATGGAAGGGTAAAGAGATTTCAATCAAACAAAACGAACACAATCAATCAAACAGCCTAATGCAACTAAAAGCGAGGAAAGGAAACTTTTTCTTTTGAAAATGCAAATCAATGAAACATTCTTTTCCTTTTCAATTTTTAAAAGCAAAGCCACTAGTTTGATTTTCTTTCAGTGACACAAAGCATCTAAAATAATTTGGAGGAACTAGAACACCAAGCAAAATGCAATTGCCTAATGAAAGCACACAAAGTTCCCAAAACACTCAACAAAGATTTCCAAATCGACGAGAAAATCAAGTTCCGCACGAGCTATGTGATCTAAGCTTGGCAAGACAAGCAAGGATTGAAACAAGGGGGGAAGCGAGAAATTGCACGGAAACACAACCAAAGACACTCCAACAATCACTGAACAAGTGCACTCAACAAATTTGAAGTTGGCTGGTCAAATGAGAAAACAAAATCCTTACGGAAGGCTTGAGACACACACGGCCACTAGATACCCTAGGGCTAGAGTGCAGAATCAACAGAAAAGGGCAAACACCCGAAGGATGAGAGTTACAACCAGTCAATTAGAGACTCAAAACCATTCAGCAATCGAAAAAGTGACGGTGTAAACACAAACCAAGCAGCGAAAGCAAAAGGGAAGGTATTCGCAAAACCAAAAACTAAGCAAAAACGGAACCCTATGGATCCAGACTCCGCAATCAAGCAGTTCAGAGTTCAGACAGTGAAAAGCAGGTCAAAAAACAGGTGGAGAGAAGAAGGGATAGTCAAAGCAAGAGGTTCAGGAGGCTAATTTGGTCAAAAATGAACTTTACAGGACCAGCGCGGGTAGCCTTCAGCAACTCGGCACTGACAGGAGGAGGCCTGTAGCAACTTTGCGACGTCAGCGCGGAAGGACAAGGATAAAGCGCACTGTCTCAGAAAAACGAGGTCAGCGCGGAAAGAAACCACACAGACGTGATGACACAGATCACAAAGAAGCGGGGTCGCGATGCCAGCGCGGAAGGACACGAATAAAGCGCGCTGTCTCTAAAAACGAGGTCAACGCGACTGTTAGACGTAAAGGCACGATGAAAAGGATACCAAAGGAACAGGGGCACGATGTCAGCGCGACTGTTCTGAATTAAACCACACTGAGGATGAAAAACAAGCAAAGCCAAAGCAAAAACTTCCCAAACCAAAGGCAAGAGCCTTCTAAAAATCAAGACACTTCCCAGATGTACCCAGAAAGTTTATAAGCAGAGAGACAATCCTAGAATCTCGGAAAAAGAGACCAATCAAAGTCAAACACAAAAGTGGACTCAAGAGACAAAAAGACTGCCTCCCCAGCGGAGTCGCCAAATTGTTGGAGAGGTAAATCCCCTCTACGGATAGAGGCGATCCCTACTAGCCCAGCAGGGGTCTAGCAACAATCAATCAATGCTGCCATGCATGTTCCTAATTACCATTAAACAAGAGGTCAAGAGCACCTACTTGGATTCCAGCGCTATTGTTTGACAAAGAGATGTTGCCTTCGCTCCTTCGCTTCAGCTGGTCACGATCCCTCGCGATCTCTGCGGACAGACACCTGCACACACGAAGGGGAAACAAACACAAGTGTGAAATCTAATAAAAGCAACCATACATCGGTCAGAAAAGATGTAATTCACATTTAACCATTGCATAGACAAATGAGAATGGAACAATAATAGCAGTCATCTATTATTAATTAGAATAGAGAAGAGTACAACCAAATGTTCTGACGTCGGTAACCTTCTCGGGAGGGGCCGGTCAGCATGTATCTCAAGCATTCACCTTTGAGGATGATTCTCCCAAGACAAACAACTCTCTCTCACACACAAGCAACACAAAACAACCTTCCCTAAGTAATCAATCACTTCCACACCTAGCACACCAAATACCTATAGTAGCAGCAATCTGAGCACTATAAGCTCTATACAATCCAAGCTATTCCAAACTATGTCTAACTAGCTGCTCATGGTAATGGTGGAAGTTTATATAGGAGAAGGAGCCTCCTAAAAGGGTGGAAGGATGAGCTTATCTTCAAAGGAAGTGGTTGCAAAGGGTCGAACAGACATGCCATAGAAGGGAGTCGATATTCACAAAGCTAACAACCAAGCCTGGGGTGATCTGGAAGGCTGGCTGTTTGAACAAATTCGCCCAAACTGGATCAGCGCGGATTATGAGGCAACTGACGCGATGTCACCGCGTCTACATAACTGGGATAGTCATGTCAGCGCGGAAGAACACGGGAAAGGCGCGCTGGAGACTAGCGCGGAAAAGTGATGTCCTTCCGAGCTGGCAACGCACGGAATACACTATGGAGCGCCAGTCATCGCGGGTATTTTGCAAACAGACGCGCTGATGAATAAAACTTTAGAAAAATGGGTTTTTGGGCCAGTTCAGAAGGCATGAACTTGATTATTGTGAATTCTTGACACAGTAGGGTGACTGACAGGGAGACAGTGACAAATTACTGTGTAACAATGGCTGTGAGCTCTGTCCATACAGGCTCCCAAAATATGTGCCTATGAGGTTGTTTGCCTTGGAGTATTACAGGCAGCTGATTCAATCCGATCTCACCCACTTCCACAGCGCCAAAAATAAGGCCCACCTCAAGTTCAAACACCAGTTGGGCCCCTTCATCATGAATTAGAAAGAAGGGTGGGAAGATGCTGACCTCATCCTCAAGGACAAATATAAACTATCATATAGTTTTCGGTGGGTCCCTTATGACACTGAGGGCTTCATTACTGCTAGAAGAAACAAATACAGGCTTCTAGGTTATAGGCATTGTCAATACCCACACATTGAAAGATATGCCAACCAGCAAGAATGGCAGCAGGGTACTCTAGTTTAAAAGCTAACTGAAGAAGAGATAATGCTAAAGAATATGAAGGAGCTTGAAAAAACCATTGACCTAGACTCTGTGTAGCAGGTACCTTTCAAGTGGCCTTATTCAATAGGAGAAGGGACCTCAGCCTCAAGGACTACACCAGTCACACAAGCACCTTCCACAGCAGCACCAGCTGCAGACAAAGGCAAAGGGATAATGGGTGCAGAGGAGGAAATAGTGAAAGAAAAGTCTACCCCTGCAAATGATCAGCACCAAGAGCCCCAACAAAGGCAGCAAATAGAACAGCAGCAAGAGCAGACTGCCCCTCAACAAACAGAGCTACCAGCAGCTCCAGTAATGCAAACTCCACCTCCACAGACTGAGCCATTGACTGCTCCAAGTTTGCAGACCCCAGCACATGAAGAAAGGGGTATGAAAAGAGATAGAGAAGAGTCCACTCCAATTAGTGGATCCTCCCAACAACCAGGAGCCAAAAGGCAAAGGCTAGACTCCCCAGAGGTAGAAGACATCACTGAAGAATTCCTTGACAGCTCAAGGAAAAATAGGGAGGGTAGCTAGCACACAGGGAAAAGCTCCTTTCAGCAGGACCAAGGATTGCAACTTGGTTTGGAGGTGTCTTCCTCCTCCCAGCAGAGCAAGAAGCCCAAGAGCACTAAGGCTTCCTTCAAACAAATAAAAGCTCAAAATGATCTGCTGAGGGCTGAGGTCTACAAGCAATTTATAGATGCAACACCAGCCCAGTAAGAAAGGCTAATGTCTGTGTATGACATTAAAGAGGAAAAAATAATCCTCAGTCACTTTAAGCCTACAATACCGCAGCCTAAGTCAGCTGCAGATTTTGTGAAGACAAGGGTGGAGGTCATAGCCAAAGACATCCATCCCATGGACTAAATAGAACTCCACAAGCAAGCTGGAGAAATGGTTTATGCAACCTTGGTGGAGAGGGCAACCATGGCCCATGAGCTAAAAGAGTCCCTGAAAAACACCAATACACAGTTAGATTTTGAAAGAATGTCCTCCTTGTCCAAAGACAATAGAATAAAGTCTCTTGAGGACATCATCATTGATCTAGGACATGATCCTAGTGATCCAAAGGGTGCGAAGGCCCTTATGAAGAAGAAAGAGGATGACCTGAATGCATTAAAGAAGAGGTTGAAGCTATTGCCCACAGAGCACCCTCAAACTGCAGAGCTTCAAAAGCAAAAACAGGTTGATGACCAATTGGACCTCATAATGCAGCTAGACCAGAGGATCATGGATTTGGAGAAAGAGCTGGAAGGAGCATTACAAGATAAACAAGGAGAATCCACTTCCCAAGCTCCTCCAACTACTTCAACAACAACAACAACTTCAGGGGCAGCAGTAGCCCCCACAACAGAAGCAGCAGGAACAACAGCAGCTCCAGATGCCAGTACAAGTGTAGAAGAATTGACTAAGGCCATCAAGGAAATGGAGCTCCAGGCCAATGAAATAAAGAAGGCCAAGGAAAAATTCGCAGAACTGGATGCCAAATATGACAAGTCAAAAGTAACTGTAGCTGAGCAGGGCAGAGAAATAAAGGCCCTAAAAGACAAGATAAAGGCCTTAGAGAAGGAACTGAATCTAGAGACTGCCATGGCCGACATAAAGAAGATTCTATGGGCCAAAATTGGCCATTCCATCAGTCAACAATGGAGGTCAATCAAAACAATACATGAACAGATGGACTTAATGGGCCAAGCACAAGCAGAAATCCACAAGGCCAAGACAACACTGGGAGACAAGCTAGAACAGGCCAATAGGATGATAGACTTCCTGAACAGGCAAGAAAAGGAGGAACTGGCAGCCATAGGCATTGCCAACAGAATCGAGGCTGTCCTCACTGCTAAGAAGGTACTAACTCTCAGGAACTATGTACAAACTGTGGAGAGGAAGTGCTATGAGATACAAGCTGAGGTGGAGGAATATAAAGTCAAGATGGCAGTGCTGAAAGCAAAGGGACTTCCCAGCCTCCTAAGTGGTGCAGGAAGACTGATCTCTCGAGATCAATTTGCCAACAGAATGGCAACCACTATTGAAAATCAGATTATTGCATCTGGCAGTACATCTGGGCAAACATGGCCCCCCACAGGACAGAGCTTGTATGATAAACTTGAAGGCCTGTTCTTCATTGAAAATGAGGCAAATCATCTGTTTGAAACTCCTCCTAACTTTTATAGGTATACAGAGGCCGATGAGACCTTGATTAAAATTCGGAGACATCAAATGCCTAAGGAGGATTGGTGGCAAGCGATGCTTCAGATTTTGCCACGGTAGCCTCAGTTGTTCGGCCACTGCCAGCTCCAGGTCACTACAAAACAAACAGCATGACAAAGTCAGAAATAAAGGCAGCTGAAAGGGTAACTCAGCACAAGGACAATGACAGCTAGCCTAAAGGATAAGCAAATGCGCATATTTGGACAGCTTAGCCTCAGCCGACTTCGACACCCACCAAGTCATCAATTTCTGACTATTTTTTACAGCTAAAGCAATAAAAAGTTACTACAGCTTTTACCTTCTCAGCTACCAAGCTCCAGGAGTTGGCATGACATTTATGAGCCATTAACTCCTTTTCTTGATATTTTTACATGTAAATTTTGTATAAATACTCCCCTTAGGAACGCATAAGGGGTTGGTGATTTTTGACTCTAAGGAGAATCTATTGTATACTTTCAGTTTATCTAATACAGAGGGCTGGACCAGCTCAGTGATTTCCTGAAGTATTTGATGTATGGATGATGCTAGATGTGCTGATGCAGAATTCCTGTGCTGTCTGATGAAATAACAAGTTTTCCTCAATCTCTGTTTCTTATCTTCAAATGTTTATCAAATCATACTCATGTTGTACTAAGCTAGCAGTAAAGAAAAAGAATAGTACAAGATTTGTTTTATTACACCTTGTGCTCAATTTTTACTGCTGTGAATGTTTGTCTTCAGGATTAACGATGTACATGAATTCTTAATTGATCATGTGTCTATTAATTCTATGTGTGTCAATGTTAACTAGAAATTCTTCATTGCTTCTAGATTGATATTCTTACCGTCTTTCCTTCAGCAGTTTTCTGTGAGATTCTTAATTGCCTTACATAAACTGGATACACCCCACTTAATAACTATTATGAACGTTTTTCCTCAGACACAATCTGGCTCTGCAGCATCACTAAGGTATGACACGGTATCTCAGACAAACTAAAGGACCACTGACTCCATGCCCAATGGACTAGGACATACTAGTGAGAATATATACATGTTAACTAAAGTCATCACCAAACACATTCCGAAAACAAAAGCCTGAATATCATAGCTAGCCTAAAATACTATCAAAACAGAGCTAAACCTTAAAGAGAGAGCCCTCTCTGATTACTGCTTGGCTAGAAGCTGCAATCCAAAGACTGGTTAGTGGTTACCCCGGCCGTGTTCCCTTGGGAGTCATAGGGAACAACCTGGGTGATAACAAAATTCAAAGATACTTTCAAATCAGGGGATTCCTAAACCTTAATATGCCATGTTACATTCAAAAAGGGAAAAAACGAACTTACTCTGAAGGCAGTTGTCCTTTCAATTACCACACTTTGAGACTATCATTTAGGAATATCAACAAATCATTTTCTTTAAATCATTTTACTTCAAAGTGGGAAGAGGTGAAATTTTAGCCTACCAAGACTTTCAGTGAGAAGATAATAATAGTAAACACAAATAATTAAAAAAAAAATCACTGGAAGATCATAACCCAGAATGTCAAGCCTAAGATCAAGGAAATCTAAAAGATGATATAAAAGATGTTCCAATTTGGTGTCAAAAAGTTAGCAGACGTGATTTCACTATTAAACAAGGTATAAGGTAATTATGGAATCTAAATTTTCAAGAGAGGTGAGTGGTGGTGGGATTTATTATGATAACTACATTTTCCTTTGGAAATTATAATTACATTGTAGTTAGCTTTATCAAATTAACTTCTCACTTGGGCAAGTGGAATTAAAATAGGTTAGGTTGGGCCTCATCAATGTCTGTTGTGCAAAAATAATGAGGAAAATGTTCATCATTTGTTTATCTCTTGTCGTTATATTGTTCAAATCCTATTTAAATCTCTCATTGAGCTCAAGCCAAAGGTTACTTGGTCCTATGTTATTTTGATGGAATGTGCATAAGTTTGGTTCTTTAATAAGTTTCTTAAATGCTTTGAAGCTCTTTTAGTGTTATTCATATATGGTATTTGGTAAACAAAGAACTATAGCATTTTTCAAGACAAGGACATTCTTCTTTCTATTAATGTTGGCTCTATTATATCTAGCGCATTAAAGGTTGGAGGATATACCCACAAGGAAGCCTAAGCTATCAGGAATGATAGCTTTGTATTTTGAGTTTATTTATTTATGGTGTTAGTTAAGACCATCCCTGCATTTGTGGGGTATGTGTTGTTCTTTTTCTCATTCCTGATCACTATTTCCATATTCAATATTCTCTCGATAGAGGATCAACTAACCAAGCATAGTTTACTTCCCTAAGAAAACTTAATGAGGTTGTTATGCTTATAGGCGTTAAGAAGTTGCAGATCATGAGTGATTCCAACCTTGTATTGATTAGGCCAATAGGAAAGCATCAATTAATAAATATAAATCTATGTCATTTGTTGGTGGAATTTTATAACTCAATTATATCTTTTAAATGAAATTCTTTCATGAACATTGTTCACGAACTCAACACTTCAACAGACTTTGGCAAATATTCTTTCATGGACATTCTTCATGAAATCAATACTTCAACGAATGAGTTATCAAAGGGGACTTTGACTTTGTCCCCTGTTGCCATAAATATTTACAAGTTCTTGACGGTGTGATGAAATATTCTACAGACTTCTTTTTGAAGTCTTCCTATCATGTCCCTTATGTTATAAAGTAAGGATTTTTTTGAAGAAGATAAGGTTATATAACCTCAGGTAGTAGATAGATTGGAAAAGGGGTTTTTTGTAAAGCTAATTAATCACGTATAGTGGAAAGGCCCATAGGGAATGAATTTTTAGTTCTGAACAGATAACGTCTATGAAAACGTATATGTTATGTCTCCAATGCATGAGGATCATCTATCTTCCATTAGTATTTTGAGTTTGTACTTGGTACATATGATCAAACTGTCCCTGTTAGCAAACTATCTCTGTTATCAAACTGTCTGTTAGCAATGGCTCAATGTAGTGATGATTCAGACAAGTGTATAATGTGATTTGAAGGACACCTTATCTCATTTGCAGTGAACATTGATTTAAACTAGTGCATAATGAGATTTCATGTTTCTTACTATACTCTATCTTCAAATTTAACAGACCATCCATGCTGCATAACAGTACTAGTTTCTTGGTGATCCAACCATACTCTGTCTTCAAATTTAACAGTCCATCCATGCTGCATAACAATACTAGTTTCTTGGTGATCCAACCATCATGGATATCGCAGCGTATGGTAATTCCATCGTTAAGTTTTCGTTACTAGTACTTTCCAATCAGGGAATTCATAAACCTTAATATATTGTGTTAAATTCAAAGATAGTTTCCTATCAGGGGATTCCTAAACCTTAATATGCCATGTTACATTCAAAAAGGGAAAAAATGAACTTACTCTGGAGGCAGTGGTCCTCTCAATTACCACACTTTGAGGCTATCATTTATTTTCAATTAATCAATTAGAAATAGAGAGATTTTTGCTGTCCTACATCTCCATTTTCTTCTTCATCTTTTCCCAGTTCTTTTCTCATGGTTGTGCATGTTGAAGCTGCTTCTCCTTTGAAGGTATGAAAGAACCATGGCAATAGGTATCAGAGACAAAAATGGTTCTGCTGAGACTCAAATGGTGAAGATCAATAGATATCGATGACGAGTTTATGTGAAATTCATGGAGCAAACCTTTAATCGAAACATTTTGAAAGAGAATGGATGAGGACATAAAGAGCTAAAGAAATGGGCTGATTTCAAAGAGAAAGAAGTCAACAACAACAGAAAATGGGACAACAAACAAACGAGGAATAAGAATGAAAATGAGTAAGCTTTTTTTCAAATCAGCAAAATATATAAATGAGAGGAGACATTTTTGTTTATCCCCTCGATCTTATTTTTCCTTTCTTTGTTTTGCATACCACCACCTTTGCACATTAAGCCTTGCTCTTAGTATCCTTCTCTAGGAAGCAAGTAGTGAAGGACTATCAGGAGAGAGAGGAATCGAATTAGGAGATAAGCGTAAGACAGAGGCTGGTCTCCTTTGTTCTTCTCTCATCTATATTTCGTAAAGGAAAAATGAAAGTAGCTTTACTTTGTTTGTTTCTAAGGTAGCTACCACACCTTAATGGGATAAGCAGTTCTGTGTAGACACTTTTTCCTGTAACAAAATGGTGACTCCGCTGGGGAGGGACTAGGTTGTTTTTTTATCTTCCTTGTTGTTTATTTTATAAACTTACAGACGGAGCCTGAAGTCGAGCCAGGTAGCTTTCGAACTGCATTTGCTATGCAAATGCAAAGTAGATAAATGCCGCTTCAGTCAATCTCTGGGATTTGTTTATGAATTAAACAACTGATTTACAAACTCTCTAATTGCCCCTGTGGTAGCTCTAGTAACCTCCTTAGATCTACCCCTGATTGTTGGTTTATTGATTACCATTTGCTCGGCCAAAACCCCTGAATTGAACTGCAAACTGTGACCCAGAACCCAAGCAAAGTCTCATCTCTAGCCCAGCGTAGGCTCTGTTTTGTGAACCTAAAATTCAGCTCACTTCTCGAGTGTAGTAGGTGCGCTGCATTTCAAGTTCACTGTGTTACAGGTGCGCTGATCAGACTAGGCATTGTTCCCCATTTTTGGTTTCTGTGTTCATTCTTTTCAGTTCTATTCATGAGTTTTGTTGTTTGTAATCAATATATCTCTGTTTGAAACCCCTTTCCTTGCTGATATTCTGCCTCCATTGTGCAAAAGAACTGTAAATGTTTTTGTGTATTTGTTGAGTCATTTTGAGTTCTCCTTTGCAAAAAGTAACGTAATTGTATTGTCGTTTCTTGATTTGAAAGTGTCGCAAGTGTCGTTTTTAGTCATAGGAGAGAGTTTGGTTGCTCTTGATACTCAATTACCCTGTTACTATTGTATTTGGTCTGAATTTGTAGTTTTTCTAGTGTCGAAAGCAAGTATTCATTTCCGAATCGTAAAGTGTTGTGATTGTTTTCATTTTTTATTTTGAAAAGAAACTTGTTAGTAACTGTCGTTTAAAAAGTAATTCAGATTTTCACATTAGCTTTCTTTTTATCATTCACATACTAAGAAAGCCGAAAACAAATACATGCATGTGCATTTGCATTTAGACTGTTTGACTGGTTTGATTTGCATTTGCATTTAGAGGGGAAGTACCCAGTGGGTTTCCTCCTGGAAATTCATTATGCAAAGCAAAAAAAGGAATATCAAACCACAAATGGGACATCTGAATTTGCTATGTCTAAGTGCCTACTTTGCTGCAATCAGTAGCCTTTTCTAACTATGTTTATTTCCTTTCTTAACTGTGCCAAGCACTATGTTACAATGTCAACTATGGCATTCTAGTATCTTCTATTTTTCATTTTCAAATACTATATCTAGCTGCTGCATTGCTGTATTTTTCATGTGCCAAATGCTTCATCGTTGCTGCACTAATAGTCGTGCCTTTTGCTGATATTAACCATGCCAATTGTGTGATGGTATTTGATAAATTTTTATAAGTTTGTTAACTGTGTTTTAATCACTATCCTATTATCCTGTTCGAGCTTATTTGTCTGTTGTGCCAAATTCCAGTGTAGTAAGTTTTAATGCTTCTCTTTATTGCATTTCAGGAAAAAAAATGGTCGTCTAAGTTTTATTAAGCATTGCACTCAAATGAAAATAACCTCTCCTATCACACTCTAATATTTTCTTTTGTTGCTTCTGGAGGCGGACAACATAAAGATGCTTCTCTCTTTTATCAAATCCTTTTTTGCAGTTAATATGATTGGGTTCACTTGAACAGGTGTAGTAGCTTGTGCTGAGAACCCCCTATAAAGATCTGATGCAGTCTACTCGGTTCATCTACTTTCTCCCTGGCCTTTGACTTCTGTCTTTTCTGCATATATTCTGATCCCCTCTATGTCAGCCATGTTGGGGGCACAGGGCTGCCTCCCTTCTTCCTCTTACAAAGATTGGTTTAACAGCCCCTCCAAGGTTCCCTGTCTGCACCAGGAACTTGGTCACAGATTTTGGTTTTATCCATCTTCCTCCCTCCAGTTAAAGGCCGCCTCAAACATGTAACCCTCCAACAAACCCATACCTGCCCACTAGATCCATCATCCACTACCCATTGTGTGAATGTGTGGCTTGAATAGATGGACCACCACCATAATGTCAACATAGGAGCAACATTAAAAATCCCCTATGCACTAAATTCCTAGATCCAACTGAAATATGAAGTTATGAACAAAATATACCCTTGGCCCAAAGTCCAGTACAACCATCAACATAATTAAAACCTTGAAAGGTGAGTCACATCAACAAAACAATGAACAATAAATGATATGGCACCTGAACACCTGCACCATAGTAGAACAGGGAGGGTCATCATTGATTAGCTTTGAAGGCCATCCCAAAACATTGGGAAACATAAATATCATTGGAAGTTCCATCCTGCATTACCATCACCCTGAGGTCACCACATATTAGATAACCCCAAGAGGATGCAAGGTACCTTTTCATCCAAAGTATGCTCTACTAGATGTAGTTGTGGTAGTGGCATAGCCAAACTTAGCACCTCTCCCTTATTTCTCACACTCACTCACTTGTATTTTGTCACTACTCAAAGCCTTGTCTTGAGCATTGGGATGGCACAAGTAGCAAAGTTGATGATCATCAGCCGTGACCCTACTCATTATGCAAAAGGCACCTCTTCAGTGCTCAAGTAGCTAACAAAATGCTCAAGATCCATTGCAACTTTGTCCACCTAGGCATGTATTTGTAGGGAATAATTATTCACAACTGTGGATTTGTTAGACCTACAAAAATCTCATTGATCAGACATAGTTCCTAGTTCTAGTGGACTTGACTTCAAAGATGTATCAAACTTGTACTTCATGTTTTGTAATGCACCTTAACAGTAGTACAACATGTGCTATGTTGAATTATGACATTTGCACTTCCCAGTGATAAGGTATATACATGACTGTATATATCTTCTAATGTATAACCTATGCACACCTATGATGTAATGATTAATCCTAGGAGCAACCAAATATGAGAACTTAACTGCCAGTTTTGTTCCCAGGTAGGAATATCAACAAATCAGTTTCTTTAAATCATTCTACTTTAGAGTGGGATGAGGTGAAATTTTAGCCTACCAAGACATTTAGTGAGAAGATAATAATAATAAACACAAATAATTAACAAAAGAAAAAAATCACTGGAAGATCATAACCCAGAAGCTAGTACTCCAGAAGAATTTCCAGAGGACCCCAAGCTTGTGGAAATCTGCAAGTAAAAAGAATGCTAACGTGTTGTCAAGGAAATCTGTAATAAAAAAGAATGTCAAGCTATGCTTTAGTCTCAGGCCTCTCCATGAAAACGTATATGTTATGTCTCCAATGCATGAGGATCACCTGTCTTCCATTAGTATTTTGAGTTTGTACTTGGAACATATGATCAAACTGTCCCTGTTAGCAAATTGTCTCGGTTATCAAACTCTCTGTTAGCAAACTGTCCCTGTGCCTTCTTATCTGGTGAGCCAAACTCGTTTTGTTTCCATGTATCACAATTTGGGTAGAGAGTGCCACCTTTCATGATTCCTCTCCTTGGGACTTTTTATTGATGATATTATTGAGGTGTAGAGGGATTTTCCTCCCCCTTCATACATACTCAGAGAGTTCCTTTGTCTTTTGAAACTGCTTACTTAGCCATTTGATTGACTTCGGAGTTGAATATTTTTCTAACCTGAAAATAGTAGACTTATTTAAATACATTGAGTAGCATGACCATTTTATGATAGATGCATGCCAGGGCTTAAGAGGAAGGAGCTCTTTCCTGCTTCAGTGATCTTGTGATTGTGTTGGAGTCCTCAACTGAAATTTCTTGCTTAGCCATCTAATTGACTTGGGAGTTGAATCGTTTTCTAACCTGAAAATAGTGGACTTATTTAAATGCATTGAGTAGTAGGACCATTTTATGATAGATGCATGCCAAGGCTTAGGAGGAGGGAACTTCTTCAGTGATCTTGTGATTATGTTGGAGTCCTCAACAATAACTACATCCCTTTGTGCAATGTCCTTCAGGAACCTGACTCCTTGATACTTTGTTAGTGCTTCTGTTTGTTATTAGTTGCTTGTCCCTATCTCCAGGAAAATTTTAATTTCTAGGGACTTCTTCCACTCATAAAAACACAACGCAAGGTCTTGATCTCAATCGAATCCATTCCCTCTAGTTCCATAGTGTTGGCATAAAAATTTTTATCTACTGCTACTCTTTGGGTATCCTTACAATTCGTATACCGTGGCTCAATGCAGTGATGATTCAAACTAGTTTATAATGTGATTTGAAAGACACCTTATCTTATTTGCAGTGAACATTGATTTAAACTAGTGCGTAATGAGATTTTATGTTTTTTACTAAACTCTGTCTTCAAATTTAGAAAAATTCCTTCCTTCCACTTATGCCACGACACCTCTATCTTGGCACAAAATCACACATATTTCAAGATCATTGGCTTCTTAGATTGGTTTTATTGAATTCCAACTATGGATGCATGCGTTCTTTTAGCATGAGGAAGAATGTAAGAATGAGATATGTTCTTTCAACATGAGGAAGAATGTAAGAATGACATGGAAAGAAACTCTCCAAGAAAACGTATATGTTATGTCTCCCATGCATGAGGATAATGTGTCTTCCATATATTATTTTGAGTTTGTACTTGGAGCATATGATCAACAGGGTAGGTGAAAGCAGTGTTGAAAATATTGGTATTGGCAAAATATCGGCGAGGGTCTAGAAAACATCTTATTGGCAATATCGGCGAAAATATCAACAAAATATCAGCAAGCATAAAAGATAATTCTTTTTCAAAATTTTAAACATAGTCGATATTTTGCCGATATTTGCCAATATTTTGGAAATATCGCGACATTTTCAAAACAAAAAAATATTGCGATATTTTCTCGGTGATATATCGTTTTGCCAAAATATCGCAATATTTTCGAATATCGCCGATATTATCAACAGTGGGTGAAAGATCCTTTTATACAACGGGGTCAAAAGATAGAGCCTTTGCAAGGGATACAGGGAAGCAATGAATTATTGGTTTATGAGAGGAAGCCCATCCTTTGATAAGAAAACACATGTGAAGTTTTCGTATGGAGTTTCTAGATAACTCGTGATAGATTTTTAGGTAACTCCCTTTTGCCAGCTCCATGTAGAGGACCTCTTTTCCTTATAGAGAGACTTATCCCAGACCAAATCCATCTCTTTTACCAAGCTTTCTATCCAAATCTTGAGATGGTAGGATATATTTTGTTTCCGCTTTCGATGGTAGGATAGATTTGTGGTATACATAAATCTAGCACTTGCTAGATTTCTCACTCTACAATGTTTCTATCTACTCGAATTTGCGCTAAAAGGAAATATAACACATGTTAGATTTTCTTTTACATTGCAACGTTGTTAATATAGCACACATTAGACTTATTTAGTCCTACAATGTTGTTATGTTCTTGTGTTTGTGCTTTAAGGAAATATAACATGTGTTAGATTTCTTTCAAATTAAATTGTGCTTGAGTTTGTGTTGGAAGAAAATTTAACACAATCTAGAAGTCTTATACTCTACAACATTGTTGTCGGCAATGTACTTGTATTTGTGGTATACATTAATGTAGCACATGTTAGATTTCTCGCTCTACAATGTTGTTGTTGGCAACGTGCTTGCATTTGTGTTAGACATAAATCTAGCAGTTGCTAGATTTCTCACTCTAGAATATTTCTATGTGCTTGAGTTTGTGCTAAAAGGAAATCTAACACATGTTAGATTTTCTTATACATTGCAATGTTGTTAATCTAGCACAAGTTAGACTTATTTAGTCCTAAAATGTTGTTATGTTCTTGCGTTTGTGCTAGAAGGAAATATAACATGTTTTATATTTCTTTCAAATTTAAATTTGCTTGTGTTTGTGTTGGAAGAAAATTCAACACAGGCGTGATTTCTCATACTCTACAAGGTTGTTGTTGGCAACATGCTTTTATTTGTGTTAGACATAAATTTAGCACTTGCTATATTTCTCACTCTACAATGTTTCTATGTGCTTGAGTTTGTGCTAAAAGGAAATCTAACACATGTTGGATTTTCTTTTACATTGCAATGTTGTTAATCTAGCACACATTAGACTTATTTAGTCCTAATATGTTGTTATGTTCTTGTGTTTGTGCTAGAAGGAAATATAGCATGTGTTAGAATTCTTTCAAATTTAAATGTGCTTGTGTTTGTGTTGGAAGAAAATTTAACACAAGCTAGATTTCTTATACTCTACAATGTTGTTGTTGGCAACATGCTTGTATTTGTGCTAGACAGAAATCTAGCACTTGCTAGATTTCTCACCTACAATGTTTCTATGTGCTCCAATTTGCGCTAAAAGGAAATCTAACACATGTTAGATTTTATTTTACACTGCAATGTTGTTAATATAGCACACATTATAGACTTATTTAGTCCTACAATGTTGTTATGTTCTTGTGTTTGTGCTAGAAGGAAATATAGCATGTGTTAGATTTCTTTCAAATTTAAATGTCCTTGTGTTTGTGTTGGAAGAACATTTAACACAAGCTAGATTTCTTATACTCTACAATGTTGTTGTCAGCAATGTGCTTTTATTTGTGGTAGACATAAATCTAGCACTTGCTAGATTTCTCACTCTACAATGTTTCTATGTGCTCAAGTTTGCGCTAAAAGAAAATCTAACACATGTTAGATTTTATTTTAAATTGCAATGTTGTTAATATAGCACACAATAAACTTGTTTAGTCTTACAATGTTGTTATGTTCTTGTGATTGTGTTTAAAGGAAATATAACATGTGTTAAATTTCTTTCAAATTAAAATGTGTTTGTGTTTGTGTTGGAAGAAAATTTAACACAATCTAGAATTCTTACACTCTACCACGTTGCTGTTGGCAACGTGATTGTATTTGTGGTAGACATAAATCTAGCACTTGATAGACTTCTCACTCTACAATGTTTCTATCGCTCAAGTTTGCACTAAAATGAAATCTAACACATGTTAGATTTTATTTTACATTGCAATGTTGTTAATGCTAACATGTTTTTGTTTAGGCTAAAAGAAAATCTAGCTTGTGCTAGATTTTTTTTGTCGTGTAGTGTTGTCATTGGAGATATTTATATGTTTGTTATAAGTAAATGTAATTCTGAGTAAATTTTTCTCACCCTACAATGTTGTTATGTGATTAATTTCACATTAGAAGGAATTATAGTATGAATTATATTTCTTTCACCTTGTAATGTTGTTATTTGCAACGTTCTTGTATTTTTTATAGGAGGAAATTTTGTACACTATCCCATTCTTAGACCACATATTCCAAATGAAGGGCCTTCTAATCATTTCAAGGTTTAAATTTTTTTATATTGTAACAATATTCTATGTAGGAATGGACTAAAACTTCATAGTCTCTAAAAGGCAAGGTCAAATGTCCCAAGAAATATTATTATTCTAATGACTTTATTGACATTGTGTTTATGTTTTTGCTTTACAATACAATGTTGTTGTTGGCAATCTTCTTGTATGCAATAGAATATAGTCTAGCATGGGTTTCATTTCCTTTGCCTTGCAATATTTTAATGACAATATTTTTGTGGTTTGTGGTAGAAGGAAATCTAGCTTGTGCTATATTTATTTTGTTTTGCAATGTTTTTCTTGGAAATATGAATGTGTTCGTGCTAAAAAGAATTCTAGCACATGCTAGATTTCTTTCACCTTACAATGTTTTTTTGACAATATCCATGCGTTTGTAATAGAAATAAATCTAGGATGCAAATGCAATATGCTTTTGTTCATGTTAGAAGTAATTATATCACATTCTATATTTATTTCACATTGCAAAGTTGGTATGTGTTTGTCTTTGTGCTAGACAAAGATCTAGAAGAAAATATAATGATTGCCATAGTTAATGTTCTTTCATTGTGTTTTGCTATTATTTTATCTAAAGCAAACTAAGAATATACATGACTATAAGAGATAAATTTTGTGTATATATGTTGTTATTTTGGTCTATACAATTTTTTTTGTTTATTCACAATGTAATGTCTTTTGGAAATGTTCTTATGCTTGTGCTGGAAGGAAACCTAGTAGATATTTGCTTTCCTATATTCACGATTAAAATAATATAAAAAATTATTTCGAGGTGCCCTTTTTCTAACCTTGATTAGCTATTATTGTGATTTATACAATTGTTATTGTTCTTGTTCATTTTCTTACACATATAATTATGCGAATAGTTGTAGTATTTATAAATTCATATTTTCTTCAATAATTCGAAATTGTGATAACACTTTTTTTACTTTATTTTCAGATACCATGGACTATGAAGCTAGTGAGAATTCAAAGGAAGCATCCAAGGAAAAAGGAAGTTCAAGAAACACGACACCAAATTCTTTAATTGGTATGACAATTTAAATTTATACTTTGTTAAAATTGTTAGACATTGTGTTAATAACTGGTTGTTGATTAATAAAACCCATGGAAATAGCCTTAGGATTGGGGTTTTAATGGGGACAACCCATACTAACATGGGTATTTTTTTCCAAGAAGTTTTAAATATGTGATAACTTTTGGTGTCATATACTAAACTTGCATAACATATGTACTCATTTATTATTGTGCATGTAAATGAAAATCGTGTATTATAAGGTTGTTTAATACTATTTGTTATTTCATGTCTTCCATTAAATTTTTCTTTCTAGAAACCATGGAAACTGGTGGGCTTGAAATTCGAAGTAAAGTAGTGAAGACAAAAAGAAAAACAAGTGATCTACAAATGATGCCCCCTTCAACTGGTATGGTGGCTTTATATTTTTTGTACTCTTTTTGAAATGGTTGGATTATGTGGTTTATTTTCTTATTAGTTTTACCTAGGTGATAACTTTTGGTGTCATATAGTAAACTTGCATAGCATATGTACTCGTTTATTATTGTGCATGTAAATGGAAATCATATATTATAAGGTTGTTTAATAATATTTAGTATTTCATGTATTCCATAATTTTTTTTTCTAGAAACTGCGGAATCTGGTGTGCCTAAAATTCAAAGTAAAGTAGTGAAGAAAAGACAAAAAAAAAGTGATGTACAAAGATTGCCTCCTTCAACTCGTATGGTGGTTTTATATTTTATGTACACTATCTTGGAAATGGTTAGATTAGGTGGTTTTTCAGTATTTATAAGAACATTATGTGACAATATTTGAAATTATACTTTCATTTTGATTAATGCAAATATTTTTTTTGCTATTATTTGCAGAATTGGTTGGCCCAAAAGAAAATGAAATGTTACAACAATCACTTAAGAAAAAGAAAAGTTATTCAACTCAAAAGGCAATATCAATAACACCTTCAACTTATACTTTTGAAATGATTAAAAAATACAATACAAATAATAAATATGAGTACGTGCAAGATTGGTACATCCAAATAGAAACTCCCATGAATATGTTTCCTGATACGTACCTATTTGGATCAATAGATGGAAACGAACCAGAGATATTAGGAATAATAATTAATTGCTATGCTTGCAATGAAAATGACATTGACTTTCGAGTGGAAATCATTAAAGGAAATGAGGTAAAATTAATTTCATGTCAAGTGGAGTATACAAATTTTAGACCAGATTTTATTGAAGCTTCAAGTACTGATTCAACAAATACGATAAAAAATTCAATGTTCAAGTTGGATAGCTTTGAGAGCTTCTCTAAATCTGGACTAAATAGTTGTGCAGATCTTTTAAAACGCCTCACCACTGTTCTGAGATATCGTTATGTAAGAAGTAAAAAAACATCATCTGTACTTCTTCATTTACAACAAAAGGGTAAATTTTTTGATAAAATACCAGATGATAAAATTGATTCTCAATTACTTGCTTTGAGAAGAGTATATTTATCTGATTTGGAGGAGAATATAAAAGAAAGTGGTTTCAAGCCCACTATAGAATTTCAAAAAACTAGGAAAGTTGAATTTGAGACAACTAACCATGCAAATCAATGTGATGAGATTCATGAAGCTTTCAAGCATTGCTATCTATTTTCAAACTCCTTTAATAGAAAAGTGCCAGTTGAAAGATGTAAAGAAGCTCCTAAGGTGTTCAAATTAAGATCACGAGATGATTTAAATGTTCAAGTATTAGTGAAATCATTCCTAGAAAAATTTCAAACCTCATTACCTCATGCTCTTCTGATTCCATTTGACATCAATGAGCCTGATCCTTTGGTCAACTCTATCAAAATTATAAATGAGACAAATCTAAATTCTAAGAATATCAATTTTTGGATAGTTTATGGTCAACATACCATTCAAGCAGCGAAAGAAATTTTAACAAATCCTAAATATAATGTATCAACAGAAGCAAAAAAAATATAAAAAACGTAATGCTCGATTCTTGCATCCATCAGTTGAACACACTGAGGTGATCCGCATTTGTTGTCAATTAAATTCTGCAAATAAGGTATTTTATAAAGCTCCATTTATTGATTGTGTGGACTCGGCAAGGCATTTCTTAATTGCCAATGACAAATTAAAGAAAAGGAGGATTGGATGCTCTAAGACGGCTGAAGACAAGGTATGTAATTTTAATTATTTTTACATTTAAATTTTATTATTATATCTAATTTTATTGTAGATAAATTACTAAAGCCGATAATATAAGTCATATTTTCTGATATTTATGATGATTTCTCATTAGATTATAACACCTTATTTAGTTTCATTTTTACATTGGATTCTTATTAGTTTATATTTATTATTTTATCAGGTTCATGATGAAATGTTGTGCTCATTCTTTGATTGTCCAATTACAATTTTTTCTGATAAAAAAATTCTCTTATATCTTGATGAACCTATTTGGGATAAATGGGACACTGTTTTTAACTGTTACCAACTAGGCACATTAAAGTGTTCTCCAAGCCAACCTGATTTTGAGAACTACAAGAAAAATAGTCTACACAGTTTGATAGCAGCTACTTTTCGGCCCCTTCAGGGATTAACCATGGAAGAAATTGCTTCAGTAGCAGATAAGCTATTGGATGGAACCATTTGGTTTTCTATTCCAATTAATCATCCAACAAATGCCATAAAAATAAGAAATTATTGTTCTAAATTGAAAACCAACAGAACAATATTGGATGCAATGGTTACATATTCTCAAAGTCATGATCAGAACTTGAATGAGATGACTCTTACCACATTCAACATTCTTGAGCATTATGAAATTAATGATATCATAGTCACCAATTTTTGCAACATGGTGGAGGGGTCTACTTATGTCAAAGGAACACGTAATACAAAGATAGAGTCCCTTTCTCAGCAAGCATGTGGATTCCTTGACAGAATGATAAATGGATCAGCAATTGTTCAACAGGTTGATAACAATTTTTAATTTGGTTGTCATTTTGGAGGCCCTGATATTTTGTCAACACTTTTGCACTCTTTTCCATGTCAGTTGCAACCAGTTTTACACACTGACCTTGTTGTTTTGGACACACTTGCTTTGAAAAAAGAAAAATTCACCAAGGGGTATTACATTGAATTTTTTCGATTTCATATCGAAAAAAATGAGTTGAATGACTTTACTACAGTTCTCTTATTAGAACTTTGGTTTTGTAATGATATACGCTAGTCTTTGGAAATTTCGATAAAGAAATCCAAGTTCAATTATAAAATTACTAGTGGCATTTATGAATATAATTGCCAAAACAATTATAGTTATGATATAGTTCTTACTATACATTTCTATACTTCAGAATTAAAAATTTTGGAGGCTATAAAATACTCTCACACATTTGAAGACACATTTGATGAAAATGAGAGAGATTATGATTTTTGGATGGATTTAGTGGAAAAGCACCAACAATGTAGTGATGCAAAAGTGGTTATTTCTCTTTATGCGGGGAAAATTTTTATCAAGGCCTGTTGTACATCTGGAAGAATAATTTCATGTGTTGTGCAAACAGAGTCACAAAGGACAATCATGTTAAATAATTAAAAATCTTTTCAACTATCAAATCCAGTACCCATTAACTTCTTGGAAAATTCAGGTACTACAATTCATTTCTTTATTTTCTTATAATACATTGGATACTATTTTTTTCATATTTCTTAATTTTCAAAGTGTTTACTAAAATGACTAATGATGGAGATTCTAAAACATAGAATGATGAAAGTGGGAAGAAACAAATTAATCAACATAGTTCTTATATTGTTGAAAAAACTATGGAGATGGAAATACGAGGAGAAGGAGGAGAGGAAGAAGTTATCAACACAGGTACATAATTTGTTTAGTTTTTTCTCTTGATAATTTTTCAATTTATTTAATTTCCATATTCATAATATTTTTGGCTGACTATTATAGGGAATTATGAGATGAATGAAATTAATCAAGACAATGACCATGGAACGATGGAGATAGAAATGGGTATTAATCATTGTATCTCTATCTTTTTTTATTTTATTATTATTCTTTTTTTTTTCTTTTTTTTTTGTGATTCATATCCATTTCATATGTTGATTATAGTTGGAAATAAAGAGAATGAATATAATGACCAAGGTATTGTCCCACAAAACTACAACCAAGAACCAAATGTAACATCAGGTACTTATAGTTTGTCCAATTGTTTTCCTTGTTATTTAATGATTTTATTCATTTTCACAATTCAAAATATTTTATATGTTTAATTTGGAAACAAATAAAGCTAACCAAGATGATGATGAGGTCCAATGTTACAAAAATGAAGATAATGTCATATCAAATACTTATAACTTGTCTTCTTGTTTATCTTATTATTCTTCAAACTCAAATACTTGTAACTACCATAATGTTGTATACTTTTATTATAGGAACAAATAAAAAGGGTAAAATTAACAATCAAAATATTGTTTAAGGTGTGTGTGTGTGTGTGTGTGTGTGTGTGAGTGTTCCTTTTTAAAGGTTGCATTACTAATGTTTTTCTTGGTATTGGTATTTGATTGAAGGTTTAAATAGAAGTACAATCGGTATTTGATTGAAGGTTTAATATGTTTACTCTAGGTCCTTTCCAGATGATAAAAGAACTTATTGTTTCATCTATAAATATTGAAAAAACCACTCAAGGTAAGTGTATTGTTTCAACAATTTTTTTAGTAATTTTTGTAACATGAATAAAATGGTTTGACTATATTATTTTCCATTGTGTTGCAGCCAAAATAACTGAAAAGAAACTAGTTATTTTTGAACTAAAGGACATTTTTAATCATAGCATTGATGATGAAGCAACAAAAAAAGGGCATATTGAGAAAATGAGAGTTGATGCTGATTACACAATAGAGAAAAAACTATTTTGGATTCATCCACATGCAAAATCATTTTTTGAAATGTGTTTCAAAAATGAATCTCTTGACATTGTAATTTGGACGAAATCTTTGAAACAAAGCACAACAAGATTTCTAAAAAAGTTGGTTTCAAAAACATTACAAGATAAATTTATGTTTAAGTGGACTGCTTCAGACTGTAAGCCACAAAAGGGACATAAGGTCATTGACAATTCAACGAAAGTTATACACACTAAATCATTGAAAAAGGTGTGGGAAATGCATACCCAATATGATGCAACCAATACTATTATAGTTGATTGTTTAATTGAGAGAGTGAAAGAGAATCCAAAAGAAAATGTGATTCTTGCCCCTCCATTCATTGGAGCAAATCAAGGGGATAATTGGTTGATCCATGAGCTATGGAGAATATTGCATAAACTCAACAAGGCTACGGATGTGCGAGCTATTTTGAAGGATGTCCAATTATATTTAGAAGTACCTTAAGATTACATATGTCTATATCATGATGTTATATGTATGACATCATGATTGATTACTTTTATTTCACAACACTAATAAAAGAATTGTTGATTTGGTTTGTCATTTCTAAAAATCAAATATTTTTATTTTATTTATTTTTGGTGAGATGAATGGTCATTTAATGTTTTCATATCAAAATTTCCCATTCTATATTTTTTGTTTTACAATGGATTACATTCTATGTAAAATTAATAGGTAACTGTTCTATTTGTTTTAATTAGATCATTACAATTATTTGCTTTAAATGTGGTTTAAGTTATTGTTATACCTCTTAGAAATTAGTAATTTGAAGGATGACCCATTGCATTCTGATAACCCTATTTATTCCATATAAGTTGAAAAATTATATTAAGTTGTATGTAAAACCAATAATAGACATACAATTTGCACTAAAAGAAGCACAAAAAAAAACTAAGGTAGAAACTCTATAAATTAACATATAATTAATTAGGTTTGAAATTTAAAAATTGTGTTATATTGTATGTGAAAATTAATAAAAAATTAGTTTGTTTAGTTGTGCTAGACCATTATAATTATATTTTTCAATTGCAATTATATAAATCATTATAAGTCTTAAAATTAATGATCTAAATGGTGGGTCAATGCTTTCTTATAATACTTTTGTTCCATACAAATTAAATAAAGGTATTAGGTTGTATGTATAAAGTAAACATATTATTTGTTTGTTCATTTTAATGGGGCAATTGTATTTGTATTTTGTGATACTTTGAACTCTTTGTAAAATTACCTTTGCATACAAATGGAAACTGTTCATAATAAATATTAACATCATTTTTAAAATGATAGGTTTTTATGTCCTTAAGCAATGAAGTGTTGAAGTGGAGATATGTTAATATCATACATGTGGTTGCAGTGCAAATGCAGATGGGAATTACTACAAGTCAAAAGATGTTGTTGATATTAGAAATGGAAGGAGTATTCTTCCAATCATACACCAAAGATGAACAAGATTTTCATATTCAAAGAGAACCAGACTGGCAATTTGGTGATAGGTCCTATTTTTTAAGGCCTTTTTATTCAAAAGTATTAAAATATTGCTTAAGAAATTATGATGTCACAATATGGACATTAAATGTCACTGACAAGTACATCCGAAAAGTACTTGAAAAATCAAATATTGATATAGAGGACTTTAAATTTGCATGGGACAGATCTCATTGTCATTTGCAAACAAAATTGGAAGCAGGGAGAACAAGACAATTTTATGAGAAAAAGTTGATTGATGTGTGGTGCCAATATGGAGATAATTATGAAGAATCAAATGTATTGCTAATAGATATAGAAAAGCATACTTCTCAATTCATGGGATATCGATCAAACCACATCTTGATAAAATCGTATACAGGAAAAGAGCAAGATACGTGGCTTATGCAAGTTTTATTCCCCTTTCTTAAGACACTTCATCGTATCAAACAAAAAAATGAGTACATTCGAATGTTCAATAGAACATGTACTTCGTTGTAGTTCATGGAGATAATTTCTTTTATAAATTTGTTGAAAAGTACATTCCAAATTTTCAATACATTTTGGACATAGTTTTTGTTGAATCAATTTGTATGATTTTATATTTTTTGAAATAGATGGAAATTGCCAATTATATTAATATGTTTATTTCTTATTATTTATAAATGTTTTGCAATGACTGTTGTATCGATTTTTTTCTAAGATGTGTGTGTGCGCGCGCGTGTTCTTAAATGAATTGTTTGCCATTCAAATTATCTTATATGAACCATCTTATAATGATTTTTTTAATGACTTATGTTTAATTATATGTATCAATAATCATATATAAATGTGAAATATAAGTTTTCAAATAGAACTCCTTGCAAACAAAGGTGCTATTCTTACTAAAGAAATTATAACAATTTACTTGATAAATGTTATGTGCATTATTCACTATTCACAATGCATTATTCACTATTAAGGTTAATGAGAAATGTGCCATAGGTAAATGATTTGATCTTTTTGAATCATAAGATATGTGATTTCTCAATTGATAGTTTTCATAAATTTATATGCTTAAATCAATTAATGGTTGTAACTGCAATCATATCATATTGAAGATCAATAAGGCACAAAGTTAGTTATTCATTGTTTATATATAAAATGCACTAATATGAGTGCATAATTGTGATATGTAATTCTTTAGATAAAAATATATTGTAAATAATTTTACATTTCTTAAAAAAACATATATATGAGGATAACGTTTGATAAGTGGCTTATCAAGGTTTGATTAGGTTCTATCATGGAATAATTATGTCATTGAAAATTTTGAACCGTAAGGCATCTAATTTCATTATTTAAAGTCATTTTTTTTGTAAATTTGTCTTTTAAATAAACTGAAATTATATCACTTGAGCTATAATTATATTATTGACTTGTACTTAGTTATGTCCATTAATATGAGTGTATAAATGTGATTATAATAGCCATATACTATGATGCATTTTTTCGAAAAATAAGTCTTTTAATTTCTTGATAATAAGTATTAAGTGGACTATTTAGGCTAACGAGTTATGACTCATAAGTGAATACTACTCATTAAATTGCAGGGCATTCAATTTTTAACCCATATTTTTTTCTTCATATATTCTTGAATCAACTATTTGTATAGGCAATCATCTCATCTCATTTAATTTAATAAGGAATCCATTTATTGACTTGTATTTGTCTATCACGTAATATATTAATACTGTATTAATCAAATATTGTATTGTTTTGATACAAAACTCTATGAAAAACAAAATTCTCTTCTTAATAAAACATGGAATAATTAATTAACAATGTGTTAAGTGGACCATCTAGACTCATTAAACAGATGGGTAAAAAATGGTTGTATTTAAACTTTTTGCACCATAAGACATTGATTTTTCAATCCATATTAGCATTTTGTCATTTTCAATTCATAAATAGTTTCTTTATGGTTTAAATAATTTCATAGAATCCAATATGACTTGAAGAATTCTATTTGGCTATATGCATTAATAGAAGTTCATAAATGTGATGCAATTCTTAAATGTAACTCTTAATGTAAGTAAATATACTTATATATATATATATATATATATATATATATATATATATATATATATATATATATATATATATATATATATGTATATATGTATATATGTATATATGTATATATCTTTCACATTACAAATTATAATTAATTGATAATGAGTTTTAAGTGGTCTATATAAAGCCATTTATTGACTTTTATTTTCATATCATGAGGTTTAATCTAAGTGGGTAAATGTGACACTTTTTTTTTTAAATAAAACTCCATGTAATATGAAATGTTTTTCCTAACAACACATGGAATAATTAATTGGTAATGAATGTTAAGTAGACTGTTAAAGTTATTTCAAGGTACAGGCCATAAATAAATGTATTTAAACTTTATGCAACATATTGCATTTGATTTTCCCACCTTGATTAACATTTGGTAAATTTCAATTCTTAAATAAATTATTTGTAATTGAAATAATCTCATAGAAACCAACAAGACAAGTATGTATTAAATTATATTTAGAATGTATGTATGTATAAATGGAATTTATTTTTGAAATAAAGATCTCAATGTAAGTAAAAAATATATATTTTTAGAAAATTAATAATTTAAAACCAATTATTTATGAGTTCTAACTGGTTTATTCTATTTTGAATTGAAAGTTTGACTAAATATGCATTATTAAATTAGTTATTCTTATATGTAATCATGTCATATAAGTCAAGAAAGCATTAATAAATTTCTATTTAACTATCATGTGGTTTAATATGAATGTACAAATGTGAAATTGTTATTTCTAGAATAAAAAACCATGTAAGTAAAATGAATTTTCTAATAAAACATGGATTAATGAATTCACCATGAGCATTAAGTAGACTATTTAAACTCATTCAAGAGATGGGCCATAAATGGATGCCTTTAAACTTTTTACACCATATGACATGCTTTCACCATCAATATTAATATTTTGTAAATTTCAAATCTTAAATAAACTATTTGTACTTAAAATAATCTCATAGAATCCAACAAGACTCGGAAGTTATTTATTGAATTTTATTTAGTTATATGTATTCATACAAGTTTAAAAATGTAATTTATTTTTGAAATAAATCTATTAATGCAAGTAAAGGTATATCTTATACAAAACTATTTAAGATTAATTGATAATTAGCTTTAAGTGGTTTATTCATGCTACATGAAAAATCCAATGTCATAGATGAATGCCTTTTAATACACATTTAATCTTCAAAATCAATATCTTAATGATAATTTAGAAGTATTTACATTAAGTATTTAATAATTAAAGAACACAGGGACTTATATAAATTTCAACTAAAATACATGAGTTACGTTTCACATTTATTTCTTCCCCATTAAAAGTGCTTATCATGTTCTCTTCTTAGTGAAAGTAATGGTCAATCATGGTTTTCCATACTATTGGTTGACACTAAATTTACATCAAGACTATTATTGGTTTTGACAATGTTTACAAGGAGAGATCAATATCCACACGACCATCAATTGTGATAATATTTGAAAACCCCTGCCTCCACTACTTACAAGAATTCACCACTAAAGTTTCTTGTTTACTTAATTTTGTGACACTGTCCATCATAATGGAATGACCTGAATACCAATTTAAGAGCTCTCATTTGATGTACTTGGATTTGAGTGGAGATAGACCAATGGTGCCTAACCTTCTTGAAATACGTAGATCAAAAATGTATAACCTTTATAGTATATGCCTACATTCTATTAGGATGATTGATGACCCCCTCATTAGTGCTTCATAAATGCACAAAGGGGCCGTAGGAAATTGAGCACAAGAACATTTTACTAAGGTTTTAATAGACTAGTTTCAATGCAATGCAAGGGACACCTATCCTTGTCATTTACAGGAAGATCCTCACATCACCATCATTCAATCAATAAATCCCTTGTAGGTTGGGGGAAAGCGGGTTAGAGTTGCGAGACATAAAATTTAAACATCGATAAATCTAGCATGTTATCCATAACTATAATATCTTGATTGGATGTTTGACATACGAATATGATTTAACTTAAATCAATTTCTTCTAAGAGTTTGATTTCGCACTCATATTGTGTATTGATACTATTATACATAACAACCCCATGTTTGACCTATTCATGATCTCTAATTGGTTAGAAATTACTTGCAAATTATTTTAATGTTGAATCAATTTAATATGGAAATTTAGAAAAAAAAATGAATGTTGTTGGAGGCCTTGTAATAGAATACTTCCAAATTTAATGAAATATGTGTTAAAGGAGCATAATGAAAAATCAAGCTGGTAGTCCCGATTTTGGGATCCAGTGGGAAAATCTCTGTGTATATGTGTTTTATGTGAAAAATCAAGCTGGTAGTCCCGATTTTTGTCCAGTGGAAAAATCTTTGTTATATGTGTTTTATGTGTTATGCTTTCGCATTGTTTATTTTTCTGTGTTTTAGAGTTCGTATGCAGGTAATTTCTATACGTGGTTAAAACCTACATTTGGTATTAGAGATATTTTGGCTTCAAGGGGACACCTTTGTTGCTGAGGGGTTTTTCTCAGGCCTGTGATAGACCCTGTTCAGTGGGATATTTGCACGATTGATTATGTTGGTCAAAGAAGATGGTGAGCAGTGGAAAGATAGAGATCGAGAAATTTAATGGTCAGAGTTTTTAGTTGTGGAAACTCAAGATGGAGGATGTATTGGTGGATAAAGATCAGTGGATCATGGTAGATCAAGGTACTAAAGCAACAGGAGTGTCTAATGAAGAATGGAAGAAGTTGGATCAAAAGGCAAAGAGCACAATACGATTGTGTGTCTCAAATTCAGTATTGTTGAATGTATCAGGGGAAGCTACGACAAAGGCTTTGTGGGGCAAGGTAGGGACTTTGTACCAATCTAAGCCTCTGGTGAATAAACTATTCCTGCAGAAAAATCTGTTCATCCTGAGGATGAAAGATGGAGACTCGGTGACAGAACATCTGAATGCATTTAATATAGTGGTAAGTCAGTTAGCATCTATTGATATTCAAATTTCAGAAGAAGATAAGTGCATCAATTTGTTGTGTTCTCTATCAGATTCGTGGGCTAGTCTAGTTATTGCAATAGGTAGAAATGCAACTGCCTTGCGTTTTGATGAAATAGTCTCATCCTTGCTGATGGAGGAGATGAGACGGAAAAATATGGAGAGCCAAAAAGGTGATGCCTTGTCTATACGAGGATGGTCCTAGAAGAGAAACAAAAATAAGTCATCGAGTGGGAGATCTAAATCTAGAGGGAGAACTAAATCTCTAGGAAAACCTGTAAAGGTGGTGTGCTGGAAATACGGAAAGGAAGGGCACTTCAAAAGGGACTGCAAATCTAAAGCTCCTGATAAAGGAAAGGGATCTGATGATGCTCCTTCTGCAGAGGTGAAAAACACTTCAGAAGAAGGTGGGGATGTGTACTTGGCCTCTACATGTACACATGTAGATCATGAGGCATGGTTGATTGACTCAGGTGCATCCTTTCACTTCACTCCCGATAGAGAGTGGTTTTGCCAGTATGAGAAATACAATGGTGGTGATGTATTCTTGGGGGATGACAGGAAGGCTAGAATCATTGGTCGCAGAAAATTAAAATTGAAGTTGTAAGGTGGAAGGGTTAGAATGCTTCTGGGTGTTCTGCATACTCCTGCATTGGATAGAAAACTAATTTCTGTAAGCAAGTTGGACAATGCAGGTGTAAAAACAGTGTTTGAGAATTATACCTGCAAGATGGTTCAGGGAGCACTGGTATTGATGCAGGGAGTTTGGATTGCAACTTTATACAAGCTGCAAGGTAGCACTGTTGTTGATTAGTGCAACAATTCTTTGGTTCCTGAAAGTGGAGCAGAAAATCTAGTGGTCTCTAGAGAGAAGACCATGATGTGGTTTGGGTTAATTCTAGAGTTTTCTAGAAGGAATTTTGACATGGATTGTTCGCTCTGAGGTGGTTCATGCATCCCAAGAGAGGAACTAATCCCTTGACTAAAGGAGATATCCCTTTGAAGGAGGGCTTTATCCCTTTGAAGGAGGACCTAGTAACTTCCCTCCATTGCACTATAAATACATGCATTGGGGTGAGGACTAGAGAGGTTAGAAGCTGAACATTTTGAGGGTAAATGGCGGTGAAATTAAGACTTCCTAGTTGAGCTTAAGAGGAGATATCACATACCTTTTTGGCTTCTTTGGGGAGTGAGTGAAAGTTGTCAAAGTAAAGGAGACTTCTTGTTCGACCCTGGGAGGAGCTTGTACAGCGCCAAGGCGAAGGTTGTAAAGTTCTTCTTCTTTTGAATTAATACAATCAAACTCATTTTCCTCAACAAGTATCTTATGTTATTTGTTTCATGGATTCCTTGACTTTCATGTTAAATATGTTTTATGCAATTGGTTTTTCAGGTGCTATTTAATTTGTTCGCCTTGTTTGTGTTTGCAGATTCGCGAAAAGGAGCTCATTGGGATCAAAGGAGCGAGGGCATCCACAAGCTTGCGTTGGACCAAAGGTAGGCCCTAAAAACACTTGTTTGCTATTGTTTATTAAAGAATATTTAGAGAAAGATAGTGTCTGGTTGGTTTGCTTGTCATTAGGTCTTCTTTATATTCTAGGAAGGTCTATCTTGTCCGCAAGATCGACTCATTCTGTGTGACAATCATGTAGATTTAGTTGTGTCTATTAAAGGCATGTTAATTCAATGACAAAACCAAATCTCAATGAACAACATATAAGGTCAATTAGCTTAGACATTGACATGCACATTCCATTGTCACTATTAGTGACATGTTAGGTTGGATATTAATATGTATTTTTGATTAACATTATCTAGGAGATTAATCGAATCAACATGCATGTTTGACTACAATTGTGGGGGATATGTTAGATAGGTCAACCCCATCAACAACATTTATGTTCAATTGCACATGTTAGAGGCATGACACAATGGTCAATTGATTATTAACATGTACATTTTGGTTATCACTATTAAAGTTGTGTTAGGTTTGTTAACTTGTTCAATGACTTGTATGTTTGGTTACAATTATTAAAGCCTCACTTGATTGTTTAATGTAGTAAATGGAGTGTAAGTCTAGTTACCATTGTCGAAGGCATCTTTTGTTGTTTAAATTAGTTAACATCATATACATTCAACTATGATTGTTAGAGCCATCCAAGGCTATTAAACCCATTTAAAGTAGTGCATAACATCGATGGGTGCTTGCTTATTGCATTGTGTGTGAGTATAATGTGTTATTTTTTTTTGTAAGTCGAAGATTTTTCATTAATCAAAAAGAATGTACAAGGGCATCAAAATGCACGACTTATAATTATTTATATATTTAATGTAATATGCCTTTCATTAAGAAGAGGAAACAAACTTTGGGGGATAGGGGAAATGGAATTATCTAGGGGAAACGTTGATCTCATCTATCTCATCTTCACTCTCCCTTCCCTATCATTAGCATCCCTCTCCCTTTTTTCTTTATCCACCAACACCAATAATAGACTTTTTGTTAAGAAGTAGCATTGGATGACTCAGGATGAGGGTTAGAGCTCATATGTTTATCTTGGGTTTCTCCTTGGTGTTTCTGAGCTTATGTATCTTGCTTTAAATTCTTCTTAAACGTCCCAACAATATCCTTTCCCATCTCTTGTTCATGAAACTTTAGCTTGCGAGCACAATATTCATCCTAAATTTCATTTGAAGATTCATGTAGCCATTTTGCACTGAGGCCTATTCCTCGGGGGGAGATTGGGAGGATCTACATTTGTCAATAGACCTTTTTATTGTTGTCCCATGGCGCCCCAAACTTTATAGCCCATGATTGTAGCCAAGATATACCCTCTTCCATATGTAAACTATTTATCAAATTGATAAAAAGAGAAGACTGAGCTCTTCCATGAGCTTTTATTTGAAGATGAGCATAACAATGAAATGTTCATTTTTAACTGTACACCTAAACAAGCTTAGAGACCCTTCCACCTCACTGGCTTAAAATATGGTCTCAAACCATGGCAGAATGTGACATTTTGAAGCGTGTCACTATAGTCCCTTTGATAAGGAGTGACATGAAACCTTTTGTGAAAGAGCAACAAGAGACTGTCGCCTCTTGCCCCTTTGAAAGTGGTGAAACTTTTTAGAAAAAGGATAAATGTCTAAAAACATCATGGAAAAAGGTTTCCAAAAATTTAAAAATAATTCCATTTTATTGAATCACTACTACAAGAGATTATCGTGTCTTCCCCCTTTAAAAAAGGTGAAACTATCTAGAAAAAAAAAATATCTGAAAACATCGTGAAAAAAGCTTCCAAAGCATTTAAAAATGATTCCATTCCATTGAATAACTACTACATGAATTCATCTTAAAATTTCATTTTATTTATTAAATTTATCATAATAAAAATTCCCCATAGAAGACATTGATAGGCATTAGAAGATATATATATTATTATTTTCATAAGAGCTTGTTAAAACATACCATGGCAATTTAATAAGTTTATTTAAGACATTTTGTCTCCTACGTACCAGTCACCAAATAAAATTTTGAGGTGGGAAATGCCATTTTTGTTCAAACCCTCAAGGAACACCCTCGAGGAGCTTTCAAGAATGGAAGAAGAATAATGGGCGACGAAATTTTGTTCATAGCCTGGATTTTTGAATTCTGGAGAAGGTTTCAGCAATTTTGTTCAAACCATGAATTTTTGAATTATGGAGGAGGTTTCAGCAATGGAGACTAATGGTTTACTATGAGTATCCTATTTTTCCCTTTCAGTTTGATAGAGGCAGGGGATTGTTGGGGTTTTGTGCAGGTAGCGGGACACCTAACTGGAACTTGTGCGGCTCCTTGATTTCGCTATGGAACCCCAGACCAACATAAGGTTCAAACAGGGCTTTTCCTTTCCACCATCACCCAAAAAATTCCCCTCTCTCTATAGGTTGTCACCTTCTCCTCCAAGGTAGTGAAAGAGGTTGATAGACCTATTCCAGAAATTTTGGACTCAAGTAACTGATGAAAAAGCTTCGGTTATTGGACATCCCCTTCGAAATCATACATTTTCCCTAGCACAGGCAGCAAAAACCCCTCTGAGGCTAATACAAAAAAGGTTGTTGATAAATTTGGGGAAGAAGGAAAAAAGATTCATGGAGCCCGTCGACCTGCCAAGCCTTGGGAAAGAAATTTTGACTGTATCCATTTCTTGTAGCGGTAAGTATCTATCTGACTCCAGTTCTATTATCGAATTTCCGTCTTTGGAAGATTTGATGGTTATTGAAACTAGAGTAAATTAAAGGAAAGGAAAAACCATAGTAAATTAAATTTAGTTTGAATCCATCAAATAAAATTGACTTCTTTAGCTAAGACTAATTCTAACCTACCTTTAACTGATGGAATGCAAATTTGGCAGCTATGAAAAATAATGTGCAGCATGCGTTGAGCATGGGTACTAGAAATTACTAATTAGAGTATATAAAGGTTTTTTAAACCCAAGATGTAAAAATCATATAAAAATTGATGGCTCTAGGCTAAACCCATGTGTGTGTCCTGATTACCTCAATGAGTTGATATGAGAAGAAATGTTGACATGCATTTGGCTTAGACACCAATAACAGTCATACCTATTTAAATGACATTTTAGAACATTGTGTTTTAGATTTCAAGATCCTTGAAATGATCTTTATTTGTCATGAACCCCCTTTCCTTTGATACCAGAATCTCAGAAACACACAAAGCTTGATCCTTCACCTTCAATAAGCATCTACCCAATGGAAAATCATGAACACTATTTTTCAAACCCTCTTGATTGATGTCCAAGGGCCAAGGATACTTCACCTTTTGTGGCCTTTTATAATTCTCTGTGAGACATTAAAAGCCATAATACAAGGCTGAAGGCATGTCAATGAGCAGTAGGAGTTTCAGTGCTTCACGATGACTGATCTTTAAAGAGGAAGGAGGTCAGTGTTGTCAGAAAACTTCTTGTGGTTTCCTTCTTCCTTGCTTGGGCTTGCCCTCACCTTAGCTCCAATACCTTGCCCTCACCTTAAATTTGATACCATTCTGGCAGGGCAAGCTAAACATGACAACAATAGACGTAAGCAGTTGTAGATTCATGTGTTGTCTGTCTTTTAGCTTCTAGAACATCATATGTTTTATTGCCAATTTATGCTAAATTTAAAATTGACATATTGATTTGAGAAGAGTGTTTGAAATTCTAATAACCTCTTCTTCAGTCCATGTTGGTACACTCAAGTCTTGTTAAAGGACCAACTGTTTCTTGTGCAAAATTCGAAGCAGACAAAAACATACAACATGTTTTCTGAGAATCAAAACAAGTTGTAGAAGTGCTATGACATTAATCCAACACTATGTTTATAAACCGGTTCGTACTAATCGACACAGGATGTGTAAAATGTATTATTTAACAAAAATTTTCTCTATAAGCTGGTTTAAAGCTTACAACCTTACTCCTATCTTGAAGAAAGGGTACTTGCTTCCCTTTCACTTCATAGGTATATGAAAACCCAGTTTTGTAAGCACCCATAACCATGAATATTATACCAACTCCCTATGGTTAGTGCATCAATAATGTAAGTGTAACACTCATCCATGTGGCAGTCATAAGGCATTTAGGTAAGGTTTTACTAACACTGGCATCACAGACCATTAAGATCTATCCATGGCCTAAAAATGATGTATTTCCTTTACTCAATAGAACACTCATCATTTCTCTCCCCCAATCATCAAATTTTTTCTCTTCATTCTAAATGAGAAATCAATCAACAAGTCACCATTTTAAATGTTAGATCACAATATGTTTAGCTTCTCTCTTGTGCTTACACTCTAGTGTTCTCGCAGCTTCAGAATCATGAATCTTAAACACAGTCTCATGATGTGCATTCAGGGAGGCATAATTCACCCTTGCTTTGCATCAAATTACCCCCATAGCATTCCCTTTACCTTTACATGCCTCAATGCATGGCATGCCAAGTTGGTACCTGCTCAGTTAAATTAGTAAGTTGAGGGGCGTCATATATACCCAATGCTACCTGCCTGTTCTTCCTCTTCCTATGTCGTAGTGTATGAACAGTCAGCCAGACTGGTGAGGATCCCCATTAATAATAACATCTATGTTGGCATCTAAATCCAAATGACGTGTTTCCCTTAATTATATGTTTTGGTTTTTTAACCAAAAAGGCTAACAGAGATAGAGACCCTCAAATCTATCTACTTCCGGCCCCTATGCCCATTTTCATCTAGGCTTTTACCATGTAAGTGTCCCTTTCTTTCTCAAAACTGCATGAAATCGGTTGATCTATCCATTTCGTAATGCCTTTGGTAAATTTTTCTATCAAATGCTCTGAAGTATATATGAGATCTAAGGGTTTTTTTGGTTGTTTCTGACTTCAAATATTTATGGTAACCGTGATATGGGTTTGGTGTAGAGGATTATGATTGAGTAAGGGTTGCATTGCTCGATATCTATTTAGGAGGAGGAGAAGGAGAAAAGTGGTGTTAGGGTTGGGAGCTAAAGATGCCTGTGAAAAGAGGAGGTGTGTGGAATGGAGGGTGGTAGGGCTACCAGCATGGTAGAAATGGAGGATGGGGATGTCGGGGTTTTCATCATCGAATAGCTGTGGTAGGCTTCCTAGTTATCTTTGTGGTCATGCCATTGATTTTTTTGGTAGCTAGGTTTCGCCACTCCGCATCTACATCTGCAACTCGTAAGCTTCTTCCTTCCCTCCTCCCTCACTGGTAAGCTTCTTCTTGCCCTCCTCCCTCACTGGTAAGCTTCTTCCTACCCTCCTCCCTTGTTAGGTTGCTTCTGTCTCTTTTTTTGGGGTGGGTCAGCATTTAATTTATCTTTATTGGCAAGCATGCCCTTTCTTAATCTGGTAGTATTACAATGAAGTGTAGACTTCTTACAACATTCAAGTAAGATCTCCATTACAATGAAGTGTAGTCATCTTATACTATTTTAGAAAGATCCCTTTTAATCCCTTTCATTGAGAACCCATTGAATAGTGTATTTATGTGATTGGAGCCTTGACGGGGAATTATCATCACCCCCGGTCAACCATTGAACCAAGACCCCATGGACCTGCTTCGAAATTTGATTTGCCTTCACCACCTCCGGTTAACCATTGAACCAAAACCCCATGGACCTACTTTGGAATTTGATTTTCCTTTTAGATTTTTTCACAAGATCTGAAGGCGCAGATGTTATCAAACTTACTTTCCTCGCTTATTGTCAAAATTTTAGCACCTCTAGCATTTTTCCATACATTTTGTGAGTTTTCTTTATAGGTTTCCTTTCATTTGATCTGTGTGAAGATGTGAACTCCATCTCTGCATTAACACGGTATAATACCTACCAGGAGAATGATTCAAAGTTTGTACCGCTCTCATGCAAGAGCAAAGGTTTTACCAACTGCCCCTAGGGTAATTTCCCTTGCCAAAGATAATGAAACCATTCATCTCGATAGCAAGAAATAACAATGCTATTTCCATTTTTTAACAAAGGTAAATGCATATGACTAGTAAATTCGCTGGGCAACTGCTCGTTGAATTCGCTGGGCACTCCTCATTCTGAGTAGGATGGTACTAAGTGTGCACTGGATTTTACAAAAGTTGGATGGGTATTATCAAAGTATATTTGTTAAGAGTTTAGTTCAACATCTTACTCATGGGAATTGAATCTGGGTGGGAATGGTAACAATCATTCTTCCTGTCCACTCATTATCCAAGCTAGACCCACTTTCCATCCATAAAGCTAAATCCACTTCTCATCAATCAAGCTAAAACCAGTTCTGATCCACCCAACCTATAACCAATTCACAACGACAATCTTATTCACCAGCTACTTTCTGCTATACATATCATTTTCACACTGTTCCCACAGTGTTCAGAGAACATTGGCCAAAACAAACGATAGATATTATACTCACCATTTTATTATTGATGTGTAATGAAATCTTGATCTTAGCATATGCATGATAGCAAAGCAACCCCCTTTTTATTGTTTCAGTATTTTTATAGGTATTTTTCTCCATCAAGCCTTTCTGCCTGACCTTTTATGCATTTTTTGTCGTTTAAAACAGCAGGGCACAACTTCTTAGGAGACGGATCTGTTAGAATGGTATTCTCTTTCCACATCTTGAAAACCAATTCTATTTTTCTTTGGCCATTTTGTTCTTTTTCAAGATCTGGGCAATGCACTTGCACTTACGTTAGTCTAATCCCAGAAAATAAATAGTGCCCCTAAACTAAAATTTAATTGACCTGAGTGGATTGAAATAGAGAGGAATTATTGAGGATAATGGAGCTCTATCATATGTTTAAAATTACTCTTATCTATTTATCTGTGGGTTCACAGGAACATGCAGATGACTAGAGAAAGCAGAGTTTAACAGAGCATTGACTCTCTCTTCCCAAAGGAGGCAAGTATAAGAAACTTGCTACATTTGGATATATTAAATTTGATTCTCCCCTATTGAGCAAAGAATTGAAAATAAATTTTATTTACTGGGCAGGTGATTGATGTCATAACAGCTAACATAGAGGACTCGGGAACTCTAAACTTAAATATTGTTGGACAAAATGATTTATCTTCCTCATGGGTATTAGAAAAGCCCTCCGAAGTAAACCAAGGGGATATTACTAACTCTGAGGTACGATTGATGAAGATTTTGGTTATTTTCTCTATTGAACATGTAAGGAAACCTATGTGATGATGATCTATGTAGTTGAGTAGGGTTGTATTAAGCAGGAAGTGAAAACTAACATTGGCATGGGTGCTTCTCTATTTCTAGTGGTGTACATCAAGCAGAGGCAAACAACTTCTGGAGACAGCTCAGAAAAGTTACATTCGCAACAAGATGGTGTGATCTTCAATAAAGAAGGCAAGGAAAATCCTGAGGGGTGTAAATGAATTACGAGGTGCAAAAAAAAGCTTCCAATCACAAAGACCTTCTTACGAGGTTTCAAGAGGATGACACAGGAAGTGAACATCGAGACGTCAAAGAGAATGCTCTTGATGGTAAGTTTTGACTTTCCCTGGTTAACTGATCTATGATGTTGGTAGCCTACTCTAAGGTAATGTCTAGTCAAACTCTTAGGACAATGTTTGTTGTAATGCAGACCATTTGCAGCTTGAAGAAAGTCCAACAAAAGTTTCGTGGAGGGTAAAATTCTTTGTTGCACTAGATCGCTACTTTTTGTTCTCGTGGAAGAGGGAATTGTTATATTATTTTCCAAATCCTTTTTGAATGTTACTTCTCCAATAGAAAATTTGTATATTTCTTAGATTTTAGCAACTGAGACAAAAGAGGAGGGAGAAAAGGTAAACAGATCTGATTCAACAGGATGAAGAAAAACGAGTTGAGCTTGAAAACGTAGCAATTAAACGTTCCAAGGAGGTATATTCTGATGTCCTAGGAAAATACAGCATTTGGAGGTGGGAGAATGAGAACGAGAATTTTGACTCCACTGTTAGATTGATGCGAGACCAACTGATCATGGCTACGGTGTATTCAAGCATTTCCCAGGCTAGGAATAATCTTGATTTATACCATGAATTGATGCTTCATATTAAAGAATGTTAGCGTACATTGGGTGAGGTTAATGCAGATTCTGATATACCTCAAAGGTAATAGTTTTCGCATTTCCTGCTTCTAAATCAAGAGTACTAAGTGCTTCCATTTGCATTTGTTGTTAATATCCTTTGTTTCGTTTAAAGTTGCAGTCTGTGTGTCAATCTTTCTGCTTTTCATTCTCTTTTTCATGGCCGATAATTGATATGAATGTTTCAGTGCACCTGAGAAGATCAAGGCTATGGGTCATTTCCTATCCAAGGCTAGAGAACAATTTTATGGCTGTGGGACAGTAACAAAGAAGTTGCAAGCCATGCTTCAGTCTGCAGACGAGCAAGTAAGGACCTTGGAAAAGAAAAGTAAATTTTAATGTCAGGTGGCAACAAATACTATTCCCAAGGGCCTGCATTGTCTATCCATGCGATTGACCATAGATTATTACTTTCTTCCTCTTGAAAAGTGATAATTTGCTAAAAAGGACAAGTTGGAGGACCTAACTCTTTATCACTATGCATTATTTTCCGAAAATGTATTGGCTGCATCTGTGGTTGTGAATTCGACTACCATGAATGCTAAGGTGAAGTGTTATTAATTTAAATTACTCTAAAGTTTGGATGTCCAACAGTTTTGCTGCATTTTACATTTAATATTTGGATCTCATTGTATATTATTTACATGTGTTTGCAAGAATCTAAGAAACATGTATTTCATCTCATCACAGACAAGTTAAATTTTGGGGCCATGAAAATGTGGTTTTTACTTAATCCCCCAGGGGAAGCTACGATACATGTAGAAAATGTTGATGATTTTAAATGACTCAATTCCTCCTATTGCCCTATGCTTCGCCAACTTAAATCCGCAATTATGAAGGAGTATTATTTCATGGCAGATCACTCGACCACACTCTCAGCACGTTCGTCCAATTTGAAATATATAAATCCAAGATATTTATCCATGCTAAATCATCTTCATTTCTATCTTCCACAAGTTTATCCCAAAATGGACAAGATCCTTTTCTTGGATGATCATATTTTGGTGCAGAGAAATTTGACGCCCTTGTGGTCAGTAGATCTTCATGGAAAGGTTAACGGCTCAGTGGAAACTTGTGGAGAAAGCTTTCGTTGGTTTGACAAATACCTTAATTTTTCCAATCCGCACATAGCCAAGCACTTTGATCCTAATGCTTATGGTTGCGCATATGGGATAAATGTATTTGATCTCAAAGAATGGGAGAAACAAGATATAACTAGAATATATCACAAGTGGCAGAGCACGGTAAGTGTGTAGTGTGGTTTATTTATGTTAATTCCTGTGATGCTTACTTTAAAGTATTTGAAGTAAAATTGAAGTAATTAGCTAGAAAACTTAATGGGTATTTCTTTGTTCGATTTCTAGGTTTTTCTTTTATTGTACTTCAGAATGATGATAGAGTGTTGTGGAAGCTTGGAACACTACCCCCTGGATTGAATGTTTTATGGCTTGACCCATCCTTTGGACACATCTTGGCATGTGTTGGGTTTAGGATATAATCCTAGTGTGGATTGTTCAGAGATTGACAATGCAGTTGTTGTTCATTACAATGGGAACATGAAACCTTGGTTAGAGCTAGCAATGGCGAAGTGGAGGCCTCACCAAACAAAATATATAAAATATGATCATCCTTTCTTACAACAGTGCAATATAAACGAATAGTTGTGACCTCAATATTTATACTGCAATAGATTGTCAAATGTAAAGTGTAAAGACCCTTGATTCTGGTTGATAATTCATTCTAATTCATTTGTTTTTGGAGTTCCACGGAAGATTTCCAGCTTATGCCTTAATGAGTCAGGTTTTTGGAGGTGCAGTGGCCTAGCCAAGTTTAAGATTTACAAATTTTATGTCCTCAATGTATTCCTTCATAGTTGGAAGTAAACTCCTATATAAGTATTCTTTTCTTTGTTAGTTAATATTTCACTTTCATCAAGTAATTACACAAATTGTTCTCCCAAGAACACAAAGAAGTATGAGACACAAAGATTTAGGCTTTCAAGGCAGGGCAAAACCTCTCAATAGGGCAAAACCCAACAATCCTCCTCTTATTGAATTTATTCAAAATGAGATATCCAACACACGACCAAAGAGTCCCTCCAAGTTAGCCCTCCTCTTTATGTCAAGGTCAATAATTGAGTCTCTTCCTAGTCAAAGTCAGAAGCAGCTTCTGAATTTTTGTCCTTATTGCAATTTTAGACTCTTATTATAATACACTGACTTGTAATTACAGACTCTTTGCCTTCTATTACTGATCTTCAGCTACTACAACAAACCCTTGACTCTTTACCACAGATATTTAGATCCTGCTACAAATACATAGCTTTAGATTGAGATTCAGCTTAGTCACAGACTTTAGTTTCTTCAAGTGTTGTAGACTTCTTTTTATCCTCAGTTTCTCTTCTCCCATTGGATTAAAGACTTCGAGATTTTTCACTTTCTTGGTTGCTACCCAAAAGAGGTCGAATATAGGCTAAAATGCCTGGATATCATTCTCTATGAGCTTTGACTTAACTAAACAAAGAGTGACTATGCCTGGATTGTTGCCTTTGTAATGTTGAAATGTCCTGCAATCTTTGCCTGTGACAAGATGCAATAGCCCTAATTGGACAACACCGAAACTAGCTCAATTCAGTTTTTAATTGCCATGACCAACTCCTTCATTTTCCCATAGCAGCTATGCTGCAATAGTCTCACACGGAGCGATGGTTAATTTGCACATGGACATCTCTCTTTTGACAATGAAGGCAATGTGCTAGGCTCTCATCTAATATATGTTCCTAAGATATAATAAACTTATTGTGTATGAGTTATCATCATTCTCACTCCTTATTTATATTATATGTGCTCCCTGTCTTTGTGCTCATGGTTGAAATAAATAACTCTCCATTGAATTTCTATTAGCATCATTCAGAAACTCTTGATTAATTGATGCTCTATGAAATGCATCAGCTCTGAGTTACTCATAATCCACTTTCTTGTTGAGTTAGAGATCAACTGCCATGGTTCTGGAGATGTTTTATTTCCTCAAGGAGTTGCTAATTTGGTTTTTGTACGACTGTTAAGAATTTCCCTCTCCTTACCTGGAGTGTTCTTAAGCGTTCTTTGGTGGATTTCTACTTACTAGAGTCATTTCACTCTCCCTTGAGCATTATTTTCATTTGTTGGGGTGAGTTTGAGCTCAATCTTGGTTGTCTAAGAGGCCATAGGTACTAGACAAGGCCATACATAACTGTAGGAGATCATTGGCTTTCCAATTTCCTTTCATTCCCATTAGTCCATCGAATACATGGGTGCTGAAATATACAAGGAAAAGCATTCTTGATGTGTATTTATGGTAGAATGTAATTATATTATAATGTTGTTAAATTGAGATTCATTACTTGAGTGATTCAAATTATATGTTGTTCCATTGGTATTAGGAATCGTTATATGAGAACCCATTAACTACAATTATTCACCAATAATATCCAAAGGTCGTTCTGTACTAGAATGATGATTGTCTAGTATGATGTATAATGAGGATAAGGTTGAAGAAATGAATGAGGAGAAATCAGATTCAAGGGGCAGTGTGGATGAAAGTTGTACTGTAGAAAAAATAAAATACAATAGTATGGACAAATATGGACAAATTATGATGAAGAACATGCAACATCAGCCAACTTTGATGAAAACACAAAGTGTGAATAGTTTGAGCTATTTGATTTCACACTTACTGCATATTCAACTGGTGGATGTGTATCTTCTTGTATTGATAATATGGAAGATCAAGATTATGTACAACAATGTATACACACTTTTACCTTAAGGCAAAGTGTTGGGCAAAAGGCCCTCAAGGAAAACTCCCCTGAGGCATGGAGGAATTTACAGGGTAAGTTCCTCAGACAGAACACCAAAAGGACACCGCTCACAACCAGATCGCAGATCAATACACCAGTATTTTGACGTGGTTAAAACCCTCAAAGAGGGAAACAGTCCACGGCCTGAGCCAACGCGGCCACTTCAGGAAATTTATTAATAAAATAATGAAAATTTACATATGTTTCTCTCATGCACGGATTACCCTACAAATGACCCTCCATGCGCTTTAAATAGAATTCATGGACCAATCAGGTGTCAAGCCACAATCAAGTGTCGGTAATACCGAGGAGAGAATGAACCGTTGGATCACTACATATCGTGACCGTTGGATTGTAAGTTACAAAATGGACAATGGTAAAGAAACACACTTTATCTAACTCTATACTAGACCAAGTTGTACTTAACTATTTCCTATGTGTCGGAATATCCTAACATCCCCCCTTAAGAACAACTTGGGATAGGATTGAAGGATTTACAAATATGACACAATAGGAGAAGGAAGGAGGCACTATAGCCTATCCCCCCTTAGTGACAACTTCCTGAACTCCAACCATAAATCGAAGTTTAGTGAACTTCGCCTCTGTGAGAGCCTTTGTGAAGATGTCTGCAACTTGATCATCTGTTGAACAATATTGCACTTCAAGAACATGGTCGTGAATGAGCTTTCTAATGAAGTGCATGTGCAGTTCAATGTGTTTGCTGCACTAATGTTGGACTGGATCTTTACATAGCTGAATGGCACTTTGATTATCACACCAAAGTGTAGTCGGATGCTGCTGCTCAAAGGCAAACTCGGATAGGATCTGACAAAGCCACAAGGCTTCCTTACTAGCTTCTACGGCACCACGATACTCTGCTTCTGCTGATGAAAGAGAAATGGCACCTTGTTTCTTGCAAGCCCATGTAATAGGTCCTGAACCAAGAGTGAACACATAACCGGCAGTAGACTTCCGATCATCAGGGTCACCAGCCCAATCGGAATCAGTGAAACCAACCAATAGAGGAGATGCTTCCGCAACGTAATGAATCCCAAACTGAATTGTACCTCGAACATAACGAAGTATTCTTTTAGCTGCTTTCCAATGACTTTCACGGGGGTTTTGCATGAACTGAGCAACAAGGCCAAGAGCAAAGGAAAGGTCAGGACGAGTATGGGTTAGATACAAAAGTTTTCCTACAAGTTGACGGTATAAGGTAGCATCAACTTCAGGAGAAGTACAAGTGACTGAAAGTTTGACTCCAGACTGAAAGGGAGAAGGGGCTGGCTTACAGTCTTCCATGTGAAAATGACGTAGAATATCACAAGCATACTTGGACTGGGAAAGGGAAATACCCTCCTTGGATTGCAAGACTTGAAGACCGAGAAAATAGTGTAAGTGTCCTAAGTCTGTCATTTCAAATTTCCTTTTAAGGCTAGACTTCACATGGTTTATAAGGTTGGGATCACTACCAGTAAGGATAAGATCATCAACATAAAGAACAAGGATGATAAGAGAGTTGCCCACTTTCTTGGTGTAGACAGTATTGTCAGAATGACACCTAGAAAAGCCAGATTCTAAAAGAAAGCTATCCATTTTGGCATACCAAGCCCGAGGAGCTTGCTTGAGGCCTTAAAGGGATTTCTTAAGTCAACATACAAGGCTGGAGTCTATTTGTATGAAGCCAATGGGTTGTTCCATATATATTTCTTCATGCAAGTCCCCATGCAAGAAGGCAGATTTAACATCCATCTGATGGACTTCCCATTTGAAAGAGGCAGCAAGGGAAAGAACAAGGCGGATAGAGTTCATTTTGGCAACAGGCGAGAAGGTTTCAGTGTAGTCAATGCCTTCAACCTGTGAAAAACCCTTAGCAACAAGACGAGCTTTATGTTTATCAACTTTCCCATCTGGTCCATACTTGGTTCTGTAAACCCATTTGCATCTAACAATTTTCGTCCCTTTGCTAGAGGAACAAGATCCCATGTATCATTTGCCAACAATGAATGATATTCTTCATTCATAGCTGCTTCCCAATCTGGATGGCCTGAAGCTTCTGCAAAGGTGTCAGGATCATAATTTACTGGAGCTTGAGCCAGTAAAGAAGAGGCTCTCTCGAACTAACAACGTGTACGTCGTTGATCTGTAGGATCACCAGCAAGATCACCTGCTACATCTCGAGTAGCATGAACCCATTTTGGAAGCTGAGGAGCTGAAGGAAGATCTTGAGATGGTGGGGGAGGATCGTCATCCTCACTTTCATCATCTGAAGAAGAAATGTTTTCAAAAGTAGAAGAGATAGGGAGAGGTGGCACAACCACCGGTTCGCAGGCCGATATATTTTCATCAAATTTTACATCTCTTCTAATGATAACATTTTTGGACTTAAATGGAATAAGTCTATAGCCTTTGACATCTTCATAATATCCAACAAAAGTACATTTTTCACTCTTAGGTTCTAAAGCTTTATGCTTTTCATCTCGAATATGGGCCCACGCTTCACTTCCAAAAACACGAAAGTGACTTACATCTGGTTTGATTGAGCTCCATGCTTCTTCTGGAGTGATATTCTTTAAAGCCTTAGTAGGAGTGTGATTTATTATGTAATTTGCACAGTTAATTGCTTCTGCCCAAAAACTAAGACCAAGTCCTTTAGATTGTAGCATACAATTAGCCATTTCCTTTAAGGTGTGATTCTTCCTTTCAGCTACACCATTTTGTTGTGGAGTATATGGAACAGTATGTTGCATTCGAATTCCATTCTCAGTGCAATAGTTGATGAATGTGTTTTTAACATATTCTCCGCCATTATCAGATATTAACTTAAGAATTTGATGTCCAGATTGTTTTTCAACAAAGGCCTTGAAGGCCAAAAAAGTGTTAAATACTTCACTCTTGAGTTTTAAGAAGTATACCCAAGTGCGTCTAGAGAAATCATCAATGAAAGTTAAGAAATACTTGCAGCCAGAGAATGACACAACTGGAAGTGGACCACATAAATCACTATCCACAAGCTGTAAAGGGGCTGAGGCGTGCCAAGAGGCACGTTTTTCAAAACTGTCCCGATGTTGTTTTCTGAGTACACATCCGAAACAAACACCATCTCTGCAAGATACCATAGGAAGACCTGTCACCATATTTTCTTTACATAGATGTTGAAGGGAGCGATAGTTTAAGTGACCAAATCGCTCATGCCAAAGTTTGCTCACTTCATCGTTATGAGCAACAAATACTGAGGGAAGATTTAATGACCCAAAGTTGTGAAACTTATACAACCTTGTAGAATCATCAGCAATGCCAGTAGCCAAAATCTGTTTAGGATCTCTTAAGTCCTTGATTACAACATCATGAGGTGAAAATTCAACGATTTTACCTTCACCTGAATGAGTTATCTGATATACAGATAGAAGGTTGCAGGATAAGGTTAGAACACATAATACATCATTAAACTGACCATTGTCTAGATGAACAGTTCCAGTCCCTACAACACTAAGAGATCTATCATCACCAACATATATATTTTTGGTGTTACAATCATTTAAAGAAGAAAACATGGCTTTGTTTTTGGTCATGTGATAAGAAGCTCTAGAATCAATGAGCCACTCATGAGAATGAGAAGAAGAAGATACATTTAATGCATAGCCAGTCCGAGATGCTTGACAACCACATGCAGAAAGTGTCATTCCTGAAGATGAAGTTGAAGTTGAATATTGCCCCAAATGGATGTTATGCTTCTTCATTGCTGCTTCCAAGGCTTCCATCTTCTTAAAGCATTTTGATTCTAAGTGGCCATCTCGATTACAAAAATTGCAATGTCTATCAGTCTTCTTCCCTTTGCTTTTATTTGTCTTATCATTTTGTTGAAATGATTTTTCATTTTGGGGTTGAAATTGCCTAGGACCCTTGTTTGGTTTAGGACCATTCTTTTTAGGATATGACTTCTTAGGATTCTTTAAATTTGGTTTCTGCTGGGTGGCTAATGCTTTCTTGGAAGAGTTTCCAAGATTAAGAAGGCCAAGGTGTAAGAGTTTTTCTTGTTCTCTTATTAAAGAATCACAAAAAGAGTCAAAGGAAGGGGGCTTGTAGTCTGTTCCTTGAGAAATGAAGGCTTCTCTTGTAGAATGGAAGGTGGAAACAAACGCAGAGTAGGCTGGTCCCAACTTTGTAAGAATGGAATAGATAAGGTTACTATCTTCTTTCTTAACTTTAACACCTTCCAAAAGATATCTAAGGGTCTTGAACTTGGAAAAGAAATCTTCAATGCAAGAAAAATTATTAGGGTCTAATGTAAGCAACTCATTTTCAAGTTGATGGGCTCTAATTTCATTTTTAATCCCAAAAAATTTATTGATTTGTTTCATTGCTTCATCAGGAGTATCAATTTCTGCAATATGGAATCTAAGATCTGGATAAGTAGACATCCCTATCAATCCACGTGCTTGATCTTGCCTATTTTTCCATTTAGTAGCCTTATCTTCATCCTTCGGTTTCTTTTCTTGGCCTGAGGCTATTCTGTAGAGACCTTTACTTCTAAATAAATCCTCAATGTAAGCCAACCATTGGAAGTAGTTGGTGCTGTTAAGGGTAACTTGGTATTGACTTTCCATTTCAATGGAAACTGAAGCTAAAGATGCTGAAAATAAGTGTTCCAATGGATAGATCTCGAATAATTAGACTGGTTTTAAAAAAATGGCTCTGAAAACAGCTTCCGGATGAAGAAGTTATGGCTTTTTGAAAAAAAGTTGTTGAAGTTGCCGACGAAGTGCGGGAATGTGCGGAAATGAAAAAGTCCGCCCCCAAAAAATGGAGACTTGAACCGAAGACCTCTACTCTCTTAAAATAGCTTTGAACCAATTGATCTATACAAAAAATTTGAGAGAGAGAGAGAGAGAGAGAGAGGGGGGGGGGTGCTTTGGGTTGCGCGCTTGCTTTGAGAAAGCTCTTTTTCCCTACAAAACAAAAAACACAAAACCCAACACGGACATGCGAAGAAAACGAACATTATGGCTCGAAGTTAGCTTTAGCTGAAAAACTAAATATTTTCAAAAAACAACCTTTCGGCTAAAAGTTAGCTTTGGCTGGAAACTAAATATTTTCCTCAATGTTTCTGATTTTCCGAGATCACCCTAAGGCGTAGGGAAAAGAGCATACGCATGAGAAAAATCCTTCCTTTCTGTTTCTGATTTGCCCAGATCGCACAGAGTCACAGGGCAAAGAGCATATGCAGAAATGAAAGGTATAGATCTGGTAATAAAAAAAGCTAAATAAACCGAAACCGAAATAAACAGAGAGAAAATAACAATAAACTACAAATAAACACTGTATACCTCCAGATCTTAAAAGTGACGCAGCTAGGGCTACCGGAAACCTTTTCGCGTGAAACGAAAGGGGTTCCTCACTGGAACAGATGCTCCCAACACAACAGAGCAGTCCTCTCGGCTCGAAAGCAGTCAGAAACAACAGATCTAGTAAACGACAGTCGGATGCAGTTCTACCGACTTCAGATTTGGATCACCAACGGACGCGGCCCTCAAATAGCTCTGATACCATGTAGGAATTTACAGGGTAAGTTCCTCAGACAGAACACCAAAAGGACGACAATCTACTATTCAAAGTTAACAAAGATATTTTAGATATTAGAAAGTCATTTGTGTCATGCTTATGCATGGTACAACCTCTATATCCTCTAGAAAACCTACAATAAATACTTAGCATAGAAGGATTTGCAGCTGATGGCATCATGAGGATTGTTGGATGCCATTTCTATTATGCTCTGTGACCACAAGCATGGGGCTCACCATTTTGAGCTGGAGAATGAGAAGGAAAGAAATTCAAGAATGGCTAGTCTTCTATGTTTTGGGATTTAGTTTGGACTCTAAAATGGATACAAGAGAAGTGGTAAGTTATTTCAATGAAAAGGCTTAAGTTCATCTGTCATTGCTTTAGATGTTTGCATTTGTAAGGTTTTTCTAGTATAAGTATTATATTTTATGCTTAGTTCAAGGATTTTTCTTCGAATATGTCTAATAACAATATGTTTTTTGGCAGTTGTCACGCTCAACACTTCTATCTGAAGTGGTAAGTAATAGGTACAAAGATCATTAAAGAATTTATTTTTTAAATTAAGTCTTTCCTTGATGTTGCTGAGAAGTCAGAGCACACATATATTCTTCTAAGCACTTTTTATGCTTTTACAGGTTACCTCCCATATATCTTTCCATATGTACCTTGTACCTTTTTACCTCCCAATGTACCTTGTTACCTCCAAATTTGCAAGTAAATTGTTACCTTCCATATGAAGAATTATTAGCCACTGAGACAGAAATTAATGTTTCACTTGCCAAAGGTCGCAATGTTCAATCAAAATTAGTACCCATAGCAGCAACTCCACCTCCTCTCCTAGATCTTCTTCGTTATTTGATAGGTTTAGGAAATGCACTTGTCCCTAGAGATTAGTGAGCAGTATGCTCTCGATGGTATTAGATAGTCAATTCCATTTCATTTTGTAAATAAAAAATGGAAAAAATTGGCTTTATTGTTGTTAGATGTGAATTGTATTTATTATGATAAGCGTCAACCTGATTAAAGCAACTTGTGATATTTGGTTAATGCTTTGTGCAGGCCTCCATTACCTGTTTTACTTGCAACATCAGTATGTCAAGGCCTCCAGATCAATGGGAAACTTATATGGCACAATGGTCAAATTTTTTACAACTTCAAGCTTTAGAATAACTCTTTTGGTCTTGCAACTGCTGGACCTCTACAGGTACAGTTCATAAAATGTGAAAATAGTTGAGATATTAGTTCTATTTACTGTAAATATTGCTAGTTTAATAGGATGTAGATGCACATCTATTTTGAGTCCTTTTCCTAAGTTTTGTTCCTGGTAAATTAGGTGCCACCATTGCAGCCTGGTAGCTCAGCACACACACTACTACCAATGGTACTATTTCAAAACATATCTCCTAGACTGGCAAACGCTCTTTTGTAGGTGGAAGTAAAAAATAATCAACAACTTGTTTGGTATTTTAATGATAATATTTCATTTGAATTTTTCTTCCCTGAGGATGGCAGGATGGAGCATGCAACATTTCGGGACGTAATAATGAATGATAGGATCTAAATTTTAAGCTTTGGAAGTTTTCTTCAATTAGGATGGCAAGACGGAGCATGCAACGTTTTTGGAGGTAATAATGAATGCTAGGACCATTGCCTCTCCACCTCTCTGCCTGCGCCTTCGACTTTGTTTGATTTTTAGGACTTTTGGGTCAGAAGGACTGGGCAAGATGGACAAGTCCAAGAGATCAAAAGGGGAAGAGGAAGATCACATAGACAGTGAGTTTGTTCTCTCCATTGAAAAGTTGTAGGAAATCCAGGATGAGCTTGAGAGGGTAAGTTCTCATGCACTCTGAAAACTGCTTTTTGGGGTTATTTTATTTTATTTATTTATTTTTAAATTGGTTTTTTTCTTATCTTTTTTTAAAACATTTTGCCCATTCCTTTCTCTATGTATTATTTTTTGATTTATTGGTGCATCTGTGGATTGATTGAATTTTTGCTTGTCCATGGGCTGCTTGAGAATGATTTGTTACAGCCCTTAAGAGCGGGTTTGAGGAAAAGAGCGATTTTTTCAGTAAACCCACACTTCATCTTCATATTCTTTCAGTCTTTTGGATATGGACATTTTGATTGGTTTACATATATTGTTTTTCCAATAGTGTCAAGCAAATTATTTCAGGGAAAAATTGAAATTGGAACAGCCTCAAATTAGTTATTTCTGTTTTTTTGCCATATCCATTTATTGTTTGGTTGTGAGTTGGTAAAGCTCGGGGTTCAACAAATGTAATATTTTATGCAACAATTCCTGAACAGTTATAGTATGCCTATTTACGATTAGGTTCATAATGACCTGGTGGTTTGAGGCTCTCTCAATGTAGTATGCCGCACTCCTAAATCCTTTTTGGTCTCAATTACAGTCTACACGTTTATGATAAGTTCATAGTTCTCTTGTCACCTAGGGTACTCTCGACCTAGTCACTACCCCCAAACGATATAACAAGGTTGTTGGACTTAATGGGAAAAGCTCGCGATTCTCTTCGGCACCTGCCCTTAGGGAAGGGTAGAACTGCCTTACCTATATGGTTGTTAACAGTTGGCTTATTCTTACATTCATCTTTTTATTAGTTGCTGGAAAGCTTTCTTCGAGGAATTAGTGGATAGAGTTTAAGTTCGATTCTGGATGATAATCAGAGTATTCCTCCATTACATATTTGTAATTTCATAGTTTCGTTCAATTGAGGAAGAACCAGATTCATTGTATCACTTTGGTTTTCGCTTTCGCCACTTATATAGAAATGTTGCGGCTTTGGATTTTATTTTTTCATTCTACTTTTTCTCTCTGAGATTGAATCTAAAGTTTCCAGTACCTAGCAGAGCCTTTTTCTCTTCTATCATAAGATATATATGTGTGTAAACCTATGTAGTTGATGAAATATGTTTGGAGTGGATTGAAACAGTGAGATTTTGCTATGGCGGTGGTGATGAATCATTTTTTTAATTGAGCATAACATGTATATATGATATAATGGAGAAAAATGGAAAACAACATGAAATTTTTAAAGGGTGCATTGAGTTGCTCTCTTTTGGCTATTCATCTCCAATTATGTTGAATGTTAGAAATGGGGGCCAACTGCAAAACTTTTTTCCTTTCATGAGACTGGAGAAATTGGTCTCCAAATGAATTGAAAATGTCCTGGTGCACTCTGGGTTGTTCTATCACTAGTCTTACATGGGATGTTTGTATTCAAGTCATTCAGGTTATTATTTTTTTTAGTTATTATATGATGTCCAACTGTGTGGGGCCTTCTACATGGGTAAATTGCACTTGGGTATTATGGACAATTGAGTCCTCAATTATTTTTTGTGCTTTGCCTTTCACTACAGGGTCTTTAACATTCATTACTGTTTGATATGTTGAGCATTAAATATCATCTGCCCTTCTTTGTGCTTTGCCTTTCACTACAGGGTCTTTAACATTCAATACTGTTTGATACACTGAGCATTAAATATCATCTGCCCTTCACCATAAACCATAAAAAAATAAAGCTTTCTTTATATATAATTTATTTGAATGAAAAAAAGGGAGAGAGCTATTGTTTCAATTTCTCTAGCGTGGCATACACCAAACTATGAAACACATCGTTTCTATTTTAACAGAATAAGCATGCAGTTCATCGAATTAAAAATCGAATTATATCAAAGCTACAAATCAGAACACCCATTTTTAAAAATCCCCCTATCAGGGAACAACATGGAAATATGCTTATTTCCATTATAATTGAGTGCCAAGGCTATGATACGCAGCTCAATGTTATGAACATTGCAACCTGTTTACATGAGATCGCCATTGTGAACTAATGGCGTTCTAGGAAGGGGTGTCTTCCTTTTGTACAATCTGAAACAAGTTCTTCGTTAGATATATCAAATTTTCTTATAATACAACATTCAATAATCATGTGATTCTAGATCCTCTGAATAGTAATAATGGGATACATATGACTGAGAATTGACCATGGTTGGCAATGTCTAATCTCAATAATTAGGCAGGGAAGACTGCAACTGAATAAGGTGATGATAGCAATCTACAGTAGAAGGCCTCTGATCTGGGTCTTGTTCGAAGCATCTATTCTGTAAATTCCTCAACAGCGCAGACACATTTAGCCCACTTGTCCTGATAAGCTGTCCAATACTCCACACATCAACTTTAACCCCATGAACACCCCTAGACATCTCAGGAGCATGGTTCAAGCCACTAAGATTATGAGGGTAAATCTGAGGTGCACAAATGGCATCCTCAAAATCTATTATAAACCACTCATCTGATTCAATGTTATTCATCACGTTATCCCACCTCAGATCCGTGTGCATAAACAAAAGGGTGTGCGAAGACACCAGTACCTTGGTCACAAATTTCAGAGCTTCCACAAGATATTTGGGTCTGGTGTTTGTGTTTGTTCGTAGTTTTTAATTTTTATCTTTTTTCTTTAATTTAAAATCAACAACTATAAATGTAATTTTAAGGATTTCCATAACTCTTCACTTGGTTTGGTGTTTGTGTTTGTTCGTAGTTTTTAATTTTTATCTTTTAACTTTTTTCTTTAATTTAAAATCAATGACTATAAATGTAATTTTAAGGATTGGCATAACTCTTCAGATAATTTTTTAAAGCGTGCTAGCTCAATGGAAGAGTTTTTTCGTTAGGAGTTAACATGGATTAATCAATGATTTTGTAGTTCATTTTTAATTAAATGTTTTTTATATCGATTTATTTCAATGTTGAAATATTTTTGTTTTCATTGTTTTATAAATTGTTCATGTTGTTGGTTTACGGATATTGAAACTGGAACACCTTCGAAGGCAACAAGATTCCCACTTCTGCAAAAAAATGGCTTCAGTTCAACAATACATAACGTGGACATTGATAAGTTACTGTGAATCAATGCTTAACGTGGACATAGAATATGAGCAAATCAATGATATCTCACAGATTAAAAATATACAACCATACCTAGAACTGAAGTAGTGCAAATTCCGTAAGCAAGAGGTGAGAAATACAATTGCATAGCTTACCTTATATAGAAGTAGGTGAACTCCAAACTCAGATTTGAAAACCAGCTACACTCTCAGGTCAAGTTTTGAAGTTTTCATGTATTAAATTTACATGAATGACGTCATCAATCATGCAAAGACCAGCATCACGAGGATGACATATTGTGGATGCCTTGTTGAGCAGACGTGTTATTCTTTTTGAGATTGAAGTGTTTAATCATAAATGTGATTTCTTTAGTATTTGTGATTGTTCAAAAACTTTTACTTTTATCATGGAACACATTTACCTTTTACCATAATCTTGCTAGCAACCCTTTTTTTTGTGGACTTTTACCATGTGAATTTAGGTATCACATGTAGCTCTATACTTTGAAGGAAATATATGTGTGCTATATTTTTTAATTATTATTAATAATGAGGTTTTTTATGTAAGATAATAATAATTTTCTTTATGTAAGATAGGTTTTGGTAGTCTTGTTAATAAATGTTTTTTTTTTATTTTTTTTTTTATTTTTAACTTTTTGAGAATTTTTTTCAATAGAATCATTTGATTCATTATTTTCCTAGAAATGTATTTTTGTGGTTAATATTATTAAAAATGTATATAGTTTTATCTAGTATGAAGTGCTTTCATGTAATAATATTAGTTGGATTCATAATAAGATTACTATTATAGATATTCGATGGTTGTGGAAGATATCTTTAAGGAAAAATAATTGAGTTCAAAATTGGAGGATTTACCTCTCAAATCAGTTGTGATGAATCTCTCATACTACTTTATAAACCATTCATTTGAACTTAAGTTGGGGTGGTGGAGAACCTATGGCTTGCCTCCTTATATTTTGTTTCAAGTTGAAAAGAGGTTTCAGAAAGCCTTTCCTTTGACCCCTACAATTTTGTTTTTTAGGAAGGAGTTTGAGATTGTATGTGTTGTAGTCATTTTCAAAATTTCATGAATAAAGCTAACCTTGATGATCTCATCCACAAATTAAGGCATTGTGTTATGTAAGCTTATCTATGATTTGTAATTATTAGCACAAGACACCATTAAAATCATATCAATTGTTGGCATATTCAATATACAAGTCTCAATAAAATCTATTCACATGTTGGAAGTAAATCCAAGGATTATAGAAAGACAAATGTGATGGGATGGATGATCAAATTTATGTATACTTTGCAAAGAAAATGTTGCAAGATATTTCAAAGATTAACAAGGTGTCACAATCATAAGATAACCTTGCACTTGTTGAACCACACATGGTATGTTGAAGGAGAATGGTAATTTTAAAAACCATTGAAAAAACCTCCATGTACCACTCATAAATTGTTATGCTCTTGACCTGCGAGAAATTCCAAAATACCAAATATGCAAAGAAATACAACCCAAAACATATAACAAAATGAGAAAAACAACAACTATTTTATTATTAAGAGATGAAAGCAGTGTTCACTTGCCTCTTCGAGGGGGCAACCTCCAACATAGCAGAGCTCAATTACAAAATAAGACTCGATATATCTCAATGGGGAGCCTCTATCCTTTATATAAGATTCATACTTATTGTGGCCTTCCCAAGCTATTGTCCTCGCATTAAAAATAATGTACATAGAATTTTAAAGAGACAACTAGTCACTGTACTATTTCAGAGGAGTTATTCTTCTTAGACACCCATGCATTGTGCCCATAACTCCTCTTAGACACCCACTTATTGTGGCCTTGCCAAGCTATTGTCCTTGCATTAAAAATAATGTACATAGACTTAAAGAGACAACTACTCACTGTGCTATTTCAGAGGAGTTATTCTTCTTAGACACCCACGCATTGTGGCCATAACTCCTCTTAGACACCACTTATTGTGGCCTTGCCAAGCTAGTGTCCAAAATACCATTTTTTAGAATTTATTTATCAGTGTGCTAAACTCAAAAATCTTTCTAAGCAAGCTATGATGTCCTCTTCAATAATCCATGACGTCTCATGATTGTTTCAAAATTATTTTTACCCCAACTACATCTCTATTTTTATTTTGAAGATGTCACTACTTTCTAAAAACACTTAAAAACAAGGAAAATCCCTTGTCACAATATTTAAAACTCTAATAACAATTCAAGTAAAACACCTATTGTCTCATTACCTCCTAAAAGTAGTTGCTCCTCTTGAAAGTGTCTTTCCTTTCGAAGATTCCGTCTTCTCAAAGCCTTCTAGAGAAGCAATTTTGGTTATTTCTTTCATACTAGGATATTGTAGATGGAGATATGCTGGGAATGATGGAATATATTTTTTGGCTAATCCACCATTAAAAAATTATTATGAGAAATATAACTACTACGCTTATATGAATGCATGTTAGCCATTTATTTGGTATATGCCTATTTGGATCTATATTTTGAACTTATACAAATCATCCTTAATTATGGAATTAGTGTTCATTGACTATTTCATTTAAAAATAATAAATTGCAGTGGACCTTAACCCCATTGTTGGATGGTGATAATTTTTTCAAAATATTAGAAAAACCATGAAGAAAGTCTACTTGGCTTATAGGGCTCCACTAACATGCAAATATTGCATGATTGAATCTTGTAATATCCCAACATCAAAATTTTAATGAGATCAGGTACACTCTAGGTGTTGTAATGAAATTCTTGCACTAAAAACTCCTAACACAATAAAGATCTAAGAATGCAGCCTCTTCTTTATGTAAATAAATGGAAAAAAAATTACATGCCCACACAAGACCTACTAAAGCATGTGACTTGCCATGTATGGCTGCCCATCAACAAAGAAATTAAATATATTGAAGCACAATCGTAGATCCTAGATGGATCCACTACACAAATTACTCCCATGGGTTTTCATACCTAGGATCAACTAGAACTAGCCTTGCCAAGTTCACAACAAAAGCCAAATAGATAAATAACTCTCCTATCCCCTTTTATAGGCTTGATTGACTCTTTAGAGACTTTATTTTATTGTTTTCCCTCGAAAAACAAAGGCAAATACCATGGGCCAATGCCATGGGCAACTGCCACATTAAATACCATGGGAAGATTCCATCCACTTTGACCATATCCAAATATATATATATATATATATATATATAGATATAGATATAGATATATATAGATATACATCTTACAAATCCTCCCTCCCAAAGATTGTTTGCCCTCAGGTAATCCACTTCTATCCACAAAAGAAGAATTTGTATATTGATACCAAGATCCCATACAACCCAATGTGTTATTCCATGCCTCCATTCTAAATGATCATGAATGGATCCTTCGATACCTGAATCCAAAACAATCCTTTGGTCAATCCTACCCCCAATGGATTCTCCTAGATCCCAATGCCACCTAAGTCCTAAGACATGTTGGTTATGACACCACCTCAGCCCTCCATCATTGCTTCTGCTTGAGGGCCCAAGTTGCAATATGCCCTTGGTTAAGAGTATCCCATCAATAGAGTTCCAACTCATAATCTCTCGTAAATCCACCTCGCTGGAAGTATATAATGCATGAATCCCAAATGTACTCCTCTTCCTGCCTTGTGAGGGGCTTGAGTCATTCCTCGACACTAGAAAACTGGGCCATTAGTTCAACACATACCCCTATGAGGTCCTCAAATTTTCTATTCCCCTGTAAGACAATGTCTCAGGCTGCCCCAACTCTCTACTTCAACATCGTAAGATCTGCCTTGAAATGCATGATCCTTTCCCAAAAGTTCTCTACTAGAAATTCTCGTGCCTTGTAGAATGTCTCTATATTTGACTGCACCAGATGCCCCATGACCACAACTTTAAATTGAACCTTTGTTTGACCCTCCAGAAATGGCTTATCCTACATACTATATTTGTCATGATACCCTGCATGATCATGCTCATGATGTTGGTTTATTATTATTGGCTCCTCATTTGGTTCTCCTAGAATGTCTTCTTCCTGGCCTTTTTCACATGTGGGGATAAGTTGTCCACCCTCTTTGATTGTGAAACATGGATCTATTGGTGGATTGTTATCTATACCTGATTGCCCATACTCTTTATCGATGTTCTCCTGGATATCTATAGACTCAACTACGTCAGAATCAGGAGGAATTCCCTCCTTGCTTTCCCGATTTACTTTGTCAAGTTGATTGATTATCATCGACCTGCCTTGTAAGTTTCTCAGAAAACATGGTGTTGTTGCTTACCATTTGTACTTGACTTCTTGGATCCTTCAAAGGTTCTCTTCTAAAAACCGTGAAACCAACTATGGATGAATCTTGATGATCTACCCTTGTTTCCTCTTATCACCTGGACATGAATGGTTAAGGGCCCAAGGTCCCTTGTAGATAAAGCATAGTCCTCTCATCCTTAGTTCATTCTTGATGCATATTTTGTTCTTGCTTCCTGCATCAATCCTTATCAACGCCTTCGTAGTGAGCACCCTTTTGAGTAATTTTATGTTTTTCCTGACAAATTTCTCGACTAGTTCATAGGATCCCTATGGTCCTTCCTCCAAATGGTCAACAATTTACATCTTAGTATCTTGCAGATGTGAGCATGGCCTTCTAATAATAGAGACATAATATTTTGCATGCTTGTTTTGACATGGTTTTAATAAGCTGATGTAATACTGGTGTAAAAGTTATGGAGCAACTAAAAGATCAAATCATCACATTCCAAATTCAGTATGAATGTGCCAAAGTTGACTTCTGCCATGACTGTTAAAATTTCTACATCAATTCTAAAAGGTAGGAAGCATGATGTTATTCAACCCTTTAAGGCCTTCCACTATCAACTACAATATCTCCCTCATAATACCATTATTGTAAGACAATACTCGGGATGTTAAAGCTATGATCTTGCCGAGACAAGAAGCAACCGTGAGCTTGACCTCTTCACAAGGATGCTCCGAGACTTTGGGTTGTATTAATGCAAGCATAGATGGCTTGAGATTCCAACTGAGTTTCCTCCATTCTAGTTGCCCAACCTCTAAAAGCCATGTGTCTAATTCCTCCAATTTCTGAAGGTCTATGGTTGACTTTGTTCGTTGCAATTTAAATCCAAGGCGAAGAACTTAGCTCCTCTTCCTTGTCCTTCCTTCACTTCCCATGGGCATTTTTGTTGCATAATGGCATAGACCATTTTTGAGAAAGACTTGCTATTCTATTCTAAAGTGGTATTGCTAAGAAAAGGCTCCATGCTTCTTTTATTTTATCTAGAATTTTGTCTAAAATTTTATGAGTATTTTCTAAGGAAAGTCCCATCTCCCCTCATACCAAAGCATGAATACACTAATTCTTCAATGGATTTCACCCCAAGATAAGGTAAATACAAACATGATTGGTAATAGTAAGATGATTGTACCACCTCGTTCCTTTCCTATTCCCTTTTTCTTTTTTCACACAAAATCTCCTTTCTATCATCAAACTCCAAAACTTGACAAACCCCTTGTCAAATGCTAAAACCAATCAAAATTTTCGAAACTATAAACATGGTTTAGTCCATAACCCGCCATCTTCCATGCTTCCACACTAAGATTTTTGAGCAGAAAATCTATCTAGATGGAAAGAGAATCAGTTTTCAGGTAAAGACTTAGATCTTCATATGCTAATCAAGAGTCTGTGGTATGCCCTTGCGAGTGATCAATGGATCATGTGCGACACTGAATTTGATGTTAGAGGTTTCAAATGTATAGGCATAAGACTATATTCGACAATGATAAACCTCTACACCAATCCAACCACATAATGCAACATACTATATAACGAAAAAAGACATAGCATTACTTTATTTAATTATGGTGACCCACCACGAAATCTTTTGATGAAATATAATTTACTCGATTCTGCAAAAACACGGTGTCTTTGCCTCTATGACTAATGTGTGAGTGATCTTGATGTAGCAAGATCAATTTATCTAATGTAATAAAACAAATACTTTGGCGTGCACCTGAAGAGGACCATGGTTGGCTCCTTGACCGACGCTACGGTAAAAATAATCTTGTCTCTGCTATTAAGAGTGATGACAACTTTGGCTCTCGTAATGAATCGATGGTCAATGCCAGAACCGAAGCCTATGAAACTTGCTCGGCTCCTTCCTGCGCTTAGAGGGTTGTGTTAATAGTGCAATGCCCAGGCTATGTCCACTTCCCTTCACTTGGAATCTAAGTTACCAGAAAATGGATATGGGAACGGATACGGGTACGCGGTTTGAAACGGATACGGAAAATTTTCAAAAAATCTGGATACGATACGATAGGAAACGACACATAATAAATAAATAAATAAATAAATATATATATATATATATATATATATATATATATATATATATATATATATATATATTAAAAATAAAAAATTCATATTACCATTCATATTTCAGAATCTAAATTATCATCTATGATCTATCATGATTCATGATTCATCATCTTCAATTCAAGTTTCAAGTTTCAACATATCATCAAGTTTTTGTTTCAAATTTCAAACATCAAGTTATCTACTATCAAGTTTCAAACTTTCAACATGACAAGTTACACAAACACCATCATTACCAAGGTCCAAAACTAATAATGCATACTAATTACTACATACTATGAAAGTAAAAAACGAACTATGACTGGCACTGGGCAGTCTACTATCATTACTCATAATTCATATGATTTTTCAAAAGTTTAAAAGTTGAAAGTTAAAACACCATCATAAATTACATTTACATATCATCAAATATGTCTTCATTCATGCCACTATAATGTTCCACTTCCACCTCCTCTCTAGAAGTGGCACTGGGAACATTACTGCCATGTCCACTTGAAGATGCACCTATTCCCAGTGATGGCTCCGAATCAAACAAACTCATGTGATACATGGCATTCAATGTCATATCCAAGTCAGGCAACTCTGGTTCCACATCCCATAATTTGTTGCGCCCAAATTTGTATTCATCTCTCTTGTGTGACAGAAGGCGAAGCTTTGAATGAACATACACTAGTTCCTCAGCCTTCTTAGAGCCCAATCTGTTTCGCTTCATTGAATGGATGAAGCCATATGTCCTCCAGTTCCTTTCTGCTGAAGAAGAACTAGCAACCTGTGACAAGACCTTGATGGCCAATTTTTGGATATGTGGAAGTGCCCCACCATAGAAGTTCCACCACTCAATTGGACTTAATCTGCTTTTGTCCCGCCTACACTCAATATCACAACCCCAACCCTCTGCTCCCACAAAATGAGAAAACTGTGCACGAATCCGAAGCCCAATTTCAGGATCTACAAAAAGCTTTCTAAAAGAATTTTTAAATCCTTCTGCGACTTCTAGGTCTTTGTTTGGTGCGCTTCTTTCTGGATCATGTAGCAACTCTGCAGCATAATATTTTGGATTCAGTGCATAGGCTAAAAGGTGCAATGGGGTGGTCATCTTGTTCCACCTTTTGGTCAATATATCTTTTACTTCTCCGTAAAAGATTTCATCTGGGTCATTCTCCTTGGCATTTATAACCAACCTTATCTTTTCTATCATGGAATCAATGCCCTCATACACCTCTCCCAGATTAGGCATATCTGTGTCAAACATACGGAGCAAATCCACAATTGGCTTAGTAAATGCCAAAAGGTACTCCACCTTATCCCACCATTCATCATCAACAACCAACCGTTTCATTGCTTGTGCTCTATCAGATTGGGATTGCCTCCATTGATTCCAAAGAGAACTGCATACCATTGATTGTAATGCATCTTTCACCTGCATGAGCCTTGTTAAGACTATGACGTTAGAAGCAAATCGAGTCTCAACAACCTACGGGTGTCAAATTGCCAATGTTTCAAATTTTAATCAATTTGAAAAATCATAATTTGATTGAATATTAATAACCTATTATGATTCACGAATCATGACATTTTGAATTTAGAGTCACAAATTAGAATTTATGAAATATTTAATAAACTTTAAATTTTAAACTTTAAAGTATATGTACCTTAAGGAGCTCCAACTTAGCAAATTCCCTGTAGATGCCTTGGGACATGTGGTGGTTTGTGATAAAGGCTTCAATTTCTTTTGCCTCTTCAAATATTTTTCAAATCCACTCAATTTGCTTCCCCAACTTGCTCAACATGAGGTTCAATGAATGCACAGCACAAGGGGTCCAAAAAATGTGTTGATATTTGAATTCAACAATTAGGCCTGCTGCTCTACACACCGTTGCATTGTCAATTATTACGTGGACAACATTTTCAGGCCCCACCAATTCAATTGCTTCAATCAAGATGTTAGCAATGAATTGAGAATCTTTTGTCTGCCCTTCACAATTCAGTGCCTTCAAAAACATTGCCCCATGTGGGCTTTGAGAAATCACATTGATTAAAGGCCTATTTCTTTGATCTTTCCATCCATCAGAAATGATGGACACCCCTGAAATGAGCCATGAAGCACGAATGGGGGCTAATTTAGCCTCCAAATCTAACTTTTGAGAACTCAACAATGTGGTGTGTATCTTCTCATATCCAGGGCTCTTGTACCCTCTTGGGGCTTCATTCAAACATTTTACCATCTTTGCCCAGTAAGGAGATCGCACAAGGTTAAAGGGAAGGCCATTTGCATAAATGCATTTGACTACAGCTGCCTCTGCTATCTCTCGAGCATCATTATTAAAACTCTTCTCAAGCGGTCCCAAATTTGACCACTTTGACCCAACAATTCCATGAGAATAAAGTGGAGGCTTTGATGAAGATGCTCCCAACCTTGTTGGGTGTTTTAAATGGGAGGCAGGATTTGCTTCATTTGCTTTAGCATCTGCCTCGTCTTGTTCTCTCTGATATTTTGCAATTTTTACCTTGCCTAAACCATTTCCATCTTTCCCATTCTCTTTAGGTGGGCCACTACATATTCTAACCCCATTGTTTCTTAACCCAAGCAAATGTGCTTTAACCCATGTGTATGACCCCTTAAACTCCTTTTTACACTCACTACAAACCCATGCCAGTGATCCACCTCCTTGGATCTTCCCAACAGTAGTGACATATTTCCAAAGTGGTGACTTTGGATCAAATTTCTGGGTTGATTCAGTTTCCCGTGCCACTTCCTCTGCCTCATTCATGGCTAAACTTGAAGTTGCCATGAATGATGATGACATTTACTGAAACTGAAGAAATAAAATTCACAAATATTAGATATGTATTTTACTATTTAAAAAAAATTTACTTGGTCATTTCTGGATGTGACAGTGAACTGTGACAAGTGAAACTGAAAACTGAAAAAAGTGAACAGTGACAGTGAACTGTGACTGTGAACTGTGAGTCTGTGACAAGTGAAACTGAAAACTTTTCACTGAAAACTTAAAAGTAAAACTGAAAACTGAAAAAGTTAAAACTTTAAATTTACAAGGCTTGTAGTTGTAGGTTTACATTTTCTAATCTTCTTTATAATATATATCACTGATTACCTACAACAGTAACCACAATTGTTAATGAAGATAAAAATTGTTCAGTGTTACTGTTCAGTGTTCATTGTTCACTCATTTTTAATCACTGTTTGCTGCTCTTTTTACTTTGACGGTTATATCATATGCTGGTTGATTTTGAGTAGAGGATGAAATGGCATTGTTAAGATCTTTTCGCTGGTTCTATGCATCAATGTGGTAGGTTGGAATGGTAATGTTTATCACTAGCTGACTTTTGCTTTGCATTCCAAGCTTCTTCATCAAGTTAGGTTTCAACTTTCGACTCTATTTGCCAAAAGGATATGCCACTTCGTCTTTCTTATCTTTTCATCTGTTACTCTAAAGAAAAATCATTAAACACACAAATCATTAATCTGATTTGCAAATCTGTGCTACTAAACAAATTTGAAATTAGTGATTTGATCTTATGGAAACCCTCCTTGTGCTGAAGAACAGTCTGCCTAAAATGAAGGGAGGTTCTATTGAAATGACAGCAGGTTGAACTTCCAAGAGTTTTCCTAAATTCCTTGGGTTTGTACCCAGAAGATTGGACTTATCATGTGTGCAAATCCAAGAGGTAACAAGGTTGAAACTTGAGACTCTAAGAGTCTAAAGTTAAAACTACCAGTTGTAACTTTACAGATGGTCTGGATTCTGGGACATCTTCAGGGGTGATGATTGATGAGCCACTGTCTACTGGAGTAACTCAATTTAGAGTTTCTGATGGAAAACGAATCCCTAATAAGCTTGGGATGCTGGCAGCAGAGGATTTAAATGAGTCTGTGTTATTTGATGTACCAGTTGATGTACAAACTACTTACCAGGGAGAGGATGTGCCTTTACTTTCTCTCATGAGCAAATTAAATGGGAAAGCGCTTGTGGGACATCCTATCACAATTAAGACTATAGAATATGGTTATTGTGATGCTTATCTTTCACATGATTTAATGAATGATTCATTTGTCAATTATCAAACTTGCAATGCAGATGAGGTAGGGAAAAATGTAGTTCAGCCACCATGGCGAACTGCAAGGAGAACTGACATGCAGCGTGTGTCGCGATGTTGTCCCTCGAGCAAGGGCAATGGGAATTGTAATTCATCTGAACATTTAGGAAGTCAAAATAGACAGTCAGTTATAAAGGCAGGTTATTCAGACCCTCATGATAAAATCCGATACACTAGGAAACATCCCCTTCACAGGCGACTCCCTTCAGTTGACAAGAAATCATCCAAGAAGTTAATGAAACGGGGTGGTCTGTCATCAAAAAACTTGTAAATGTTTCTTAATTTGAGTCTAAGAGTCTCACCCTGTCATTAAAATTTTAAATGAAACAAGACGATGGAAACAAATCTAAGATTCTAAACAGCTTTGAACTTTGAAAGTTTGAAGTCGAAGGAATGTGGTACTGGTTACACCGTTACGGTTACGTTACATACTAAGTTACTAACATAGATATTATGTCACCAGTGACCAAAGTAAAGCTATAGAAGTAAACTGTAACATACGTATTACTATTAAGTAGTGACTTCAACGAATCAACAGCAGTAAGTAATCTGAAATCTCACATGATATGAAGTAACAGGCTACAACAGTAAGTAATCTCCCGTGCGGCGTGAACAGAAACTGAAGTCTGAAACTTGAAAGCTGTTACAGTGATCCAACGAACTCAGCGGCGGCAGCACTCAGTGGCGGCAGCGAACTCGGCGGCAACGAACTCAGCTCTTGTCGTTTAGGGTTTAGAATGAATCATATGAATTTGGAATGAATCGTTTAAAGTTAAAAAGTAACTTCAAAACCTAAAACGCTAAATCGGAAATCCATAAAATCTGTTCCCGGTGGCGCCCAAGTTATCAGGCATGAAACGTATTGATTTTTCTTAAAAACGTTTTACGATTTGTTAAATATGTATCAAAAATGGCTGAAACGTATCGTTTTTTTTAAACGGGAGGGTTTTCCCATCAAAACGCCTGAAAAACGGCTTAAAAAAATTTGAAACGTTTTGGAATCAACAAAAATGTATTTTAGCCGTTTTTTTGCCGTTTCTGGGGTGAAAACGTATCAAAAACGGAAAACAGCGTTTTGGCCCGTCAGGGAGCCGTTTCCGGTAACTCAGCCTGGAATAGATATGGGTAAACTCAACTCCTTTCTCTACTTAGGCAGTTGTTGTGATAGTGTTTTGGCAATGCGACCAATGCTCAGGTTATATCAACTAATCAGCATGCAACACTCATACTTCCTTTCGCATTCCATTGAAAGAATCAGAGGTTGAAACCAATATAACACCTCTACTCATTAGATGGCTCGGTGTTCATTTTAACACACAAAATTACCCTCCTCGTGACCTTGACTACTATTGAGAAACATCACCCTTCAGATCAACAACGTGACTGTTTAGTTATGAGTGCCTGAAATTCCCTTCTGTTAGTGGTATAGTCCCATGCGATTGATTCGATGGGTCTACTTGATTTTTGGTCGACCTCCTTGCTCTAGTAATTTGAATACTCACTTTCGTGGTGAGGTGCCTCCCGGAAGGTGAAACGGGGGATCAGATCATTGTTGACCTGATCCATGGCTTAGCAATGTCGGTAGAGTGTTTTGATGCAATCTATACCTATGGCTATAGGTTATATCCTCAATGGCCCACAGATTCACTTGCTAAAGAAAAAATATTCCACCTTCTCTCCCTGCTTAAATCGGTCCCCTTTGATGAAAGTGTTATCACCAAAAATTGATCATCTAGCCTAATTTACTAGATGGATCAATGTACACCATATACAGTCAATTTTGCCACAGTAAAATTGCTTTCATTGTGAGAAATTACTTAATAAACCACCTTTGTTAAGTAATTCATAATTAAACCCATGAAGAATAATTAAGTAAATCATTATTTATTTTATTTTCTTCTAGGAATAATTAATTAAACCATTGTTCAATTATTATTCCTTGTGATATTTGACCCAATTATGAAAAATCAAAGATAAATTATTAATTATCTTATTTTTCTCTACGAATAACTAATTAATCGCTAATTAATTATTATTCCTTGTCAAATTTGACTAAACCCCTTAGGAATAATTAAATAAATCATTATTTATTTATTATTCCTTAACCAATTTCTTGAGATGATAAATAAATCATTTATTTATTTATTATTTCTAAATAAAAGTTTAAATACATTTTCCCTCCTAACCAAATATAATAAAATATTCCAAGTGGTTATTCCAAGAATGGGGTTAATAATATTTTATTACTACTCATTATTCGAGGATAACTCAATATTTTGTTATAAATAGAGGGGTTTTCCATTCATTATTCACTTTCAATTATTTTTCGTTGTTGCACTCATTGCTGTCACTCTTATTATTTTCATTGTTGCACACTATTTCTCTGCCATTTGCGTTCCCATTAAGCTCAAACATTTTATTTGTTGGGTTTTAACATTATAGAGGAGAGAGAATCTACACAAGCTGAAGATGTTTTAGGATAGAAAATAACCCATCCCATAGAGGGGGACTAGTAAAATTTATTTGTTCCCTTCACAGGTGTTATAATAAAATATATTCTTTGTATATCTGGTTTCCATTGGATTATTGGAGTTATTACTGTTTCTTTTTGCTGTTTAACTATGATTGTGTCATAGGTCAGGACTTTGCTAGGTTTTGTTTCTATCATTTGCTACAAATCTACAATGTTTAGTAGCCATTATATTGTTCAGACTGTTTGTCATCCACAGTCTTAAGTGGGTTTTTTTCGTACATGTTTGATATGAAAACACTACAAAAAAATTGGCAACTCCATTGGTTTTTTACTTCAGATCCAGAAACTGGGGTGACCTTCAGTTTTCAAGTTAGGGTTTCTTATTTGTTCAGACTCTTAATGTTATTGACTAGCTTTCTAACCGTAGATATGTCAAATTTCTAACTTCTGCAAGTTTTCTGGTCTTTTCCGTAGGTCACAGGAACGAGCTGCGACAAAGACGGTAGTTTTTCATGAGACGGTAGTTTTAGCCCAAAAAGTGCGATCTCAAGTCTAGAGTGCATATTTCACCCCAAAAATTGAGGTAAAAAAAATGTTCAAAGCCAGTATCATAGCACCAATCAGATTTTCAGACTGGATTTCAAATTTAGTCCCCACAAGAAAGAAAACTGGTGAGATTAGGCTTTGTGTTGATCTAAGGAATTTGAATCAAGTGTCCCTCAAAGACAATTATCCCTTACCCAAAATGGATCACATTCTCCAAAGAGTGGTGGGGGATTCAAGAATCTCATTACTTGATGGATTCTCAGGCTTTAATCAGATTCTAGTCCACCCTGATGATCAGGATAAAACAACATCCACAACCCCATGGGGAACTTTCAAGTATGTCAAAATGCCTTTTGGGTTGAAAAATGCAGGAGCTACATTTCAGAGAGCAATGGATATTGCTTTTGCTAAAGAAATTCATGATTTCCTGGTTATTTACTTAGATGACCTCACACCTTTTTCAAAATCAGACCAAGAACATCTGAAATACTTGAGACAAATATTCATAACATGTAGGAAATATGGAATTTCCTTAAATCCTAAGAAGTCTCTATTTGGTTTGGAAGAGGGTAAGCTATTGGGTCATATCATTTCAAAGGATGGCATTAGAATTGATCCAGACAGAATACAAGCCATCTTGCAAATGCCCCATCCAAGAAATATTAAAGAATTACAAGCCTTCTTAGGAAAGATCAACTTTTTAAGAAGATTTATCCCAAACTTAGCAGAATTGATCAGATTGCTAAACAAAATGCTAAAAAAAGATTCTAAGGTGAAGTGGACAGTAGAAGCAAATCAAGCTTTTGAAGGTATTAAATTGGCCCTTACCCAAACCCCAGTCTTAACAAATCCTCAATTTGACAGAGAATTTATCATTTTCTCTTTTGCCTCCCAGCATACCATTGCTACTATCTTATTGCAGAAAGATGATCAAGGGAATGAAAAACCTATTGCTTTCTTTAGTAGAGCCCTTAGAGATGCACCTCTGAAATATCAGATCATGGAAAAGAAAGCTTATGCTTTGGTTAAGGCCATCAAAGACTTTAGGATTTACATCCTATACTCCCATGTTATTGCTTATGTACCAAGTGCCATTGTAAAAGACATATTGACTCAAGAAAGCTTAGAGGGCAGAAGAGGAAAATGGATTGCTAACATTTTAGAATTTGACATTGAAATAAGACCTACAAAACTGATAAAAGGGCAAGGTTTGGCTAAATTGATGTCTGAAGCAAACTTCCAAGCCTTGGATATTAACCAACTGGACAATGAACCGGAGCTGGCGACTCCAAAGATCAATGCAGCCTTTGAACAATCCCTTTGGTATTCTGATATCTGTTATATATTGCAAAACCTGTGTGCTCCCCCAGGATTGTCCAGAACCAAATCTAGATTTTTAAAAATGAAAGCTTCAAGATTTTGTGTTATAGATGGTAATTTACTATGGAAAAATCATGAAGGTATATTGCTGAATTGTTTGAATATGGATGAGACTAACAATGTTATGAAAGAATTTCATGCAGGTGATTGTGGTGGACATTTGTACTGGAAGTCCACTGTGGATAAGATATTAAGGGCAGGTTACTATTGGCCCACTCTGTTCTCTGATGTTAAAAAATTTACCACTTCATGTCACAAGTGTCAAATATTTGAGGGAAAAAGAAAGTTACTACCACTTCCCTTAAAGCCTATTGCAACAGAAAGGCCCTTTCAGCAATGGGGCTTGGATTTCATTGGGGAGATTCATCCTTCATCTTCAGGCCAACATAAATGGATCCTAACAGCCACAGATTATTTCACTAAATGGATTGAGGTTGTTCCATGTAGACAAGCAAATGATTCTACTATCATTCAGTTCCTTGAAACTAATATTCTTTCCAGATTTGGTTGTCCTGACAAGATTATCATAGACAATGCTGCTGCTTTCAGATCCAAGAAGATGGTGAACTTTTGTCACAAATTCCATATCACTTTGGGTCATTCCACTGCATACTACCCTCGAGGCAATGGTTTAGATGAATCATCTAATAAAAGTCTTATCAACATCATTAAGAAGATATTGGAAGAGAATAAGAAAAATTGGCATAAGAAGCTTGTAAATGCCTTATGGGCAGATAGGCTAACAACTAAAAGATCTATTGGGGTCAGCCCATATGAGTTGGTTTATGGAATGGAAGCCAAATTCCCTTCATCATTAGGGGTCCCTGTCATGAAGCTACTTCAAGAAAATCAAGCTGAACCAAATGACATGCAAAGAAGAATCAACCAGATAATTTGTTTACAGCAAACCAGAGATCAAGTGTACAGCAGAGTTCAAATCCTACAAGAGAAGCTGAAGAAAGCCTTTGATAGAAGAACAAAGGCTGAAGATTTTTTCATTGGTGATAAAGTGCTTAAATGGGATTCAAGAAGAGAAGACAAGGGAAAGCATGGAAAATTTGACTCCCTTTGGAGGGTTCCCTTTGTAATTCAAGCAGTACAAGGAAATAACACTTATTTCTTGAAGAATTTGGATGATTTTGTTTAGATCTCTTCGGCAAAATCACATAACCAATCTTTTGTCGACGCGTTTCGAACCAACCAGTGTGGTTCATCGTCAGGACAAGTTGAAGAACCAATCTGGATTATGCTTGATTAAATAGAGTGTGCAGAGACTCCAACAGCTATAATGCTAACGACTAATTTTGACCCAATGATCCTGGTCAACCACCAAATTCGTTAATTAATATTTCTATAAATAGCTAAATTAGGTAAATAAAGGAATTCATATGTTAATTTAAATTAGATATATTAATATCTCAAATATTAAGAGAATCCAAAATAATATTATTTAAATTATAATGGTCATTATATCTCATAATATATAATAAATAATCTATATTTAATATTACTTCAATTAATAGATCATTATTATTTTATAATTTAGTTCTTTAAAATATATCATATTTCTTATTAAACATAAAAGTTCATTAAAATAATAAGTTCTCTAAAATAATATATGTTTATTAAAAAATCTTAATAATTTATAATTTCAAACAAAGTATTAAAACATTATTATTCCTAGAACTAAGATATATTAGGTAAAGTCCAATAGCATAACTAATATTGTTGGTACATCATAATTTATCCTAATGGTCAAATAATCAATAATGGTTCAATACTTTTTAATAAGAAAATTAAAGGTAAATAAGCCCTTAGGTAAATATATTATTACCTATAGGGTTGATAAAGCCCATGATTTTTTACTAAACCTAATGGTCAAATATCTATTAATAAACATTATTTATTCAGTATTTATTCATTTCAAAAAATATATTAAAGTTCATTGCGTCATTAATATATTATTATTTTAATTATAATGTTCATTATATCTCATAATATATAATAAATAATCTCTATTCGATATTATTCCAATATTATGATAATAAATCACTATTATTTTATAATTTAGTTACACCAGGTAATTGTGTAATAATCATTTAATGGTCCATTGGTAAGTTAGATCCCTCACTATTTAGTTCTATAAAATATATCATATTTCTTATTAAATATAAAAGTTCATTAAATTAATAAGTTATATAAAATAATATATGTTTATAACAAATCTATATCTACTTAATAATTTATAATTTCAAACAAAACATTATTATCCCTAGAATTAAGATATAGTATAACGATATTGATGGTCCACTATTTATTCATGTCATTAGGTAAATATATTATTCTTTTAAGGTCTAAAAAGGGGTTTTTTTTTTAGACAATAGTTCAAGGGAAAACTCAATTCTAAGGCTATACTAGAAATAATTATAAATGTATAAATAATGAAATTATGGAAGAAATCAAATCTAAGTAAACGGGTTAAGGATAATACATTAATTCGCCCGAAACTAATTCCTAACTTATTAAAGACTTAAATTGGTGAGACTGGTCGATCTATCAATCAGCGGATTAGCGAACATTCGGCTGACTTAAGACATGGTAGGACCAAGTCCTCGGCCCTGGCTGAGCATGCGGGGAAAACTATGCATCATGTATGTATAGAGGAGGCTCAAGTCATTGCCAAAGTTGCGCATTTTCACCTTCGCAAATTTAGAGAGGCACTGGAGATCAAGAAAAGGCCGAACAATCTTAATAGGGATGATGGCTGGAAGATTAGCAGTTGCTGGGTCCCAGCCTTATCTACATAGCCTTTTGCTTTGTCTTAGGGTTTCTGCCTTCCCCCTCCTTTAATTTTTCTTATGGCAGATTTGTCCATTTATTATGGAGTGTTTAAGTCTTTAATAAGTTAGGAATTAGTTTCGGGCGAATTAATGTATTATCCTTAACCTGTTTACTTAGATTTGATTTCTTCCATAATTTCATTATTTATACATTTATAATTATTTCTAGTATAGCCTTAGAATTGAGTCTTCCCTTGAACTATTGTCTTAAAAAAACCCCTTTTTAGACCTTAAAAGAATAATATATTTACCTAATGACATGAATAAATATTGGACCATCAATATCGTTATACTATATCTTAATTCTAGGGATAATAATGTTTTGTTTGAAATTATAAATTATTAAGTAGATATAGATTTGTTATAAACATATATTATTTTATATAACTTATTAATTTAATGAACTTTTATATTTAATAAGAAATATGATATATTTTATAGAACTAAATAGTGAGGGATCTAACTTACCAATGGACCATTAAATGATTATTACACAATTCCCTGGTGTAACTAAATTATAAAATAATAGTGATTTATTATCATAATATTGGAATAATATCGAATAGAGATTATTTATTATATATTATGAGATATAATGAACATTATAATTAAAATAATAATATATTAATGACGCAATGAACTTTAATATATTTTTTGAAATGAATAAATACTGAATAAATAATGTTTATTAATAGATATTTGACCATTAGGTTTAGTAAAAAATCATGGGCTTTATCAACCCTATAGGTAATAATATATTTACCTAAGGGCTTATTTACCTTTAATTTTCTTATTAAAAAGTATTGAACCATTATTGATTATTTGACCATTAGGATAAATTATGATGTACCAACAATATTAGTTATGCTATTGGACTTTACCTAATATATCTTAGTTCTAGGAATAATAATGTTTTAATACTTTGTTTGAAATTATAAATTATTAAGATTTTTTAATAAACATATATTATTTTAGATAACTTATTATTTTAATGAACTTTTATATTTAATAAGAAATATGATATATTTTAAAGAACTAAATTATAAAATAATAATGATCTATTAATTGAAGTAATATTAAATATAGATTATTTATTATATATTATGAGATATAATGACCATTATAATTTAAATAATATTATTTTGGATTCTCTTAATATTTGAGATATTAATATATCTAATTTAAATTAACATATGAATTCCTTTATTTACCTAATTTAGCTATTTATAGAAATATTAATTAACGAATTTGGTGGTTGACCAGGATCATTGGGTCAAAATTAGCCGTTAGCATTATAGCTGTTGGAGTCTCTGCACACTTTATTTAATCAAGCATAATCCAGATTGGTTCTTCAACTTGTCCTGACGATGAACCACACTGGTTGGTTCGAAACGCGTCGACAAAATATTGGTTATGTGATTTTGCCGAAGATATCTAAACAATGTTATGGATCACAGAAGTCTAAATTCCTTAATAATTTGGATGATACTGAGGTAGAAGAGGGCCCTGTCAATGGCCGGATGTTAAAGCATTATTTTGACTACTTCCCATGTATATAACATGACTTTGCCCTGTACATTATCAGTTGTGTATAGTTTTTTCAGCATATAGATAGTTCAGCTTCACAAGTTTTGTAAATAAGCAGGAAAAGGCTTTTTACTTCAGAATTTCCCAAATGGTGGAAGATCCCAGTTTTGAAATTCAAGAAGAAAACCTTCAAGTTGTGATAATAAGTCAAGAGCAAAGGCATTCTGACCTGCTGTTCTTGGTCTTTCAAGTAGAAAAAACCATCCCCAAGTGGAGGCACTGTTAGCTACCTATACCAATAGGTTTCATTTTTCATGATTGGTAGGGGAAGTTCCAAATATGCTCTACTTTGGTGATGCAAAGATCTCATATTTTTGTGGAAAACACTGATCTACAGTTTGATGCTGTCGTACTTCTAAATGGATGATCCAACAGTCTAAGCTGGGTCATGCCATATTTCAATTTTTGTTATAGATTAGAGAAAGAAATATGTCCAAACTGTTCAATCTTGGCAGATTAGTAGTTAGGTAGAGAATGAAGGTTCCCAACTGCTTAATCTGGGGCCTTGGAAGTAATAAGGCTAGCCTTAGATAGAAAATCAAAAGAAAATGCAAAAAGAAAAGAAAGAGAGCAATTGAGGGTTTGCCAGTCTAAGTGCACCCTCCCTGAAGTAATAAAAAATGCTAGGCAATAGAATGGGTAGGTAGATGGGGTTGCAGAAGCATGATTTCTTTCATATCACTGGCCTAAGCAAAGGAAACACATGGTGGCCAGTGCAGATCTTCCTATTCAGCATTTTTGTAGCAGCAAAGTGAAGCATGTCTAATTTCCCAATCATTCCCTATCAAACTTCTTTCTAACATCCCACTATCACCTTTGTTCATAACAGAAATCAAACTCATTTGTTGATTCTTGTTATATAGAAGAGCCACATTTCTTGTGTAAAAATCTTTTTCATTTTGATCTACTCTCAAAACTAAGTTTGTTCCCTAAAAACTTAGTGTCTACTACCTCTCATCTATATCTCCTTCCCATATTAACTACTAACCATATTATTACTTAACTCCCTATGTTCCCCTTTTCCCTATTATTATATCACTATTGTATATAAAAAACCCCAAAAATATGTATATACCCCTTCCCCTAGGCAATATAGCCTTATAGCTCCAAAAGGTCAGAGCGCAAAGAAATTGAAGCGCGAAAGGCAAAATAGTGCTAAAACTATGTCTCAGGATTAAATCAAGATCTGCTTGGTTTAACAGCCCTAAGCGCGTTTTATTAATCAAATGTCCAAAAACCCATTTTGTCCACAAAACATTGCAAAAACCCAAAACCCGCCTATGGCTAAAGTTCCGCCCTGGCGCGCATTCCCAGAAAAAATAATTCTTTATTATCCGCTCCCCGCCGTATTGTCCGATCAGATCTGCGCCCCGTCGACCGTCGGATCTGGGCCCCCCCATCCGACGGCTCTCTGCAATATCGGGATGCCTCCGGTGGCAGTACTTTAGCGCCCGAAAATGTCAGAAAGATGACGTAGGGCGCTGGACACGCGTCTCAATTTGATTGTATCGGGCGGCTTCCTGCCAAAACCGCGCCCGTACCTTAAGTGGTCCGATATTACCGCTTACCGCCTTCTGTTTACCGCCCGCCAAGTCGCCTTTACGTCACCTCCACTTCATTGCCGAGTCAACACCACATCAGCGCCCAACCCGCCATCGCTCCGAGCTATCTGCCACGTCCCCTGTCCACATGGACCACTCACAGACCGCCACATCATCATTTCGTACCTGATCCCACCTATGACATCATGCTGACATCATCCGATGAAAAGGCACCAAAGGCCAAATTTTCCATATTTTTTCCCAAAATCACGTTTTTCGCGTTTTTTGCAAAAGAGTCTGTTGTGCCTCCTGCATGAAATTTCATGTCGTTCTCGCCGCCAACCTGCAGAAACTGATTCAAAGCCGTGGCCGCCCAGAATTTAGCTTGGATAAGCCTCCACCCATCGCGCCGTGACCAGGTATTTACCAATTCTTCCTGCACCTGGTTCAGTTTGTTCTTTACTGTAAAAGACGCTCGGAACTTCCATTTTCTCCTGAAACTCAAGCTTCCTCGTCTGGCAAGTGACTCAATTTCTCCCAAGAGTGACCAATTGTGCCCCTTTTATGCCAGACTACCCTGTTTTCAGTGTAAATCCTTTTTTACCTCAAATTCGCCGCACAAGGTCGCATTTGCCTACATTCCTAAGTGAAATTCTGCTTGAAGAGCACCAAAAACATGGAGACACTAGTAGCTCTAAACATTGCACCTTTAAATGCCCCACACAGAGAGCTAGAGTGGCTGCCCCTGGCTGATAGAGACTACCAGATGGCAGAGGTAATCCCAGATTACAACAGATACCATATTCATTTAATCAATGAGCTAAAAACCAAACATCTCAATGGAATTGATATTCTAGGGATTTGGGACTCTTATTTGCCCATTTTCAATCTTCCTCAAGTCAATGTCTTCCCAGATTTAATCCATCAATGCAGTGCTAACTACGATCCATGTCAGAGAGTTGTTCTCAGTCCCTCAGGCTCAGTCTTGTTCTATGTCACCCCTGAGGCTATAAATCGAATGCTGCACTTCCATACTGCAAAGCCATTGACTCCTCTATCCATGATGTAGTTGATAGACCAAGGAGGCAAACTCTCCAGTGCCCAAATCATAAAGATTAATCAATTATTCATTCAATCAAGCTCTCAAACTGTGAAATCTCCTCCTATCTCACATGTATATCTCAATGAGTTGGGCAGGATTCTTGTGGATTTGATCAGTTATATCCTGGGTTACAGGTCAACTGAGTATGTTGATGAAACCATTCTGGTTATGATGTCTGTCTTCTCCCCTGGAAATCCTCCTTCGGTTCACTATGATTATGCTACATTCATTGCCAACAAAATTCACGAGCAGTTGATGAATTTAGAGAGGGAAAGGGTGTTTAGATACACCTCTTACATCTATCACTTGTTCCTATTTAATCAGCCCGACAGCTTCCCTGTTACTCTCAAGAAGTTTGATACCCAGGGGAACCAAAGGTCTATGGTATTTTGGTCTTCAATCTTTCATAACACATCTTTTTCACCATATAGCTACTGTGAATTCATAGACCTTTTCATCCATCCAGCCATGTCCTTGGTGTTGATTTCTCCTCCTCCGAGATTGACAGATGAGATTCAAAGAATCCTCCAGCTCTCAAAGGCCTACAGCATTGGGGATTGGTACTTCTACCAACACCATACAGTGATCAGGATATATGGTTGTGAGTTAGCCCCATACAGGCTACCAAGATATGTCCCTATGAGACTTTTTGCTTTAGAATATTTCAGACAGTTTGGAAATGCAGACATGATCCATTTCCACAGCAAAAATAAAAAGGCACAGCTCAAAGTCAAAAACCAGCTAGGCCCATTTATTTATAACAAAAGAGAAGAGGCATGGCAAGAAGCAAATAAGATCCTGAAGTGCCTCGAGTTGCAAACCAGTTTCCTCTGGTTACCCTATGACCCTAATCACTTCATTAGTCTTAGAAGGGTCAAATATAAATTGGCTAGCTATGATCATCTCAGGTTACCACATATTGAAAAATATGCCAATCAATTAGAATGGAAAGAGGGCACCCTAGAAGAGGCAAGTTCTAAAGAGGAAATAGCACAAAAAGCAGCAAAGAAACTTGAGAAGGAAGCTGACTTGGAATATTGTGGACAGGTTTCTTCTTTTCATCATACTCAACTTGGAGCAACTGCCTCATCTTCTACAACTCCCCAACAAGAAGCTCAAACCACTACTCTAGCAGCTAGCACAGATAAGGGGAAGGAAATGGAGCAGGAGCAGACACTCCCAACAGCAGAACAACATAAAGAACAAACAGAACAACAAGAAGAAATGGCTGAGGCCCCTGTATCCACAGAGCAACAGGTTCAAGAAAGTGTGCCTCCAAGGCAGGAAATAGCAGTGGAGACCTCGGTGCTCCAAACCCCGATAAATGAAGAGAGAGCCAGGAAGAGGGACAGATAGCAAGAAACTCCCCTTACTACATCAGCAAGTCAACAAGGGGAGAAAAGGCAAAGGCTAAACCCTTTTTCTGAAGAAGAGATGCCTATTGGACCATCCATGGGTATAGGCCCCCCTAGTACTGAAGCATCAGCCAGTTCTTTCCAGCAGGACCACTTGGAGGAGAGGTCAGCTCCTCAAGCCAGCAAAGGAGGGCAGAGTCTGGAATCAAAAAGAAATTTATGGATATAAAAGCTAGGAATGAGCCAGTCAGAATCCAGCTTTACAATAATTTGCTCAAGATGGCTCCCACCAATCAACAGAGGCTCATGTCAGCATATGACATTGCAGAAGGGAAGATGACTATGAGCCATTTCATGCCTGCCATGTTGCAGCCACAGTCAGCTGCAGATTACATCAGAACCAACCTAGAAGTGTTTGCAAAAGACATCCACCCAATGGACCAAATAGAGCTACATAAACAAACGGGTGAGATGGTCTACTCTACTCTTGCAGATAAAACACTTCTAGCACACAAACTGCAAAATTCTCTCCATAATACTACTGCCCAACTAGAATTGGAGAAAGCTTCTTCTCAAGCCAAAGACAACAGGATTAAGTCTTTGGAAGATATCATCATAGAGCTTGGGCATGACCCAAGTGATCCCAAAGCTGTGTAGGCGCTAATGAAGAAAAAAGATGAAGATATATCAGCTTTGAGGAAGATGGTCAAACTTCCAGGGACCCTTCACCCCCAAACAGAAGATGTTGCTCAGTAGAGAAAGGATCAAGATGTAGTGGCCATGCTATTGACATTACACAAACAATTGGTAGAAACAGAAGGACGATTGGTAGCAACAGAGGGTGCATTAGAGGCAGCCCTAAAACAAAAACAAGGAGAGCAGATACCTCAACCCTCTTAGCCAGTAATAAATCTTGAGGAGCCTCCTCAAATTATAAGTCCTCCCCTGGTACAAACAAAAGAAGCAAGTGCCTCAATTGCTGAGCCTCAAGCCACAGAAAAGGAAGCAGCAACAGAGCAGGTCCCAGGCCTTGGTATGCGAGATATGATGAAGGAGCTGTGAGCTCTGGAAACCCAAATCATTGAGCTGAAGGATGCCAAAGAAAAGCTGGCCCAGCTGGACAAGAAATATGACAAATCTAAGTAGCAAGTGGCAGAAAGGACCAGGGAAGTTAGGGCACTAGAAAGAAGGATCAAAGAGCTTGAAAAGGAGTTGACCATGAGCAGGGTCATAAATGAGGTCAAGAAGATCCTGTGGGCTAAGATTGGCCAGTCAATCACAGATCAGTGGCAATACATAGAGACAATTCATGAGCAAATGGATCTGCTGAACAGGGCTCATACTGAAAGTCAAAGGGCTAGAGCCTCTCTGGGAAGTATGCCTGATATTGCTACCAGGATGATCAACATCCTGAATAATAGAATTGGCCTTCAATTGGCAACAATGGGTATCAGGGATATGACTGATACAATTTTGTTAATCAAAAGGGTGCTCACCCTAAGGAACTATGTGCAGACATTAGAAAGAAAGTGCCAAGATATTCAAGTAGAGGTCAATGCTTTTGCCACCAAAATCACAGCATTACATGGCAGAGGGCTTCCCATCCTAGTGACCAGTGCAGGAAGGCTGTTGTCCCATGAGCAGTATGCTAAAAGGGTCAACAATTATGCAGTTAATCAGTTGACAGCTACAGCAAGCAGTCCAGAAGGAGCTAGGCCACCATCAGGGCAAGAGATTTATGATAAATTAGAGAATTTATTCTTCATTGAACATGAAATTAAGCACCTTTTTGAAGTGCCCCCTAATTATTATAAGTATACAGAGGCAGATGAGACCTTAATCAAGATGCAGAGACATCAAATGGCCACTGAAGAGTGGTGGATGAATATGATTAAAACTTTGCTTTAAATCAAGTCTAAATTTTGGTCTAAAAATTTATTCACAGCAACAAGAAAACAGTGGGATGAGGTGGATAGTGGCTATGCACAGCTTGAGCATCACAGATGAGCTGTCCAAATACAGTAGTTCCCTGACGCGGTAGCATAAAGGCAAAGACAATTGAAATCACCGCAAAGGAGCTCAGATGGCCCATAAACCCAAAAGTCAAGAATTTCTGACAAACAGCAAGCAGCTGTTGTATATTTATTTAAGTAGCTTTTAATTTTGTAAGAAATATCTTAGAAAGTTGGTAAGAGCAGTTATTGTGCAATAACTCATTGTTGAGATATTTTTGTGATATTTTGTATATATGCACCCCCACATAGCTTATTGGGGGTATTTGTTGCTCGGTTGTTCAAGAGAACTCGGCTGTATATCCTCTAAAAGATATAATGCAAAGGAGCTGTTGGTTTCCAAAAAAATGAGTTTGGCTTGGACATGATGTGATGAAACTATTGACTGCTACAGGATTCTCGTGTTATGGCGTGATACAATAAGTGTTTTCTAACTGTATTTGTGTTTCATTTCTTGCATAATCTATCTGTGATGTATGGTGATTAGTCTTGGTAGAAAAGAAAAAGAATAGTTCAGGATTTGTCCACTAAAAACACCCTAAACTCAATCTTTACTACTAAATATGTTTTCTCCAGGGTTAGCTGCAACTATGGAATTCTTAAATGCTCCTATTTTCTCTAATCACATGATAAGTCTTTATTCAGTAATTCTCTCTTGCTGCTGATTAGGATTTGTCTGTTATTCCCTGTTGCACTGTGAAAGAACTCTTAACTGCCTTTTACTGGTGTAATTTATACTGTTTCTTTTCTAAAAATCAAAGTTTGTATCATGAATACCCATCTAGCCCTGCAGTGAACCTCTCTTTATCACAGATATCAAATGATATTCATTTCTGGACTCCACATGCCCAATGAATTGAATTCTCTTTGATACTTGCATTACCTTCTTTGAACAATAGCCGACAAACAAAATTCAAACAAAACTCTCACCTCATAACTAGCCTAAAATCTTCAAAAAACAAAGTTAAATCTAAAAAGAGAGAGCCCTCTCTGATTACAGGTAGGCTAGAACCTGTAATCCAAAGCTTGGTTAGTGGTTACCCCGGCCGTATTCCCTCAGGAGTCAAAGGGAACAACCTAGGTGTTAACACTCCCGATGCATTACTGACGATGGTGCATCCACCTATGTGATGTCCACTACCATTTGGAAAAAACTTTAGTCACCTGAGTTGTCCCCCTCCACCATCACTTTGCATGCTTCGGAGAGACACTCCTCCTAGCCTCTTAGCATGTATCACAACTATCCAGTGACCCTTGCAGGCAATATTGTCCATGTAGATATTGAGGTTATTGATGCCACTTTAGATTACAACATTCTCTTGGTTCGTAGTTACACATATGCCATGTTAGCTATTGCATCTATGGTTTTCAACAAGATGTGCTTCCCCCATGAAGGGAAGATTGTTACCATAGATTAGTTGACTCACTACGAGCCAGCATCCGTGACGTCCCCTGAGTCCATTATCTCATTAGTGTTAGATAAGAAGTCTTCAACTCCTCTCACTGGTGTTTTACCGAGAGTCTATAAAGATTCCTCATTGTTGGGTTCTTTCCCTGGTCCTCCCCCTCTCATCTTAGAGCCTAAATCTTTCAGCATCATGGGTTATCCTCAAGCAGTCTGGTACATTCAATCCACAATTAACTCCTCCGCATAGTGCGGTTACCATACCAGTTGAACCATCTAGATCCACCCCCCAGGACCTCCTCCATTTGTGGGTGCCTCTCCTATCTTCTCCCATGAACTGTTCCTTTAGGTCTCAACCATCCAAGAGTTGTTCCGCCGGGACATTACCTTGCAGGCCAGATACCTTTCTTATTTCCCCCTCCCACAATATTTTATGTCCTTGTCATGGCTTCATTGGTCCTTCCTAACATGACTTTACGGATCCCTGTATGGTACATTGATCCCCCTACAAGCATTCTTCTTGGTCAGTTAAGACCTTATCATGCTCTGACCCTAGTTCAACTGGTCACTATGGCCCCTACCACTACTTTAGTTCCATCACAGCCTTAAGAGAAACCCACTCCTTTTTTGAAAGCATCTAGATAGGGGGAAAAAGCTAAGAGGAAATAGTGTAAGGACAAGCCTCCCCAACCTCCTCCACTCCCCAAGGCTCCAAACTCATCACCTCTGTGCGCTTTGTGTAAAGTTGTGGGGCACGTGACCAATAATTGTCCTGAGCTTCCTTATCTCAAACCTTTGGTTCATGAAACGTTCCTTGAGTCAAATTCCCTAAATTCCATATTAACTTACTGGGTCCACCTAAGAAACTCAAAACGTTACGAAAAATCACCCTTGTGCCCTGTGTGATCATCATGGTGACTACTCCCATTGTTGCCCTCATCTCAATGAATTTTGTGATTTCCTTAAGGCACTTCGCCAATACAAGACCACTCATAATGGATCACCTTCTCCTCTTCCTATGGATTTTTGCACCAATAGTAAACCAGAATAGGGGGAATCCAGTCCCACCATCATGATCCCTTCCCCAGATGTCGAGATGACAGATGCAACAGGCCATATCCTTTACTTGTCGTCATCCTTGAGTTCTTCATAGGCAATCATTTCTGAGGTTTTTGAGCATGCTTCTATTCAACCTCTTTTGATAGAATCCCAGGTCTCAAAATACACAGATCCTTCATCTACTATCTCGTCATCTACCATTCCATATGATGTGTATGTGAACATTCTTTCTCAGGCTGATGCACTAGGTACCACGCCGTATGATGTAGTCAATATCTGTCTCGCCCGCTCATATTCCATTTTGATGAGGACATCATGGAAGCTATGTCTACCCCTAATTACCCTTGTACTTAGGCAAGGGGGAATATTTTCTGGAGCATTCTAAAGGCCATTTCCTTCCTAACAATCCCAATGCAATCTAGCTAAAGAAATTTTTCTGATAGCTTATCTCTTTGATTTGCATGTCTTTATTTCTATCATGAAGTTACGTAGGATGCATCATCTCATCTATCGTCTTTTGCACCTTTCAGGTGGATCCATCATCCACACCATATATTGGTCTTGTTGATGGTGCAAGTTGCTTCTCCAGGAATATAGCCTCGACAACCTGGGCCATTTTTACCCCCTTGCATACATTAGACCTTTCGAACGACATGTGCATTGGATCTGCCACCAATAACCAAGCCAAATATGATGCAGTGATAGGTTTGTTAGTCTATTCCCTTTCTCATCACATCCTTCATCTTCATGTTTGTTTATATTCCTTGCTACTTGTCATGCAATTGAATGGTGTGTATCATGTGGATAACCAAGTCATATTTAGGAAATATCTACGTGTTAAGTTGTTGGTATGTGAATTTGAAACCATTACTTTTAGTCAAGTTCCTAGAGCCCAAAATAACTATGTAGATACCATTGCAAATAACATTCTAGGTTGGCATTTATCACATGTATACCACAGAAGACAACCATAAACAAAACACATGGCAAACCATCATCATCATATAAAAATGCATATTAAATCATACTATGTATCATATAAGTGTTCGGAGCCCATAGCTCTAAATACATCTGACATGCCCATAACATCTTACAAAAATCAAAATCAAAGGGACCCACATGTCCACATATCTAGTCACTATCCGAAGGATCACGCACCAAAGGCTCTGCCCCACCTGCATGTAGATCACGTACTACATGACCAACCATCACCATGCGCCGCATGATACCTCACCACCGTAAGGGAAGGCCATTACACTCATATATGTATCAATCATCTAGCTCATGCCATCTGCGCTCAGAAACTCTGGTCAAGAGTACCCCACATCTACGGTGTAGATAAACAAGTAGCACACTATCCTCTGGACCGTGACAAGATGACGATGTTCCCCAATCTGTAGCCACAGGCATTGCGGCTCGTCCTACATTTCTTGCCGGTTTTACCAGTGCTATGTCTGAATACCACATATTTTACACTTTGTACCATATACATGTGATAAAAATATGAAATGCACCATAAAAATAGCAACTTAGGATCTCCCCATGCTTGCCTGAGCGAAAGTGGCAAGTCAGGATCTCCCTGATAGTTCATCCTGCTATAAGTATAATCGTCAATCTAGAGGGGCATCTAATCTCAATGTGCAAAAAACGCAGGTTGGAACACCCGTTTGACTCCCTGTCCTCATCTATATAGTAGCTACCCCCAATGGCAGATCTTGGACTCCTGTGGGCCCCCATATCAGATCTATACATGAGGAAGGATGGTGGGTATCTTCTCAAAGAAGAATTTGCACAATAGTGTACCAAAAACATAGTCATGGCTCACACGCATAGACTTACCTATCATTTCACTGACGATAGCATCATCTCAGCCCACCCATAGTAGTTCCTAGCCAAAACACTCTCAACCAGCATCATCTGCCAACCAATGATGTGGTTGAACACATGGCTGCCCAAGACCTGTAGCACGGCTGTGGAAACAACCTATGTCTCTAGCTAGTCTAAATCACCAATCGGGATAGTCGTGCCCTTCACATGCACATCCTATGGACAATGGTGCTCCACAAACTTTGTAATGTTCCTCCCATAAGGAAACACCATATGTATATCCCCCACCACTCTGAGGGGAGGGAGTCCAGTGAAGAAATAAATATACTATAATGTGAGCTCAATATTGTGCCCCTACACGACAAATACCTCATGGTCTGGATCCCAATAGCAAGGGCTCACCTACCCTCATCAATGGGTTCTCTAGCACTTGAGAACCCCATAGCGAGCCAATGCCCCTCGAACCCCCTGATCCATCTGAATCTCGGATCGGAGGGTATCCAAGTCTCACTCACACCAGTTGATTTTTAGCTCTGCCATGCCTGCAAAACACCACATGTCTTATCAGTTGAGAGAAGAAAACACTGATCTACACTAATCAACCTACAACCCCCACCAAGCGAGCAAATCACCCCTCTTTTCATACCCAAATCACAGTTTTATGCCCAGAAAGTGTGAGCTCACAGGCTTTCACATGTTTTGTGCGATCCAAATTGCATTTCTAGGCATAAAAAGTGTGATTAGACTGTGAAGAGGAGCAAGGGTCTCCTAGGGAGCTGTCAGGAGCCAAAAATCAGGAAATAAATAACTGAAATTGAAGAGATGAGTAAGGCCACCTACCTGAAAGTCACAGATCCTGATTCTGATGGTCGGTTTGTCCGCTATGATCTCCACAAGATTTAGGGCCTTTTCCTCCTCTCCAAATTTACCACAACTCACTTAAAAAATGAATTCCAATTGGAGGGAAAATGTCCTTTCATAGAAAAATCCACAATTTTTCTGTCGCCCACTTTGACCAAACGGTAGCTCAGCTTGACGAACCATCAACATCATTGGAAATCTCTCATCGAGTACTATAATGAGTCTTTCTCAGTTTTGGATGATTTGAAACTTCACTAGCAAGCCATTTTTCCAAGAAGGGTCACTTCGTTGCCTCTCAAAATTGGATTTCTTCATATGCAATGCTTGTAATTTGCAGACCACCTTCCCTTGGAACTTGTCATCTCAAGTGTCAATTTTCATCATGTGTAACCATCATTTACTCATTTTTTCATGGTCCCCACCGAGCGTAGTCTGTGTGGTAGTGTCATCTAGTCACCCTTGTTCAGAGCATCCGCGATGAGTCACCCTTGCATCCATGGAGTCTGTTTCATATCCCATTATATCATATCACAGTATTCCATCCATATTTTGATACCGTTCATCCCGTCTTGCCCATTTTGGCCTCCAGTCATACTGTCCACATCCCATCCGGAGTTGAGTCAGTTGCTGCCAGGTCAACCATGCACTTTATGCTCTGACAAGGGAAGTCATCTATTTGTCCCTCAATCCCTCATTTTCCATTATACCTAGTGTCAGTCCATCAGTCACATTACTATTTTCCCTCATACCTTAGTTGAGGATCCTCATTGCCTCACCTATCATGGGCCCTATTTTTTTGACATCAGCTCATTTATTCTATAAGAACAACCTAGACGACGGTGTATCTTGGTTCCAGCTTCCATTCTTGTTTGGTACTTTGGATCGAGTAGAGGGACTCATTATTTCCATTTTACTTGGTTGTTTCATGTTCGTGATCCATACACTCGATGGTCTAGTGATGCAACAGATTGTACGAGTGGTTCCTAGGTGTGCGTGAGATGTTTGAGACCTCATGAGGGGGTGGCACTTCAGGTAGCCCCCCACATGCTCGGATGCATTCCTATTATGCTATAGCCTTAGATGCAGTTCCTTAAATATAATGGGTTTGGTTCCTACCAATCACAGTGTTCATAGCATGCACATCTCCTTCAGATGATCCATTTAGTTTTGCAGATCCCTTCCTTGTTCAACAGGGCTTCTTTGGTTGTTCTACCCTCCCTCCAACCCATTTTTTGAGGGAAGGGCCATTATATCTCATGTAATCAGTTCATATTATATTCAATCCTGGCTCATATTTTTCTAGGTGAATTATATATATGGAAAACATTGTATTATTTTCTGACTCAGTTATGCCAACATGTCATGTACCATTCAGCATGTACTTCATTGCACAGTTTGATGTTTCTCAGCACACCATTATTTTTGTACTAAGTTATCTCGGTGTGTATATGTATGCCTCCCCCGCCTCATTAAGGTCTGGTACCACAACATAAAAGGTGACTTGCATTGGTCTTGCCCCCTCTATCCCTATCCTCTTACTTTAGTTGTATTGGTCTCTCTCTCTCTCTCTCCACTTTGTTGTGTAGTGATTGTGTCTTTACAACACAGTTCGGTCATATGTTTTCCTCCTAACACTCGTACGTTGGGGGGAATCTATTATCACCAAAATATTGATCATCTAGCCTAATTTACTAGATGGATCGAACTACACCATGTAAAGTGAATTTTACAATAGTAAAATTTCTTTCACTGTGAAAAATTACTTAATAAACCACCTTTGTTAAGTAATTTATAATTAAACTCATGCAGAATAATTAAGTAAATCACTATTTATTTGATTTCCTTCTAGATATCAATAATTAAACCGTTGTTCAATTATTATTCCTTGTCATATTTGACCCAATTATGAAGAATCAACAAATAAATTATTAATTATCTTATTTTTCTCTAGGAATAATTAATTATTATTCCTTTTCAAATTTGAAAAATCCCTTGGGAATAATTAAACAAATCATTATTTCTTTATTATTCCTTAACCAATTTGTTGAGATGATAAATAAATCATTTATTTATTTATTATTTCTAAATAAAAGTTTAAATATTTTTTCCCTCCTAACCAAATACAATAAAATATTCCAAGTGGTTATTCCAAGAATGGGGTTAATAATATTTTATTATTGCTCATTATTCAAGGATAACTCAATATTTTGTTATAAATAGAGGGGTTTTCCATTCATTATTCACTTTTGACTATTTTCATTGTTGCACTCACTACTGTAACTCTGATTATTTTCATTGATGCACTCCATTTCTCTGCCATTTGAGTTACCATTAAGCTCTAACATTTTATTTATTGGGTTTTAACATTATAGAGGAGAGAGACTCTAAAGAAGATGAAGATGTTTGAGGATAGCCAAGAACCCATCCCATAGCGAGGGACAGGTAACATTTATTTGTTCCCTTCACAGGTGTTATAATAAAATCTATTCTTTGTATATATAGTTTCCATTGGATTATTTGAGTTATGGCAATTTCTTTTTGTTGTTTAACTATGATTGTGGCATAAATTAGGACTTTTATAGGTTTTGTTTCTATCATTTGTTGCAGATCTAGAATTTTTAGCAGCCATTTATATTATTGATATTGTTTATCATCCACAGCCTTAAGTGGGTTCTTTTCGTACATATTTGAGAAGAAAACACAACAAGAGAAAGAATTCTGGAAAATGCGTGGATCAAAAACCCTTGAAACCCTCAGTCTTTGGAAAAGAAATGTGGCCTCCAAGTTATCAATCTCCAAGTTTGGCTATGGGTTCAACCTCAGTGCTAGGATGAGCTTGATTAAGCAATTTATATTCTTCCTTGGGACCAAGTTTAGAAGCTCGACCTTCCAACCTTTGCAATTTGACCTCTTTTACCTCCAATGAAATCAATCCACGATTATTTCAAGGAGAAACTTTAGATCTATGAGCAAGTTAAAAGTGGCATCGAAAGGTAGGGTCTCCTCCTTAGATTTAAATTATCCAGCCTCTTTCCAATATAGATTACAAAAATATATTCATACCATTGATCTTGAAATGAAACTGATATAATCTGATATGATATTTGTGCTTAGAATTTAGCATTTGAACCCTTGGTGTTTGACCCTCTAAAAGGAGATGAACTCTTCCATTGGATTTTTATAGACCTGTAATCAAATTATAGTCAAAATGGTAGTACTTCCTACAACAAATCTCATAGCCTTGCAATACAATTGAAAAGAGACCCTCAAATATGATAGGGGTTCAATCTCGACCCCATAAACTTGAATGGATAAATATGGTAGAGCAGACCTAGGTCCAATCTAAAAATTTGGCAAAGTAATAATTTCTCTTTTGTTTGCAATAAAATAATAACTGTCAAAATAATGCAAAAAATTAACCTTCCAATCAACCAAAAAATAGAACCAACTAGGATGATATGAAATACCACCGAAGATGGAAATGTTGGATAGGGTAAGCATAAATTCCACCAATGTTCCCTACATGAAACCTCTGAATAACCCTGCAAATAATTTAGAATTTTCCAAGAAAATCCTCAGGCTAGCGGGAAAGCTCTGATACCACTGTAATTTCCCAATCATCAAAATTTTAATCAGTTTTGGTACATTGTAGGTGTTCTAATAAAATTCTTGTAGTAAAAACATCGAACATAATAAAGATCTGAGAATGCAACATCTTATTTATGTAAATAAATATAAACAAAATTACATGCCCACAGAAGCATTACTAGAGCTTGTGCCTTGGCATGTATGGCTTCCCATCAACAGAGAAATTAAAGATGCTAAAGCACAATATTAGATCCTCGATGGATCCACTAGAGAAATTACTCCCATGGGGTTTTCGTCCTTGGGAGCAACTCGAACTTGCCTTGACAAGCTCTCAACAAAATAAAAATAGATAAATAACTCTTAATGATTACATTGTTAGGCTCCTATCCCCTTTTATATGCTTCATTGAATCTCTAGGGACTTTATTTTATTGTTTTTGCTCGAAAAACGAAGGCAAATACCATGGGTCAATGCCATGGGCAACTACCATGATAAATACCATGGGTAGACTCCGTCCACATTAACCATATCCACAAAAAAAGAATATTACAAATCGATCGCTTCTTATTTAGTCTAAGAAGTTTATGTTTAGGAATTCCCCAAGATCCATAGAAGCAAAAACTTAATAGAAATTACTCATCAACACCACAAAGTATGTTATTTTTATTGAGAATATTGAGCACATGGAAAGATGCTTGTTAAAGTGGATGTTAGAGAAATCCCTAATGCATAGGTCTAACAATAACAAGAATTGTGTTACCTTTTGGGTAATTTTATTAAGAATCCTAACTATGTCTTAAAAATGTAGCTCAGGCATTAAATTTAAACGATATTCCTTATTGATTTTTGGATTGGGATGAGAGAGAGATAGGAGATATTGTATCTTTTCCATACATAATGTCTCTTTCATAAATTAAATGGACAACCTTCCTTCCTTAATTCTTCATGAGAAACCATCCTTCCACGAGGCATTAAGGCCATTTCTAGACAAGTAAGGCCACCTACTAAGTCATAGATTCGAAATCCAACGACTCTTCTACGAGCTGACCAAGATTTAGTACCTCTTATTCTTCTCTAAATTCTCCAACAAATCAATGTAAAAATGAATTGGAATTGGGGGCAAGAAGCCCTTTTATAGGAAAAGCTATAATTTTTTTGGCCATTAGGAGTAAATGGTAGCTCGGTTTGACAAACCGTCAACACTGTTGGAATTCTCTCACCGATCTCTACAATGGGTCTCCATGTTTCTCGTAATTTGAAACTTCACCACAAAGCCATTTTTTCCATGAGGTCTCACTTTTGCGCATTAAATCAAATCTCTTAATATGAGTCACATGTACTCTTGTACCACTTTTCCTTTGAACTTTTGGAATTATGAGTCGAGTTCTATCATAAGTAATCAATATTTACTCATTCTATTATGGTGCGCTATGAGCCTTTCCCATGTGCAAGCATCATATAGTCACCTTTCTTCAAAGCATTAGAGATGAGTCACCCCTACATCTATGGAGTTTGTTCAAAGTCCAATCGAGTCCTGGTACAATATATTGTCCATCTATGTGTTGCATTCATCCCATTTTTCTTATATTTGACCTCCATCTATCCTCATGTGCCTTTGAAAATCCTCCAGTTCAACCTTGCATGTTATGCTCTGACAAGGTAAATCATAACTCCACGAGTCCCCATATCTTCCAATTATCATCCCTGGTGTTAGTCGTTATTAGCCGTAATACTATGATCCTTGTGCCTTTGTTGAGGATTCATAACTGCCTAAACTCTGATGGGCCTGCTTTTGTTAACATCAACACATTTATTCTAGGAGAGTAGTCTAGAGGATGATGTACATTGGTTTCATCTTTCATCCTTTCTTAGTTCCTCTAATCAAGCAAAGTGAATCATTATTTCCCTTTTACTTGGTTTTTTTTTGCATGCTCAAATTCAACTCATTATCACACGATCAAGAAACATACACTTGGTGGTTTTTGTGATCTAGCATATTTTCCTAGATTTTCTGAGGTGTGTGTGAGATGTTCTAGACCTCATGAGGGGATGTCCCTTTAGGTAGCCCCTCACATACCTGAATGTCAGAAAATTATGATCTAGCCTCATAAGAAGTTATTTTTATTTGAATGGATTTGTTTCTGCCAATTGCATAACTCACAACATGAACCTCTATTTAAAATGGTCCATTGAGATATTTAAATACCTCTCCTATTCATCAGGGCTTCATTGGTTGTGATCTCCCCTGCCTTATTGAGATCTTGTACTCATCAATAAAGGAAAATTTTATCTCACAGGTAGGTTTCACCCCCTCCAACTTCACTCCTTCCTATTACTTGAGTGATCTCTCTCTATCCCTATGACTTCCCTTCAGTGTTTTGTGAAAGTGAAGCTACAACATGTTTCCATCATACAATGTGCTCCTCAAACTCTTATGTTGGGCAACAATCTGTTATCACCCAAAAAATGATCACCTAGTCATCTATTACTAGGTTCATCAAAATGCACCATGTAGGATAGGTTTTTACATATTAAGACTTTCTTTTACCTTAGGCAATAATTTAGTGAACCAATTTCCTAAAGTATGTGGTTGCATTCCAAACTACTACATGGAGGGGAATTTTAAGACAAGTTTTTAAGACAAAATAAATCTTTTGTCTTAAAATTGTCAATATGATGCACTAGTAAAAAAGGTGAAGGATTAGGGGTTCGTCTTTACACTATCTATGGTTTCTTCGAGAAGTAGAGTGATGGAGGTTGACAACAACTAATGGGATTTAAGGCGATGGAGGCTGAAAACAGATGTGTGCATTGTGAGAGGAGAGATGGAGGCATTTTCAAAGAATGTTAATGGGTGGTAACATATTTGGAGTACGTTTCGGGGTCTCCATCGATTGTGTTTTAATATGTGTTTTTTTACCGTTTTATTTATTTTGAACGCTACTTATATACATTGGTTGTTGTTATTACAAAAATTTTGTGCTAGATTGGCAACATGGATTAGATTCACTTGAAGGATTGTTGAAAAATGTGGCAAGAAATTCTCAATTTGATTTTGCCTTGATTAAATTGAGAAAATTTGAATTTCCACAGCAGCAGACAACTTGGATGCAATTAGCTTGTATGACATGGTTTGTGTCAACCATTTTACTCAATCAATTTGAGTTGGAGGAGTTAGAGTTCAGTTAAGCATGTGTGATTTATAATTTGTAGTAGTCAAAGTCAATTATCTCAAGTTTTTTTCAGTTAAACTAGGTCTAATTGTTGGAGGAACTAGTGGAAGGCTAGTTCTGCGGTGAGACTTCAGTCAAATGCAATGATAATCTAGTTAAGTGATCAATCATCCCAAAATTGCTAGTGCATGCAAACAATTCGAGTCCCCCGGCTATGGTGGAGATTCCAAGGTAGTTTAATATTAGTTGTAGACTAGTCTTGAGCGTATAGGTGTTGCATGTAGTCACATGATAAACCTTAGGAATTATGCAATCCATTTTGGAAAAAAACCTAAATAATAGGGGCCTAATTTCTCAAGGAATTGCACAAGGAAATAGGGGCTCAATCAGAGGTAGAAATTGACAAAGTTTGGGTTTGAGCTTCTTAGTGAGAAGAGGGATAGGTTATTCACTTACGAGTTGTGCATAGTTGAGTAAATAAATTGTAATACATCTATATTCATAAGATTGATGCAAGAAGGCATTGGAGTTATTAGAAGATTGCTTTCGCCACGAAAAATATTGTGTGCATGTAATTTATTTCTTATTGCATGTTTGAATTTTTTGTTCTAAATTGTGAATTAACTTTTGTACAGTAGTAGAGTAGGTCTGTGTCTTATGATTTTGAAAAAACTTCATGATCAGTTGCAAATCTACACCATAATTTCTACATCGTATCATAGCAGGATTCACATTAGAGCATGAATTTCGAATTTGTTTCTCAGGAGGTTTGAATTTGCAGTTCAGTGTAGCAAGATCTCTTAGGAACTAAAAATATGACCTTCAACGGGCTGAGGCTAGAGTATTCCTTGGAAGGAAACTCTAATTTCATTGACTGCAAGGATCGCATGGAGGAGGTATTCGATGACAATGGATTGCTATAATACATCAAGAGAGATGTTACAAAACCAGCAAAATCTGATGCCCAAAACCTTGCTCAATCGAAGAAAGTTGTAGCCAAGGTGTGGATAATAATATTGGAGGGAGTACGAGACCACATTGACAGCAATCACCATGGGAAAGAAAATCCTTATGGAATGTGGTAGGCACTCACAAATCTGTTCTAGAATAGTAGTGACCACAAAAAGTTGGTGCTCAAGGATAAACTTTGAAATATCAAGATGTAGAAGAATGACTTTACCCTACAATATCTGAGGAGGTTCGCACATGTTCATGATGAGCTTGCAGGAGTTGGTGTTACTCTTTCAAAGTATGACTTGGTAAGAATATCCCTTTTGGGCCTTATTGGAAATAATACTGGGAGGGGGGGGGTGAATCAGTGTTATCAAATCAATAAAACTTTTCAATTTCCATACTTAGATACATATACACTACTTCAATTAATGGAACCCACGTGTATACGAAACTGTGTCTAATGCAACTAGCGTATATCCATAATACTTATGATTCAGTTAATCCATTAAATGTTGATCTTTAGTTAGTGCATCAGAACTTCTTTAACCATATGTACAGTAAGCAAGTGCAGTAAAACAGAACAGATCATCACACACAAGAAGCACACATGAACGCCATGATATAAGGTGGAAACCCAATGTGGGTGAAAACCACCTGCTGCAAGTCGTCTCTATCTTATTTTAATAAGAAACTTCATTTTACAATAGTTCTGTACTGGTGCAGTCTTATACCAGTACGCAGGCTTCTACTTGCAGAAGGATACAACCCTCTCTTGTTTACCAGACTCTCCTGGATGGGAGCTACAACCCCCTTAGATCCTGTACTACCTGATCCATTTACTAGTACGTAGGTGCCTGCCTACTGAATGCTCCAATCTTCACTCGTTCTCTAGCTTCTACTGGAAGGGAGCCACCACCCCCTTTTCTCTTGTACCAGCTGATGTACTAGTACGTAGGCGCCGACCTACAATCTCCTTTCATCCTCTAGGTACCACGTTTCATAAATTTTCAGACTGGATACTCCTGAAGCACAATAATATAATCTAAAGGCCATGTCTCATCCAATTTTCATAGTGGACCCATAAATATCATTGAAGCACAAAACACTCAATACTAGCATCATCAATTTCTGAATCACTGAAACACTGAAACCCTATCAACAACACAATCACCAAAACATAGAATAGACAACAGAACTCTGCAACACTAACCAAATCCAACTATAACTTCAATTATTATATCTCATAATGTATACGCTTCTACAATGAAAAAAACCCGTGTACATACGCGCTTTCACCAAAGACAACCCGTGTACAGATCTGTAAATATTTACTCATAACCTTGCCACTGTTCTAGACATCAGTCAACCCAGATCATAACATTCATATAATAAAACATGCATCAGTAAACAAATCTAGATTAAACAAGATCACACCATATAGAGATGATTCATTCCAAGCCATATAGATCCAGATCTATCCTTGGATCTTGTTCTCCATCAACCGCTGAGATTCCTCCTTAGCTTAGATCCATAACCTGCATACTAGATCTCATACTTCATCAGATATTCAAGACTTTCTCACTACTTTTTCCTAATGAGCTTCTTCTCCTTTTATAGCCTTAGGCCTTTCACAATACCATGGTCCAAAACCATAACACATCAATACCATGAACCCAATACTTGGGATCAATACGTCAGACGAGATACCATGGACCAAAACCATAGGTTTAAATATGTCGGACTAAATACCATGAACCAAACATAAGTTCTCCGACATGTACGCGCTTTTCCTTGCATGAAAGTGCGTGTATATCCATACTCGTCTTTTCAACGACTAACCCACGTGTATACGCAGCTCGGTCACGATGAACCTACATATATATATTTTCTCTTCATTCTTGTATTCTGATCATCAATTCCTTGTTGCTGACCTGCTGCACTATGATCTATCATCTGTGTGATTTGCCATCAAGGACAACACTTGTCTCATAATGCCAACAAGCTCCCTCTTTGGACTTGATGGCAAAGCTAACTTGTCATTACTGAGAATTGCCATCTAATTCCTTTGAGTTGTCCTGCATCCCATGCATTCAGTCACATCTGATATTTCTTCTGTAGATTCATCTAGTTATAAATAAGTGTGATGTTCTTCTACGAGTGGGTTGCCATCAAGTACAACACATGCATCATTATGTCAACAAGACTTCCCAAGAGTTTGCATACCTATCAAGATTAAGTGAACAGGAGGGAGAAACTACTGAATTGGGAACACTTATGGTATGATTTGGTACAAGAGGAAATAAGGCAGAATACTAGAGATGGCACCTCATCCAAGGGCAAGGATGAAGAAAAATTTGCATCGGTTGGAAAGGGAAAGAAGGGAAAAGGGGAAGAAATCTCAAACCAAACCAAAATCCAACCAAGGAGAAAAAAGAAATATTTGTCAAAAATTAAATCCTTCCATTGTCACGAATACGAGCACTATGCCACGAAGTGCCCACAGAAAGAGGCAAGTGAGAAGACCTTAGGACTCAGGTGCATTGTTCCACATCACTGGGTGTAGAGACTTTTCAGTGACTTGGAGGAGAATGATCTCCATATGTACATCAAACTAGGGGATGACAAAAGGTACAACATGACCAATATTGGTACAACCAACTTTTAGAGGGAGTCAGGCTCCGCTCTTAGGCTCAAGGATGTCATGTTTGTTGTAGGCCTAAAGAAAAATCTCATCTCTATTGCATTTTTGGAAGACCATGGTTATGACGTGATCTTCAACAAAGGAAAATCATTATTGAGACATATAGCCATGAGACAAGTGAAGAAGATCGAGTTTTGTGTGAAGAATCTATAAAAGTTAGATGTGGAAGATTGTGTTGCACTAAAAACTAAGGAAGAGAAAGTGTAGGGCCATGATGTAGGTGAACTTTAGCACATAAGCCTTTGCCATTTGCATCATGACACCTCAAATAGTATATAAAAAATATCCACTAGCCTCCCTAAATCAGCACTTGAGCAGCAGGATGTATGCAAAGGATGTACCTTGGGGAAGTACATAAAATCTGAATTTCATGATCGGGACAATAAAGCTCATGCAGTCCAGGAAAGGATCCACTTTGATGTCTGTGGACCTTTCTTTATAGCCTACACTACCAGACACAAATATTTTGTCCTTTTTATTGATGACTTCTCACATAAGTGTTGGATCTCTTCATGCGGAAGAAAGATGGGACAATCTCCAAGTTCATAGAATTCAAGTCACTGTTTGAGAAAGAAACCAACAAGAAGGTGAAGGCTCTCTAGAGCAATAATGGAGGTGAGTATGTGTTGAATGAATTTAAAAATTTATGTGTGAAATAAGGCGTTTGATGAGAGTTGACAACACCCCACAACCCACATCAGACTGGGGTGGTTGAGAGAAATATCCATAGCATTTTGGGAGCAACAAGGGTGATGTTGCATGACCAAGGCCTACCTCTGCATTTGTGGGTTGAGGCATGCAATACAATAGTTTGTTTGCAGAACTGAAGTTCTCATCAGATTCTTGGCATGATATTACACCGGAGGAGGCTTTCTCAGGAAGAAAGCCGAATGTGTCGCACTTCAAGATTTTTGGAGCCTCTATTTACTGCCATGTCTCCAAAGAATCAAGGAAGAAACTTTAGTCAACAGCAAAATTCAGGGTATTTGTGGGTTACACAAAAACTCCCGACAACTAACATGTGTACTTTCCATCACTCATAATGATAGTTATGTGAAGGGATGTAAATTTTGATGAGGAGAAATCTATGTGGTGGTCTCTTGAGAGGGAGCTTTAGATGCCACCAAAAGATGAGATTTTAGCTCAAAAAGAGGAACCTCAAGAAGTTGTAGAGCAACCACAAATTGTGGAACAGAGAGTGGAGACATTCACTAAAGCAAAACCTCTAGAGAAGGCAGAAAAGGAACCAAGGAAGTTGATAGACTTATGCAGGATGCGAGGGAGAATGTGGGATATCGTTCAAATTTGCGTAAGCAAAGGAGATCACCTGAGAGGTACACTAGCGACATGGCTCTAATGACTGAGCTTATAGAGATTGAGCCATCCTATTTTGAGGAAGAAATAGAGAAACCTGTATGGGTTGATGCAATGGTGGAGGAATATGAATACATTGCAAAGAACCGTGTTTGGGAAAAGATCCCAAGAACAACATATAAATCAATAGTGGGTTTGAGATGGATCTCCAAGGTGAAGCAGGAAAAAAACAGAGGAATAGGGAAGTATAAAGCCAGATTTGTGGCCAAGGGGTACTATCAAGTTGAGGGAATTGACTATGAGGAGACATTTTATCTTGTAGTAAGGTACTCATCCATTAAATTAATTCTTCATCTTACTACATAGATGGAGTGGAATATCCACTAGATGGGTGTAAAAACAACATTTCTGAATGGGGTTATTAAGGAGGAGGTGTACATGGAGTAACAAAAAGGTTTTGAGACATTTGATCAACAGTCTCATGTGTGCAAACTTAAGTGAGCACTGTATGATCTCAAGCAAGCACCTCGTGCTTGGTACACCAAGATCAATAGTTAACTCACCGGTTTGGGCTTCACCATAAGTGAACCAGATGTAAACCTCATCGCGTATGGATAGAAGGTAAATTTCTTATTATTGTCTTATATGTTGATAATTTTATTTTAACTAGTGTTGAGACGTTGATCATATCTTGCAAGGAGGACCTTGCAAGGGAATTTTAAATGAAGGACATGGGTCTCATGCACTACTTTCTCGGGTTGGAAGTATGACAAGGTGATGGGTAATTATTTGTCTTTTAAGGCAAGTATCAAAATGAGATACTATAGAGATTCTGCATGGAAAGTTGTATACCCATGGAAACACCTCTAACAAACAACTAGAGGAAGGAGGATGCCACTTCAGGTGAAGTGGATGCTACCATTTATCGACAGCTAGTGGGTCCACTCATGTATCTTGTGAACACATGATGAGATATGTGATTTGTAGTCAATGAGCTAAGACACGTTATTGTTAGGTCAACCAAACTATTTTGGAAGAAAGCTAAGCATGTTTTATGGTACCTCACAGGCACTACCCAGTTTGGGCTACGGTATAGACGAGCAGAGGGAGTGAAGTTGTGCAGCTTCACAGATGCTAGTTGGGCACAAAGTCCATTATAACAAAAGAGTACATCAAGTGTAATTTTTAGTGTTGGGTTTCTAGTTGTTTCTTGGTACGACACAAAGCAAAGATCTGTGGTGCTCAGCTAGAAAAAAGCATAATACATGGCTGCAAGTCAAGAAACATGTGAGGCGATATGGATGAGAAAGATACTTGTTGGACTATTTGGTCAGATGATGGATCCAATTGTGATAATCAGAGTTGCGTCAATCTCTCTGAGAATCTTATATTTCATCATCAATCCAAGCATATAGATATCCAATATCGCCATTTACGAGACTGTGTCTAGAGGCAGATGATGTTGCTACACTTCATTCTAATAGAGGAGTAAGATGTTGACATTTTGACAAAATCTTTGTCAAGAGGGAAGTTCGAATTCCTTAGGTGCAAGATAGGGGTGGTTGATAATCCCTTTCTTGCAAAGAGGGATTCTTAAAAAATGTAGCAAGAAATTCTCAATTTTATGTTTCCTTAATTAAATTGAGAAAAATTGAATTTCCACATCAATAGACAGCTTGGATGGAGATAACTTATGTGACATGGCTTGTGTCCCTTGGTTTACATAGTAAATTCAAGTTGGAGGAGTTATAGTTCAGTTAAGCATGTATGATTGTTAATTTGTAGAAATAAAAGTCAGTTATCTCAAGTTATTTTCAATTAAACTAGTTCCAACTGCTTGAGGAACTAGTGGAAGGCCAATTGTGCAGTGGGACTTTAGTCAAACTCAGTGATCATCCAGTTAACTAATCAATCAACCCAAAATAGCTAATGCATGGAGAATTCGAGTTCCCCAGCTATGGTGCAAATTCCAAGGCAGTGTAACATCAACTGTAGACTAACCTTGAGTGTACAGGTATTGCATACAGTTAGATGATCAACCTTGGGAATTTTGCAATCCATTTTGTAAAAATTCCTCAATAATAGGGGCCTAATTTCTCAAGGAATTGTGCAAGGAAATATGGGCTCAAGCAGAGGTAGAAATTTAGTAAGTTTGGCTTAGAGATTCTTAGTGAGTAGAGAGATAGGTTATTCACTTGTAGGTTGTGCTCAGTTGAGAAAATAAATTGCAATACATTTCTATTGATCATATTAGTGCAAACAAACATTGGGGTGTTGTTGGGAAAAGTATCCAATACGGAATGACCCTATCCCACTCTAAGGGTGATAGTACCTCAACAACAATCAAAGCAAAGCTATTCGAGATTACTTCTTTATGAGATGTAAGAGAGGGGAGAAAGAGATCCACTAACCGTTGTCTTCCGCTAATGATTGATCCAATCTTCTCTCTTTGCTGCTTGCTCCCAGCTCCTTGCTCTTTCACTGGCCCAGCTACACCAAGATCCTGCAAAATGGCAAGAGAGGGAAACTACAAGAAGCATACATTCATAATTGATTCAAGGATTAGAATAAATCAAATACACAAGTATAACAATACACTATTGAAACACATGCATATAGAAGAACCTCAAATGCTTTATTAATGGAAGAAGTAAAGTTCAGGAAGTGATACAACCATAAAAGGCCCAATCCAGCATCACCTCCCAGCAGAAAGAAATCTCCTCTTCACCTCCTTCAAGCAAATCACCCAATAGTTCTATACTCAAACCAACAACACTTCCTTGCATTCACAAGATTCCAGCCTCCTTAGACCTCATGAGAGAGTTCTATATATAGGAGATTTGGAGAAAGGATGAGTCAGCTTGTAGCTGGCATGAAGCTGACTAGTGTCCTCTCCCACTTCAGTTATTCTTCAGTTCTTGAGTCCACTTGGAGGTTCTTGCTTCCACTTGGAGATCTAGACCCTCTTACTCATCACAAGTCGAATTCCCTGATCCAAGTGTCATTTTGGAAGCTTCCTGGGCATTGACACCTTGAGGAATGACTGTGCCACATGTCCCAACTCGCCCAGCGCAGGTAGCCTTCTTTGCAGTTGACATTCAGCGCAGGTAGACAGTGGAGCTCTTGACATTCAGCGCAGATGCTCAGTGGAGCAGTTGACATGATCCAGAATTAGCCTGTTTTTGAGTGTTTTCAGGTGGAGAACTGATATTTAGTGTTGTGGTTTGCTGACATTGTTCCTCTAGGGGTAGGAAAAACATGTTTAGGGACTTTGGATCCCTCAGATTATTGACATTTCATGCTTCATGCTGTAAGGCACAAAAATGTCTATAACAGTTGCCCCCTAAAGTATGAGGTCGTTTATCGGGTGAAATGATTTATCAGGAGGATCCGAAGTTCATTCAATCGCTGAGAGGTGACCTGTAATAAAATACAATACAATACATTATTTTTCATTCTGCTTTCATGATCTAGCTGAGGTGGGCATTCCCATGCTCAGCTTTATAAATTCATTTTGGTACATAGAACAGACGATCGTCTGATGGTAGACTGATAATTCTCTGCTGAAATTATCATCCTTTGAGTAGGATGATCATCTGTTGTGATAATGTACATATCAAATGTCTTTATATTTCCTGAATATATATCGCAGCCCGGATGGATGAAACTAGATCCGGGGTCTTCAAACTCGCTCGATCTTCACTCTAAGTACAAGTCGATCCATGTGAGAATTACGCTGAAGTCGAACATGGAAAGACATCGCTTGATTACTGGTCAATGATGTAAACCGTTAACAAGCGCGAGAGGAATCACCGATAATGATAATGACCCTCAAGGTACTGCAGTACAATTCACGTGGTGTGAATAAAGGACTTGGCGTCGAACACCATGCAAAATCTTCTGGTCGAAGGTCATTGATGTATACCTGTCGCCGGAAGTGAGAAACTTGCCATTGAGGCATGCAAGCTTCAAAGTACTGAGGGGGGTGTTCCTAGATCAACTTCTTGGATAATGAGCTGAAGTCGACAAGAAGCGATCCGTCAAAGGAGGGCCTTAATGAATCCCACATCAGTGACACGGAACGGAGCTAATGATTTTAGTGGAGGTGAAAACAATCTGTGAAATATGATTCAGGGTGGCGATCATGGGTGGATGAAGGATAATGTATGGTAGTGGATGGGACACGGTTGACTCTTTCTGAACAACATCTCTTGAACATATAACAACACTGATGTGATGGATCGGTAGCATTACCCCAAATGTGGATGGTTTGGCGAAGACCATGGTGATGAGACCGGTGAATGAAACAACCCAACCCGATGTGATACGGAGGAAAAGTGTCATGTTCAAGAGCGACTTGCTACCATTAAAGCTTTGAGGTTCTCCCAATTTTTCCCCAGTCATTTCTGACCAGTACCTCTTTATTTTTGTCAAGCTTGAGGAGGATAACATATGCTTGTTCTATAACCTGCCCTTCGGGCAAGCCCATCGCTATGTTTTAACGAGCCTAGCGATAGGGAAACTCGTTCTCGTCTAAAGACAAGTTTGTCGCTATTTAATCATTTTAACGAGTCTAACGACAAGGAAAACTCGGTCCTTTTCATTTTTAGAGAGTCTGAAAAGGTACAGAAAGTTAACTCCAAAATTCCTTTTTCGTCATCTAATCCCTTAAGTCCGAAAAAGTATAAAACAATACAAAAGGGATGAGTTTTCGATAACTTTAACGAGCCGAATAAAACAAGCGCTCGACCTTTTTGTGTGATAATCCCTCAGGTCCAAAAAGATTAAAATCTAGAGGAGGGATAGCTCTTCCGGTCACTTTAACGAGCTGGAAGGCCAAAACTCGGCAAACTTTTCATATTTTACGAGTCTGATGAAAAGAGCTCAAAGAAGACTCGTCTTTTGAGGAACAAGTGATAAACAGGGATAGCAGCAGATTCCAGGTACAGGTTGGAATTTTCCAATCACGACAGTGTCACAAGGATGGCTAAGTGAAATCACTCTTTGCAGCTGTTCCTCAAAATAGGTAAACAATCATATGGAGGTGAACGATTGGCCAAATGAAATGGAGGTGGCAGGTGCAAACACAACCAAGGCTTTTATGGCTAATAAATTTACGATCACAATGGTTATTTACCGGGGTATGTTCATTTTTTAATGAGCTTGAATGCTCAACCTTATGTTTATTTTTTAACGAGCATGAACTATGTATTAAAACTGCTCGGATCTCGCTTTTCTATTTTTTAACGAGCATAAATTCCGCGGTAAAACTGCTCGATTTTACGGTGAAATTTTGATTTTTTACTATTACTAGCTTTTCTCTTTTCAAGTATAGTACTGCATTTTCAATTGCTGCAACAAACTTTGTTAGAAATGAATAATATTTGCATGAAAATGAGATTATAACCCTAATATTTCACTTTCAACTACGTAAAAAGCCATTAAAAGGTGTTTTTACCTCTCATTTACCATTTCATTTGCATTTGGTTTGTTGGAGCTCTGGAGGTGCTTCTTCTTCCTTGATTTTCACCAGCTGATTCCGGGAGATTCTATGGACGATTTTCGGCGCCGTCTGGACCAGGTAGGAGCTAAACCCTAGCTCTTTCTTTTCATGGTTTCATTTTCCAGTTTTAGGCCTGTTTTTCAGTGTTTCTGAGCCTCAGGGGTTTTGCAAAAACGCCCTAACTTCAGCGCAGGTTCCCCTTTCGAAACCTGCGCTGAATGTCAAGCTGCCTTAAGGCAGCCTGACCTTCAGCGCAGGAGGGACACTCTCTGCCTGCGCTGGGCTCAGAAAACTGAGTTTTCAGGTCATTTTTTGATGATTTTTCGCCAGTTTTTCATCAAAACCAGGAACTTACTCCTTCTTTGTTTTCTTTGCAGGGAACTTTGAACAAAATGTCCCTTACATGGCGAGAACGAGAACATGAAGAGGAGGACATGATTGCCCTCCATGACCCGGTCACGGTGAACGCGCTGCGGAACTGTGGCCTGCTAAAGTTCTTCAGTATCTCTAGCATGAGAGCACAGATTTCTTTGCTGCAGTATATGCTTGATGCTTGGGATCCTGTTAACCAAGTATTCCAGATTAGGGGAAAGTCCATCCCCTTGACCATAGAGGACATGTACTTCTTGACTGGGTTGTCAAGACGAGGTGCCCCCATTTCCTTGTCAGGTACGGCCCGGGGGACTGATTCCACCAGAGATTATGTCCGCCAGTATTGCAGGGAAGGTTCTCAGCCGAGTAGAGACGGAAAGATTGTTATCCGTGAGATTACTGACAGGTCTCTCAGGTCCATTCTGTATACCATTGGTAGGATGGCCGGTAGCGCAGCTCTACATGTTGCCAACAGATCTTATATGCAGCACGCCTTGGAGTGTCTCCAACCGAAAGTATTCAACTGGTTTGATGCAGTACTTGTTCAGATGAAAAGTCAATTGACCAAGGTAAAGGACGGGAAGCTGAAGAACTTTGGATTTGGTTCTATTCTGACCGCCTTCGCCTTGGAGAAAATCCCACTGATGCAGCCTCAGTACATCATACTCGACTTGCCTTCTCTGACTGAGCCACGCATGCAGAGGTGGGTTGATCACATGTCTAGGCATGCTGGTCAACCTCAAATTACTTTTACTGAGGCCTTCTTCAGGTGGTTCGAGTGCCAGGAGATGGCGTTTTCCGAGTATCCATATGTGGGTATGGATTTCCGAGGTGATCCGGATTTGGTGCTACCGGATGGCGAACAGTGGGGCGCCATTGGTAAACTCCTTGACCATATTACTATTTATTGTTCTTATTTATAATGTTGCTGTGCTTTTATTCTATCAAGACTTTTAATTGTACTCTTGGGTGCATGCAGATATTGGTCCTGTTCGTCCAGCAGTTCGTCCGAGACCGCCAGTTGCTGCCCCGGCAGTGGAGCCTGCTAGGAGAGCTGTTATTCGTGACCTTGACGATACTGAGACCCTTACAGCTGTGCAGGAGCAGGTTGAGAGCCTTACTCTCGGCATTCCCGATGTGAGGATTGATGAGTTACCTTTACAGCTGCAGCGACACACTACTGGTGTACCTAGACGATGGACTCGTCTCTTGCGCATGATTGCACAGGCCGTGACGTGCTATCATGAGCACCACTAGGCTAGGGTGCCCCCTAGCATATTTTTGAGTTTTAGGTCATATGACCAATTTTGTCTTGGTTACAGAACATTATGTATGAACTATAAACAGCTTATATATATTTTGATTTTCGAGTTTTATTCTGTTTGAGTTATATGATCCATATGTACAATCTTTGATGATGTGTCCTTTTTATAAATGTTGCAAATGTCTATCTAACACATAGTTTGCTAATGAGTCGGTTAATGTGTTTAAGTTTCTCGAAATATGTTGATATTGAATTGAATCAAATCGTCTTTCCAAGATCTTAGCCCTTAGGAACATGCGATAAATAGCTGGATTGCGAACAGAATATATACCATTGAGTTGTAGTATTACAAGCTGTGAGTCTAGCCTGACAATTAGTCGGCGTATGCCACGTGTGATGGCATCAGAGAGTAGTTCTATCAACGCGCTATACTCAGCGATGTTATTCGTTGATTTCCCAATACATACACCTCTGAAACTTACTAACTCGCCGCTTGGATCAAAAATGGCCCAGGCTGCGGAGGATAGGTTCTGCGAACTACGACTCGCTCCGTCGGCATATCCAACACATGTCTCTAGAAGGTTCGACATCTGCAACAAATGGAAAATGTGGATCACTCGACCAGAACAAATGCTTTAGCGAAAACAAAATACAACAAAAGCATGCAGGTTACTATTCAAGCATAGTAACGCTTGAGGTACAACCCGTTGCGGGGCTGCGCCAGTGGAATTCCATCGTAATCCATTAACTCGTAGGCTCCTTTTGTTAACACCCTTTTAACAATATAGGGGCCCATCCATAAGGACTTGAATTTACCTGCTCCCAACTTATCGGATTCTTGGTCATAAAGCAAGACCAAATCACCTTCTGAGAAGATACGGGGTTTGACATTTTTGTCGAACTGAGCCTTGACTCGTTTCTTATGGGCTTCGTTAGCCAAAGCGGCATCACGACGGGTTTCATCCAACTGGATTAATTCCAAGAAACGAGTTTCTTCTTCTGAAGTTCCGGGGAGGAGATCGATTGCGAGTTTAAGCGACGAAATTTCGCACTGGATTGGCAAGACTGCTTCCAGGCCATACACCAGTTGAAAAGGTGTGAACCCGGTTGCATTCTTTACCGATGTTCGGTAAGCCCACAAGGCTGAGTACAAGATTAGGTGCCACCTTCTTTTATGAACCCCAATCATCCTTTGCAACATACGCTTCAGGACCTTGTTGATTGCCTCAACTTGTCCGTTGGCTTGCGGATAATATGGGGTAGAGCTGTCGTGAGATAGCCCTAGCTTGGCAGCTAATTCGACAATCATGTGATTTCGAAAATGCGACCCATGATCTGTAACTATAGCCTGTGGTACGCTGAACCTGGCGACTACATGATTGAAAAAGAAAAGGGCAGCTGTTTCACCAGTGTTATCCAATGTAGGCATCGCCTCGGCCCATTTGGTAAAATAGTCAACAGCGACTATAATATACCCATGCCCCCCGGTCGAGGTGGGGTTACATTGCATGAAATCGATGCCCCACTTGGCGAAGGGCCCAACAACAACTATTGGCTGTAAAGGTGTGGGTGGTCGTCTGGTTTTGCTATCAAAAATTTGACAAGCATGGCAACTTCTGACTGCGGTTATGCAATCTTTGAACATGGTTGGCCAGAAGTATCCTGCTCGTAAGATTTTTTGTGCTGTTGCATATCCAGACTGATGCCCCCCACACGCGCTTGAATGACACTCATTCAGGGCTTTTTCGGCCTCCTCATGGGTAAGGCACCTCCTCAGAACTGTATCGATACCACGACGTTAAAGTGTATCACTGACGATCATGTAGTCTTTTGCTTGGTATCGTATACATTTTTGTTCGGAGCGAGAGGTGTTAGGCCTGAAATTTTGGGTTTGGAGATAAACTATGATATCTCCATACCACTCATCGCTTACAGATATCAGAAACAAACTTTCGTCCACGATTGACTCTTCCGATGTTTCATCGTTGGACGACGATGGGAGATCACACAATAATTCTGCGAAAACTAGAGCTTTCTTTGATTTGGATTTCACAAATTCCAGATCAAACTCTTGAAGGATCACTATCCATTTTGAATATTTTCCCCCCAGCAACTGTCGTGACAGTATATAAATCATGGGGTTGCAATCTGACAAGATGGTAGTTTTCCGAAAGAGGACATAATGTCGAAACCTTTGAATCGCTTGAACAGCTGCAAGCGCTAGTTTTTCAACATAAGAATATTTACTTTCTGTATCGTTTAAGTTTTTACTTAAATAATAGATAGGATGTTCAATTCCATCGACTTCTTGAACTAAAACCATTGCAATGGTCGTATCCGCTGCAGCCAGATACAGGTTAAAATCTCTTTGATAGTCCGGGGCGTACATTAATGATGCTTTTACTAGACAATCTTTCAGAGCATCAAAGGAAGCTTGCGCCACTTGGTCCCAGACAAAAGGTACATCCTTTTCAAAAGACGAGTATAACCCTTAGCAAGTTCTGCGTAATTTGGAATGAACCTCCTCAGAAAGTTTGCTTTCCCTTGGAGTTTCTGAATCTGAAGCAAATTTGAAGGTGGAGGCAAATTAATGATTGCCTGAACCTTGCAGGGGTCGAGACGAATCCCATCCTTAGAGACTACAAAGCCAAGTAAACGACCAGAATCGACGCAAAACACACATTTGTGTGGATTGAGTCTTATCTTGTAGTGTCGACAACGTAGAAATATCGCTCTTAAATGCTGCGGATGATCAGTCCGCTTTCGCGAATGAGCCGGAAGATCGTCGAGATAAGGTTGAACAATGTTCTTGATGTCATGGAAGGCATAATTCATCGCCCTCTGAAACGTCGCCCCTGCGTTCTTTAAACCAAAGGGTAATTTTCGATAAGCGAATGTGCCCCACGGACAAATAAATGCAGTCTTTGACTGGTCCTGTGGTCGGATATTTATTTGATTATACCCGGAAAATCCATCCATAAATGAAAAGATTTCACATTCGGCGCATTCATCAATTATCTGGTCGATGAAGGGTGTAGGGTAGTTGTCCTTCGGACAAGCTTGGTTTACATCCCTATAATCGACACACACTCTAATCGTCCCTTGTTTCTTCATAACAGGGACAATATTCGATACCCAATCGGTTAGAGGAACCGGGTAGATGAATCCAGCATGGAGGAGTTTTTCAACTTCCGCCTTAATGGCAGCGGCTTTCTTGGGGTGTACCTGTCGAAGCCGTTGTCTTACTGGTTTGACATCAGGATACATTTTAATTTCATGTTCAACAATACTCGAGTCAATGCCTGGCATTTCATCATATGACCAAGCAAAGACATCTCTAAATTCGCAAAAAAGAGCGTTATATATTTCCAGTTCTGAAGGGGAACAACCTTTGCCGACATAAATATTCTCTACAACATCTGTTTTAGTCGAGATATTTATGGCTATAGTCTCTTCAATATTGGATAGGTTTCGCTCGGAATCCACCGTGTTTACAGTATTTGTTAGGAATTCAAAAACTGAAGGGTGATAAAGGTCACTTTGAGTATCTTCTTCGTATTCCGGAAGAAGGGAACGATGGTGGTGATCATTCCATGGTGCCCCCTCAATCATCATTGATTGTAAGATTCCTTCGTCAGTCCCATGTACTTTCGACCAAGGATCTAATGGGGTTCCATATTCTCTAGACCTATCTACCCAAACGCTTGACGAGCGTTGATTTGGGTTCACCTCCCATGCTTGAAACATTGATTGCTACAATATTTCTAAAGGGCTTGGGGGCAAAACCATTGAATGATCCATGTTGACCTTCGTGGAAGATATCATGTTGCAGGTTGCTACAAACGGTACATTTCATATATAAATAGGAGGTGGTAGCGCGAAAGTTCCCATCAATGTGGGGTCTTTCAATAATCCTACTCCGATATCTTGAATTGAATGGTTGCTCTCATGGATCATGGGAATGCTTCCTGTAACTTCTGAACCATTAGGGAGGAAATTCTGTTGGTCGATGATCGTAATCCCTCCTTCAAACGGGAATGCGATCTTCCTAAAATAAGTCGACACAACAGCTGCCATGGCATAAATCCATGGTCTACCCAGTAGGATGTTATAGTCAAGATTTCCATCAATGACCTCAACATCAATTTCTACTGTTTTCCCTCCCAGTTCAACTTTCAAGTTATTAAGGATACCGTATGGGGTATAAGTCCTTCCGTCAAAAGCTTTTAATGTTTTCGATGATCGCGACAAGGTTGGAGATCCTAAAGCTTTCCAGCAACTCATCGACATAATACATGTCGATGCTCCCTCCTCAATTATTGTTCTGTGAACAGTTTTGTTGAGGGCTTTCACTTGAATAAGGAAAGCTAATTGAGCTGGTAACTGAGAATTGTATCCTTTGTGGTCAAAGGATACTAGATTGGAATCCTTGGGATCAACCCCACCAATTGCTGATAACAACGCTTGCCTTTGGGTTGGACAATTTTGTAGTACTTCAAGAGTCGACATAGCGGATGGCGATTGGGCCAAATCTTCCACTATATTATAATGCTGCGCCGCTCTGGTGCGAGGATTAAATGTCGACTTGTGTACTACACCCTTTGGCAGTTTTATTGTTAATTCAGGGATGATGGGTGGTACAACTTCTGTCGAAGTTGTTTTCGAACTACTTGGTTGATCTTTACCTTTTTCGTTCGACAGCTGAGGATTCCCATAATCTTTGTTCCTTGTCGAAATCAAAGCATCATTCTGCTGTTTTGAAACCGACAACATAAGGACTTGCGACGGGGAAGCATTTCCATTATCAACCAGATTTTGACCTGGGTTGGGAAATGGATCAGCTAACACAGCTGAGGTTTGGGAACTTTTAAAGAACCTCTTTAACTCAGCTTTGAATGGGCAATTCTTTGTGCTATGATCCTTATCATCACATATTAGACATGGATAATTTTGTTTCCCTTTCCCAGGAGGGTTTGAAGAATTTTTCCCAGGGGATGACTCACCCTGTTTCTTCTTCTTCCCTTTGTTTTGCTTTTTCTTGCTTCCTGGTTGATTGGTTTCTTTGCCTTTATCTTCTGATACGGCATTTACTTCCGAAGCAAGAATTTCTTCTTTTGCATTTTGATCCGAATTCTTACGGGCTTTCTTTGACGAAGCCTTTATCGATTTCGTGTTTGCCGTGCCAATCACGCCGTCACCGGCATGAGAGTCACTATTTGATTTAGGAGGAGGAGGAATTGAAAACTCTGGTCTAGGGGCGTCAGGTATCTTGTCGTAGAGTGTGCCGGACTGAGTATAAACTAAGTCCAAATACTGTGCACGAGCAATTACTTGCTCCTCTGTTACGACTCCCCCCTTGGCCACATCTTCCGTAATAGCAGGAAGTAATGACTTTATAAACCATTCAGCTAACAGCTGATCGGGAACGTATGTTTTCACCATCCTACGACGACGACGCCACTCATGTATATGATCAAATATATGGGTGGCAGTTGTCTGCTTGAAGTTGGTTAATATTTCTGTTCCCGTTTCATACCTTATCAGTAATTGAAAATGGGTTAAGAAAGTTGTGGCTAGGGAACTAAAACTGTCGAAAGAGGCTCTTGGCAATTCAATATACCATTTAGCCGCTGGACCTGTCAATGTCCTCTGAAAAAGGCGAAGCCTTATCGAATCGTCGTTTAGGGTGTTCGACGAACACCACAGATGAAAAGTCATCACGTGATTCGATGGGTCTTCACCTGGATTTCCATTGAATTTAGGAATGTCAGATGGAAGTTTATGAGGAATCGCTGGCCACCAAGGGGCATAAGCAATCGGATCGTTTGTTAACCGGTGTAAATCGGGTAACTCTAAAGTCGCCACGAATGGTAACTGTTGATTCAGGTTAGGCGAAGCATAACCAGGGTACGATGGAATCGCTTGAGCAGTGGGCCTTTGCATACCAACATAATGTAATTGATGTTGGTATGACTGATACAGTTGGTGGACTTGACCACTGTAAAGTGGTTGGTTTTGACTGTTTTGGATATACGGTTGTCCACTATTCGCAAAGATCTGCTGCTCAGAACCTTGGTACACCTACTGGAATTGCGGTTGTTGGTATTGCACAAGCCATGGTTGTGACGCCATGTTTTGTTGTGCTATGCTAACCGTTGGACCAAGGTGTGGGGTAATTGTACCCGTTTGGACCTGTGTCGCCCCACCAGTTGGCGATTGTGGTTGTGACCCATGATCAAGTGGTTATTGCATTACAACCTGAGAAATCTGAGGTTGGCATGCAACAGGTATCGCTTGAACTTGTGACATTGTTACAATAGCCGGTGTGGTTGGGATGTTCGTCATAGGTACACACTGTTGCATAGAATATACAACCCTTGGTTGTTGAGGTAGCATAGGTACCCAACTACTTGATGCAATTCCAGTATAACCTGAATACTGTTGCGAACTCACGTATGGGTACCCTCCCGGAGGGGGTAATGAAAGGGCATATTGCCCCCCATACGGTATCAATCCCGAACTCAAGGGGATTGATTGCCCAGATTGACCTCCAAATGGATCAATTTGGCGAGTTTCAACATAAGAGTTGCCGGGTATTACTCCGGATGAACAAACTGGAACAGACCATACTGTCGAAATAGTCCCTTGGTGGACTCCTTCTAGCTGTTATGAGCTAGTTGGGACAGCTGGTATGCCGGCAAACATCGTCGGAGTGACGGCAGGGACTTCTGCTGTCGCTGTGTCATTTGACACAGTCCTAGATGATGACGGTTGTTCAGACATCTTAAGTCTATCCAATAGATTGCCTAGTGATTCTACAGGAACTTCCACTTGTGGTGGATTAACCTCTGATGAAGGAAAGAGAGTGACCCCGACTCCAAAATGAGTTGGAGTACTTGCTTGCGGATCCTCTGCAATTTCCTCTATCGCAATCAAACCCGGTGGAAGAGGAAGACCGTGAGGTCCGTAAAATATTTCTGGTGCCGAAGAAGTTGTTGCTTCGACAGCGACAGTTGTTTGAGGAACAAAACTCTCTGGACCGGTTACAGATGGAACTAGTTCAGTTATACAAGTATTTTCCCCCAGACTAGGATCAATATTACTGTCCTTCTGTGGCTGTTGAACTTCTTCTATAGAGGCAGGGTTTCCAGAAATGTTAGGAGTAACCGGAACCTCAGATGCAGCTGGAACACTTGTTCTAACTTTTATAGGAGATTTTGAACCGGTTAAACAAGTTCGCTTTGTCCGTACTGTTTTCGATTCCGGAGACAAAGACGGTTGACTCGTACGCCTCCACGAACGACGGGGTTTCAATTGACTTTCTTCCACGATTGCGGATTACTCGATCAACCAAAATATTAAAAGGGGAAATTTGTGTTTCCGAATTGAATGAATTTTATTAGACGCTTTTAGACACAACTTGCTTTTTCACTTTTTAAGAGTCGAGAAAAAGCTAAAGATGACTCTAGTCTCCTTCGATGTATTAACGAGCCCGAAGTGACAAATGCTCGGATGGACTTTTTCAGTTATAGAGTTTGAAAAAGGCCAAAAGAAACTGCTCTGGAGATCTAGGCAGAGGGTGTGCCAAACCTTTCGCAAAACCACAGAATACGTTTTACGGTACGGGTGGTCGATCTTCGTGAATGTTGTGTTCACTGCATTGCGATCAGTAGGGCGGCCGACACGGCTTCCTATGGATAAAAGATATATGCCTATAGGGGTCTCCCAATATATATGCGACGGTACGTGGGAGTACAAGTCCGTATTAGTGCCACCGACTCTCAGGAGGAATCACCCACCTTCTTCGAGATCGACAGTCACTACGTTTAACGACGCTGGAACACGTCTCTAGCTTAGACCTCTATGTGTTTGCGTTATGTTTCAAAGCATTGTTAGGTTCATTCAATATATTTTAAGTTGATCTTTTTAAAGTTTGCCTTTCAAGGTTCACCACGAGATGTTTGATACAAATTCCTAAATGCAGTCTAAGATGAGAAGCAAGCTTTTTCAATCTTTTCGACTTATGAAAATCTTAACTACTGAGGGAAAAGAAAGACAACATCTTTTCACACAGATCAAAGAGCACACACTAATGCACTTTTTCCCTAAATCAACATACAAACTTATCAAATGCAAAATGCAAAATGCAGGTATTTCTTTTCTCTTTCTTAATGTTTGTGCAATACAAAAAGAAAGCTGTTGTATAACTTTGAATTCAATTTCAAGTGAAAGCAAACAAGCTTGTCCAAAATCAAAAGACACCTTAAGATTTACTTGTTTCGACACTAGAAATACATAAATTCAAACCATATGACGAAAGCAAAAGCTCAATCAGCTATGAACAGCAAATAAACTAACTCTTAAGATCAAAACGACACTTCTCACAGGTCTAGATCTAAGAGGCCACAGCAAGACTAGTTCACTTTTCGTTATGGGAAACTGCAAATGATATAAGAAATACACAAAGAACAAATACAATTTATTTATACAACCGAGGCGGAATAGTGGCAAGGAAAGTTGGTTTCAGATAGGTACATTGACTGGTAACAGGCTGCAAAAACAAGGGTGAAAACAGGGCAATAAACAGGAGGGAACCCCAGTAGCACTAGGCAAAACTGGTTCAGCGCAGGTAGTACACTGGTAGTTTGACCTTCAGCGCAGGTATCCCCTTCGGGAACTGCACTGAAATGTAGACTGCCTTCACAGTGCCTACACTGAAGAGACAAACTTTCGTTTTTCTCAGTTTCCGGGTCACAGATTGCTCAAAAATTCATAGTTTTTGGTCAAATCAGAAGCTATCGGTCAAGTACACACTAAGGGATGAAAAGGAGGATGAAAAGCTATCACTAAGAGCTATTTAGAGTCCTTGTGGATCAGCTCTTCAAATCATAAACTTTCCCAGCAACTGAGCTAGAGTAGCTGCCCTCTACTTTGCATTTGAAAGATCCAAATGCAGTTCGATTCGGTACTCCCTTTGTTTATGAAATGAATAGCAAAAATACAAACAACCAACAAGATACGATCCCCAGTGGAGTCGTCAATTTGTTGTTGGGAAAAGTATCCAATACGGAATGACCCTATCCCACTCTAAGGGTGATAGTACCTCAGCAACAATCAAAGCAAAGCTATTCGAGATTACTTCTTTATGAGATGTAAGAGAGGGGAGAAAGAGATCCACTAACCGTTGTCTTCCGCTAATGATTGATCCAATCTTCTCTCTTTGCTGCTTGCTCCCAGCTCCTTGCTCTTTCACTAGCCCAGCTACACCAAGATCCTGTGAAATGGAAAGAGAGGGAAACTACAAGAAGCATACATTCATAATTGATTCAAGGATTAGAATAAATCAAATACACAAGTATAACGATACACTATTGAAACACATGCATATAGAAGAACCTCAAATGCTTTATTAATGGAAGAAGTAAAGTTCAGGAAGTGATACAACCATAAAAGGCCCAATCCAGCATCACCTCCCAGCAGAAAGAAATCTCCTCTTCACCTCCTTCAAGCAAATCACCGAATAGTTCTATACTCAAACCAACAGCACTTCCTTGCATTCACAAGATTCCAGCCTCCTTAGACCTCATGAGAGAGTTCTATATATAGGAGATTTGGAGAAAGGATGAGTCAGCTTGTAGCTGGCATGAAGCTGACTAGTGTCCTCTCCCACTTCAGTTATTCTTCAGTTCTTGAGTCCACTTGGAGGTTCTTGCTTCCACTTGGAGATCTATACCCTCTTACTCATCACAAGTCGAATTCCCTGATCCAAGTGTCATTTTGGAAGCTTCCTGGGCATTGACACCTTGAGGAATGACTGTGCCACATGTCCCAACTCACCCAGCGTAGGTAGCCTTCTTTTCAGTTGACATTCAGCGCAGGTAGACAGTGGAGCTCTTGACATTCAGCGCAGATGCTCAGTGGAGCAGTTGACATGATCCAGAATTAGCCTGTTTTTGAGTGTTTTCAGGTGGAGAACTGATATTTAGTGCTGTGGTTTGCTGACCTTGTTCCTCTAGGGGTAGGAACAACATGTTTAGGGACTTTGGATCCCTCAGATTATTGACATTTCATGCTTCATGCTGTAAGGCACAAAAATGTCTATAACATGGGGTTTTTAGCATATTGTTTTCCTTTGGAAAAATTTTGTGTGCATGTGTGTTATTTCTTATTGCATGTATGAAATTTTGGCTCTAAATTGTGAATTAACTTTCAGAGAGCAGTAGACTAGGCTTGTGTCTTATGATTTTGATTAAAACTTCATGAGTAGTTGCAACTCTACACCATAATTTCTACAAGGATGGTGGAGGAAAATTACAGAATATTCGTTAGTACACAATATGCCTACTTCAAAATATCTATGACAACTTTTGTGACAAGAAGACGTTGAGGATAAAATATTGGATTTTCAAAGAATTAGTCACAAAATTCACAAGGGTGGTAAGTTTGATTGCAGGTGTGGAGGTAGATGGATTAAATGTAATTTTGGCTACATCTGTGTAGGTAGACAAGTCACAGTTACTCCTTTGATTTTTGTCGATGATGTGTTACTATTTGGTAGATTGACCTCTTTTGATCAGTCTTTGGACTCCTTATGAATAATACTAAATATCATATGATTTATTCTTACCCAGATGATGCATTGGTACTGGAGATTTATCATATTTTTGGTGTTGTCTCCACTACATTAGATGCAGATTTGAAATATCTTAGATTTATGCTCCAACCTAATTGTTATGGAATTAAGGATTGGAGCTGAATTATAGAGAAAATCCACTGTATACTTTTGTCATGCACACACAAGAGGCTCTCCCTAGGAGGCAAGTTGACTTTAGTTCGAGCAGTCCTTCAGAGCATCTCTGTATATTTCTTCATATTTTCGCTCTGCCTAAGAATATCAGTAAATGTATCTTTCCTGCTTCATCTTGGCATGGGATAATTTGTGTCGTAAAGGATAGAGTGGGCCTAGTTGTTGTTTACTTTGTATGGAGGCGATGCATGACCAGAATCATCTATTTCTTTGATTCTCCAGAGAAAAATCAATTTGGAATGGTGTATTTAATATGTTCCATTTACAGGTAGATTAGAACTACACTTTTGTGGTTTATTGTATTTGGCACTAGATTATTGAATATAAAACATTTGGACCACTTCCAATATACATTGGGGGTTCGACCCAAAGAATGCATTACTGTCCCAAGCTCCTTTGTTGTGATACATCCACCTCCGTCCTTGTCAAAAAAGCTAAAGGCCTCCCTGAACTTAGACATAACCTCCATCCCATATTCCTTTAGTAGATAAAGCCCTTCTCTCATTTTCTGACCATGCCAATCTACCCTCCATCCCATATTCTCTCATGGGCCTTGTGTAAAGCACCATTTCGTTCAAGGATGGGGATTTTGATGCCTACTCTAACTGTATTTGTTAGATACTTTCCCCCTTTTCTTGCTTTTGGTTTCTTGAGTTGGCCTCCTCTAAATATTCCCTACTCTCCTTAAATTATTTGGAAGGTATCCTTTGGCTACTAACCCCATTTTACCAGAGATCCTTGACATGTCCCTTGAAATTTTGATTCGCCCCCATGAACTATTTTATGCCAGTGAGTTGAAAGCTTTAGATTTCTTTTCCACATATTCATTCATGACCAAACACTATACCACTAGTTCTAAGAATCTTGTGGTTACTATCACCACAATAAATGTATATTGTATTTTAGAGGAGATAAGAATTGTATATTTCCCTTTGGGACATTCCAAAAATATTTTGATGCACCCTGTTTGTCTGACACTCTAGTATAGTTTATGACCTTAATTCTCGTTCCATGTTCATCCATGTGGATGCACTTTATGATGTTCTAGGACAACCTAATGTCCTTGTCAACTCCCTCTCATCTTCCTTGTTATGTTTTCTAGGACTTGTGTATCCAACAAGAAATTTTGGAGACGAATGACATCAAGGTAGAAAATCAAGGGGTTTTCAAGTCATTTATTTAGGATTCCCACTAGAATGGTCCCACCGTATGCTTCACCCAATCCCTAAATTGGGGTTTAGTGCTATTTCAATTAATTATTAGATGATCAAGGTGGGCCATAATTCCAGGTTAAATGTTATGAATCTTCATAGGATATTATTGGAGATACTCTAGGAGACACCTCTTTGGCTAAAGGGTCAAGGAAGGATTTTGACTTCAATATCAAACAATCAACCATATCCTCAACATATCGAACCAACAATGAAGAAGACAACTGAGGTGAAGCATGGGAATCCTCTCTCACCCACGTTGTCCAGGATATATATATCAATCTATGAATGCCTGTACACTCCACCAATTGTGCATCAATAAAAATTTTGTTTGCCCCATTGTCCACCAAGATGGATACACATTGTCCCAACATTGTGCCTCTGATTGCCAAAATTGTAAAATTGGGATTTTCCATGTCAAAATTTTAATTCAAGACTAACCATGCATTGGAAGGCCATTAACACAATATTAGGACATAAAAATTGAATAATTGACACAATACCAAATACAATACATACATTGAGTTTTGTCTCACAAGGTATCTAGATGCTAATTGAGCAAGTTCACACAAAGAGAGAAAGGAAATGTCATGATACATTGTTCAATTTGTAATCAAGAGCATTATCTTGGATAAGGGAGAAGTAACATTTAGTTTCTTTCTCATATACAAAAGAAAAATTATGAATCAATGTCAAATGCCTTTTGTGAAGCAATGTTGTTGTAAACGGTGTTAGAAAGCTTGAATTGTAGGCAAGGCCCTCACACCATATTGGATTGTGTTAACCAAAGCATGTTAACCATGTCCAATGATCTCAAATTTCATGAGCATGTTCAATGAGTGACCATAAATGAGGGGTGTCAGAGTGGCTAATAATCATAGCTTATAGTGGATGATTGTCACCGTACGTAACATCTGTGGTCCAAGTCATTTGTTTGGTGCCCAATATTGGTGAATCATTGTATTACATCATGGTAGCATATCTTGCCTTTTTTAAAGAAAAAATATATTGAAAATAAATTAAGTTGTCTCATGCAAATGTTCAATATTTTTTGTGTTGTGAGTGGTTTTCATATTATATGTATCATATATCTATAATCACTTATTTCAAGCCTACCTTAAGAAATAAACGAAGAAGTGTAGGGTCTTTTCATAATAAGGACTCCCACCAATTCCTCTCCTCGTAGCAATCTTTCAACCGTTAGCCCATAAATCAAACACATGCCCTTGTTTCTCTAGTTTGGAAACCCTTGGATGGATGTGACAGTGAACTCCTCCCAACCGCTTCTTTAACCATCTATTGAATGCCTTTGATTGGTATGTGTAAGTGATTTTGATTGATTCCTGGAAAGGTGTGAAATCTAATTTTGCATTGACATAATACAAAAACCAAACTTAACCCGTGGTAGCCAAAATTTCAGCCTTACAACTCTCTCATCCAATACTAAATACTTCACTAATCAGTCAAGGGGTAATCTCCTTAACAATATATTAAATACTAGAATCATTCATATTAATTAAAAAAATAAGAATATTATTTAATATTAAGTTATAATGCAGGTAGCTGCCAAGTTGACATATGAGACCCCCTTGTTTGTGAGACAGGGGATGCCCTCCATTCAATGCTTTAACTATTTAATCTATGGATATGTACATACCTTAATTTCCATTGGATCGAATCCTATGACCTTTAAAGAGGAAACACTTTAACACAAATCGAACATGTAAATACAAACTTAATTTGTATATGTATCAAAGTTACTTTGAGAGTTGCATGGAATGCTTAATTTTGTATATAAGCAAGGGAAAACTTGAATGGTTGATCACAACAAACATGTATGGTCAACTATGATTATCATAGGTATATTAGTTTGGTTTTCCCAATCCAGAACTTGCAAACTTTGTTACTACTGTTAAAGGCATGTCATGATGGTTTACTGGTGCAACATCATGTACATTTAGTTGTGTCTATTAAAGGCATGTTAGTTCAATTACAAAACCAATGGTTTGTCAACTTGGCAGCTCAGTGAGCTATGTGTTAATCATCTCAATGAACAACATATGAGGTCAATTAGCTTAGCCATTGACATGCACATTCCATTGTCACTATTAGTGACATGTTAAGTTGGATATTAATATGTATTTTTGACTGACATTCTCTAGGAGATTAACCGAATCAACATGCATGTTTGACTACAATTGTGGGAGATATGTTAGATAGGTCAACCCCATCAACAACATTTATGTTCAATTGCACATGTTAGAGGCATGACACAATGGTCAATTGATTAGTAACATGTACATTTTGGTTATCACTATTAAAGTTGTGTTGGGTTGGTTAACTTGTTCAACAACTTGTATGTTTAGTTACAATTATTAAAGCCTCACTTGATTGTTTAATGTAGTAAATGGAGTGTAAGTCTAGTTACCATTGTCAAAGGCATATTTTGTTGGTTAAATTAGTTAACATCATATACATTCAACTATGCTTGTTATAGCCATCCAAGGCTCTTAAACCCATTTAAAGTAGTGCATAACATCAATGGGGGCTTGCTTATTGCATTGTGTGTAAGTATAGTGTGTTATTTTTTTTTGTAAGTCAAGGTTTTTTCATTAATCAAAAAGAATGTACAAGGGCGTAAAAATGCATGGCTTATAATTATTTATATATTTAATGTAATATGCCTTTCATTAAGAGGAGGAAACATACTTTGGGGGATAGGGGAAATGGCATTGTCTAGCGGAAACATCAATCTAATCTATCTCATCTTCACTCTCCCTTCCTATCATTAGCATCCCTCTCCTTTTTTTCTTTATCCGCCAACACCAATAATAGAATTTTTGTTAAGAAGTAGCATTGGATGACTCAGGACGAGGGTTAGAGCTCATATGTTTATCTTGGGTTTCTCCTTGGGGTTTTTGAGCTTACGTATCTTGCTTTAAATTCTTCTTAAATGTCCCAACAATATCCTTTCCCATGTTTTGTTCATGAAACTTCAGCTTGTGAGCACAATATTCATCCTAAATTTCCTTTGAATTTTCATGTAGCCATTTTGCACCGAGGCCTATTCCTGCGGGGGAGATTGGGAGGATCTACATTTGTTAACAGACCTTTTTATTGTTTTCCCATGCCGCCCCAAACTTTATAACCCATGTTTGTAGCCAAGATATACCCTCTTCCATATGTAAACTATTTATCAGATTGATAAAAAGAGAAGACTGAGCTCTTCCATGAGCTCTTATTTGAAGATGAGAATGAGAGTGAAATGTTCATTTTTAATTGTACACCTAAATAAGCTCAGAGACCCTTCCACCTCACTGGCTTAAAATATTGACTCAATCCATGGTAGAATGTGACATTTTGAAGCGTGTCACTCTAGTCCCTTTGACAACGAGTGACACGACACCTTTTGTGAAAGAGCAACAAGAGAACGTCGCCTCTTGCCCCTTTGAAAGTGGTGAAACTTTTTAGAAAAAGGGTAAATGTCTAAAAACATCATGGAAAAAGGTTTCCAAAAATTTAAGAATGATTCCATTTTATTGAATCACTACTACAAGAGACTATCGCCTCTTCCCCCATTGAAAAAGGTGAAACTGTCTAGAAAAAAAAAAATATCTAAAAACATCGTGAATTTTTTTTTCCAAAGCATTTAAAAATGATTCCATTCCATTGAATCACTACTACATGAATTCATCTTAAAATTTCATTTTATTTATTAAATTTATCATAATCAAAATTCCCCATCGAAAACATTGAGAAGCATTAGAAGATATATAAAAAAAAAATTCATAAGAGCTTGTTAAAACATACCATGGCAATTTAATAACATTATTTAAGACATTTTGTCTCCTCTGTACCAGTCACCAAATAAAATTTCGAGGTGGGAGATGCCATTTTTCTTCAAACCCTCAAGGAGCACCCTGGAGGAGCTTTGAAGAGTGGAAGAAGAACAATGGGCGACGCAATTTTGTTCATACCCTGGATTTTTGAATTCTGGAGAAGGTTTCAGCAATTTTGTTCAAACCAAGAATTTTTGAATTATAAAGGAGGTTTCAGCAATGGAGACCAATGGTTTGCTACGAGTATCCTATTTTTCCCTTCCAGTTTGATAGAGGCAGGGGATTTTTGGGGTTTTGTGCAGGGAACAGGACACCTAACTGGAACTTGTGTGGCTCCTTGATTTCGCTATGGAACCCCAAACCCACATATTTTCAAACAGGGCTTTTCCTTTCGACCGTCACCCAAAAAATGCCCCTCTCTATCTATAGGTTGTCAGCTTCTCCTCCAAGGCAGTGAAAGAGGTTGATAGACATATTCCATAAATTTTGGACTCGAGTAACTAATCAAAAAGCTTTGGTTGTTGGACATACCCTTCAGAATCATACATTTTCCCTAGCACAGGCAACAAAAACCTCTAAGGTTGCTGCAGCAAAGCCTGTTGATAAATTTGGGGAAGAGGGAAAAATAATTCATGGAGCCCATTGACCTGCCAAGCCTTGGGAAAGAACTTTTCACTGTATCCATTTCTCAAAGTGATAAGTATCTATCTGACTCTAGTTCTATTATCGAATTTATATCTTTGGAAGATTTGATGGTTATTGAAACCAGAGTAAATTAAAGGAAAGGAAAAACCATAGTAAATTAAATTCAGTTTGAATCCATCAAATAAAATAGATTTCTTTAACTAAGACTAATTATATCCTAGCTTTAACTGATGGAATGCAAATTTGGCAGCTATGAAAAATAATGTGTAGCATGGACTGAGCATGGGTACTAGAAATTACTAATTAGAGTATATAAAGGTTTTTTAAACCCAAGATGTAAAAATCATATAAAAAGTGATGGCTCTAGGCTACACCCATGTGTGTGTCCTGATTGCCTCAATGAGTTGATATGAGAAGAAATGTTGAGATGCATTTGGCTTAGACACCAATAACAGTCATACCTATTTAGATGAGATTTTAGAACATTGTATTTCAGATTTCAAGATCCTTTAAATGATCTTTATTTGTCATGAACCCCCTTTCCTTTGATACCAGAATCTCAGAGACGCACAAAGGTTGATCCTTTACCTTCAATAAGCATCTACCCAATGGAAAATCACGAACACTATTTTTCAAACCCTCCTGATTGATGTCCAAGGGCCGAGGATACTTCACCTTTTGTAGCCTTTTATACTTCTTTGTGAGATATACAAAGCCCTAATACAATGCCGAAGGCATGTCAATGAGCTCAAGAATAATATTATATATATGAGCTTAGGTGCTAGGAACTTTATAGCTTTAGATATGATTTTATATAAACCCGCAACAGAGAAGGAATTCTGAGTGAGACACTATCTGCAAACCAAATTCAATTCAAGGGTGATTTCATAATAGAAGATTTGAACCTAAAGAAACCAAATCTTCTTGGCTGTAGTCATGACAAAAGGCCTTAGATATAGATCATTTGACCAACAATTTGACAGAGAGCTATATTCTAGAGATGCTTGATTGATGAGGCCTTGATCTCATTTCCTCTCTGGGATCTGCAAACTAGAATTTTGTAGTAGGATTTTCAGTTCTTCACGATGACTAATCTTTGAAGAGGAAGGAGGTCAGTGTTGTCAAAAAACTTCTTGTGATTTATTTCTTCCTTGCCTGGGCTTGCCATCACCTTAAATTTGATAGCATTCTGCGGGGCAAACTAAACATGACAACAATAGAGGTAAACAGTTGTAGATTCATGTGTTGTTTGTCTTTTAGCTTCTAGGACATCATATTTTTTATTGCCAATTTTTGCTAAATTTAAAACTACCATACTAATCTGAGAAGAGGGTTTGCAATGCTAATAACCTCTTCTTCAGTCCATGTTGGCACACTCGAGTCTTGTTAAAGGACCAACTTTTTCTTGTGCAAAATTTGAAGCAGACAACAACATACAACATGTTTTTTGAGATTCAAAACAACTTCTAGAAGTGTTATGACATTAGTCCAACAATATGTTTATAAACCGGTTCGTACAATTGTACACAGGATGTGTAAAATGTATTCTTTAACAAAAAATTTCTTTGCCGGCTGGTTTAAAGCTTACAGCCTTACTCCTATCTTGAAGAAAGGGTACTTGCTTCCCTTTCACTTCATAGGTATATGAAAACCCAATTTTGTAAGCACCCATAACCATGAATATTATACCAACTCCCTATGGTTAGTGTATTAATAATGTAAGTGTAACACTCATCCATGTAGCAGTCATAAGGCATTTAGGTAAGGTTTTACTAACACTGGCATCCTAGAAAATTAAGATCTATCCATGGCCTTAAAATAATGTATTTCCTTTACTCAATAGAATGCTCATAATTTCTCTCCCCCAGTCATCAAATTTTTTCTCTTCATTTTGAATGAGAAATCAATCAACAAGTCACCATTTTAAATGTTAGATCACAATATGTTTAGCTTCTCTCTTGTGCTTACACTCTACTATTCTCACAGCTTCAAAATCGCGAATCTTAAACACAGTCTCATGATGTGCACTCAGGGAGGCATAATTCACCCTTGCTTTGCATCAAAATATCCCCTAGCATTCCCTTTACCTTTACATGCCTCAATGCAAGGCATGCCAAGTCGGTACCTACTCAGTTAAATTAGTAAGTTGAGGGGCGTCATATATACCCAATGTTGCTTGCTTGTTCTTCCTCTTCCTATGTCGTAGTGTATGAACAATCAGCCAGACTGGTGAGGATCCCCATTAATAATAACATCTATGTTGGAATTTGAATCCAAATGACGTGTTTCCCTTAATTATATGTTTTTGTTTTTTAACCAAAAAGGCCAACAGAGATAGAGACCCTCAAATCTATCTACTTCTGGCCCCTATACCCATTTTCATCTAGGATTTTACCATGTCAATGTCCCTTTCTTTCTCAAAACTACATGTAATCAGTTGATCTATCCATTTCTTAATGCCTTTGCTAAATTTTTCTATCAAATGCTCTGAAGTATATATGAGATCTAAGGGTTTTTTTGGTTGTTGCTGACTTCATATATTTCTACTAACCATGATATGCGTTTGATGTAGAGGATTATGATTAAGGGTTTCATTGCTTGATATCTGTATAGGAGGAGGAGAAGGAGAAAAGTGGTGTTAGGGTTGAGAGCTAAAGATGCTTGTGAAAAGAGGAGGTGTGAGGAATGGAGGGTGGTAGGGCTACCAGCATCGTAGAAATGGAGGATGGGGAGGTCGAGGTTTTCATCATCAAATAGCTGTGGTGGGCTTCCTAGTTATCTTTGTGGTCATGCCATTGGCTTTTCTGGTAGGTAGGTTTCGTCACTCCGCATCTACACCTGCAACTCGTAAGCTTCTTCCTTCCCTCCTCCCTTGGTGGAAGCTTCTTCCTACCCTCCTCCCTTGCTGGTAAGTTTCTTCCCGCCCTCGTCCCTCATCAGGTTTCTTCTGTCTCTTTTTTTGGGGTGGGTTAGCATTTAATTTATCTTTATTGGCAAGCATGCCCTTTATTAATCTGGTAGTATTACAACGAAGTGTAGATTTCTTACAACATTCAAGTAAGATCTCCATTACAATGAAGTGTAGTCATCTTATACTATTTTAGAAAGATCCCTTTAATTGAGAACCCATTGAACAATGTATTTATGTGATTTGAGCCTTGGCGAGGAATTATCATCACCCTCGGTTAACCATTGAACCAAGACCCCATGGACCTACTTCGAAATTTGATTTGCCTTCACCACCCCCTGTTAACCATTGAACCAAAACCCCATGGACCTACTTTGGAATCTGATTTTCCTTTTCATTTTTTTCGCAGGATCTGAAAGTGCATATGTTATCAAACTTACTTTCCTCGCTTATTGTCGAACATTTAGCACCTCTAGCATTTTTCCAGACATTCTGTGAGTTTTCTTTATAGGTTTCCTTTCATTTGATCTATGTGAAGCTGTGAAATCCATCTCTGCATTAACACAGTACAATACCTACCAGGAGAAAGATTCAAAGTTTGTACCTCTCTCATGCAAGAGCAAAGGTTTTACCAACTGCCCCTAGGGTAATTTCCCTTGCCAAAGATAATGAAACCATTCATCCCGATGGCAAGAAATAACAATGCTCTTTCCACTTTTTAACAAAGGGAAATTCATATGACTAGTAAATTCACTGGGCAATTGCTTGGTGAATTCGGTGGGCACTCCTCATTCTGAGTAGGATGGTACTAAGTGTGCGCTGGATTCTACATAAGCTGGATGGGTATTATAAAAATATATTTGTTAAGAGTTCAGTTCAACATCTTACTCATGGGAATTGAATCTTGTGGGAAATGAATCTAGGTGGGAAGGGTAAAAATCATTCTTCTCGTCCACTCATTATCCAAGCCAGACCCACTTTCCATCCATAAAGCTAAATCCACTTCTCATCAGTCATGCTAAAACCAGTTCTGATCCACCCAACCTAGACCCAATTTACAACGACAATCTTGTTCACCAACTACTTTCTGCTATACATATCATTTTCACACTATTCCCATAGTGTTCAGAGCACATTGGCCAAAACAAATGATAGATATTATACACACCATTTTATTATTGATGTGTAATGAAATCTCGATCTTAGCATATGCATGATAGAAAGGCAACCCCCTTTTTAGTGTTTCAGTATTTTTATAGATATTCTTCTCCATCAAGTCTTTCTACCTGACCTTTTCTTCTTTTCTTGTCATTTGAAACAGCAGGGCACAACTTCTCAGGAGATGGATCTGTTCGAATGGTATTCTCTTTCCACATCTTGAAAACCAATTCTATTTTTCTATGACCATTTTGTTCTTTTTCAGGATCTGGGCAATGCACTTGCATTTACGTTAGTCTAATCACAGAAAATAAATAGTTTCCCTAAACTAAAATTTAATTGACCTGAGTGGATTGAAATAGAGAGGCATGATTGAGGATACTGGAGCTCTTTGATATGTTTAAAATCACTCTTATCTATTTATCTATGGGGTTCACAGGAATAGGCAGATGACTGGAGAAAGCAGAGTTTAAAAGAGAGCATTGACTCTCTCCTCCCAAAGGAGGCAAGTATAAGAAACCTGCTGCATTTGGATATCTTAAATTTGATTTCTCCCCTATTGAGCAGAGAATTGAAAATAAATTTTATTTACTGGGTAGGTGATTGATGTCATAACAGCTAACACAGAGGACTCAGGAACTCTAAACTTAAATATTGTTGGACGAAATGATTTATCTTCCTCATGGGTATTAGAAAATCCCTCCAAGGGAAACCAAAGGGATATTACTAACTCTGAGGTACGATTGGTGAAGATTTTGGTTATTTTGTCTATTAAACATGTAAGGAAATCTATGTGATGATGATATGTGTAGTTTAGTAGGGTTGTATTAAGCAGGAAGTGAAAACTGACATTGGCAGGGGTGCTTCTCTATTTCTAATGGTTTACATCAAGCAGAGGCAAACAACTTATGGATACAACTTAGAAAAGTTACATTCAAAACAAGATGGTGTGATCTTCAATGAAGAAGGCAAGGAAAATCCTGAGGGGGGTAAAATGAATGACGAGGTGCAGAAAAAAACTTCCAATGATGAAGAACTTCTTACGAGGTTTCAAGAGGATGACACAGGAAGTGAACATCGAGACGTCAAAGAGAATGCTCTTGATGGTAAGTTTTGATTTTCCCTGGTTAACTGATCTATGATGTTGGTAGCCTACTGTAAGGTAATGTCTAGTCAAACTCCCAGGACAATGGTTATTGTAATGCAAACCATTTGCAGCTTGAAGAAAGTCCAACAAAAGTTTTGTGGAGGGTAAAATTCTTTGCTGCACTAGATCGCTACTTTTTGTTCTCATGGAAAAGGGAATTGTTATATTATTTTACAAAATCCTTTTTGAATGTTACTTCTCCAATATAAAAATTTTATATTTCTTACATTTTAGCATAGTATGCTTTAATTTATAGTAGTTTAATGCTTACAACAATTGAGACAAAAGAGGAGGGAGAAAAGGTCAACAAAGTTGATTCAACAAGATGAAGAAAAATGAGTTGAGCTTGAAAACGTAACAATTAAACGTTCCAAGGACGTAGATTCTACTTTCCTGGGAAAATACAGCATTTGGAGGCAGGAGAATGAGAACACGAATTCTGACTCCACTGTTAGATTGATGCGAGACCAACTGATCATGGCTAGAATGTATTCAAGCATTTCCTAGGCTAGGAATAATCTTGATTTATACCATGAATTAATGTTTCGTATTAAAGAATGTCAGCGTACATTGGGTGAGGCTAATGCAAATTCTGATCTACCTCAAAGGTAATAGTTTTCACATTGGCTGCTTCTAAATCAAGAGTACTAAATGCTTCCATTTGCATTCGGTGTTCATATCCTTTGTTTCTTTTAAAGTTGCAGTTTGTGTGTCAATCTTTCTGCTTCTCATTCTCTTTTTCATGGCCGATAAATTATATGAATGTTTCAATGCACCTGGGAAGATCAAGGCTATGGGTCATGTCCTATCCAAGGCTAGAGAACAATTTGTGACTGTGGGATAGTAACAAAGAAGTTTTGAGCCATGCTTCAATCTGCAGACAAGCAAGTAAGGACCTTGAAATAACAAAGTACATTTTTAAGTCAGCTGGCAGCAAAGACTATTCCCAAGGGCCCACATTGTCTGTCCATGCGATTGACCATGGATTATTACTTGCTTGCCCTTGAAAATTGAAATTTCCTAAAAAGGACAAGTTGGAGGATCCAACTCTTTATCACTATGCATTATTTTCTGACAATGTATTAGCTACATCTGTGGTTGTGAATTCAACTATTATGAATGATAAGGTGAAGTGTTATTAATTTAAAATACTCTAAAGTTTGGATGTCCAATAGTTTTGCTGCATTTTACATTTGATATTTGGATCTCATTATAGGTGATTTACTTGTGTTTGCAGGAATCTCAAAAACATGTATTTCATCTCGTCATAGACAAGTTAAATTTTGGGGCCACGAAAATGTGGTTTTTACTTAATCCCACAAGGAAAGTTGTGATACATGTAGAAAATTCTGATGATTTTGAATGGCTCAATTCCTCCTATTGTCCTATTCTTCGCTAACTTGAATCTGCAGCTATGAAGGAGTATTATTTCAAGGAAGATCACTCGACTACACTGTCAGCACGTTCCTCCAATTTGAAATATATAAATCCAAAATATTTATCCATGCTAAATCATCTTCATTTATATCTTCCACAAGTTTATCCCAAAATGGATAAGATCCTTTTCTTGGATGATGATATTGTGATGCAAAAAGATTTGATGCCATTGTGGTCAGTAGATCTTCATGGAAATGTTAATGGTTCAGTGGAAACTTGTGGAGAAAGCTTTCGTTGGTTTGACAAATACCTTAATTTTCCAATCCGCACATAGCGAGGCACTTTGATCCTAATGCTTATGGTTGGGCATATGGGATGAATATATTTGATCTCAAAGAATGGGAGAAACAAGATATAACTGGAATATATCACAAGTGGCAGAACATGGTAAGTGTGTAGTGTGGTTTATTTATGTTAATTACTGTGATTCTTACTTTAAATTATTTGAAGTAAATCTGAAGTAATTAGTTAGAAAACTCAATGGGTTTTTCTTTGTTCGATTTCTAAGTTTTTCTTTTATTGCATGTCAGAATGATAATAAAGTGTTGTGGAAGCTTGGAATACTACCCCCTGGATTGAATGTTTTATGGCTTGACCCATCCTTTGGACAAGTCTTGGCATGTGTTGGGTTTAGGATATAATCCTAGTGTGTATTGTTCAAAGATTGACAATGCAGCTGTTGTTCATTACAATGGGAACATGAAACCTTGGTTAGAGCTGGCGATGATGAAGTGCAGGCCTTACTAGACAAACTATATAAAATATGATCATCCTTTATTACAACAGTGCAATATAAATGAATAGTTGTTACCTTAATATTCATACTGCAATAAATTGTCACATGTAAAGTGTAAAGGCCCTTGATTCTGGTTTATAATTCATTTTAATTCATTTGTTTTTGGAGTTCCACAGAAGGTTTCTAGTTTATGGCTTAATGAGTTAGGTTTTTGGAGGTGGAGTGGCCTAGCCAAGTTTAACATTTAGAAATTTTATGTCCTCATTATATTCCTTCATAGTTGGAAGTAAACTCCTATATAAGTATTATTTTCTTTGTTAGTTAATATTTCTCTTTTATCAAGTAATTACACAAATTTTTCTTCCAAGAACACAAAGAAGTACGAGACACAAATATTTAGGCTTTCAAGGCATGGCAAAACCTCTCAATAGGGGAAAACCCAACAACCCTCCTCTTATTGAATTTATTCGAAATGAGATATCCAACACAAGACCAAAGAATCCCTCCAAGTCAGCCCTCCTCTTTACGTCAAGGTCAATAATTGAGTCTCTACCTAGTCAAAGTCAGAAGTAGCTTATGAATTTCTATCCTTATTGTAGGTTTAGTCTCTTATTATAATACATTGACTTCCAATTACAGTCTCTTTGCCTTCTATTACTAATCTTCGGCTACTATAGCAAACCCTTGACTCTTTACCACAAATATTCAGATCCTAATACAAATAGATAGCTTTAGATTGAGATTCGGCTTAGTCACAAACTTTAGTTTCTTCAAGTGTCGTAGACTTCTTTTTATCCTAAGTTTTTCTTCTCTCGTTGGATTACAGACTTTGAGCTTTTTCACTTTCTTGGTTCCTACCCAAAAGAGGTTGAATATAGGCTAAAAATTCTGGATATCATTATCCATGAGATTTGACTTAACTAAACAAAGAGTGACCATGCCTGGATTGTTGCCTTTGTAATGTTGAAATGTCCTGCAATCTTTTCCTGTGACAAGATGTAATAGCCCTAATTAGACAACACTGAAACTAGCTCAATTCAGTGTTTAACTGCCATGACCAATTCCTTCATTTTCCCATAGCAGCTATGCTGCAATAGTCTCACATGGAGCGAGGGTTAATTTGCACATGGACATCTCTCTTTTGACAATGAAGGCAATGTGCTAGGCTCTCATCTAATATATGTTCCTAAGATATAATAAACTTATGGTGTATGAGTTATCATCATTCTTACTCCTTAGTTATATTATGTGTGCTCCCTATCTTTGTGCTCATGTCTGAAATAAATAACTCTCCATTGAATTTCTATTAGCATCATTCAGAAACTCTTGATTGATTGATGCTCTATGAAATGCATCAGCTCTGAGTTGCTCATAATCTACTTTCTTGTTGAGTTAGAGATCAATTGCCACGGTTCTGGAGATGTTGCATTTACTCAAGGAGTTGCTAATTTGGTTTTTGTATGACTATTAAGAATTTATGTCTCCTTACGTGGAGTGTTCTTTAGTGTTCTTGGGTGTATTTCTACTTACTAGAGTCGTTTCCCTCTCCCGTGAACATTATTTTCATTTTCTGGGGTGAGTTTGAGCTCAATCTTGGTTGTTTAAGAGTCCATAGGTACTAGACAAGGCCATACATAACTGTAGGAGATCATTGGCTTTCCAATTTCCCTTCATTCCCATAAATCCATCAAGTACATGGGTGCTGAAATCTACAAGGCAAAGCATTCTTGACGTGTATTTATGGTAGAATGTAGTTATATTATAATGTTGTTAAATTGAGATTCATTACTTGAGTGATTCAAATTATATGTTGTTCCATTGGTATTGGGAATCGTTACATGAGAACCCATTAACTACAATTATTCACCAATAATATCCATAGTTTGTTATGTACTAGAATGATGATTGTCCAGTATGATGTATAATGAGGATAAGGTTGAAGAAATGAATGAGGAGAAATCACATTCAAGGGGCAGTGTGGAAGAAAGTTGTACTGTAGAAAAAGAGAATACAACAGTATGGACAAATATGGACAAATTCTGATGAAGAACATGCAACATCAGCCAACTTTGATGAAAACACAAAGTGTGAACAATTTGAGCTATCTGATTTCGCACTTATTGCATATTCAACTGGTGGATCTGTATCTTCTTGTATTGATAATATAGAATATCAAGATTACACACAACAATGTATACACACTTTTACCTTAAGGCAAAGTGTCGGGCAAAAGACCCTCAAGGAAAACTCCCATGAGACAAGTATCAAGTCAGTGAGCAAAAACTATTGTAAAAATGCTAGCAGTCAATTGTCCAAGGGTGATTTTTGGATGCCCTCACAAGAACTAAAGATTATATCCCACTATCCAAAGGATCTTCTCTGAAATAAAAAGGGTATGCTAATAAATGCTTATGGGAAAAAGGCACAACACATTTATCTTTGGTTGGGAGTTTATCCATATTGCATGTGATGTAAATAGTTATAATGTCATGTTGAGTAGATTTTTGGCACACCTTTGAGAGGTTATCATTATCGAATGGGAGCTAGAAATCTAAAATGATATCCATTGAACTAGATATAGGATTATATTTGTCTAGATGGGAAGGTTGATATAGTTTGAGCTTGTAGGAATTAATTATTGGAGAATACCCTATTGCAGAGGAAGCTTTGGGTTGAATGAAAATTGATGAACCTACCGTAGAATATGTGAGCTAAATTTTTTATTTTTAATATATTTTTCCCTTATACTATTTCTAATTATAGATGGCATATGATATGTAAGAAGCTTTTCACTGTATAGAAGATATTCATGGCCTTGTGTATGGTCAAGAAGATTCCTAAACCTCAAACGATGACAATCTGCTATTCAAAGTTAACAAAGATATTTTGGATATTAGAAAGTCATTTGTATCATGCTTATGCATGGTACAAGCTCTATATCCTCCAGAAAAGCTACAATAAATACTTAGCATAGAAGGATTTGTAGGTGATGGCATCATCTAGATTATTGGCTACCATTGTGAAATGGGATGAGGGAAATGTGGAGAAAAATCATATTCTTGAAATCATTTATCTTTGGTTGGGAGTTTACCCATATTTCCCATAATGTAAATAGTTATAATGTCATGTTGAGTAGGTTTTTGGCACACCTTTAAGAAGGTATCACTATCGAATGGGGGCCAGAAATCTAAAATGTTATCTATTGAATTACATATAGGATTATATTTGACTAGATGGGAAGGTTGATATAGTTTGATATTGTAGGAATTAATTATTGGAGAATACCCTATTGCAGAGGAAGCTTTGGGTTGAATGAAATTTCATGAACCTACTATAGAATCTGTGAGCTAAATTATTTTTATTTTAATATATTTTTGCCTTATACTATTTCTTATGACAGATGGCATATGATATGTAGGAAGATTTTCACTCTATAGAAGACATTCATGGCCTTGTGTATGGTCAAGAATATTCCTAAACCTCAAATGACGACAATATACTATTCAAAGTTAACAAAGATATTTTAGATATTAGAAAGTCATTTGTATCATGCTTATGCATGGTACAAGCTCTATATCCTCTAGAAAAGCTACAATAAATACTTAGCATAGAAGGATTTGCAACTGATGGCATCATCTGGATTGTTGGATGCCATTTCTATTATGCCCTATGATCACAAGCATGGGGCTCACCATTTTGAGCTAGAGAATGAGAAGGAAAGAAGTTCAAGAATGGTTAGTCTTCTAAGTTTTGGGATTTAGTTTGGATTCTAAAATGGATACCAAAGAAGTGGTAAGTTATTTCAATGAAAAGGCTTAAGTTCATCTGTCACTGTTTGAGATGTTTGCATTTGTATAGGTTTTTCTAGTATAAGTATTATATTTTATGCTTAGTTCAAGGAGTTTTCTTCCAATATGTCTAATAATAATACGTTTTTTTTGTAGTTTTCATGCTCAACACTTCTATCTGAGGTGGTAAGTAATAGGTACAGAGATCATTAAAGAATTTATTTTTGAAATTAAGTCTTTCCTTGATGTTGCTGAGAAGTCAGAGACACATATATTCTTCTAAGCACCTTTTATGCTTGTACAGATTACCTCTCGTATGTCTTTCCATATGTACCTTGTACCTTGTTACCTCCAAATGTGCCTTGTTACCTCCAAACTTACAAGTAAACTATTACCTTCCATATGAAGAATTATCAACCACTGAGACAGAAATCAATGTTTCACCTGCCAAAGGTCCCAATGTTCAATCAAAAGCAGTACCCATAGCAGCAACTCCACCTCTTGTCCTAGATCTTCTTGGTTATTTGATAGGTTTAGGCAATGCACTTGTCCCTAGAGATTAGTGAGCAGTAGCCTCTGGGTGGGTATTACATAGTGAATTCCATTTCATTTTGTAAATAAAAAATGGAAAAAAATGGCTTTATTGTTGTTAGATGTGAATTGTATTTACTATGATAACCGTCAACCTGATTAAAGAAACTTGTGATATTTGGTTAATGCTTTGTGCAGGCCTCCATTTCCTGTTTTACTTGCAACATCAGTATGTCAAAGCCTTTAGATCAATGGGAAACTTAGATGGTGTGATGGTCAAATTTTTTACAGCTTGAAGCTTTAGAATAACTCTTTTGGTCTTTCAGCTGCTGGACCTCTACAGGGACAATTCATAAATTGTGAAAATAGTTGAGATATCAGTTCTAATTACTGTAAATGTTTCTAGTTTAGTAGGATGTAGATGCACATCTATTTTGAGTCCTTTTCCTAAGTTTCGTTCGTGGTAAATTAGGTGCCACCATTGTAGCCTAGTAGCTCAGCACACACACTGCTACCAATGGTACTATTTCAAAACATATCTCCTAGATTAGCAAACGCTCTTTTGTAGGTGGAAGTAAAAAATAATCAACAACTTGTTTGGTATTTTTAATGATAATATTTCATTTGAAGTTTTCTTCACTGACGATGGCAGGATGGAGCGTGCAACATTTCAGGACGTAATAATGAATGATAGGATCTAAATTTTAAGCTTTGGAAGTTTTCTTCATTGAGGATGGCAAGATGGAGCGTGCAACATTTATGGAGGTAATAATGAATGCTAGGACCATTCCCTCTCCACCTCTCTGCCTGCTCCTTTGACTCTATTGAATTTTTAGGACTTTTGGGTCAGAAGGGCTGGGCAGGATGGACAAGTCCAAGAGATCAAAAGGGGAAGAGGAAGAGCACATAGATGGTGAGCTTGTTCTCTCCATTGAAAAGCTACAGGAAATCGAGGATGAGCTTGAGAGGGTAAGTTCTCATGCACTCTGAAAACTACTTTTTGGGGTTATTTTATTTTATTTATTTATTTTTAAATTAGTTTTTTTCTTATCTTTTTTTAAAACATCTTGCCCATTCCTTTCTCTATGTATTATTTTTTTTATTTATTGGTGCATTTGTGGATTGATTGAATTTATGCTTGTCCGTGGGCTGCTTGAGAATGATTTGTTACAACCCTTAAGAGCCGATTTGAGGAAAAGAGCAGCTTTTTTAGTAAACCCACACGTCATCTTCATATTCTTTCAGTCTTTTGGATATGGACATTTTGATTGGTTTACATATATTGTTTTTCCAATAGTGTTGAGCAAATTATTTCAAGGAAAAATTGAAACTAGAACATCCTCAAATTAGTTATTTAAATTTTTTTGCCATATCCATTTATTGTTTGGGTGTGAGTTGGTAAAGCTTGGGGTTCAACAAATGTAATATGTTATGCGACAATTCTTGATCAGTTACAGTCTACCTGTTTATGATTAGGTTCATAATGACCTGGGGACCTGAGGCTCTCTCAATGTAGTATGTGTTGGTCGGATAAATCGATCTTGCGGACAAGGCCGATCTCCCTAGTATCAGAAGATAGTCTAGCAACAAATGGAAAAAAAAACCTATCTTTCTGTAGACATATGTGATTTATAAGTAAATACTACAAAGGTGTTAAGATCCTACCCTAGATCCAATGCTTGTTTGTAGTATTCATACTTCAATCGTTCGAAAGAGTTACCTTTAGAGACCTGCAATCATAAACAAGAAAACATTAAATAGCACCTGCATAGCAAATATCATAAATCATGTCTATTATGGTGATCAAGGAATCCATAAAATAAACCATAAATGAACAACTTATTGAGAAAAACAAACATATTTGTATTAACTTTGAAGTAGAAGAACCTTACAACCTTTTCAGCCTTGATGTTGAACAAGCTCCTCCCGGGGTCTGAAACAGGAATTTCCTTTACTTTGACAAGCCTTGCACTCTTCCAAATGAGATCTTAAAGGTATGTAATCTCTCCTCATAAAAACTCAACTAAAGAAGACTAAGTTCCAGCAGCATTTCACCTCAAAAATATTCAGCTTCAAACCTCTTAGTAACCAGCTCAATGCTTCATTTTATAGTGTAGAGGAGAATGTTAAAGGTCCACCTATGAAGGGATAGAATCCTCCTTCAAAGGGATAAGCTCCTCACATCAAGGGGTTACCTCCTTAAGGTATTAGGTGCATGAGCCTGAAAAGAGTGAACTTGCCACCTCAAGATTCCTTCCAGAAGCTTCCAGAAATGATTGAAAGTGAGTTTTTCAGAGCATTGTTGGGTCCCTATAATACTAGTGATTACCCCATTACTATTCTAGTTGCATCCCTTATTAATATTGTTGTGCCCCTATTATCCCCATATTGTTATTATTGTGCCCCATAGAATCCCTCTATTGTTATTTTTGTGGTTTGATATTATTATTGTTAGGCCGGCTGGGTTATATTGTGACTCCTTAGACTCCTATATATAGAAAGAAGTTTTGTCATTTGAATCATCAAAGAATTGTTCATTTATGTAATGTAAAGGAGGTTGCCCCCTCGAAGAGGTTGAATTCTAAGGCATTGATCTATTTTTTCTATCTTTTCTTGAGCTGGTTTCATAACATTTGGTATCAGAGTTGCGCAGCGGAACCATGGTAGACCCTAGAAAAATTAAAGCCATTAAGGAATGGAAAATCCCCACATCCATAAAGCATCTGCAAGGATTTCTCGGGTTGGCAAGGTATTATCGCAAGTTTGTTAAGAATTATGGGAGAATAGTAGCACCTCTAACAACATTATTGAAGAAAGATGCATTTTCATGGACTCTAGAAGCAACAAAGACCTTCGAACATCTTAAAGAGGCAATGTGCCAAGCACTGGTCTTAGCTACACTAGACTTCACAAAACCCTTTATTGTGGAATGTGATGCTTCAGGAAATGGAATTGGTGTTGTTTTAATGCAAGATGAAAGACCCATTGCTTTTGAAAGTCGTCCAAGCAAGGGAAAGTTCTTATACAAAGCTATTTATGAGAAGGAAATGTTGGCAATACTCCATGCACTTAAGAAATGGCAACCCTACCTAATAGGAAGACACATCAAGGTAAAAACGGATCATGATAGCCTTAAATACTTTTTAGAACAAAGATTATCCTCTGAAGAGCAACAAAAGTGGGTCACAAAGATGTTGGGTTATGACTTTGAAATCATCTACAAAAAAGGGAAGCAAAATGTGGTGGCAGATGCACTCTCAAGAAAGGATGAGGATGTGGAAGCATTGTTGTGTGCCATTTCTATTATCCAACCAGATTGGATAAATGAAGCAAGGGAGGAATGGAAGAATGACGAAGAAGTGTGGGCACTTATTCGAAAGTTACAACAAGATTCCAGTACGTCTAACACATTTAGCTGGCAAAAAGATTCATTATGGTACAAAGATTGCTTATACCTCTGTAAGAATTCCCAGCTAAAACAAAATATTCTTATGGAATTGCACACTTGTCCCTTAGGAGGGTACTTAGGATTTTTAAAAACTTACCACAGGGTTAAGAAGGAATTTTTTTGGGATGGCCTTAAATCGATATTCAAAAGTTTGTGGCGGAATGTTTAGTTTGGCAACAAAATAAAGTTGAAACAATTAAGACACAGGGTCTATTACAACCTTTATCCATTCCAAGCCAACGTTGGGAGGAGGTTTCAATGGATTTTATCACAGGTTTACCCAAGTCTGAGGGAAAGACTTTCATCATGGTGGTAGTTGACAGACTTACCAAGTATGCACACTTTTGTGCATTATCACATCCATTTAAAGCCGGTACAGTTTCTACTGCATTTATGGAAACAATTCAAAAGCTACATGGAAACCCAAAGATTATTGTAAGTGATAGAGATCCCATTTTCACTGGAAATTTTTGGACAAAATTATTTTCTTGTCTTGGTACTTAGTTAGCTCATAGCTCATCTTATCATCTTCAATCTGATGGGAAAACTGATATAATTAAAAAATGTTTGAAAGGATATCTTCGTTGCTTTGTATCTGATAAACAGACACAATGGTTCAAATGGTTGCCTCTGGCTGAATGGTGGTATAACACTTCATTCCATACAGCAAAAAAAATGACCCCATTTATGGCACTTTATGGATATCAGCCACCATCCATCACATCATATTTAAGAGAAAATTCTAAGGTTCAAGCAGTGGAACATCACATTGAACATCAACAACAAGTCCTCCAACTCTTAAAGGATAACCTCATGTTGGCACAGAATAGAATGAAACAACAGGCAGATCAACATCGCAACAAAAGAAGTTTTGATGTAGGTGATTGGGTATTCCTACGGCTACAACCATATAAGCAAATGTCCATCAAGCAAGCTAAAAAGGATAATAAGTTATCACAAAAGTATTATGGTTCGTAAAAGGTGTTGCAAAAGATTGGTACTATGGCATACAAATTGGAGTTTCCTGTAACTTCTCGATTGCACCCAGTTTTCCATGTTTCATGTTTAAAGAAGGCTATCGGCGACAAGCTCCCAGTTCAAACAATATTGCCAAAACTTGACAAGGAAGGAAAAATTATATTGGAACCAGAAGCAGTCACAGAAACAAGAACTTGACAGCTACGAAATCGATCAATTTCGAAGTGTCTTGTCAAGTGGAAGAACCTATCCGCTGAAGATTCCACATGGGAGGATGAGAATTTTATACACAAGCATCCAGAACTACTCAAGTGTTGAGGACAACACTTTTTTTAACGGAGAGGGGCATTTTGGGTCCCTATAATACTAGTGATTACCCCATTACTATTATAGTTGCATCCCTTATTAATATTGTTGTGTCCCTATTATCCCCATATTGTTATTACTATGCCCCATAGAATCCCTCTATTGTTATTTTTGTGGCTTTATATTATTATTGTTAGGTCAGCTGGGTTATATTGTGACTCCTTAGACTCCTATATATAGAAAGGAGTTTTTGTCATTTGAATCATTGAAGAATTGTTCATTTATGTAATGTAAAGGAGGTTGCCCCCTCGAAGAGGCTGAATTCTAAGGCGTTCATCTATCTTTTCTATCTTTTCTTGAGTTGGTTTCATAACAAGCATACTCGTGCCTTTTTAACTTTTACAGGGGTCCGCACCTTTAACATAGAGACACTGCGGTCAGGTGTGCAAGAGACATGGCCATTAGGTGCAGGACCACAGGTAAGACAAAGGGAAAGTGCGAAACCAGAGTTTTAAGACTTTTGAGGACTTTCTCTTATTTTCCTAGCTCGATATGAGGAACTGATGTTTTAGACTTGCAGAGGGGGGAAAGTATGAGTGGTAATGAACTGACACTGATAGTAGAATGTCAAGGTGACAATTTTTAGTGCAATAGATTGCCCCCTAAAGTGAAAAGTCTATAATAGATGAACATAGAGTCTGTCATTTATGAAGAGTTAATTACTTTATCATTTCAAGGACCATCTTGTGGACACCACAGTCGGAACCTGTAAAAACATTCAATGCAATATATATATATATATATATATATATATATATATATATATATATATATATATATAGACATATCATCGCTGAGGTAGGCATTCCCATAACATTAGGAATTTCCCATGGTAAAAGTAGGTTGTTTGTTTGAGTTGAGCCTAATGTAAAACTATAAATAAGTATGGAATGCTCTATGATAGGTATGGGTAACAAATGGACCATGTGAAACAAAAATTCCTGTAGATTAACTATTTTTGGCAATTTACAACAAGTGCACCAAGGGCCTAGTTTTGTGAAGGCTTCTAAGGTTAACAGTATTGGGGCCTTTGGGCCTAATAAAGTATTACAGGTGCTTAACATTGAGTTTTTGATTTAGGCCTTATGCCTTGTCCTCAAGCCTTTGGGAATTAAAAAAGCACTATCAGAACTATTAAAAATGGTGCTTGAATGTCTTAGTAATCGTTTCTAGCATTGAAGCCATAATAAGTGAATTTCACCAAATTGGTCACCCAACTAAAACTGGAACCTGAACTAAAACCTATGAATGCCATATTTACGTCAGGAAATGATTTCAGAGCGATAATAAGGTCACAATATGATATCTCTCATGCAATGGAATTAAGGATGATTGCTCAATGTTTTATTGATGCATATATCATTGTTAATGGAGTAGGTAGACTACATTACTCCTCTAATGGGCTTCCTGATATGCCTGTAAAATTGATAATGGATATAAGTCCTATTTAATGTGCACAAACTTGAAGTAAATCCATTTACATAGAGAATTAAATAAATCAAATATTCCAAATAGTTCATATAGGCTTATTCTAATTTATGATTAGCTAGAGGATTAATTCGTAAGCAATGGGAGCAATACCGAGAGATTTAAGGCTACTGATATCATCCAATGAATCACATTATGTAAAAAATTTCATTGATTTTGTGTTGCATAGCTTTCTCCTTTGTAAGCTCTAATTCATTTAATGGTGTTCACAAATTCTGAGATAGAATTAGAGGATACTTTCTATATAGTGTAACAATGTTGAAGGAGTGATTGTTCATTCTTTACAAATTTATTAGCTATGAAGGTAGGTATGAAACTATTTTTTTCTATCATATTAGGATTTTGATGCATTTTCTAAAAAGGAGATAATTTTAGCCTACTAGTTGATCAGTGGCCCTAGAATAATGGCATCTAATATCTAGAAGAATTCTAGGAATCTTGACAAACCCTTATATTAGTTTGGGTTAATCAAAATTCTTGTTGAGGAAAAAAAAATTGAGTGACAATTGGGAACCTTGTTTAATAATAAATTATTATATTGAGGCATTAGAAGAAAAAAATATTTGTCCAAAGAGAAAAGGAAGAAGAGGTAGGGTTTTTTTAAACCCTTACCCTCAAGAAGAAAATAAAGAAGTCAAAGAAACTCTACTAGAGAGAGGACACTGAAATCATAGAGACAAAAGACATTTTAAGACTAGAGTCTATGATTATATTGGAAGACGAATATGCTACTGAAATAGAAGATACCATAAAATCAATGCTACTTCAGAAAGGATAATTGTTAAGATATGAAAGGAAGAAGAATAAAAAGGATCATGCAGGAACCAAAAAGAAAGGTGACAAAAGAAATTACGAAGAATCCATGGGAAACTACAAAAAAACCATTGCAATATCTGAACTGAAGTAAAAGAGCATTAAAAGGAAGATTCTCTAAGGAATGAAGTCACGAGAAGACAAAAAAAATGTAGAAGCATCACATGAAGCATGAAAAAAGTAGACAATGTTGTTTCATTTGAGAATTTGAAAGTTGCAGAGCTAAAAGAATTGGAAAGATTAGCGACAAATCCTGAAAGAAAAGGTTCAAAGGTCTATGAAACTTAGCAAAATATCTATTATTATTTTGATAGTCTGGATCAGGAAGCACAAAAGGAAAAGGTAAAGGATCCCTCTCCTAAAGTCTAACGGTCAATGGAATTTAGAAACATATCTATTTTTTTTTTTTTATTGTTTGGATCAAGAAGCACAAAAATAAAAAGTGAAGGATCCCTCTGCTACTCTTGAGTGTACTTTCAATAGTGATATTCCAACACCTACCGTTCACAATCCTATACATAATAAAGATTTAACTTTTTCTAGGGATAAAGATATATTATAAAATTAAAAGAAGAAATAACTCAATTAGAAATCCTAGAGAAACATGTGAAAGGGGAAAATGAGAATCTCAAAGAAAACAATTATAAGATACTAAAGTGAATGTATTATTGGTATCACAAAAACTCTAGGCAAAAGAAGACAAATAAAGTACTCGAACAAGAAAACAAGGGTTTAAAGACAGAGATTTTAATGAAGAATCCAACGTGGTCCATTTCCATGATAAAGAAAGGAGCCATAAGTAACTTGGATATTTTGATTCAAGCTGCTAAAACTATCTTTTGAATTGCAGCATTATCCAAATTTTTAAAAACTTTCTAACTTGTATGTGGGCATGCAACACCCTAAGAACCTGAAAATGTTGGAAAATGTTGATAGAAAAAAATGACGTCAACAACATCAAGCAATGATCCAGGTGGCTCCAGAGAGACACACAGGACAAAGAGAGCTTATGAACGCTTGAAAATCAAAGTGCTCATAATGACTTTCATTTTGGGGTCATTGAAGCTTGACTTTCATGTTTTCATCTTCCAGCAATTACTCAGTCGAGCCCTCCGTTGAGCATCCCAACGTCCTCCACGATGTCATATTACATGCCGTTACATTTGATACGGGACCGGCGGGGGTCGAACCCGCCCGGCCCACGTGGCCAGCCCCCAAATGGGTGGCCCCAAAACAAGTTAGTGCATTAATAAATAGTAGCACCCAAAACATTGTATGTCAGTACATTGCGCGGGGATTACGGGGGCGGGCCACCCAATGTGGACCCAACCCCCACTCATATATTATTACAGTGAAAAATGTAAATATTTTTAGTTTTTAAAAATAAGGTACATTTTTAACTTTTTGTGATTATTGTTTATAAACTATGACTCGAATCATCCAGAGTATTATATTCATTTTGTCAAAATTTCAAATCTTAGATTTTCAAATCAGAGCATAATCTTGCAAGCAACCTTTTTTTTCAGTGGACTTTTAACATAATCTTGCATGTGAATTCCTTTTTTTTTGGTGGACTTTTACCATAATCTTGCATGTGAATTCCTTTTTTTTGGTGGACTTTTACCATAATCTTGCATGTGAATTTAGGTATCACATGTAACTCTATACTTCCGAAGGAAAATCTAGTGTATGTGTGGTATATTTTTTAATTATTACTAATAATAAGGTCTTTTTATGTAAGATAATAATATGTTTGTCTATGTAAGATATTTTGGTTTTGGTAGTCTTGTTAATAAATGTTTGTTATTTTTTCTTGAGAATTTATTTTAATAGAATTTCTTTATTTATTATTTTTTTAGAATTTATTTTTGGTGGTTAATGTTATTAAAAATGTATATAGTTTTATCTAGTATAAAGTGTTTTCATGTAATAATATTAGCTCCACTCATAATAAGATTACTATTATAGATATTTGGTGGTTGTTGAAGATATTTTTAAGGAAAAACAATTGAGTTCAAAATTGGAGGATTTACCCCTCAAATCAGTTGTGATGAATCTCTCATACTACTTTATAAACCATTCAATTGAACTTAAGTTTGGGTGGTGGAGAACCTATGGCATACCTCCTTATATTTTGTTTCAAGTTGAAAAGAGGTTTCATAAAGCCCTTCCTTTGACCCCTATGATTTTGTTTTTTAGGAAGGAGTTTGAGATTGTAAGTATTGTAGTCATTTTTAAAATTTCATAAATAAAGGTAGCCTTGATGATCTCATCCACAAATCAAGGCATTGTGTTATGTAAGCTTATCTATGATTTGTAATTATTAGCACAAGACACCATTAAAATCATGTCAATAGTTGGCATCTTCAATATACAAGTCTCAATAAAATCTATTCACATGTTGGAAGTAAATCCAAGGATTATAGAAAGACAAATGTGATGGGATGATCAAATTCATGTATACTTTGCAAAGAAAAGGTTGCAAGATATTTCAAAGATTAACAAGGTGTCACAATCATAACATAACCTTGCACTTGTTGAACCACACATGGTATGTTGAAGGAGAATGGTAGTTTTAAAAACCATTGGAAAAGCCTCCATGTACCACTCATAAATTGTTATGCCCTTGACCTGTGAGAAATTCCAGAATACAAAATATGCAAAGAAATACAACCCAGAACATAGAACAAAATGAGAAAAACAACAAGTATTTTATTATTAAGAGATGAAAGTAGTGTTCACTTGCCTCTTCAAGGGGGCAACCTCCAACAGAGCAGAGCTCGATTACAAAATAAGACTCGATATATCTCAATGGGGAGTCTTTATCCTTTATATAGGATTCATACTTATTGTGGCCTTCCCAAGCTATTGTCCTCACATTAAAAATAATGTACATAGACTTTTAAAGAGACAACAACTCACTGTACTATTTCAGACGAGTTATTCTTCTTAGACACCCACGCATTGTGGCCATAACTCTTCTTAGACACCACTTATTGTGGCCTTGCCAAGCTATTGTCCAAAATACCATTTTTTAGAATTTATTTACCAGTGTGCTAAACTCAAAAGTCTTTCTAAGCAAGCTATGATGTCCTCCTCAATAAACCATGATGTCTCATGATTGTTTCCCAATTATTTTTACTCTAACTACATGTCTATTTTTATTTTCAAGATGTCAATACTTTCTAAAAATACTTAAAAACAATGAAAATCCCTCGTCACAATATTTAAAACTCTAATAACAATTCAAGTAAAACACCTATTATCTCATTACCTCCTAAAAGCAGTCTCTCCTCTTGAAATTGTCTTTCCTTTCAAAGTTTCCATCTTCTCGAAGCCTTCTGAGAAGCAATTTTGGTTATTTCTTTCGTACTAGGATATTGTAGATGAAGCTATGTTGGGAATGATGGAATATATTTTTTGGCTAATCCCCCATTAAAAACACATTATGAGAAATATAACTACTATGCTTATATGCATGCATGTTAGTCATTTATTTGGTATATGCATATTTGGATCTATATTTTGAACTTATACAAATTATCCTTAATTATGGAATTAGTGTTCATTGACTATTTCATTTAAAAAGAATAAATTGCAATGGACATTAACCCCATTGTTGAATGGTGATAATTTTGTCAAAATATTAGAAAAACCATGAAGAAAGTCTACTTGGCTTAGAGGGCTCCACTAACATGCAAATATTGCATGATTGAATCCTGTAATATCCCAACATCAAAATTTTAATGAGATATGATACACTCTAGGTGTTCTAATGAAATTCTTGCACTAGAAGCACCTAACACAATAAATATCTAAGAATGCAGCCTCTTCTTTATGTAAATAAATAGAAACAAAATTACATGCCCACACAAGACCTACTACAGCCCATGCCTTCGCATGTATGGCTGCCCATCAACAAAGAAATTAAATATATTGAAGCACAATCATAGATCCTAGATAGATCCACAACACATATTACTCCCATGGATTTTCATACCTAGGATCAACTAGAACTAGCCTTGCCAAGTTCACAACAAAAGCCAAATAGATAAATAATCCTCTTTTACAGGCTTGATTGACTCTTTAGAGACTTTATTTTATTGTTTTCCCTCGAAAAACAAAGGCAAATACCATGGGCAACTGACACATTAAATACCATGGGAAGATTCCATCCACTTTGACCATATCCAAATATCTATATATATATATATATTACAAATCCTCCTGCCCAAAGATTGTTTTCCCTCAGGTAATCCACTTCTATCCATAAAAGAAGCATTTGTATATTGATACCAAGATCCCATACAACCCAATGTTTTATTCCATGCCTCCATTCTAAATGATCATGAACGGATCTTTCGATACCTGAATCCAAAACAATGCTTTGGTCAATCCTACCCCCAATGGATTCTCCTAGATCCAAATCCCACCTAAGTCCTAGGACATGTTGGTTATGAAACCACCTCAGCCCTCCATCATTGCTTGTGCTTGAGGGCACAAGTTGCAATATGCCCTTCACTAAGAGTATCCCGTCGATGGAGTTCCAACTCATAATCTCTTGTAAATCCATCTCGTGGGAAGTATATAATGCATGAATCCCTACACATGGAATAAATCTACCATGCGGATGTTGCCTAATGCTCAACTCATGTTGCTCCACCAGATCACCCATCATGATCCATTTGTATAACTCTTCCTTGCTATCCCCAATGTATAATGGCACATTGGTAGAGCTGCAAGCCTTATCTATGTACTCTTGTAGTGGGCTACTCTGCAAATCCAAAATGTACTCATCTTCCTTCCTTATGAGGGACTTGAGTCATTCCTCAACACTAGATAACTAGGTCATTGATTCAACACATACCCCTATGAGGTCCTCAAATTTTCTATTCTCCTGTAAGATAGTGTCTCAGGCTGCCCCGACTCTCTACATCAACATTGTAAGATCTGTCTTCAAATGCATTATCCTTTCCCAAAAGTCCTCTACTAGAAATTCTCGTGCCCTAAAAAATGTCTCTATATTTGACTGCACCGGATGCCCCATGACCACAACTTTAACTTGAAAGTTTGTTTGACCCTCCATGATCATGCTCATCATGTCAGTTTATTATTATTGGCTCCTCATTTGGTTCTCCTAGAATGTCTTCTTCCTGGCCTTTTTCACATGTGGGGATAAGTTGTCCACTCTCTTTGATTGTCAAACATGGATGTATTGGTGGACTGTTATCTATACCTGATTGTCCATACTCTCTATGGATGTTCTCATGGATATCTATAGACTCAACTACCTCATCATTAGGAGGAATTCCCTCCTTCCTTTCCCGATTTACTTTCTCAAGTTAATTGGTTATCATCGACCTGTCCTATAAGTTTCTCTGAAAAACATGGTGTTGTTGCTCACCATTTGTACTTGACTGCTTGGATCCTTCATAGGTTCTCTTATAAAAATCGGTGAAACCAACTATGGATGAATCTTCATGATCTGCCCTTGTTTCCTCTTATCACTTGGACATGAATGGTTAAGGGCCCAAGGTCCCTTGCAGATAAAGCATAGTCCTCTCATCCTTAGTTCATTATTAATGCATATTTTGTTCTTGCTTCCTCCATCAATCCTTATCAACTCCTTCATAGTGAGCACCCTTTCGAGTAACTTTATGTTTTTCCTGACAAAATTCTCAACTAGATCATAGGATCCCTTTGGTCCTTCCTCCAAATGGTCAACAATTTACATATTAGTATCTTGCATATGTGAGCATGGCCTTCTAATAATAGAGACACAATCTTTTGCATGCTTGTTTTGACAAGGTTTGAATGAGCTGATGTAATGCTGGTGTAAAAGTTATGGAGCAACTAAAAGATCAACTCATCACATTCCAAATTCAGTATGAATGTGCCAAAGTTGAATTCTACCATTACTGTTAAAATTTCTACATCAGTTATAAAAGGTGGGAAGCAAGATTTTATTCAACCCTTTAAGGCCTTCCACTATCAACTACAATATCTCCCTCATAAGATCATTATTGTAAGACAATACTTGGGATGTTAAAGCTATGATCTTCCTGAGACAAGAAGAAATTATGAGCTTGACCTCTTCACAAGGATGCTCCGAGAGTTTGGGTTGTATTAATGCAAGCATAGATGGCCTGAGATTCCAACTGAGCTTCCTCCATTCTGGTTGCCCCACCTCTAAGAGCCATGTGTCTAATTCCTCCAATTTCTGAAGGTCTATGGTTGACTTTGTTCGTTGCAATTAAGATCCAAGTGCGAAGAACTTAGCTCCTCTCCCTTGTCCTTCCTTCACTTCCCATGGGCATTTTTGTTAGATAATGGCATAAACCATTTTTGAGTAAGACTTGCTATTCTATTATAAAGTGGTATTGCTAAGAAAAGGCCCCATGTTTCTTTTATTTTATCTATAATTTTGTCCAAAATTTTATGAGTATTTTCTAGGGAAATTCCCATCTCCCCTCATACCAAAGCATGAATACACTAATTCTTCAATGGATTTCACCCCAAGATAAGGTAAATACAAACTTGATTGGTAATAGTAAGATGATTGTACCACCTCCTTCCTTTCCTATTCTTTTTTTTTTTAACACAAAATCTCCTTTCTATCGTCAAACTCCAAAATTTGACAGACCCCTTGTCAAATGCTAAAACCAATAAAAAATTTCAAAACTATAAACATGGTTTAGTCCATAACCCGCCATCTTTCATGCTTCCACACTAAGATTTTTGAGCGGAAAATCTGTTTAGATGGAAAGAGAATTAGTTTTCAGGTAAATACTTTGATCTTCATATGCTAATCAATAGTTTTTAGACCCAATCATTATGCCCTTGTGAGTGATCAATAGATCATGTGTGACATTGAATTTGAAGTTAGAGGTTTCAAATGTATAGGCATAAGACTATATTTGACAATGATAAACCTCTACACCAATCCAACCACATAATGCAACATACTATATAACGAAAAAAGACATAGCATTACTTTATTTAATTATGGTGACCCACCACGAAATCTTTTGATGAAATATAATTTACTCGATTCCGTAAAAACACAGTGTCTTTGCCTCTATGACTAATGTGTGAGTGATCTTGATGTAGCGAGATCAATTTATCTAATGTAATAAAACAAATACTTTGGCATGCACCTGAAGAGGACCATGGTTGGATCCTTGAGTGACGCTATGGTAAAAATAATCTTATCTCTGCTATTAAGAGTGATGACAACTTTGGCTCCCGTAATGAATCGATGCTCGATTGCAGAACTAAAGCCTATGAAACTTGCTCGGCTCCTTGCTGCACTTAGAGGGTTGTGGTAATAGTGCAAATCCCAGGCTATGTCCACTTCCTTTCGCCTAGAATAGATATGGGGATGCTCAACTCCTTTCTCTGCTCAGAAAGTTGTTGTGATAGTGTTTTGGCAATGCGACGAATACTCAGGCTATATCAACTAATCAGCATGCAACAATCATACTCCCTTTCGTCTTCCATTGAAATGAATAAGAGGTTGAAACCAATCTAACACCTATACTAATTAGATGGCTCTATGTTCATTTTAACACACAAAATTACCCTCCTCGCGACCTCGACTGCTACTGAGAAACATCACTCTTCAAATCAGTAATGTGACTGTTTGGTTATGAGTGCCTCGAATTCCCTTCTGTTAGTGGTATAGTCCAATGCAATTGATTTGATGGGTCTGCGCAATTTTCAGCCATCCTCCTTGCTCTAGTGATTTGAATACTCCCTTTCATGGTGAGGTGACCCCTAGAAGGTGAAATGGTGGATCAGACCATTGTTGACCTGATCCACAGCTCAGTAATGTCGGTAGAGTGTTTTGATGCAATCTATGCCTATGACTATTGGTTCTATCCTCAATGGCCCTTAGATTCACTTGCTAAAGAAAAAATATTCCACCCTCTCTCCCTATTTAACTTGGTCCCCTTTGATGAAAGTGTTATCACCAAAAATTGATCATCTAGCCTAATTTACTAGATGGATCAAAGTGCACCATGTAAAGTCAATTTTACCATAGTAAAATTGCTTTCATTGTGAGAAATCACTTAATAAACCACCTTTGTTAAGTAATTTATAATTAAACCCATGAACAATAATTAAATAAATCACTATTTATTTTATTTTCTTCTAGGAATAATTAATTAAACCATTGTTCAATTATTGTTCCTTGTCATATTTGACCCAATTATGAAAAATCAAAAGATAAATTATTAATTATCTTATTTTTCTCTAGGAATAATTAATTAATCACTAATTAATTATTATTTTTTGTCAAATTTGACTAAATCCCTTAGGAATAATTAAATAAATCATTATTTATTTATTATTTCTTAACCAATTTCTTGAGATGATAAATAAATCATTTATTATTTCTAAATAAAAGTTTAAATACGTTTTCCCTCCTAACCAAATATAATAAAATATTCCAAGCGGTTATTCCAAGAATGGGGTTAATAATATTTTATTATTGCTCATTATTCGAGGATAACTCAATATCTTGTTATAAATAGAGGGGTTTTCCATTCATTATTCACTTTCGATTATTTTCGTTGTTGCACTCATTGTTGTAACTCTCATTATTTTCTTTGCCGCACACCATTTCTCTGCCATTTGAGTTCCCATTAAGCTCAAACATTTTATTTGTTGGGTTTTCACATTATAGAGGAGAGAGACTCTACACAAGCTAAATATATTTTAGGATAGACAAGAACCCATCCCATAGAGGGGGACTGGTAAAATTTATTTGTTCCCTTCACAGGTGTTATAATAAAATATATTCTTTATATATCTGGTTTCCATTGGATGATTGGAGTTATTACTATTTCTTTTTGTTGTTTACCTATGATTGTGTCATAGGTCAGGACTTTGCTAGTTTTTGTTTCTATCATTTGCTGCAAATCTACAATGTTTAGTAGCCATTTTTATTGTTCAGACTGTTTGTCATCCACAGTCTTAAGTGGGTTCTTTTCGTACATCTTTGAGATGAGAACACTACAACAAAATTGGCAACTCCATTGGTTTTTTACTTCAGATCCAGAAACTTGGGTGACCTTCAGTTTTCAAGTTAGGGTTTCTTATTTGTTCAGACTCTTAATGTTATTGACTAGCTTTCTAACCGTAGATATGTCAAATTTCTAACTTCTGCAAGTTTTCTGGTCTTTTCCGTAGGTCACAGGAACGAGCTGCGACAAAGACGGTAGTTTTAGCCCAAAAAGTGCGATCTCAAGTCTAGAGTGCATATTTCACCCCAAAAATTGTGACCCCCCCTAAAAATAGGTTAGTACCTGCGATTTTAGGGTTTCCAAGTTTTTATCAGATCTGTTTCTGGGTTTTGTCGAGAGCTGTGCGTTGGGTTGTTTGATCTCTGTCTCATCTTCCTTAGACCTTGATCTACTATCATTTACTCATCAAAGTGGAATTTATCCCCTTAGAGCTTCTAGTACGCTTCCACCTTTATAGGAGGAGTTTAGCTGAGGAAGAAGTCTGAGTTTCTCGAGCACTTTCAGCCATATTTTCCAGATATGTACCATTTTCTTTTAGATCTCCAAAGATAGGCTGTTTCCATCCATGGTTTCATATTAAACCTTGTTTGGTCATTGGCCTTAGGGTCCCATCGGTTGCCCTAGGATTTACACCCATCTCCCTATCTTTTTGTAGCGATCTTCCTCTCTGGTTTTTTGTTGTTACTACACCACTTTCCAGTAGCCTAGTGTCATTTCATCCTAGTCACACTGACACTTAGATCCCTTGAACATTTTAGTGTGTTTTTAGTTGATTTCACCACCAACCAGCACAGTGTTTGCAGATTTAGTTTGGGTGGGGTTTAGTTAATGGTTTTTTTGTTCATTTACTGTTGTTAATTTTAGTTTATTTTCAACAATTTTTTTTTCTTTTTTACAAACACGATGTGGGCTTATTTAATAAATACACTTGCACACACAAGCACACCTTAAGCGAAGGGCGGTTGGTTTACACCCCCAAGCCAAGACTGAACATAATAAATTTATCTCCCCTCATCGAGAAAAAGTCATATTGTTGATCTTCGTTCACCATTTTCATGTCACGTGTCCTACCACTATTGTGCCACTAAGGCATTTTTCACAGATACTCTTATAGCTTTATCCCCATTTTCCACTTAGGCATATTACTCCTCCCCACTGGGTTTGAGTTCATAGTCCTCTGAGTCCCCATACCGACTCTTCTCCTGGTTCATATGATTCCGAGCCTCCTTCACAAGATATTTTCACCATGTTTGGACCCACAGCTGGTGTAGGAACCCAACCTAGTGTTGGCTCCAGTTCTACCCTAGTGCTGGCTTAAGTATTCTGGATTTTAGCTAGTTGATAAGTGACCCAATACACCACGATGCTGGTTGGCATGCTACGCCGGCTAAGCTTCCCTAAAATATCCAAAAGTTTGATGGTAATTTTGGAGAGGATCCTATCGATCATGTTCGCTCCTTCCACCTGTGGTGTTCATCCAACTCCATTACCGATGACTTCATTCGTTTTCCGCTATTCCAATGCACACTCACTAGAGACACTACAAAATGGTATGTAGGCTAGCCCACCACATTTCATTCCATTTTCGTGATGCTTGCTAAATTGTTCCTCTCATATTTCTAGCTACCTCTCCAATATGACACTAGTAAAAAGATATTGACCTCATTTCGTCAGTCCGCTGCCACTCGCCTTTCCAACCATGTTAAAGAATGGCGTAGAAGGAGAAGCACATGTCGTGCCCCGCACTTCGAAGACCGTGTCCATTTAGATTGGTTTCTCAAGAGCCTTTTAGCACCCATTGGAAAATATGTCGCAACCCATTTTCCTTAGACTGAGGAAGAAGCTCTCCCAACCGCTCTTAGATATGACCTGATTTATGTGCAATGCGGTTCTATCTATACCGTCATTCCAAACCTTTCCTGTCTTGGAGGTTCCAATGCGCCAGGGGAATCTCACGTTGCCAACGGTATCGTTGGAACCCTTTCACATCCTTCCCCATATACTCATAAAGTTATGACCATCCATAGGGGGGCACCAGTTCCTCCAACACTTATGCCCCTCCTCCTAGCAACATGTTCTCAGGTCCCCAACCTATCTACCAAACCATTGCTCCTCCTTATGAACAGTTGAGCACTCCAGCCCCTCAAGCATTAAGACCAAAACCTCCCATGCATCCTCAGCCCCTGTAGTTACTGCCCCCTTAAGGTCAGGTGTTTGCACAGTAGAGTGCCACCAATCCCCAAAATTTGAAGAAAAATAATAAGCGGGAGGGTAACAATGATAACAAGGGTAACCAAGGTAATCAAGGTAATCAACCTAGTGAATCCCAAGGGAACCAGCCTAACACCAACAACCAGCAATAGGGAAGCCAACCCAAGAAAAGCAAGGCTATTCGTATGAACAAGCCTTGTGCATGTTGTGGTGTACATGGCCATTATACACATGAGTGCCCTATCTTACCCCAAATGCGCTAAATGTGGGAAGCTTAAGCAACTTCTACAGGCCAACAATTACCTCAGAATCCTGCACCATCTCAACCGACAGTGCTTACAATTCATTTCCCTCAACAAGGATTTGTTTCTTCTCAACCTCACCTAGGTCAAGTAGCCCACCCTCCCCAACCTTCTGGTCCTGGTGACTACCAGATCCTCGTGATGAGATTTGATGAGGTTAATCCCTCCGATATCAACTTACAAACTCGATCAGATCAATATGATAAGCCATCAAATTCGTTTGCCACTGAGTCCAAAGCCAAAGCTTCTACTGAGCCTCTTACGACATCAAATGTTCCATTACAGATCCCTCAACCTAAAGCTGAGGCAATTCCCAAGATCTCAAAGGGACCATTATTCCATAACACGGTTCTAGCCAAGTTGCCCATACATATAGTATAGTATATGACTTGGCGCAATCACTTGCTTCCATGTCGAGGTTGGATGTACTCTAGTCAGGCCCATCTCAAAAGAAAGCTCTAATAACTTGTTTGGGTGTAGTAGATCCTTCTGATGATCATTTGATTGTCTTCACAGTTGATACATCAGAACATCCCCCATTGCCTTGCTCTGTTGTTTTCTAGGTACTAGTCCGAGTCCGTAATGTCATCATCTCCTGATGTATTATTGCCGATGGTGCATCCACTTGTGTGATGTACACTACCATTCGGAAAAAACTTTAGTCACCTGAGTTGTCCCCCTCCACCATCACTTTGCATGCTTGGGACAGACACTCCTCCTAGCCTCTTAGCATGTACCGCAACTATCTAGTGACCCTTGCAGGCAAGACTGTCCATGTAGATATTGAGGTTATTGATGCCCCTTTAGATTACAACATTCTCTTGGGTCATAGTTACACATATGCCATGTCAGCTGTCCCATCTACAGTTTTCCGCAAGATGTGCTTCCCCCATGAAGGGAAGATCATTACCATAGATCAATTGACTTACTACAAGCCGGCATCCGTGACGTCCCTCGAGTCCATTATCTCATTAGTGTTATATAAGAAGTATTCAATTCCTCTCACTAGTGTTTCACCAAGAGTCTATAAAGATTCCTCGTTGTTGGGTTCTCTCCTTGGTCCTCCCCCTCTCATCTTAGAGCCTAAATCTTTCAGTGTCACGGGTTGTCCTCAAGCAGTCTGGTACATTCAATCCACAATGAGCTCCTCCGCACTATGCAGTTACCATCCCAGATGAGCCACCCAGATCCACCCCCCAGGACCTCCTCCATTTGTGAGTACCTCTCCTATCTTCCCCCAGGAACTATTCCTCCAGGTCTCAACCATCTAGTTGTTGTTCCGCCGGGACATTACCTTGCAGGCCAGATACGTTTCTTATTTCCCCCGCCTGCAATATTTTATGTCCCTGTGATGGCTTCGTTGGTCCTTCCTAACATGACTTTAAGGATCCCCATATGGTACGTTGACCCCCTTGCAAGCATTCTTCCTGGTCAGCGGAGACCTTATCATGCTCTGAACCTAGTTCAACTAGTCCCTACGGCCCCTACCACTACTTTAGTTCCATCACAACCTCAAGAGAAACCCACTCCTATTGCAAAAGCATCTGGACAGGGGGGAAAAGCTAAGAGGAAAGAACCAAAGGACAAGGCTCACCAACCTCCTCTAGTCCCCAAGGCCCCAAAGTCGTCACCTCCATGCACTTTGTGTAAAGTTGTGGGGCACACGACCAATAATTGTCCTGAGCTTCCTCATCTCAAACCTTTGGTTCATGAAACATTCCCTGATTCAAATATCCCTAAATTCCATGTTAACTTACAAGGTCCACCAAAGAAACTCATAATGTTACGCAAAAATAACCCTTGTGCCTTGTGTGATCATCATGGTGACTATTCCCATTATTGCCCTCATCTCAAAAAATTTTGTGATTTCGTTAAGGCACTTCGCGAATACAAGACCACTCATAATGGATCACCTTCTCCTCTTCCTGTGGATTTTTGTACCAATAGTAAAACAGAATAGGGGGAATCTGGTCCCACCATCGTGATACCTTCCCTAGATGTCAAGATGACAGAAACACGGGCCATATCCTTTACCTATCGTCATCCTTGAGTTCCTCGTAGGCAATCCTTTTTTAGGTTTCTTAGCATGCTTCTATTCAACCTCTTTCAATAGAATCCCAAGTCTCAACATACATAGATCCTTAATCTACTATCTTGTCGTCTACCATTCCATATGATGCGTATGTGAACCTTCTTTCTCAAGTTGATGCACTAGGTACTGCGCCACATGATGTAGTCAATATGCCTCTCATCCGCTCATCTTCCATTTTGATGAGGAAGCTATGTCTACCCCTAATTACCCTTGCACTTAGGCAAGGGAGAATATTTTTTGGAGGATTCTAAAGGTCATTTCCTTCCTAACAATCCCAATGCAATCTAGCTAAAGAAAATTTTCTCATAACTTATCTCTTTGATTTGCATGTCTTTATTTCTGTCATGAAGTTAGGTACGATGCATCATCTCATCTATCGTATTTTGCACCTTTCAGATGGATCTATCATCCACACTATATATTGGTCATGTTGATGGTGCAAGTCGCTTCTCCAGGAATATAGCCTCAACAGTCTGGGGCATTTTTACCCCCTTGCATACATTAGTCCTTTCGAACGATGTGTGCATTGGATCTGCCACCAATAACCAGGCCGAATATGATGCAGTGATAGGTTTGTTAGTCAATTCCCTTTCTCATCGCATCCTTCATCTTCATGTTCATTTATATTCCTTGCTACTTGTCATGCAATTGAATGGTGTGTATCATGTGCATAACCAAGTCATATTTAGAAAATATCTGTGTGTTAAGCTGTTGGTATGTGAATTTGAAACCATTACTTTTAGTCAAGTTCCTAGAGCCTAAAATAACTATGTAGATACCATTGCAAATAACATTCTAGATTGGTATTTATCACATGTATACCATAGAAGACAACCATAAACGAAATACATGGCGAACCATCATTGTCATATAAAAATGCATAATCATATTATGTATCATATAAGTGTTCGGAGGCCATAGCTCTAAATACATCTGACATTCCCATAACATGTTACAAAAATTAAAATCAAAGGGACCCACATGTCCCCATATCTAGTTAGTATTTGAAGGATCACACACCGAAGCCTCTGCCCCACCTGCACATAGATCACGTACTGCATGACCAGCCATCGCCATGCACCGCATGATACCTCACCACTCTAAGGGAAGGTTGTTACACTCATATATGTATTGATCATCTAGCTCATGACATCCGTTCTTAGAAAATCTAGTCAAGAGTACCCACATCTACGGTGTAGATAAACGAGTAGCACACTATCCTCTGGACCCTGACAAGATGACGATGTTCCAAAATCTGCAGCCATAGCCACTACGGCTCGTCCGTCATTTCTTACTTGTTTTACCGGTGCTATGTCTGCATACCACATATTTTACACTTAGTTCCATATACATGTGATAAAAATATGAAATGCACCATAAAAATAGCAACTTAACAATCATTGTTTGGTCCCCATCCTGGCCTGAGCGAAAGTGGCAAGTCAAGATCTCCCTGATAGTTCATCCCGCTATAAGCATAATCGTCAATCTGGAGGGGCATCTGATCCCAATGTGTAAAAAACATGGGTTGAAACACCAGTCCGACTCCCCATCCTCCTCCCTGCAGTAGCTGCCCCCAGCGGCAGATCCTGGGCTCCTCTGGGCCCCCATATTGGATCTATACATGAGGAAGGATGGTGGGTATCTTCTCAAACAAGAATGCGCATAGTATTGTACCAAAAGCATAGTCATGGCTCACCTGCATAGACTTAACTATCATTTCACCGATGACAACATCATCTCGGCCCACCCATAGTAGGTCCTAGCCAAAACACTCTCAACTAGCATCATCTACCCACCAGTGATGTGGTGGAATGCATGGCTGCCCAAGACCCGTAGCACAGCTGTGGAAACAACCTGTGTCTCTAGCTGATCTAAATCACCAATCGGGATAGTCGTGCCCTTCACATGCACATCCTGTGGACAATGGCACTCCATAAACTCTGTAATGTTCCTCCCACAAGGAAACACCAGATGGATATCCCCCACCACTCTGAGGGGAGGGAGTCCGGTGACGAAATAATTATCCTGTAATGTGAGCTCAATATTGTGCCCCCGCATGACAAAAACCTCATGGTCTCGACCCCAATAGCTCACAATTCTCAATAGCAAGGACTCACCTACTCTCATCAATGGATTCTCTACCAATTTGAGAACCCCATAGAGAGCCAATGCCCCTCGAACCCCGTGATCCATCTGAATCTCAGATCAAAGGGTATCCAAGTCTCACTCACACCAGTTGACTTTTGGCTATGCCATGCCTGCAAAACACCACATGTCTTGTCAGTAGAGAGAAGAAAACACTGGTCTACACTAATCAACCTACAACCCCCACCAAGCGAGCAAACCACCCCTCTTTTCAACCCAAAACCGCAGTTTTATGCCTAGAAAGTGTGAGCTCGTAGGTTTTCACATGTTTCCTATGATCCAAATTGCACTTCTAGGCACAAAAAGTGTGATTAGACCATGAGGAAGAGCAGGGGTCTCCCAGGGAGCTGCCAGGAGCCAAAAATCACGAAATAAATAACTGAAATTGAAGAGATGAGTAACGCCACCTACGTGAAACTTGTAGATCCTGATTCTGATGGCCAGTTTGTTCGCTATGATCTCCACAAGATTTAGGGCATTTTCCTCCTCTCGAAATTTACCATAACTCACTTAAAAAATGAATTCCAATTGGAGGGAAAATGTCCTTTCATAGAAAAATCCACAATTTTTCTCTTGCCCGCTTTGACCAAATGGTAGCTCAGCTTTACGAACCATCAACATCATTGGAAATCTCTCATCGAGTACTATAATGAGTCTTTCTCAGTTTTTTATGATTTGAAACTTCACTAGGAAGCCATTTTTCCAAGAAGGGTCACTTCGTCGCCTCTCAAAATTAGATTTCTTCATATGTGACACTTGTAAATTGGGGATCACCTTCCCTTGGAACTTTTCATCTCACGTGTCAATTTTCATCATGTGTAACCATCATTTACTCATTTTTTCATGGTCCCCAGCGAGCCTATTCTGTGTGGCAGTGTCATCGAGTCACCCTTGTTAAGAGCATCCGCGATGAGTCACCCTTGCATCCATGGAGTTTGTTTCATATGCCATTATATCATATCATAGTATTCTATCCATATTTTGATATCGTTCATCATGTCTTGCCTATTTTGGCCTCCAGTCGTACTGTCTGCATCCCATCTGGAGTTGAGTCATTCGCTACCAGGTCAACCATGCACTTATGCTCTGACAAGGGAAGTCATCTATTTGTCCCTCAATCCCTCATTTTCCATTATACTTGGTGTCAGTCCATCAGTCACATTACTATTTTCCCTCATACCTTAGTTGAGGATCCTCATTACCTCACCTATTGTGGGCCCTATTCTGTCGACATCAACTCATTTATTCCATAAGAATGACCTAGAGGGCGGTGTATCTTTGTTCCAGCTTCCATTCTTGTTCGGTACTTTGGGTCGAGTAAAGGGACTCATTATTGCCCTTTGACTTGGTTGTTTCATGTTCGTGATCCATACACCTGATGATCCAGTGATGCAGCAGGCTATACCAGTGGTTCCTGGGTGTGCGTGATATGTTTGAGACCTCATGAGGGGTGGCCCTTCAGGTAGCCCCCACATGCTCGGATGCATTCCTATTATGTTATAGCCTTAGATGCAGTTCTGAAAATATAATGCATTCGGTTCCTACCAATTATAGTGTTCATAGCATGCACATCTCCTTCAGATGATCCATTTAGTTTTGCAGATCCCTTCCTTGTTCAGTAAGGCTTCTTCGGTTGTTCTACCCTCCCTCCAACCCATTTTTTGAGGGAAGGGCCATTATATCTCATGTAATCAGTTCATATTATATTCAATCCTGGCTCACATTTTTTCAGGTGCATCATATATATGGGACATTTTGGATTATTTTCTGACTAAATTATGCCAAAATGTCATGTACCATTCAACTTGTACTTCATTGCTCAATTTGATGTTTCTCAGCACACTATTATTTTTGTACTAAGTTATCTCGATGGGTATATGTATGCCTCCCATGCCTCATTGAGGTCCGGTACCACAACATAAAAGGTGACTTGCATTGGTCTTGCCCCCTCTATCCCTATCCTCCTGCTTCAGTTGTATTGGTCTCTCTCTCTCTCACTCCACTTTGTTGTGTAGTTATTGTGTCTTTACAACACATTTCGGTCATATGTTTTCCTCCTAACACTCGTACATTGGGGCGGAAATCTGTTATCACCAAAATATTGATCACTTAGCCTAATTTACTAGATGGATCGAACTACACCATGTAAAGCGAATTTTACAATAGTAAAATTTCTTTCACTGTGAAAAATTACTTAATAAACCACCTTTTTTAAGTAATTTATAATTAAACTCATGCAAAATAATTAAATAAATCACTATTTATTTGATTTTCTTCTAGGAATAATTAATTAAACCATTGTTGAATTATTATTCCTTGTCATATTTGACCCAATTATGAAAAATCAACAGATAAATTATTAATTATCTTATTTTTCTCTAGGAATAGTTAATTATTATTCCTTGTCAAATTGAAAAATCCCTTGGGAATAATTAAATAAATCATTATTTCTTTATTATTCCTCAACCAATTTGTTGAGATGATAAATAAATCATTTATTTATTTATTATTTCTAAATAAAAGTTTAAATATTTTTTCCCTATTAACCAAATATAATAAAATATTCCAAGTCGTTATTCCAAGAATGGGTTAATAATATTTTATTATTGCTCATTATTCAAGGATAACTCAATATTTTGCTATAAATAGAAGGGTTTTTCATTCATTATTCACTTTTGACTATTTTCATTGTTGCACTCACTATTGTAACTTTGATTATTTTCATTGATGCACTCCATTTCTCTGCCATTTGAGTTCCCATTAGGCTCAAACATTTTATTTGTTGGGTTTTCACATTATAGAGGAGAGAGACTCTAAAGAAGATGAAGATGTTTGAGGATAGCCAAGAACCAATCCCATAGAGGGGGACAGGTAACATTTATTTGTTCCCTTCACAGGTGTTATAATAAAATCTATTCTTTGTATATATATTTTCCATTGGGATTATTTGAGTTATTATTGTTTCTTTTTGTTGTTTAACTATGATTGTGGCATAGATTAGGACTTTCGCAGGTTTTGTTTCTATCATTTGTTCCAGATCTACAATTTTTAGCAGCCATTATATTATTGATACTGTTTATCATCCACATTCTTAAGTGGGTTCTTTTCCTACATCTTTGAGAAGAAAGCACTACAAGAGAAAGAATTATGGAAAATGTGTGGAGCAAGGACCCTTGAAACCCTCAGTCTTTGGAAAAGAAATGTGGTCTCCAAGTGATCAATCTCCAAATTTGGCTATGGGTTCAACCTCAATCCTAGGATGAGCTTGATTAAACAATTTACATTCTTCCTTGGGATCAACTTTAGAAACTCGACCTTCCAACCAGGTCAATTTGACCTCTTTTACCTCCAATGAAATCAATCCACAATTATTTCAAGGAGACACTTTAGATCTATGAGCAAGTTAAAAATTGCATCGAAAGGTAGGGTCTCCTCCTTAGATTTAAATGATTTAGCCTCTTTCGAATATAGATTACAAAAATATATTCATACCATTGATCTTGAAATGAAATGGATATAATCCGATATGATACTTGTGCTTAGAATTTAGCCTTTGAACCCTTGGTGTTTGACCCACTAGAAGCAAATGAACTCTTCCGTTGGATTTCTATAGACGTGTAATCAAATTATAGTCAAGATGGTAGTACTTCCTACAACAAATCTCACAGCCTTGCAATACAATTTAAAAGAGACCCTCAAATCTGATAGGGGTTCGATCTGGACCCCATAAACTTGAATGGATAAATATGGTAAAGCAGACCAAGGTCCAATCTAAAAATTTGGCAAAGTAATGTTTTCTCTTTTGTTTTCAATAAAATAATAACTCTCAAAATAATGCAAAAAATTCTCCTTCCAATCAACCGAAAAATAGAACCAACTAGGATGATACGAAATACCATCGAAGATGGAAATGTTGGCTAGGGTGAGCATAAATTCCACCAAAGTTCCCTGCATGAAACCTCCAAATAACCCTGCAAATAATTTATAATTTTCCAATAAAACCCTCAGGCTGGCGAGATGCACAGCTCTAATACCACTGTAATTTCCCAATCATCAAAATTTTAATCAGTTTTGGTACATTGTAGGTGTTCTAATAAAATTCTTGTAGTAAAACACCGAATACAATAAAGATCTAAGAATGCAGCCTCTTATTTATGTAAATAAATATAAACAAAATTACATGCCCACAGAAGCACTACTAAAGCTCATGCCTTGGCATGTATGGCTTCCCATCAACAGAGAAATTAAAGATGCTAAAGCACAATCTTAGATCCTCGATGGATCCATTAGAGAAATTACTCCCATGAGGTTTTCATCCTTGGGATCAACTAGAACTTGCCTTGACAAGCTCTCAACAAAAGAAAAATAGATAAATAAATCTAGATGATTACATTGTTAGGCTCCTTTCCCATTTTATTTGCTTCATTGAATCTCTAGAGACTTTATTTTATTATTTTCACTTGAAAAACGAAGGCAAATACCATGGGAAACTACCACAGTAAATACCATGGGTAGATTCCATCCACTTTAACCATATCCAAAAAAAAAAGAATATTACAAATCGATCGCTTCTTATTTAATCTAAGAAGTTTATGTTTAGGAATTCCCCAAGATCCATAAAAGTAGAAACTTAATAGAAATTACTCATCAACACCACAAAGTATGTTATTTTTATTGATAATATTGATCACATGGAAAGATGCTTGTTAAAGTGGATGTTATTGAAATCCCTAATGCATAGGTCTAACAATAACAAGAATTGTGTTACCTTTTGCGTAATTTTCTTAAGAATCCTAACTATGTCTTAAAAATGTAGCTCGGGGCATCAAATTTAAATGATATTCCTTATTGATTTTGGGATTGGAATGAGAGAGAGATAGGAGATATTGTCTATTCTAAAAATAAACATCTTTTTACTTGTATCTTTTCTATACATAATGTCTCCTTTTCATAAATTAAATAAACATCTTTTCACTTGTATCTTTTCACTTGTATCTTTTCTATACATAATGTCTCTTTTTCATAAATTAAATGGACAACCTTCTTTCCTTAATTCTTCATGAGAAACCATCCTTCCAAGAGGCATTAAGGCCATTTCTAGACAAGTAAGGCCATCTACTAAGTCATAGATTCGAAATCCAATTATTCTTCTACAAGCTCACCAAGATTTAGTACCTCTTATTCTTCTCTAAATTCTCCAACAAATCAATGTACAAATGAATTGGAATTGGAGGCAAGAAGCCCTTTTATAGGAAAAACTCTATTTTTTTTGGCCATTAGGAGTAAATGGTGGCTCGGTTTGACAAACCGTCAGCACTATTGGAATTCTCTCACCGATCTCTACAATGGGTCTCCATATTTCTCGTAATTTGAAACTTCGTCACAAAGCCATTTTTTCCATGAGGTCTCACTTTGGCACATTAAATCAAATCTCTTAATATGAGTCACATGTACTCTCATACCACTTTTCCTTTGAACTTTTAGAATTATGAGTCAAGTTCTGTCATGAGTAATCACTATTTACTCATTCTATTATGGCGCGTTGCGGGCCTTTCCCATGACGAAGCATCATATAGTCACATTTCTTCAAAGCATTAGAGATTAGTCACCCCTACATCTATGGAGTCTGTTCAAAGTCCCATTGAGTCCTATTACAATATATTATCCATCTATGTCTCGCATTCATCCCATTTTTCTTATATTTGACCTCCATCTATCCTCATGTGCCTTTGAAAATCCTTCTTCTGAGTAATTGACCATCCCTTGTGGAATTGTTTCAGTCACTATGAGGTCAACCTTGCATGTTATGCTTTGACAAGGTGAATCATAACTCCACGAGTCCCCATATCTTCCAATTATCATCCCTGGTGTTAGTCGTTATTAGCCATAATACTATGATCCTTGTGCCTTTGTTGAGGATTCATAATTGCCTAACTCTGATGGGCCTACTTTTGTTAACATCAACACATTTATTCCAAGAGAGTAGTATAGAGGATGGTGTACCTTGGTTTCATCTTTCATCCTTTCTTGGAGCCTCTAATCAAGCAAAGTGAATCATTATTTCCCTTTTACTTGGTCTTTTTTCATGTGCTCAAATTCAACTCATTATCACACGATCAAGAAACATACACTTGGTGATTTAGTGATCTAACAGATTTTCTTAGATTTTCTGAGGTGTGTGTGAGATGTTCTAGACCTCATGAGGGGATGCCCCTTCAGGTAGCCCCTCGCATACCTAGATGTCAGAAAATTATGATCTAGCCTTAGAAGAAGTTATTTTTATTTGAATGGCTTTGTTTCTGTCGATTGCCTAACTCACAACATGAACCTATATTTAAAATGGTCCATTGAGATATTTAAATACCTCTCCTATTCATCGGGGCATTTTTGGTTGTGATCTTCCCCCCCACCCCCCCACTTCACCACACTGACGTGGGGGAATTATGTCTCATGTCCTCAAATCAACATACTTAATTGTATCAATTATGGCCACTGTATTCGAGGAAATTATGTATATGGGGATCATTATCTAATTGTATCATTTTTTGCCTCATTGATGCCAGCATATCATGTATCATGTGCTATGTACCTCAGACCTAGATTGTTAGGCACGCCATTATCATTTGGACTCGGTTATAACGTAGGTATGGGTATATCTCCCCTGCCTTATTGAGATCTTGTACTCATCAATAAGGGAAAATTTTATCTCACAGGTAGGTTTCACCCCCTCCAACTTCACTCCTTCCTATTACTTGAGTGATCTCTCTCTCTCTCCCCCTATGACTCCCCTTTAGTGTTTCGCAAAAGTGAAGCTACAACATATTTCCATCATACAATGTGCTCCTCAAACTCTTATGTTAGGCAACAATATGTTATCACCCAAAAAATGATCACCTAGTCATGTATTACTAGGTTGATCAAAATGCACCATGTAGGATAGGTTTTTACATATTAAAACCTTATTTTACCTTAGGCAATAATTTAGTGAACCAATTTCCTAAAGTATATCGTTGCATTCTAGACTACTGCATGGAGGGAAATTTTAAGACAATTTTTTAAGACAAAATAAATCTTTTGTCTTAAAATTTTCAATATGATGCGCTAGTAAAAAAGGTAAAGGATTAGGGGTTCGTCTTTATGCTATTGATGGTTTCTTCGGGAAGTAGAGTGATGGAGGTTGACAACAACTAATGGGATTTAGGGTGGTGGAGGCTAAAAACATAGGTGTGCATCATGAGAGTAGCGATGGAGGCACTTTCAAAGAACGTTAATGGGTGGTAACATAGTTGGAGTACTTTTCGAGGTCTCCATCGATTGTGTTTTAATATGTGTTTTTTTACTATTTTATTTATTTTGAACGCTACTTATATATGCTTGTTGTTGTTATTAGAAAATTGTTGTGTTATATTGGCAACATGGATTAGATTCACTTGAAGGATTGTTGAAAAATGTGGCAAGAAATTCTCAATTTGATTTTGCCTTGATTAAATTGAGAAAATTTGAATTTCCACATCAGCAGACAACTTGGATGCAATTAGCTTGTATGACATGGTTTGTGTCACCCATTTTACTCAATCAATTCGAGTTGGAGGAGTTAGAGTTTAGTTAAGCATGTGTGATTTCCAATTTGTAGCAGTCAAAGTCAGTTATCTCAAGTTGTTTTCAGTTAAACTAGGTCTAACTGTTGGAGGAACTAGTTGAAGGCTAGTTCTACAGTGAGACTTCACTCAAATGCAGTGATCATCTAGTTAAGTGATCAATCATCCCAAAATTGCTAGTGCATGCAAACAATTCGAGTTCCCTAGGTATGGTGGAGATTCCAAGGCAGTGTAATATTAGTTGTAGACTAGTCTTGAGCATACAGGTGTTGCATGGAATCACATGATAAACCTTAGGAATTGTGCAATCCATTTTGGAAAAAACCTAAATAATAGGGGCCTAATTTCTCAAGGAATTGCACAAGGAAATAGGGGCTCAAGTAGAGGTAGAAATTGACAAAGTTTGGGTTTGAGCTTCTTAGTGAGTAGAGGGATAGGTTATTCACTTACAGGTTGTGCACAATTGAGTAAATCAATTGTAATACATCTATATTCATAAGATTGATGCAAGAAGGCATTGGAGTTATTAGAAGATTGCTTTCCCCATGAAAAATTATGTGCATGTATTTTATTTCTTGTTGCATGTATGAATTTTTTGTTCTAAATTGTGAATTAAGTTTCGTAGAGTAGTAGAGTAGGTTTGTGTCTTATGATTTTGAAAAAACTTCATGATGAGTTTCAAATATACTTCATAAACTCTACATCGTATCATAGCAGGATTCACATTAGAGCATGAATTTCAAATTTGTTTCTCAGGAGATTCGTATTTACAGTTCAATCTAGCAAGATCTCTTAAGAACTGAAAATATGACCTTCAACGGGCTGAGGCTAGAGTATTCCTTGGAAGGCAACTCTAATTTCATTGACTGCAAGGATCACATGGAGGAGGTATTCAATGACGATGGATTGCTAGAATACGTCAAGAGAGATGTTACAAAACCAGCAGAATCTGATGCCCAAAACCTTTCTCAGTGGAAGAAAGTTGTAGCCAAGGTGTGGATAATAATATTGGAGGGAGTATGAGACCACATTGTCAACAATCTCGATGGGAAAGAAAATCCTTATGGAATGTGGTAGGCACTCACAAATTTGTTCTAGAATAGTAGTGACCACAAAAAGTTGGTGCTCAAGGATAAACTTTGAAATATCAAGATGTAGAAGAATCACTTTACCCTATAATATCTGAGGAGGTCCACACAAGTTCATGATGAGCTTGCAGGAGTTGGTGTTACTCTTTCAAAGGATGACATGGTAAGAATATCCCTTCTAGGCCTTCCCAAGAGTTGGCATACCTATCAAGATTAAGTGAACGAGAGGGAGAAACTACCGAATTGGAAACACTTATGGTACGATTTGGTAAAAGAGGAAATAAGGCAGAATACTAGAGATGGGACCTCATCCAAGGGCAAGGATGAAGAAAAATTTTCACTGGTTGGAAAGGGAAAGAAGGGAAAATGGGAAGGAATCTCAAAACAAACCAGAATCGAACTAAGGGAGAAAGATGAAAGATTTGTCAAAACTTAAATCCTTCCATTGTCACGAATACGAGCACTATGCCACGAAGTGCCCATGGAAAGAGGCAAGTGAGAAGATCTTAGGAGGAGCAGTGGGTGAAGACTTGGATTCATAATTCGACCTTGACTCTACCCTTATCACATACATGTCCAACATAGTGATGGGGAGTGTGTGGTACTAGGACTCAGGTGCATTGTTCCAGATGACAAGGTGTAGATACTTTTCAATGACTTGGAGGAGAAAGATCTCCATATGTACATCAAGCTAGGGGATGACGGAAGGTACAACATGACCAGTATTGGTACAGTCAACTTTCATAGGGAGTCAGGCTCCCTTCTCAGACTCAAGGATGTCATGTTTGTTGTATGCCTAAAGAAAAATCTCATCTCTATTGCAGTTTTGGAAGACCGTGGTTATGACGTGACCTTCAACAAAGGAAAAACATTCCAGAGACACATAGCCATGAGACAGGTGAAGAAGATTGAGGTTTGTGTGAAGAATCTATATAAGTTAGATGTGGAAGATTGTGTTGCATTAAAAACTAAGGAAGAGAAAGTGCAGGGCCATGATGTAGGTGAACGTTTGCAGATAAGCCTTGGCCATTTGCATCATGGCACCTCGAATAGTATACAACAAATATCCACTAGCCTCCCTAAAGGAGCACTTGAGCAACAGGATGTATGCAAAGGATGTACCTTGGGGAAGTACATAAAATTCGAATTTCATGATCGGGGCAACAAAGCGGATGCAGTCCAAGAAAGCATCCACTTTGATGTCTGTGGACCTTTATTTATAGCCTCCACTACCCGACACAAATATTTTGTCCTTTTTATTGATGACTTCTCACATAAATGTTGGATCTCTTCACGTGGAAGAAAGATGGGACATTCTCCAAGTTCATATAATTCAAGGCATTGTTTGAGAAAGAAACCAACAAGAAGGTGAAGGCTCTATGGAGCAATAATGGAGGTGAGTATGTGTTGAATGAATTTAAAAATTTATGTGTGAAAGGAGGCATTCGATGAGAGTTGACAACACCCCACAACCCACATCAGACTAGGGTGGTTGAGAGAAATATCCATAGCATTTTTGGAGCAACAAGTGTGATGTTGCATGACCAAGGCCTACCTCTGCATTTGTGGGTGAGGCATGCAATACAATAGTTTGTTTGCAGAACTGAAGTTCTCATCGGATTCTTGGCATGATATTACACTGGAGGAGGCTTTCCTGGGAAGAATGTTGGATGTGTTGCACTTCAAGATTTTTGGAGCCTCTATTTACTGCCATGTCTCCAAAGAATTAAGGAAGAAGCTTTAGTCAACAACAAAATTTGGTGTATTTGTGGGTTACACAAAAACTCCCCACAACTAACATGTGTACTTGCCATCACTCATAATGATAGTTATGTGAAGGGATGTAAATTTTGATGAGGAGAAATCTATGTAGTGCTCTCTTGAGAGGGAGCTTTAGATGCCACCAAAAGATGAGATTTTAGCTCAAAAAGAGGAACCTCAAGAAGTTGTAGAGCAACCACAAATTGTGGAGCAAAGATTGGAGACATTCACTAAAGCAAAACCTCTAGAGAAGGCAGAAAAAAAAACTAAGGAAGTTGATAGACTTGTGCAAGATGAGAGGGAGAATGTGGCATATACTTCAAATTTGTGTAAGCAAAGGAGGTCACCTAAGAGGTACACTAGCGACAAGGCTTTTATGACTGAGCTTATAGAGATTGAGCCATCCTATTTTGAGAAAGAAATAGAGAAACCTGTATGGGTTGATGCAATGGTGGAGGAATATGAATCCATTGCAAAGAACTGTGTTTGGGAAAAGATCCCAAGAACAACATATAAATCAATAGTGGGTTTGAGATGGATCTTCAAGGTGAAGCAGGCAACAAACGGAAGACTAGGAAAGTATAAGGCCAGATTTGTGGCCAAGGGGCACTCTCAAGTTGAGGGAATTGACTATGAGGAGACATTTTCTCTTGTAGTAAGGCACTCATCCATTAGATCAATTGTTCATCTCGCTACACAGATGGGGTGGAATATCCATGTAAAAACAACATTTCTGAATGAGTTTATTAAGGAGGGGGTTTACATAGAGTAACAAAAGGGTTTTGAGACATTTGATCAAGAGTCTCATGTGTGCAAACTCAAGTGAGCATTGTATGATCTCAAGCAAGCTCCTCATGCTTGGTACACCAAGATCAATGGTTATCTCACCAGTTTGGGCTTCACCATAAGTGAACTAGATGTAAACCTCATCACGTATGGATAGAAGTTAAATTTCTTATTATTGTCTTATATGTTGATAATTTTATTTTAACAAGTGATGAGATGTTGATCATATCTTGTAAGGAGGACCTTGCAAGGGAATTTTAAATGAAGGACATGAGTCTCATGCACTACTTTCTCGGGTTGGAAGTATGACAAGGTGATGGGTAATTATTTGTCTCTCAAGGAAAGTATGAAAATGAGATACTATAGAGATTTTGCATGGAGAGTTGTAAACCCATGGAAACACCTCTAATGAACAACTAGAGGAAGGAGGATGCCACTTCAAGTGAAGTGGATGCTACCATTTATCGACAGCTAGTGGGTCCACTCATGTATCTTGTGAACACATGACCAGATATGTGATGTGTAGTCAACGAGCTAAGACACGCTATGGTTAGGTCAACCAAACTATTTTGGAAGGAAACTAAGCATGTTTTCCGGTACCTCATAGGCACTACCCAGTTTCAGCTATGGTATAGACGAGCAAAGGGAGTGAAGTTGTGCGGCTTCACATATGCAGGTTGGGCACAAAGTCCATTAGAATGAAAGAGTACATCAAGTGTAATTTTTAGTGTTGGGTTTCTAGTTGTTTCTTGGTACGATAGGAAGCAAAGATCTGTGGTGCTCAGCTAGACATAAGCATAATACATGGCTGCAAGTCAAGAAACATGTGAGGCGATATCGATGAGAAAGATACTTGTTGGACTATTTGGTCAGATGATGGATCCAATTGTGATAACCAGAGTTGCATCAATCTCTCTGAGAATCTTATCTTTCATGATCATCCAAGCATATATATATCCAATATCATCATTTACGACTGTTTCTAGAGGCAAATGACATTGCTACACTCCATTCTGATAGAGGAGTAAGATGTTGACATTTTGAAAAAATCTTTGTCAAGAGGGAAGTTCGAATTCCTTAGGTGCAGGATAGGGGTGGTTGATAATCCCTTTCTTGCAGAGAGGGAGTCTTAAAAAATGTAGCAAGAAATTCTCAATTTGATTTTTCCTTGATTAAATTGAGAAAAATTGAATTTCCACATCAACAGACAGCTTGGATGCAATTAACTTGTGTGACATGGCTTGTGTCACCTATTTTACACAGTAAATTCAAGTTGGAGGAGTTATAGTTCAGTTAAGCATGTATGATTGTTAATTTGTAGAAATCAAAGTCAGTTATCTCAAGTTATTTTTAGTTAAACTAGTTCCAACTGCTTGAGGAACTAGTGGAAGGCCAATTGTGCAGTGGGACTTCAGTCAAACTCAGTGATCATCTAGTTAACTAATCAATCAACCCAAAATAGCTAATGCATGGAGAATTCGAGTTCCCCAGCTGTGGTGGAGATTCCAAGGCAGTGTAACATCAACTATAGACTAGCCTTGATTGTACAGCTGTTGCATATAGTCAGATGATCAACCTTGGGAATTTTGCAATCCATTTTGTAAAAATTCCTAAATAATAGGGGCCTAATTTCTCAAGGAATTTGCAAGGAAATATGGGCTCAAGCAGAGGTAGAAATTTACTATGTCTGGCTTAGAGCTTCTCAGTGAGTAGAGAGGCAGATTATTCACTTGTAGGTTGTGCTCAGTTGAGAAAATAAGTTGCAATACATTTCTATTGATCATATTAATGCAAACAGACATTTGGGTTTTTAGCATATTGTTTTCCTTAGGAAAACATTTGTGTGCATGTGTGTTATTTCTTATTGTGTGTATGAAATTTTGGTTCTAAATTGTGAATTAACTTTCGGAGAGTAGTAGAGTAGGCTTGTGTCTTATGATTTTGATTAAAACTTCATGAGTAGTTGCAACTCTACACCATAATTTCTACAAGGATGTTGGAGGAAAGTTACAGAATATTCGTTAGTAGACAATATGCCTACTTCAAAATATATATGACAACTTTTGCGAGAAGAAGACATTGAGGATAAAAGATTGGATTTTTGAAGAATTAGTCAGAAAATTCACAAGGGCAGTAATTTCGCTTGCAGGTATGGAAGTAGATGGATTAAATGCAATTTTGGTTGCATGTGTGTAGGTAGACAAGTCACAGTTACTCCTTTGGTTTTTTTCGATGATGTGTTACTCTTTGGTAGATTGACCTCTTTTGATCGGTCTTTGGACTCCTTATGAATACTATTCAATCTCATATGATTTATTCTTACCCAGATGATGCATTGTACTGGAGATTTATCATATTTTTGGTGTTATCTCCACTGCACTGGATGCAGATTTTAAATATCTTAGATTTATGCTCCAACCTAATTGTTATGGAATTAAGGATTGGAGCTGAATTATAGAGAAAATCCACTGTATACTTTTATCATAGGCACACAAGAGGCTCTCTCTAGGATGCAAGTTGACTTTAGTTCAAGCAGTCCTTCAGAGCATCTATGTATATTGGCTTCATATTTTCGCTCTGCCTAAGAATATCAGTAAATGTATCTTTCTGGCTTCATCTTGGCGTGGGACAATTTGTGTCGTAAAGGATAGAGTGGGCTTGATTATTTTTTACTCTTTATGGAGGCGATGGATGACCATAATCATCTGTTTCTTTGATTCTCCTTAGTAAAATCAATTTGGAATGGTGTATTTAATATGTTCCATTTACAGGCAGATTAGAACTACTCTTTTGTGGTTTATTGTATTTGGCACTAGATTATTGAATATAAAACATTTGGACCACTTCCAATATACATTGGGGATTTGACCCAATGAATGCATTACTGTCCCAAGCTCCTTTGTTGTGATACATCCACCTTCGTCCTTGTCAAAAAAGCTAAAGGCCTCCCTAAACTTAGACATAACCTCCATCCCATATTCCTTTAGTAGATAAAACCCTTCTCTCATTCTCTTACCATGCCAATCTACCCTCCATCCCATATTCTCTCATGAGCCCTATGTAAACCACCATTTCATTCAAGGATGGGGATTTTGATGCCTACTCTAACCATACTTGTTAGACACTTCCCCCTATTCTTGCTTATGGTTTCTTGAGTTGGCCTCCTCTAAATATTCCCTACTCTCCTTAAATTATTTGAAAGGTATCCTTTGGCTACTAACCCCATTTTCCCAGAGATCCTTGACATGTCCCTTGAAATTTGATTCGGCCCCATGAACTATTTTATGCCAGTGAGTCGAAAGCTTTAGATTTCTTTTCCACATATTCATTCATGACCAAACACTATACCACTAGTTCTAAGAATCTTGTGGTTACTATCACCACAATAAATGTACATTGTATTTTAGAGGAGATAAGAATTGTATATTGCCCTTTGGGACACTCCAAAAATATGTTGATGCACCCTATTTGTCTAACACTCTAGTATACTTTATGACCTTAATTCCCATTCGATGTTCATCCATGTGTATGCACTTTATGATGTTCTAGGACAACCTAATGTCCTTGTGGGCCATAATTCTAGGTTAAACGTTATGAATCTTCATAAGATATTATTGGAGATACTTTAGGAGACACCTCTTTGGCTAAATGGTCAAGGAAGGATTTTGACTTCAATATCAAACCATCAACCATATCCTAAACATTTGTCCCATCAGCCATATCCCCAACATATCAAACCAACAATCAAGAAGACAACTGAGGTGAAGCATGGGAATCCTCTCTCGCCCACATTGTTCAGGATATATATCAATCTATGAATGCCTCTACACTCCACCAACTGTGCATCAATAAAAAATTTGTTTGCCCCATTTTCCACCAAGATGGATACACATTGTCCCAACATTGGGCCTCTGATTGCCAAAATTGTAAAATTGGGATTTTCCATGTCAAAATTTTAATTTAAGACTGACCATGCATTGGAAGGCCATTAACACAATATTGGGACATAAAAATTGAATAATTGACACAATAACAAATACAATACATACAGTGAGTTTTGTCTCACAAGGTATCTAGATGCTAATTAAGCAAGTTCATACAAAGAGAGAAAGGCAATATCATGATACATTGTTCAATTTGTAATCAAGAGCATTATCTTGGATAAGGGAGAAGTAACATTTAGTTTCTTTCTCATATACAAAGGCAAAATTATGAATCAATGTCAAATGCCTTTTGTGAAGCAATGTTGTTGTAAAGGGTGTTAGAAAGCTTTCATTGTAGGCAAGGCCCTCACACCATAATAGATTGTGTTAACCAAAGCATGTTAACCATGTCCAATGATCTCAAATTTCATGAGCATATTCAATGAGTGACAATAAATGAGGGGTGTCAGAGTGGCTAATAATCATAGCTTATAGTGGATGATTGTCATCGTACATAACATCTTTGGTCCAAGTCATTTGTTTGGTTCCCAATATTGGTGAATCACTGTATTACATCATGGTAGCATATCTTGCCTTTTTTAAAGCAAAAATATATTGAAAATAAATTAAGTTATGTCTCATGCAAATGTTCAATATTGTTGTGTTGTGAGTGGTTTGCATATTATATGTATCATATATCTATAATAAATTATTTCAACCCTACCTTAAGAAATAAACGAAGAGGTGAAGGGCCTTTTCATAATAAGGACTCCCACCAACTCCTCTCCTCATAGCAATCTTTCAAACGTTAGCCCATAAATCAAACACATGCCCTTGTTTCTCTAGTTTGGAAACCCTTGGATTGATATGACAGTGAACTCCTCCCAACCACTTCTTTAACCATCAATTAAATGCCTTTGATTGGTATGTGTAAATGATTTTGATTGATTCCTGGAGAGATATGAAATCTAATTTTGCATTGACATAATACAAACACAAAACTTAACTTGTGGTAGCCAAGATTTCAGCCTTACAACTCTCTCATCCAATATTAAATACTTCACTAATTAGCCAAGGGGTAATCTCCTTAACAATATATTAAATATTAGAAGCATTCATATTAATTGAAAAAATAAGAATATTATTAAATATTAAGTTATAATGCAGGTAGCTGCCAAGTTGACATATGAGACCCCCTTGTTTGTGAAACAAGGGATGCCCTCAATTCAATGCTTTAACTATTTAATCTATGGATGTGTACATACCTTAATTTCCATTGGATCGAATCCTATGACCTTTAAAGAGGAAACACTTTAACACAAATCGAACATGTAAATACAAACTTGATTCGTATATGTATCAAAGTTACTTTGAGAGTTGCATGGAATGCTTAATTTTGTATAGAAGCAAGGGAAAACTTGAAGGGTTGATCATAGCAAACATGTATGGTCAATTATGATTATCATAGGTATATTAGTTTGGTTTTCCTAATCCAGAACTTGCACACTTTGTTACTACTGTTTAAGGCATGTCATGATGGTTTACTGGTGTAACATCATGTACATTTAGTTGTGCCTATTAAAGGCATGTTAGTTCAATGACAAAACCAATGGTTTTTCAACTTGGTCAGCTTAGTGGGCTATGTGTTAATCATCTCGATGGAAAACATATAAGGTCAATTAGCTTATCCATTGACATGCACATTCCATTGTCACTATTAATGACATGTTAGGTTGGGTATTAATATGTATTTTTATTAACATTATCTAGGAGATTAACTGAATCAACATGCATGTTTGACTACAATTGTGGGAGATATGTTAGAGAGGTCAACCCCATCAACAACATTTATGTTCAATTGCACATGTTAGAGGCATGACACAATGGTCAATTGATTAGTAACATGTACATTTTGGTTATCACTATTAAAGTTGTGTTAGGTTGGTTAACTTGTTCAACGGATTGTATGTTTAGTTACAATTATTAAAGGCTCACTTGATTGTTTAATGCAGTAAATGGAGTGTAAGTCTAGTTATCATTGTCGAAGGCATGTTTTGTTGGTTAAATTAGTTAACATCATATACATTAAACTATGATTGTTAGAGCCATCCAAGGCTATTAAACCCATTTAAAGTAGTGCATAACATCGATGGGGGCTTGCTTATTGCATTGTGTGTGAGTATACTGTGTTATTTTTTTTGTAAGTCAAAGATTTTTCATTAATAAAAAAGAATCTACAAGGGCATCAAAATGCATGGCTTATAGTTATTTATATATTTAATGTAATATGCCTTTCATTAAGAAGAGGAAGCAAACTTTGGGGGATAGGGGAAATGGCATTGTCTAGCGGAAACATCGATCTCATCTATCTCATCTTCACTCTCCCTTCCCTATCATTAGCATCTCTCTGCTTTTTTTCTTTATCCACCAATACCAATAATAGACTTTTTATTAAGAAGTAGCATTGGATGACTCGGGACAAGGGTTAGAGCTCATATGTTTAGATTGGATTTCTCCTTGGGGTTTCTGAGCTTACGTATCTGTTGTGGGGAAAAGTATCCAACACGGAATGACCCTATCCCACTCTAAGGGTGACAGTTCCTTAGCAACAGCTGAAATCAAAGCTATCTAAAGTTTCTTTTTTATGACATGAAAGAGATAAAAGGAAGAGATCCACTTACCGATGTCTTGCGCAAATGGTCGATCCAATCTCCTTTGATTGCCGCTTGCTCCCAGCTCCAAGTCTTTTCACGGGCCCAGCTACACTAGATCCTGCAAATAAGACAAGAAAAGGAAACTACAAGAAGCATGCATTCATAATCGATTCAAGGATTAGCATAAATCAAAGACGCAAGTAAGACAATACACCATTGAAACACATGCGAATAGAAGAAACCTCAAATGCTTTATTAATATATGGAAGTAAGGTTCAGGCGGTGATAGAACCATGAGAGGTCCAATCCAGCATCACCTTCCCGATGGAGAGAAATCTCTTCTTCACCTCCCTCAAGCAATCACCCAATACCCTCAACTGTAAACCAACAACAATTCTCTGCACAAAATTCCGGCCTCTAGATCCCATGGGATGAGATCCTTATATAGAGTTTTGGAGTGAATATAAGTCAGCTTGATGTGTGACTTGTTGTCCTCTTCAACTCCAGTTGTTCTTCTGTCCTTCACTCAGAGTTTCTGCCTTCCACTTGGAGTTTTAGAAGCTCTTAACTCATCATTAGGCGAATCTTTTGATCACATGCTTTTCTGGAAGCTTCCTGGGCACTGGCACATTGAGAAAAAGATTCCTCCACATGTCCAAGTACGCCCAACGCAGGTAGCCTTTGTCCTACCTGCTATGCAACGCAGATAGCCTTTGTTGTACCTGCTATGCAGCGCAGATGCCTAGTGGAGCAGCTGCTTTGATCCAAAACTGACCTGTTTTTGAGTGTTTTTCAGTGGAGAACTGATTTGTAGTGTTGTGGTTTGCTGACCTTGTTCCTCTAGGGGTAGGAACAACATGTTTAGGGACTTTGGATCCCTCAGATTATTGACATTTCATGCTCTATGCTGTAAGGCACAAAAATGTCTATAACAGTTGCCCCCTAAAGTATGAGGTCGTTTATCGGGTGAAATTCTTTATTAGGAGGATCCGAAGTTCATTCAATCGTCGGGAGGTGACCTGTAACAAAATACAATACAATACATTGTCTTTTCATACTTTCTTTTCATGATCTAGCTGATGCGGGCATTTCCCATGCTCAGCTTTATAAATACATTTGCTGTATACAAACAGAGGATCGTCTGATAATAGACTGATAATTCTCTGCTTTTAATTATCATCCTTTTAGTAGGATGATCATCTGCTGCACATGTCTATGTTTTTATCTCCTGAATATATATCGCAACCCGGATGGATGAAACTAGATCCGAGGTCTTCAAACTTGTCTGATCTTCACTTTAGTACAAGTCGATCCATGTGAGAATTTCTTGAAGTCGAACATGGAAAGACATCGCTTGATTACCAGTCAATAATGTAAACCGTTAACAAGCACGAGAGGAATCACCGATAATGATGATGACCCTCAAGGTACTGCAGCACAATTCACGTGGCGTGAATATAGGATCTGACGTCGAACACCACGCAAAGTCTCCCGGTCGAAGGTCATTAATGTATACCTATCGCCGGAAGTGAGAAACTTGCCATTGAGGCATGCAAGCTTCAAAGTAATGAGGGGGTGTTCCTAGATCAACTTCTTGGATAATGAGCTGATGCCGACAAGAAGTGATCCGTCAAAGGAGGGCCTTAATGAATCCCACATCAGTGACACGGAATGGAACTAGTGATGATGGTGAAAACGATCTGTGAAATATGATTCAGGGTGGCGGTCATGGAAGGATGAAAGATGATGTATGGTAGTGGATGGGACCCGGTTGACACTTTCTGAATGACATCTCTTGAACATATAACGACACTGATGTGATGGATCGGTAGCATTACCCCATGTATGGATGGTATGGCGAGACCATGGTGAAGGGACCGGTGAATGATAATAACCCAACCCGATATTTACGGAGGCAAAAGTGTCATGTTCAAGAGTGACCTGCTACCATTAAGCTTTGAGGTTCTTCCCAATTTTTCCCCAGTCATTTCTGACCAGTACCTCTTTATTTTTGTCAAGCTTGAGGAGGATAACATATGCTTGTTCTATAACCTGCCCTTCGGGCAAGCCCATCGCTATGTTTTTAATGAGCTTAACGATAGGGAAACTCGTTCTCGTCTAAAGACAAGTTTGTCGCTATCTAATATTTTTAACGAGCCCAGCGACAACGACAACTCGGTCCTTTTCATTTTTAGAGAGTCTGAAAAGGGTACATAAAGTGGACTCCAGGGGTCCTTTTTTGTCATCTAATCCCTTAAGTCCGAAAAAGTATAAAACAATACAGAAGGGATGAATGTTCGATATCTTTATCGAGCCGAACTAGACAAGCGCTCGATCTTTTTGTGCAATAATCCCTCAGGTCCAAAAAGATTAAAATCTAGAGGAGGGATAGCTCTTCCGGTCCTTTTAACGAGCTGGAAGGCCAAAACTAGGCAAACTTTTCATATTTTACGAGTCAGTGAAAAGAGCTCAAAGAAGACTCGTCTTTTGAGGAACGAGTGATAAACAGGGATAGCAGCAGATTCCAGGTATAGGTTGGAATTTTCCAATCACGGCAGTATTACAAGGATGGCTAGGTGAAATCACTCTTCGCAGTTGTTCCTCAAAATAGGTAAACAATCAAGTGGATGTGAATGATTGGCCAAATGAAAAGTGGAGGTGACGGTGCACAAACACGACCAAGGCTTTTATGGCTGATGAATTTACGGTCTCAAATGGTTATTTACCGGTTCATTTTTTCTGAATGAGCTTGAACTCTGGGGGAAGCCTGCTCACATATGTGTTTATCTTTTAACGAGCATGAACCCTTGCGAAAACTGCTCGGTTTTGCGTTTATTTTTTAACGAGCATGAACTTTGCCAAAACTACTCATGTTTGCGTTTATTTTTTAACGAGCATGAACTTTGCCAAAACTGCTCGTTTTTTACCAGTCATAAAGTAGGAAGGTCTCATGGAAGATCACTATTTTTTAAAGAGCTTCATCTCCCTACGCTTTGCTCCATATCCTCTCTTTGTGCAAGCCGGGTATCGGCCTATCCTACGGGTTAGAGGGGTTAGTCCTACCTAAAACTAAAAAGCCACCCGCGCTTGCATTCCAAGAGGTTTGCATGCCCCCAGGTGTAAAGTGCGATTTCAAGGTTACCCCTCAATTTGCAGGTAAAACATTTGTTTTACCGGGAGAGGCCTACCTCTTTCAGGTTACCCAAAGATTGTTTTGCTTCTTTTTTCAAACAAAACTTTCTTCGGCGACGGTGAATGACGACGCTCCGCCACACACTCATAACTTTAACAAAAGAATTTTTTTCCAGAACAACCCCATTCCTAACAGCCCCTTCTGAGAGTCCAACTCTCTCTTTGTCTTCTTGTCCTTCTTCTCCATGAAGATGGCTCAGAGGAAGATTCACAAAGATGAAGGAGGGGGACGGGGTACGGACTAGTCATATTCTTCCGCGGAAATTCTACTTTACACCCAAGGTTTTTTCTGCCTCCAGAGCAGACCAGGATGCATGCCCCCTGGGTTCCGGCCTTCCTTTCCCGAATCACTCGCATTCATCAGGAAGAAGAACCGGAGGTAGAGACCTTTCTTGATCAAAAAGACCATTGAGGATAGGTATGTGACTACTTGCGATGTGTGATCCCGGAAGTGAAAGTTGGTCTACGAGCTTGACCATTCTTCCTTCGTATGGAAAACACATTATTCGAAAGAGTGAGGAGACTATTGCTTCCATGCAATATATGTAGTCTCGTCCAAGGAGTAGGTTATAATCCAAGGGTCCTTGGACGACCATCAAATTCATCTTGACAGCCTTCCCTTTCAGTGTAATAGGCACATTAGGTAGAATCCCTAATGGTCGACTGGTTCCTTTGTCAAAACCCGAGAGACGCCTTGTCTCGGGTAAAAGCGTCGGGCAACCCAGTGCTTTCCAAGCAATAGAGGACAGGATACTCACAGATGCCCCTTCATCAATGATAGTTCCAGCCATCACCATTTTGTATACTTGGACTATAATTCTAAATGGTATACCGGCTGCTAACTGGGGTCTGCCTAGTTGGTTCCAATCAAAGGACACAACTAGGTTGCTTGGTGGTGGGACCGAATATACAGCCGGATATGATCCTGATGAAGCTCCTTCCTGCGATAAAGGAGTGGGCACATTGCCCTGATGTTCATCAGAATCGGTGTTGATGAAGAGAACCTGGACGGTGTCATCCTTACTCTCTTCGGTAGGGGTGTCAGCTGAAGATGAATCCTCAGTGACTGTGGTATTTGAAGATGAAACTTCTGAAGGGAGAACCGGGTCAACTGCCGCTTCGACCTTTGGACTTTCGTCCGGTCCGGATTCAGTAGGTTCACTTTCAGTGACTGACACTTCAGCTGGCCCTATGATCGGGGCAGCTGCATTTTCGACCAACGAAGGACTTGGCGCGAGTTTTTGATGTCCAGGAGGAAGTAGCAACGGTGCAACCGGTTGATCTTCCAAAACTCTCTTTGCTTTGTCTAAAAAGGGACAACGGCGAAGGGTGTGATTGCCTTCACACAATTCGTAGGAGGATGTCCATCCTCTTCGTCGTCTAGGACCTTCACGTTCGTTGGTCGATGGTAAGCATTCAACCTGACTGTCAGAGGTTGACGCTTCCGAACTGTGCAAGCGAGGGGACCAGTCCCTTAGTATCCGGGGAATACTGGGACAATCACTGTGGAAGTGGTTCCCTCTACATATGACACATGGCGACTTGGGCCCGGTCCGTGCTGTGTGTGGATTTCCGTTAGATATCTTTTGCTTGCCCCCAGCCGCCTTTGACTCCTTCTGCTTCTTTTCTTTCTTCTTCTTTTCCTTCTTCTTTTCTATGGGAGCTCCGCCTTCGGCGGCTTGTCCCTTCGAAGAGGAAGGATCGGAGGAAGATCCATAAGAAGTGGAGGGCTGGGGGATAGCGCTAGACTGGTCTAACTGTTGACTCGACTGTTCAGGAACCGTGGTGTTCTGAACTACAGCGGTTGAGAATAGCCAAACTGGCAGGCCGATTGTCAGTCCTGGAAGCGACAATGTGGCCATGTGGGGTGCACCAACTTCTCCCCAAGAGGAGAAAGGGCTAGGGGTCCCCCCCTGTGGGATCCCTTGGTTGGTGTGTTCCATGTTCTCAACTTTAAAGATCAACGTAGGAATCAAGGGTAATTATGTTCCGTTTAAGATGAATTTTATATGACGACGCTTTAGACACAACTTGCTTTTTCACTTTTTAAGAGTCGAGAAAAAGCTAAAGATGACTCTAGTCTCCTTCGATGTATTAACGAGCCCGAAGTGACAAATGCTCGGATGGACTTTTTCAGTTATAGAGTTTGAAAAAGGCCAAAAGAAACTACTCTGGAGTTCTAGGCAAGGGTGTGCCAAACCTTTCGCGAAACCACAGAATACGTTTTACGGTACGAGTGGTCGATCTTCGTGAATGCTGTGTTCACTGCATCGCGATCAGTAGGGCGGCCGACACGGCTTCCTATGGATAAAGGCTTTGTTCCTATAGGGGTCCCCCAATATACGCGACGGTACGCAGGGGCACAAGTCCGTATTAGTGCTATCGTCCCTCAGGAGGAATCACCCACCTTCGTAGAGATCAACAGTCACTATGTTTAACGACGCTGGTTCATGTCTCTACCTAGACCTCTACTGTGTTTCGTTATGTTTCAAAGCGTTGTTAGATAAATTCAGTTCTTTTTAGGTTGATCTTGCTTAGCAGTTTACCTTTATGGATCACCACGTGATGTATGAGACAACTCCTAAATGCAGTCTAAGAATGATAAGCAAGCTTTTTCAATTCTTTCAACTTATGAAAACCTTAACTACTGAAGGAAAAGAAAGACATCATCTTTTCAAACAGATCACAGAGCACACACTGATGCACTTTTCCTAAATCAACATGCAAACTGTCAAAATGCACATGCACAATGCAAGTATTTCTTTTCTTCTCTCTTAATGTTCGGTGTATGACAAAAAGAAAGCTGTTGTACGATTTCGAATTCAACTTCAAGCGAAAGAAAACAAGTATTTGTCCAATAATCAAAAGAACACCTTAAGATTCACTCGTTTCAAACACAAGAAATACTGAAATTCGAACCATATAACGAAAGCAAAGGCTCAAGTAGCTATGAACAGCAATAAACTAGCTCTTAGAATCACAACGACACTTTCTCACAGGTCTAGATCCAAGAGGTCACAGCAAGACTAGTTCACTTTCGCTATGGGAAACTGTGATGAAAGCAAGAAATACAATAAGAACAATCACGGTTTCTTCATACAACTGAGGCGGAATGATGGCAAAGAAAGATAGTTTTAGCTGGGTATACAGGTTGACAATAGGCTGCAAAAACAATACTGAAAACTGGGCAACAGAAAGCAGGGAACCCCAGTTGCACAAGGCAAAACTGGATCAGCGCAGGTACTGCACTGTCAATCTGACATGCAGTGCAGGTAGCCCCTTCGGGACCTGCGTTGCAGCGCAGGTAGCCTTTGTGGCAGCTGCACTGATGAGACAACTCTCGTCTCACTCAGATTCCAGGTCACAATTTGCTCAAAAATCAACAGTTTTTGGCCAAATCAGAAGCTATCAGTCAAGTATACTCTAGAGGATGATTGAGGAAGATGAACACTATCACAAAGAGCTAAACAGAGTCCTTGTGGATCAGCTCTTTAAATCATGAACATGCCCAACACTGGGCTAGAGTAGCTGCCCTCTACTTTGCATTCGAAGGATTCGAATGCAGTTCGATTCGGTACTCCCTTTGTTCAAGAGATAAATAGCAAGAAACACAAGCTACCAACAAGACACGTTCCCCAGTGGAGTCGCCAGTCTGTTGTGGGGAAAAGTATCCAACACGGAATGACCCTATCCCACTCTAAGGGTGACAGTTCCTTAGCAACAGCTGAAATCAAAGCTATCTAAAGTTTCTTCTTTATGACATGCAAGAGATAAAAGGAAGAGATCCACTTACCGATGTCTTGCGCAAATGGTCGATCCAATCTCCTTTGATTGCCGCTTGCTCCCAGCTCCAAGTCTTTTCACGGGCCCAGCTACACGAGATCCTGCAAATAAGACAAGAAAAGGAAACTACAAGAAGCATGCATTCATAATCGATTCAAGGATTAGCATAAATCAAAGACGCAAGTAAGACAATACACCATTGAAACACATGCGAATAGAAGAAACCTCAAATGCTTTATTAATATATGGAAGTAAGGTTCAGGCGGTGATACAACCATGAGAGGTCCAATCCAGCATCACCTTCCCGACGGAGAGAAATCTCTTCTTCACCTCCCTCAAGCAATCACCCAATACCCTCAACTGTAAACCAACAACAATTCTCTGCACAAAATTCCGGCCTCTAGATCCCATGGGATGAGATCCTTATATAGAGTTTTGGAGTGAAGATAAGTCAGCTTGATGTGTGACTTGTTGTCCTCTTCAACTCCAGTTGTTCTTCAGTCCTTCACTCAGAGTTTCTGCCTTCCACTTGGAGTTTTAGAAGCTCTTAACTCATCATTAGGCGAATCTTTTGATCACATGCTTTTCTGGAAGCTTCCTGGGCACTGGCACATTGAGAAAAAGATTCCTCCACATGTCCAAGTACGCCCAACGCAGGTAGCCTTTGTCCTACCTGCTATGCAACGCAGGTAGCCTTTGTTGTACCTGCTATGCAGCGCAGATGCCTAGTGGAGCAGCTGCTTTGATCCAAAACTGACCTGTTTTTGAGTGTTTTTCAGTGGAGAACTGATTTGTAGTGCTGTGGTTTGCTGACCTTGTTCCTCTAGGGGTAGGAACAACATGTTTAGGGACTTTGGATCCCTCAGATTATTGAAATTTCATGCTCTATACTGTAAGGCACAAAAATGTCTATAACAGTATCTTGCTTTAAATTGTTCTTAAACGTCCCAACAATATCCTTTCCCATCTCTTGTTCATGAAATGTCAGCTTACGAGCACAATATTCATCCTAAATTTCCTTTGAAGATTCATGTAGCCATTTTTCACTGAGGCCTATTCCTGGGGGGGGATTGGGAGCATCTACATTTGTCAATAGACCCTTTTATTATTGTCCCATGCTGCCCCGAACTTTATAGCCCATGTTTGTAGCCAAGATATACCCTCTTCCATATGTAAACTATTTATCAGATTGATAAAAAGAGAAGACTGAGCTCTTCCATGAGCTTTTATTTGAAGATGAGAATGACAGTGAAATGTTCATTTTTAACTGTACACCTAAACAAGCTTAGAGACCCTTCCACCTCACTAGCTTAAAATCTGGACTCAAACCATGGCAGAATGTGACATTTTGAAGCGTGTCACTCTAGTCCCTTTGACAAGGAGTGACATGACACCTTTTGTGAAAGAGCAACAAGAGACTTTCACCTCTTGCCCCTTTGAAAGAGATGAAACTTTTTAGAAAAATGGTAAATGTATAAAAACATCATGGAAAAAGGTTTCCAAAAATTTAAGAATGATTCCATTTTATTGAATCACTACTACAAGAGACTATCACCTCTTCCCCCTTTGAAAAAGGTGAATCTGTCTAACAAAAAAAAAATATCTGAAAACATCATGAAAAAATGTTTCCAAAGCATTTAAAAATGATTCCATTGCATTGAATCACTACTACATGAATTCATTTTAAAATTTCATTTTATTTATTAAATTTATCATAATCAAAATTCCCCATGGAAGACATTGAGAGGCATTAGAAGATATATGTATATATATATTTTTCATAAGATCTTGTTAAAACATACCATGACAATTTAATTACTTTATTTAAGACATTTTGTCTCCCGCATACCAGTCACCAAATAAAATTTCGAGTTGGGCGATGCCATTTTTGTTCAAACCCTCAAGGAGCTTTCAATAATGGAAGAAGAACAATGGGTGACGTAATTTTGTTCATACCCTGGATTTTTTAATTCTGGAGAAGGTTTTAGCAATTTTGTTCAAACCATGAATTTTTGAATTATGGAGAAGGTTTCAGCAATGGAAACCAACATTTTTCTACGAGTATCCTATTTTTCCCTTCTAGTTTGATAGAGGCAGGGGATTGTTGGGGTTTTTTGCAGGGAACAGGACACCTAACTAGAACTTGTGTGGCTCCTTGATTTCTCTATGGAACCCCAGACCCACATAAGGTTCAAATAGGGCTTTTCCTTTCCATTGTCTCCCAAAAAATTCCCCTCTCTATAGGTTGTTGCCTTCTCCTCCAAGGTAGTGAAAGAGGTCAATAGACCTATTCCAGAAATTCTAGACTCGAGTAACTAATGAAAAAGCTTCGATTGTTGGACATCCCCTTCAAAATCATACATTTTTCCTAGCACAGGAAACAAAAACCCCTCTGAGGCTGCTGCAGCAAAGGCTATTGATAAATCTGGCGAAGACGGAAAAAAAATTCATGGAGCCCGTCGACCCGCCAAGCCTTGGGAAAGAACTTTCGACTGTATCCATTTCTCGCAATGGTAAGTCTCTATCTGACTCTAGTTCTATTATCGAATTTCTATCTTTGGAAGATTTGATGGTTATTGAAACCAGAGTAAATTAAAGGAAAGGAAAAACCATAGTAAATTAAATTCAGTTTGAATCCATCAAATAAAATAGACTTCTTTGACTAAGACTAATTCTATCCTAGCTTTAACTGATGGAATGCAAATTTGGCAGCTATGAAAAATAATGTGCAGCATGCACCGAGCATGGGTACTAGAAATTACTAATTAGAGTATATAAAGGTTTTTTAAACCCAAGATGTAAAAATCATATAAAAAGTGATGGCTCTAGGCTAAACCCATGTGTGTGTCCTGATTGCCTCAATGAGTTGATATGAGAAGAAATGTTGAGATGCATTTGGCTTAGACACCAATAACAGTCATACCTATTTAAATGAGATTCTAGAACATTGTGTTTCAGATTTCCAGATCCTTAAAATGATCTTTATTTGTCATGAACCCCCTTTCCTTTGATACCAGAATCTCAAAGATGCACAAAGGTTGATTCTTTACCTTCAAACAACATCTACCCAATAGAAAACAACGAACACTACTTTTCAAACCCTCTTGATTGATGTCCAAGGGCCGAGGATACTTCACCTTTTGTAGCCTTTTATACTTCTCTGTGAGATAGACAAAGCCCTAATGCAAGGTTGAAGGCATGTCAATGAGCTCAAGAATAATATTATATATATGATCTTAGATGCTAGGAACTTTATAGCTTCAAATATGATTTTATATAAACCTGCAACAGAGAAGGAATTCTGAGTGAGACACTATCTCCAAACCAAATTCAATTCAAGGGTGATTTCATAATAGAAGATTTGACCCTAAAGCAACCAAAGCTTCCTGGTTGTAGTCATGACAAAAGGCCTTAGATATAGATCATTTGACCAACAATTTGACAGAGAGCTCTATCCTAGAGATGCTTGATTGATGAGGCCTTGATCTCATTTCCTTTCTGGGATCTGCAACCTAGAATTTTGCAGTAGGAGTTTCAGTGCTTCACGATGACTGATCTTTGAAGAGGAAGGAGGTCAATGTTGTCAGAAAACTTCTTATGATTTCTTTCTCCCTTGCTTGCGCTTGCCCTAACCTTAGTTTTGATACCTTGCCCTCACCTTAACTTTGATATCATTCTAGCGGGGCAAGCTAAACATGACAACAATAGAGGTAAGAAGTTGTAGAACATTGTGTTGTCTTTCTTTTAGCTTCTAGAACATCATATGTTTTAATGCTAATTTCTGCTAAATTTAAAATTGACATACTGATCTGAGAGGAGGGTTTGCAATGCTAATAACCTCTTCTTCAGTCCATGTTGGCACACTCGAGTCTTGTTAAAGGACCAACTGTTTCTTGTCAAAATTCAAAGCAGATGACAACATACAACATGTTTTCTGAGAATCAAAACAACTTCTAGAAGTGCTATGACATTAATCCAACACTATGTTTATAAACTGGTTCGTACTAATGGACACAAGATGTGTAAAATGTATTCTTTAACAAAAATATTCTCTGTCGACTAGTTTAAAGCTTACAGCCTTACTCCTATCTTGAAGAAAGGGTGCTTGCTTCCCTTTCACTTCATAGGTATATGAAAACCCAGTTTTGTAAGCACCCATAACCATGAATATTATACCAACTCGCTATGGTTAGTGCATCAATAATGTAAGTGTAACACTCATGCATGTGGCAGTCATAAGGCATTTAGGTAAGGTTTTACTAACACTAGCATCCCAGACCATTAAGATCTATCCATGGCCTCAAAATGATGTATTTCTTGTACTCAATAGAACACTCATCATTTCTCTCCCCCAATCATCAAATTTTTTCTCTTCATTTTGAATGAGAAATCAATCAACAAGTCACCATTTTAAATGTTAGATCACAATATGTTTAGCTACTCTCTTGTGCTTACACTCTAGTATTCTCACAGCTTCAGAATCGTGAATCTTAAACACAGTCTCATGATGTGCATTCAGGGAGGCATAATTCACCATTGCTTTGCATCAAATAACCCCCCTAGCATTCCATTTACCTTTACATGCCTCAATGCAAGGCATGCCAAGTCGGTACCTGCTCAATTAAATTAGTAAGTTGAGGGGCATGATATATACCCGACACTACCTGCCTGTTCTTCCTCTTCCTATGTCATAGTGTATGAACAGTCAGCGAGACTAGTGAGGATCCCCATAAATAATAAAATCTATGTTGGCATCTGAATCCGAATGACATGTTTATTTTAATTATATGTTTTTGTCTTTTAACAAAAAAGGCTAACAGAAATAGAGACCCTCAAATCTATCTACTTTCGACCCCTATGCCCATTTTCATCTAGTTTTTTACGATGTCAATGTCCCTTTCTTTCTCAAAATTGCATGAAATCAATTGATCTATCCATTTCGTAATGCCTTTGGTAAATTTTTCTATCAAATTATCTAAAGTATATATGAGATCTAAGGGTTTTTTTGGTTGTTGCTGACTTCATATATTTCTGCTAACCATGATATGGGTTTGATGTAGAGGATTATGATTGAGTAAGGGTTGCATTGCTCGATATCTATTTAGGAGGAGGAGAAGGAGAAAAGTGGTGTTAGGGTTGAGAGCTAAAGATGCCTGTGAAAAGAGGAGGTGTGTGGAATGGAGGGTGGCAGGGCTACCAGCGTGGTAGAAGTGGAGGATGGGGAGGTTTTGGTTTTCATCATCGAATAGATGTGGTGGGTTTCCTTGTTATCTTTGTGGTCATGCCATTGGTTTTTCTGGCAGCTAGGTTTCGTCACTCCACATCTACATCTACAACTGGTAAGCTTATTTCTCCCCTCCTCCCTTGCTGGTAAGCTTCTTCCTGCCATCCTCCCTCATGAGGTTGCTTCTGTCTCTTTTTTTGGGGTGGGTCAATGTTTAATTTATCTTTATTGGCAAGCATTCCCTTTCTTAATCTGGTAGTATTACAATGAAGTGTAGACTTCTTACAACATTCAAGTAAGATCTCCATTACAATGAAGTGTAGTCGTCTTATACTATTTTAGAAAGATCCCTTTCAGTGAGAACCCACTGAACAATTTATTTATGTCATTTGAGCCTTCACGGTGAATTATCATCACCCCCGGTTGACCATTGAACCAAGACCCGATGGACCTGCTTCAAAATTTGATTTGCCTTCACCACCCCGATTAACCATTGAACCAAAACCCCATGGACCGTCTTTGGAATTTGATTTTCCTTTTAGCTTTTTCGTAGGATCTGAAGGCACAGATGTTATCAAACTTACTTTCCTTGCTTATTGTCAAAAGTTTAGCACCTCTAGCATTTTTCCAAACATTTTGTGAGTTTTCTTTATAGGTTTCCTTTCATTTTATCTGCGTGAAGTTGTGAACTCCATCTCTGCATTAACACGGTACAATACCTACCAGGAGAAAGATTGAAAGCTTGTACCTCTCTCATGCAAGAGCAAAGGTTTTACCAACTGCCCCTAGGGTAATTTCCCTTCCCAAAGATAATGAAACCATGCATCCTGGTAGCAAGAAATAACAATTCTATTTCCATTATTTAACAAAGAGAAATGAATATGACTAGTAAATTCGATGGGCAACTGCTCCGTGAATTTGTTGGGCACTCCTCATTCTGAGGAGGATGGTACTAAGTGTGCACTAGATTCTGCATAAGCTGGGTGGGTATTATAAAAATACATTTGTTAAGAGTTCAGTTCAACAGCTTACTCATGGGAATTTAATCTTGTGGAAATTGAATCTGGGTGGGAAGGGTAACAATAATTCTTCTCGTCCATTCATTATCCAAGCCAGACCCACTTTCCATCCATAAAGCTAAATCCACTTCTCATCAGTCAAGCTAAAACCAGTTCTGATCCACCAAACCTAGACCCAATTCACAACGACAATCATGTTCACCAGCTACTTTTTGCTATACATATCATTTTCACACCACGCCCACAGTGTTCAGAGCACATTGGCCAAAACAAAGGATAGATATTATACACACCATTTTATTATTGATGTGTAATGAAATCTCGATCTTAGCATATGCATGATAGCAAAGCAACCCCCTTTTTAGTGTTTCAGTATTTTTATAGATATTCTTCTCCATCAAGCCTTTCTACCTAACATTTTATGCGTTTTTTGTCATTTAAAAAAGTAGGGCACAACTTCTCAGGAGATGGATATGTTAGAATGGTATTCTCTTTCCACATCTTCAAAACCAATTCTATTTTTCTATGTCCATTTTGTTCTTTTTCAGGATCTGGGCAATGCACTTGCACTTACGTTAGTCTAATCCCAGAAAATAAATAGTGTCCCTAAAATAAAATTTAATTGACTTGAGTGGATTGAAATAGAGAGGAATAATTGAGGAAACTGGAGCTCTATCATATGTTTAAAATCACTCTTATCTATTTATATGTGGGGTTCACAGGGATAGGTAGATGACTGGAGAAAGCAAAGTTTAACAGAGAGCATTGACTCTCTCTTCCCAAAGGAGGCAAGTATAAGAAACCTGCTGCATTTGGATATATTAAATTTGATTTCTCCCCTATTGAGCAGAGAATTGAAAATAAATTTTATTTACTGGGTAGGTGATTGATGTCATAACATCTAACATAGAGGACTCGAGAACTCTAAACTTAAATATTCTTGGACGGAATGATTTATCTTCCTCATGGGTATTAGAAAACCCCTCTGAAGTAAACCAAAGGGATATTACTAACTCTGAGGTACAATTGGTGAAGATTTTTGTTATTTTCTCTATTGAACATGTAAGGAAACCTGTATGATGATGATATATGTAGTTGAGTAGGGTTGTATTAAGCAGGAGTGAAAACTGACATTGGCAGGGGTGCTTCTCTATTTCTAACGGTGTACATCAAGCAGAGGCAAATGACTTCTGGAGACATCTCAGAAAAGTTACATTAACAACAAGATGGTGTGATCTTCAATGAAGAAGGCAAGGAAAATCCTGAGGGGGTTAAAATGAATGACGAGGTGCAGAAAAAAAAACTTCTAATGATGAAGAACTTCTTAGGAGGTTTCAAGAGGATGACACAAGAAGTGAACATCAAGACGTCAAAGAGATTGCTCTTGATGGTAAGTTTTGATTTTCCCTGGTTAATTGATCTATGATGTTGGTAGCCTACTATAAGGTAATGTCTACTCAAACTCTCAGAACAATGGTTGTTGTAATGCAGACCATTTGCAGCTTGAAGAAAGTCCAACAAAAGTTTTGCGTAGGGTAAAATTCTTTGTTGCACTAGATCACTACTTGTTGTTCTCTTGGAAAACAGAATTGTTATATTATTTTCCAAAATCCTTTTTGAATGTTACTTCTCCAATAGAAAAATGTTATATTTCTTAGATTTTAGCATAGCATGCTTTAATTTATAGTAGTTTAATGCTTACAGCAATTGAGACAAAAGAGGAGAGAGAAAAGGTCAATAGAGCTGATTCAACAGGATGAAGAAAAATGAGTTGAGCTTGAAAACGCAACAATTAAATGTTCCAAGGAGGTAGATTCTACTGTCCTAGGAAAATACAACATTTGGAGGCGGGAGAATGAGAATGAGAATTCTGACTCCACTGTTAGATTGATGCGAGACGAACTGATCATGGCTAGGGTGTATTCAAGCATTTCCCAGGCTAGGAATAATCTTGATTTATACCATGAATTGATGCTTCGTATTAAAGAATGTCAGCGTACATTAGGTGAGGCTAATGCAGATTCTGATCTACCTCAAAAGTAATAGTTTTCGCATTGGCTGCTTCTAAATCAAGATTAGTAAGTGCTTCTATTTGCATTTGGTGTTCATATCCTTTGTTTCTTTTAAAGTTGCAGTTTGTGTGTCAATCTTTCTGCTTTTCATGGCCAATAATTGATATGAATGTTTCAGTGCACCTGAGAGATCAAGGCTATGGGTCATGTCCTATCCAAGGCTAAAGAACAATTTCATGACTGTGCGATAATAAAAAAGAAGTTGCGAGCCATGCTTCAGTCTATAGACGAGCAAGTAAGGACCTTGAAAAAGCAAAGTACATTTTTAAGTCAGCTGGCAGCAAAGACTATTCCCAAGGGCCTGCACTGTCTGTCCATGCGATTGACCATGGATTATTACTTGCTTGCCCTTGAAAAGCGAAATTTCCTAAAAAGGACAAGTTGGAGGATCCAACTCTTTATCACTATGCATTATTTTCTGACAATGTATTGGCTGCATCTGTGGTTGTGAATTCAACTGTCATGAATGCTAAGGTGAAGTGTTATTAATTTAAAATACTCTAAAGTTTGGAAGTCCATCAGTTTTGCCACATTTTACATTTAATATTTGGATCCCATTGTAGGTGATTTACTTGTGTTTGCAGGAATCTCATAAACATGTATTTCATCTCATCATAGACAAGTTAAATTTTGGGGCCACAAAAATGTGATTTTTACTTAATCCCCCAGGGAAAGTTGCGATACATGTAGAAAATTTTGATGATTTTAAATGGCTCAATTCCTCCTATTGCCCTGTGCTTCGCCAACTTGAATTTGCAGCTATGAAAGAGTATTATTTCAAGGCAGATCACTTGACTACACTCTCAGCACGTTCCTCCAATTTGAAATATATAAATCAAAAATATTTATCCATGCTAAATCATCTTCGTTTCTATCTTCCAGAAGTTTATCCCAAACTTGACAAGATCCTTTTCTGGGATGATGATATTGTGGTGCAGAAAGATTTGATGCCCTTGTGGTCAGTAGATATTCATGGAAAGGTTAACGGTTCAGTGGAAACTTGTGGAGAAGGTTTTCGCCGGTTTGAAAAATACCTTAATTTTTCCAATCCTCACATAGCCAGGCACTTTGATCATAATGCTTGTGTTTGGGCATATGGGATGAATGTATTTGATCTCAAAGAATGGAAGAAACAAGATATAACTGGAATATATCACAAGTGGCAAAACATGGTAAGTGTGTAGTGTGGCTTATTTATGTTAATTTATGTGATGCTTACTTTAAAGTATTTGAAGTAAATCTGAAGTAATTAGCTAGAAAACTTAACGGGTTTTTCTTTGTTCAATTTCTAAGTTTTTCTTTTTTTATTATATGTCAGAATGAGGATAGAGTGTTGTGGAAGCTTGGAACACTTCCCCCTATATTTTCACATTGGATGCTTCTAAATCAAGAGTAGTAAGTGCTTCCATTTGCATTTGGTGTTCATATCCTTTGTTTCTTTTAAAGTTGCAGTCTCTGTGTCAATCTTTCTACTTTTCATTCTCTTTTTCATGATCGATAATTGATATGAATGTTTCAGTGCACCTGAGAAGATCAGGGCTATGGGTCATGTCCCATCCAAGGCTAGAGAGAAATTTTATGGCTGTGCGATAGTAACAAAGAAGTTGCAAGTGTTGGATCAGATGCACAGCAAAATTAAATAAACACAGAATTAACACAGTAGAATAATCAAGCACATAGAAGACAATTTTTAGCGTGGTTCACCCAACCAATCTGGGCTACGTCCACCAAACATAGGCATCAGGAATTTATTAATCAAATTAGGAGATTACATCATGAAATCCTCACACTCTCTTAGCAAACATCTGAATGGTTGCCTGTTATATAGCCTAGAGAATCTAACAGCCTCATTAATTCCCTCACATCAAATATAGGAGGCATTAACTCCCTCCCAACAACCTGGAGTTAATCTAGGACCTGAATTCCTATTGTTGTCATCAGCTGAGATTTTTCCTATTTCATTACAAACAGAAAATCTCAACAATCTCCACCTTGACAACAATTCGCCTGATGCCCTGCTATTATTATTTTATCTTTTCTGCAAGCCAAGAGAAGCCAAACACCAGCATAGCTTCTCCAACAAAACTGGTTTCATGAACATGTCTGCACAGTTCTCCTTTGTATGCACCTTTTCAAGAGAAACTCCCCTTTCAGTGATAACCTGTCTTACAAAATGATATTTGATTGGAATATGCTTTGACTTACTATGATAGGCCGGATTCTTAGCCAAATGTATTGCACTTTGACTGTCACAAAGTAACCTGATGTTATCCTGTAACCTACCAAACTCACCAAGCAAACCTTTCAACCAAACCGCCTCTTTGCAAGCATGCAAAGCAGCAATGTATTCTTCTTCAGTAGTGGATAAAGCAACAATGTTCTGTAGCTTTGACATCCAGCTTATAGCTCCACCTGCAAGAGCAAAGACGTACCCTGAAGTTGATCTTCTCTTATCCAAATCACCTGCAAAATCGGAATCAACATATCCGCAAACAAATTCACTACTCTTATTGTAAGAAATACAATAACTACTTGTGCCTCTCAAGTACCGAAGCACCCATTTCACTGTTGACCAGTGTTCTTTACCCGGATTTTCCATGTACCTGCTGACAACCCCAACTGCATGATAAATATCTGGTCGTGTACACACCATCGCATACATCAAACATCCTACTACATTGGCATAAGGAATTCGAGACATATAATCATTTTCTTCATCTGTATTAGGACATAAACTTGAAGAAAGCTTAAAATGGGAAGCTAAAGGGACTAACACAGGCTTCACATGATTCATACCAAACCTCAAAAGTATTTTCTCAACATACTTCTGTTGTGATAGCCATAGCTTACCATTACTCTTGTCTCTGAAAATATCCATGCCCAAAATCTGTCTTGCGGCTCCTAGATCTTTCATATCAAACGTCCTTGCCATCTGAGTCTTCAACCTGTTGATTTCTTCAATGCTTTTGCTTGCTAAAAGCATATCATCAACATACAAAACTAAGATAATGAACATGCCATTATTTAACTGCTTAAAATAAACACAATGATCATATTCACTTCTTACATATTTCTGACTCAACATGAAAGAATCAAACTTCTTATAGCACTGTCGAGGCGACTGCTTCAGGCCATATAATGACTTCTTGAGCCTGTAGACAAATTTCTCATTGCGATGCTAAACAAACCCTTCCGGTTGTTCCATATATATTTCCTCATCTAAATCACCATGTAGAAACACAGTCTTAACATCTAACTGCTGCAATTCCAAATCAAACAAAGCCACTAATGCTAACACAATTCTAATTGAAACAATTTTAACCACTGGTGAAAATATCTCATGAAAGTCTATGCCAGCTTTATGAGAAAACCCTTTTGCAACCAGTCTCGCTTTGTACCTGTCTTCCGTATCATTCACACCCCGTTTCAGCTTGAAAACCTATTTACACCCCACAATTTTCTTGCCTTTCGGAAGTTCAACCAGATCCCACGTGCCATTCTTACCTAAGGCCATCATTTCTTCCTTCATGGCTGCTTTCCACTTGTCACTATTTGAACCTTCTACAGCTTCTTGATAACACAAAGGTTCATCATCATTAGCGATCAAAGCAACTGAAGTAACATGATCATCATACCTTCTCGGACGACGTTTGATTCTTGTAGATCTCCTTAAGAATGTTTTTGGTGCTTCCACAATTGGTTGTCTATCATCTGTAGGAATTTCTTCATGATCGCCATCTGAGACCTGTTCATGTCCTCCATCTGAACCCTGTTCATAATCTGATTCTGAAACCTGTTCATGACTAGAATCTGAACTATGGTCGTTATGACTATCATTAGAAATGCTGTCAAACTGAATATGCTGGAAATCAGATACATCATCCTGTTTCAATCTTCTATCTACATCTAACTGTACAAGAGAGGATTCATTAAACTTTACATCTCTGTTGATGATGATTTTGTGGGTAGTAGGATCCCACAATCTAAATCCCTTTGTTCCATCACCATACCCAACAAAGACATACCTTTTCGATTTCGGATCTAATTTAGTTCGCTGATGTTTAGGCACTAGAGCATATGCATCACAACCAAACACTCTGAGTTTAGAATAGTCACAAGGGTGTCCTGTCCATACCTCTTGCGGAACCTTGCAGTCTATTGCCGTTGATGGAGATCGGTTTATCACATAATAAGCAGTTGCCACTGCTTCCGTCCACAACTCCTTTGGCAACCCGGCGTTACTCAGCATACACCTTGCTCTCTCTAGAAGAGTCTTGTTCATGCGTTCAGCAACTCCATTCTGTTGAGGAGTATAAACCGTGGTCTTATGTCTCTCGATCCCTGCATCCTTGCAATAGCTGTCAAACTCCTTGGAGGAAAACTCACCACCATTGTCAGTTCTTAAACATTTTATAGTTCTACTAGTGTTGTTTTCTACCAATGCTCTAATTTGCTTGAAAACTGTAAAAACATCAGACTTTCTCTTCAACATGTAGACCCAAACTTTCCGAGAAAAGTCATCAATGAATGATACAAAATAAGACGAACCACCATATGAAGTTGTAGGAGCTGGACCCCACACATCTGAATGGATATAATCAAGTATGCCTTTACTAGTATGTTTGCTTGTTTTAAACTTTTGTTTACTTTGTTTACCAAACAGACAATGTTTACAGAAATCCAATTTTCCAGATCTTAGATTAGGAAGTAACTTTCGGTCAGCCAAAATTTTCAATCCTCTTTCACTCATATGCCCCAATCTTTGATGCCATAAGTGAATGGAACTACTGTCATGTTCAGACACAGACACATGATCTGACCCAGTTCTACCTTCTAACTGAAATAGATTTCCTACTTTCTTAGCTTTCATAACTAGTAAGATGCCTTTGTAAATTTTCATTACTCCACCTTGAATTACAGTTTTATATCCATTTGAATCAAGTGCTCCTAATGAAATCAAATTTTTTCTTAAATCTGGTACATGTCTCACATCAGTTAATATTTTTGTTGTCCCATCGAACATTTGCAGTTGTATGCTCCCAATTCCCACAATATTACATGTTACATCATTACCCATGTACACAACACCATCATCAATTGATTTATATGTTTTAAACCAATCTTTATGAATACACATGTGGTTAGATGCCCCGGAATCTAACAACCAATGTTGATCATGTTTTGACATATTAACTGACAATACCTCATCACTCATACCTGAACCTGATACTGAACCTGTATCTGTGGTGTTGGCTTCCTTCTTTTCTGTCGAAGAGCCTTCTTTAGCAGCCTGCTTCCGCTTCTAGCAATCCTTTTTCAAATGTCCAGCCTTGCCACAATGCCAGCACTTCATCTTTGGCTTCTTTCCTTTTGACTTTGAGCGACAGTCGCTATGCTTTCCCCCGGAGTGTCTCTCTCTTGAGCGACCTATGGCCATCATTACCTCTGATGTAGAGGTATCTGCATTCGACCTCTTCCTCGTCTCCTCAGCCAACAAGGCTCCAACAACATCGTCAAACTCAAGGATATCTGATGTACTAAAGCTTATGGAAGTAACAAAGTGATCCCAGGATTCAGGCAATGAACACAATAGAGTTATTGCCTTATCCTCTGAATCAAATTTCACATCGAGACTGTCTAATTGCACCAACAAGGTATTAAAAACATTCAGGTGATCAGAAATTGAGGTACCTTCTTTCATCCGCAAACTGTAAAGCTGCCGTTTTAGGAGAATCCGATTTGTCAAAGATTTCGTCATATAGAGCTTCTCAAGCTTCGACCACAAGCCTGCGGCGGTTTTCTCTGACACAATGTTGAACAGAACATCGTCCACCAGACATAACTAAAATTGTGCTTAGAGCTCTATCGTCCATCTCATCCCATTCATCCTCCGTCATGGAAGGAGGTCTTTTGTTTTTCCCCAACAGTGCTTTCGCCACACCTTGTTGAACCAGCAGATCGTGCATCTTCACCTTCCAGATCTCAAAATTATTCTTGCCATTAAATTTCTCAATTTCAAAACGGGCACTTTGAGTTTTCGCCATTTGATATCAGCAAAAAACACAGTAATCTCCAAATATCCAACCAGCAATTTAAAAAAAAAAAATTGCCTATGCCTTTACAAAACAAAACTGCTCTTAAAAAAAAAAAACTTTCCTTGTTCTTGTGCAAATTCCACCCTATAAAAAACAAAATACATACACTTCTTGTTTTTTATTTGCACCAATAAACCAATCTTTTATTTACGGTTTTGTTATTTACTGTTTTGCAGAGAATTGCAAGGGCCGCCCACTAAAGTACTCAGAGTTCGAATTTATGAATGCGGTCACTGCGTTTTTAAAGAAGTGAATGTTGGCACTGCGTTTTTAACAAAAACCGACTCAACTTGTTTTACGCTGCCTATGAACTCCACCATATACATACGGAACACAGCGCATCTATCCGCAGTGTTTAAAACATATAACTACGCCGTGAGTTTTTAAAAAATATATATATATCGCTACGCTGTTGGTCATAGATCCACGCCGGTTTGAAAAAAAAAACATATGCACGCTATTTTTTTTTTTTGTAAAAAACCCGTATCCACGCACAGAAAAAACCATATGCACGCTGTTGGTTAATATATTACCTGTTTAAGGACCTTCATAATCTAAAATCTGGTTGCATTATTCGTGGGCCACCGTATCTAAAATCTGGTTGCATTATCTAAAATCTGGTTGGATTATCTAAAACCTTCTGTGTGGATTCGTGGGCCACCGTATCTAAAATCTGGTTGCATTATCATGTGAAACATTTAAATACCAGAAACTTAAATACCAGGTATCAGCTCTCCGCGCTCCAGCAATATACAGCTCCACGCGCGCGGCCAGCAAACGATCCAGCAAACGATCCAGGCTATCCTCTCTGCACCAGCACCTCCAACATGCTCTGATACCAATTGTTGGATCAGGTGCACAGCAAAATTAAATAAACACAGAATTAACACATCAGAACAATCAAGCACATAGAAGACAATTTTTAACGTGGTTCACCCAACCAATCTGGGCTACGTCCACCAAACATAGGCATCAGGAATTTATTAATCAAATTAGGAGATTACATCATGAAATCCTCACTCTCTTAGCAAACATCCGAATGGTTGCCTGTTATATAGCCTAGAGAATCTAACAACCTCATTAATTCCCTCACATCAAATATAGGTGGCATTAACTCCCTCCCAACAACCTGGAGTTAATCTAGGACCTGAATTCCTATTGTTGTCATCAGCTGAGATTTTTCCTATTTCGTTACAAATAGAAAATCTCAACAGCAAGCCATGTTTTGGTCTGCAGACGAGCAAGTAAGGACCTTGGAAAAGCAAAGTAAATTTTAAAGTCAGGTGGCAAAAAAGTTTGTTCCCAAGGGCCTGCACTGTCTTTCCATGCAATTGACCATAGATTATTACTTTCTTCCTCTTGAAAAGCGATAATTTCCTAAAAAGGACAAGTTGGAGGATCCAACTCTTTATCACTATGCATTATTTTCTGACAATCTATTGGCTGCATCTGTGGTTGTGAATTCAATTGTCATGAATGCTAAGGTGAAGTGTTATTAATTTAAATTACTCTAAATTTTGGAAGTCCAACAGTTTTGCTACATTTTACATTTAATATTTGGATCTCATTGTAGGTGATTTACATGTGTTTGCAGGAATCTGAGAAACATGTATTTCATTTCATCATAGACAAGTTAGATTTGGGGACATGAAAATGTGGTTTTTACTTAATCCCCCAGGGAAAGTTGCTATACATGTAGAAAATGTTGATGATTTTAAATGGCTCGATTCCTCCTATTGCCCTGTGCTTCACCAACTTGAATCCGCAGCTATGAAAGAGTATTATTTCAAGGAAGATCACTCGACTACACTCTCAGTACGTTCCCCCAATTTGAAATATATAAATCCAAAATATTTATCTATGCTAAATCATCTTCATTTATCTTCCACAAGTTTATCCAAAAATGGACAAGATCCTTTTCCTGGATGATGATATTGTGGTGCAGAAAGAATTGATGCCCTTTTGGTCAGTAGATCTTCATGGAAAGGTTAATGGTTCAGTGGAAACTTGTGGAGAAATTTTTCGCCGGTTTGACAAATACCTTAATTTTTCCAATCCGCACATAGCCAGGCACTTTGATCCTCATGCTTGTGGTTGGGCATATAGGATGAATGTATTTGATCTCCAAGAATGGGAGAAACAAGATATAACTAAATATATCACAAGTGGCAGAACACGGTAAGTGTGTAGTGTGGTTTATTTATGTTAATTCGTGTGATGCTTACTTTAAAGTATTTGAAGTAAATCTTAAGTAAATAGCTAGAAAACTAAATGGGTTTTTCTTTGTTCGATTTCTAAGTTTTTCTTTTATTGTATGTCAGAATGAGGATAGAGTGTTGTGGAAGCTTGGAACACTGCCCCCTGGATTGAACATTTTATGGCTTGACCCATCCTTTGGACAAGTCTTGGCATGTGCTGGGTTTAGGATATAATCCTAGCTTGGACTGTTCAGAGATTGAAAATGCAGTTGTTGTTCATTACAATGGGAACATGAAACCTTGGTTAGAGCTGGCAATGATGAAGTGCATGCCTTAATAGACAAAATATATAAAATATGATCATCCTTTCTTACAACAGTGTAATATAATTGAATAGTTGTGACCTCAATATTCATACTGCAATAGATTGTCAAATGTAAGGTGTAAAGGCACTTGATTTTGGTTGCTAATTCATTCTAATTCATTTGTTTCGGAGTTCCACAGAAATTTTCTAGTTTATGGCTTAATGAGTCAGGTTTTTGGAGGTGCAGTGGCCTAGCCATGTTTAAGATTTGCAAATCTTATGTCCTGATTGTATTCCTTAATAGTTGGAAGTAAAATCCTATATAAGTATTATTTTCTTTGTTAGTTAATATTTCTCTTTCATCAAGTAATTACACAAATTGTTCTTCCAAGAACACAAAGAAGTACGAGACACAGAGATTTAGGCTTTCAATATAGGGCAAAACCTCTCAATAGGGGAAAACCGAACAATCATCCTCTTATTGAATTTATTCAAAATGAGATATCCAACATAAAACCAAAGAGTCCCTCCAAGTCAGCCCTCCTCTTTAAGTCAAGGTCAATAGTTGAGTCTCTGCATAGTCAAAGTTAGAAGCAGCTTCTGAATTTCTGTCCTTGTTGCAAGTTTAGTCTCTTATTATAATATGTTGACTTCCAATTACAGACTCTTTGCCTTCTATTACTGATCTTTGGCTACTATAGCAAACCCTTGACTCTTTACCATAGATATTCAGATGCTGCTGCAAATAGATAGCTTTAGATTGAGATTCGTCTTAGTCACAGACTTCGGTTTCTTCAAGTTTTGTAGACTTCTTTTTATCGTTAGTTTTTCTTCTCCCGTTGGATTATGCCTGGATATCATTCTCCATGAGCTTTGACTTAACTAAACAAAGAGTGGCGATGCTTCGATGGTTGCCTTTGTTATGTTGAAATGTCCTATAATCTTTGCCTGTGACAAGATGCAATAGCCCTAATTGGACAACACTGAAACTAGCTCAATTCAGTGTTTAACTGCCATGACCAATTCCTTCATTTTCCCATAGCAGCTATGCTGCAATAGTCTCACATGGAGCAAGGGTTAATTTACACATGGACATCTCTCTTTTGACAATGAAGGCAATGTGTTAGGCCCTCATCTAATATATGTTCCTAAGATATAATAAACTTATGGTGTATGAGTTATCATCATTCTTACTCCTTAGTTATATTATATGTGCTCCCTCGCTTTGTGCTCATGGCTGAAATAAATAACTCCCCATTGAATTTCTATTAGCATCATTCAGAAACTCTTGATTGATGCTCTATGAAAAGCATTAGCTCTGAGTTACTCATAATCCACTTTCTTTTTGAGTTAAATATCAACTGCCACAGTTCTAGAACTGTTGCATTTCCTCAAGGAGTTGCTAATTTGGTTTATCTACGACTGTTAATAATTTCTCTCTCCTTACCTGGAGTGTTCTTAAGGGTGGATTTCTACTTAGAAGAGTCGTTTCCCTCTCCCCTAAGCATTATTTTCATTTGCTGGGGTGAGTTTGAGCTCAATCCTGGTTGTCTAAGAGGCCATAGGTACTAGACAAGGCCATACATAACTGTAGGAGATCATTGGCTTTCCAATTTCCCTTCATTCCCATAAATCCATCGAATACATGGGTGCTGAAATCTACAAGGCAAAGCATTCTTGATTTGTATTTATGGTAGAATGTAATTATATTATAATGTTTTTAAATTGAGATTCATTACTTGAGTGATTCAAATTATATGTTGTTCCATTGGTATTGGGAATCGTTACATGAGAACCCATTAACTATAATTATTCACCAATAGTAACGAGAGGTTGTTCTGTACTAGAATGATGATTGTCCAGTATGATGTATAATGAGGATAAGGTTAAAGAAATGAATGAGGAGAAATTGCATTCAGGGGGTAGTGTGCATGAAATTTGTACTGTAGAAAAAGAAAATACAACAGTATGGACAAATATGGAAAAATTCTGATGAAGAACATGCAACATCAGCCAACTTCAATGAAAACACAAAGTGTGAACAGTTTGAGTTGTCTGATTTCGCACTTATTGCATATACAACCGATGGATCTGTATCTTGTTGTATCAATAATATGGAAGATCAAGATTACATACAACAATGTATACACACTTTTACCTTAAGGCAAATTGTTGGGCAAAAGACCCTCGAGGAAAACTCCCCTGAGACAAGTATCAAGTCAGTGAGTAAAGGATCTTCTCTCAACTAAAAAGGGTATGCTAATAAATTCCTATGGGAAAAAGGCACAACACATTTATCTTTGGTTGGGAGTTAATCCATATTTCCCATGATGTAAATAGTTATAATGTCATGTTGAGTAGATTTTTGGCACACCTTTAAGAAGGTATCATTATCGAATGGGGGCTAGAAATCTAAAATGTTATCCATTGAATTAGATATAGGATTATATTTGTCTAGATGGGAAGGTTTATATAGTTTGAGCTTGTAGGAATTAATTATTCAAGAATACCCTATTGCAGAGGAAGCTTTGGGTTGAATGAAATTTCATGAACCTACTATAGAATATGTGAGCTAAATTTTTTATTTTTAATATATTTTTGCCTTATACTATTCCTTATGATAGATGGCATATGATATTTAGGAAGCTTTTCACTCTATAGAAGATATTCATGGCCTTGTGTATGGTCAAGAAGATTCCTAAATCTCAAATGGCGGCAATCTGCTATTCAATGTTAACAAAGATATTTTGGATATTAGAAATTCATTTGTATCATTCTTATGCATGGTAAAAGCTCTATATCCTCCAGAAAAGCTACAATAAATACTTAGCATAGAAGGATTTGCAGCTGATGGGATCATCTGGATTGTTGGTTGCCATTGTGAAATGGGATGAGGGAAATGTGTAGAAAAATCATATTCCAGAAACCATTTATCTTTGGTTGGGAGTTTACCCATATTTCCCATGATGTAGATACTTATAATGTCATGTTGAGTAGATTTTTGGCACACCTTTAAGAAGGTATCACTATAGAATGGGGGCCAGAAATCTAAAATGCTATCTATTGAATTAGATAGAGGATTATATTTGCCTTCTACTATTTCTTATGATGGATGGCATATGACATGTAGGAAGCTTTTCACTCTATAGAAAATATTCATGGCCTTGTGTATGGTCAAGAATATTCCTAAACCTCAAATGACGACAATATACTATTCAAAGTTGACAAAGATATTTTAGATATTAGAAAGTTATTTTTATCATGCTTATGCATGGTACAAGCTCTATATCCTCCAGAAAAGCTACAATAAATACTTAGCATAGAAGAATTTGCAGTTGATGGCATCATCTGGATTGTTGGATGCCATTTCTATTATGCCCTATGATCACAAGCATGGGGCTCACCATTTTGAGTTGGAGAATGAGAAGGAAAGAAGTTCAAGAATGGCCAGTCTTCTAAGTTTTGGGATTTAGTTTGGATTCTAAAATGGATACCAGAGAAGTGATAAGTTATTTCAATGAAAAAGCTTAAGTTCATATGTCACTATTTGAGATGTTTGCATTTGTATAGGTTTTTCTAGTATAAGTATTATATTTTATGCTTAGTTCAAGGAGTTTTCTTCCAATATGTCTAATAATAATATGTTTTTTGGCAGTTTTCATGCTCAACACTTCTATCTGAAGTGGTAAGTAATAGGTATAGAGATCATTAAAGAATTTATTTTTGAAATTAAGTATTTGCTTGATATTAATGAGAAGTCATAGCACACATATATTCTTCTAAGCAATTTTTATGTTTGTACAGGTTACCTCCCATATGTCTTTCCATATGTACCTTGTACCTTGTTACCTCCCAATGTACCTTGTTACCTCCAAACTTGCAAGTAAACTGTTACCTTCCATATGAAGAATTATCAGCCACTGAGACAGAAATCAATGTTTCACCTGCCAAATGTCCCAATGTTCAATCAAAAGCAGTACCCATAGCAGCGACTCCACCTGTGTCCTAGATCTTCTTGGTTATTTGATAGGTTTAGGAAATGCACTTGTCCGTCGAGATTAGTGATTAGTAGGCTCTCGGTGGGTATTAGATAGTCAATTCCATTTCATTTTGTAAATAACAAATGGAAAAAATTGGCTTTATTGTTGTTAGATGTGAATTGTATTTACTATGATAAGCGTCAACCTGATTAAAGCAACTTGTGATATTTGGTTAATGCTTTGTGCAGGCCTCCATTGCCTGTTTTACTTGCATCATCAGTATGTCAAGGCCTTTAGATCAATGGGAAACTTATATGGCGTGATGGTTAATTTTTTTACAGCTTGAAGCTTTAGAATAACTCTTTTGGTCTTGTAGTTGCTAGACCTCTACAGGTGCAGTTCATAAAATGTGAAAATAGTTGAGATATTAGTTCTATTTACTATAAATATTGCTAGTTTAATAAGATGTAGATGCACATCTATTTTGAGTCCTTTTCCTAAGTTTCGTTCCTGGTAAATTAGGGGCCACCATTGCAGCCTGGTAGCTCAGCACACACACTGCTACCAATGGTACTATTTCAAAACATATCTCTTGGACTAGCAAATGCTCTTTTGTAGGTGGAAGTAAAAAATAATCAACAACCTGTTTGGTATTTTAATGATAATATTTAATTTGAAGTTTTCTTCACTGAGGATGGTAGGATGGAGCGTGCAACACTTATGGACGTAATAATGAATGATAAGATCTAAATTTTAAGCTTTGGAAGTTTTTTCTTCATTGAGGATTGCAAGATGGAGCGTGCAACGTTTCTAGAGGTAATAGTGAATGCTAGGACCATTCCTTCTCTGCCACTCTGCTTACGCCTTTGACTTTGTTGGATTTTTAGGACTTTTGGGTTAGAAGGACTAGGCACGATGGACAAGTCCAAGAGATCAAAAGGGGAAGAGGAAGAGCACATAGACAGTGAGCTTGTTCTCTAGATTGAAAAGCTGCAGGAAATCTAGGATGAGCTTGAGAGGGTAACTTCTCATGCACTTTGAAAACTGCTTTTTGGGGTTATTTATTTTATTTATTTACTTTTAAATTGGTTTTTTTTAATCTTTTTTTAAAACATTTTTCCCATTCCTTTCTCTATGTATTATGTGTTTGATTTATTGGTGCATCTGTGGATTGATTGAATTTTTGCTTGTCCGTGGGCTGCTTGAGAATGATTTGTTACAGCCCTTAAGAGCGGGTTTGAGGAAAAGAGCGGTTTTTTCAGTAAACCCACACTTCATCTTCATATTCTTTCAGTCTTTTAGACATGGACATTTTGATTGGTTTACATATATGTTTTTTCCAATAGTGTCGGGAAAATTATTTCAAGGGAAATTTGAAACTAGAACATCCTCAAACTAGTTATTTCAGTTTTTTTTCCATATCCATTTATTGTATGGGTGTAAGTTGGTAAAGCTCGGGGTTCAAAAAATGTAATATTTTGTGCGAAAATTCTTGATCAGTTATAGTCTACCTGTTTACGATTAGGTTCATAATGACCTGGTGACCCGAGGCTCTCTCAATGTAGTATGCCGCACTCTTAAATCCCGTTTGGTCTCAATTACAGTCTGCACGTTTATGATAAGGTCATAGTGGTCTGGTCACTTGGGTTACTCTCAGGCTAGTCAATGCCCCCAAAGGATCTAACAAGGTTGTTGGACTTAATGGAAAAAGCTTGCAATTCTATTCAACACCTACCCTAAAGGAAGGGTAGCCCTGCCTTACCTATATGGTTGTTGACAATTGCCTTATTCTTACATTTGTCTTTTTATTACTTGCTAGAAAGCTTCCTTGGAGGAATTAGTGGATAGAGTTTAAGTTGGATTTTGGATGACAATCAGAGTATTCCTACATTACATATTTGTAATTTCATAGTTTCACTCAATTGAGGAAGAACCAGATTCATTGTATCACTTTTGTTTTCCATTTCCCCACTTATATAGTGATGTAGCAGCTCTAGATTTTATTTATTCCTTCTACTTTTTCTCTCTGAGATTGAATCTAAAGTTTCCAGTACCTAGCAAATCCTTTTTCTCTTCTATCATAAGATGCATGTGTGTGTAAACCTATGTAGTTGATGAAATAAGTTTGGAGTGGATTGAAACAGTGAGATTTTGTTGTGCCGGTGGTGATGAATCATTTTCTCAATTGAGCGTAACATGTCTACATGATATAATGGAGAAAAATGGAAAACAAAGTGAAATTTTTAAAGGGTGCATTGAGCTGCTCTCTTTTGGCTATTCATCTCCAGTTATGTTGAATGTTAGAAATGGGGGCTAACTTCAAAACTTTTTTTCTTTCATGAGACTGCGGAAATCGGTCTCCAAATGAATTGAAAATGTCCTGGTGCACTCTGGGTTGTTCTGTCACTAGTCTGACATGGGATGTTTGTATTCAAGTCATTCAGGGTATTATTTTTTTAAGTTATTATATAATGTCCAATTGTGTGGGGCCTTCTACATGGGTAAATTACACTTGGGTATTATGGAAAAATTGAGTCCTCAATTGTTTTTTGTGCTTTTCCTTTCACTACAAGGTCTTTAACATTCATCACTATTTGATACACTAAGCATTAAATATCATCCGCCCTTCTTTATGCTTTGCCTTTCACTAGAGGGTCTTTAACATTCAATATTGTTTGATATGCTGAGCATTAAATATCATCTGCCCTTCACTATAAACCATAAAAAAATAAATCTTTCTTTATATATAATTTATTTGAATGAAAAAAAGGGATAGAGTTGTTGTTTCAATTTCTCTAGTGTGGCATACACCATCGTTTCTATTTTAAGAGAATAAGCATGTAGTTCATCGAATTAAAAATCGAATTATATCAAAGCTATAAATCAAAACACCCATTTTTTAAAATCCCCCTATCAGGGAACAACATGGAAATATGCTTATTTCCATTAGAATCGAGTGTCAAGGCTATGATACATAGCTTAATGTTATGAACATTGCAGCCTGTTTACATGAGATCGCCATTATGAACTAATGGCATTCTAGGAAGGGGTGTCTTCCTTGTGTACAATTTGAAACAAGTTCTTTGTTAGATATATCAAATTTTTTGATAATACAACATTCAATAATCATGTGATTCTGCATCCTATGAACAGTAATAATGGGATACATAGGACTGAGAACTGACCAGGATTGGCAATGTCTAATCTCAGTAATTAGGCAGGGAAGACTACAACTGAAGAAGGTGATGATAGCAATCTGCAGCACAAGGCCTCTAATTTGGGTCTTGTTCCAAGCATCTACTTTGTAAATTCCTCAACAGCTCAGACACATTCAACCCACTTGTCCTGATAAGGTGTCCAGTACTCCACACATCAAATTTAACCCCATGAACACCCCTAGACATCTCAGGAGCATGGTTCAAGCCACTAAGATTATGACGGTAAATTTGAGGTGCACCAATGGCATCCTCAAAATCTATTGTAAACCATTCATCTGATTCAATGTTCTTCATAATTTTATCCCACCTGGGATCCCTGTGCATAAACAAAAGGGTGTGCAAAGACACTAGTGCCTTGGTCACAAATTTCAGAGCTTCCACAAGCTGTTTGGGTTTGGTGTTTGGGTTTGTTAGTAGTTTTTAATTTTTGTCTTTTTTCTTTAATTTAAAATCAATGACTATAAATGTAATTTTAAGGATTGCCATGACTCTTCACTTGGTTTGGTGTTTGGGTTTGTCCATAGCTTTTAATTTTTATCTTTTATCTTTTTTCTTTAATTTAAAATCAATGACTATAAATGTAATTTTAAGGATTGGCATAACTCTTCACATAATTTTTTAAAGTGTGCTAGCTCAATGGAAGAGCGTCTGCTTTAGGAGGTAACATGCATTAATCAATGATTTTGTAGTTCATTTTTAATTAAATGTTTTTTTATATGGATTTATTTCAATGGTGAGATATTTTTGGATTCATTGTTTTATGTTGTCTCTAAAGAGACAAAAGTGATCTTTAAATAATTTTTTTATCGTCTCTAGAGAGACAATAGCTAGTTTTAAAGACATATTGTCTCTAATCCAAGTGTTGTCTTTAGAGAGACAAAAATGAAATTGTCTCCAGTGAGACAAAAATGAAATTGTCTCCTCAGAGACAATAATGGTTGTGTTATATACTCTCTTTATAGAGACAATATTTTTTAAGGCAATAATCTTTAAAACAATATACTTTAAGACAATATTTTTTAAGGCAATAATATTTAAGACACTATTTTTTAATACAATAATCTGTAAGACAATAATTTTTGAGACACCCACTTAAAGACAATATTTAAGACAATACACAATTTTTTTTGTCTTAAGTTAAGACAATTGACCCAAAAATTGTCTCAAATATTTTCTTAAAACCCTCTTTTATGTAGTAGTGTAACTAACTGTATATCAACACATAGTCAGTGCTAGATAAACGGATAATCTTGCACTACATTTATTCTTTCCCATACCTGCCATGCAATAATAACGTACTTAACCAAAACCAAAAGAAAACAAAACGATGAGCCCTTTGTGTAGACCAAAAAGAAAGCGAAATCATGAACCATGACATATTTGTGCATATACTACATTGAAGAAATATGAAGCAAGATATCACATAAATACCTATAAATATGTAACAATAGGTACACTTAAATTTAATTAGATACATTTAAATGAATATGTACATTAAATTTAATTTCGATTGATAATTTTTTATTTAATTAATTATTCAATTAACTAATTAGGAGATACCAGACCATAAAATCTTTAAAACAAAGTAACCACGCACATAGGTTTTGCTCATACATAAATCAGAATTACAATATACCAGTGTCCATCTTCTTCTATTTATAAGTAAATAAAGTATTTGGCTCTAAACTAACTATATATGGACACATAGTCAGTCTTAGATGACTGCATTTATTCTTTCCCATACCTGGCATGCAATAATAATGTACTTAACCAAAACCTTGAATTGATACCGGAATGCCTTATAAGTAGACTATTTGGCTCTAAACTAACTATATATCAACACATAGTCAGTCTTAGATAACCAGATAATATTCCACTGTATTTATTCTTTCCCATACGTGCCATGCAATAATAATGTACTTAACCAAAACCTTGAATTGATACGGGAATTCCTTATAAGTAGACTATTTGGATCTAAACTAACTATATATCAACACATAGTCAGTCTTAGATAAATAGATAATATTCGACTGCATTTATTCTTTCCCATACCTGTCATGCAATCACAATGTAATTAACCCTAAGGAAAAGAAACTCATCACATATTTAATGCCAAAATTATTAACGATGACATATTTGTACATATAGTGCAGTAGTGAAGCAAAAGCGAAGCATAAATTTCAGAGAATAACACATCGGTCGGTCTTGTTATTGTTGCCGACGACGGGATTGCTCATGGTGTTGTTATTGTTGCCGACGACGGGATTTCTCATGGTGTTGTTATTGTTGCTGACGACGGGATTGTTCATGGTGTTGTTATTGTTGCGGACGACGGGATTGTTGTCATTGCCACGGTTGCCGTTCTTGTTATTGTTGTCGCCGACGATTCCCATGAATCTGGGTGTCGATTCCCATGAATCTGGGTGTCGGGGCCAATGACGTTCTTGAAAGTGGAACGCCTTCGAAGGCAACAAGATTCCCAATTCCGCAAAAAAAACGGCTTCAGTTCAACAATACATAACGTGGACATTGATAAGTTACTGTGAATCAATGCTTAATGTGGACATAGAATATGAGCAAATCAATGATATCTCACAGATTAAAAATATACAACCATACCTAGAACTGGGGTACGGCAAATTCCGTAAGCAAGAGATGAGAAATACAATTGCATAGTCTGCCTTATATAGAAGTAAGCGAACTCCAAACTCGGATTTGAAAACCATCTACACTCCCGGGTCAAGTTTTCATGTACTAAATTTACATGAATGACATCATCAATCATGCAAAGACCAGCATCACGAGGATGACATATTGTGACGCCCTGTTGGGCAGACGAGTTATTCTTTTTGAGATTAAAGTGTTTAATCATAAATGTGATTTCTTTAGTATTTGTGACTGTTCAAAAACTTTTACTTTTATCATGGGACCCATTGACCTTTTAGCATAATCTTGCAAGTAACCCTTTTTTTGGTGGATTTTTACCATGTGAATTTAGGTATCACATGTGGCTCTATACTCCGAACGAAATATATGTGTGCTATATTTTTTAATTATTATTAATAATGAGGTTTTTTTTGTGTAAGATAATAATAAGTTTGTTCATGTAAGATAGGTTTTGGTAGTCTTGTCAATAAATGCTTCTTCTTTTTTTTTTTAACTTTTTGAGAATTTATTTTAATAGAATCACTAGATTCATTATTTTCATAGAAATGTATTTTTGTGTTTAATATTATTAAAAATGTATATAGTTTTATCTAGTATCAAGTGCTCTGATGTAATAATATTAGTTGGATTCATAATAAGATTACTATTATAGATATTCGGTGGTTATTGAAGATATCTTTAAGGAAAAACAATTGAGTTCAAAATTGGAGGATTTACCTCTCAAATAAGTTGTAATGAATCTCTCATACTACTTTATAAACCATTCATTTGAACTTAAGCTTGGGTGGTGGAGAACCTATGGCTTGCCTCCTTATATTTTTTTTCAAGTTGAAAAGATGTTTCATAAAGCCTTTCCTTTGACCCCTATGATTTTGTTTTTTAGGAAGGAGTTTGAGATTGTAAGTGTTGTAGTCATTTTTAAAATTTCATGAATAAAGCTAGCCTTAATGATCTCATCCACAAATTAAGGCATTGTGTTATCTAAGCTTATCTATGATTTGTAATTATTAGCACAAGACACCATTAAAATCATGTCAATAGTTGGGATTTCAATATACAAGTCTCAGTAAAATCTATTCACATGTTGGAAGTAAATCCAAGGATTATAGAAAGACAAATGTGATGGGATGGATGATCAAATTCATTTATACTTTGCAAAGAAAATGTTGCAAGATATTTCAATGATTAACAAGCTGTCACAATCATAAGATAATCTTGCACTTGTTGAACCACACATGGTATGTTGAAGGAGAATGGTAGTTTTAAAAACCATTGGAAGAGCCTCCATGTACCACTCATAAATTGTTATGCTTTTGACCTGTGAGAAATTCCAAGAAATACAACCCAGAACATAGAACAAAATGAGAAAAACAACAAGTATTTTATTATTAAGAGATGAAAGCAGTGTTCACTTCCTCTTCGAGGGGGCAACCTCCAACATAGCAGAGCTCAATTACAAAATAAAACTTGATATATCTCAATGGGGAGCCTCTATCCTTTATATAGGATTCATAAATACAATACCATGGGTCATTACCATGGTTCTCTCAATACCATCTATCTAATACCATGGCCCATTTGCAACTAACTGTGGTCCCTTTCTTAAACGCAGGTCAACCACTTACAATTATTAATACGAGATTTATTGACTCTTTGACTAACTATAACTATGACTCAACCCTATTACATAAATAAAGTGGTTAGGTTTGGACCCTAACATAAATCCCAATGAGGTTTCTTGCAATCCTTATACAATGGTTGGAAAAGTAATTAGTGATGACTTGATTTTCAACCAAAATAAATAAATAAGGGGAATTTATCTAAATGACAAGGGATTATTAATCCCAACTAATTATGTCCAATGGAAGTTCAAGTTCATTGTTTGAAAATACCATCTAGAAAGTTATTATTCATGGAATTCCATTAAAATTTACAAGCATAGAACCTGCCAAAATTTGGAGCCCCATTTCAAATATCAAGCATTATCCACTACCCCAAAGTTGTAACATATTCACATATGCTTGTTTTTCTACTTTCATTTTACATTTTGAATTAGTTGTAGGATTAATAGCATTCCCTACGGCTTCCAAAGAAATATGTTGTTCCTTCTAAAAACCATTTCTCACAACCCTAAAGATGAGAGCCTAATTCACCATGAACTATATATTTTCACAACCTACGTTACTAGGGAAACACCATACACGATTTTCCATGTAACATTTGGAAAATTCTAGGATGCTTGTGATTGAATTCCCACCTAGGATTGTGTCTCTCTATGTGCCAAAATTGATAATCCTTCTCAGCAAGCCATGATGTCCATTGATTATTCTTGAATTACTTTTCATATAACTACTACATTTATTTATCGGATGTCAATACTATATAAGAATGTTGCACACTTGGACAATGAAAATCCTTCATCACAATATTTAAAACCATAAAAAAATTAAAGTAAAACACCTATTGCCTCATTGCCTCCGAAAATGAGTCCCTCTTCTTGAAATTATCTTTCATTTCCAAATCCTTCTAGAGAAGCAATTTTGGTGATTTCTCTCATACTAGAATATGATGATGATGACACTGTAGATGAAGCTACCTTGGGAATGATGAAAAATATTTTTTGCTAACTCCCCAATTAAAAACACACTATGAGAAACATAAATAACATATTTATATACATGTTAGGGATTTGTTTAGTAGATAAATATAGTGCATAAACACTACCTCTTGGATTTATATCTTGAGCATATCATATTATCCTTAATAGTGGAAGTAATGTTTCTTGAATATTTTACTTATAATGTTTCATAGATCTAATTATAACTAGAATTGCGATACCTTCTCCATAAATTTCTAAAGAATCTTAACTATGCCTTAAAATTTGTATCTCCAAGCATTAATGTTGTACAAGAGATTACTTATTGATTTTGGGCTTGGGATGAGAGAGATAAAAGAGAGATTGACCATTCTCAAAGTAAACACTCACTTTTCCATACATAATGTCCCTTTTTTACCTTGCACCATGTACCAATTTTTTCTAATAATATTATAAAGCTTGCCATGTGCATAAATAGGGCATATATCTATTGACACCTAATCCTCACGATTGGGTGAATTCATGTAAATAATTAAATTAGGAATGTGGACAGTCATCAGAAGATGAACTGAACTGTCACATCCTTTTGTATATAACAATAACATGCATGATGGAATAAAACGAATCAGTTTTCTGCCAAAATGGAGTTACTCCTGGCCTGACATGGTATCAGAGCCAACCCTTTTTTTAGCCTTTGTGTCCCTTGTAACTCCTCTGTCTGCCATATCCCCTCAGGTCTGACATGCTGCCTCTGCCATATAACGCATCTGTCCATATTCCTTTCCGCTGCGCCACTGCGATTTGTCCATAACGCTCTCTATAACGCATCTGTCTCTCATAAGCCGCAGCTTGTCTCTGACCGCATCGGAATCTGAATAGTCGAGGTTTGATTCCGATTAAACAGTTCTTTTTGAATCCGATTCAATAGCCGAGACCACCTCTGGGTTTTTTTTCTTCTGCGGAAAATTTGAACTCAGCATCACCATTCTTTGAAGCCAATTTCGTATCTGAGACCAACTCTGTTTTTTGTTGCTCTGCCGGGGAATCGATCTCAGCATCACCACCCTTTGAAGCCGATGCCAAAGCCGAGACCTCTTCTGCGTCTTCTTGTTCTTTGCACCACCGCGACTGAAAGTTGTCATGCAATCTGAGGGATTGGTAAAGTTGCTCTTCTGTTCTGAGCTTTTGGAAAGAGTTGAACTGCTGAAGAACGTCTTAAAATCGGAATAAGTTTTGAACGCTACGTTGATACCAACATGAGAATGCAGCAGCTATGGTCGATTTAAGTGTTGAATCTCTGTTTTCATTTTGGTGAATGCATTGGTTGTTTAAATTCTGGTTAAAACCCCAACGAGCTTGTGTACACCTGTGGTGAAGCTCACTTGTGAACTGGACCTGCGAACAACCAGTGAGGTAGTCCTAACATGCGCTGGGCATTGTTGTTCATTTGTTGAATGCGATGAATGGTGGCAGACTGAAGATGGAATCAACTGCATTGCATATTAAACAGTGAATTTATCCCTGGACTATATGTGCACCACATTGAGTTCTGTGTAGTCTACACTGATCAAGGAATGCGAAGGGTTTATTATGTGCATTGAATAGTCTATGCAATGGCGTGTTGAATTTGGTATGACGCCTTATTCTATTTGATGAATTCATGAAAAGCATGGGTCCAATATTTTTTTTACATGAAAATATTGGTGCGGTGAACGTGGAATGAAATTTTATTTTTTATGGCGATATGTTATATGGTTCAGAAGTGGAAGGTATAACATATATATTGTTTTCTATCAGCAGAATTTTTTTTTTCTTACAGAATGCATTCAATCATCTCCATGGTAGGAATAGTTCTCACTGGCAAGGAGAACTATCCTGAATGGTCTCGAATGCTAAAACACACCCTCATCTTCAATGAGTTGTGGAAAGGAGTGTGTGTCGAAGAAGGAGACAATGACCCAGTACAGCCTACCTCAGACAAAGAGCTCGTCATTTGGGAAAACAAGAACAACAAAGCTTATGCATTAATCGCAGCATCTGTAAATGAAGAGGTGAGTCGCCATATTTTGTCATATTCAACTGCCTTTGAAGCCCTACAAAAGCTGAAAGAACTCTATGACTCACATTCTGCACTTGAAGTTGTCCAACTCATGATTAAACTCTTCACTCTTGAACTGCAAAATAATGATCCTCTTGCTCTTGCATCTGAAGTAAAGTCTATAATGCATGATATCAAATCTACTAAGGTTGAGCTGGATATCCCTCTTATTGCTTTTCTCAAGGCACTTTATCCTACTTACTCCAATTATCTTGAGTCTTTGCAAGCAAATGGAAATCTCAAAGATATAACCTTTAACTCTCTTGTGAAAAAGTTTGCTGAAAGAGAGAAAGCTTTTGGAAAGAAGACAACCCCTGAGTCTTCTGAAGAGACTCTGTGCCTTGCTCATAAAGAAAAGCATCCTGCTCAAGATTCTACAAGACGAAGAGGTGGACGAAGAGGAAGAGGAAGATATTTCAGAGGCGGGGGGGGGGGGCAGACATTCTCAAGGAGAAAAGGCAGATCTTCACTGCATTCGCTGCAAAAGATATGGATCACATGATGCCTCTACATGCAAGCTACCATGGGACAAAATTGAGCAGAAAAGAAACCAACAGAAAGGTAAAACTAATGATATAGACAAAGGTAAAGCACCTGAATCCGCTCACTATGTTGAGGCACAATGTAACATTGGAGTAAATGAAGATTTGTTTAATGCTTCACTTACTTCCTGGAAAAATGATTGGTTGCTTGATTCAGGAGCAACCTGTCACATGACTCATAGAAAATATTTTTTGAAGATTTCACTGACAATGTTGATGGAGCAGTATACTTTGTAGATCAATCAAAAATCAAGCCATCAGGGCTTGGCACAATCAGGCTTAAACTGCCTCGTCTTCTAGACTTTCTTCTGGATCATGTTCTATATCTCCCACAGCTCAAGAGAAACTTGTTGTCCTTGGTCCACATCCGCCAGCAAGGTCACTCCATTCATATGTTTGATGGCAAGCTTGAGGTAAGAAAAGCATCTGACCACTCACTTGTCATGAGGGGACTAGAAGAAGAAAGGCTTCTTAAGCTGCAAGGAACATCCGCTCATGCACAACATTTCTCATACAATTCTCATCATGAAGAAGGTACACTTCCATTAAGTTTATTATGGCATGCTAGATTTGGACATTTAAACTATGACAGTATCCGCTTATTAAGAAAAATGGTGTTGTTGGTTTTGCCTACAATTCCTAGGAAACTTAAGAAATGTGATGCTTGCATTCTAGGAAAGCATAGCAAACAGTCTTTTCATGATTCACATTCAAGAGCACATAGGAAGCTTGAACTCATTCATTCAGATTTATGTCGTCCAATGCGTGTTCCTTCTGCAAATGGAAATAAATATATAATGACATTTATTAATGACTACACTAGAATGTGTTGGGTTTATTTATTGAAGAACAAATCTGATGCTTTTCAAACATTCAAGAATTTTCATAAATGGATTGAAAATGATGCACAATCTCATATTGGGTCTATTCGCACCAATAATGGAAAAGAATATACATCAAATGAATTTGAAAACTATCTTCGCCAACATGGGATCAAACATCAAAGAACTGTGCCTTATAATCCCCAACAGAATGGTGTAGTTGAAAGAATGAATAGAACAATCTTGAATATGGTACGATCCATACTTTTCTTCAAAAATGTAAAGATAATGTTTTGGGCTAATGTTGTTCTATGTGCTGCATATATAAAGAATAGATGTCCATCTAATGCTATAAGAAACAAGACTCCTTATGAATTGTTGTTATAGACATTTTTGTGCCTTACAACATTGAGCATGAAATGTCCATAATCTAAGGGATCCAAAGTCCCTAAACATGTTGTTCCTACCCCTAGAGGAACAAGGCTAACAAACCACAGCAATTCACAAAAGTTCTCCACCAGAAACTGCTCAAAAACAAGTCAATTCAGGATCATTTCAGTGGCTCCACTAGCTGTTTGCATTGAATGTCAAAGCCAACACTGGCTACCTGTGCTGAATGTCAAAGGCAACACTCGCTACCTGTGCTGAGCAAGAGTGGACATGTGCCAAGTTCATTTCTCAAGGTGTCAGAACCCAGGAAGCTTCCAAAATGACACTTGCCTCAGGGAATTCGACTGGTGATGAGTAAGAGGTTCCAAATCTCCAAGTGGAAGCAAGAACCTCCAAGTGGAATCAAGAACTGATAGAGGGAGAGGACACTAGTCAGATCTCAAGCTAACTCATCCTCTCTCCAAACATCTATATATGGATCTCTCCTCCATGAGATCTGGAGGCTGGAATTTTGTTATTGCAAAGAATTGTTGTTGGTTTGAGATTGGAATCATTGGGTGCTTAATGCTTTGAAGGGGGTGAAGATAGGAATTCCATTTGCTGGGAAGGAGATGCTGGATTGGAGCCCTCTGGGTTGTATCTCTTCCTGAACCTTGTTATTCATCAATAAAGCTATCTTGGTTTCTCCTATATACTGATGTATCTTTGATGTATGATTGCATTAGTATGTTTAGTTTATTTCTAATCTTGAACTAGTTATGAATATGAATCCATGTCTTGTGTAGTGTTCTCTTCTTGTGATCTTGCAGAAATCTCTTGAAGCTGGGCGAGCGAGAAGGCAAGTAGTTGGGAACCCTCAAAGAGAAGAGAGACCGGATCGAGGGACAAACAGAAGACACCGGTTAGTCCATCTATCTCTCTTCATTCTTAATTCATAAAGGAAGAATACTAGAATAGCTATCTCCGTTTGTTGCTAAGGCACTGTCACACCTTAGGTGGATAAGATTGTCCTGCATAGGCATTTTTCCCCACAACAAATTGGCGACTCCACTGGGGAGATTTTTTTAGTCATTTTATTTGTGTTTCTATCATTGTTTGTTTCATAGACTCGACAGCAACAATCGAACTGCATCTGCTATTCCCAGATGCAAAGTAGACAGTTGCTGCTTTGATCCAATCACTGGACTTGTGTATGATCAGAACAATGGACTCACAAATAATTTGATGATCCTTTGTGATAGATCTTAGTACTCCCTCAAAGCATCCCTTTGATTGCACCTTGCTTGTTGCTTTGATTTGGCCTGAAACAGTGGATTAAATAGCAATCTGTGACCCAGAACCCAGTGAGAAACGAGAGTTTCTCCTTCAGCGCAGACCCAGTGAAGGGATTCTACATTTAAACGCAGGTCCCGTGAAGGCTACCTGCGCTGAATGTCAAAACCCCTGTGTTGAGGTTGCGCTGAACCAGTTTGCCCTTGTCCAGCTGGGGTTCTCTGCTCTGTTTTGCCTTGTTTTGATCTCTGATTTTTGCAGCCTGTAACCAGCATAGGTACCAGTCTAATAACTCCTTTTCTCTGCTTAAATTATGCCTCCTTTTGTACAAAAAGACTGTGAGTGTTTTTATGTGTTTGTGGCATCATTTGCAGTTTTCCTTTGCATGAGTGAAATAATCATCCTGTAGCCCTTGATTCAGGTCAGTTGATTGTGATCTTAGGAGAGAGTTCATTGGCTGTTTGCAGTTGATTATACATTTACTCTTGCTTATTGGTTTGAGTTTGTCTCTTTTAAGTGTCGAAACAAGTATTCATTTCGAAAATCGTTAAGTGTTGTAATCTCTTCTTCCCTCTCTGATTTCGAAAAAGTAAACTTTTTTGTATTTATCTTTTAAAAGCAAATTCAAAGTTGTACAAAAAGCTTTCTTTGTAGGCATCAATACTAAGAAAGCGGAAAACAAACACCTGCATTATGCATTTGCATCTTGATAGTTTGCATGTCTGATTTAGCAAAAGTGCATTAGAGTGTGCTGATTGCTCTTTGAGAAAAGATGGTGTCTTTCTTTTCCCTTAGTAGCTAGGATTTTCAAAGTTGAAAAGATATAAAGCTTGCCTATCATCTTTAGACTGCATTTAGGAATTGTATCATACATCTCGTGGTGAACCTTGAAAGGCAAACTTCTAAAAAGATCAACCTAAAATAAATTGAATGAACTTAACAACGCTTTGCAACATAACGCACAACATAGAGGTCTAGGCTAGAGACGTGTTCCGGCGTCGTAAAGCCTGGTGACTGTCGATCTCGTTGATGGTGGGTGATTCCTCCTGAGGGACGATAGCGCCAGTACGGATTGTGCCCCCATGTACCGTCGCATATATATTGGGAGACCCCTATAGGCATAAAACCTTTATCCTTAGGAAACCATGTCGGCCGCCCTACTGATCGCAATGCACTGAACACAACATTCATGAAGATCAACCGCCCATACCCTAAAAAGTTTTCTGCGGTTTTGCGAAAAGTTTGGCACACCCTCTTCCTAGAACTCCAGAGCAGTTCCTTTTGGCCTTTTTCAGACTCTATAACGGAAAAAGTCCATTCGAGAATTTGTCACTTCGGGCTCATTAAAACATCGAAGGAGACTAGAGTCATCTTTAGCTTTTTCTCGACTCTTTAAAAGTGAAAAAGCAAGTTGTGTCTAAAAGCGTCTAAAAAATTCATTTAATTCGCAAACACACTTTCCCCTTTTGTATTTTGGTTGATCGAGTAATCCGCAATCGTGGAAGAAAGTCAATTGAAACCCCGTTGTTCGCGGAGGCTTACGAGTCAACCGTCTTTGTCTCCGGAATCGAAAATAGTAAGGACAAAGCGAACTCGTTTAACCGGTTCTAAATCTCCTATCAAAGTTAGAACAAGTGTTCCAACGACATCTGAGATTCCGGTTACTCCAAACATTTCTGGAAACCTTGCCTCTATAGAAGAAGTTCAACAGCCACAGAGGGATAGTAACATTGATCCTAGTCTGGGAGCAAATACTTGCGCTACTGAACCAGTTCCATCTGTAACCGGTTCAGAGAGTCCTGCTCCTCAAACAACTGTCGCTGTCGATTCAACCCCTTCTTCGGCACTAGAAATATTTTACGGACCTGACGGTCTTCCTCTTCCACCTGGTTTGATTGCGATAGAGGAAATTGTAGAGGATCCGCAAGCAAGTACTCCAACACATTTTGGAGTAGGGGTCACTCTATTTCCTTCTACATCAGAAGTTAGTCTATCACCAGTGGAAGTTCCTGTAGAATCGCTAGGCAATCTATTGGATAGACTCAAAATGTCTGAACAACCGTCAACATCTAGGACTGTGTCGAATGACATAACGACAGCAGAAGCCCCTGCCGTCACTCCGACAATGTTTGCCAGCATACCATCTGTCCCGACTAGCTCACAACCGCTAGAAGGAGTCCACCAAGGGACTATTTCGACAGTGTGGTCCATTCCTGTTTGTTCCTCCGGAATAATATTCGGCAACTCTTATGTTGAGACTCGCCAGATTGATCCATTTGGAGGTCAATTTGGGCAATCCAGTCCCCAAGGACAAACAATCCCCTTGAGTTCCGGATTGCTACCATATGGGGGGCAGTATGTCCTTTCATTACCCCCTCCGGGAGGGTATCCATATGGGAGTTCACAACAGCATTCAGGTTATACTGCAGTTACATCAAATGGTTGGGTACCTATGCTACCTCAACAACCAAGGGTTGTATATTCTATGCAACAGTGTGTACCTATGTCGAACATCCCAACCACAACAGCTATTGTGACGGTGTCACAGGTTCAAACGTTGCCTGTTGTATGTCAACCTCAGATTTCTCAGGTTGTAATGCAACAGCCCCTTGACCCTGTGACACAACCACAATCGCCAACTGGTGGGGTGACACAGGTCCAAACGGGTACAATTATCCCACACCTTGGTCCAACAATTAGTATAGCGCAACAGAACATGGCTTCACAACCGTGGCTGGTGCAATACCAACAACCACAATTCCAGCAAGTGTACCAATGTTCCGAGCAGCAGATCTTTCTGAACAGTGGACAACCGTATATTCAAAACGGTCAAAACCAACCGCTTTACAGTGGTCAAGTCCACCAACTGTATCAGTCACACCAACATCAATTACATTATGCTGGTATGCAAAGGCCCACTGCTCAGGAAATTCCATCGTACCCTGGGTATGCTTCACCTAACCTGAATCAACAGTTACCATTCGTGGCAACTTTATAGTTACCCGATTTACACCGGTTAACAAACGATCTGATTGCTTACACCCCTTGGTGGCCAGCGATTCCTCACAAGCTTCCATCGGACATTCCTAAATTTAATGGAAATCCAGGCGAAGACCCATCGAATCACATGATGACTTTTCATTTGTGGTGTTCATCAAACACCCTGAATGATGATTCGATAAGGCTTCGCCTTTTCCAAAGGAAGTTAACGGGTCCGGCGGCAAAATGGTATATTGAATTACCTAGAGCCTCGTTCGACAATTTCAGCTCCCTAGCCACGACTTTCTTAACCCATTTTCAATTACCGATAAGGTATGAAACGGGAACGGAAATCTTAACCAACTTCAAGCAGACAATAGCCACTCACATATCTGATCATATACATGAGTGGCGTCGTCTTTGTAGGATGGTGAAAACGTACGTTCCCGATCAGTTGTTAGCTGAATGGTTTATAAAGTCGTTACTTCCTGCTATAACAGAAGATGTGGCCAAGGGGGGAGTCGTAACGAAGGAGCAAGTTATTGCTCATGCACAATATCTAGACTTGGTCTATACTCAGTCTGGCACGCTCTACGACAAAATACCTGACGCCCCTAGACCGGAATTCTCAATTCCTCCTCCTCCTAAATCAAATAGTGACTCTCATGTCGGCGATGGTGTGATTGGCACGGCAAACGGGAAATCGACAAAGGCTTCGTCTAAGAAAGCCCGTAAGAATTCAGATCAAAATGCAAAAGAAGGAATTCTTGCTTCAGAAGTAAATGTCGTTTCAGCAGATAAAGGAAAAGAAACCAATCAACCAGGAAGCAAGAAGAAGAAAAACAAAGGGAAGAAGAAGAAACAGGGTGAGTCATCTCCTGGAAAAACTTCTTCGAATCCTCCTGGAAAAGGGAAACCAAAAAGTCCATGTCAAATATGTGATGAGGATCATTGGACAGGAAATTGTCCATACAAAGCTGAGCTTAAAAGGTTCTTCAAAAGTTCGCAAACCTCAGCTGTGTTAACTGATCCGTTCCCAAATCCAGGTCAAAATCTGGTTGATAGTGGAAATGCTTCCCCGTCGCAAGTGCTCATGTTGTCGGTTTCAAAACAGCAGAATGATGCTTTGATTTCGACAAGGAACAAAGATTACGGGAATCCACAGCTGTCGAACGACAAAGGTAAAGATCAACCAAGTAGTTCGATAACAACTTCGACAGAAGTTGTACCACCCATCATTCCTGAATTAATAATAAAACCGTCAAAGGGAGTAGTACACAAGTCGACATTTAATCCTCGCGCCAGAGCGGCGTAGCATTATAACATAGTGGAAGATTTGGCCCAATCTCCATCCGCTATGTCGACTCTTGAAGTACTACAAAATTGCCCATCCCAAAGGCAGGCTTCGTTATCGGCTATTGGTGGGGTTGACCCTAAGGATTCCAATCTTTTATCCTTCGACCACAAAGGATACGATCCTCAGTTAGCAGCTCAACTAGCTTTCCGTATTCAAGTAAAAGCCCTCAACAAAACTATTCACCGAACAATTATTGATGAGGGGGCATCTACATGTATTATGTCGATGAGTTGCTGGAAAACTTTAGGGTCTCCGACATTTTCGCGATCTTCGACGACATTGAAAGCATTCGACGGAAGGACCTATACCCCGTGCGGTATCCTTAATAACTTGAAAGTTGAACTGGGGGGAAAAACAGTAGAAATAGATGTTGAAGTCATCGATGGGAATCTTGACTACAACATCCTACTAGGAAGACCGTGGATCTATTCCATGGCAGCTGTTGTGTCGACTTATTTTAGGAAGATCGCATTCCCTTTTCAAGGAGGGATTATGATCGTCGACCAAAAAGACTTCCTCCCTAATGGTTCACAAGTTACAGGAAGCATTCCCATGATCCATGGAAGCAACCATTCGCTTCAAGATATCGGAGTAGGCCTACTGAAAGACCCCACATTAATGGGAACTTTCGCACTTCCACCTCCAATCTATATAGGAGAAGTAGCATTGGTAGGAGCCTGTAACATGATATCTTCCACGAAGATCTCAGAAAACGATATCGACATGGATCATGAAATGGTTTTACCCCCAAGCCCTATAGAAATATTGTAGCAATCAATGTTTCGAGCATGGGAGGCGAACCCAAATCAATGCTCATCAAGCGTTTGGGTAGATAGGTCTAGAGAATATGGTACCCCATTAGATCCTTGGTCAAAAGTACATGGGACTAACGAAGGAATCCTACGATCAATGTTGATTGAGGCGGCACCATGGAGTGATTGCCACCATTGTTCCCTTCTTCCAGAATACGAAGAAGATACTCAACATGACCTTTATCACCCTTCAGTTTTTGAATTCCTATCAAATACTGTAAATACGGTGGATTCCGAGCGAAACTTATCCAATATTGAAGAGACTATAGCCATAAATATCTCGACTAAAACAAATGTTGTAGAGAATATTTATGTCGGAAAAGGTTGTTCTCCTTCAGAACTGGAAATATATAACGCTCTTTTTCGCGAGTTCAGAGATGTCTTTGCTTGGTCATATGATGAAATGCTAGGTATTGACTCGAGTATCGTTGAACATGAAATTAAGATGTATCCTGATGTCAAACCAGTAAGATAACGGCTTCGGCAGGTGCACCCCAAGAAAGCCGCTGCCATTAAAGCGGAAGTTGAAAAGCTCCTCCATGCTGGTTTCATCTACCCGGTTCCTCTAACCGATTGGGTATCGAATATTGTCCCTGTTATGAAGAAACAAGGGACAATTAGAGTGTGTGTCGATTATAGGGATGTAAACCAAGCTTGTCCGAAGGACAACTACCCTACACCCTTCATCGACCAGATAATTGATGAATGCGCCGGATGTGAAATCTTTTCATTCATGGATGGATTTTCCGGGTATAATCAAATAAATATCCGCCCACAGGACCACTCAAAGACCGCATTCATTTGTTCGTGGGGCACATTCGCTTATCGAAAATTACCCTTTGGTTTAAAGAACGCAGGGGCGACGTTTCAGAGGGCAATGAATTATGCCTTCCATGACATCATGAACATCGTTCAACCATATCTCGACGACCTTCCGGCTCATTCGCGAAAGTGGACTGATCATCCGCAACATTTAAGAGCGATATTTCTACATTGCCGACACTACAAGATAAGACTCAATCCACACAAATGTGTGTTTTGCATCGGTTCTGGTCATTTACTTGGCTTTGTAGTCTCTAAGGATGGGATTCGTCTCGACCCTTGCATGGTTCAGGCAATCATTAATTTGCCTCCACATTCAAATTTGCTTCAAATTCAAAAACTCCAAGGGAAAGCAAACTTTCTGAGGAGGTTCATTCCAAATTATGCAGAACTTGCTAAAGGTTATACTCATCTTTTGAAAAAGGATGTACCTTTTGTCTTGGATCAGGTGGCGCAAGCTTCCTTTGACGCTCTGAAAGATTCTCTAGTAAAAGCATCATTAATGTATGCCCCGGACTATCAAAGAGATTTTAACCTGTATCTGGCTGCAGCGGATACGACCATTGCGATGGTTTTAGTTCAAGAAGTCGATGGAATTGAACATCCTATATATTATTTAAGTAAAAACTTGAATGATACAGAAAGCAAATATTCTTACGTTGAAAAGCTAGCTCTCGCTGCAGTTCAAGCGATACAAAGATTTCGACATTATGTCCTCTTTCAGAAAACTACCATTCTATCAGATTGCAACCCCATGACTTATATATTGTCGCGACAGTTGCTGGGGGGCAAGTATTCAAAATGGATAGCGATCCTTCAAGAGTTTGATCTGGAATTTGTAAAATCCAAATCAAAGAAAGATTTAGCTTTCACAGAATTATTGTGCGATCTCCCATCGTCGTCCAACGATGAAACATCCAAAGAATCAATCGTGGACGAAAGTTTGTTTCTGATATCTACAAGCAATGAGTGGTATGGAGATATAATCATTTATCTCCAAACCCAAAAGTTCAGGCCTGACACCTCTCACTCAAAACAGAAACGTATACGATACCAAGCAAAAGACTACATGATCGTCGGTGATACGCTTTACCGTCGTGGTATCGATACAGTTCTGAGGAGGTGCCTAACCCATGAAGAGGCCGAAAAAGCCCTGAATGAGTGTCATTCAGGTGCCTGTGGGGGGCATCAATCTGGATATGCTACAGCACAAAAAATCTTACGAGCAGGATACTTCTGGCCAACCATGTTCAAAGATTGCATAACCGCAGTCAGAAGTTTCCATGCTTGTCAAATTTTTGATAGCAAAACCAGAAGACCACCCGCACCTTTACAGTCGATAGTTGTTGTTGGGCCTTTCGCCAAATGGGGCATCGATTTCATGACATGTAACCCCACCTCGACCGGGGGGCATGGGTATATTATAGTCTCCATTGACTATTTTACCAAATGGGCCGAGGCGATGCCTACATTAGATAACACTGGTGAAACAGCTGCCCTTTTCTTTTTCAATCATGTAGTCGCCAGGTTCGGCGTACCACAGGCTATAGTTACAGATCATGGGTCACATTTTTGCAATCACATGATGGTTGAATTAGCTGCCAAGCTAGGGCTATCTCACGACAGCTCTACCCCGTATTATCCGCAAGCCAACGGACAAGTTGAAGCAATCAACAAGGTCCTGAAGCGTATATTGCAAAGGATGATCGAGGTTCACAAAAGAAGGTGGCACCTAATCCTGTACTCAGCCTTGTGGGCTTACCGAACATTGGTAAGGAATGCGACCGGGTTCACACCTTTCCAACTGGTGTATGGCCTGGAAGCAGTCTTGCCAATCCAGTGTGAAATCTCGTCTCTTAAACTCGCAATTGATCTCCTCCCCGGAACTTCGGAATAAGAGGCTCGTTTCTTGGAATTAATCCAATTGGATGAAACCCATCGTGATGCTGCCTTGGCTAACGAAGCCCATAAGAAACAAGTCAAGGCGCAGTTCGACAAAAATGTCAAACCCCGTGTCTTCTCAGAAGGTGACTTGGTCTTACTTTATGACCAAGAATCCGATAAATTGCGAGCAGGTAAATTTAATTCTTTATGGATGGGCCCCTATATTGTTAAATGATTATTAGCAAAAGGAGCCTACGAGTTAATGGATTATGACGGAATTCCACTGGCGCAACCCCGTAATGGGTTGTACCTCAAGCGTTACTATGCTTAAATAATAACCTGTATGCTTTTGTTGTATTTTGTTTTCGCTAAAGTGTTTGTTTTGGTCGAGTAATCCACCTTTTTACATTTATTGCAGATGTCAAACCTTCTAGAGACATGTGTTGGATATGCCAACGGAGCGAGTCTTAGTTCGCGGAACCTGTCCTCCGCAGCCTGGGCCATTTTTTATCCAAGTGGCGAGTTAGTAAGTTTCAGAGGTGTGTGTATTGGGCAATCAACGAATAACATCGCTGAGTATAGCGCATTGATAGAACTACTCTCTGATGCCATTACCCATGGTATACGCCGACTAATCGTCAGGCTAGACTCACAACTCGTAATACTACAACTCAATGGTATATATTCCGTCCGCAACCCAGCTATTTATCGCATGTTCCTAAGGGTTAAGATTTTGGAAATAAAATTTGATTTAATTCAATACCAACATATTTCCAGAAACTTAAACACATTAACCGACTCATTAGCAAACTATGTGTTAGATAGACATTTACGACATTTATAAAAAGAGACACATCATCAATGTTGTACATATGGATCATATAACTCAACCAGAATAAACCCCGAAAATCAAAATATATATATATGAGTTGTTTATCGTTTATACATAATGTTATGTAACCAAGACAAAAATTGGTCGTATGACCCAAAAACTCAAAAATGCTAGGGGGCACCCTAGCCTAGTGATGCTCATGATAGCACGTCACAGCCTGTGCAATCATGCGCAAGAGACGAGTCCATCGTCTAGGCACACCAGTAGTATGCCGCTACAACTGTAAAAGTAACTCATCAATCCTCACATCGGGAATGCCGAGAGTAAGGCTCTCAACCTGCTCCTGCACAACTGTAAGGGTCTCGGCCACGTCAAGGTCGGGGAGAATAACCCTCCCAGCAGTCTCCCCTGCTGGGGCAGCGACTGGCGCTCTCGGGTGAACTGCTGGACGAACAGGACCAACATCTGCATGCACACATGAGTTTGATTAAATTCTTGATAGAATAAAGCACAAGGACATTATAAATAAAAACAATAAACAGTGATATGGTCGAAGATTTTACCAATAGCGCCCCACTGTTCGCCATCCGGCAGTACCAAGTCTGGATCACCTCGGAAATCCATACCAACATATGGATACTCGGAATAGACCATCTCCTGACGCTCGAACCACCTGAAGAAGGTATCAGTGAAAGAAATCTGAGATTGACCAGCATGCCTAGACATGTGATCAACCCATCTCTGCATGCATGGCTCGGTAGGAGAAGGCAAGTCGAGTGCGATATACTGAGGCTGCATCAGTGGTATTTTCTCCAAGGAAAAGGCAGTCAAAATAGAACCAAATCCAAAGTTCTTCAGCTTCCCGTCCTTTACCTTGTTCAACTGACTTTTCATCTGAAGAAGTACTGCATCACACCAGTTGAATATTTTCGGTTGGAGGCACTCCAAGGCGTGCTTCACATAGTATCTGTTGGCAACATGAAGAGATGCGCTACCGGCCATCCTACCAATAGTATACAGAATGGACCTGAGAGATCTGTCAACAATCTCACGGATAACAACCTTGCCGTCTCTGCTCGGCTGAGATCCTTCCCTGCAATACTGGCAGACATAATCTCTCACGGAGTCATTCCCTCGGGCCGAACCTGACAAAGAAATGGCAGCACCCCGTCTCGACAAGCCAATCAAGAAGTAAATGTCTACTACGTTTAGGGGGATAGATTTGCCCCTAATCTGGAATACTTGGTTGATGGGATCCCAAGCATCAAGCATATACCGCAGTAAGGAGATCTGTGCTCTCATCCTAGAGATACGGAAGAACTTCAACAGGCCACAATTCCGCAGCGCGTTCACCGTGACAGGGTCATGGAGGGAAATCATGTCCTCTTCTTCATGTTCTCGTTCTCGCCATGTAAGGGTCATTTTGCTCAAAATTCCCTGCAAAACAAATAAGAGAAAGAGTAAGATCCTGGATTTGATGAGAAACTGGCAAAATTTTCATCAAAAAACTGTGCAACAGAACTGTTTTTCTATGCCCAACGCAACTGGCTAGTGTTCAACCTACATTGAAGGGAAAATAGGCACAAAATGGAAAAAGGAAACCATGAAAAGAAAGAGCTATGGTTTAGCTCCTACCTGGTCCAGACGGCGCCGAAAATCGTCCGCAGAATCTCCCGGAATCAGCTGATGAAAATCAAGGGGGAAGAGGCGCCTCCAAAGCTCCAACAAACCAAGTTCAAATGAAATGGTAAAATGAGAGGTAAAGACACCTTTTAATTGCTTTTTACGTAGTTCAAAGTGAAATATAAGGGTTCTAATCTCATTTTCAAGCAAATGTTATTCATTTCTAACTAGTTTGATGTAGCAATTGAGGATACAGTACTATCTTTGAAAAGGGCAAAGCTAGTTATGGTAAAAATAAAAAATTTGACCATATAAAATCGAGCAGTTTTAGCACACAGTTCATGCTCGTTAAAAAAAAAACGCAAGATCCGAGCAGTTTTAGCGCATAGTTCATGCTCGTTAAAAAATAAACATAAGACCGAGAAAATGTTTCCACCCGCGTTTAAGCTCGTTAAAAAATGAACTATCCCGGTAAATACCCACAGTGAATGTAATATCATCAACAATTAAAGCCTTGGTCGTCTTTGCACCGTCACCTCCACTTTTCATTTGGCCGATCGTTCACCTCCATATGATTGTTTACCCATTTTGAGGAACAGCTGCGAAGAGTGATTTCACTAGCCATCCTTGTAACACTGCCGTGATTGGAAAATTCCAACCTGTACCTGGAATCAGCGGCTAACCCTGTTTATCACTCGTTCCTCAAAAGACGAGTCTTCTTTAAGCTCCTTTCAACTGACTCGTAAAATATGAAAAGATTGCCGAGTCCTTGGCTTTCTAGCTCGTTAAAGGGACAGGAAGTGCTATCCCTCCTCTAGATTTTAATCTTTTTGGACCTGAGGGATTATTGCACAAAAAGATCGAGCGCTTGTTTTATTCGGCTCGTTAAAACTATCGAAAACTCATCCCTTCTGTATTGTTTTATACTTTTTTGGACTTAAGGGATTAGATGACGAAAAAGGACTTTTGGAGTTAACTTTATGTACCTTTTCAGACTCTCTAAAAATGAAAAGGACCGAGTCATCCTTGTCGTTAGACTCGTTAAAATCATTAAATAGCGACAAACTTGTCTTTAGACGAGAACGAGTTTCACTATCGCTAGGCTTGTTAAAACATAGCGATGGGCTTGTCCGAAGGGCAAGTTATAGAACAAGCATATGTTATCCTCCTCAAGCTTGACAAAAATAAAGAGGTACTGGTCAGCAATGACTAGGGAAAAATTGGGAGAAACTAAAGAAAACTTTGATAGTAGCAAGTCGCTCTTGAACATGACACTTTTCCTCCGTACCACAATCGGGTTGGGTTGTTTCATTCACCGGTCACATCCATGGTCTCGCCATACCATCCATATTTGGGGTAATGCTACCGATCCATCGCATCAATGTCACCACATGTTCAAGAGAAGTCGTTCAGAAAAGTCAACTGTGTCCCATCCACTGCCATACACTATCCTTCATCCTCTCATGACCGCCACCCTGAATCATATGTCACAAATCGTTTTCACTGTTAGCTACCTATACCAATAGGTTTCATATTTCATGATTGGCAATGAAAAGGTCCAAATATGCTCTTCTTTGATGATGCAAAGATCACATATTTCCATAAGAATACAATCTATGCTTATAGCTTGATATGGACTCAAAGTTTTGATGGATGGTCCAACAGTCTAACCTAGATCATGCCATGTTTTGAATTTTCAGTTGTAGAATAGAGAAGGAAGTCTGTCCAAACTGTTTAATCTTGGCAGACAAGTAGTTCAGGTAGAGAAGAAAAGGCTCCCAACAGCTTAATCTGGGACCTTGGAAGAAATAAGGGTAGAAGTAGATAGAAAAACAAAATAAAAACAAAAGAAAAGCCAAAGAAAAGAAAAGGCAGATAAGGGTCTGCAAGTCCAAGTGCACCCTCTAAGAAGAAATAAAAAATGCTAGGCAAATAGATGGGTAGGCAGTTGGGGTTGCAGAAAGGACATTTCTTATAAGTTGCATGTGTGCTAACTTTGTTCACCAAAGAAAAAGCAATGAATTGAGAAGGTGTTATTCTTCATCAAGTTGCAACAAGCAAAGAAGCATGACTAACCTCCCTTCTTCCCCTTTTTTTTTTTTTTTCTCCATTTCATTACTAACACTCCCTCATCAATTGAGATTCATGGAAGAAATTATGGTTTCATGGTGGTTCTTAATCTTTTTAGAAGCCACATTTCTTGTCTAAAAATATTTTCATTTTGATCTACTCCCTAAACTAAGTAAGTTTCAAATAAACTTAGTGATTTTCCCCCCCTCATTCACATTTCCCCCATATTGACTCTAACTCTATTATGTAATTCCCCTATGTTACCCTTTCCCTAGTATTATTAACACCATGGTGTATAAACCCCCAAGCATTCTATAAATATCCTCCTTTTAGCATTATAAGCTAAATATGTCTATCTAAAGGGAGACTTTAGTCCACCTGGGACTGTGGTCAACCCTGTCCTGGGGCTGCTCTAACCTCTGGTTATGAGCAACAACCTTTCCCCTAAGCTCTCACCTTCCCTCTGCTCAGAAAAACCCAAAAAATCCCCAAAAAACCTTGCTTACAACCCCTTTTGTCCCTTTAACCCGCTTCATTGACAAAAATACTCTAAAAACCCACTTTTCTCCTTTATCCAAAGTCTAAGCACCGGGCGCATTTTTACAAAAATATTCATAAAAAACCCATTTTTATGCTATCCAATGGTTCGGGCGCTATATTGGTTTTATTTGAAAATACATTAAAAAACCATCGAAATCCTTCATACCCCAATGGTCTTCCACTAGGCGCGCATCCCATAAAATATATTTTTTAAATCCCGCCCCCCTTCCGTATCGCTCGATCACTTCATCAACCCGTCAGTCGTCCGATCGAGCGCCTCTGATCGGACGGCCCTTATACGTATCGGGTTGGTCCCGACGCCCGACAGTTAGTACCCGAGAAACTGACGAAGGGTTACGTCAGTCCTCGGCCACGCGTCACCTTCTCAGTCTCTCGGGTTGGCCTCTGACAAAACCGGGGCCGTATTGTAAGCGGTCCGAGAAAACCATTACCGCCTTTGTTGATTACCGCCAGTTTTGCCGGGCTTATGTCATCTCCGCGTCAGAGCCACGTCGCTGCCACCCCGCCGTCGCATCGCCCCATTCGTCCGTCCCTTCGCTGACATGACCGCCACTTCAGCATATCTGTGGACCAACCAGGACCTGCCACATCACCCGGTGACGTCATGCTGACGTCATCCGACTCCAACCCCACCCGATGACGTCATGCTGACGTCATCCCAAAAACGCGCCAATATTGCCAAAAATCTATTTTTAGGCCAAAATTTCGTGTTTTTTTCTACTTTTGCCGAAAGAGACTGTTGTTGTTCCTGCATGTATTTTACGTCCAAACCAGCACCAGCCTGCTAAAGTCGATTCCGAGACCGCCAGAGCCTCCATTGCACCTGCATTCGCAACTCTTGCCGACGAATTCACCAGGTATTCTTCAAAATCATCCCATAAGCCTGGTTTTATCCATAATTCCTCAAGTAAACTGTTAAAAGACTGTAAAACTCTGTTTTCACCGTCAAACACACAGTGACCTGCACTTATATCCAGCCAGTGAAGCCATTATACTCCTGCAGGGCTGCATTTGATAAACTGAGTTGAAATTCACAGCTAGTTCGCGCAGTCGTGAACTAGGAACCTTAACTGACCAAATTCACCACAGAAAACACTTTGCTCAGTCCTGCTACTGTTCTATCAGTCCTGTAAACAGTATTTCAATTGCTGTTTTACTCAAATTTTCCTTCTGTTTCTTGTACTTCACCTCCCTTGCAAAGAAACTCTCCTCTGTGTCGTCCTGTTCAATTGGAACCGGCTTACATACAAATCAAGAGCCTTAGTAGCCATGGAGACACCAATAGCTCTAAACATCCAACCTCTGAATGCCCCTCAAAAAGAGATAAATTGGAAACCCCTGGGGGACCTGGATTATCAAATGTTAGATTGGTTTCCAATGGGCTCCAAGTATAATATTGATATGATCAATCAAATAAAAGCCCAACACCTTAGTGGGGCTGATATTTTAGGGATTTGGGATTCAAATTTGCCCATTTACAACCTCCCTCAAGTCAATCCCCTTCCAGACTTGATCCACAAGTGCCAGGAATGCTATGATCCTTGCCAAAGAGCTGTTCTTACTCCTACAGGTTCAGTGTTGTTCTACATCACTCCAGAAACCATTAATGAGATGCTCCACTTCCACACTGCAAGACCATTGACACCCCTGTCCATGCTGGATTTAGTAAAGAAGGGAACTAATTTGTCACATGCCCAGATTGTCAAGATCAACCAGTTGTTTGTAGATTCAGGTTCTGAAACTGTAAGAACTCCTCCTATTGGATATGAGTACCTGAATGAATTGGGCAGAATGCTAGTGGACTTGATCAGTTATGTCCTGGGGTATAAAGGAATTGAAGATGTTGATGACACCATAATGGCAATGCTGTCCATATTCTCCCCGGGAATGCCTCCTGCTGTACACTATGACTATGCTACCTATATTGCAGAAAAGATTCATGAGCAGCTAATGAATCTACCAAGGGAAAGAGTGTTCAGATTCACTTCATACATCTACCATTTGTTCTTGTTCTATCAAACAGACAGCTTCCCTGTTCCCCTCAAGAAACTAAATGCTCAGGGAATTCCAAGATCAGTTGTCTTTTGGTCTTCAGTTTTTCATTGTGCTTCTCTCTCACCATACACATACTGTGAGTTCATAGACTTGTTCATCTTCCCAGCAATGACCTTGCTATATGGTGTACCTCCTCCAAGGCTAACTGATGAGATGCAAAGAGTCCTCCACCTCTCTAAAGCCTACAGCATTGGTGATTGGTACTTCTACCAACACCACATAGTAATCAGAATCTATGGCTGTGAATTGGACCCTTTTAGGCTTCCAAGGTATGTCCCCATGAGGCTCTTTGCCCTAGAATACTTCAGACAGTTTGGAAATACTGACTACATCCATTTCCAAAGTAAAAACAATAAGGTGCAACTGAAGGTAAGGAGCCAGCTAGGTCCTTTCTTATATAACAAAAGAGAAGAGGGATGGAGGGAGGCAGATAGAATCCTAGAGGGCCTCAGATTTCAAACCAGCTTCAGATGGTCACCTTATGACCGTAATCACTTTATTTCCCTCAGGAGAATAAAACACAAATTAGGCACATATGCACATCTGAAGTTACCCCATATTGAGAAGTATGCTAATGCCTTGAGCTGGAAAGAAGGCACTCTAGAAGAGCCAATTAGTAAAGAGCAGATGCTAGAGAATGAAGCTAGAAATCTACAAAAGGAGGCTGACTTGGAAACTTGTGGACAGGTCTCTTTCTCATACCAAAGGCAACTTGGAGAAGCTGCCTCATCTTCAACAACACATAAGCAAGCAGGCATGAAAACTCAGCAAGCATCTAGCAAAGACAAAGGAAAGCATGTGGAGGAGGAACAGCTACCTCCTATGACTCAAGAACAAACAGATAAAGAGATGGAGCAGCAGCAAGAAGAACATAAACAACAGGAAGAACAAAGGCAGGAACAACTTGTGCAGCCAGAACAAACAGTGGAAGCCCCAAAATCCACTGAGCAACAGCCACAACAAACTGTGCCTCCAAGGCAAGAAACATCAGTTGGTACATCAATCCTCCAAACTCCACAAAAGGAGGATGTGAGCAGAAAGAGAGACAGAGAGACTCCCCTAACATCTTCTATAAATCAGGGAGAAAAAAGGCAAAGATTGAATGATTTTTCTGAGGAGGATATGACAATAAGGCAGTCATTAGGCATGGGTCCACCAAGCAGGGAAGCATCTGCAAGTTCCTTCCAAGAGGAACAGAACAAAACTATGGGAGGAGAAGCCAGCTCCTCTAGCCAGCAGAGGGAGGGTGAACTGAGCATCAAGCAACAGTTCATTGAAATTAAGAAGAGGAGTGAGCCAATAAAAATACAGCTATATAACCATCTATTGAAAATGGCTCCCACCAACCAGCAACGCTTAATGTCTGCATTTGATGTTAGTGAGGGCAAGATGATCATGAGCCACTTCATGCCAACTACATTGCAGCCACAGTCCCATGCTGATTACTTAAGGACCAATCTTGAGGTCCTTGCCAAGGACATTCACCCAATGGATAAAATTGAATTGCACAAGCAGACAGGTGAGATGGTGTATGCTTCCCTGGCAGACCAAACATTGGACAACTACAGGCTACAAAGCAGCCTTAATAATACAGCCTCTCAACTAGAGTTGGAGAGAGCATCATCCCAGGCAAAGGACAACAGAATAAGGTCCTTAGAGGATATAATTATTGAGATTGGGCATGATCCTAAAGATATCAAGGGAATACAAGAAATATTGAAATTGAGGGATGCTGATATGGCAGCTCTAAGGAGAAAGATCAAACTCCCAGCCACGATTCACCCTCAAACAGATGAAGTAGCTCAACAAAGGCATTATAAAGATGCCACAGCTATGCTGGTGACTCTCTATAAGCAGCTTATCCAGCTACAAGAAAAGTTGGGAGAATCAGAGGCTGCACAGGCAGCATTACAGGCAACCTTGAAACAAAGAGAAGAAGGCTAGACCTCTCAGTCTCCTCCTCAAATCATTAATCTTGAGGAAACTGCTCCCATTATTACTCCTCCTCCTCAGCAGACTGATCAAGCAGCACCTTCTACTTCAGCACCACCAACAACAGAACAGGCCCAAAGCCTCGATATGCAGAAGCTAAGGACTGAGATTTAAGCCCTGGAAGCTCAAATGACAGAATTAAATGAGACCAAGGAGAAATTGGCCAAAGTCAATGATAGATATGACAAATCAAAGCAGGCTATGGCAGAAAAGGGCAGGGAAGTAAAAGCCCTCAAAGATAAGATCAAAGAGCAGGAAAATGAGCTCAAGTTAGATAAAATTGTGGCTGAGCTTAGAACAGTGCTGTGGGCTAATATTGGCCAGTCTATTACTGACCAATGGCCGTATATTGAAACCATCCATGAGCAGCTAGAGCTCATTCCGAAGGCACAGGCTGAGATTCATAGATCAAGGAATGCTCTGAGCAATATGCCTGAAGTTGCCACCAGAATGATTAATGTGCTTAATCATAAGACAAGTTCTCAGTTAGCTACCATGGGAATTCCCAACAGGACTGAGACCATTCAATTGATCAAGAGGGTTCTTACTCTGAGAAATCTAGTGCAGACATTAGAGAGAAGAACCCAAGACATGCAGACTGAGGTGAACAGGTTTTTGGAGAAGTTCCAGGTGTTAGAAAACAGAGGGCTCCCTAGCTTACTGAACAGCGCATGGAAATTGTTCACACATGAACAATATGCCAAAAGGGTGAATGCATTTGCCACAAGTCAGATCAATGAGAAGCCCAGCACCTCAGAAGAAACAGGGCTAGCTACAGGGCAGACTCTCTACAACAAAGTGGAAAGTTTATTTTTTATAATGAATGAAATCGAACACTTGTTTGCAGTAGCTCCAAATTTTTATAAGTATACAGAGGCGGAGGAGACTATGGATGCAATCCTCAGGCATCAATTACCTACACAGGACTGGTGGACCAAGGCAATACAAAAGATTTTGTAAACAGTGAACCATTCACCAAATTTTGTTCATAAAATATGAATTGTCATGCACAACACAGTTTAATAAAATCATCATGCATTAAAGATGAAAGCTGAGCCAACTCAGCAGACCCTACAGCCAACAAAGAAAGATGAAAAGTCACAGGTGGCAGGGTCGAGAAAATACAGCGCATCAAACGTAAAGGCACATTTTCCAGCATTAAAGCAAAGCGTTCCAACCGACTCAGTGACCTCCAAAGGTCAAAATATCCTCTGACAGACTTAAAGAGCAGTTATGTTGTATTCAAATCTGTAATAACTTCTTTTCTACTTTTCTGTACGAAGTAATGAAGATATTTCTCTCTCAAATGACTCAATGCCTGAGATATTTTGTATAAACATTTCTATAAAGTCCCCTTCGCATGAGTTTGCAAAGGGTTGTTGTTGATTTCGTTTCTATATTTCTGTTGCTGTACAACTCTCAGAGAAATAATACAAAAGGTGGATGGAATTTCCAAAGCTCTGTGTTCCTTGATGCACTGTGGTGGCTAGCTGAATATTATAGGATTCCTGCATGTTTCATAGCACAATAAGTCTTCTTTAAAACTCTGCGTTATATGTTTTCTAGTCTTTCATCTTCTTTCATGTTTATGAGTTTTACACTTAATGGCAAAGTAAAAGAATAGTTCCAGGATTTAATTACACATTACCCTGAACTCAATCTAAGCTGTTATATATGTTTTCTTCCGGATAGAGTAAATAAGGTGTAATTCTTAATTGCTACACTTTCAAGCTATATCTCTCACTGTGATAAATATTTTCAGGAATTCAAGTTTGCTCCTGAGGCATCTATCTCTTTCCCACACCCCAGCTTAGTGGAAAATTCTTAAATGCTTTTCACTGGTTGTTCACATGTCACCATCATAATCTAACTTTGTTATATGAAGTATTTAAATGGCCCTGTAATTTCAGTAAATCATCTCAAATATTTCTAAACACTTGTAGCCACAGACTCCATTGCCCAATGAAATAAACTCATCTGCAGATTGCACACTTCAAGTACAGAAAGACATCCCTCAACCAAAGCATAAAACTAAACACCCTCATTTCATAGCTAGCCTAAAATCTCCACAGAACAGAGACAAATTACAAAGAGAGAGCCCTCTCTGATTACAGTTTGGCTAGGCACTGTAATCCAAAGATTGGTTAGTGGTTACCCCGGCCGTATTCCCTTAGAGTCAAAGGGAACAACCTGGGTGTTAACATAATTGGCGACTCCGCTGGGGACTTCTTAGGATTTTCCAATTTCTATACATCTCTCAAAGCTGCAAATCGAACCTGAGTCTTCATCTCAGCTTTGGAGTATATATAGCCATTCCAAAATATTTATCCAGTCCTTGCAAATATAAAAAACTTCCTATAAAATCCTAAAAAACAGTTAGAAGCTGGCTCCCAAGAAAAATCCACGGCATACTAGGGCAAATCCTGACCCTAATCCACCCATCATTGTTGATAATCCAAATACCATCCCTAGAAACATTAAGAGGCAGCAAAGGTAGGAGCAGCCTGCTGATTTAACCTCAGATTCAGATCATCCCAGCCTTATCTCTACCCCATGCAAGGTCCTTTTCCGGTCTACCCCTAGTTCCCCTAGTTCACCATCCACATCTCAAAGTCCTCCTCTCACATCTTCATCCATTGCACATATCCCCTTGACCAACACTCTAGGTTCACCCTTACTTATCACCCCAGTGATACCCACTGTTCCTATTATCCCAGCTGCCCCTGTTAATCCTCTAAACCCTGTAAATATGGCTAACAGGTATGCACCCTTGCAGATACCAGCTAATGCTGCAGCTCTACCCCAAGATTACCAAACCAAAATATCATATTTTGACTCCAATGGCCCTCTGACAACTGTCCAGCATGCTAAGAGGATGCAAGACCATTTTGAGACCTATGAAATAGATGATGATAGTGTTAGAATGAGGATGTTTGTTCAAACCCTAACTGGGGATGTAAGAACTTGGTTTAGATCCCTGAATGCAAACTCCATCACAACTCCTGATGAGCTTTATCAAGCCTTTACTAGCAGATGGGAGAAGAAGAAGGATCCTCTGCACATACTTGGGGAATATGACACTATCAAAAGAGGTCCCCAAGAGACTGTTTTGGAGTATTGTGCACGATTTAACAATGTATATAACGCAATCCCACAAAATCTAAGACCCCCTCCTGATTTAGCTTTGTATAAATTTCCTGATGGTTTTGACCCTGACATGGCCTATCAGTTAAAAGAAAGAGATCCTCAGTCCCTTGCAGAGGCCCAAAGGGTTGCTGTCACAGTGGAAGCTAACCTGATTGCCAAAAGAAATGGAGCAAGGTTGGAAAAGAGGATTGTTTTCAAAGAGGAACCCTCGGCCTTTGATCAAAAGCTGGATGCAATACTCATAGGAATGAAGAGATTAGGTGACAGAGTGGAATCGGTTGAGAGAAAATCATCATGGGAAGCACCACAAAACAACCCTCCTAGGAATCCAAATTTTAGGAGAACTCAAAACCCAAATGTTGGCAAGGCCAGTGCTGACCAAGACATAAGACCCCCTTTCCAAGAAAATTATGCAAAAAATTCCACATCAACTGAGCCCAATGAAGATCCTGAGATTAATTTAATGGGTCTAGATGGTGAAAGTCAAGTTTTCTTAACACAAGAAGATCATGAGGATGATGAAATCAAACTGTTCCAAACGAAATCAGGTGAATCCTTTGACTTTAAACAAGGCTATGACACTACTGTCTATGAAGTCCATAAATAATACAAGCTGAGGAGCAGAACTGTGAATGCAAACCAACCTGAAAAGATAAAGGATAATCAGCAGCCTAAAAGAGCCATAGTCACAGAACCTAATGACAAAACAAATTCACCTGCAGAAGAAGTGATTATTGAAGAGATCACTGAACCATTGTCCTTAAAACAGCAGCCTATGGCTACTTCATCCTCTCACCCTAATTCAAATGCTACTCCCCAAGAGATGAGTAAAAGAGACAAGTCCCAAAGTCAAGATAAAAATCAAGAAGAAGATTTAATGAACAAGGAAAGGACTGTTATCCATAACCCCAAGACCCAATCTGAAAAACCCTTTGACCTAGAGACTGAAATTGGCAAACTAAAAATAGCAATCCCTCTCTTAGAACTAGCCAAGCATGACATATATAAACTAAAGATCAAAAAGTCCCTTCAACTCACTAGCAACAAAGATGATGTCAATGTGCTGGATGACACCCCAGAATTACTGTTTGGCCCAGAAGTGGATGGAAAAACGATAGCCACAGGGGCATTACCTTTCTATGTCGGCTTACACATTCATGATAAGATATTACATAATGCAATGTTTGACTCAGGTGCCTCTCACAATCTCATGCCAAAAGCGGTCATGGAGAGATTGAATCTAGATATAACAAGACCATACAAGGACCTGTTTTCCTTTGACTCCAGCCAAGTCAAGTGTCTGGGTCTCATAAAAGATTTATGTGTGTCTCTGGTTCAATACCCAAACAAGACAATCCTAATGGATGTGGTAGTTGCTGATATTCCACCTATGGGATGTTGTTATCAAGGTCATGGGGAGCTATACTCCAAGGTTCCCTACAATTAGACATGTCATATGCCACCATCTCTGTTTTTGGGCAACCAAAAAGACTGTATAGAGAAACACTCATGAAATACATGGTCAGCAGTGAAGAAAAGCCTCAAAACTTTCCCATATATGCTATCCATTCAGACATAGACTCATACATTCTCTTCAATGACAGCACAACTCCCTCAAAAGGTGAGGTTGAAGCCAAGATACTCATACAGGAGGAAGACTCCAATGAAACGACAGTCAATCAAACACTAGATGCTGCTGCTGCCCTAGTTGTCAAGAATATCCAATCAAATGATGAGACTATCCTAAAATACAAGCCGGATGAAAAACCACAACTTCAACTTACTTTGCCAGCCCATGAACAGATTGTTAAATCTCCTCCACAACAAGATATTCTATGGTTCCTCGAATTTGATGGCTCAGTCAACAAGTTAGGGGCAGGAGTTGGAGTTTGGGTACACAATAAAGAAAATAGTCATGCAGAAGGCAGAGCCTATAGATTAAACTTCAGATGTACTAATAATATGGCAGAATATGAAGCTCTTTTACTAGGCCTCGAGTTAGTAAAGTTCTTACAAGCTGTCAGGGTTTCAATCATGGGTGGTTCAGATTTAGTTATCCAACAAGTGAAGGGAAACTTTGTCACCAATGACAAAAGACTAAGGACTTATAAGTCTGCTGTTGCTGAGGTACTAAACTTTTTCTCTGAATTCCAAATCACTAAAATTCCTAGAACCCACAATCTGCATGCTCATAGTTTAGCCACATTTGCAAGTACATGCAAGCTGCCTTTTCAGCCCCATCATTGTTTTACAGCTGAAGTAAAACACAGACCCTCCATTCCAAACAATGTTAATGATTGGCAAGTATTTGAGGATGATGTGCAAATAAACCATTTTTTAACTCTACAACAAGAATTTGCAGGATTAAATATTGACACTGATACAGCAAGTCAATCACAAATACTTGAAAGAGCAAGTCCATCACAAATACAGTTTCAACAGATTACTCACCCAATATCACCTAGAACAGCAAAGCAAATGCTAAAACCAACTATTTTCAACAAGGACAGCATTCAGCAAATTCAATCAAACAATTGTGAGGAACTGGCCAATGCTGAAACTGACATCATAGAGCTAAAAGACAATTTCCTACCAACAGGCCTAACTCCACTAGAGGACATCTTTGATTCAAATGATATTCCCAGAAAACCAAAAATGCAGCCCTTAAATGCAGCCATTGAAGAATGCAACATAGGTACAATTGACGAACCCAAAATAATTAAATTGTCTGCATCTTTACCTCCTGATCAAAAGCCTAAATACATTGACCTCTTTAAAGAGTTCCAGGATGTTTTTGCATGGCGTTATGAGGACCTAAAGTCCTATGACACCTCTGTTATCCAGCATACAATCCCTCTCAAGCCTGATCAAAAGCCCTTTAAACAAAAATTGAGGAGAATCAATCCTATGCTTCTCCCAGCAATGGAACAAGAAGTATAGAAAATGTTTAAGACAGGCATCATAGCACCAATCAGATTCTCTGAGTGGATCTCAAACTTAGTCCCTACAAGAAAGAAAACTGGTGAAATAAGGCTGTGTGTGGACCTAAGAAATCTGAACCAAGTATCCCTCAAAGACAACTATCCCTTACCCAAGATGGATCACATTCTCCAAAGAGTGGTAGGGGCCTCAAGTATCTCATTACTGGATGGATTTTCAGGCTTCAATCAAATCCTGGTACACCCTGATGATCAAGACAAAACAACATTCACAACCCCATGGGGAACTTTCAAATATGTAAAGATGCCTTTTGGATTGAAAAATGCAGAGGCAACATTTCAAAGAGCAATGGATATTGCTTTTGCCAAGGAGATTCATGACTTTTTAGTCATTTACTTAGATGACCTTACACCTTTCTCAAAATCAGACCTAGAACATATAAAACATTTGAGACAGATCTTCCTAAAATGCAGAAAATATGGAATTTCCTTGAATCCCAAGAAATCCCTGTTTGGTTTAGAGGAAGGTAAGCTATTGGGCCACATCATTTCTAAAGATGGCATTAGAATTGACCTAGATAGGATACAGGCTATCCTACAAATGCCCCACCCAAGAAATGTCAAAGAGTTGCAAGGATTCTTGGGAAAAATCAATTTCTTGAGAAGGTTTATCCCAAACTTAGCAGAACTAATCCGATTATTAAATAACATGCTAAAGAAAGATTCAAAAGTCAAATGGACTGTTGAAACTAATCAGGCCTTTGAAGGTATAAAACTGGCCCTTACCCAAACCCCAGTGTTGACCAATCCTCAGTTTGACAGAGAATTTATCATTTTCTCTTTTGCCTCCCAGCATACTATTGTTGTTGTTTTGTTGCAAAAAGATGACCAAGGAAATGAGAAGCCAATTGCTTTCTTTAGCGGAGCTCTTAGGGATGCACCTTTAAAATATCAAATCATGGAAAAGCAGGCTTATGCTTTGGTCAAAGCCATTAAAGACTTTAGGATTTATATTCTTTATTCCCATGTCATAGCATACGTGCCAAGTCCTATTGTCAAAGACATTCTCACCCAAGAACATTTAGAGGGTAGAAGAGGAAAGTGGATTGCCAACATCTTGGAATTTGATATTGAGATAAAACCTACAAAACTAATATTAGGGCAAGGTTTGGCCAAACTGATGACAGAAGCAAATTTCCAAGTCTTAGACATCAACCAGCTGGACAGTGAACAGGAGCTGGCGACTCCAAAGATCAATGTAGCCTTTGAACAATCCCCCTGGTACTCTGATATATGTTATATATTGCAAAACCTGTGTGCTCCCCCAGGATTGTCCAGGACTAAATGTAGGTTCCTAAAAATGAAAGCTTCTAAATTCTGTGTTATGGATGGAAGTTTATTGTGAAAAAACCATGAAGGAATATTGCTAAACTGCCTAATTGAGAATGAAACTGACAAGATCAAGGAAGAATTTCATGCAGGTGACTGTGGTGGACACTTGTATTGGAAGTCCACTGTGGACAAAATACTGAGGGCTGGTTACTATTGGCCCACTTTGTTCTCTGATGTCAAGAAATTCACAACCTCATGTCATAAATGTCAAGTGTTTGAGGGAAAGAGACAACTGCTGCCACTTCCCTTGAGGCCTATTGCAACAGAGAGACCTTTTCAACAATGGGGCTTGGATTTCATTGGGCAAATTCATCCCTCATCTTCAGGCCAACATAGATGGATCTTAACAGCCACAGACTACTTCACCAAGTGGATTGAAGCTGTTCCATGTAGACAAGCAAATGATTCCACTATCATTCAGTTCTTGGAGAACAACATATTGGCTAGATTTGGCTGTCCTGACAAAATAATAACAGACAATGTTGCTGCTTTCAGATCCAAGAAGATGGTGAATTTCTGCCATAAATTTCACATCACCTTGGGCCATTCTACTGCATACTATCCCCAAGGAAATGGCCTTGCTGAGTCATCAAATAAAAGTCTGGTAAACATCATAAAGAAAGTGCTAGAATAGAACAAAAAGAATTGGCATAAGAAGCTTGTAAATGCTCTATGGGCAGATAGACTAACAACCAAGAGATAAATTGGAACCAGCCCATATGAGTTGGTTTATGGATTGGAAGCCAAATTTCCCTCATCACTAGGGGTACCTGTTATGAAACTTCTTCAAGAAAGCTAAGCTGAACCAAATGATATGCAAAGAAGAATCAATCAAATCATATGTTTACAGCAAACTAGAGACCAAGTTTTCAGCAGAGTTCAAGTTCTACAAGAAAAATTGAAGAAGGCTTTTGATAGAAGAACTAAGGCAGAAGATTTCAACATTGGTGACAAAGTCCTCAAGTGGGATTCAAGAAGAGAGGATAAGGGAAAACATGGAAAATTTGATTCCCTTTGGAGAGGACCATTTGCTGTCCAAGTAGTACAAGGAAACAACACTTATTTCCTTAAAAGTCTCAATGAAACTGATTTGGATGAAGGTCCTGCGAATGGCAGGATGCTGAAGCACTATTTTGACTACCATCCATAAGTGCAGCCTGAATTTTCCCTTGTACATATCTAGATGTATATATTATTTTCTGTCAACATGTAAAGATGCAATTTCTCAAAGTTTTCTTAAAACTGCCAGCAAAAGGTAAATAGAATCAGAGGTCTACCAAGAAGAGAAGCACACAATTTTGGCATTTCAAAGCAAAAAACTTCAAGGTTGGCAAGAGAAGTCAAGGAGCAAGGCAATCTGACCTGCTGTTCTTGGTCTTTCAAATGAAAAACCATCCCCATGTGGAGCCACTGTTAGCTACCTATACCAATAGGTTTCATATTTCATGATTGGCAATGAAAAGGTCCAAATATGCTCTGCTTTGATGATGCAAAGATCACATATTTCCATAAGAATACAATCTGTGCTTATAGCTTGATATGGACTCAAATTTTGATGGATGGTCCAACAGTCTAATCTGGATCATGCCATGTTTTGAATTTTCAGTTGTAGAATAGAGAAGGAAGTCTGTCCAAACTGTTTAATCTTGGTAGACAAGTAGTTCAGGTAGAGAAGAAAAGGCTCCCAACAGCTTAATCTGGGACCTTGGAAGAAATAAGGGTAGAAGTAGATAGAAAAACAAAAGAAAAACAAAAGAAAAGCCAAAGAAAAGAAAAGGCAGATAAGGGTCTGCAAGTCCAAGTGCACCCTCTAATAAGAAATAAAAAATGCTAGGCAAATAGATGGGTAGGCAGTTGGGGTTGCAGAAAGGTCATTTCTTATAAGTTGCATGTGTGCTAACTTTGTTCACCAAAGCAAAAGCAATGAATTGAGAAGGTGTTATTCTTCATCAAGTTGCAGCAAGCAAAGAAGCATGACTAACCTCCCTTCTTCCCCCCCTTTTTTTTTTTTTTCTCCATTTCATTACTAACACTCCCTCATCAGTTGAGATTCATGGAAGAAATTATGGTTTCATGGTGGTTCTTAATCTTTTTAGAAGCCACAATTCTTGTCTGAAAATCTTTTCATTTTGATCTACTCCCTAAACTAAGTAAGTTTCAAATAAACTTAGTGATTTTCCCCCCCTCATTCACATTTCCCCCATATTGACTCTAACTCTATTATGTAATTCCCCTATGTTACCCTTTCCCTAGTATTATTAACACCATGGTGTATAAACCCCCAAGCATTCTATAAATATCCTCCTTTTAGCATTATAAGCTAAATATGTCTATCTAAAGGGAGACTTTAGTCCACCTGGGACTGTGGTCAACCCTGTCCTGGGGCTGCTCTAACCTCTGGTTATGAGGAACAACCTTTCCCCTAAGCTCTCACCTTCCCTCTGCTCAGAAAAACCCAAAAAATCCCCAAAAAACCTTGCTTACAACCCCTTTTGTCCCTTTAACCCGCTTCATTGACAAAAATACTCTAAAAACCCACTTTTCTCCTTTATCCAAAGTCTAAGCACCGAGCGCATTTTTACAAAAATATTCATAAAAAACCCATTTTTATGCTATCCAATGGTTTGGGCGCTATATTTGTTTTATTTGAAAATACATTAAAAAACCATCGAAATCATCCATACCCCAATGGTCTTCCGCTAGGCGCTCATCCCAAAAAATATATTTTTTAAATCCCACCCCCCTTCCGTATCGCTCGATCACTTCATCAACCCATCAGCCGTCCGATCGAGCGCCTCTGTTCAGACGGCCCTTATACGTATCGGGTTGGTCCCGACGCCCGACAGTTAGTACCCGAGAAACTGACGAAGGGTTACGTCAGTCCTCGGCCACGCGTCACCTTCTCAGTCTCTCGGGTCGGCCTCTGACAAAACCGGGGTCGTATTGTAAGCGGTCCGAGAAAACCATTACCGCCTTTGTTGATTACCGCCAGTTTTGTCGGGCTTATGTCATCTCCGCGTCAGAGCCACGTCGCTGCCACCCCGCCGTCGCATCGCCCCATTCGTCCGTCCCTTCGCTGACATGACCGCCACTTCAGCATATCCGTGGACCAACCAGGACCTGCCACATCACCCGGTGACGTCATGCTGACGTCATCCGACTCCGACCCCACCCGATGACGTCATCCCAAAAACGCGCCAATATTGCCAAAAATCTATTTTTAGGCCAAAATTTCGTGTTTTTTTCTACTTTTGCCGAAAGAAACTGTTGTTGTTCCTGCATGTATTTTACGTCCAAACCAGCACCAGCCTGCTAAAGTCGATTCCGAGACCGCTAGAGCCTCCATTGCACCTGCATTCGCAACTCTTGCCGACGAATTCACCAGGTATTCTTCAAAATCATCCCATAAGCCTGGTTTTATCCATAATTCCTCAAGTAAGCTGTTAAAAGATTGTAAAAACTCTGTTTTCACCGTCAAACACACAGTGAACTGCACTTATATCTAGCCAGTGAAGCCATTAAACTCCTGCAGGGCCGCATTTGATAAATTGAGTTGAAATTCACAGCTAGTTCGCGCAGTCGTGAACTAGGAACCTTAACTGACCAAATTCACCATAGAAAACACTTTGCTCAGTCCTGCTACTATTCTATCAGTCCTGTAAATAGTATTTCAATTGCTGTTTTACTCAAATTTGCCTTATGTTTCTTGTACTTCACCTACCTTGCAAAGAAACTCTCCTCTGTGTCGTCCTGTTCAATTGGAACCAGCTTACATACAAATCAAGAGCCTCAGTAGCCATGGAGACACCAATAGCTCTAAACATCCAACCTCTGAATGTCCCTCAAAAAGAGATAAATTGGAAACCCCTGGGGGACCTGGATTATCAAATGTTAGATTGGTTTCCAATGGGCTCCAAGTATAATATTGATATGATCAATCAAATAAAAGCCCAACACCTTAGTGGGGCTGATATTTTAGGGATTTGGGATTCAAATTTGCCCATTTACAACCTCCCTCAAGTCAATCCCCTTCCAGACTTGATCCACAAGTGCCAGGAGTGCTATGATCCTTGCCAAAGAGCTGTTCTTACTCCTACAGGTTCAGTGTTGTTCTACATCACTCCAGAAACCATTAATGAGATGCTCCACTTCCACACTGCAAGACCATTGACTCCCCTGTCCATGCTGGATTTAGTAAAGAAGGGAACTAATTTGTCACATGCCCAGATTGTCAAGATCAACCAGTTGTTTGTAGATTCAGGTTTTGAAACTGTAAGAACTCCTCCTATTGGATATGAGTACCTGAATGAATTGGGCAGAATGCTAGTGGACTTGATCAGTTATGTCCTGGGGTACAAAGGAATTGAAGATGTTGATGACACCATAATGGCAATGCTGTCCATATTCTCCCCGGGAATGCCTCCTGCTGTACACTATGACTATGCTACCTATATTGCAGAAACGATTCATAAGCAACTAATGAATCTACCAAGGGAAAGAGTGTTCAGATTCACTTCATACATCTACCATCTGTTCTTGTTCTATCAACCAGACAGCTTCCCTGTTCCCCTCAAGAAACTAAATGCTCAGGGAATTCCAAGATCAGTTGTCTTTTGGTCTTCAGTTTTTCATTGTGCTTCTCTCTCACCATACACATACTGTGAGTTCATAGACTTGTTCATCTTCCCAGCAATGACCTTGCTATATGGTGTACCTCCTCCAAGGCTAACTGATGAGATGCAAAGAGTCCTCCACCTCTCTAAAGCCTACAGCATTGGTGATTGGTACTTCTACCAACACCACACAGTAATTAGAATCTATGGCTATGAATTGGACCCTTTTAGGCTTCCAAGGTATGTCCCCATGAGGCTCTTTGCCCTAGAATACTTCAGATAGTTTGGAAATACTGACTACATCCATTTCCAAAATAAAAACAAGAAGGTGCAACTGAAGGTAAGGAGCCAGCTAGGTCGTTTCTTATATAACAAAAGAGAAGAGGGTTGGAGGGAGGTAGATAGAATCCTAGAGGGCCTCAGATTTCAAACCAGCTTCAGATGGTCACCTTATGACCGTAATCACTTTATTTCCCTCAGGAGAATAAAACACAAATTAGGCACATATGCACATCTGAAGTTGCCCCATATTGAGAAGTATGCTAATGCCTTGAGCTAGAAAGAAGGCACTCTAGAAGAGCCAATTAGTAAAGAGCAGATGCTAGAGAATGAAGCTAGAAATCTACAAAAGGAGGCTGACTTGGAAACTTGTGGACAGGTCTCTTTCTCATACCAAAGGCAACTTGGAGAAGCTGCCTCATCTTCAACAGCACATCAGCAAGCAGGCATGAAAACTCAGCAAGCATCCAGCAAAGACAAAGGAAAGCATGTGGAGGAGGAACAGCTACCTCCTATGACTCAAGAACAAACAGATAAAGAGATGGAGCAGCAGCAAGAAGAACAGCAACAACAGGAAGAACAAAGGCAGGAACAACCTGTGCAGCCAGAACAAACAGTGGAAGCCCCAAAATCCACTGAGCAATAGCCACAGCAAACTGTGCCTCCAAGGCAATAAACATCTGTTGGTACATCAATCCTCCAAACTCCACAAAAGGAGGATGTGAGCAGAAAGAGAGACAAAGAGACTCCCCTAACATCTTCTATAAATCAGGGAGAAAAAAGGCAAAGATTGAATGATTTTTCTGAGGAGGATATGACAATAAGGCAGTCATTAGGCATGGGTCCACCAAGCAGGGAAGAATCTGCAAGTTCCTTCCAAGAGGAATAGAACAGAACTGTGGGATGAGAAGTCAGCTCCTCTAGCCAGCAGAGGGAGGGTGAACTGAGTATCAAGCAGCAGTTCATTGAAATTAAGAAGAGGAGTGAGCCAATAAAAATACAGCTATATAACCATCTATTGAAAATGGCTCCCACCAACCAGCAGCGCTTAATGTCTGCATTTGATGTTAGTGAGGGCAAGATGATCATGAGCCACTTCATGCCAACTACATTGCAGCCACAGTCCCATGCTGATTACTTAAGGACCAATCTTGAGGTCCTTGCCAAGGACATTCACCCAATGGATAAAATTGAATTGCACAAGCAGACAGGTGAGATGGTGTATGCTTCCCTGGCAGACCAAACATTGGACAACTACAGGCTACAAAGCAGCCTTAATAATACAGCCTCTCAACTAGAGTTGGAGAGAGCATCATCCCAGGCAAAGGACAACAGAATAAGGTCCTTAGAGGATATAATTATTGAGATTGGGCATGATCCTAAAGATATCAAGGGAATACAGGAAATATTGAAATTGAGGGATGCTGATATGGCAGCTCTAAGGAGAAAGATCAAACTCCCAGCCATGATTCACCCTCAAACAGATGAAGTAACTCAAAAAAGGCATGATAAAGATGCCACAGCTCTGCTGGTGACTCTCTATAAGCAGCTTATCCAGCTACAAGAAAAGCTGGGAGAATCAGAGGCTGCGCAGGCAGCATTACAGGCAACCTTGAAACAAAGAGAAGAAGGCCAGACCTCTCAGCCTCCTCCTCAAATCATTAATCTTGAGGAAACTGCTCCCATTATTAATCCTCCTCCTCAGCAGACTGATCAAGCAGCACCTTCTACTTCAGCACCACCAACAACAGAATAGGCCCAAAGCCTCGATATGCAGAAGCTAAGGACTGAGATTCAAGCCCTGGAAGCTCAAATGACAGAATTAAATGAGACCAGGGAGAAATTTGCCAAAGTCAATGATAGATATGACAAATCAAAGTAGGTTGTGGCAGAAAAGGGCAATGAAGTAAAAGCCCTCAAAGATAAGATCAAAGAGCTGGAAAATGAGCTCAAGTTAGATAAAATTGTGGCTGAGCTTAGAACAGTGCTATGGGCTAATATTGGCCAGTCTATTACTGACCAATGGCCGTATATTAAAACCATCCATGAGCAGCTAGAGCTCATTCCGAAGGCACAGGCTGAGATTCACAGATCAAGGAATGCTCTGAGCAATATGCCTGAGGTTGCCACCAGAATGATTAATGTGCTTAATCATAAGACAAGTTCTCAGTTAGCTACCATGGGAATTCCCAACAGGACTGAGACCATTCAATTGATCAAGAGGGTTCTTACTCTGAGAAATCTAGTGCAGACATTAGAGAGAAGAACCCAAGACATGCAGACTGAGGTGAACAGGTTTTTGGAGAAGTTCCAGGTGTTAGAAAATAGAGGGCTCCCTAGCTTACTGAACAGCGCAGGGAAATTGTTCACACATTAACAATATGCCAAAAGGGTGAATGCATTTGCCACAAGTTAGATCAATGAGAAGCCCAGCACCTCAGAAGAAACACGGCCAGCTACAGGGCAAACTCTCTACAACAAAGTGGAAAGTTTATTTTTTATAATGAATGAAATCGAACACTTGTTCGCAGTAGCTCCAAATTTTTATAAGTATAAAGAGGCGGAGGAGACTATGGATGCAATCCTCAGGCATCAATTACCTACACAGGACTGGTGGACCAAGGCAATACAAAAGATTTTGTAAACAGTGAGCCATTCACCAAATTTTGTTCATAAAATATGAATTGTCATGCACAGAACAATTTAATAAAATCATCATGCATTAAAGATGAGAGCTGAGCCAACTCAACAGAACCTACAGCCAACAAAGCAAGATGAAAAGTCACAGGTGGCAGGGCCGAGAAAATACAGCGCAGCAAACGTAAAGGCACATTTTCCAGCATTAAAGCAAAGCGTTCCAACTGACTCAGTGACCTCCAAAGGTCAAAATATCCTCTGACAGACTTAAAGAGCAGTTATGTTGTATTCAAAGCTGTAATAACTTCTTTTCTACGTTTCTGTACGAAGTAATGAATATATTTCTCTCTCAGATGACTCAATGCCTGAGATATTTTGTATAAACATTTCTATAAAGTCCCCTTCGCATGAGTTTGCAAAGGGTTGTTGTTGATTTCGTTTCTATATTTCTATTGCTGTACAACTCTTAGAGAAGTAATACAAAAGGTGGATGGAATTTCCAAAGCTCTGTGTTCCTTGATGCACTGTGGTGGCTGGCTGAATATTACAGGATTCCTGCATGTTTCATAGCACAATAAGTCTTCTTTAAAACTCTGCGTTATATGTTTTCTAGCCTTTCATCTTCTTTCATGTTTATGAGTTTTACACTTAATGGCAAAGTAAAAGAATAGTTCCAGGATTTAATTACACATTACCCTGAACTCAATCTAAGCTGTTATGTATGTTTTCTTCCAGATAGAGTAAATAAGGTGTAATTCTTAATTGCTACACTTTCAAGCTATATCTCTCACTATGATAAATATTTTCTGGAATTCAAGTTTGCTGCTGAGGCATCTATCTCTTTCCCACACCCCAGCTTAGTGGAAAATTCTTAAATGCTTTTCACTGGTTGTTCACATGTCACCATCATAATCTAACTTTGTTATATGAAGTATTTAAATGGCCCTGTAATTTCAGTAAATCATCTCAAAGATTTCTAAACACTTGTAGCCACAGACTCCATTGCCCAATGAAATAAACTCATCTGCAGATTGCACACTTCAAGTACAGAAAGACATCCCTCAACCAAAGCATAAAACTAAACACCCTCATTTCATAGCTAGCCTAAAATCTCCACAGAACAGAGACAAATTACAAAGAGAGAGCCCTCTCTGATTACAGTTTGGCTAGGCACTGTAATCCAAAGATTGGTTAGTGGTTACCCCGGCCGTATTCCCTTAGAGTCAAAGGGAACAACCTGGGTGTTAACATTCACCTCCATCGAAATCATTAGCTCCGTTCCGTGTCACTGATGTGGGATTCATTAAGGCCCTCCTTTGATGGATCGCTTCTTGTCGACATCCGCTCATTATCCAAGAAGTTGATCTAGGAACAACCCCTTCAGTACTTTGAAGCTTGCATGCCTCAATGGCAAGTTTCTCACTTCCAGCGACAGGTATACATCAATGACCTTCGACTGAAATATTTTGCGTGGTGTTCGACGCCAAGTCCTTTATTCACACCACGTGAATTGTACTGCAGTACCTTGAGGGTCATTATCATTATCGGTGATTCCTCTCGCGCTTGTTAACGGTTTACATCATTGACCGGTAATCAAGCGATGTCTTTCCATGTTCGACTTCAGAACATTTATCACATGGATCGACCTGTACTTAGAGTGAAGATCGAACGAGTTTGAAGACCCCGGATCTAGTTTCATCCATCCGGGCTGCGATATATATTCAGGAAAGATAAAGACATTGACATGTACATCATTGAAGCAGATAATCATCCTACTCAAAGGATGATAATTTCATCAAAATTATCAGTCTACCATCAGACGATTGTCTGTTCTATGTACAGAAAAATGAATTTATAAAGCTGAGCATGGGCATGCCCACCTCAGCTAGATCATGAAAGCAGTATGAAAAATAATGTATTGTATTGTATCTTATTACAGGTCTCCTCCCAGCATTGGATGAACTTCGGATCCCCCTGATAAAGCATTTCACCCGATAAACAGACTCATACTTTAGGGGGCAACTGTTATAGACATTTTTGTGCCTTACATCATTGAGCATGAAATGTCCATAATCTAAGGGATCCAAAGTCCCTAAACATGTTGTTCCTACCCCTAGAGGAACAAGGCTAACAAACCACAGCAATTCACAAAAGTTCTCCACCAGAAACTGCTCAAAAACAAGTCAATTCAGGATCATTTCAGTGGCTCCACTAGCTGTTTGCGCTGAATGTGAAAGCCAACACTGGCTACCTACGCTGAATGTCAAAGGCAACACTGGCTACCTCCGCTGAGCGAGAGTGGACATGTGGCAAGTTCATTTCTCAAGGTGTTAGAACCAAGGAAGCTTCCAAAATGACACTTGCCTCAGGGAATTCGACTGGTGATGAGTAAGAGGTTCCAAATCTCCAAGTGGAAGCAAGAACCTCCAAGTGGAATCAAGAACTGATAGAGGGAGAGGACACTAGTCAGATCTCAAGCTGACACATCCTCTCTCCAAACATCTATATATGGATCTCTCCTCCATGAGATCTGGAGGCTGGAATTTTGTTATTGCAAAGATTTGATGTTGGTTTGAGATTGGAATCATTGGGTGCTTAATGCTTTGAAGGGGGTGAAGATAGGAATTCCATTTGCTGGGAAGGAGATGCTGGATTGGAGCCCTCTAGGTTGTATCTCTTCCTGAACCTTGTTATTCATCAATAAAGCTATCTTGGTTTCTCCTATATACTGATGTATCTTTGATGTATGATTGCATTAGTATGTTTAGTTTATTTCTAATCCTAAACTAGTTATGAATATGAATCCATGTCTTGTGTAGTGTTCTCTTCTTGTGATCTTGCAGAAATCTCTTGAAGCTGGGCGAGCGAGAAGGCAAGTAGCTGGGAACCCTCAAAGAGAAGAGAGACCGGATCGAGGGACAAACGAAAGACACCGGTTAGTCCATCTATCTCTCTTCATTCTTAATTCATAAAGGAAAAATACTAGAATAGCTGTCTCTGTTTGTTGCTAAGGCACTGTCACACCTTAGGTGGATAGGATCATCCTACATAGGCATTTTTCCCCACAACAATTGTGGTATGGACATGTTCCTTCAGTAAAACATCTCAGGGTCTTTGGTTCCACCTGTTATGCTTTGATACCAAAGGTACATAGAAACAATCTTGGTGCTAGAAGTCATAAGTGTATCTTCCTGGGGTATTCAAACACCTCCAAAGAATATCGCCTCTATGATGAAGTAAATAAAAAGTTTGTTGTATCGAGAGATGTAATTTTTCTTGAATCATCCAAATCTGACAATGTTGTTGAGAGGTAACTTGATTGCTTGGATAGATTCGTAAAACAAAAATCATTTCAAGAATTTGATAATCAGATTCCACATCTTGAAGGGGGGATTCCTATTCTAGATCAACATGTGGAATCTTCTTCTGAAGAACACTCTCCCCCGAATGAAACTCCAACAATGGATGATGCTTTAAGTGATGTAATTGATAGAATTGGGAGACTCAATCTTGATTCAGTCCCAACTCAATCAACAGAGCAGCCTGGACCATCTCAAAAAGGTCCCCCAAAGTGGCTGACAAAGACACTTGAAAGTGTTCATCCTGATGAAATTGGAAAAACAGGAACCAAAAATTCAAACCGACAAAATGGGGGTGATATAGATGACTCTAATTCACCTGTTGATATGGATGTTTATTATGATTGTGAATTGAACTTGTCTACAGATTTTGAACCAACTTCCTTCAAAGAAGATGCTTCTCATGATGAATGGAAAGAAGCGATGCAAAAGGAGTATGATGCCCTCATAAAGAACGGCACTTGGAAGCTGGTTGACCCTCCATTTGGAACCAAACCAATTGGCTGCAAGTGGGTCTACAAGAACAAGTACAAAGCTGATGGCTCACTTGACAAGCACAAATCTAGGCTTGTGGCAAAAGGTTTTTCACAGAAGGAAGGGGTCGATTATGAGGAAATTTTTTCCCCCACAGCAAAATGGGCCACCATTCGGACACTCTTTGCACTAGCAGCTCAAAACGGTTGGAAAGTCCATAAAATGGATGTAAAAACTGCCTTCTTGAATGGAGATCTAAAAGAGAATGTTTTTATGTCCCAGCCTGAAGGATTTGTTGTGAAAGGACATGAACATAAAGTATGAAAACTTGTGAAGTCCTTGTATGGCCTCAAACAAGCACCGCGAGCCTGGTATGAAAAACTAACTGAGCATCTTCTGAAACTCAACTTCAATCATTTTGATCTTGATGATGCAACTTTATTTGTCAAGAAAGTTGGCAAAACAGTTGTATATCTTGTGGTATATGTAGATGATATTTTAATGACAGGGAACAATGAAAGCTACATTGCATCCATAAAGAAGGAATTGGGGAAAAGTTTTGAAATGACTGATTTGGGCTATGCTCATTACTATCTTGGCATTGAAGTAACCCAACATCCAAAGTCCATATTTCTTTCTCAAAAGAAATACATTGGAGATTTGTTAAACAGATTTGGCATGACAGAGTGCAATCCTCTTATTACTCCAATGGAACAAAACTTAAAGCTCACATCTATTGAAGGAAAGGAATTTGAGGATGCAACAAAGTATAGACAGCTTGTAGGAAGTCTCAACTACCTTACTACTACCAGACCAGACATTTCATTTGTTGTTGGAATCCTCTCCAGGTTTATGCAAAAGCCTTGTGAGGGACATTGGTCTGCTGCAAAAAGAGTTCTAAAGTACTTGAAGGGAACTCAAGACTTTGGAATCAAGTACACACAGATGGATGACTTCAGTTTGATCGGATACTCTGATTCCGATTTCGATGGAGAAAAAGAAACTGGGGTATCTACTTCAAGATATGCTATGATTCTTAGATCAAGAGTTGTCTCCTGGAGATCACGCAAACAATCACTTCCAGCAGATTCCACAACAGAAGCAGAATACGTGGCAGCAGCTGAAGCAACAAAAGAAATTGTGTGGCTCAGGAAAATTCTTGAAGATTTGCAGGTAAAACAAGTACAATCAACTCCACTCATGATTGACAACACCTCTGCAATAAATTTGGCCAAGAACCAAAATTCCCTGATCGAACAAAGCACATTAATACTAAATATCATCTGATCTGACATCATGTTGAGGCCAAAACAATCCATCTCCGTCATTGTTCCACAAATGAGCAAATTGCAGACATCCTCACCAAAGATCTTGGAAGGGAAAAGCTTGAAAGATTCAGAATGATGCTTGGACTCACCAACATTCCTTCAGATTAAGGGGGGGAATGTTGACACCTAATCCTCACGATTGGGTGAATTCATGTAAATAATTAAATTAGGAATGTGGACAGTCATTAGAAGGTGAACTGAACCGCCACATCCTTTTGTATATAACCATAACATGCCTGATGGAATAAAACGAATCAGTTTTTTGCCAAAATGGAGTTACTCTTGGCCTGACAATATCAAAAGGTATAATGGACCAATGAGTTAGGAAACCTTCCATAGGGCATATCCTGGAAAGTATATAAAATCAATGGATAAAAGTTTTACCTCATGTAACATGAATATCTTACTTTTATCTCCTCAAATTTTCACTCTCTAAAACATCACAAAATGGAAAAATGACTCATTCACTTCCTAAACCAAATTTTTGCTCCACTTTTAAAATGTCAATAGTATTCCCTAGGTTCTTTCGCACACTTTGAATCTCTTTGAGCTTAGATGTTTTTCAATTATACTCAAGTCACCCCTACTTGTAAAATTGGGTGAGCTAACTCATACTACATGGCTTAGTCAACTTGACATAATCTTATTTCATATGTCCTCATTGTGTTGGAGTTAGCACCAGAAACATATATCAACATATACCGTTGGAAATGTCCATGAATAATCACTTGAACCATATATCCTATGCTCCCGTTTAAACTAGGTATTTAGAGTAAAAATGAATTCAAAGATAAGATATCCAATCTAGGCATCAAAAGTCCAACAACAATATTTCTAACAATTTTCATCTTACAATCTTTACCTTCAACAGCTATAGTCTTCCCATATCTTTCACATTAATTAAAATAATATTTCCAGCAATCTTTATTGGAGAAATGACATGAACCCACGATTTTCACAATTTCTATCTTGATGACCAGGCTTAAATGGATATCGAGCACATTAATGTCAACTAAAGAGCAACCCCTAAACATGAAATACTTTAGGATAGTTTTTTTGGGATTTCTACCCATAACATTAGGAATTTCCCATGGTAAAAGTAGGTTGTTTGCTTGAGTTGAGCCTAATGTAAAACTATAAATAAGTATGCAATGTTCTATGATAGGTATGGCTAATAAATGGACCATGCGAAACAAACATTCCTATAGATTAACTCTTTTTGTGAATTTACAACAAGTGCAGCAAGGGCCTGGTTTTGTGAAGGCTTCGAAGGTTAACAGTGTTGGGGCCTTTGGGCCTAATAAAGTATTACAGGTGCTTAACATTGCGTTCGTGATTTAGGCCTTATGCCTTGTCCTCAAGCCTTTGGGAATTAACAAAATCACTATTAGAACTATTAAAAATTGTGCTTGAATGTCTTAGTAATCGTTTCTAGCATTGAAGCCATAATAAGTGAATTTCACCAAATTGGTCACCCAACTAAAACTGGAACCTCAACTAAAACCTATGAATGCCATATTTATGTCAGGAAATGATTTCAGAGCGATAATAAGGTCACAATATTATATCTCTCATGCAATGGAATTAAGGATGATGACTTAATGTTTTATTGATGCATATATAATAGTTAATGGAATAGGTAGACTACATTACTCCTCTAATGGGCACCCTGATATGCCTCTAAAATTGATAATGGATATAAGTCCTATTTAATGTGCACAAACATGAAGTAAATCCATTTACATATAGAATTAAATAAAACAAATATTCCAAATAGTTCATATAGGCTTATTCCAATTTATGATTAGCTAGAGGATTAATCCGTAAGCAATGGGAGCCATACTGAGAGATTTAAGGCTACTGATATCGTCCAATGAATGATATTATGTAAAAGAGTTCATTGATTTTGTGTTGCATAGTTTTCTCCTTTGTAAGATCTAATTCATTTAATGGTGTTCACAAATTCCGAGATAGAATTAGAGGATACTTTCTATATAGTGTAACAGTGTCCAAGGAGATATTGTTCATTCTCTACAAATTTATTAGTTATGGAGGTAGGTATGAAACTATTTTTTTCTACCATATTAGGATTTTGATGCATTTTCTAAAGGGGAAGGGGATAATTTTAGCCTACTAGTTGATCAGTAGCCCTAGAATAATGGCATTTAATATCTAGAAGAATTCTAGGAATCTTGACAAAACATTATAGTAGTTTGGGTTAATCAAAATTCTTGTTGAGGAAAAAAAAATTAAGAAGTGACAAATGGGAACCTTGTTTAGTAATAAATTATTTTATTGAGGCATTAGAAGAAAAAAATATTTTTCCAAAGAGAAAAGGAAGAAGAGGTAGGGTTTTTTCAAACCCTTACCCTCAAGAAGAAAATAAAGAAGTCAAAGAAACTCTAGTAGAGAGAGGACACTGAAATCATAGAGACAAAAGAAATTTTAAGACTGGAGTCTATGATGATATTGGAAGACGAAGATGCTACTGAAATAGAAGTACCATAAAATCAATGCTACTTCAGAAAGGATAGTTGTTGAAAATAAGATATGAAAGGAAGAAGAATAAAAAGGATCATGCTAGAACCAAAAAGAAAGGTGATAAAAGAAATTACGAAGAATCCACGGGAAACTACAAAAAAAAAACCATTGTGATATCTGAACTAAAGTAAAAGAGCATTAAAAGGAAGATTTTGTAAGGAATGAAAACACGAGAAGACAAAACACAAATGTATAAGCATCACATGAAGCATGAAAAAAGTAGGCAATGTTGTTTCATTTGAGAATTTGAAAGTTGCAGAGCTAAAAGAATCAGAAAGATTAGCAACAAATGCTGAAAGAAAAGGTTCAAAGGTCTATGAAACTTAGAAACATATCTATTATTATTTTGATAGTCTGGATCAAGAAGCACAAAAAGAAGAGGTAAAGGATCCCTCTCCTAAAGTCTAACGGTCAATGGAATTTAGAAACATATCTATTTTTTTTATTGTTTGGATCAAGAAGCACAAACATAAAAAGTGAAGGATCCCTCTGCTACTCATGAGTGTACTTTCAACAGTGATATTCCAACACCTACCATTCACAATCCTATACATAATAACGATTTAACTTTTTCTAGGGATAAAGATAATATTATAAAATTAAAAGAAGAAATAACTCAATTATTTTATTATTTTTTTAGAAATGTATTTTTGGTGGTTAATGTTATTAAAAATGTATATAGTTTTATCTAGTATCAAGTGTTTTCATGTAATAATATTAGCTCGATTCATAATAAGATTACTATTATAGATATTTGGTGGCTATTGAAGATATTTTTAAGGAAAAACAATTGAGTTCAAAATTGGAGGATTTACCCCTCAAATCAGTTGTGATGAATCTCTCATACTACTTTATAAACCATTCATTTGAACTTAAGTTGGGGTGGTGGAGAACCTATGGCCTGCCTCCTTATATTTTGTTTCAAGTTGAAAAGAGGTTTCATAAAGCCCTTCCTTTGACCCCTACGATTTTGTTTTTTAGGAAGGAGTTTGAGATTGTAAGTATTGTAGTCATTTTTAAAATTTCATGAATAAAGGTAGCCTTGATGATCTCATCCACAAATTAAGGCATTGTGTTATGTAAGCTTATCCATGATTTGTAATTATTAGCACAAGACACCATTAAAATCATGTCAATAGTTGGCATCTTCAATATACAAGTCTCAATAAAATCTATTCACATGTTGGAAGTAAATCCAAGGATTATAGAAAGAAAAATGTGATGGGATGATCAAATTCATGTATACTTTGAAAAGAAAAGGTTGCAAGATATTTCAAAGATTAACAAGGTGTCACAATCATAACATAACCTTGCACTTGTTGAACCACACATGGTATGTTGAAGGAGAATGGTAGTTTTAAAAACCATTGGAAAAGCCTCCATGTACCACTCATAAATTGTTATGCTCTTGACCTGCAAGAAATTCCAGAATGCCAAATATGCAAAGAAATACAACCTAGAACATAGAACAAAATGAGAAAAACAACAAGTATTTTATTATTAGGAGATGAAAGCAGTGTTCACTTACCTCTTCGAGGGGGCAACCTCCAACATAGCAGAGCTCAATTAGAAAAAAAGACTCAATATATCTCAATGGGGAGTCTCTACCCTTTATATAGGATTCATACTTATTATGGCCTTCCCAAGCTATTGTCCTCGCATTAAAAATAATGTACATATACTTTTAAAGAGACAACTAGTCATTGTACTATTTCAGAGGAGTTATTCTTCTTAGACTCCCATGCATTGTGGCCATAACTCCTCTTAGACACCCACTTATTGTGCCCATGCCAAGCTATTGTCATCACATTAAAAATAATGTACATAGACTTTTAAAGAGACAACTACTCACTCTACTATTTCAAAGGACTTATTCTTCTTAGACACCCACGCATTGTGGCCATAACTCCTCTTAGACACCACTTATTGTGGCCTTGCCAAGCTATTGTCCAAAATACCATTTTTTAGAATTTATTTATCAGTGTGCTAAACTCAAAAATCTTTCTAAGCAAGCTATGATATTATCCTCAATAAGCCATGACGTCTCATGATTGTTTCCCAATTATTTTTACTCTAACTACATCTCTATTTTTATTTTCAAGATGTCAATACTTTCTAAAAATACTTAAAAACAACAAAAATCCCTCGTCACAATATTTAAAACTCTAATAACAATTCAAGTAAAACACCTATTGTCTCATTACCTCCTAAAAGTAGTCACTCCTCTTGAAATTGTCTTTCCTTTCGAAGTTTTCGTCTTCTCAAAGCCTTCTAGAGAAGCAATTTTGGTTATTTCTTTTGTACTAGGATATTGTAGATGAAGCTATGTTGGGAATGATGGAATATATTTTTTGGCTAATCCCCCATTAAAAACGCATTATGAGAAATATAACTACTATGCTTATATGCATGCATGTTAGCCATTTATTTGGTATATACATATTTGGATCTATATTTTGAACTTATACAATTTATCCTTAATTATGGAAGTAGTGTTCATTGACTATTTCATTTAAAAATAATAAATTGAAATGGACCTTAACCCCATTGTTGAATGGTGATAATTTTGTCAAAATATTAGAAAAACCATGAAGAAAGTCTACTTGGCTTATAGGGCTCCATTAACATGCAAATATTGCATGATTGAATCCTGTAATATCCCAACATAAAAATTTTAATGAGATATGGTACACTCTAGGTGTTCTAATGAAATTCTTACACTAAAAACACCTAAGACAATAAAGATCTAAGAATGCAGCCTCTTCTTTATGTAAATAAATAGAAACAAAATTACATGCCCACACAAGACCGACTACAGCCCGTGCCTTGCATGTATGGCTGCCCATCAACAAAGAAATTAAATATATTGAAGAACAATGATAGATCCTAGATGGATCCACTACAGAAATTACTCCCATGGGTTTTCATACCTAGGATCAACTAGAACTAGCCTTGCCAAGTTCACAACAAAATCCAAATAGATAAATAACTCTCCTATCCCCTTTTATAGGCTTGATTGACTCTTTAGAGAATTTATTTTATTGTTTTCCCTCGAAAAACAAAGGCAAATACCATGGGAAACTACCACATTAAATACCATGGGAAGTCCATTTTGACCATATATATATATATATATATATTACAAATCCTCTCACCCAAAGACAGGGAAAATTTTAAGAACCCCCTCTAAATTTATAAATATAATAAATGGGCGAATCTCCATGGTATATAGGAAAAATGGAAGGCGATTTTATCAAGTATATAATATGTATATATAATTTTTTGGCGAATCTCTCACCAGGCATGGCGAATATTTTACTCAATTATAAAATCTTGTAAGATCTTGGCGAGTCTTTCACTAAATAATAAAACTTTGTAAAGTCCTAGTGAATCTTAGCATAGGCTACATGCTGGTTTAATTCCCCCATTTAAATAGGCTACATTCCAGGTGAATACCATGGGTCAATACCATGTGCCATTTTGGTGAATACCATGGGTCAATACCATGTGCCATTTTTATTTTTATTAATTCTAATATTAGGGTTAATAATGGTTTTTTGCATGGTATTAATAACAATCTAGTCCATGGTATTTGTCCCATAGTATTTTGGCCATAGGTTTCACCTAAATATAACCCATTTTTTTGAGTGTTGGTAAATATAAGGTGACTTATGGAGTAAATATAAAAAAATGTCTTATTTGTTTACCATACCTCTCATTTATTTATATTTTTATTAATTTACCATACCTCTTTTACAAATATGGTATTTGGCCCATAGGATTCACTTAAATAAAACCTCTTTCTTGAGCCTTCATAAATAGAATGAGGGTTATGGACTAAATATAAAAAGGTTTTATTTATTTACGATACGTCTAGTTTATTTATATTTTTATTTATTTACCATACCCTTTGAGTAAGTATAAAAAGACGTTTTATTTATTTAGCATACCTCCACTTTACTTATATTTTTATTTGTTTACACCGTTACATGTATATAAGGTGACTTATGGAGTAAATATAAAAAATGTTTTATTTATTTACCATACCTCTCATTTATTTATATTTTTATTAATTTACCATACCTCTTTTATAAATATGGTATTTGGCCCATAGGATTCACTTAAACAAAACCTATTCTTGAAAATGGGCAAATGGATTCACTTAAATAAAACCTATTCTTGAAAATGGGCGAATGGAAGGTTGTAAGTCCTAATTTCAAGGGCTAAATTTACCTTTTTTACCCTCTCCCTTAAAATAAGGTGGGCTATTTGAGGTGATTTGTAAAAATGTACTATGATACAAAATATTCGCCCACTAAAAATTTAAAACCCCTTAATTTCGCCAAAGGGCGAACATTCGCCCCTAAAATTATCCTTGCCCAAAGATTGTTTGCCCTCGGGTAATCCACTTATATCCACAAAAGAAGCATTTTTATATTGATACCAAGATCCCATACAACCAAATGTGTTATTCCATGCCTCCATTATAAATGATCATGAATGGATCCTTCGATACCTGAATCCAAAACAATCCTTTGGTCAATCCTACCCCCAAATGGATTCTCCTAGATCCCAATGCCACCTAAGTCCCAGGACATGTTGGTTATGACACCACCTCCCCTCTATCATCACTTGTGCTTGAGGGACCAATTTGCAATATGCCCTTGGCTAAGAGTATCTCATCAATAGAGTTCCAACTCATAATCTCTCGTAAATCCATCTCGTGGGAAGTATATAATGCATGAATCCCTGCACATGGAATAAATCTACCATGTTGATGTTTCCTAATGCTCAACTCATGTTTCTCCACCCAATCACCCATCATGATCCATTTGTATAACTCTTCCTTGCTATCCCCAATGTATAATGGCAGGTTGGTAGAGCTGCAAGCCTTATCTATGTACTCTTGTAGAGGGCTGCTCTGCAACTCCCAAATGTACTCCTCTTCCTGTCTTGTGAGGGACTTGAGTCATTCCTCAACACTAGACAACTGGGTCATTGATTGAACACATACCCCTATGAGGTCCTCAATTTTTCTATTCTCCTGTAAGACAGTGTCTTAGGCTACCCCAACTCTCTACTTCAACATCATAAGGTCTGTCTTGAAATGCATGATCCTTTCCCAAAATTTCTCTACTAAAAATTCTTGTGCCCTACAGAATATCTCTATATTTGTCTGCACCGGATGCTCCATGACCACAACTTTAACTTGAACCTTTGTTTGACCCTCCAAAAATGGCTTATCCTGCATACTACATTTGTCATGATACCCTACATGATCATGCTCATCATGTCAGTTTATTAATATTGGCTCCTCATTTGGTTCTCCTAGAATGTCTTCTTCCTCACCTTTTTCACATGTGGGGATAGGTTGTCCACCCTCTTTGATTGTAAAACATGGATGTATTGGTGGAATGTTATCTATACTTGATTGTCCATACTCTTTATGGATGTTCTCCTAGATATCTATAGACTCAACTACCTCATCATCAGGAGGAATTCCCTCCTTCCTTTCCCGATTTACTTTGTCAAGTTGATTGATTATCATCGACCTGTCCTATAAGTTTCTCTGAAAAGCATGGTGTTGTTGCTCACCATTTGTACTTGACTGCTTGGATCCTTCATAGGTTCTCTTCTAAAAATCAGTGAAACCAACTATGGATGAATCTTCATGATCTTCCCTTGTTTCCTCTTATCACCTGGACATGAATGGTTAAGGGCCCAAGGTCCCTTGCAGATAAAGCATATTCCTCTCATCCTTAGTTCATTATTGATGCATATTTTGTTCTTGCTTCCTCCATCAATCCTTATCAACTCCTTCGTAGTGAGCACCCTTTTGAGTAACTTTATGTTTTTCTTGACAAACTTCTCGACTAGATCACAGGATCCCTGTGGTCCTTCCTCCAAATGGTCAACAATTTACATCTTAGTATCTGACATATGTGAGCATGGACTTCTACTAATAGAGACACAATGTGTTGCATGCTTGTTTTGACATGGTATGAATGAGCTGATGTAATACTAGTGTAATTGTTATGGAGCAACTAAAAGATCAACTCATCACATTCCAAATTCAGTATGAATGTGGCAAAGTTGAATTCTGCCATGACTGTTAAAATTTATACATCAGTTATAAAAGGTACGAATCATGATGTTATTCAACCCTTTAAGGCCTTCCACTATCAACTACATATCTCCCTCATAAGACCATTATTGTAAGACAATACTTGGGAGTTAAAGCTATGATCTTGCTGAGACAAGAAGTAATTGTGAGCTTGACCTCTTCACAAGGATGCTCCGAGAGTTTGGGTTGTATTAATGAAAGCATAGATGGCTTGAGATTCCAACTGAGTTTCCTCCATTTTGGTTGCCCCACCTCTAAGAGGCATGTGTCTAATTCCTCCAATTTCTGAAGGCCTATGGTCGAATTTGTTCGTTGCAATTAAGATCCAAGTGCGAGGAACTTAGCTCCTCTTACTTGTCCTTCCTTCGCTTCCCATGGGCATTTTTGTTGCATAATGGCATGGACCATTTTTGAGAAAGACTTGCTACTCTATTATAAAGTGGTATTGCTAAGAAAAGGCCCCATGCTTCTTTTATTTTATCTAGAATTTTGTCCAAAATTTTATGAGTGTTTTCTAGGGAAAGTCCCATCTCCCATCATACCAAAGCATGAATACACTAATTCTTCAATGGATTTCGCCCCAAGGTAAGGTAAATACAAACTTGATTGGTAATAGTAAGATGATTGTACCACCTCCTTCCTTCCCTATTCCCCCCTTTTTTTTTAACACAAAATCTCCTTTCTATCGTCATACTCCAAAATTTGACAGACCCCTTGTCAAATGCTAAAACCAATCAAAAATTTTAAAACTATAAACATGGTTTAGCCCATAACTCGCCATCTTTCATGCTTCCACATTGAGATTTTTGAGCGGAAAATCTATCTAGATGGAAAGTGAATCAATTTTCAGGTAAAGACTTAGATCTTCATATGCTAATCAAGAGTCTGTGGACCCAATAATTATGCCACTGCGAGTGATAAATGGATCATGTGCGACATTGAATTTGATGTTAGAGGTTTCAAATGTATAGGCATAAGACTATTTTCTAAAATGATAAACCTCTACACCAATCCAACCACATAATGCAACATACTATATAAGGAAAAAATACATAGCATTACTTTATTTAATTATGGTGACCCACCACGAAATATTTTGATGAAATATAAGTTACTCAATTATGCAAAAACACAGTGTCTTTGCCTTTATGACTAATGTGTGAGTGATCTTGATGTAGCGAGATCAATTTATCTAATGTAACAAAACAAATACGTTGGCATGCACCTGAAGAGGACCATGGTTGGCTCCTTAACTGATGCTACGGTAAAAATAATCTTATCTCTACTATTAAGAGTGATGACAACTTTGGCTCCTATAATGAATCGATGGTCATTGCTAGAATCAAAGCCTATGAAACTTGCTCGACTCCTTCCTCTGCTTAGAGGGTTGTGGTGATAGTGCAACGCCCAAGCTATGTCCACTTCCTTTCTACTGGAATAGATATGGGGATGCTCAACTCCTTTCTCTACTCAGACAGTTGTTGTGATAGTGTTTTGGCAATGCAACCAATGCTCAGGCTATATCAACTAATCAGCATGAAACACTCATACTCCCTTTTGCCTTCCATTGAAACGAATCAGAGGCTGAAACCAATCGAACACTCTACTCATCAGATGGCTCGGTGTTCATTTTAACACACAAAATTACCCTCCTCGTGATCTTGACTACTACTGAGAAACATCACTCTTCAGATCAGCAATGTGACTGTTTGGTTATGACTACCTCAAATTCCCTTCTGTCACTCGTATAGTCCCATGTGATTGATTCGATGGGTCTAGGCAATTTTCGGCCGACCTCCTTACTCTAGTGATTTGAATACTCCCTTTCGTGGTGAGGTTACTCGCGGAAGGTGAAACGGTGGATCAGACCATTATTGACCTGATCCACGGCTCAGTAATGTCGGTAGAGTGTTTTGATGCAATCCATGACTATGGCTATTGGTTCTATCCTCAATGGCCCTCAGATTCACTTGGTAAAGAAAAAATATTCCGCCCTTTCTCCCTGTTTAACTTGGTCCCCTTTGATAAAAGTGTTATCACCAAAAATTGATCATCTAGCCTAATTTACTAGATGGATCAAAGTACACCATGTAAAGTCAATTTTACCATAGCAAAATTGCTTTCATTGTGAGAAATTACTTAATAAACCACCTTTGTTAAGTAATTTATAATTAAACCCACGAAGAATAATTAAATAAATCACTATTTATTTTATTTTCTTCTAGGAATAATTAATTAAACCATTGTTCAATTATTATTCCTTGTCATATTTGACCCAATTATGAAAAATCAAAAGATAAATTATTAATTATCTTATTTTTCTCTAGGAATAATTAATTAATCACTAATTAATTATTATTCCTTGTCAAATTTGACTAAATCCCTTAGGAATAATTATGTAAATCATTATTTATTTATTATTCCTTAACCAATTTCTTGACATGATAAATACATCATTTATTTAATTATTATTTCTAAATAAAAGTTTAAATACGTTTTCCCTCCTAACCAAATATAATAAAATATTCCAAGTGGTTATTCCAAGAATGGGGTTAATAATATTTTATTATTGCTCATTATTCGAGGATAACTCAATATTTTGATATAAATAGAGGGGTTTTCCATTCATTATTCGCTTTCGTTTATGTTCGTTGTTGCACTCATTGTTGTAATTCTTATTATTTTCATTGTCGCACACCATTTCTTTGCCATTTGAGTTCCCATTAAGCTCAAACATTTTATTTGTTGGGTCTTCACATTATAGAGGAGAGAGACTCTACACAAGTTGAAGACGTTTTAGGATAGACAAGAACCCATCCCATAGAGGGGGACTGGTAAAATTTATTTATTCCCTTCATAGGTGTTATAATAAAATATATTCTTTGTATATCTGGTTTCCATTGGATGATTGGAGTTATTACTATTTCTTTTTGTTGTTTAACTATGATTGTGTCATAGGTCAGGACTTTGCTAGGTTTTGTTTCTATCATTTGATACAAATATACAATGTTTAGTAGCCATTTTTACTGTTCAAACTATTTTTCGTCCACAGTCTTAAGTGGGTTGTTTTCGTACATGTTTGAGATGAAAACACTACAACAAAATTGGCAACTCCATTCATTTTTTACTTTAGATCTAGAAACTTGGGTGACCTTCAGTTTTCGGGTTAGGGTTTCTTATTTGTTCAGACTCTTAATGTTATTTACTAGCTTTCTAACCCTAGATATGTCAAATTTCTAACTTCTACAAGTTTTCTGGCGTTTTCCGCAGGTCACAGGAATGACCTGCAATAGAGATGGTAGTTTTTCTTGAGATTTTCCGACTAGAAATCAAGGATCAGAAATCACACTTTTAACCCAAAAAGTGTGATCATGAGCCTAGAGTGCATATTTCACCCCAAAAACTGTGATCCCCCCTAAAAATAGGTTAGTACCTACGATTTTAGGGTTTCCAGCTTTTTATCAGATCTGTTTCTGGGTTTTGTCAAGAGCTATGTGTTGGGTTCTTTGACCTCTGTCTCATCTTGCTGAGGCCTTGATCTACTTTGATTTACTCATCAAAGTGGAATTTATCCTCTTAGGGCTTCTAGTATGCTTCCACCTTTATAGGAGGAGTTTAGCTAATTAAGAAGTCTGAGTTTCTCCAGCGCTTTCAGTGATATGTTCCAGATCTGTACCCTTTTCTTTCAGATCTCCAAAGATAGGTTGTTTCCATCCATGGTTTCATATTAAACCTTGTTTGGTCATTGGCCTTAGCGTCCCATCGGTTGTTGCACCACTTTCTAGTAGCCTAGTGTCATTTCATCCCAGTCACACCGACACTTATATCCCTTGAACTTTTTAGTGTGTTTTTAGTCAATTTCACCGCCAACTAGCACAGTGTTTGCAAATTTAGTTTGGGTGGGGTTTAGCTAATGGTTTTGTTGTTCATTTACTATTGTTAATTTTAGTTTATTTTCAACAATCTTTTTTCTTTTTTAAAAACATGATCTGGGCTTAATCAATAAATATACTTGCACACACAAGCACACCTTAAGTGAAGGGCGGTTGGTTTACAACCACAAGCCAAGACTGAAGATAATAAATTTATCTCCCCTCATCGAGACAAAGTCATATTGTTGATCTCCCTTCACCAATTTCATGTCACATGTGTCCTACCACCATTGCGCCACTAAGGCATTTGTCACAGAGTCTCTTATAGCTTCATCCCCATTTTCCACTCGGGCATATTACTCCTCCCCACTGGGTTCGAGTTCATAGCCCTCTGAGTCCCGATACTGACTCTTCTCTTGGTTCATATGATTCCAAGCCTCCTTCACCACATATTTTCACCATGTTTGGACCCACAGTTGGTGTAGGAACCCAACCTATTGTTGGCTCCAGTTCTACCCTAGTGATCACATCTAGAGGAGCAATCTCACAAACAATTCAGAAAACTCCCACACTCCATTTTATGGTTGGCTTAAGTCTCCTGGATTTGAGCTAGTTGATAAGCGACCCAATACACCATGATGCTGGTTGGCATGCTATAACGACTAAGCTTCCCTAAATATCCTAAAGTTTGAGGGTAATTCTGGAGAGGATCCTACCGATCATGTTCGCTCCTTCCACATGTGGTGTTCATCCAACTCCATTACCAATGACTTCATTAGTTTTTAGCTGTTCCAACACGCTCACTAGAGACACTAAAAAATGGTATGTAGACTAGCCTGCCACATTTCATTCCATTCTCATGACACTTGCTAAATTGTTCCTCTCATATTTCTAGCTACCTCTCCAATATGACATTGGTAAAAAGATATTGACCTCATTTTGTCAGTCCTCTGCCTCTTGCCTTTCCGACCATGTTCAAGAGTGGCGTAGAAGGAGGAGTACATATCATGCCCCGCAATTTGAAAACCATGTCTATCTAGATTGGTTTCTCAGGAGCCTTTTAGCACCCATTGGAAAAGATGTTGCGTCCCATTTTCCTCAAACTGAGGAAGAAGCTCTCCAAAATTGCTATGAGATATGACCTGATTTATGTGCAATCCGATTTTGTCTATACTGTCATTCCAAACCTTCCTCGTCTTGGAGGTTCCAATGCATGGGAGGAATCTCATGTTGTCGTCGGTATCATTGGAATCCTTTCACATCCTTCCCCATATACTCGGCAAAGTTATGGCCATCCACAAAGGGGCACCAGTTCCTCCAACACTTATGCCCCTCCTGCTAGAAACATGTTTTTAGGGCCCCAACCTATCTACCTAACCATTGCTCCTCCTTATGAACAATCGAGCACTCCAGCCCCTTGGTGGGCTCCAGTATTGCAGCAATAACACTGCAACTCCTGGGACTCCCTTCTTTACTTTTATCAACCCGGTAGTTCGTAACAAACTTGGAAGCGACGGTGTTGTATGCACAAGTACTAGCTCTTGCCACAGCTGTCACTTGGTCAGCTGGTACAAGTCCGCTAGGGGATTAAGCCAACTTCTATGGGCTCTTAGAAGAAGATTTTTAACTGATAGATGGAAGCTAACTCAAAAGAAACTGATCTACTTGCATAAAGAAACTAAAAGCCAAAAAGTAGCAAAAACCCTAGCAAACCCTAATGTTACCAGCTAGTCCTACTGATGCAAAGGAGAAGATGCGAACTATTGAAAAAGATGCCATTACTCCTACAAAGGTAAAATGCACATGCCTATGCTGTCCCTATCTGAAGAACACATCTTTTTGTATTTTTGAATAATTTATTTGAGTTATCATGCAGATGCTTTTGAATGGCTTTTTATTGTGCAAGGGCGAATCAAGGAGGAAAAAGGCTTGGAAAAGGTTGGGAAGGTTCGGCAGGGGTTTAAGGAGTCCCTAACACCCTTCCGGAGAGTCTCACAAAGTTTGGCTACCAAGAAACCTCATTTGTGAGCTTCTATAGGAAGTCTGCAGGGGGTTCTACAGGATGTTTCAGGAATTTCTACAGGATGTTCTAAGGTTGGATTTTGGATGATGGATGAGTGAAAGAGGATGCATGAATGGATAGGGAGGTAGGGTAGGGGTCTGAAATGACTCAGTTACCGAGGGGTGAAGTGATGAGAGGGTGTGGGAAGCTAACTTGTCTCAAAGAAGGCTGAGGCAATGGAAGAGCAAGAAGGTAGGGTTACGTGGGCAGAAAAGTACTTGTGAGACGAGGGACCTAACTTGGAGATGGAGTAGTTGGCCTGGACAAAGATTAGATGGATGAGAGAGTGATGGAGATGCACCGCGCGGTGTAAACTTAACCAAATCAACCACGTCCTGCACACAATCAAAATATTAACCAGTCTATCATAACTATCAACGAAACCAATGAACAGCAGCGTTATTTGTAAAGATAAACATGTACAGCACTTAAGCAAAGAAACATTCCAAAAGATCTGAACGCATGACTAACTCATACAAATGAAAACATTGCACCAAAGATTGCATGGGTAAGCAAACTAGTGTTTTTGTTGGGCAGCACTGTCTGCAATTCCAGCCCCTAGAAAGAGGTGGAAATGAGAGTGCAGGCAACACTTTTCTGAATCTTTTATCAATTCTTATCTCGTTAATCTATTCTAGACATCTGAAGCAACTCTATTCTTCAACAATGACCTACTTAACCACACAACGAAATCTAGCTCAACAAACTACGTTTCAAATGCATACAAGGAAAATCATAATGCTGAAAGGAAATATATCAATACAAAGAAGGAGGCCCTAGGCTCTCAGGTTGGGCCCAACCCCGAGAGCTATGGCTCCTCAAAAAAAACTCAGAGCTGATATCAAATCTGATGGCTCCCCATTAAAAAATAATAATCATAAGTCAAGGGTCATGCCAATAATGGCTACAAAAGAACAAAATAGAGCTAGCATCTTGTAGTGCAGAATGTGCGAAAGTTTTTCCAAAAATCTCTCTTGAAGGCTAAAGCCTTGACATTTATACACCACGAGGCCCTAGCTGGCCTCCTAAATCTATGGGACTTGGCTGACCAAACAGGGAGTGAACAGCTGCTTCCACAAAATCTGTTTGGTTGCCTTCGAGATCTGGTTTTGGTGGCCTTTGGAGCTCGGAGTTGGGGGTGAAGATCCCGAGGGAGGCTATTTAATGCCATAGACAACCCCCCTACGAATCCTCAACCCAAGCTTGGCTGTCTCCTAGCCCTTGTCTACTCGGTTTTGCTCCAACATGTGTCAAAAAATCCTGAAATGAGCACGTGTTAGCCACCTAGGAATAGTGACTACCCTTATTCATACAAATGACATAAACATACTAAAAAACGATGCAGAAGTTATGAAAAATGAAGGATTGAGCAAGGGTAGTTAGGCCAAATAAGCCCAATATGTTACCAAATTTAGGGCTCATCATCACCCCCCTACTAAAATGATTGCTCATCCCTGAGCAACTAATCCAGCTCCTCGTCCTTCATTGCTTTCACCGCCACTCTCACATCCCAGGCTTCTAAAGTAGTGTCCTCCTCACTGTCATGGAACCCAGCCTTCCTTTCCACCTCTTCCCACTGCTTATGCTCTTCTTTCTCTATGCTGCCTTCCATCAATCCCAAAAGCAAAGGTGGGCTTAGCTTGAGGCCAATCCAGCTAGCTTGGAGGTTCTGTATGGACTTCTTGTAGAGGGGCACCCATACTAGAGCTTCCCTCATTTGAGTTGGAGTGTGATATTCCCTGATTTTGAGGCTGTGGGACAATGTGTTCCACCGACGGGTGCAATCATCAACACAATTGTCCCCTAATAATCACTCCATATCCTTGAAATGTGCTATGGCCTGAGCCTGCTGGTCCATGTATTTTAATAAAGCCTGAGAGTCGGTTGCTAAGTGTCGGTGGGCTGATATCAATGCAGTGGGGTCCCCTGGCTCTGCTCTAATCAGCAGTGGTTCATGTAACTCTCGGTACATGACCTCTTTGACCTCTGCTGCTCTCTTTTCTTCATGGTTCAACCATGAGGTAAATGCCATCAACTGCATATCTCCCACGACTGCGTTGGGATCCCATGAAGTTACATTAGGAAGGGCAAAATTATGGAGGTAGAACTCCGATAGCTTGGCCTTGTCCTCTGTTGAACTACTATTGCATAAATCTGTGAACTGCTGGGGGTCTTAGATTTGGGAGATACCCCTATGTGCCAATGCATTAATTTTGAATTGCAGCCACTGGTCCTGTAGGTATAGGCCATAAGATTTGGCCTGTTGTCTACATTGTAGAGCATCCATGGCCCAACTGGCCATGCAGGCCAGTTGTGTCTCTTTTTGTTGTAACTGCTGTTTGAGAGCTTGTATCTCAATTTGTGCTTGAAATTCCCTTTCCTGTAGATGTTGGTTTAGCTCCCCAAGACCAACTTGCATTCCTTCTTTGCCTTTAGGTTCTGCTGTAGTGTCCTCTGATGTTGTGCCCCTTTCTTTCCTCTGTTCCTGTAGCTGCAGTTTGAGTTTCTCATTCTCTTCCTGTAGAAATACCCGCTGGCAGTTTCCCATGTGTTTTGCCATAGCTAATTCTCTTCTTGCCTCCTTGAGTTGTTCCTCCAAGGGGCCTATATCTGCTACTCCTTTAGATTTAGCTATCCTCATCCATGTGTGGATTCTCACTCTTTCTTCCTCCAACGCAAAGAAAAGTGGCACCGTGAATTTTTGTGGTATAATTTTTCCAGCCTCCAAAATGTTATAATAAGAGCTCAAGCTTGGCTAGGGACTAGGTTCCGGAATATGCTCTACCTCTTCTTCCCTCCGTGGCTCTACCCCTTCTTCCCTTGGTGGTGATATCGCTGCCTCTCCCTCCATTCTTTCGGTCTCCTTGAGCCTGGCCAATGTTTCCTATAGAACAGCCTCAGCATCCTGTAGAGGGGTTTTTGAAGCTAACCTTTCCATTCTCTCCTTCTAAGCAGTTGTCTTCAGGCTCCCCCGCTCATAAGTGACTGATATTTTTGAGGGGGACCTCTCCCTTGGTGAGGTAGGGGTGTCTTCTATGGTAATTGGGTCGCTGGATGGAGGTTGGGGCCTGCCTGTTTTGATTCTTACACTTCTCCTTGCTTTGAAATACAGAGGTGTCTCCCTCTTTCATTTTTCCTTTGGCTTGGGAGGGGTACTTAGGGTGGCCAGCACAGCTGCTGCCTCCCTAGCAAGGATTTCGGCCGTCTTCCCCTTCTGTCTTCCTCTCTCAGGGCTTCCTGTAGAAAGCCCTGTAGCGGCTAATTTCTGGCTTCCTGTAGAAGTCGTTTTTAATTTTCCTGTAGACACAGATGGCACCGTTTTAGCCTACTTGACTGAGGGTGCTTTGTCTTTTGACTTTGTTGAGGCTGCCTTAGAGGTGCCTTCACTGACGTGGACTTGTTCAGTCCTTTCCACCCTACTCTGTAATATTTTCTCCCTGGGTGTTACTGTGGGTTTGTCATTCTCTGTTTTGGCAGCCTGGTGTTTCTCTTGTTTCCCCTTGTGCTCTTTCTTTAGTGCTTTGGCCATGGTTTCTTGGCCCTTTCCTTTCTTTTCTGTTTGAATTGGTTTCTTCTCCTCGCTGCTGGAGGAGGTGAGCTCCTCAGCCAAAATTCGGATGTCATCATCCTTAGTCAAATTTCGAAAGGCTTCCTAGGAGAGAGGGACGGTGTACGTGTGGAGTGCATCCTCCACGAGGAGCTTAATGAGCCCATGATGGGCTACCTGGTCTGGCGTTCCCTCTCTTAATTTGGTGGCACATTCAATCATGGATTGTAGGAGGAAGTAAGGAATGCTCAACTTGTTGTCTGAGGGTAGGTCCATTTGGTGCCTAAGTTCTGTGAGCAGCCGGAAATGGTATCCATACACGATGCTGAATCGCCCCTCGCACGTGATATACTTCATAATTTGGAGGCTGACCTCACTCCAGAGCGGCTGTAGGCTAGCTCTTCGAACTCCGTTCTTGTCCTCTGAGAATTGCTCCTCCGGTAGAAAGAACTCCTTCTTAGCCTTCTGGCCCAGTTTTCTCTCCTCCTTATCCCAAGGTACCCCCATCGGGAGATCAGTGACCCTGCTAATGAACTGTGGGGTGAGTCTGAGGGTCAAACCTCTGAAATTGACAACGGCCAACGTTTTTGACTTTGGCTGCAAAGCTCGCAGGAATTCTTCTGCAACCTCGTCATCGTAACCTTGAAGTTTGTCACAGAATGACATCCACCGGGCATGAGAGAACAGTTCTACCACCTCAGGGGTTTCCGGTAGCTTCTTTGAGTCTGTAGGCTCTTTCCTAATGAACCCACCCAGCATGGTAAAAGCTTGCTGTGTTGGTCTAAGTTGGCTGGCACGTATAAAAAGATGGACCTTAGGGATTTCCTTAGACAGAGCGCAGAGTTACGCCTCTATCATGCACACAGTTGATAAATTCACGACTGTCTACAGGTGAGCCTTGACAGTGGCTCAATCATGAACCAAACCCTGTAGAAAACCCAGCATACACACTACGACGACAATTCTCAAGCAGAAGTAAGATGATGCTTGCAAATTCATGCACAGACTGTAATTCTACCCTTTTAAGACGTCGACTTCACCACCCTTCGAACCAATTACATGGGAGGACTATGTTCAGGCTTACCTCGTTCCAAACATGCCACCTTTGACGTGAACAGTTTAATTTCCTCCGTAGCGTTGAGCTTCCTGTAGCGCAGCTTCCTATAGACGTCGTGCACGGGTTCTAGAAAGCGCTTCAGTGGTTCTGGGCCTTCTGTGCAATCACTGGATGTTTGAACAGGTCGAGGACTCGAAGTAACAGCCTTCAGGAAATTTCGGATGCGTACTCGACTGCAAAGTGGTTGAGGATAAATGAGTGGAGTGCCATACGCGATCCAACCGGTGGATTTGAATCCCTGCGGGATTCGTGGTGCGGGGGTGAGCTGTCCCTGCCGGCCCGTTGGACGACGTCACCTGCTATCATTCTACTGTAAGTTTGCCTGACCGCCGAATCATTCCCTGCATATCTACCGCCGCCATTTCTATTAGATCGTCGCTTCTCTCCGACTGGACGCTTCCCACGTGTCCATTTCCTGTCTTGTTTGACACAACCAATGCTTTTCGGATCGGACGAGACCGTCAGACTGGTTGTGGTGCCCAGTTGAATGGCTACCCGACTTGCTCAACCCATTCATTTTCATATTCACACACATTTTAGAGCATTTTTCATGTAATTTGATGAAACAGGGTGAGGCACTTACCCGTGCGGCCGCGACGTTATTTTCATGCTTCAGAACGAGGGTGACGGATCCACTTGCTGCCGCTTCACGCACAGGCACGGGAGCTCCTTCTTACTGACTGCTGCTGGTTACGAGACTGGTTGCCTAGCTGCGGATGGTGCATGTGCCAGCTTTATGGGTTGCAGGTTCCTTCATGGTGTATGCTCTAGCTGGATCAACTGCTACAGGATTCCTGTAGGATATCCTGTAGCCGTTTCTCCTTCTAGGGTGCATGCTGAAACGGTGGAATCACGGTCACGGTTGTAGGGTCCTCGGATTTCCTTGATAAGTAGCTCATTGGGCCTCTGCATGCTTTATTCCATTTGAGAATTGTTTCTTCTGAGAATCCAACGTTCTGGTTTGACTGTGCAGGTATTTCCATTGTATGGCAGCAGGGGTGGTAGAAGGAGGTGACAGTAGTGGGTGATGGAGAAAAACATTGGTTGCATGCCTCCTGATTGGATTTTGGGCTTCACATTCTTCTACACAGTCGGTCGTGGGTCGTCCAAAGATTCTACACGAAGTTTCCTGTAGAAATACAGAACTTCCTGTAGAAAGTCCTGTAGCTTCCTGTAGAAGGCTAAACTGTGACCAAATCGTGCCTAGACCTTGGAAGAGATGAGTGTTTCTGGCGGGAGTGCTAGTGAAGTCACCTGGTAGCGTGGTAGGGACCCTTGTCCTTGAGTTGAGAGACCTCCTTTTCTGTATGGAATACCTGCAATCTTGAGCCTGTTTTCCTGTTTCTGCCTCCTTCTTTTCTGTTTTCTTTTCCTTTCTTTGTTTTTTTTCTCCCTTTTTTTTTTTTTTTTTTTTTTGGGAGACAGCAGGGGCGCCTCAGTGAGGTTTTCACCCCTACCATCTTCCTTAAGTGCCTCAGAGAGGTTTTCACCCAAGGGTCTTTTTTTATTCAAAAATTTTCAGAGAGACAGCAGGGGCGCCTCAATGAGGTTTTCACCCCTACCATCTGCCTTGGGAGCCTCAGAAAGGTTTTCAACCAAGGATCTTTATTTTTTATTTTTATTTTTATTTATTTTTTTATGCTCAGGGTATGCCCAAAACAGAGGCAGAACCCTTCTCTATAACCAGCACTGATTTTTCCACAGTTTTGATGAATTCTTGCCTCGAAAGAGGTTTCCTGTAGATCTTTAGTCGATGCCCATTGATGAGCAGGGGATGGCTTCCTCATCAATGGTCCGAATAAGAACAGACACATTGTCATTACACTTCTCCACTGCATATGGTCCCAACCATCTTGTTCTCAGCTTCCCCTTAAAATCCTTATGTCTGGAATTGTACAACAGCGCCCAATCTCCCGGCTGGAATTGCTTGTCATTGAGGTTCCGGTCATGCCATACCTTCCTCTGAAGTTGAACCACTTCTGAGTGGAGAAGGGCCTGCATTCGGTGCTCGTCTAACCCATTTAGCTACAATAACCTTTCTTCCTGGGCATGGCTGAGATCTAGGTCCAGCTGAGCTGCCATCCTTAATGTGTTGTATTCGAACTAAATTGACAGCAAAGCTCTCTTCCCATAGACCAGCTCATAAGGTGTGAAGCCGGTTGTGGTCTTCCAAGTGGTGTTGTAAGCCCAAGTGGCCTCAACCAGGCGATCTGCCCAATCGTTTCTACTGCTACTCACCACCTTAGTCAAGATCCCTTCTAATGCTCTATTGGTGACTTCCACCTACCCATTTGCTTGAGGATGATAGGGGGTGGAATTCCTATGCTTGATCTTGTGATGAGCGAGTAGGTCTTCAATTAAGTTGGAGGTGAAATAGCTTCCTTGATCGGTGACTAGCTCTCTTGGGTAGCCAAATTTGTAGAAGATGTTTTCTCTTAAAAACTCAGCCACCTTTTCTTCTGTCGCTCCTTTGATTGCCTTGGTTTCTGCCCACTTTGTCAGATAGTCTGTGCACACAATGATGTAAGACCTTTGCCTTGAAGTAGGATTGATAGGACCCACAAAATCCATACCCCACTTCTCAAATGGCTCAAGAGTCACTTGAGGTTGGAGAGGCATTTCGTCCCTTGGTGTCGGTTTCCCCATCCTTTGGCATCGGTCACATTGGCTGATATATCTTCTAACATCTTGATGAAGCGTGGGCCAATAGTAGCCTGTCTGTAGAATTTTTAAGGCAGTCCTCTTGGCTGCAAAATGTCCTCCACAAGGCTCGTCATGACAGGTTAGGAGGATGTCAAAGACTTCCTCCTCCCTTACACAACGCCTTAAGATATGATCGAGGCCAAGCTTGAACAGGTTGCCCCTGATCCAAGTGAATGAGGCACTCTTCCTTACGATTCTGCTCTTCTCTTTTGAGGATAGGTGCGGAGGGAACTTTGCTGAGACAAGGTAGTTTTCTATATCAGCAAACCATGGAGAGAGTACTGAGATAGCAAACAGATGTTCATCTGGCATCTGGTCATCCACTGTTCCATCCTCACCTGCAGGTAAACCTAATCTAGACAAGAAGTCAGCAACAACATTTTCTTTACCTGGTTTGTCAACGATAGTCAAATCAAACTACTGCAACAAAAGTAACCATCTAATAATACAAGCATTCACATCTGGTTTATTCATTAAATATATAATTGCAGCATGATCAGTATGTACAAATGTTTGATAGCCAGTGATGTAGTGTCGGAACTTGTTCAGGGCATGGACCACGGCCAAGAATTCTTTCTCGGTTACAGTATAATTCAGTTCTGCCTTGGATAAGTTTTTGCTGACAAAGTATATGGCGTATGGAAGTTTTTGTTCAACTTGTCCTAAGGCTGCCCCTATGGCTTTGTTCGAGGCATCAGTGTGGATGTGGAAAGGTAGGGCCCAATTTGGACCTCTAAAGATTGGGGCAGACACCAACTTATCCTTTAATTCATGCAGAGCCCTCTGACAATCGTCAGTCCATTTAAACTCAACATCTTTTACTAAGAGGCCAAACAATGGCGAGGCTAGCTTGCTGAAGTCTTTAATGAATCTTCTATAATATCTTGCCAAGCCTAAGAAACTTCGAACATCTCTTACCTTCTGAGGGGGTGGAACCTTTTTGACGAGAGCAATTTTGTTAGGATCCACCTGTAACCCTTGGCGAGAAATGGTATGTCCTAGCACGGTCCCTTCAGTCATCAAGAATTCACATTTTTCAGGACTAAGGGACAGGTTCATCTCAATGCACTTGGTTAGGACTTTTCCCAAATTGGACAATGCTTCCTGGAAGTTGGACCCATAAGTGTCACGCGGAATCTGTCAAGGGTGCGGACACGACTGACCTTCCTAGAAGTCTAAGACATTCTAATGACAAACAAGACAAAAAGGAGTGATCTTTCTCTAAATACACCTTTTATAACATGAAAACTACAAGTGTTTAGGCTTACCTTATTCCAAAACGCTGTTGTTGAAGTCCGTTCTTGACGATCCGGATGAGCTCCTCCTTCAAGTCAATTCCTGCAACCACAAACAATCAAACAATTACCAAGCACTTGCATTTCATATAATAAAACATATATCCAACATGCAGACCAAGGAACACATGAAATAACTCATTAACATAAGCTATTGAGAAAAATAAACCAGTTTGTATTAATAACGAAACAAAGAAACTCTTACAACCTGGCCTTGGTGTTGTGCAAGTTCCTCCCAGGGTCCATCAAGGGTTTTCCTCTACTTTGACAAAGCTCACCCTCTCCCAAGTAGAATCAAGTGAAGACAATCTCTCCTCACAAAGGCTCTAATGGAAGACCTAAATCCTGCAGCATTTACCCAAAGAAAATGTATAGCTCCAACCTCTCCTCCTTCTGGCTCAATGCCTTTATTTATAGTGCTGTAAAGAGGTTATTCTGGTCCACCATCAATGGGATCATCCCCCTCTTTGGGTGGGATACCTCCCTTATTGATGGGATAAGCTTCCCCTTAATAGAGATACATGAACCAACTGGAGGCGCATCCATTTCATCAAACCGACCTCTAGAATGTTCTAGAAGTAACCACAAGTAACTTTTTCAAGATAAAACTCGTGCATTTTGTCTTTTACAGAGGGACGCACCTATCCCTTTACATACAGAGCGTCCATGGACGCAGTTTTTGTGAACAAGGTCCGCGTCCCCGCAGGTAAGACTAGAGAGAACCTGCGACCCCAGAGATAAACATGATTTTTACAAGACTTTCTCTCTTTTTGAGTTTGAGATGGATAACAGAGGCATGAGACTTGCCTAAGAGGGTAGCATGACTGTTGATTTGAGCCATACTAACTGTAAGTAGTCAAGGTGACATTTTTTAGTGTAACAGATTGCCCCCTAAAGTGCGAAGCCTGAAATAGAATAGGGTTTTGTAATTCTAGGAAGGGTGAAGCGCTTTATCATTTCAAGGATTGCCTTGTGGATGGCCTGATTGGAACCTGCAATTTTCAACACAAAATACATGGATAAGATTATATCATCACTGAGGTAGGCATTCCCATACTCAGATTCAAAACTTTAACTAATGGACTAACTACTCTGATACAGGAATGATCTTGCAGTACATCATTTTTATAGACTTTTGTAGACACAGTATGGACGCAGCCATCTATTTATGATGAGCCTACATAGATAATGAATACAAAACTCCTCGCAGCCTGGATGGTAGAAACTAGATCCAGGGTCTTCACTTCTACTTCTCGAATTGGTACGATTCTAGCCATGTGATTAAATGATTCGATGTCGAACATGGTAGAAACCACTTGATTACCAGTCAATGATGTAAACTGTTAACAAGTGTGAGAGAAACCACCAGTAATGTCAATGGTCCTCAAAGTACCAAGCACAACTCGTGAAATGTGAATAGATGTTTTGATGTCGAACACTTCACGGAATCCTCTGATCGAAAGTCAATGATGTAAACTGACGTCAAAGGCGAGAAACCTGCCATTGATGCATGCAGACTTCAAGGTACTGTCGATTCCTAAGTCATCTTTCTAGATAATGTGTCGATTTCGATAGAAAGCAACCCGTTGCAGGCAAGCCCGCAACATGAAATCATTGTTCAAGTTGAAGAAATGTTGCTGTAAGGACTGACTCAGGGATGGTCAAATGGATGACAAGTATTTTGCAGATGAAAGTTGTCGCTTGCAGACCTCTTGAACACATAACGACACAACAGATGGCTTGGTGACGAATAACTCAAAGTTAATCCCCGAAACCCGGTTAAAGACTTTCAAAGTGACTTGGTCAACTGTGAGGTAAAAGATTTCCCAACCCAGGTGAATAAAAAGTGTCGTGTTCAAGAGCGGTAATAAAGTTTCTTCTGAGACAAAAGGTGACAAATAGGTTCATTCTTCTCTTTTTTCCCCCACCATTTCTGGCAAGTACCTCTTTATTTTTAACAAGCTTGAGGAGGATAACATATGCTTGATTGTAAGCTCATCCTTCGGATGAGTCCAACCTAGTTTAAATTCGAACCCTAGGAAGGAGTGGTTCGTTCCTGTTTGTAATTGAACAGGTCCTCTACTGTAAAAATTTAACGAGCCCAGTATAGGAGAAACTCGGCGTTTTTCATTTTTGGAGAGTCTGAAAAAACTAAAGAAGACTCCACGTTGAACTTTTTCGTATATTTGTGTCCCTCAAGCCCGAAAAAGTATAAAATAATACCTGGGGGAACCGCTTGATCTTGCGACCAAGGAGTACTTTCATATTAGTGTCGTTAATCTGAAAAGTAAAAAGCGATCAAGGACACGTCGTTTTATTTCCTTATCGAGTTTGAAACGACAAAAACCCGGCAATCTTTTCCTGATTTTGCGGTCAGAAAAGAGCTAAAAGGGGACCGTCTTTTAATTCCGTTTTAACGAGTGAAAAAGAAACACTCGGCGATCTTTTCATTTTTTAGGAGTCAGAAAAGGGCTTAAAAGATGACTCTGAAATTTTGTTTGTGAAAAATTACAATTTCCCTCGAAATCCCTTTGTCCTGCACAAAAGCGACACATTACTCATACCTGTTTAAAATAGGCAAAAATACATTCAAAAATATCTTTTCATGGTAAAAAATGAACTAATTCATCCAAAAAACCTATAAAAAGACCTTTTACCATGTCATTTTTACCGTTTCACTGTTGAGGTTGAAAAAAGGGCTTTTGACAAGAAAACTTCCCGTGGTCGCTGCGGAAAATCTGACCGTTGGAATCGAACGCCGTCTCATCCAGGTATTTTACACATCCTACTCTGCATTTCTATCCGTTTAGAATCAATTTTTAGGTTTTAGTTTTATTTTTTGGGGGGGTTTTGGTTTTGGAATGCGCCTCTCGGCGGACGCAGGTGCCCTTTGGGTGACCTGCGTCCCCCGACTTTTTCTCTTACGGGAAAACGGTCGGAAGACGCAGCCTGCCTTCAGGCCAGCTGCGTCCGGGCGCCCTGTGCATCAAAGCCGGGGTGCGTCCTCCGAGAAACGCGCATTTCAAAACCCCAACTCTCTCAAAAAACCACCAAAAATTCCCAAATTAATTTCTAATGCTATTTTTTGATATGCAGGCACTAATCATGTTAGACTGGAGAGAAAGAGAGCACGTAGAGGAAGATGAAGTTGCAATAAATCATCAACCTTCTCTGGATGTCCTAAGAGCATGCGGATTGTACAAATATTGGACCATACCGGGCATGAGGGGCCAGGTAAGATTCTTGGAATGGCTGGTTGAGCGATGGAACGTACAGGAACAATGCTTTTACATAGGAGGGCACCAGCTCGAGATAGAGCCCTCGGATGTATACTTTCTCACTGGCTTGCCAAATAGAGGTGAGCAACTCAACCTTGCGGGGACTAGGCCGGGTGGCCAATCCCTTGATAGTCTCCGCGAGACTTGGTGCATACCTGGAGCTCACCATTCAAAAGGCATAGAGATAAAACACATCACTCTGCCGGAACTCAAAGTCATAGCGTTCACGGTTACCAGAATTTGCGGCGCGGCCGCTTTACACATTGCTTCCGGATCCCAAATGCGGATGGCAATTGACTGTTACCAAGGCACCATTTTCAACTGGTGTGAAGCTGTGTCGGCTCATATGAAGAGCCAACTGACCAAGGCAAGGAACGGACGACTAAAGACTTTTGGATATGGGCCTATAGTCGTGAGCTTTGCCTTGGAGAGAATTCCAATGCTGATCCCTCAGCAACTCACTGTTGATATCTTGGGTCCTCAGCAGCCAAAGCTGATACGATGGGTTGCGGTAATGGCCCGGCATCCTGACGAGGGTGCGACAGTAGTTCGATTCTCAGATAGTTATTTTGACTGGTTAGAGGTCCAGCTTTTTGTGATACAGGATTTTCCGTATGCCGGAACAGATTTCAGAGGTGATCCGGACATGGTTCTTCCACAGGGAGAACAATGGGACGACAGAGGTACTTTTTATTTTCACAAGTTTTCTAGTTATGTATTTTTTTGTATTTTTTATATATATCGTCTCAAAACTAATAGTAAATCTTTCAAAATGCAGATGTTGGCCCACAGCGTCCAGCCAACCTCCGGCCTTATGATAGACTACATCCAGCTGCACCGGCACCGGCCCCACAGGATGCGACAGCAGAAGTACTAGCCGATTTGGAGCATGATCTAGAGCGTCTCACGGCAGATATACCTGAGACTACTATGGATGATATTCCAATGAGGCTTCAGCGCTTCGTGGTCGCGGTCCCTGGACCATTTAGGGGTTTTTGCGTAAGGTAGCCCGCGCAGTGGTGTCGTACAGAGAGCACCACCAGTGATTGACTAGTCACTTTTGTAGTCACATGTGACATTTTGATTTTTGTACTATCATTTTGCCGATCATAAGGTGTTTTAAACCTATGATCGAAGACGATGTATATATTTTTTGACACACTCCTATCTATATATATATCACTATTTTACCGGCTTATCTTGTTTAACATATGTGATGAAATGTTTTTAAATTTACTTGCATGATTATCGTAAATGTCTGTCCAACATTCGAGAAGCAATTGCATCTGCTAATGTATTCAAAGACCTTGGAATATGTTGATATTCAATGTAATCAAATTCACGTTCCAAGAGACGCACTCTCAAAAAAAACCTTAAAAACACAGGATTTCTAATGGCATAAACTCTATTAAGCTGTAATACAACAAGTTCAGAATCTAACCTCACTATCAAACGTCGAATTCCAAATGAAATAGATTCGGATAATAATTCAACCACTGCACTGTATTCTGCAATGTTATTCGTTGTTTGACCGAGGCTTACCCCATGCATAGAAACTAACTCGTCAGAGGGCGAATAGATAACCCAAGCTGCGGAAGAGATATTCCGTGTACTACGACAAGCACCATCAGCAAATCCAATGTATGTTTGGAGAGGCGTCGACATCTACAATATCAAGAGTAAAACCAAGATGAGCCAAAATAATGACGAAAAAACCACACTTGCTAAACTAAGCACACTGACTAAACTAACACACTTGCTAGCTAGAAAGAAAATCTAACCTATCTAAAAATTTCTCCATACCCATCATTTTAAGCATAATACCTCTTTAGGTAAAGTCCATTTCTGGGTTTACCCAAAGAGTCCCCATCAAAATCAACTAACTCATAAGCCCCTTTTGCTAGCTTTCGCTTTACAATGTAGGGCCCATGCCACATAGGAACGAACTTTCCGGCACCTAGCTTATCGTTAGCTTGATCATATAATAATACTAGGTCTCCTTCCGAAAAACTTCGAGGGGTTACATTTTTATCGTACTGAGCTTTCATTCGTTTCGCGTGAGTCTCGATAGCTAAAGTAGCGTCACGTCGAGTCTCATCTAATTTAGCCAAGTATAATAATCGTTTCTCCTCTTCGGAAGTAGCTGGAAGTAATTCGACAGCCATTTGAAGTGATGGGATTTCGCATTCAATAGGTAACACAGCTTCTAAGCCATAAACTAGCTGAAAAGGGGTGAAACCTGTTGAATTTTTCACTGAAGTTCGATATGCCCATAGCGCCGAAAATAACATGTTATGCCAATTCGTTCGATGGATACCAATGATCCGTCGAATCATGACGACTAGAACTTTGTTGATTGACTCAACCAAACCGTTGGCTTGCGGATAATAAGGAGTAGAGCTATCGTGGCGCAAACCAAGCTGGCTTGTAAGCTCAGTCATCATGACATTTCGAAAATGGCTCCCATGGTCAGTAATGATTGCTTGTGGGACACCAAACCTAGTTATGATATGATTGAATACGAAAACTGCAGCTGTCTTGCCGCTTGCGTCGAATGTAGGCATCGCCTCGGCCCATTTTGTAAAATAATCAACCGCGAGGATGATATACGCATGCCCCCCGGCCGAGTGAGGGTTACAAGTAATAAAGTCAATGCCCCATTTGGCGAATGGACCAGCGGCAATTATAGGGTGGAGAGGAGCAGGTGGAGCGCGCATCTTTCGATCAAAAACTTGACAGTTGTGGCACGTTCTGACAGCAAGGATACAATCTTTAAACATAGACGGCCAGAAATAGCCAGCGCGCAACACCTTCTGAGCTGTGGCATACCCAGACATATGACCGCCACATGCTCCAGAGTGACAGTCATTCAAAACTCTCTCAGCCTCTTCGTGAGTTAAACAACGTCGAAAAACTAAGTCTGCCCCCCGGCGATAAAGTGTATCTCCAATAATTCTGTATTGCTGGGATCGAAACCGAATTTTTCGACGGTCTTCCTTGGAAGCTTCAGGCCGAAAGGTTTGGGTTTGGAGATAGATGATTATATCCCCATACCACGGATCTAAAGTGCTAATAAGAAACAAAGATTCGTCCACGATGGACTCCTCTGCCACAGTCTCTGTGTCAGCACTCGGGAAATCACACATTAATTCCGCAAAAACTAAAGATTTCTTAGACTTGGACTTCTCGAACTCCAAGTCGAACTCTTGCAGGATAACAATCCATTTAGAGTACTTGCCCCCTAGCAGTTGTTTTGTCAAAATATAAATCATAGGGTTGCAATCCGAAATAACGGTAGTCTTGCGGAGAAGAATGTAGTGACGAAAACGCTGGACAGCTTGAACGGCTGCCAGGGCCAATTTCTCCACATGCGAATATTTTAACTCAGTTGGGTTTAAGGTTCTACTAAGATAATATATCACATGCTCTGTTTTGAATTCATCTTCTTGAACTAACACCATTCCAATGGTGGAATGCGAAGCTGCGAGGTATAAAAAGTAGTCCTGGTTGTAGTTGGGAGGATGCAATAACGGTGCATGGGTCAACGCGTGTTTCAGTGCATCAAAAGATTGTTGGGCAATCTCGTCCCAAAAGAATTGCGCGTTCTGTTTCAACAACCGTGTAAAACCTTTAGTGACCTCGGCGTAGTTCGGGATGAATCGTCGTAGAAAGTTCGCTTTCCCTTGCAAACTTTGGAGTTGGCGCAAACTCGAAGGAGGAGGCAATTTGATGATAGCCTCGACTTTCGAGGGATCGACGCGAATGCCGGTTTTTGAAACAACAAATCCCAGCAATCGACCTGCTTCTATACAGAAAACACATTTGTGAGGATTCAACCGAATTCGATAATGCCTACACCTCATAAAGATTGCTCGTAGGTGGACAAGGTGATCAGCTCGTTGTAAAGAATGAGCAGGAAAATCATCGAGATAGGGTTGCACAATGTGCTTGATGTCATGAAATGCATAAGACATGGCCCGTTGAAAAGTGGCCCCGACATTCTTAAGTCCAAAAGGTAATTTGCAATAAGCAAATGTCCCCCATGGACAAATGAATGCCGTTTTTGGTTGATCGGCAGGTAGAATATTGATTTGATTATAGCCTGAGAAACCATCCATGAAGGAAAACATCTCACTTCCGGCACAATCATCAATGATTTGATCGATATAAGGCGTAGGATAGTTGTCTTTTGGACAAGCCCGATTGATATCCCTATAATCGATACAGATTCTTATTGTTCCTTGTTTTTTATTGACGGGAACAATATTCGATACCCAATCCGTTAACGGGATCGGATAAATGAAACCTGCTTTCAACAGCTTTTCGACTTCTGCTTTGATTGCAGCCGCTTTCGAGGGTGGATCTGACGCAACCGTTGCCGAATGGGTTTAGCATCCGGGTAGGTTTTGATTTCATGAACAACAATGGCAGGATCGATTCCCGACATTTCCTCGTAAGACCAGGCAAACACGTCGCGGAATTCTTGGAATAGGGCCTTGTAAGTTTGGATTTCCGTTTCAGTACAAGCGGCACCTATATGAATGTTCTCCTCGATTCCGGGCTTCACTGAAATGTCAATGGGAATTGTACGAGAAATATTCCCTAAATTCAGCTCTGAATCAGAATGTTTCGTTGGATCCTGAGCGTCTTTGACATATTCAGCGGTAAAGATAGATGAAAAATCATTTTCAAATGCATCATCCTTAGGTAAAAACGAAGATCTATGATGGAGATCTTCCCATGGTAGATCATCTACACTTAGGATTTCGCGAAGTTGTTCGTCAGATGACACTTCTTCGGGAAACGTTATCCGTTCTAAGGGTGAGGTGAAACGTGACTCTTCACTGACCACATTCATTTGGTCGGTTGAATGAAAGTCGGTAAAAGACATAAGAGCTTCATAAGCAATCTCATACGGACTCAACGGCATAACTTCACCGAGTGAGTCTAGCTCAGAGTCAGAGGGAACATACCAAGGATCATCATAAATAATGTTTTCTGACGTGATCATATGAATTGTTGCGAATGAAGGGTCTACATTGAGTGGAGGGAGAGGAAAAGTTCCCAGTAAACCGGAATCCTTAACTAAACCTACACCAATGTCCCTATAAGGGATTGTCGTTTTACCGACATGCTGGATAGTTTCTAAAGAGGTTGGGTCGGATGAAAAGTATGTCAGCTGATCAATAGTCACGATCTTACCGTTATGTGGAAACTTAATGACTCTGAAGACCGATGAAACGATCGCTGTCATAGCATATGACCAACTTCGACCCAAAAGAAGGTTGTAGTCTAGAGGGGCATCAACCACTTCCACATCCAGACTAACGGTTTTACCTTCGACCCCTATAGGTAATTCTTGTAGAATACCAAACGGACGGAACCCACGGCCATCAAAGGCCTTAAGGATGGTGGGGGATTGGTTCAATGTAGGAGAACCAAGCGATCTCCAACATTGAATCGACATAATACACGTAGAAGCTCCCTCATCAATCACAGTCCGATGAATAGGCCTGTTTTTGACTATCACTGGGATTTGGAAAGCCATTTGATGGGGGAGACGTGGTGTACTATTTTCTAGATCAAAGATCATTAGGTTGGGGTCCTGAACATCGACAGCTCCGATAGCCGACAAAAGCAATCTTCGTTGCGCTGGACATGATTGCAGCACTTCGAGTGCCGACATTGCTGAAGGTGAAACAGCTAAATCTTCAACAATGTTGTAATTCTGGGCTGCTCTCGCATGTGGATTGAAAGCAGACCTTCGAAGTACACCCTTGGCGGGTGGCTTTATCACTAAGTCCGGGTTAGGTTTTTCGATCTGTAGTGGATCGGAACCAGGAGCTGAGGTTGATGGGTTAGAGTGAGAAGATTCTGCTTCCTTACCATCAACAGGAGCCTTACTACCATAATCTTGCGATCGAGTCGCAATCCTGACATGAGACATCATCAAAATGGGTTCTTCACTGGCATTCGAAGAAGAACCTATCATCTTATTTTCCTGCTCTGGAAATGGATTCTTTAACACAGCAGGAGTCGGAGAACCTTTGACTATTTTTACTACCTCGGCCCGATGAGGGCAGTCTCTCGTAAAATGATCTTCTTCACAAATAAGACAAGGATAGCGAGGTTTACGTTTTTCGTCATTGGTTTCCGACTTTTCCATTTTCTCCTTTGGAGCCTTGTCTGCTTTAGCCTTCTTCTTTCCTTTCTTCTTTCCACCGTTTTTGGATTTGGCTGTAGATGACTCTACAGCGTGAATGTCGGCGGTAAGTTCAGGAGGAGAAGACTCTCCTGTCGGAGAATCAGGCAAAGTGATAATTGGAGTATTGGAGGCCTTGGAAGACTTCTTCTTACTCTTCGTAGTCACGATACCGATCATGCCATCAGCGGCATGAGATCCCGAAGGAGCAGCAGCGATTTGGTTTGACTTGGGAAGATCCGGAATTTTCTCATGTAACGTACCCGACTGAGTATAAACCAAGTCAAGGTACTGTGCCTGAGCAATGACTTGCTCCTCAGTAACTACTCCGGCCTTAGCGACATCTTCAGTAATTCTTGGTAATAATGATTTGACAAACCATTCAGCTAAGATCTGGTCCGGGATAAAAACTTTGACTAACCTCCTTCGACGTCTCCACTCATGGATGTGATCAGAAATGTACGTGGATGTCGATTGTTTTAGCGAAGTTAATAACTCAGTACCATTATCGTATCTGACTGGTAACTGAAAATGAGTTAAGAACGAGGTAGCTAACTGACTAAAGTTGTAAAAAGAGGCCCGTGGTAACTCAATGTACCACTTGGCCGCGAGACCAATGAGTGTACGCTGGAAAAGACGTAAGCGGATGGAATCATCTATGATGGAATTTGAGGCACACCAGAGGTGGTAAGTCATCACGTGATTAGACGGATCCTCTCCAGACTTCCCCTCGAACTTGGGTATATCGCTGGGCAACTTATTTGGCATTGGCGGCCAAAACGGAAGATATTGAATTGGATCGTTCGTTAGGCGCGTCAAGTCGGGTAAATCTAAAGTTGCAATAAAAGGTAACTGCCGGTTAGGATCTCTGAAACTCTGAGTCACAATACCAGCCCCAGGAGGAGGATATCCAGGATAACTAGGAACAGGATTCGCATTGGGGATATTATATCCTCCTGGAAAACCAGGATTAACCGGACCGTACTGGGGTTGTTGAGGTGGTTGATAATTGTACCCAGGATACGGTTGATACTGGTAAACCGGTTGTTGGGCAGCTTGCCCAGGTTGATACTGTCCCCAGCGGAGTCGCCAATTTGTCACACGGAATCTGTCAAGGGTGCGGACACGACTGACCTTCCTAGAAGTCTAAGACATTCTAATGACAAACAAGACAAAAAGGAGTGATCATTCTCTAAATACACCTTTTATAACATGAAAACTACAAGTGTTTAGGCTTACCTTATTCCAAAACGCTATTGTTGAAGTCCGTTCTTGACGATCCGGATGAGCTCCTCCTTCAAGTCAATTCCTGCAACCACAAACAATCAAACAATTACCAAGCACTTGCATTTCATATAATAAAACATATATCCAACATGCAGACCAAGGAACACATGAAATAACTCATTAACATAAGCTATTGAGAAAAATAAACCAGTTTGTATTAATAACGAAACAAAGAAACTCTTACAACCTGGCCTTGGTGTTGTGCAAGTTCCTCCCAGGGTCCATCAAGGGTTTTTCTCTACTTTGACAAAGCTCACCCTCTCCCAAGTAGAATCAAGTGAAGACAATCTCTCCTCACAAAGGCTCTAATGGAAGACCTAAATCCTGCAGCATTTACCCAAAGAAAATGTATAGCTCCAACCTCTCCTCCTTCTGGCTCAATGCCTTTATTTATAGTGCTGTAAAGAGGTTATTCTGGTCCACCATCAATGGGATCATCCCCCTCTTTGGGTGGGATACCTCCCTTATTGATGGGATAAGCTTCCCCTTAATAGAGATACATGAACCAACTGGAGGCGCATCCATTTCATCAAACCGACCTCTAGAATGTTCTAGAAGTAACCACAAGTAACTTTTTCAAGATAAAACTCGCGCATTTTGTCTTTTACAGAGGGACGCACCTGTCCCTTTACATACAGAGCGTCCATGGACGCAGTTTTTGTGAACAAGGTCCGCGTCCCCGCAGGTAAGACTAGAGAGAACCTGCGACCCCAGAGATAAACATGATTTTTACAAGACTTTCTCTCTTTTTGAGTTTGAGATGGATAACAGAGGCATGAGACTTGCCTAAGAGGGTAGCATGACTGTTGATTTGAGCCATACTAACTGTAAGTAGTCAAGGTGACATTTTTTAGTGTAACAATAAGGAGTGAAGTCATCCATATAGATCTCCACCGAATCATGGACCAGCCCAGGAAAGATGCTCAAGACGGCTCTCTGGAAGGTGGCAGGAGCATTGCATAGCCCAAAGGGAAGAACTCGGTAAGAAAAGGTACCCCAAGGACAAGTGAAGGTGGTCTTATCTTGGTCTTCCGGGCTGATTTGGATCTGATTATACCCGCTAAACCCATCTAGGAAAGAGAAAAACTTCTTCCCTGCCAGTCCATCCAACACTTGATCTATGAATGGTAGAGGAAAGTGGTCTTTCTTGGTGGCTTTGTTCAGTTCTTGGTAGTCCACACAGATTCTCCACTTCCCTTTTTTCTTGGGAACCAACACCAGAGGGGACACCCACTCGCTATCCGAGATGGGGTAGATGAATCCTTCATCCAACAGTTTTTGCAATTCTTCTTTGACAATGTCCTTAAGGGCTGGATTCATTCTCCTTTGAGGTTGCCTGACCGGTTTACAATCTTCTTTGATGTATATGTGATGGGTACAGACCGAAGGATGGACTCCTTTCATCTCCTTATAGCTCCAAGCAAAAGCATCTAGATGACTGGCCAACAGACTACACAGCTCCTTTTCCTGGGAAGGAGATAGGGAGGAGCTGATTTTTAACGTTCTCTCAGGGCCAAACTCCACATTTTTGACTCTGGGAGTGATTGGATTGGTCACACAAAGGTCCACTAAGGTGTTGACTTGGGTATCCTCCACCAATTTCTCTAAGGACAATGCACTGGGAGGTGGATTCTGAATCAAGGTCTCAATCAAATCATCCTCGGTTTGAGGACCTCCCCTGGTGGTTTCTAGGGTGCACAAGGGTGCAGAGTACACCTCATCCTCTTCTCCTTCTTCCAACCAAAGTGGTAATTCATGCCCTAATAGAGGTTGGGCAGGAGGGTATAGGACTAGCTGCTTGGACATAGGACCATTTTTGATGGTCATCTTTCCTGCTCGACAGCTTATGTAAGCATCCGCAGTGGCTAACCAAGGCCTTCCCAAAATAATGGGGTATCCAGTAAGCTTTGCCTTTGGTTGAATAACTAAGAAGTCCGCAGGGTACTCCCAAGAGTCAACAGAGACCAAGACATTCTCCACAATCCCTTCGGGAGTCACGGTGGAGCGATCTGCTAGCTACAGGACTGTCGAGGTCTTTCTTAAGGAACCCTGAAGGTTGAGTTTGAGCACGGTATCCCAGGTCATCACATTAATGGCAGCCCCTAAATCAATCAAAGTGTGGGGTATGATGGTGCCATTGATGTGGACATCAACTACAGGACTCCCAGGATCCAGATACTTTGGACAGATAGCTTGCCCCAACATAAGATCAGACAGTTGTCCTATGGCATTGATGGTTGAGGCATCTCTTTTCCGCCTGCCTAGGTGCCTGAAACACTTTTCCTTAACCAATTTGTTGTATATCGGTACATCTTTGATGGCTTGGAGAAGTGGTATTTTCACACACAACTGCTTGAGTTCTCCCAGAAGCTCATTCTCTTCTGGGTTGGGTTGTGTGGTTGCTGTTAGTCTCTCAGGAAAGGGTGGAATGGCTTTTGGTTCACTTTCCTGTTTGTCTTCCTCGTCCTTTGGGGGAGGAGGTTGGCGATCCAGAAGAGTCTTTCCAGATCGCAGGTTGATCTCCTCGATCTCCACAACATAGGTAGGGCATGTTGTTTCCCCAGTATATACCTGATAGGCCTGTCGGTTGTTGGGGTTCGAGTTCATTTGAGCAGGCATTTGGGGTTGTCTTGGAGGAGCAGGAGGTAATGGCTGTGGCTGAGCTGGTGGTGGAGGCAAAATGGCGGGAGGAGTATTGTACTGGGGCCTCCACCCCAGTTGAGGTGCATTCCACTGAGGCTGTGGCTGGACATGTGGGTGAAACGAATGAAGTGGGCTGAGTATGATATTGAGGTGGGTAAGACCATGGAGGAGGCACAGACCAGGAAGGATGAGTAGGGGGGCCCCAGGAAGGCATAGGAGCAGATTGGTTGGGGCTATAATAAGCTTGGGATGTCCCTTGCATCCCTTGTTGGTAAGGTCTAGGTCCATGTGGCCTCCTTTGGTTGAGGAAGTAGAGAGGTTCAGTGGGTGCCTCCGTTCCTTGGTACATGGCTTTAAGCCCAGGTAAGGTTGGGTATTCGTTTGTGGGGTGGTCCTCCTCACAAACGAAACATACCTCTACTGAATGTAATGGGCACTTGTTCTTAGGGTGCTTCCTTGTACACCTGGGGCAGAAGATGGCCAAAGCCCTCTCAGCTTCCTCTTTCTTTTGTTGGATTCGAAATGTATCAAGTTGCATGGCAATGGTCTGTCTCACCTCACTTTTGAGGTCCTCCAACTGATTTGCAAACTCATGCTTGGAGAAAGTAGTACTAGCTGAAAGGGAGTTTCCTCTACCTCTTTTCCGAGCTGCCCTAGAGTGGTTTCTAAACACAGTATTTATATCCTCATAAGGTAGTTGGTAAATATCTCCTCCAGCTAGCATGTGAAGGGTATCTAGAAGGTCTTCAGGGACTCCTCGGAGCAGGACCAACTTGAGAGATTCAAGGTCAAGTGTGCACCTGGCCCGTTTATAGCTAAGTTGGAACCTTTCCTCATAATCTTCTAAAGACTCATTGTTTCCCATGGTCACCCGAAAGATTTCTTCCTTGGCTTCCTTGGACCTACAGTAGTCCCGGTATTTGGTATTGAAAGCTTGCTGCATCTGAGCCCAAGCGGTGATACTATTCCCAGGTAAGCCCATGAACCAGCGTAATGCTGCATTCTTGAGGGTAGAGGAAAAGAGTTTCAGTTTTTGCTCATCCTCGGTATAGTCATAGGTTCGACAAAGGACAACAAACTCAAACAGGAAGGTATCAGGGTCTTCCGTAGTCAGTCCATGGAAGTGAGGTAAAGCGGAGGGGCTTATGTTTTTCATTTTCATGTCTCCATTGGTCTCTCGGATGGGAAAGGCACCTTCTATTCTCTCATCTTCTCTTCTATTGTCAACCATGGCTTCAGATGGAGTGTTCTCTAACTCTTCTTCTGTTATAGGATCTTCGTATATCTCAGGAGGCTCGCCTATAGGTTCTTCTGGATCACTGTCACCAAAGAAGAGAGAAGGGTGACTCAGTGAAGTGGTGGGGGTGTTGGGTAAGAATTTGCCTGTTTTATCTCGGTTTCTACGAGGCATGAAATGGAAAGACTTTTGATTGCTTTTGTTTTTTCCTCTGGTACCTGCAAAACTAAAATAGATTGAACTGCAACTAACTATCTTGCTGAAATGGAAATGCGGAATTGAAATGAAAGCATGAAAGGACTAATCTATTTTGCTCAAATGAAATTACAGGAAGTAAATACTAGTCTATGCTTGCAACATTGAAATTGTATTTTACGCTTGCAGAATTGAAAGTCTAATCTATGAAAGCAGGAAAGGTCTACTTTACTTTGGCAGAAATGAAATTGCGGAATGGAAATGAAATAAACTATTTAGCAGAAGGTGAGAGTAGGAAAATAGAAGAAAAGCAACAATCACCAATACTCTGACGCTTCCCCGGCAATGACGCCAAAAAGATGGTGGGCTCCAGTATTGCAGCAATAATGCTGCAACTCCTGGGACTCCCTTCTTTACTTTTATCAACCCGGTAGTTTGTAACAAACTTGGAAGCGATGGTGTTGTATGCACAAGTACTAGCTCTTGCCGCAGCTATCACTTGGTCAGCTGGCACAAGTCCGCTAGGGGCTTAAGACAACTTCTATGGGCTCTTAGAAGAAGCTTTTTAACTGATAGATGGAAGCTAACTCAAAAGAAACTGATCTACTTGCAGAAAGAAACTAAAAGCCAAAAAGTATCAAAAACCCTAGCAAACCCTAATGTTACCAGCTAGACCTACTGATGCAAAGGAGAAGATGCGAACTATTGAAAAATATGCCATTACTCCTACAAAGGTAAAATGCACATGCCTATGCTGTCCCTATCTGAAGAACACATCTTTTTGTATTTTTGAATAAGTTATTTGAGTTATCATGCAGATGCTTTTAACTGTCTTTTCACTCTGCAAGGGCGAATCAAGGAGGAAAAAGTCTTGGAAAAGGTTGGGAAGGTTCGACAGGGGTCTAAGGAGTCCCTAACACCCTTCCGGAGAGTCTCACAAAGTTTGGCTACCAAGAAACCTCATTTGTGAGCTTCTACAGGAAGTCTACAGGGGGTTCTACAAGATGTTTCAGGAATTTATACAGGATGTTTTAAGGTTGGATTTTGGATGATGGATGAGTGAAAGAGGATGCATGAATGGATAGGGAGGTAGGGTAGGGGTCTGAAATGATTCAGTGACCGAGGGGTGAAGTGATGAGAGGGTGTGGGAAGCTAACTTGTCTCAAAGAAGGCTGAGGCAATGGAAGAGAAAGAAGGTAGGGTTACGTGGGCAGAAAAGTAGTTGTGAGACGAGGGACCTAACTTGGAGATGGAGTAGTTGGCCTGGACAAAGCTTAGATGGACGAGAGAGTGATGGAGATGCACCGCGCAGTGTAAACTTAACCAAATCAACCACGTCCTACACACAATCAAAATATTAACCAGTCTACCCTAACTGTCAACAAAACCAATGAACAACAACATTATTTCTAAAGAGAACCATGTACAACATTAAGCAAAGAAACATTCCAAAAGATCTGAACGCATGACTAACTCCTACAAATGAAAACATTGCACCAAAGATGCATGGGTAAGCAAACTAGTGTTTTTGTTGGGCAGCACTGTCTGCAATTCCAGCCCCTAGAAAGAGGTGGAAATGAGAGTGTAGGCAACCCTTTTCTGAAGCTTTTATCAATTCTTATCTCGTTAATCTATTCTAGACATCCGAAGCAACTCTATTCTTCAACAATGACCTACTTAACCACACAACGAAATCTAGCTCAACAAACTGCGTTTCAAATGCATACAAGGAAAATCATAATGCTGAAAGGAAAGATATCAATACAAAGAAGCAGGCCCTAGGCTCTCAGGTTGGGCCCAACCCCGAGAGCTATGGCTCCTCAAAAAAAACTCAGAGCTGATATCAAATCTGACGGCTCCCCATTAAAAAATAATAATCATAAGTCAAGGGTCATGCCAATAATGGCTACAAAAGAACAAAACAGAGCTAGCAGCTTGTAGTGCAGAATGTGCAAAAGTTTTTCCAAAAGTCCCTCTCGAAGGCTGAAGCCTTCACATTTATACACCACGAGGCCCTAGCTGGCCTCCTAAATCTATGGGACTTGGCTGACCAAATTGGGAGTGAACAGTTGCTTCCACAAAATCTGTTTGGCTGCCTTCTAGATCCGGTTTTGGTGGCCTTTGGAGCTCGGAGTTGGGGGTGAAGATCCCGAGGGAGGCTATTTAATGCCATAGACAACCCCCTCTACGAATCCTCAACCCAAGCTTGGTTGTCTCCTAGCCCTTGTCTGCTCGGTTTTGCTCCAACATGTGTCAAAAAAATCTTGAAATGAGCACGTGTTAGCCACCTAGGAATAGTGACTACCCTTATTCGTACAAATGACATAAACATACTAAAAAATGATGCATAAGTTATGAAAAATGAAGGATTGAGCAAGGGTAGTTAGGCCAACTGAGCCCAAAATGTTACCAAATTTGGGGCTCATCACCCCTCAAGCATTAACACCACAGCCTCACATGCATCCTCAGCCCTTGCAACTACTGCCCCCTTAGTGTCAGGTGTTTGCACAGCAGAGTGCAACCAATCCCCAAAATTTGAAGAAAAATAATAACAAGAAGGGTAACAATGGTAACAAGGGTAACCAGGGTAATCAACGTAATCAACCTAGTGAATCCTAGGGGAACCAGCCTAACACCAACAACCAACAACAGGGAAGCCAACCCAAGAAAAACAAGGTTATTCGTACAAACAAGCCTTGTGCATGTTGTGGTGTACATGGCCATTATACCCATCAGTGTCCTATCTTACCCCAGATGCGCCAAATGTGGGAAGCTTAAGCAGCTTCTAGAGGCCAACAATTGCCTCAAAATCCTGCACCATCTCAACCGACAGTGCTTACAAATCCTTTCCCTCAACAAGGATTTGTTTCTTCTCAACCTCACCTCGGTTAAGCAGCCCACCCTCCCCAACCTTCTGGTCTTGGTGACTACCAGATCCTCATCATGAGCTCTAGTGACGTTAATCCCTTTGATATCAACTTACAAAGTCGATCACGTCAATATGATAAGCCATCAACTTCGTCTGCCACTGAATCCAAAGCTAAAGCTTCTACTAAGCCTCTTACGACATCAAATGTTCCATTACAGAACCCTCAACCTAAAGCTGAGGAAATTCCCAAGATCTCAAAGGGACCATTATACCATAACACAGCTTCTAACCGAGTTGCCCATACATACAGTATAGTAGATGACTTGGCACAATCACCTGCCGCCATGTCGACGCTGGATGTACTCCAGTCATGCCCATCTCAAAAGAAAGATCTAATAACTTCTTTGGGTGTAGTAGATCCTTTTTATGATCATTTGATTGTCTTCCTAGTTGATACATAAGAATATCCCCCATTGCCTTGCTCCGTTGCTTTCTATGTACTAGTCTGAGTCCTTCATGTCGTCATCTCCCAATGCATTACTGACGATGGTGTATCCACCTGTGTGATTTCCACTACCATTTGGAAAAAACTTTAGTCACCTAAGTTGTCCTCCTCCACCATCACTTTGCATGCTTGGTATAGACACTCCTCCTAGCCTCTTAGAATGTACCGCAACTATGCAATGACCCTTGCGGGCAAGACTGTCCATGTAGATATTGAGGTTATTGATGCCCCTTTAGATTACAAAATTCTCTTGGGTCATCATTACACATATGCCATGTCAGCTATCCCATCTACAGTTTTCCGCAAGATGTGCTTCCCCCATGAAAGGAAGATCGTTACCATAGATTAGTTGACTTACTACGAGCTGGCATCCGTGACGTCCCCCGAGTCCATTATCTCATCAGTGTTAGATATGAAATCTTCAACTCCTCTCACTAGTGTTTCATCGAGAGTCTATAAAGATTCCTCATTGTTGGGTTCTTTCCCTGGTCCTCCCCCTCTCATCTTAGAGCCTAAATCTTTTAGCGTCACGGGTTGTGCTCAAGACGTCTGGTACATTCCATCCATAATGAGCTCCTCCACACCATGCAGTTACCATCCCAGCTGAGCCATCCAGATCCACCCCCCAGGACCTCCTCCATTTGTGGGTACCTCTCCTATCTTCCCCTAGTAAATGTTCCTTCAGGTCTCAACCATCTAGTTGTTGTTCCGCCAGGACATTACCTTGCAGGCCAGATGCCTTTCCTATTTCCCCCTCCTAAAATATTTTATGTCCCTGTCATGGCTTCGTTGGTCCTTCCTAACATGACTTTAAGGATCCCCATATGGTACATTGATCCCCCTGCAAGAATTCTTCCTGGTCAGCTAAGACCTTATCATGCTCTGACCCTGGTTCAACTGGTCCCTATAGCCCCTACCACTACTTTAGTTCCATCAAAACCTCAAGAGAAATCCACTCCTATTGCGAAAGCATCTGGACAAGGGGGAAAAGCTAAAAGGAAAGAACCTAAGGACAAGGCTCCCCAACCTCCTCTAGTCCCCAAGGCCCCAAAGTCATCACCTCTGTGTACTTTGTGTAAAGTTGTGGGGCACGCGACCAGTAATTGTCCTAAGCTTCCTCATTTCAAACCTTTGGTTCATGAAACATTCCCTGAGTCAAATATCCCTAAAGTCCATGTTAACTTACTGGGTCCACCGAAGAAACTCAGAACGTTACGCAAAAATCACCCTTATGCCCTGTGTGATCATCATGGTGATTACTCCCATTATTGCCCTCATCTCAACAAATTTTGTGATTTCCTTAAGGCACTTTGCGAATAGGAGACCACTCATAATGGATCACCTTCTCCTCTTCCTATGGATTTTTTTACCAATAGTAAACCGGAATAAGGGGAATCTGGTCCCACCATCGCGATCCCTTCCCTAGATGTTTAGATGACAGCACCATGGCCCATATCCTTTACTTGTCATCATCCTTGAGTTCCTCATAGGCAATCCTTTCTGAGGTTTCTGAGTGCACTTCTATTCAACCTCTTTCGATAGAATCCCAAGTCTCAACATACGTAGATCTGTCATCTACAATCTTGTCATCTACTATTCCATATGATGCGTATGTGAACCTTCTTTCTCAAGTTGATGCACTAGGTATTGTGTCACATGATGTAGTCAATATGCCTCTCGTCCACTCATCTTCCATTTTGATGAGGACATCATGGAAGCTATTTCTACCCCTAATTAACCTTGGACTTAGGCAAGGGGGAATATTTTTTGGAGGATTCTAAAGGCCATTTCCTTCCTAGTAATCCCAATGCAATCCACCTAAAGAAAATTTTCTCATAGCTTATCTCTTTGATTTGCATGTCTTTATTTCTGTCATGAAGTTAGATAGGATGCATCATCTCATCTGTCGTCTTTTGCACCTTTCAGATGGATCCATCATCCACGCAATATATCAGTCATGTTGATGGTGCAAGTCGCTTCTCCAGGAATATAGCCTCGACAGTCTGGACCATTTTTACCCCCTTGCATACATTAGTCTTTTCGAACGACGTGTGCATTGGATCTGCCACCAATAACCAGGCCGAATATGATGTGGTGATAGATTTGTTAGTTGATTCTCTTTCTCATCACATCCTTCATCTTCATGTTTGTTTATATTCCTTGCTACTTGTCATGCAATTGAATGGTGTGTATCATGTGCATAACCAAGTCATATTTAGAAAATATATGCATGTTAAGTTGTTGGTACATGAATTTGAAACCATTAATTTTACTCAAGTTCCTAGAGCCTAAAATAACTATGTAGATACCATTGTAAATAACATTATAGATTGGCATTTATCACATGTATACCACAGAAGACAACCATAAACAAAACACATGGCGAACCATCATCGTCATATAAAAATGCATAATCATATTATGTATCATATAAGTGTTCAGAGCCCATAGCTCTAAATACATCTGACATGCCCATAACATGTTACAAAAATCAAAATCAAAGGGACCCACATGTCCCCATATCTAGTCACTATCTGAAGGATCACGCACCAAAGGCTCTGCCCCACCTACACGTAGATCACATACTGCATGACCAGCCATCACCATGCGCCGCATGATACCTTGCCACTCTAAGGGAAGGTTGTTACACTCATATATGCCATCTGCACTTAGAAAATCTAGCCAAGAGTACCCCACATCTACAGTATAGATAAACGAGTAGCACACTATCCTCTGGACCCTGACAAAATGATGATGTTCCCCAATTTGCAGCCACAGGCACTGCGGCTCGTCCTACATTTCTTACCGGTTTTACCGGTGCTATGTCTACATACCACATATTTTACACTTAGTACCATAAACATGTGATAAAAATATGAAATGCGCCATAAAAATAGCAACTTAACAATTACTGGTTGGTCCCCATGCTTGACTGAGCGAAAGTGGCAAGTGAGGATCTCCCTGATAGTTCATCCCGTTATAAGGATAATCATCAACCTAGAGGGGCATTTGATCCCAATGTGCAAAAAACATGGGTTCGAACACCCGTCCAACTCCCCGTCCTCCTCCCCATAGTAGCTACCCCCAGCGGTAGATCCTGGGCTCCTGTGGGCCCCCATATTGGATCTATACATGAGGAAGGATGGTGGGTATCTTCTCAAAGAAGAATCCGCACAGTACCGTACCAAAAGCATAGTCATGGCTCACCTGCATAGACTTAACTATCATTTCACCGACAACAGCATCATCTCGGCCCACCCAGAGTATGTCCTAGCCAAAACACTCTCAACCAACATCATCTGCCCACCAGTGATGTGGTGGAATGCATGGCTTCCCAAGACCCGTAGCACAGCTGTGGAAACAACCTATGTCTCTAGCCGATCTAAATCACCAATCGGGATAGTCATGCCCTTCACATGCACATCCTATGGACAATGGCACTCCACAAACTCTGTAATGTTCCTCCAACAAGGAAACACCAGATGGATATCCCCCACCACTCTGAGGGGAGGGAGTCTTGTGAAGAAATAATTATACTGTAATGTGAGCTCAATATTGTGCCCCTACATTATAAATACCTCATGGTCTGGATCCTAATAGCTCACAATTCTCAATAGGAAGGGCTCACCTACCCTCATCAATGGGTTCTCTACCAACTTGAGAACCCCATAGAGAGCCAATGCCCCTCGATCCCCCTGATCCATATGAATCTTGGATCAGACGGTATCCAAGTCTCACTCACACCAGTTTATTTTTAGCTCCGTCATGCCTGTGAAACACCACATGTCTCATCAGTTGAGAGAAGAAAACATTGGTCTACACTAATCAACCTACAACCCCCACCAAGCGAGCAAACCACCCCTCTTTTCAACCCCAAATCACAGTTTTATGCCTACAAAGTGTGAGCTCGCAGGTTTTCACTTGTTTCTTGTGATCCAAATTGCACTTCTAGGCACAAAAAATGTGATTAGACCATGAAGAGGATCAAGGGTCTCCCAGGGAGCTGCCAGGAGCCAAAAATCACGAAATAAATAACTGAAATTAAAGAGATGAGTAAGGCCACCTACATGAAAGTCGTGGATCCTAATTCTGATGGCTGGTTTGTCTGGTATGATCTCCACAAGATTTAGGGCCTTTTCCTCCTCTCTAAATTTACCACAACTTACTTAAAAAATGAATTCCAATTGGAGGGAAAATGTCCTTTCATAGAAAAACCCACAATTTTTCTATTGCCCACTTTGACCAAACGGTAGCTCATCTTGATGAACCATCAACATCATTGGAAATCTCTCATCGAGTAATATAATGAGTCTTTCTTAGTTTTGGATGATTTGAAACTTCACTAGGAAGCCATTTCTCCAAGAAGGGTCACTTTGTCGCCTCTCAAAATCGGATTTCTTCATATGCGACGCTTGTAATTTGGGAACCACCTTCCCTTGGAACTTGTCATCTCACGTGTCAACTTTCATCATGTGTAACCATCATTTACTCATTTTTTCATGGTCCCCACAAGGCCTATTCTTTGTGGTAGCATCATCAAGTCACCCTTGTTCAGAGCATCCGCGATGAGTCACCCTTGCATCCATGGAGTCTGTTTCATATCCCATTATATCACATCACAGCATTCCATCCATATTTTGATATCTTTCATCTCGTCTTGCCCATTTTCTCCTCCATTCATATTGTTCGCAACCCATCTGGAGTTATCAGTCACTGCCAGGTCAACCATTCACTTTATGCTCTAACAAGGGAAGTCGTGCATTTGTCCATCAATCCCTCATTTTACATTATACCTGGTGTTAGTCCATCAGTCACATTACTATTTTCCCTCATACCTTAGTTGAGGATCCTCATTTCCTCACCTATCGTGGGCCCTATTCTGTCGATACCAACTCATTTATTCCATAAGAACGACCTAGAGGGTGGTGTATCTCTGTTCTAGCTTCCATTCTTGTTCGGTACTTTGGATCAAGTAGAGAGACTCATTATTTCCCTTTGACTTGATTGTTTCATGTTCGTGATCCATACACTTGATGTTCCAGTGATGCAGTAGATTGTACTAGTGGTTCCTAGGTGTGCGTGAGATGTTTGAGACCTCATGAGGGGGTGGCCCTTCAGGTAGTCCCCCACATGCTCAGATGCATTCCTATTATGCTACAGCCTTAGATGCAATTCTGCAAATATAATGGGTTCGATTCCTACCAATCACAGTGTTCATAGCATGCACATCTCCTTTAGATGATCCATTTAGTTTTGTAGATCCCTTCCTTGTTCAACAGGGCTTCTTCGGTTGTTCTACCCTCCCTCCAACCCATTTTTTGAGGGAAGGGCCATTATATCTCATGTAATCATTTCATATTATATTCAATCCTGGCTCATATTTTTTTAGGTGCATTATATATATGGGACATTTTGTATTATTTTCTGACTCAGTTATGCCAACATGTCATGTACCATTCAGCATGTACTTCATTGCTTAGTTTGATGTTTCTCAGCACACCATTATTTTTGTACTAATTTATCTCGACAGGCATATCTATGCCTCCCCTGCCTCATTGAGGTCTGGTACCACAACATAAAAGGTGACTTTCATTGGTCTTGCCCCCTTTGTCCCTATCCTCCTGCTTTAGTTGTATTGGTCTCTCTCTCTCTCTCTCTCTCTCTCTCTCTCTCTCACTCCACTTTGTTGCGTAGTGATTATGTCTTTACAACACAGTTCGGTCATATTTTTTCCTCCTAACACTCGTACGTTGCGGGGGAAATTTATTATCACCCAAATATTGATCATCTAGCCTAATTTACTAGATGGATCGAACTACACCATGTATAGTGAATTTTACAATAGTAAAATTTCTTTCACTATGAAAAATTACTTAATAAACCACATTTGTTAAGTAATTTATAATTAAACTCATGCAGAATAATTAAACAAATCACTATTTATTTGATTTTCTTCTAGGAATAATTAATTAAACCATTGTTCAATTATTATTCCTTGTCATATTTGACCCAATTATGAAAAATCAATAGATAAATTATGAATTATCTTATTTTTCTCTAGGAATAGTTAATTATTATTCATTGTCAAATTGAAAAATCCCTTGGGAATAATTAAATAAATCATTATTTCTTTATTATTCCTTAACCAATTTGTTGAGATGATAAATAAATCATTTATTTATTTATTATTTCTAAATAAAATTTTAAATATTTTTTCCCTCCTAACCAATTATAATAAAGTATTCCAAGTGATTATTCCAAGAATGGGGTTAATAATATTTTATTATTGCTCATTATTCGAGGATAACTCAATATTTTGTTATAAATAGAAAGGTTTTTCACTCATTATTCACTTTTGACTATTTTCATTGTTTCACTCACTATTGTAACTCTGATTATTTTCATTGATGCACTCCATTTCTCTGCGATTTGAGTTCCCATTAAGCTCAAACATTTTATTTGTTGGGTTTTCACATTATAGAGGAGAAAGACACTAAAGAAGATGAAGACGTTTAAGGATAGCCAAGAACCCATCTCATAGAGGGGGGCATGTAACATTTATTTGTTCCCTTCACAGGTGTTATAATAAAATCTAGTCTTTGTATATATAGTTTCCATTAGATTATTTGAGTTATTACTATTTCTTTTTGTTGTTTAACTATGATTGTGGAGTAGATTAGGCATTTCATAGGTTTTGTTTCTATCATTTGTTGTAGATCTACAATTTTTAGCAGCCATTTATATTATTGATATTGTTTATCCTCCACAGTCTTAAGTGGGTTCTTTTCGTACATCTTTGAGAAGAAAACACTACAAGAGAAATAATTTTGGAAAATGTGTGGAGCAAGGACCCTTGAAACCCTCAGTCTTTCGAAAAGAAATGTGGCCTCCAAGTGATCAATCTCCAAATTTGGCTATGGGTTCAACCTCAATCCTAGGATGAGCTTGATTAAACAATTTATATTCTTGCTTGGGATCAAGTTTAGAAACTCGACCTTCCAACCTTTGCAATTTGACCTCTTTTACCTCCAATGAAATCAGTCCACAGTTATTTCAAGGAGACACTTTAGATCTATCAGCAAGTTAAAATTGGCATCGAAAGGCAAGGTCTCCTCCTTACATTTAAATGATTTAGCCTTTTTCCAATATAGATTGCAAAAATATATTCATACCATTGATCTTGAAAGGAAACGAATATAATCCGATATGATACTTGTGCTCAGAATTTAGCCTTTGAACCCTTGGTGTTTGACTCACTAGAAGGAGATGAACTCTTCCGTTGGATTTCTATAGACCTGTAATCAAATTATAGTCAAGATAGTAGTACTTCCTACAACAAATCTCACAACATTGCAATACAATTGAAAAGAGACCCTCAAATCTGATAGGGGATTGATCTGGACCCCATAAACTTGAATGGATAAATATGATAACTTGGGGGTTTTCTCTTTTGTTTGCAATAAAATAATAACTCTCAAAATAATGTAGAAAATTCTCCTTCCAATCAACCGAAAAATAAAACCAACTAGGATGATACAAAATACCATCAAAGATGGAAATGTTGGCTAGGGTGAGCATAAATTCCACCAAAGTTCCCTGCATGAAACCTTCAAATAACCCTGCAAATAATTTAGAATTTTCCAATAAAACCCTCAGTCTAGCGAGATGCACAACTCTGATACCACTTTAATTTCCCAATCATCAAAATTTTAATCAGTTTTGGTTATTGTAGGTGTTCTAATAAAATTCTTGCAATAAAAACACCTAACACAATAAAGATCTGAGAATGAAGCCTCTTGTTTATGTAAATAAATATAAACAAAATTACATGCCCACAGAAGCACTACTGAAGCTCGTGCCTTGGCATGTATGGCTTCCCATCAACAGAGAAATTAAAGATGCTGAAGCACAATCTTAGATCCTCGATGGATCCACTAGAGAAATTACTCCCATGGGGTTTTTGTCCTTGGGATCAACTAGAACTTTCCTTGACAAGCTCTCAAGAAAAGAAAAATAGATAAATAACTCTCGATGATTACATTTTTAGGCTCCTATCCCCTTTTAAATGCTTCATTGAATCTCTAGAAACTTTATTTATCGTTTTCACTAGAAAAACGAAGGCAAATACCATGGGTCAATGCCATGGGCAACTACCATGGTAAATACCATGGGTAGATTAGATCCACTTTAACCATATCCACAAAAAAAGGAATATTACAAATCGATTGCTTCTTATTTAGTCTAAGAAGTTTATGTTTAGGAATTCCCCAAGATCCATAAAATCAGACACTTAATAGAAATTACTCATCAATACCACAAGTATGTTATCTTTATTGAGAATATTGAGTACATGGAAAGATGCTTCTTAAAGTGGATGTTAGAGAAATCCCTAATGCATAGGTCTAACAATAACAAGAATTATGTTACCTTTTGGGTAATTTTCTTAAGAATCCTGACTATGTCTTAAAAATGTAGCTCGGGGTATTAAATTTAAACGATATTCCTTATTGATTTTGGGATTGGGATGAGAGAGAGAGGAGATATTGTCTATTATAAAAATAAACATCTTTTCACTTGTATCTTTCCATACATAATGTCTCTTTTTCATAAATTAAATGGACAACCTTCTTTCCTTAATTCTTCATGAGAAACCATCCTTCCAAGAGGCATTAAGGCCATTGCTAGACAAGTAAGGCCACCTACTAAGTCATAGATTCAAAATCCAACGACTCTGCTATGAGGTCACCAAGATTTAGTACCTCTTACTCTTCTCTAAATTCTCAAACAGATCAATGTACAAATGAATTGGAATTGGGGGCAAGAAGTGCTTTTATAGGAAAAACTCTAGTTTTTTTTAGCCATTAGGAGTAGCTCGGTTTGACAAATTGTCAGCACTATTGGAATTCTCTCACCGATCTCTACAATGGGTCTCCATGTTTCTTGTAATTTGAAACTTCGCCACAAAGCCATTTTTTCCATGAGGTGTCACTTTGGCGCATTAGATCAAATCTCTTAATATGAGTCACATGTACTCTCATACCACCTTTCCTTTTAACTTTTATAATTATGAGTTGACTTCTGTCACATGTAATCACTATTTGCTCATTCTATTATGGTGCGTTGTGGGCCTTTCCCATGTGGAAGCATCATATAGTCACCTTTCTTCAAAGCATTAGAGATGAGTCACCCCTACATCTATGGAGTCTATTCAAAGTCCCATTGAGTCCTGTTACAATATATTATACATCTATCTATCACATTCATCCCATTTTTCTTATATTTGACATCCATCTATCCTCATGTGCCTTTGAAAATCCTTCGTCCGAGTAATTGACCATCCCTTATGGAATTGTGTCAGTCACTACAAGGTCAACCTTGCATGTTATGCTTTGACAGGGTAAATCATAACTCCACAAGTCCCCATATCTTCCAATTATCATCCCCGGTGTTAGTCGTTATTAGCCATAATACTATGATCCTTGTGCCTTTGTTGAGGATTCATAATTGCCTAAACTCTAGTGGGCCTGCTTTTGTTAACATCAACACATTTATTCCAGGAGAGTAGTCTAGAGGATGGTGTACCTTGGTTTCATTTTTCAACCTTTCTTGGTGCCTCTAATCAAGTAAAGTGAATCATTATTTCCCTTTTACTTGGTTTTTCTCACATGCTCAAATTCAACTCGTTATCACATGATAAAGAAACATACACTTGGTGAGATATTCTAGACCTCATGAGGGGATGTCCCTTCAAGTAGCCCCTCACATACCTAGATGTCAGAAAATTATGATCTAGCCTCAGAAGAAGTTATTTTTATTTGAATGGCTTTGTTTCTGCTGATTAGATAACTCACAACATCAACCTCTATTTAAAATGGTCCATTGAGATATTTAAATACCTCTCCTATTCATCAGGGCTTCTTTGGTTTTGATCTCCCCCACCCCCGCCCCCTTCCCCACCCCTCCCCCTCCCCTTCACCACACCAACGTGGGGGAATTTTGTCTCATGTCCTCAAATCAACATACTTAATTGTATCAATCCTGGCCACTGTATTCGAGGAAATTATGTATATGGGGATCATTATCTCATTGTATCATTTTTTCCCCATTGATGCCAGCATATCATGTATCATGTACTATGTACCTCAGACCTAGGTTTTTAGGCACACCATTATCATTTGTACTCGGTTATCTCGTAGGTATGGGTATATCTCCCCCGCTTTATTGAGATCTTCTACTCTTCAATAAAGGAAACTTTTATCTCATGGGTAGGTTTCACCCCCTCCAACTTCACTCCTTCATATTACTTGAGTGATCTCTCTCTCTCTCCCTATGACTCCCCTTCGGTGTTTTGCGAAAGTGAAGCTACAACATATTTCTATCATATGATGTGCTCGTGAAACTCTTATGTTGGGAAACAATTTGTTATCACCCAAAAAATGATCACCTAGTCATGTATTACTAGGTTGATCAAAATGCACCTTTAGGATATGTTTTTACATATTAAAACCTTCTTTTACCTTAGGCAGTAATTTAGTGAACCAATTTCCTAAAGTATGTCGCTGCATTCTAGACTACTACATGGAGGAGAATTTTAAGACAATTTTTTAAGAAAAAATAAATCTTTTGTCTTAAAATTTTCAATATGATGCGCTAGTAAAAAAGATAAAGGATTAGGCGTTCGTCTTTACACTATTGATGGTTTCTTCGGGAAGTGGAGTGATGGAGGTTGACAACAACTAATGGGATTTAGTGTGATGGAGGCCGAAAACAAAGGTGTGCGTCGTGAGAGGAGCGTCGGAGGCACTTTCGAAGAACGTTAATGGGTGGTAACATAGTTGGAGTACTTTTTGGGGTCTCTATCGATTGTGTTTTAATATGTGTTTTTTTACTATTTTATTTATTTTGAACGCTACTTATATACATTAGCAAATTGTTGTGCTAGATTGGCAACATGGATTAGATTCACTTGAAGGATTGTTGAAAAATGTGGCCAGAAATTCTCAATTTGATTTTGCCTTGATTAAATTAAGAAAATTTGAATTTCCACATCAACAGACAACTTGGATGCAATTACCTTGTATGACATGGTTTGTGTCACCCATTTTACTCAATCAATTTGAGTTGGAGGAGTTAGATTTCAGTTAAGAATGTGTGATTTCCAATTTGTAGTAGTCAAAGTCAGTTATCTCAAGATGTTTTTAGTTAAACTAGGTCTAACTGTTGGAGGAACTAGTGGAAGGCTAGTTGTGCAATGAGACTTCAGTCAAATGCAGTGATCAACCATCCCAAAATTGATAGTGCTTGCAAACAATTCGAGTTCCCAAGCTATGGTGGAGATTCCAAGGCAATGTAATATTAGTTGTAGACTAGTCTTCAGCGTACAAGTGTTGCATGTAGTCACATGATCAACATTAGGAATTTTGCAATCCATTTTTGAAAAAACCTAAATAATAGGGGCCTAATTTCTCAAATAATTACACAAGGAAATAGGGGCTCAAGCAGAGGTAGAAATTGACAAAGTTTGGGTTTGAGCTTCTTAGTGAGCAGAGGGATAGGTTATGCACTTACGATTTGTGCACAGTTGAGTAAATCAATTGTAATACATCTATATTCATAAGATTGATGCAAGAAGGCATTGGAGTTATTAGAGGATTTCTTTCCCCACAAAAAATATTGTGTGCATGTATTTTATTTCTTATTGCATGTCTGAATTTTTTGTTCTAAATTGTGAATTAACTTTTGTAGAGTAGTAGAGTAGGTCTATGTCTTATGATTTTGAAAAAACTTCATGATGAGTTGCAAATCTACACCATAATTTCTACATCGTATCATAGTAGGATGCACATTAGAGCATTAATTTCGAATTTGTTTCTCAGGAGGTTCGAATTTGCAGTTCAGTGTAGCAAGATCTCTTAAGAACTGAAAATATGACCTTTAATGGGCTGAGGCTAGAGTATCCCTTGGAAGGCAACTCTAATTTCATTGACTGCAAGGATCGCATGGAGGAGGTATTCGATGACAATGGATTGTTAAAATACATCAAGAGACATGTTACAAAACCAGCTGAATTTGAAGCTCAAAACCTTGCTCAGTGGAAGAAAGTTGTAGCCAAGGTGTGGATAATAATATTGGAGGAAGTACGAGACCACATTGTCAGAAATCTCGATGGGAAATAAAATCCTTATGGAATGTGGTAAGCACTCACAAATCTGTTCTAGAATAGTAGTGACCACAAAAGGTTGGTGCTCAAGGATAAACTTTGAAATATCATGATGTAGAAGAATGACTTTACCCTGCAATATCTGAGGAGGTTCACACAATTTCATGATGAGTTTGTAGGAGTTGGCGTTACTCTTTCAAAGGATGACTTGGTAAGAATATCCCTTCTGGGCCTTCCCAAGAGTTGGCATACCTATCAAGATTAAGTGAACGGAAGGGAGAAACTATCGAATTGGGAACACTTATGGTACAATTTGGTACAAGAGGAAATAAGGCAGAATACTAGAGATGGGACCTCATCCAAGGGAAAGGATGAAGAAAAATTTGCATTGGTTGGAATGGGAAAGAAGGGAAAATCGGAAGAAATCTCAAACCAAAGTAGAATCCAACGAAGGGAGAAAGAAGAAAGATTTGTCAAAAATTAAATCCTTCCATGGTCACGAATATGACCACTATGCCACGAAGTGCCCACAGAAAGAGGCAAGTGAGAAGACCTTAGGAGGAGTAGTGGTTGAAGCCTTGGATTCATAGATCGACCTTGAATTTAACCTTATCGCATGCATGTCCAACATAGTGGTGGGGAGCGTCTGGTACTAGGACTCAGGTGCATTGTTCCACATGATAGGGTGTAGAGACTTTTCAGTGACTTGGAGGAGAAAGATCTCCATATGTACATCAAGCTAGGGGACGACGGAAGGTACAACATGACCAGTATTTGTACAATCAACTTTCAGAGGGAGTCAAGCTCCCCTCTCAAGCTCAAGGATGTCATGTTTGTTGTAGGCCTAAAGAAAAATCTCATCTCTGTTGCAGTTTTGGAAGACTGTGGTTATGACGTGATCTTCAACAAAGGAAAAACATTCCTGGGACACATAGCCATGAGACAGGTGAAGAAGATTGAGGTTTGTGTGAAGAATCTATATAAGTTAGATGTGGAAGATTGTGTTGCATTAAAAAGTAAGGAAGAGAAAGTGCAGGGCCATGATGTAGGTGAACTTTAGCACATAAGCCTTGGCGATTTGCATCATGGTAGCTCGAATAGTATACAACAAATATCCACTAGCCTCGAGCAATTGAGCAGTAGGATGTATGCAAAGGATGTACCTTGGGGAAGTACATAAAATCTAAATTTCATGATCAGGACAACAAAGTGCATGTAGTCCAAGAAAGTATCCACTTTGATGTCTGTGGACCTTTCTTTATAGCCTCCACTACCCGACACAAATATTTTTTCCTTTTTATTGATGACTTCTCACATAAGTGTTGGATCTCTTCATGCGGAAGAAAGATGGGACATTCTCCAAGTTCATAGAATTCAAGGCACTGTTTGAGAAAGAAACCAAAAAGAAGGTGAAGGCTCTCTGGAGAAATAATGGAGGTGAGTATGTGTTGAATGAATTTAAAAAATTATTTACAAAATAAGGCATTTGACGAGAGTTCACAACACCCCACAACCCACATCAGACTGGGGTGGTTGAGAGAAATATCCATAGCATTTTGGGAACAACAAGGGTGATGTTGCATGGCGAAGACCTACCTCTGCATTTGTGGGTTGAGGCATGCAATACGATAATTTGTTTCTAGAACTGAAGTTCTCATCAGATTCTTCACATGATATTACACTAGAGGAGACTTTCTCAGGAAGAAAGTTGGATGTGTCGCACTTCAAGATTTTTGGAGCCTCTGTTTACTGCCATGTCTCCAAAGAATCAAGGAAGAAGCTTTAGTCAACAACAAAATTCAGGGTATTTGTGGGTTACACAAAAACTCCCCACAACTAACATGTGTACTTGCTATCACTCATAATGATAGTTATGTGAAGGGATGTAAATTTTGATGAGGAGAAATCTATGTGGTGCTCTCTTGAGAGGGAGCTTTAGATGCCACCAAAAGATGGGATTTTAGCTCAAAAAGAGGAACCTAAAGAAGTTGTAGAGAAACCACAAATTATGGAGCAGAGAGTGGAGACATTCACTAAAGAAAAACCTCCAAAGAAGGCAGAAAAAGAACTAAGGAAGTCGATACACTTGTGCAAGATGCAAGGGAGAATGTGGGATATCCTTCAAATTTGTGTCAGCAAAGGAGGTCACCTGAGAGGTACACTGGCGACATGGCTCTTATGACTGAGCTTATAGAGATTGAGCCATCCTATTTTGAGGAAGAAATAGAGAATCCTGTATGGGTTGATGCAATAGTGGAGGAATATGAATCTATTGCAAAGAATTGTGTTTGGGAAAATATCCCAAGAACAACACATAGATCAATAGTGGGTTTGAGATGGATCTTCAAGGTGAACCAGGCAACAAATGGAAGAATAGGGAATTATAACGCTAGATTTGTGGCCAAGGGGTACTCTCATGTTGAGGGAATTAACTATGAGGAGACATTTTCTCTTGTAGTAAGGTACTCATCCATTAGATCAATTCTTCGTCTCGCTATACAGATGGGTGTAAAAACAACATTTCTGAATGGGGTTATTAAAGAGGAGGTGTACATAGAGTAACAAAAAGGTTTTGAGACATTCGATCAAGAGTCTCAAGTGTGAAAACTCGAGTGAGCATTATATGATCTCAATCAAGCACCTCGTTCTTGGTACACCAAGATCAATAGTTATCTCATTGGTTTGGGCTTCACCATAAGTGAACCATATCTAAACCTCATCACGTATGGATAGAAGGTAAATTTCTTATTATTTTCTTATATGTTGATAATTTTATTTTAACTAGTGATGAGACGTTGATCATATCTTGCAAGGAGGACCTTGCAAGGGAATTTTAAATGAAGGACATGGGTCTCATGCACTACTTTCTCGGGTTGGAAGTATGACAAGGTGATGCGTAATTATTTGTCTCTCAAGGCAAGTATGAAAATGATATACTGCAGAGATTCTGCATGGAGAGTTGTAAACCCATGGAAACACCTCTAACGAACAACTAGAGGAAGGAGGATGCCACTTCAGGTGAAGTGGATGCTACCATTTATCGACAGCTAGTGGGTCCACTCATGTATCTTGTGAACACATGACCAGATATGTGATGTGCAGTCAACGAGCTAAGACACGTTATGGTTAGGTCAACAAAACTATTTTGGAAGGAAACTAAGAATGTTTTACGGTACCTCACAGGCACTACCCAGTTTGGGCTATGGTATAGACAAACAGAGTGAGTGAAGTTGTGCGGCTTCACAGATGTAGGTTGGGCACGAAGTCCATTTGAATGAAAGAGTACATCAAGGGTAATTTTTAGTGTTGGGTTTGTAGTTGTTTCTTGGTACAACAGGAAGCAAAGATCTGTGGTGCTCAGTTAGACAGAAGCATAATTCATGGCTGCAAGTCAAGAAACATGTGAGGCGATATGGATGAGAAAGATACTTGTTGGACTATTTGGTCAGATGATGGATCCAATTGTGATAATCAGAGTTGCATCAATCTCTCTGAGAATCTTATATTTCATGATCAATCCAAGCATATAGATATCCAATATCACCATTTACAAGACTGTGTCTAGAGGCAGATGCTGTTGCTACACTCCATTCTGATAGAGGAGTAAGATGTTGAAATTTTGACAAAACCTTTGTCAAGAGGAAGTTCGAATTCCTTAAGTGCAGGATAGGGGTGGTTGATAATCCCTTTCTTGCAGAGAGGGAGTCTTAAAAAATGTAGCAAGAAATTCTCAATTTGATTTTTCCTTGATTAAATTGAGAAAAATTGAATTTCCACATCAACAGACAGCTTGGATGTAGTTAACTTGTGTGACATGGCTTGTGTCACCTGGTTTGCATAGTAAATTCAAGTTGGTGGAGTTATAGTTCAATTAAGCATGTATGATTCTTAATTTGTAGCAATCAAAGTCAGTTATCTCAAGTTATTTTCAGTTAAACTAGTTCCAACTACTTGAGGAATGAGTGGAAGGTCAATTGTGCAGTGGGACTTCAGTCAAACTCAGTGATCATCCAGTTAACTAATCAATCAACCCAGAATAGCTAATGCATGGAAAATTCGAGTTCCCAAGCTGTGGTGGAGATTCCAAGGCAATGTAACATCAACTGTAGACTAGCCTTGAGTGTACATGTGTTGCATATAGTTAGATGATCAACCTTGGGAATTTCACAATCCATTTTGTAAAAATTCCTAAATAATAGGGGCCTAATTCCTCAAGGAATTGTGCAAGGAAATATGGGCTCAAGCAGAGGTAGAAATTTACTAAGTCTAGCTTAGACCTTCTCAGTGAACAGAGAGATAGGTTATTCACTTGTAGGTTGTGCTCAGCTGAGAAAATAAATTGCAATACATTTCTATTGATCATATTAATGCAAACAGACATTGGGGTTTTTAGCATATTTTTTTCCTTAGGAAACATTTTGAGTCCATGTGTGTTATTTCTTATTGCATGTACGAAATTTTGGTTATAAATTGTGAATTAACTTCTGGAGAGTAGTAGAGTAGGCTTGTCTCTTATGAATTTAATTAAAACTTCATGAGTAGTTGCAACTCTACACCATAATTTATACAAGGATGGTGGAGGCAAATTACAGAGTATTCATTAGTAGACAATATGCCTACTTCAAAATATCTATGACAACTTTTGCCAGAAGAAGACATTGAGGATAAAAGATTGTATTATTGAAGAATTAGTCACAAAATTCACAAGGGCGGTAATTTTGGTTGCAGGTGTGGAGGTAGATGGATCAAATATAATTTTGGCTGCATGTGTGTAGGTAGACAAGTCAGAGTCACTCCTTTGATTTTTGTTGATGATGTGTTACTATTTGGTACATTGACCTATTTTGATCGGTCTTTGGACTCCTTATGAATAATATTAAATCTCATATGATTTATTCTTACCTAGATGATGCATTGGTACTGGAAATTTATCATATTTTTGGTGTTATCTCCACTGCATTGGATGCAGATTTTAAATATCTTAGATTTATGCTCCAACTTAATTGTTATGGAATTAAGGATTGGATCTTAATTATAGAGAAAATCCACTGTATAATTTTATCATGGGCACACAAGAGGCTCTCCTTAGGAGGCAAGTTGACTCTAGTTCTAGTAGTCCTTCAGAGCATCTCTATATATTGGCTTCATATTTTCGCTCTGCCTAAGAATATCAGTAAATGTATCTTTCCGGCTTCATCTTGGCATGGGAAAATTTGTGTCATAAAGGATAGAGTGGGCCTGGTTGTTGTTTACACTGTGTGGAGGCGATGGATGACCAGAATCATCTATTTCTTTGATTCTCCTTAGTAAAATCAATTTGGAATGGTGTATTTAATATGTTCCATTTACAGGTAGATTAGAACTACTCTTTTGTGGTTTATTGTATTTGGCACTAGATTATTGAATATCCAACATTTGGACCACTTCCAATATACATTGGGCGTTCGACCCAAAGAATGCATTACTGTCCCAAGCTCCTTTGTTGTGATACATCCATCTTCGTCCTTGTCAAAGAAGCTAAAGGCCTCCCTTAACTTAGACATAACCTCCATCCCATATTCCTTTAGTAGATAAAACCCTTCTCTCATTTTCTGACCATGCCAATCTACCCTTCATCCCATATTCTCTCATGAGCCTTGTGTAAGCCACCATTTCATTCAAGGATGGGGATTTTGATGCCTAATCTAACCGTATTTGTTAGATACTTTCCCACTTTTCTTGCTTATGGTTTCTTGAGTTGGCCTCCTCTACATATTCCCTACTCTCCTTAAATTATTTGAAAGGTATCCTTTGGCTACGAACCCAATTTTACCAGAGATCCTTGACATGTCCGTTGAAATTTTGATTCGGCCCCATGAACTATTTTATGCCAGTGAGTCGAAAGCTTTAGATTTCTTTTCCACATATTCATTCATGACCAAACACTATACCACTAGTTCTAAGAATCTTGTGGTTACTATCACCACAATAAATGTATATTGTATTTTAGAGGAGATAAGAATTGTATATTGCCCTTTGGGACACTCCAAAAATATTTTGATGCACCCTATTTGTCTAACACTCTAGTATACTTTATGACCTTAATTCTCATTCCATGTTCATCCATGTGGATGCACTTTATGATGTTCTAGGACAACCTGATGTCCTTTTCAACTCCCTCTCATCTTCCTTTTCATGTTTTCTAGGACTTGTGTATCCAACAAGAAATTTGGGAGATGAATGACATCAAGGTAGAAAATCAAGTGGTTTTCAAGTCATTTATTTAGGGGTCCCACTAGCATAGTCCCACCATATGATTCACCCAATCCCTAAATTGGGGTTTAGTGCTATTTCAATTAATTATTAGATGATCATGGTGGGCCATAATTCTAGGTTAAATGTTATGACACTTCATAGGATATTATTGGAGATACTTTAGGAGACACCTCTTTGGCTAAAGGGTCAAAGAAGGATTTTGACTTCAATATCAAACAATCAACCATATCCTCAACATATCGAACCAACAAGCAAGAAGACAACTGAGGTGAAGCATGGGAATCCTCTATCGCCCATGTTGTTCAGGATATATATCAATCTATGAATGCCTCTGCACTCCACCAACTGTGCATCAATAAAAATTTTGTTTGCCCCATTGTCCACCAAGATGGATACACATTGTGCCTCTGATTGCCAAAATTGTAAAATTGGGATTTTCCATGTCAAAATTTTAATTCAAGATTGACCATGCATTGGAGGGCCATTAACACAATATTAGGACATAAAAATTGAATAATTTACACAATACCAAATACAATACATACGTTGATTTTTGTCTCACAAGGTATCTAGATGCTAATTGAGCAAGTTCACACAAAGAGAGAAAGGCAATGTCATGATACATTGTTCAATTTGTAATCAAGAGCATTTTCTTGGATAAGGGAGAAGTAACATTTAGTTTCTTTCTCATATACAAAGGCAAAATTATGAATCAATGTCAAATGCCTTTTTTGAAGCAATGTTGTTGTAAAGGGTGTTAGAAAGCTTGCATTATAGGCAAGGCCCTCACACCATACTATATTGTGTTAACCAAAGCATGTTAGCCATGTCCAATGATCTCAAATTTCATGAGCATGTTCAATGAGTGACCATAAATGAGGGGTGTCAAGGTGGCTATTAATCATAGCTTATGGTGGATGATTGTCATCGTACATAACATCTGTGGTCCAAGTCATTTGTTTGGTGCCCAATATTGGTGAATCATTGTATTACATCATGGTAGCATATCTTGGCTTTTTTAAAGAAAAAATAGATTGGAAATAAATTAAGTTATATCTCATGCAAATGTTCAATATTGTTGTGTTGCGAGTGGCTTGCATATTATATGTATCATATATCTATAATCACTTATTTCAAGCCTACCTTAAGAAATAAATGAAGAGGTGTAGGGCCTTTTCATAATAAGGAATCCCACCAACTCCTCTCCTTGTAGCAATCTTTCAAACGTTAGCCCATAAATCAAACACATGCCCTTGTTTCTCTAGTTTGGAAACCCTTGGATGGATATGACAATGAACTCCTCCCAACCACTTCTTTAAGCATCTATTGAATGCCTTTGATTGGTTTGTGTAAATGATTTTGATTGATTCCTGGAGAGGTGTGAAATCTAATTTTGCAATGACATAATACAAACACCAAACTTAACCCGTGGTAGCCAAAATTTCAGCCTTACAACTCTCTCATCCAATATTAAATACTTCACTAATTAGTTAAAGGGTTATCTCCTTAACAATATATTCTATATTAGAAGAATTCATATTAATTGAAAAAGTAAGAACATTATTTAATATTAAGTTATAATGCAAGTAGCTGCCAAGTTGACATATGAGACCCCCTTGTTTGTGAGACAAGGGATGCCCTCCATTCAATGCTTTAACTATTTAATATATGGATGTGTACACACCTTAATTTCCATTGGATCAAATCCTGTGACCTTTAAAGAGGAAACACTTTAACACAAATCGAACATGTAAATAAAAGCTTAATTTGTATACGTATCAAAGTTACTTTGAGAGTTGCATGGAATGCTTAATTTTGTATAGAAGGAAGGGAAAACTTGAAGGGTTGATCACAACAAACATGTATGGTCAATTATGATTATCAAAGGTATATTAGTTTGGTTTTCCCAATCCAAACCTTTCACACTTTGTTACTACTGTTAAAGGCATGTCATGATGTTTTACTGGTGTAACATCATGTACATTTATTTGTGTCTATTAAAGGCATGTTAGCTCAATGACAAAACCAATGGTTTGTCAACTTGGTCAACTTAGTGAGCTATGTGTTAATCATCTCAATGAACAACATATAAGGTCAATTAGCTTGGCCATTGACATGCACATTCCATTGTCACTATTAGTGACATGTTAGGTTGGATATTAATATGTATTTTTTATTAACATTATCTAGGAGATTAATCGAATCAACATGCATGTTTGCCTATAATTGTGGGAGATATGTTAGATCGGTCAACCCCATCAACAACATTTATGTTCAATTGCACATGTTAGAGGCATGACACAATGGTTAATTGATTAGTAACATGTACATTTTGGTTATCACTATTAAAGTTGTGTTAGGCTACTTAACTTGTTCAACGACTTGTATGTTTGGTTACAATTATTAAAGCCTCACTTGATTATTTAATGCAGTAAATGGAGTGTAAGTCTAGTTATCGTTGTCGAAGGCATGTTTTGTTGGTTAAATTAGTTAACATCATATACATTCAACTATGATTGTTAGATCCATCCAAGGCTATTAAATCCATTTAAAGTAGTGCATAACATCGATGGGGGTTTTCTTATTGTATTGTGCATGAGTACAATGTGTTATTTTTTTTTTGTAAGTCGAAGATTTTTCATTAATCAAAAAGAATGTACAAGGGCGTCAAAATGCATGGCTTATAATTATTTATATATTTAATGTAATATGCCTTTCATTAAGAAGAGGAAACAAACTTTGGGGGATAGGGGAAATGGCATTGTCTAGGGGAAACGTCGATCTCATCTATCTCATCTTCACTCTCCCTTCCCTATCATTAGCATCCCTCTCCTTTTTTTCTTTATCCACCAACACCAATAATAGACTTTTTGTTAAGAAGTAGCATTGGATGACTCAGGACGAGGGTTAGAGCTCATATGTTTATCTTGGGTTTCTCCTTGGGGTTTCTGAGCTTACGTATCTTGCTTTAAATTCTTCTTAAACGTCCCAACAATATCCTTTCCCATCTCTTGTTCATGAAACTTCAGCTTGTGAGCACAATATTCATCCTAAATTTCCTTTGAAGATTCATGTAGCTATTTTGCACCGAGGCCTATTCCTGGGGGGAGATTGGGAGGATCTACATTTGTCAACAGACCTTTTTATTGTTGTCCCATGCCACCCCAAACTTTATAGCCCATGTTTGTAGCCAAGATATACCCCCTTCCATATGTAAACTATTTATTAGATTGATTAAAGGAGAAGACTGAGCTCTTCCATGAGCTTTTATTTGAAGATGAGAATGACAGTGAAATGTTCATTTTTAATTATACACCTAAACAATCTTAGAGACCTTCCACCTCGCTAGCTTAAAATCTGGACTCAAACCATGGCAGAATGTGACATTTTGAAGCGTGTCACTCTAGTCCCTTTGACAAGGAGTGACATGAACCCTTTTGCGAAAGAGCAGCAAGAGACTATCACCTCTTGCCCCTTTGAAAGTTGTGAAACTTTTTAGAAAAAGGGTAAATGTCTAAAAACATCATGGAAAAATGTTTCTAAAAATTTAAGAATAATTCCATTTTATTGAATCACTACTGCAAGAGACTATCACCTTTTTCCCCTTTGAAAGAGGTGAAACTATCTAGAAAAAAATATATATCTGAAAACATCGTGAAAAAAAGTTTCCAAATCATTTAAAAATGATTCCATTCCGTTGAATCACTACTACATGAATTCATCTTAAAATTTCATTTTATTTATTAAATTTATCATAATCAAAATTCCCCATGGAAGACATTGAGAGGCATTAGAAGATATATATATATATTTTTTTTTTCATAAGAGCTTGTTAAAACATACCATGGCAATTTAATAGCTTTATTTAAGACATTTTGACTCCCGTGTACCAGTCACCAAATAAAATTTTGAGGTGGGCGATGTCGTTTTTGTTCAAACCCTCAAGGAGCACCCTCGAGGAGCTTTCAAGAATGGAAGAAGAACAATGGGCGATGCAATTTTGTTCATACCCTAGATTTTTGAATTCTAGAGAAGGTTTTAGCAATTTTGTTCAAACCATGAATTTTTGAATTATGGAGGAGGTTTCAACAATGGAGACCAACGTTTTTCTATGAGTATCCTATTTTTCCCTTCCAGTTTGATACAGGTAGGGATTATTGGGGTTTTGTGCAGGGAACAGGACACCTAACTGGAACTTATGTGGCTCCTTGATTTTGCTATGGAACCCCAAACCCACATAAGGTTCAAACAGGGCTTTTCCTTTCTACCGTCACCCAAAAAATGTCCCTCTCTCTCCATAGGTTGTCACCCTCTCCTCCAAGGAAGTGAAAAAGGTCAATAGACCTATTCCAGAAATTCTGGACTCAAGTAACTGATGAAAAAGCTTTGGTTGTGGATATTGCCTTCGGAATCATACATTTTCCCTAGCACAGGCAAACAAAACCCCTCTGAGGCTACTACAGCAAAGGCTGTTGATAAATCTGGGGAAGAGGGAAAAAAAATTCATGGAGCCCGTCGACTCGCCAAGCCTTGGGAAAGAACTTTCGACTGTATCCATTTCGCGCAGCGGTAAGTCTCTATCTGACTCCAGTTCTATTATCGAATTTCTGTCTTTGGAAGATTTGATGGTTATTGAAACCAGATTAAATTAATGGAAAGGAGAAACCATAGTAAATTAAATACAGTTTGAATCCATCAAATAAAATAGACTTCTTTGACTAAGACTAATTCTATCCTAGCTTTAACTGATGGAATGCAAATTTGGTAGCTATGAAAAATAATGTGCAGCATGCACCAAGCATGGGTACTACAAATTACTAATTAGAATATATAGAGGTTTTTTAAACCCAAGATGTAAAATTCATATAAAAAGTGATGGCTTTAGGCTAAACCCACGTGTGTGTCTTGATTGCCTCAATGAGTTGATATGAGAAGAAATGTTGAGATGCATTTGGCCTAGACACCAATAACAGTCATACCTATTTAAATGAGATTTTAGAACATTGTGTTTTAGATTTCAAGATCCTTGAAATGATCTTTATTTGTCATGAACCCCCTTTCCTTTGATACCCAAATCTCAGAGACGCACAAAGGTTGATCCTTTACCTTCAATAAGCATCTACCCAACAGAAAACTACGAACACTATTTTTCAAACCATCTTGATTGATGTCCAAGGGCTGAGGATACTTCACCTTTTGTAGAATTTTATACTTCTCTGTGAGACAAACAAAGCCCTAATACAAGGCCGAAGGCATGTCAATGAACTCAAGAATAATATTATATATATGAGCTTAGATGCTAGGAACTTTATAGCTTCATATATGATTTTATATAAACCTACAACAGAGAAGGAATGCCGAGTGAGACACTATCTCCAAACCAAATTCAATTCAAGGGTGATTTCATAATAGAATATTTGACCCTAATGCAAGCAAATCTTCCTGGCTGTAGTCATGACAAAAGGCCTTAGATATAGATCATTTGACCAACAATTTGACACAGAGCTCTATCCTAGAGATGCTTGATAGATGAGGCCTTGATCTCATTTCCTTTTTGGGAACTGCAACCCAGAATTTTGCAGTTAGAGTTTCAGTGCTCCACGATGACTGATCCTTGAAGAGGAAGGAGGTCAGTGTTGTCAAAAAACTTCTTGTGATTTCTTTCTTCCTTGCTTGGGCTTGCCCTCGCCTTAGCTCTGATACCTTTCCCTCACCTTAACTTTGATACCATTATCACAGGGCAAGCTAAACACGACAACAATAGAGGTAAGAAGTTGTAGATTCATGCATTGTCTGTCTTTTAGCTTCTAGAACATCATATGTTTTATTGCCAATTTCTGCTAAATCTAAAATTAACATACTGATCTGAGAAGAGGGTTTGCAATGCTAATAACCTCTTCTTTAGTCCATGTTGGCACACTCGAGTCTTGTTAAGGGACCAACTGTTTCTTGTGAAAAATTCGAAGCAGACGATAACATACAACATGTTTTTTGAGAATCAAGACAACTTCTAGAAGCGCTATGACATTAATCCAACACTATGTTTATAAACCAGTTCCTACTAATGGACACAGGACGTGTAAAATGTATTCTTTAACAATATTTTTCTCTGTCGGTTGGCTTAAAGCTTGCAACCTTACTCCTATCTTGAAGAAAGGGTACTTTCTTCCCTTTCACTTCATGGGTATACGAAAACCTAGTTTTGTAAGCACCCATGACCATGAATATTATACCAATTCGCTATGGTTAGTGCATCAATAATGTAAGTGTAACACTCATCCATGTGGTAGTCATAAGGCATTTAGGTAAGGTTTTACTAACACTGGCATTCTAGACCATTAAGATCTATCCATGGCCTCAAAATGATGTATTTCCTCTACTCAATAGAACACTCATCATTTCTGTTACACTAAAATTTGTCACCATGACTATTTGCAGTCAGTATGGCTCCATCAATTGTCATACTGTCCTCCTTGGCAAGTCTTATACCTCTTCTCCTCATGTCAAACTCCAAGAAAGAGAGAAAGTATTTAAAAAGTCAATATAACTCTGGTTACATAGTTTCTCTTACCCTTACTTGCGTGTACGCACCTCAAGTTCAAAATACCTGCGTACTTGTACGCTCTGTCTGTAAAGGGGTGGGTACGTACTCCTGTAAAGGTCAAAAGGCGCAAGTTTTACTTCAAAAAAGTTACTTGTGGTTGAATCTAGAGCATTCTAGAAGATGGTTTGACATGGATTGAGCGCCTCCAGATGGTTCATGCATCCCAATGAAAGAGGAACTTATCCCATCAAGAGGGGAGCTATCCCATTGAAGGAGGGGCTTATCCCATTGATGGTGGACCTGTTTAACTTCCTCCAAAGCATTATAAATACAGGCATTGGGCCAGAGGGAGAGGAGGTTGAAAGCTGAACATTCCTAAGGGTAGATGCTGCTGAAATTAGGACTCCCTTTTAGAGCTTGAGAGGAGAGATTCCCATCCTTTCTTAGCTTCATTTGGAAGTGGGTGAGCTGATCAAAGTAGAGGAGAACTCTTGCTGGACCCTGGGAGGGACCTACACAACACCAAGGCACTGGTTGTAATGGTTTCTTTTGTTTCCAATTAATACAATTAAGTTCATTTTTCTCAACAAGTTGTTATATATAATTTGTTTCATAAACTCCTTGGTCTTTATGATGAATATGTTTTATTATATGAGTTATTCAGGTGCTATGTAATCGTTTTCTTGTTAGTGAATGCAGGCTTCAAGGAGAAGGAGCTCATCTGGATCGAAGAGGCTTGGCTGCTGCAAACAAGCGTTGGACTAGAGGTAAGCCTTAAACACCTGGTTGCTTTTATTTTAAATGCATATTTAGTGAAAGATAGTGCTTGATTGTTTTGTTTGTCACTAGAAAAGCTTTAGCTTCTAGGGAGGTCGGTTTTGTCCTCAAAATTGACTCTTTCCGCATGACAAAATGGCGACTCCACTGTATGAGCGCATGGGGGGGGGGAATGCGCTCTAGCAGTTATGCTTAGGGGGCATCAAGCACAGTTTTATCTCTGTTTCAAGCTTGTGTAAAAATGAAACTATTTCCAAGCACAGTTTCCTCTCTGTTTCAAGCTTGCGTAAAAATGAAACTACTTTGAAGCAAAGTTTTTCTCTGTTTCAAGCTTTTGTAAAAATGAAACCTATCTCGAGTCAATTTCAGTTACTTTCAAGACTCGTTAAACTCATGAAAATCCCGAGATTTTTTTTTTCCTGTATCAACCTCGTTAAAAAATGAAATAGGCTGCCATGAGGATAGTTCTTTTCCTGTGTCAACCTCGTTAAAAAATGAATCAAGGTTTTTATGAGCATAGTTCCTTGTCCTGTGTAAAGCTCGTTAAAAAATGAATCAAGGATTTTTTTAGCATAGTTCCTTGTCTTGTGTCAAGCTCGTTAAAAAATGAATCAAGGTTTTTAGAGGATAGTTCCTATTACCGAGTCAACCTCATTAATAGATTGTAGGTTATTTAGGTAGATTGTAGAGAGTAGTCATGAGCATAGTTCCTTGTCTTGTGTCAAGCTCATTAAAAAATGAAACAAATCCTCCTCTAATTGAGTTGAAAGTTTGACTAGATCTCATAAATGTTAATTTGTATATTTAGGTTAGTTATTTCAGTTTTTTGCATAATTTTCTTACAGTTTTAGGTCGAGTCTTTCAAATGATCTCGTAACTCAACCTTCATTTCATCCAACCGATTGAATGAAATGAAGCTGTGGGGGCATGCGCTCTAGCAGTTATGCTTAGGGGGCATCAAGCACAGTTTTATCTCTGTTTCAAGCTTGTGTAAAAATGAAACTATTTTCAAGCACAGTTTCCTCTCTGTTTCAAGCTTGCGTAAAAATGAAACTACTTTGAAGCATAATTTTTCTCTGTTTCAAGCTTTTGTAAAAATGAAACCTATCTCGAGTCAATTTCAGTTATTTTCAAGACTCGTTAAACTCATGAAAATCCCGAGATTATTTTTCTATCTTTCATTCTCGTAAAACAAATGAAAATGCTGAGTTCTTTTCGTCTTTTCTTGATCGTAAATTAAATTGAAAGTCGGCCATATGAGTACATTTTTATCATTTTTTCGAACTCATTAAAACTTATGAAAAAGTGAAAACCATGAGTACATTTTTATCATTTTTTCGAACTCGTTAAAAGTTACAAAAAAGTGACACCTTGGAGTTCTCTTTTAAGCCCTTTTCAGACTCTCAAAATATGAAAAGATTGTCGAGTTTTTTCTTTTTACACTCGTTAAAATGGAATTAAAAAGACGGTCCACTTACAGCTCTTTTCCGACCGTAAAAACATGAAAATATTGCCGGATTTTTGTCGTTTCGAATTCGATATTGGTCATAAAATGACGTGTCGTTGATCGCTTTTTTACTTTTTCGGATCAGTGACACTAATAACGAAAGGTACTCCTTGGTCGTAAAAGATCAAGCGGTTCTCTCAAGTATTATTTTATATTTTTTCGGGCTTGGGAGACACAAATTTACGAAAAAGGTCAACCCTGGAGTTTTCTTAAGTTTTTCAGACTCTCTAAAATTGAAAAACGTCGAGTTTCTCCTATACTGGACTCGTTAAAATTTCATAGTAAAGGACCCGTTCGATTACAAACAGGAACGGACCACTCCTTCTTAGGGTTCGAATCTAAACTAAGTTGGACTCATCCAAAGGATGAGCTTATAATCAAGCAAATGTTATCCTCCTCAAGATTGTAAAAAAATAAAGAGGTACTTGCCAGAAATGGTGGGGGAAAAGAGAGAAAAATGAGCCTATTAGTTATCCTTTGTCTCAGAAAAACCTTATCACCACTCTTGAACACGACACTTTTCATTCACTTGGGTTTGGTAATCCTTTGCCTAACAGTTGATCAAACCACATTGAAAGTCTTCAGCCGGTTCTGGGTATTAACTTTGGGTCAATTGTCACCAAGCCATCTATTGTGTCGTTATGTGTTCAAGAGGTCACTGCAAATAAACCTTTCATCTGCAAAATATCTGTCACCCATCTTGACCATCCCTGAGTCAGTCCTTACAGCTACATTTCTTCAACTTGATCTATGATTTCGTGTTGTGGGCTTGCCTGCAACGGGTCGCTTTCTATCGACATCAGCACATTATCTAGAAAGAAGACCTAGAAATCGTCAATACCTTGAGATCTGCATGCCTCAATGGCAAGTTTCTCGGCTTTGACGACAGTTTACATCATTGACTTTCGATCAAAGGATTCCGTGACATGTTCGACATCAACACATTCATTCACATCTCACGGATTGTACTGGGTACTTTGAGAACCATTGACATCACTAGTGGTCTCTCTCACACTTGTTAACAGTTTACATCATTGACTGGTAATCAAGTGGTTTCTACCATGTTCGACATCAACTCATTTATTCGCATGGATAGAATTTTACTATTTCGGGAAGTAGAAATGAAGACCCTGGATCTAGTTTCCACCATCCAAGCTGCGAGGAGTTTTGTATTCATTAAATAGTAGACTAATCATAAACAGATGGTTGCATCCATACTATGTCTACATGAGTCTATGATTATGATGTACTGCGAAATCATTCCTATATCAGAGCAGTAGTTAGTTTGTTAGTTAAGTTTTCAATATGAGTATGGGAATGCCTACCTCAGTGATGATATGATCTCATATATGTATTTTGTGTTGAATATTTGCAGGTTCCGACTGGGCTCTCTACAAGATAATCCTCGACATGGTAAAGTGCTTCACCCTTCCTAGACGAAATGAAACCCTAATCTACTACAGGCTTCGCACTTTAGGGGGAAATCTGTTACACTAAAATTTGTCACCATGACTATTTTCAGTCAGTATGGCTCCATCAATTGTCATACTATCCTCCTTGGCAAGTCTTATACCTCTTCTCCTCATGTCAAACTCCAAGAAAGAGAGAAAGTCTTTAAAAAGTCAATATAACTCTGGTTACGCAGTTTCTCTTACCCTTACCTGCGTGTATGCACCTCAAGTTCAAAATACCTGCGTACTTGTACGCTTTGTCTGTAAAGGGGTGGGTGTGTACTCCTGTAAAGGTCAAAAGGCGCAAGTTTTACTTCAAAAAAGTTACTTGTGGTTGAATCTAGAGCATTCTAGAAGATGGTTTGACGTGGATTGAGCGCCTCCAGATGGTTCATGCATCCCAATGAAAGAGGAACTTATCGCATCAAGAGGGGATCTATCCCACTGAAAGAGGGGCTTATCCCATTGATGGTGGACCTGTTTAACTTCCTCCAAAGCATTATAAATACAGGCATTGGGCCAGACGGAGAGGAGTTTGAAAGCTGAACATTCCTAAGGGTAGATGTTGCTGAAATTAGGACTCCCTTTTAGAGCTTGAGAGGAGAGATTCCCATCCTTTCTTAGCTTCATTTGGAAGTGGGTGAGCTGATAAAATTAGAGGAGAACTCTTGCTGGACCCTGGGAGGGACCTGCACAACACCAAGGCACTGGTTGTAATGGTTTCTTTTGTTTCCAATTAATACAATTAAGTTCATTTTTCTCAACAAGTTGTTATATATAATTTGTTTCATAAACTCCTTGGTCTTTATGATGAATATGTTTTATTATATGAGTTATTCAGGTGCTATGTAATCGTTTGCTTGTTAGTGAATGCAGGCTTCAAGGAGAAGGAGCTCATCTGGATCGAAGAGGCTTGGCTACTGCAAACAATCGTTGGACTAGAGGTAAGCCTTAAACACCTGGTTGCTTTTATTTTAAATGCATATTTAGTGAAAGATAGTGCTTGATTGTTTTGTTTGTCACTAGAAAAGCTTTAGCTTCTAGGGAGGTCGGTTTTGTCCGCAAAATTGACTCTTTCCGCATGACAATTTCTCTCCCCCAATCATCAAATTTTTTCCCTTCATTCTGAATGAGAAATCAATAAACAAGTCACCATTTTAAATGTTAGATCACAATATGTTTAGCTTCTCTATTGTGCTACACTCTAGCATTCTCGCGGCTTTAGAATCGCGAATCTTAAACACAGTCTCATAATGTGCATTCAGGGAGGCATAATTCACCCTTGCTTTGCATCAAATTACCCCCCTAGCATTCCCTTTACCTTTACATCCCTCAATGCAAGGCATGCCAAGTCGAAACCTGATCAGTTAAATTAGTAAGTTGAGGAGCGTCATATATACCCAACGCTGCCTGCCTATTGTTCCTCTTCCTATGTCGTAGTGTATGAACAGTCAGCCAGACTGGTGAGGATCCCCATTAATAATAACATCTATGTTGGCATCTGAATCCGAATGACGTGTTTCCCTTAATTATATGTTTTGGTTTTTAACAAAAAAGGCTAACAGAGATAGAGACCCTCAAATCTGTCTACTTCTGGCCCCTATGCCCATTTTCATCTAGGTTTTTACCATGTCAGTGTCCCTTTCTTTCTCAAAACTGCATGAAATCAGTTGATCTATCCATTTCATAATGCCTTTGGTAAATTTTTCTATCAAATGCTCTGAAGTATATATGAGATCTAAGGGTTTTTTTGGTTGTTGCTGACTTCATATATTTCTGCTAACCATGATATGAGTGTGATGTAGAGGATTATGATTAAGGGTTTCATTGCTCGATATCTATTTAGGAGGAGGAGAAGGAGAAAAGTGGTGTTAGGGTTGAGAGTTAAAGATGTCTATGAAAAGAGGAGGTGTGTGGAATGGAGGGTGGCAGGGCTACCAGCGTGGTATAAATGAAGGATGGGGAGGTTGGGGTTTTCATCATCGAATAGTTGTGGTGGGCTTCCTTAGTATCTTTGTGGTCATGCCATTGGTTTTTCTGGTAGCTAGGTTTCGTCACTACGCATCTACATGTGCAACTAGTAAGCTTCTTCCTGCCCTCCTCCCTCACTGGTAAGCTTCTTCCTACCCTCCTCCCTCGTCACGTTGCTTCTGTCTCTTTTTTTGGGGTGGTTGAATGTTTAATTTATCTTTATTAGCAAGCATGCCCTTTCTTAATCTGGTAGTATTACAATGAAGTGTAGACTTTTTACAACATTCAAGTAAGATCTCCATTACAATGAAGTGTAGTTGTCTTATACTATTTTAGAAAGATCCCTTTCATTGAGAACCCATTGAACAAAGTATTTATGTGATTTGAGCCTTGGTGGGGAATTATCATCACCCCTGGTTAACCATTGAACCAAGACCCCATGGACCTGCTTCGAAATTTGATTTGCCTTCACCACCCCTGGTTAACGATTAAACCAAAACCCCATGGACCTGCTTTAGAATTTGATTTTCCTTTTAGCTTTTTCGCAAGATCTGAAGGCACAGATGTTATCAAACTTACTTTTCTCGCTTATTGTCAAAATTTTAGCACCTCTACCATTTTTCCAGACATTTTGTGAGTTTTCTTTATAGGTTTCCTTTCATTTGATCTGTGTGAAGCTGTGAACTCCATCTTTGCATTAACATGGTACAATACCTACCAGGAGAAAGATTCAAAGTTTGTACCTCTCTCATGCAAGAGCAAAGGTTTTACCAACTGCCCCTAGGGTAATTTCCCTTGCCAAAGATAATGAAACCATTTGTCCTGATAGCAAGAAATAACAATGCTCTTTCCATTTTTTAACAAAGGGAAATGCATATGACTGGTAAATTCGTTAGGAAACTACTCGGTGAATTCGTTGGGAACTTCTCATTCTGAGGGGGATGGTACTAAGTGTGCGTTGGATTCTGCATAAGTTGGATGGGTATTATAAAATTATATTTGTTAAGGGTTCAGTTCAACATCTTACTCATGGCAATTGAATCTTGTGGGAATTGAATCTCGGCGAGAAGGGTAACAATCATTCTTCCCATCCACTCATTATCCAAGCCAAACCCACTTTCCATCCATAAAGCTAAATCCACTTCTCATCAGTCAAGCTAAACCAGTTCTGATCCACCCAACCTAGACCCAATTCACAATGAGAATCTTGTTCACAAGCTACTTTCTGTTATACATATCATTTTCACACTGTTCCCACAGTGTTCAAAGCTCATTGGCCAAAACAAACAATAGATATTATACACACCATTTTATTATTGATGTGTAATGAAATCTCGATCTTAGCATATGCATGATAGCAAAGCAACCCCCTTTTTAGCATTTCAGTATTTTTATAGATATTCTTCTCCATCAAGTCTTTCTACCTGACCTTTTATGTGTTTTTTGTCATTTAAAATAGCAGGGCACAACTTCTCAGGAGATGGATCTATTAGAATGGTATTTTCTTTCCACATCTTGAAAACCAATTCTATTTTTCTATGGCCATTTTGTTTTTTTTTAGGATCTGGGCAATGCACTTGCACTTACGTTAGTCTAATCCCAGAAAATAAATAGTGTCCCTAAATTGAAATTTAATCGACTTGAGTGGATTGAAATAGAGAGGAATTATTAAGGATACTGGAGCTCTCTCATATGTTTAAAATCACTCTTATCTATTTATCTATGGGGTTCACAGGAACAGGCATATGACTGGAGAAAGCAGAGTTTAATAGAGAGCATTGACTCTCTCTTCCCAAAGGAGGCAAGTATAAGAAACTTGTTTCATTTGGATATCTTAAATTTGATTTCTCCCCTATTGAGCAGAGAATTGAAAATAAATTTTATCTACTGGGCAGGTGATTGATGTCATAACAGCTAAGACAGAGGACTCGAGACTCTAAACTTAAATATTGTTGGACGGATTGATTTATCTTCCTCATGGGTATTAGAAAATCCCTCCAAAGTAAACCAAAGGGATATTACTAACTCTGAGGTATGATTGGTGAAGGTTTTGGTTATTTTCTCTATTGAACATGTAAGGAAACCTGTGTGATGATGATCTATGTAGTTGAGCAAGGTTGTATTAAGCAGGAAGTGAAAACTGGCATTGGCAGGGGTGCTTCTCTATTTCTAACAGTGTACATCAAGCAGAAGCAAACGACTTTTGGAGATAGCTCAAAAAAGTTACATTCACAACAAGTTGGTGTGATCTTCAATAAAGAACGCAAGGAAAATCTTGAGGGGTGTAAAATGAATGACCACGTGCAGAAAAAAACTTCCAATGACGAAGAACTTCTTACGACGTTTCAAGAGGACGACACAGGAAGTGAACATCGAGACGTCAAAGAGAATGCTCTTGATGATAAGTTTTCATTTTCACTGGTTAACTAATATATGATGTTGGTAGCCTATTGTAAGGTGATGTCTAGTCAAACTCACAGGACAATGGTTGTTTTAAATTATGCAGACCATTTGCAGCTTGAAAAAAATCCAAAAAAAGTTTTGAGGGTAAAATTCTTTGCTGCACTAGATCGCTACTTTTTATTCTGATGGAAAAGGGAATTGTTATATTATTTTCCAAAATCCTTTTTAAATGTTACTTCTCCAAAATAAATTTTTTATATTTCTTAGATTTTAGCATAGTATGCTTTATTTTATAGTAGTTTAATGCTTACAGCAATTGAGACAAAAGAGGAGGGAGAAAAGGTCAACAGATCTGAATCAACGGGATGAAGAAAAACGAGTTGAGCTTGAAAACGCAGCAAATAAACATTCCGAGGAGGTAGATTCTACTGTCCTGGGAAAATATAGCATTTGGAGGCGGGAGAATGAGAAGGAGAATTCTGACTCCACTGTTAGATTGATGTGAGACCAATTGATCATGGCTAGGGTGTATTCAAGCATTTCCCAGGCTAGGAATAATCTTGAATTATACCATGAATTGATGCTTCGTATTAAGGAATGTGAGCGTACATTGGGTGAGGCTAACGCAGATTCCGATCTACCTCAAAGGTAATAGTTTTCGCATTGGCTGCTTCTAAATCAAGAGTAGTAAGTGCTTCCATTTGCATTTGGTGTTCATATCCTTTGCTTCTTTTCAAGTTGCAGTCTGTGTGTCAATATTTTTGCTTTTCATTCTCTTTTTCATGGCCAATAAGTGATATGAATGTTTCAGTACACCTGAGAAGATCAAGGCTATGGGTCATGTCCTATCCAAGGCTAGAGAACAATTTTATGACTGTGGGACAGTAACAAAGAAGTTGCAAGCCATGCTTCAGACTGTAGATGAGCAACTAAGGACCTTGAAAAAGCAAGTACATTTTTAAGTTAGTTGGCAGCAAAGACTGTTCCCATGGGCTTGCACTGTCTATCCATGCGATTGACCATGAATTATTATTTGCTTGCCCTTGAAAAGCGAAATTTCCAAAAAAGGAAAAGTTGGAGGATCCAACTCTTTATCACTATGCATTATTTTCTGACAATGCATTGGCTGCATCTGTGGTTGTGAATTCAACTGTCATGAATGCTAAGGTGAAGTGTTATTAATTTAAAATACTCTAAAGTTTGGAAGTCCAACAGTTTTGCTGCATTTTACATTTAATATTTGGATCTCATTGTAGGTGATTTACTTGTGTTTGTAGGAATCTCATAAACATGTATCTCATCTCGTCACAGACAAGTTAAATTTTGGGGCCACAAAAATGTGGTTTTTACTTAATCCCCCAAGCAAAGCTGCGATACATGTAGAAAATGTTGATGATTTTAAAGGGCTCAATTCCTCCTATTGCCCTGTTCTTCGCAAACTTGAATCCACAACTATGAAAGAGTACTATTTCAAGGCAGATCACTAAACTACACTCTTAGCACATTCCTCCAATTTGCAATATATAAATCCAAAATATTTATCAATGCTAAGTCATCTTCATTTCCATCTTCCACAAGTTTATCCCAAAGTGGACAAGATCCTTTTCTGGGATGATGATATTGTGGTGCAGAAAGATTTGACGCCCTTGTGGTCAGTAGATCTTCATGGAAAGGTTAATGGTTTAGTGGAAACTTGTGGAGAAAGCTTTCGCTTGTTTGACAAATACCTTAATTTTTCCAATCCGCACATAGCCAGGCACTTTGATCCTAATGCTTGTGGTTGGGCATATGGGATGAATGTATTTGATCTCAAATAATGGAAGAAACAAGATATAACTAGAATATATCACAAGTGGCAGAACATGGTAAGTGTGTAGTGTGGTTTATTTATGTTAATTCCTGTGATGCTTACTTTAAAGTATTTGAAGTAAATATGAAGTAATTAGCTAGAAAACTTAATGGGTTTTTCTTTGTTCGATTTCTAAGTTTTTCTTTTATTGTATGTCAGAATGAGGATAGAGTGTTGTGGAAGCTTGGAACACTACCCCCTGGATTTTTGCATTGGTTGCTTCTAAATCAAGAGTAGTAAGTGCTTCCATTTGCATTTGGTGTTCATATCCTTTGTTTCTTTTAAAGTTGCAGTCTGTGTGTCAATCTTTCTGCTTTTCATTCTCTTTTTCATGACCGATAATTGATATGAATGTTTCAGTGCACCTGAGAAGATCAAGGCTATGGTTCATGTCCTATCCAAGGCTAGAGAACAATTTTATGGTTGTGCGACAATAACAAAGAAGTTGCAAGCCATGCTTTAGTCTGCAGACAAGCAAGTAAGGACCTTGGAAAAGCAAAGTATATTTTTAAGTCATGTGGCAACAAAGTCTGTTCCCAAGGGCCTGCACATTTTGTCCATGCGATTGACCATAGATTATTACTTTCTTCCTCTTGAAAAGTAATAATTTCCTAAAAAAAACAAGTTGGACGATCCGACAATTTTATCACTATGCATGATTTTCTGACAATGTATTGGCTACATCTGTGGTTGTGGGTTCAACTGTCATGAATGCTAAGGTGAATTGTTATCAATTTAATATACTCTAGCATTTGGAAGTCCAATAGTTTTGTTGCATTTTACATTTAATATTTGGATCTCATTGTAGGTGATTTAAATGTGTTTGCAGGAATTTGAGAAACATGTATTTCATCTCATCACAGACAAGTTAAATTTTGGGGCCATGAAAATGTGGTTTTTACTTAATCCCCCAAGAAAAGATGCGATACATGTAGAAAACGTTGATGATTTTAAATGGCTCAATTCCTCCTATTGCCCTATGCTTTTCCAACTTGAATCCGCAGCTATGAAAGAGTATTATTTCAAGGCAGATCACTCGACTACACTCTCAGCACGTTCCTCCAATTTGAAATATATGAATCCAAAATATTTATCCATGCTAAATCATCTTCGTTTCTATCTTCCACAAGTTTATCCCAAAATGGACAAGATCCGTTTCTTGGATGATGATATTGTGGTGCAGAAAGATTTTATGCCCTTGTCGTCAGTACATCTTCATGGAAAGGTTAATGGTTTAGTGAAAACTAGCGGAGAAAGCTTTTGTCGATTTGACAAATACCTTAATTTCTCCAATCCGCACATAGCCAGTCACTTTGATCCTAATTCTTGTGGTTGGGCATATGGGATGAATGTATTTGATCTCAAAGAATGGAAGAAATAAGATATAACTAGAATATATCACAAGTGGCAGAACACGGTAAGTGTGTAGTGTGGTTTATTTATGTTAATTCTTGTGATGCTTACTTTAACGTATTTGAATTAAATCTAAAGTAATTAGCTAGAAAACTTAATGGGTTTTTCTTTGTTCGATTTCTAATTTTTTCTTTTATTATATGTCAGAATGAGGATAGAGTGTTGTGGAAGCTTGGAACACTACCCCCTGGACTGAACGTTTTATGGCTTGACCCATCCTTTGGACAAGTCTTGGCATGTGTTGGGTTTAGGATATAATCATAGCATGGACTGTTCAGAGATTGACAATTCAGTTGTTGTTCATTACAGTGGGAACATGAAACCTTGGTTAGAGCTGGAAATGATGAAGTGCATAACTTACTAGACAAAATATATAAAATATGATCATCCTTTCTTACAACAGTGCAATATATTGAATAGTTGTGACCTCAATATTCATACTCCAATTACAGACTCTTTGCCTTCTATTATTGATCTTCGGCTACGACAGCGAACCCTTGACTCTTTACCACAGATATTTAGATCCTGTTGCAAATAGATAGCTATAGATTGAGATTTGGCTTAGTCACAGACTTCGGTTTCTTCAAGTGCTATAGCCTTCTTTTTATCCTCAGCTTTTCTTCTCCCGTTGGATCACAGACTTCGAGTTTTTCCTCTTTCTTGGTTGCTACCCAAAAGAGGTCAAAAATAGCCTAAAATGCTTGGATATCATTCTCCATGAGCTTTGACTTAACTAAACAAAGAGCGACTATGTCTGGATTGTTGCCTTTGTAATGTTGAAATGTCCTGCAATCTTTGCCCGTGACAAGATGCAATAGCCCTAATTGGTCAACACTGAAACTAGCTCAATTCAGTGTTTAACTGCCATGACCAATTCCTTCGTTTTCCCATAGCAGCTATGTTGCAATAGTCTCACATGGAGCGAGGGTTAATTTGCACATGGACATCTCCCTTTTGACAATGAATGCAGTGTGCTAGGCTCTCATCTAATATATGTTCCTAGGATATAATAAACTTATGGTGTATGAGTTATCATCATTCTTACTCCTTAGTTATATTATATGTGCTCCCTGTCTTTGTGCTCATGGCTGAAATAAATAACTCTCCATTGAATTTCTATTAGCATCATTCAGAAACTCTTGATTGATTGATGCTCTATGAAATGCATCAACTCTGAGTTACTCATAATCCACTTTCTTGTTGAGTTAGAGATCAACTGCCATGGTTCTAGACCTGTTGCATTTCCTCAAGGAGTTGCTAATTTGGTTTCTGTACGACTATTAAGACATTCTCTCTCCTTACCTGGAGTGTTCTTAAGCGTTCTTGGGCGGATTTCTACTTACTAGAGTCATTTCCCTCTCCCCTGAGCATTATTTTCATTTGCTTGGGTGAGTTTTAGCTCAATCTTGATTGTCTAAGAGGTCATAGGTACTAGACAAGGCCATACATAACTGTAGGAGATCATTGTCTTTCCAATTTCCCTTCATTCCCATAAGTCCATCGAATACATGGGTGTTGAAATATACAAGGCAAAGCATTCTTGTTGTGAATTTATGGTATAATGTAATTATATTATAATGTTGTTAAATTTAGATTCATTGTAACTTGAGTGATTCAAATTAAATGTTGTTTCATTGGCATTGGGAATCGTTACATGAGAACCCATTAACTATAATTATTCACCAATAATATCCAGAGGTTGTTCTGTACTAGAATGATGATTGTCCAATATGATGTATAATGAGGATAAGGTTGAAGAAATGAATGAGGAGAAATCACATTCAAGGGGCATTGTGGATGAAAGTTGTATTGTAGAAAAATAAAATACAACAGTATGGACAAATATGGACAAATTCTGATGAAGAACATGCAACATCAGCCAACTTCGATGAAAACACAAAGTGTGAACAGTTTGAGCTGTCTGATTTCGCACTTATTTCATATTCAACTGGTGGATCTGTATCTTCTTGTATTGATAATATGGAAGATCAAGATTAAATACAATAATGTATACACACTTCTACCTTAAGGCAAAGTGTTGGGCAAAAGACCCTCAAGGAAAACACCCCTCAGACAATTATCAAGTCAGTGAGCAAAAATGTTGTAAAGATGCTAGCAGTCAATTGTGGAAGGGTGATTTTTGGATGCCCTTACAAGAACTAAAGATTGTATCTCACTATCCAAAGGATCTTCTCTCAACTAAAAAGGGTATGCTAATAAATGCTTATGAGGAAAGGGCACAACACATTTATCTTTGGTTGGGAGTTTATCCATATTGCCCATGATGTAAATAGTTATAATGTCATGTTGAGTAGATTTTTGGCACACCTTTAAGAAGTTATCATTATCGAATGGGGGCTAGAAATCTAAAATGTTATCCATTGAACTAGATATAGGATTATATTTGTCTATATGGGAAGGTTGATATAGTTTGAGCTTGTAGGAATTAATTATTGGAGAATACCCTATTGCAGAGGAAGCTTTGGGTTGAATGAAATTTGATGAACCTACTCTAGAATATGTGAGCTAAATTTTTTATTTTTAATATATTTTTGCCTTATACTATTTCTTATGATGGATGGCATATGATATGTAGGAAGCTTTTCACTCTATAGAAGATATTCATGGCCTTGTGTATGGTTAAGAAGATTCCTAAACCTCAAATGATGACAATCTGCTATTCAAAGTTAACAAAGATATTTTGGATATTAGAAAATCATTTGTATCATGCTTATATATGGTACAAGCTCTATATCCTCCAGAAAAGCTACAATAAATACTTAGCATACAAGGATTTGTAGTTGATGGCATAATTTGGATCGTTGGCTGCCATTATGAAATGGGATGAGGGAAATGTGTAGAAAAATCATATTCTAGAAATCATTGATCTTTGGTTGGGAGTTTACCCATGTTGCCCATGATGTAAATAGTTATAAAATCATGTTGAGTAGATTTTTGGCACACCTTTAAGAAGGTATCACTATCGAATGGGGGCTAGAAATCTAAAATTTTATCTATTGAATTAGATATAAGATTGTATTTGTCTAGATGGGAAGGTTGATATAGTTCGATCTTGTAGGAATTAATTATTGGAGAATACCCTATTGTAGAGGAAGCTTTGGGTTGAATGAAATTTCATGAACCTACTATAGAATCTGTGAGCTAAATTATTTTTCTTTTTAATATATTTTTGCCTTATACTATTTCTAATTACGGATGGCATATGATATGTAGGAAGCTTTTCACTCTATAGAAGATATTCATGGCCTTGTGTATGGTCAAGAATATTCCTAAACCTCAAATGGAGACAATCTACTATTCGAAGTTAACAAAGATATTTTAGATATTAGAAAGTCATTTGTATCATGCTTATGCATGGTACAAGCTCTATATCCTCCAGAAAAGCTACAATAAATACTTAGCACAGAAGGATTTGCAACTGCTGGCATCATCTGGATTGTTCGATGCCATTTCTATTATGCCCTATGATCACAAGCATGGGGCTCACCATTTTGAGTTGGAGAATGAGAAGGAAAGAAGTTCAAGAATGGCTAGTCTTCTAAGTTTTGGGATTTAGTTTGGATTCTAAAATGGATACCAGATAAGTGGTAAGTTATTTCAATGAAAAGGCATAAGTTCATCTGTCACTATTTGAGATGGTTGCATTTGTATAGGTTTTTCTAGTATAAGTATTATATTTTATGCTTATTTCAAGGAGTTTTCTTCCAATATGTCTAATAATAATATGTTTTTTGGCAGTTGTCATGCTCAACACTTCTATCTGAAGTGGTAAGTAATAGGTACAGAGATCATTAAAGAATTTATTTTTGAAATTAAGTATTTCCGTGATTTTGCTGAGAAGTCAGAGCACACATATATTCTTCTAAGCACTTTTTATTCTTGTACAGGTTACCTCCCATATGCCTTTCCATATGTACAATGTACCTTGTTACCTCCCAATGTACCTTGTTACCTCCAAACTTGCAAGTAAATTGTTATCTTCCATATGAAGAATTATCAGCTACTAAGACAGAAATCAATGTTTCACCTGCCAAAGGTCCCAATGTTCAATCAAAAGCAGTACCCATAGCAACAACTCCACCTCCTATCCTAGATCTTCTTGGTTATTTGATAAGTTTAGGCAAGTCACTTGTCCCTAGAGATTAGTGAGTAGTAGGCTCTGGGTGGGTATTAGATAGTCAATTCCATTTCATTTTGTAAATACTATGGACAAAATTGGCTTTATTGTTGTTAGATGTGAATTGTATTTACTATGATAAGCGTCAACCTGATTAAATCAACTTGTGATATTTGGTTAATGCTTTGTGCAGGCCTCCATTGCCTGTTTTACTTGCATCATTAGTATGCCAAGGCCTTTAGATCAATGGGAAACTTATATGGTGCGATGGTCAAATTTTTTACTGCTTCAAGCTTTAGAATAACTCTTTTGGTATTGCAGCTACTGGACCTCTACAGGTACAATTCATAAAATGTGAAAATAGTTGAGATATTAGTTCTATTTACTGTAAATATTGCTAGTTTAATAGGATGTAGATGCACATCTATTTTGAGTCATTTTCCGAAGTTTCATTCTTGATAAATTAGGTGCCACCATTGCAGCCTGGTAGCTCACCACACACACTACTACCAATGATACTATTTCAAAACATATCTCCTAGACTAGCAAACGCTCTTTTCTAGGTGTAAGTAAAAAATAATCAACAAATTGTTTGTTATTTTAATGATAATATTTCATTTGAAGTTTTGTTCACTGAGGATGGGAAGATGGAGCGTGAAACATTTCTGGACATAATAATGAATGATAGGATCTAAATTTTAAGCTTTGAATGTTTTCTTCATTGAGGATGGCGAGATGGAGCATGCAACGTTTCTGGAGGTAATAATGAATGCTAGGACCGTTCCCTCTCCACCACTCTGCCTGTGCCTTCGACTCTATTGGATTTTTAGGACTTTTGGGTTAGAAGGACTGGGTTGGATGGACAAGTCCAAGAGATCAAAAGGGGAAGAGGAAGAGGACATAGATGGTGAGCTTGTTCTCTCCATTGAAAAGCTGCAGAAAATCAAGGATGAGCTTGAGAGGGTAAGTTCTCATGCACTATGAAAATTGCTTTTTGGGGTTATTTTATTTTAATTATTTATTTTTAAATTGGCTTTTTTCTTATCTTTTTAAAAAAAAAATTCCCATTCCTTTCTCTGTGTATTATTTTTTTGATTTATTGGTGCATTTGTGGATTGATTGAATTTTTTCTTGTTGGTGGATTGCTTGAGAATGATTTGTTAAATCCATTAAGAATGGGTTTGAGGAAAAGAGAGGTTTTTTCAGTAAACCCACAATTCATCTTAATATTATTTCAGTCTTTTGGATATCGACAATTTGATTGGTTTACATATATTGTTTTTCCAATAGTGGCGGGCAAATTATTTCAAGGAAAAATTGAAACTAGAACATCCTCAAATTATTTATTTCAGTTTTTTTGCCATATCTATTTATTGTTTGGGCATGAGTTGGTAAAGCTCGAGGTTCAACAAATGTAATACTTTATGCAACAATTCTTGATTAGTTATAGTCTCCCTGTTTACGATTAGGTTCATAATGACCTGGTGAGCTGAGGCTCTCTCAATGTAGTATGCCGCACTCCTAAATCCCTTTTGGTCTCAATTACAGTATGCACGTTTATGATAAGGTCATATTGGCCTAGTCACCTGGGGTACTCTTGGCCTAGTCACTACCCCTAAAGGATCTAACAAGGTTTCTAGACTTAATGGCAAAAGCTCGCAATTCTATTCGGCACCTGCCCTTAGGGAAGGGTAGACCTGCCTTACCTATATGGTTGTTGACAGTTGGCTTATTCTTACATTCGTCTTTTTATTAGTTGTTGGAAAGCTTTCTTGGAGGAATTAGTGGATAGAATTTAAGTTGGATTCTAGATGATAATCAGAGTATTCCTACATTACATATTTGTAATTTCATAGTTTCATTCAATTGAGGAAGAACCAGATTCATTGTATCACTTTTGTTTTCCCTTTCCCCACTTATATAGCGATGTTGTAGCTCTGGATTTTATTTTTTCCTTCTATTTTTTCTCTCTGAGGTTGAATCTAAAGTTTCCAGTACCTAGCAGAGCATTTTTTTCTTCTATCATAAGATGCATATGTGTGTAAACCTATGTAGTTGATGAAATAAGTTTGGAGTGGATTCAAACAGTGAGATTTTTCTGTGGCGGTGGTGATGAATCATTTTTTCAATTGAGCATAACATGTCTATATGATATAATGGAGAAAAATGGAAAACAAAGTGAAAATTTTAAAGGTTCCATTGAGCTACTCTCTTTTGGCTATTCATCTCCAGTTATGTTGAATGTTAGAAATGGGGGCCAACTTCAAAACTTTTTTTCTTTCATGAGACTGCAGAAATCATTCTCCAAATGAATTGAAAATGTCTTGGTGCACTCTAGGTTGTTTTATCACTAGTCTTACATGGGATGTTTGTATTCAAGTCATTCAGGTTATTATTTATTTTAGTTATTATATGATTTCCAACTGTGTGGGGCCTTCTACATGGGTAAATTGCACTTGGGTATTATGGACAATTGAGTCCTCAATTATTTTTTGTGCTTTGCCTTTCACTTCAGGGACTTTAACATTCATTATTGTTCGATACACTAAGCATTAAATATCATTTTCCATTCTTTGTGCTTTTCCTTTCAGTACAGGGTCTTTAACATTCAATATTGTTTGATACGCCGAGCATTAAATATCATCTGCCCTTCACCATAAACCATAAAAAATTAAAGCTTTCTTTATATATAATTTATTTGAATGAAATAAAGGGAGAGATTTGTTGTTTCAATTTCTCTAGTATGGCATACACCAAACAGTGAAACACATCATTTCTATTTTAACAGAATAAGCATGGAGTTCATCGAATTAAAAATCTAATTATATCAAAGATACAAATCAGAACACCCATTTTTAAAAATCCCTCTATCAGGGAGCAACATGGAAATATGCTTCTTTCCATTAGAATCGAGTGGCAAGGCTATGATACGCAACTTAACGTTATGAACCTTGCAGCCTATTTACATGAGATCGCCATTGTGAACTAATGGCACTCTAGGAAGGGGTGTCTTCCTTGTGTACAATCTGAAACAATTTCTTCGTTAGATATATCAAATTTTCTGATAATACAACATTCAATAATCATGTGATTCTGGATCCTATGAATAGTAATAATGGGATACATAGGACTGAGAATTGACCATGGTTGGCAATGTCTAATCTCAGTAATTAGGCAGGGAAGACTGCAACTAAAGAAGGTGATGATAGCAATCTGCAATAGAAGGCCTCTGATCTGGGTCTTGTTACAAGAATCTAACTGTAAATTCCTCAACAGCTCATAAACATTCAGCCCACTTGTCCTGATAAGGTGTCGAGTACTCCACACATCAAATTTAACCCCATGAACACCCCTAGACATCTCAGGAGCATGGTTCAAGCCACTAAGATTATGAGGGTAAATTTGAGGTGCACCAATGGCATCCTCAAAATCTATTGTAAACCACTCATCTTATTCAAGTTTCTTCATCACGTTATCCCACCTGAGATCCCTGTGCATAAATAAAAGGTTGTGCAAAGACACCAGTGCCTTGGTCACAAATTTCAGAGCTTCCACACGCTATTTGGGTTTAGTGTTTGGGTTTGTTCGTAGTTTTTAATTTTTATCTTTTTTCTTTAATTTAAAATCAATGACTATAAATGTAATTTTAAGGATTGCCATAACTCTTCACTTGGTTTGGTGTTTGGTTCGTAGTTTTTAATTTTTATCTTTTAACTTTTTTCTTTAATTTAAAATCATTGACTATAAATGTAATTTTAAGGATTGGCATAACTCTTCACATAATTTTTTAAAGTGTGCTAGCTCAATGGAAGAGCGTTTTCTTTAGGAGGTAACATGAATTAATCAATGATTTTGTAGTTCATTTTTAATTAAATGTTTTTTATATCGATTTATTTCAATGGTGAGATATTTTTCGATTCATTTTTTTATATTGTCTCTAAAGAGACAAAACTGATCCTTAAATAAAAATTTTATCGTCTCTATAGAGACAATAGCTAGTATTAAAGACATATTGTCTCTAATCCAAGTGTTGTCTTTAGAGACAAAAATGAAATTGTCTCCAATGAGACAAAAATGAAATTGTCTCTTAAGAGACAATAATGGTTGTCTTATATATTCTCTTTATAGAGACAATATTTTTTAAGACAATAATCTTTAAAACAATATACTTTAAGACAATATTTTTTAAGGCAATAATAGTTAAGACACTATTTTTTAAGACAATAATCTTTAAAACAATAATTTTTGAGACACCCGCTTAAAGACAATATTTAAGACAATACACAATTTTTTTTGTCTTAAGTTAAGACAATTTACCCAAAAAATGTCTCAAATATTGTCTTAAAACCCTCCTTTATGTAGTAGTGATGCACACACACACGCAAAATAACTATATATCAACAACAATATTCAAGACAATACACAATTTGTTTTGTCTTAAGTTAAGACAATTTACCCAAAAATTGTCTCAAATATTGTCTTAAAACCCTCCTTTATGTAGTAGTGATGCACACACACACGCAAACTAACTGTATATCAACACATAGTCAGTCCTAGATAAACCGATAATCTTGCACTGCATTTATTCTTTACCATACCTGCCATGCAATAATAATGTACTTAACCAAAGCCAAAAGAAAAGAAATTGATGACCCCTTTGTGCAGACCAAAAAGAAAGCGAAATCATGAACCATGACATATTTGTGCATATACTACACTGAAGAAATATTTAACTGCATGTACTGGACTGAAGAAATATGAAGCAAGATATCACATAAGTATCTATAAATATGTAACAATAGGTACACTTAAATTTAATTAGATACATTTAAATGAATATATATATTAAATTTAATTTTGATTGATAATTGTTTATTTAATTTGTTTATTTAATTAATTATTCAATTAACTACTTATTAGGAGATATCACGAACCGGCCATAAAATCATTAAAACAAAGTAACCACGCAGGTAGCTTTTGCTCATACATAAATCAGAATTACAATATACCAGCGTCCATCTTCGTCTATTTATAAGTAAATAGAGTATTTGGGTCTAAACTAACTATATATCAACACATAGTCAGTCTTAGATAAACAGATAATCTTCCACTGCATTTATTATTTCCCATACCTACCATGCAATGACAATGTAATTAACCCTAAGGAAAAGAAATTCATGACATATTTAATGCCAAAATTATTAACTATGACATATTTGTGCATATAGTGCAATAGTGAAGCATAAATTTCAGAGAGGAACACAAAAGCCACCTTTGTTGTTGTTGTTCATGGCATTGTTGCTCTTGGTGTTGTTATTGTTCATGGTGTTGTTATTGTTGCCGACGACAGGATTGGTCATGGTGTTGTAGTTCATCATGTTGTTATTGTTTCTCTTGGTGTTGTTATTGTCATCGATCTTGTTGCCGTCATAAGTTGGTCTAGTTAAGTTGCCATTACTTGGTGTCATAAGTTGCTCTACAATTTTATTGGGTTGTTGTTGCCGCCGCCTTTGTTGTTGTTGTTGCTGCTGCTGCCGCCTTTGTTGTTGTCGCCGCCTTTTTTTGTTGTTGCCACCACCTTTATTGTTGCTCTTGGTGTTGTTATTGTTGCCGACGACGGGATTGTCATCGATCTTGCTGCTATTGCCACTGTTGTCACCGAGGATGGGATTCCCATGAATCTGGGTGTTGGGGCCAATGACGTTCTTGTCGCCGCTGTTGAACCTGCGGTCGACCTTGTTGTTATGGCCGCTGACGTTATGCCCTACTTGTAGCAAATTGTTCATGTTGTTGGCTTACGGATATTGAAACTGGAACGCCTTTGAAGGCAACAAGATTCCCACTTCTACAAAAAAACGGCTTTAGTTCAACAATACATAACATGGACATTCATAAGTTACTATGAATCAATGCTTAACGTGGACATAGAATAATGGACAAATCAATGATATCTCACAGATAGAAATATATAACCATACCTAGAACTGGAGTAGGGAAAATTTCGTAAGCAAGAGGTGAGAAATATAATTGCATAGCCTGCCTTATATAGAAGTAGGCGAACTCCAAACTCGGATTTGAAAACCATCTACACTCCCAACCAGGGTCAAGTTTTGAAGTTTTCATGTATTAAATTTACATGAATGACATCATCAATCATGCAAAGACTAGCATCACGAGGATGACATATTGTGGACGCCTTGTTGGGCAAACGCGTTATTCTTTTTCAGATTGAAGTGTTTAATCATAAATGTGATTTCTTTAGTATTTGTGACTGTTCAAAAACTTTTACTTTTATCATGGGACTCACTGACCCTTTAGCATAATCTTGCAAGCAACCCTTTTTTTTGGTGGACTTTTACCATGTGAATTTAGGTATCACATGTCGCTTTATACTTCGGAAGGAAAATCTAGTGTGGTTATATGAAAATCTTGTCTATGTGGTATACTTTTTAATTATTATTAATAATAAGGTAATCTTGCATTGAATTTAGGTATCACATGTAGCTCTATACTCAGAAGGAAATATATGTATGGTATATTTTTTAATTAGTATTAATAATGAGGTTTTTTTATGTAAGATAATAATAAGTTTGTTTATGTAAGATAGGTTTTGGTAGTCTTGTCAATAAATGTTTTTGTTTTTTTTTAACTTTTTGAGAATTTATTTCAATAGAATCACTCAATTCATTATTTTCCTAGAAATGTATTTTTGTGGTTAATATTATTAAAAATGTATATAGTTTTTGATACACGTGGTTAATATTATTAAAAATGTATATAGTTTTATCTAGTATCAAGTGCTTTCATGTAATAATATTAGTTGGATTCATAATAAGATTACTATTATAGATATTCAGTGGTTATTGAAGATCTCTTTAATGAAAAATAATTGAGTTCAAAGTTGTAGGATTTACATCTCAAATCAGTTGTGATGAATCTCACATACTACTATATAAACCATTCATTTGAACTTAAGTTGGGGTGGTGGAGAACCTATGGCCTGCCTCCTTATATTTTGTTTCAAGTTGAAAAGAGGTTTCATAAAGCCTTTCCTTTGACCCCTACGATTTTTTTTCTTAGGAAGGAGTTTGAGATTGTAAGTGTTGTAGTCATTTTTAAAATTTCATGAATAAATCTAGCCTTGATTATCTCATCCACAAATTAAGGCATTGTGCTATGCAAGCTTATCTATGATTTGTAATCATTAGCACAAAAATCATGTCAATAGTTGGCATCTTCAATATACAAGTCTCAATAAAATCTATTCACATGTTGGAAGTAAATCCAAGGATTATAGAAAGACAAATGTGATGGGATGGATGATCAAATTCATTTATACTTTGCAAAGAAAAGGTTGTAAGATATTTCAAAGATTAACAAGGTGTCACAATCATAACATAACCTTGCACTTATTGAACCACACATGGTATGTTGAAGGAGAATGGTAGTTTTAAAAACCATTGGAAAAGCCTCCATGTACCACTCATAAATTGTTATGCTTTTGATCTGCAAGAAATTCCAGAATACCAAATATGCAAAGAAATGCAACCCAAAACATAGAACAAAATAAGAGAAACAAGTATTTTATTATTAAGAGATGAAAGCAGTGTTCACTTGCCTCTTCGAGGGGGTAACCTCCAACATAGAAGAGCTCAATTACAAAATAAGGCTCGATATATCTCAATGGGGAGTCTCTATCCTTTATATAGGATTCATACTTATTGTGGCCTTCCCAAGCTATTTTCCTCGCATTAAAAATAATGTACATAGACTTTTAAAGAGACAACTAGTCACTATACTATTTCAGAGGAGTTATTCTTCTTAGACACCCATGCATTGTGGCCATAACTCCTCTTAGACACCCACTTATTGTGGCCTTTCCAAGCTATTTTCCTCGCATAAAAAATAATGTACATAGACTTTTAAAGAGACAACTACTCATTGTACTATTTTAGAGGAGTTATTCTTCTTAGACACCCACGCATTGTGGCCATAACTCCTCTTAGACACCACTTATTGTGGCCTTGCCAAGCTATTGTCCAAAATACAATTTTTTAGAATTTATTTATCAGTGTGCTAAACTCAAAAATCTTTCTAAGCAAGCTATGATGTCCTCCTGAATAAGCCATGACATCTCACGATTGTTTCCCAATTATTTTTACTCTAACTACATCTCTATTTTTATTTTCAAGATGTCAATACTTTCTAAAAATACTTAAAAACAATGAAAATCCCTCGTCACAATATTTAAAACTCTAATAACAATTCAAGTAAAACACCTATTGTCTCATTACCTCCTAAAAGCAGTTGCTCCTCTTGAAATTGTCTTTCGTTTCGAAGTTTCCATATTCTCAAAGCCTTCTAGAGAAGCAATTTTGGTTATTTCTTTCGTACTAGGATATTGTAGATGAAGTTATGTTGGGAATGATGGAATACATTTTTTGGCTAATCCCACATTAAAAACGCATTATGAGAAACATAACTACTACGCTTATATGCATGCATGTTAGCCATTTATTTGGTATATGCATATTTGGATCTATATTTTGAACTTATACAAATTATCCTTAATTATGGTAGTGTTCATTGACTATTTCATTTAAAAAGAATAAATCGCAATGGACCTTAACGCCATTGTTGAATGGTGATAATTTTGTCAAAATATTAGAAAAACCATGAAGAAAGTCTACTTGGCTTATAGGGCTCCACTAACATGCAAATATTGCATGATTGAATCTTGCAATATCCCAACATCAAAATTTTAATGAGATATGGTACACTCTAGGTGTTCTACTGAAATTCTTGCACTAAAAACACCTAACACAATAAAGATCTAAGAATGCAGCATCTTCTTTATTTAAATAAATAGAAACAAAATTACATGCCCACACAAGACCTACTAAAGCCTGTGCCTTAGCATGTATGGCTGTGTTAAAATTGGCAACCAGGGCAAAACTTCATGTGGGTCATCTTATTCATGGTTGATAATATTTTTATTAGATTCCTCTCGTCGAGAGGCGTAGGATTGATATAAAGATCATCCGATTCCGATAAAGTATTCATGGAGATATGAATTTATTTTGATTATGGAATTATTATCAAGCCGACCTACAACTCATGTAGGCTCAGAAGCCCAACAGTCACATCTATTCACCCACCAACATTGTGTATAAATATAAGAGGAATTTTCCTCATTTGGACTCACTACTCTCATCACATCTCTCTCTCTACTGCGCAGATATGAGTCTCTTCTCTACTGCGCTGAAATGGGTCTCTCTCTCTCTCACATGTGAAGCTGGAAGCTATCGAATTTGAAGCTGTAATTGCAGAAGTAAAGATTGACTTGCGTGGCCTAGAATATCTCCTCTTTGTAACTGCGCTGTAGGTTCATCTGAACCTCCTTTGGAAGCCACAACTTTTGGTGGTGGAATGAAGTCAATCCGACGAACGGTTTGCAAGATATCGACTGCCCTAGTTTGAAGCCGGAAACTGCTGAAACTGAAGCTGCAACTGCAGAAGTAAAGATTGACTTGTGTGGCCTAGAAGATCTCCTCTTTGGAACTGCACTGTAGGTTCATCTAAACCTCCTTTGAAAGCCGCAACTTTTGGTGGTGGAATGAAGTCAATCCGACGAACGGTTTGCAAGATATCGACTGCCTTAGTTTGAAGCCGGAAACTGCTAAAACTGAAGTTGCAACTGCAGAAGTAAAGATTGACTTGCGTGGCCTAGAAGATCTCCTCTTTGGAACTGCACTGTAGGTTCATCTGAACCTCCTTTGAAAGCCACAACTTTTGGTGGTGGAATGAAGTCAATTCGAGGAACGGTTTGCAAGATATCGACTGCCCTAGTTTGAAGCCGGAAACTGCTGAAACTGAAGCTACAACTGCAAAAGTAAAGATTGACTTGCGTGGCCTAGAAGATCTCCTCATCTGAACTATGTTGTAGGTTCATCTGAACCTCCTCTAGAAGCCGAAACTTTTGGTGGTGGAATGAAGTCAATCCGACTGTCGGTTTGTGAGATATGGTCTGCCCTAGTTTGATAATGAAGCCGCTAATGCTGATGCTACTGATCTAGGGTTTGCTACTGCTGATATGAATCAGATTTATTGTAGTATTTCTCTCTGCTGAATTATTGAAGATAAAAGAATATTTGATCAAAGGGTTTCCCCACACATCGTGGGGTTTGCCCCTGGCTAGCCGCCACATCTTGTGTCTCTTGACTTGGCTTGTTTTCTGTCGATCATTTAATGTTCTATCTGCACTTTACTTTATGTACATGTGATTGCTAATCGGTGGAATATAATAAGAAAAAGAAGTAAACTGTTATAAGCATAGAACATACCATAACTTAACAACCCATCAACAAAGAAATTAAATATATTATAGCACAATCGTAGATCCTAGATGGATCCACTACACAAATTACTCCCATGGGTTTTCATACTTAGGATCAACTAGAACTAGCCTTGCCAAGTTCACAACAAAATCCAAATAGATAAATAACTCTGCTATCCCCTTTTATTGGCTTGATTGACTTTTTAGAGACTTTATTTTATTACTTTCCCTCGAAAAACAAAGGCAAGTACCATGGGCCAATGCCATGGGAAATTGCCACATTAAATACCATGGGAAGATTCCATCCACTTTGACCATATCCAAATATATCTATATATATATTTATATTACAAATCCTCCTGCCCAAAGATTGTTTGCCCTCAAGTAATCCACTTCTATCCACAAAAGAAGCATTTGTATATTGATACCAAGATCCCATACAACCCAATGTGTTATTCCATGCCTCCATTCTAAATGATCATGAATGGATCCTATTAGACCTGAATCCAAAACAATCCTTGGGTCAATCCTAGCCCCAATTGATTCTCCTAGATTCGAATGCCACGTAAGTCCTAGGACATGTTGGATATGACACCACCTTAGCCCTCCATCATTGCTTGTGCTTGAGGGCCCAAGTTGCAATATGCCCTTGGCTAAGAGTATCCTGTCAATAGAGTTCCAACTCATAATCTCTCATAAATCCATCTCATGGGAAGTATATAATGCATGAATCCCTGCACATGGAATAAATCTACCATGTTGATGTTTCCTAATGCTCAACTCATGTTGCTCCACCTGATCACCCATCATGATCCATTTGTATAACTCTTCCTTGCTATCCCCAATGTATAATGGCAGGTTGGTAGAGCTGCAAGCCTTATCTATGTACTCTTGTAGAGGGCTACTCTGCAACTCCCAAATGTACTCCTCTTCCTGCCTTGTGAGGGACTTGAGTCGTTCCTCAACACTGGACAACTGGGTCATTGATTCTGTTATCACTTAAGAATACTAATGCCAAAATTTCTCAATTTAGTTTGATGCATTACACAGTGATTCATACAATTGCAGACAGCAACACAGTGGCAATGGTTATTATCAATCCAAGAAACCCATGCGGCACTACTTTTACCCATGATCATTTGGCTAAGATTGCAGAGACAGCTAAAAGTAATTACTCTTGGGAGCATATCAAAGAAAAGGATGGTTCCTGATTAGCACAACAGATATTCCTGATTGGTGTTTTGTGGAGGCATATGGAAAGAATGGGAAAAATGTTCACACTGAAGCACCTTCAGTAGAAAATACCGCCCTTGACCGCATTCTGCCTTGTGTAGATGTGGCAACAGCTGAACAATCTTTAAATCAGAGCAAAATAGTGAACATTTAGTAGATTGTCCGAATCCATAGCCAATCTTACACAGATGTCATATCCATCAAAATCCATTATCAGTGATCAGCTTATACCCTTTGCCTGTCAATTCGACCGCTTATCTTTATCATTAGGTCATTAGGTGTCGTCGTAAGCTCAAATTGCAAGTTTCAAAAGAAGATATAGAATCTCGAAGCCTCAAAGGTCATGTACTTGTGAGTTCATGCTCACACGCTGGTGGTCACAAATATGCTGGAAACCTTATAATATACAGTTCAAATGTTGATGGTGAAGTTACTGGTCACTGGTGTTTAAAGAGATCTAAGGGAGAGGTGTAGGAGCAATTACCTGTGGGAGCCTCGTTTGAAAGCAAAATGGGGGAAGGTTATTGGTCCTGCAGCCTACCGATGGCAATGGATTGTTACAATGAGTAATGAGACAGAGGTGTTAGATGGCTGCAAAGTTAACGCCTGGTTGAGGTCCCTGTCTTGCATTTGGCAATTTTCGTGGTTGAGATTACGGCCAGAGATTAACAAAGGAGGCAAAAGCAGCTCACTCAGTGATTCAGTGATGGCGTGGTATCTGGCACTTGAAAGTGGTAAATTTTGGTTTCCAGCTCAGGTATACAATCGCGAGCGTGGACATGTTGGGTTTATGCTATCTTGTTATGACGCAGAGCTTAGTTATGATAGCAGAACCGATACTTTCAAGGCCAGGTATCCACCACATGGTCATCGAAAAATTGTCGTTGAGGAAGGAGTACAGTGGGACAGGCTGCGAGCACCTCCTGTGGACACACCTGCCCATGATCTTCACCAATCTGTTTGTTTGAATGTTCTATGTCCTGGAGATCATGTTGAGATACAGTAGAGAAGGAACAAGGAATTCCCATATGGATGGTGGTATGGGGTTGTGGGTCATTCAGATTATTGTGACAGAGATAGTCGCCACTGCCAATGTCATTTAGATGATACTGTGATTCTAGAGTTCAATCAATATACACCTGGATCACGATGGCGGCGTGCAGCAATTAATAGAAAGGATCATCATGAAGAACATAGGAATATTATATGCTAATGAATTGAAAAACTCAAGACTTAAATCTTTTTCTGCAAATATTCATCGAATGGGTGTGACAAACAGCATAATCTGCAACTATGATGGCAAAGAGCTGCCAAAGGTGTTGGGTCTGAATTCACTTGATAGGGCGTTGTTAGATGCACCCTGCAGTGGCACTGATATATTTTGGATAATCAAAGATGAAGTAGCAGTGGAAAGGATGCCTGTGCGTTACTCTCAGCATTTGATAATCGCCTTTGGATTCCAATAAGAAACATTCTTCTGCGGCTTTGTAAAGGTTCTGGATTCAATCCATCGTAAATGCAATAAAACAGGGCTACAGGGAAGATAATGGGCTTTACCTTGAGATTGATGCAGATGAGCAGCTACTGATCTATATACCATTTACTCAAGTTATCAAATTGCATTCTTTGGTAATTAAAGGTCTTACCGAGGAAGTCCAAAGACAGTGAAACTATTTGCAAATAAGGAGCATATGGGGTTTAGCAATGTAAATGACTTTCCTCCAAGTGATACCGTGGTTTTATCACCAGATAATCTTGAGGGAAAACCAGTTGTCTTGAAGTATGTAAAATTCCAGAATGTTCGCAGTTTGACCATCTTTATAGAGGACAATCAGGGCGGTGCCGACGTTACACAAATTCAGAAGCTTGTCCTATATGGGAGCACTGTGGAAACAACAAATATGAAGGAGTTGAAGAAAATCAATGAGGATCAGTAGATGCCAAGAAAACCCTCATGCATGTGGCATATATGTATGTTTGGTGTGGAACATCAAAACATGGAGAATCTTGGTCAAATCTCTTTCAGGATTTACTGTGGAAAAAATGCTACTTGGATGAAAATTTGTTTGCGTCTTTCCTTAATCGCTTGTTTAACACCCTGAGTTGCACTATTACTGAGTTTTCTATTTCATTTAAGGAGATGGAAGAAAATTACTAGGTCCCAGAGTTGCAATTAAGGAAATGTATCAGCTCCTCAACCTTTTTGACACTAGCAACAGATGTTTTTCTTTTTGAAACTTCAAGTTCAGGGGAATTTAAAGTGGTTATAGAATGGATTCAAGAAGGTGCTGCAACAAACAAATTACAGCAATCTGCCCCGATTGAGGTGATGCATAACATCGCAGCAAAGAATTTAAAAAGCTTGTCTCACACAGATACAAATTCTTTAGTGAAATTAATGGCAGAGGGAAATGTTTCCTCCTCCATTGAGGATAGTAAAAAGAACAGCTGCACTAAAGCGGTAGCAAAAGGTTACCCTTCTGAGCATAGTAAAAAGGGTGGAAGTCTACATAGCAAAACATCACCAAATAATAATCTTATTCAGGAGGCTAAGAAGAGTGGAAATTCAGAGAACTTTTCTTCTTTAAAACTGTATTCACGAAATCATACATCAGTAGTGGGAACTACAAGGTGCTATAAATGTAAATAATTGGGTCATTCTGCTCAGTCTTGTACAAAACATAGTCCTGCAGAAGCTGAGAGTAACCATTCCCGTGTTTCTACTCGTATATCTCCTACAAGAAGCTCAAAAGAATTCACAAATTGAACTCTCCAGAGGAGATTGCATTTCCAGGTAACATTACAGAATGTAAAAACAGTCAAGGTTCAGGGAAAAAACAACTGAATTTTGACTCTGATATAAGAGACCATGTCCAGTGGGCAGGGAGTGATTCACCTAGGTAGGTTTCTGGAATTCGGGAAATGTCCTATGCTGACCACAAATTTACTCTCAAAGGGCACCACAAACAGGTGGAGGAAACATATATTCGAAACCAACTCTAGACTTTTGTTCTAAAGTGATCACATTTACTACAGTTCAAAATATGTCAAAACAGCTTAAAAGAGTTTTTGCCCTTACACATAAAGGAGGTGGACAGCACATCAAGGACGTGGCCATCTGTTACATTTTGGATAATCAGAGATAAAGGACATGCTTCTTTGCATTCGAAAATTGTAAGGAAAACTAAAGACCGATGAGCAGGGGTAGTTTCCTATGTTTCAGGACAATGGAGAAGATGTGGCATTGAAGACCAGCATGGAGTTTTGAACATTTATCACAGCCTAAGTACAAAGGAACCAGATGTCAAAGAACGAGAACCATTGTAATCAAGGCTATTGTTATTAGCATAGCATGGTATTAGAATCCTACTTGATTTAGACCTCTAGAAAGTCTAGTTAAAGTTTGTTGCATTAAATAGGTGGTTAATCATTAAACAGGTGTCATTAGAAGTAGATTTCGAGTTCCCCTAATGTTTAAGGAGGAATCTTAGTCAAGTCTATATATAGTGGAATGGGAAATGTAATAGGTGTTGGAAATTTTATGAAAAGCTTGTATTTGGCCTATGTAAAGACTCATTTTCAGTAATACATGCTTGACTTTACTTCTCAGGATTCATGAAGGATTTTTTATGTTCAGAATATGTGATGTTGTTCTTTTCTTAATTATTACAGTGGTATGGATGTATAATCACTCAGAATTCACTGAATGTGCTCTAACTTCCTCTATACATTTATAAATTGTGTGGTCCCATGTGAGTTTATATTCTGAATGTTTAAATGTTGAATGCCCTGACTTCCATGTAAGGTTGAGTTCATTGTTATTTTGAGGTGTTGTTGAATCCATAAGCCTAATGGATGTTTACTGATCATGTTCAACCATTCATATTTTTCACTTGTTTCATAGAGTTAGCCATCTAATCTTTATCAAAATCATTAACCTTTGAGAGAGCCCTCTCAGGTTGAGGAGGCTAAGCCTCAGCCAAAAGTTGGTTTGAAATAGTTACTTGAAGTCTTCCTGGTCTGCAGCCTTCCAGGCCTGATTTTGAGATAACATTTTGGTGCGTCTGCCGGGAGTCTGAAGATAATTCATTCCCGAAATCAAGAGACTGAACTTCTGAAGGTAGCAGGAGCTCAGAAATCTTTTTGAGGCTGCAAATCTACCTTGGCGACTCCATTGTTGAAGAATTCAAAATTCATACATTCATGGTGATTCCACTGGAGTTATGAAGGACCCAGATGCTACCATTCTTATTTCAAGGTATGCATGCATAGATTTTTCAGGAATTCATGGTTTCCCAAATCATTTTCCCAAGGATGCATATTTTCTAAGGAATGGTCCAAAATTCAACGGAGAATATTTGAGTTTAACTTTGAAGCATATATCAGATTTTTGTGATTTTACAGAGCTTCTTAGAGTTAAACATGAGGATGTTTGCATTATGTTGTTCTATGATTCATTTCAAGGGAAATGTAAACAATGGATTGAAAGCTTTCCTACCAAATCCATTAAGTCATTTGAAGACTTTTGGCTTATGTTTTTGGAGGAATGGATGGATAGATTAGATGCGGTGGCAAACTCTCCTTCAATTCAAGGTTTCAAACAGTGGAATGATCATCATATTAATGAAGAAATAGTTGAAAATTTTTCTTTGTCCTTGTCTTCTTATCTAAAATCATTTGACTACAAGGTAGAGGATAAGATGAAATTTTTGGATGAATTTGCCAAAGTCATTGAGAAAGATATTGAATGCTTACAAGGTCAAATTCAACCATATAGTCTTCGTGGTTGTGATCATTCTTTTCAAAAGATTTTTATGGCAGCACATAAGGAGAGAGTGTTGTTTCCTTTATCTTTCACGATTGAGGATGAGTACACTGTTGTTGAAAATCAGTTTGCACAACCAGAAAGTTACAAGAATCATCAAGTTGATCATGTATTCTGGGATCCTATAGCCAAATATATGGAAGAGTTTTACTTTCCAGTGTTTCAGTTTTTCTATGAAGATCAGAGGCAATTTCAGTGGCACTGGTCATCACAATATCATTGTGGCTCTGAACTCCGATGCTGTCAAAAAACTCAAATATCAGATAAGACAAATGATTGGCTACATTGGAAATTTCACATTGATTGAGCTGAAAGAAGTTTGAATTGATAGGGTAGGTAGGTATGAAAATGCAAATAAGCTCAAGGTTGACTGAGCAATTTTTTTATCTTTTATTATCCAAAATGTGACAGATGGCCACGTCATTGATGTGTTGTCCACCTCCTTTATGTGTAAGGGCAAAAACTCTTTTAAGATGTTTGACATATTTTGAACTGTAGTAAATGTGATCACTTTAGAACAAAAGTCTAGAGTTGGTTTCGAATATATGTTTCCTCCAGCTGTTTGTGGTGCCCTTTGAGAGTAAATTTGTGGTCATCATAGGACATTTCCCGAATTCCAGAAACCTACCTAGGTGAATCACTCCCTGCCCACTGGACATGGTCTCTTATATCAGAGTCAAAATTCAATTGTTTTTTCCCTGAACCTTAACTGTTTTTACATTCTGTAATGTTACCTGGAAATGCAATCTCCTCTGGAGAGTTCAATTTGTGAATTCTTTTGAGCTTCTTGTAGGAGATATACGAGTAGAAACACGGGAACGGTTACTCTCAGCTTCTACAGGACTATGTTTTGTACAAGACTGAGCAGAATGACCCAATTATTTACATTTATAGCACCTTGTAGTTCCCACTACTGATGTATGATTTCGTGCATCTGCCGGGAGTCTAAAGATAATTCCTTCACGAAATCAAGAGACTGAACTTCTGAAGGTAGCAGGAGCTCAGAAATCTTTTTGAGGCTGCAAATCTACCTTGGCGACTCCATTGTTGAAGAATTCAAAATTCATACATTCATGGTGATTCCACTGGAGTTATGAAGGACCCAGATGCTACCATTCTTATTTCAAGGTATGCATGCATAGATTTTTCAGGAATTCATGGTTTCCCAAATCATTTTCCCAAGGATGCATATTTTCTAAGGAATGGTCCAAAATTCAACGGAGAAGATTTGAGTTTAACTTTGAAGCATATATCAGATTTTTGTGATTTTACAGAGCTTCTTAGAGTTAAACATGAGGATGTTTGCATTATGTCGTTCTATGATTCTTTTCAAGGGAAATGTAAACAATGGATTGAAAGCTTTCCTACCAAATCCATTAAGTCATTTGAAGACTTTTGGCTTATGTTTTTGGAGGAATGGATGGATAGATCAGATGCGGTGGCAAACTCTCCTTCAATTCAAGGTTTCAAACAGTGGAATGATCATCATATTAATGAAGAAATAGTTGAAAATTTTTCTTTGTCCTTGTCTTCTTATCTAAAATCATTTGACTGCAAGGCAGAGGATAAGATGAAATTTTTGGATGAATTTGCCAAAGTCATTGAGAAAGATATTGAACGCTTACAAGGTCAAATTCAACCATATAGTCTTCGTGGTTGTGATCATTCTTTTCAAAAGATTTTTATGGCAGCACATAAGGAGAGAGTGTTGTTTCCTTTCTCTTTCACGATTGAGGATGAGTACACTGTTTTTGAAGATCAGTTTGCACAACTAGAAAGTTACAAGAATCATCAAGCTAATCATGTATTCTGGGATCCTATAGCCAAATATATGGAAGAGTTTTACTTTCCAGTGTTTCAGTTTTTCTATGAATATCAGAGGCAATTTCAGTGGCACTGGTCATCACAATATCATTGTGGCTCTGAACTCCGATGCAGTCAAAAAACTCAAATATCAGATAAGACAAATGATTGGCTACATTGGAAATTTCACATTGATTGAGCTGAAAGAAGTTTGAATTGATAGGGTAGGTAGGTAGGAAAATGCAAATAAGCTCAAGGTTGACTGAGCAATTTTTTTTTTAGTAGATATAGACTTCTCTCTCCTATGGTGATTATCAAAGGTGAAGGCTCAAGAAGCTTAAAGGGAACACTTGTCAAGAAAATTTTAGTTTGTCATAAAAGGATAAAGCACTAGACTTGCGAGTTCTTAGTGTACTACAGGAGCACACTATCCCAAGTGGAGCCACTGTTATCACTTAAGAATACTAATGCCAAAATTTCTCAATTTAGTTTGATGCATTACACAGGGATTCATACAATTGCAGACAGCAACACAGTGGCAATGGTTATTATCAATCCAAGCAACCCATGTGGCACTGCTTTTACCCATGATCATTTGGCTAAGATTGCAGAGACAGCTAAAAGTAATTACTCTTGGGAGCATATCAAAGAAAAGGATGGTTCCTTATTGGCACAACAGATATTCCTGATTGGTGTTTTGTGGAGGCATATGGAAAGAATGGGAAAAATGTTCACACTGAAGCACCTTCAATAGAAAATACCACCCTTGACCGCATTCTGCCTTGTGTAGATGTGGCAACAGCTGAACAATCTTTAAATCAGAGCAAAATAGTGAACATTTAGTAGATTGTCCGAATCCATAGCCACTCTTACACAGATGTCATATCCATCAAAATCCATTATCAGTGATCATCTTATACCCTTTGCCTATCAATTTGACCGCTTATCTTTATCATTAGGTCATTAGGTGTCGCCGTAAGCTCAAATTGCAAGTTTCAAAAGAAGATATAGAATCTTGAAGCCTCAAAGGTCATGTAGCTGTGAGTTCATGCTCACACGCTGGTGGTCACAAATATGTTGGAAACCTTATAATATACAGTTCAAATGTTGATGGTGAAGTTACTGGTCACTGGTGTTTAAAGAGATCTAAGGGAGAGGTGTAGGAGCAATTACCTGTGGGAGCCTCGTTTGAAAGCAAAATGGGGGAAGGTTATTGGTCCTGCAGCCTACCGATGGCAATGGACTGTTACAATGAGTAATGAGACAGGGGTGTTAGATGGCTGCAAAGTTAACGCCTGGTTGAGGTCCCTGTCTTGCATTTGGCAATTTTCGTGGTTGAGATTACGGCCAGAGATTAACAAAGGAGGCAAAAGCAGCTCACTCAGTGATTCAGTGATGGCGTGGTATCTGGCACTTGAAAGTGGTAAATTTTGGTTTCTAGCTCAGGTATACAATCGCGAGCGTGGACATGTTGGGTTTATGCTATCTTATTATGATGCAGAGCTTAGTTATGATAGCAGAACCGATACTTTCAAGGCCAGGTATCCACCACATGGTCATCGAAAAATTATCGTTGAGGAAGGAGTACAGTGGGACAGGCTGCGAGCACCTCCTGTGGACACACCTGCCCATGATCTTCACCAATCTGTTTGTTTGAATGTTCTATGTCCTGGAGATCATGTTGAGATACAGTAGAGAAGGAACAAGGAATTCCCATATGGATGGTGGTATGGGGTTGTGGGTCATTCAGATTATTGTGACAGAGATAGTCGCCACTGCCAATGTCATTTAGATGATACTATGATTCTAGAGTTCAATCAATATACACCTGGATCACGATGGAAGCGTGTAGTAATTAATAGAAAGGATCATCATGAAGAACATAAGAATATTAGACGCTAATGAATTGAAAAACTCAAGACTTAAATCCTTTTCTGCAAATATTCATCGAATGGGTATGACAAACAGCATAATCTGCAACTATGATGGCAAAGAGCTGCCAAAGGTGTTGGGTCTGAATTCACTTGATAGGGCGTTGTTAGATGCACCCTGCAGTGGCACTGATATATTTTGGATAATCAAAGATGAAGTAGCAGTGGAAAGGATGCATGTGCGTCACTCTCAGCATTTGATAATCGCCTTTGGATTCCAATAAGAAACATTCTTCTGCGGCTTTGTAAAGGTTCTGGATTCAATCCATTGTAAATGCAATAAAACAGGGCTACAGTGAAGATAATGGGTTTTACCTTGAGATTGATGCAGATGAGCAGCTACTGATCTATATACCATTTACTCAAGTTATCAAATTACATTCTTTGGTAATTAAAGGTCTTACCGAGGAAGTCCAAATATAGTGAAACTATTTGCAAATAAGGAGCATATGGGGTTTAGCAATGTAAATGACTTTCCTCCAAGTGATATCGTGGTTTTATCACCAGATAATCTTGAGGGAAAACCAGTTGTCTTGAAGTATGTAAAATTCCAGAATGTTCGCAGTTTGACCATCTTTATAGAGGACAATCCGGGCGGTGCCGACGTTACACAAATTCAGAAGCTTGTCCTATATGGGAGCACTGTGGAAACAACAAATATGAAGGAGTTGAAGAAAATCAATGAGGATCAGTAGATGCCAAGAAAACCCGCATGCATGTGGCATATATGTATGTTTGGTGTGGAACATCAAAACATGGAGAATCTTGGTCAAATCTCTTTCAAGATTTACTGTGGAAAAAATGCTACTTGGATGAAAATTTGTTTGCGTCTTTCCTTAATCGCTTGTTTAACACCCTGAGTTGCACTATTACTGAGTTTTCTGTTTCATTTAAGGAGATGGAAGAACATTACCAGGTCCCAGAGTTGCAATTAAGGAAATGCATCAGCTCCTCAACCTTTTTGACACTAGCAACATATGTTTTTCTTTTTGAAACTTCAAGTTCAGGGGAATTTAAAGTGGTTATAGAATTGATTCAAGAAGGTGTTGCAACAAACAAATTACAGCAATCTGCCCTGATTGAGGTGATGCATAACATCACAGCAAAGAATTTAAAAAGCTTGTCTCACACAGATACAAATTCTTTAGTGAAATTAATGGCAGAGGGAAATGTTTCCTCCTCCATTGAGGATAGTAAAAAGAACAGCTACACTAAAGCGGTAGCAAAAGGTTACCCTTCTGAGCATAGTAAAAAGGGTGGAAGTCTACATAGCAAAACATCACCAAATAATAATCTTATTCAGGAGGCTAAGAAGAGTGGAAATTCAGAGAACTTTTCTTCTTTAAAACTGTATTCACGAAATCATACATCAGTAGTGGGAACTACAAGGTGCTATAAATGTAAATAATTGGGTCATTCTGCTCAGTCGTCTACAAAACATAGTCCTGTAGAAACTGAGAGTAACCGTTCCCATGTTTCTACTCGTATATCTCCTACAAGAAGCTCAAAAGAATTCACAAATTGAACTCTCCAGAGGAGATTGCATTTCTAGGTAACATTACAGAATGTAAAAACAGTCAAGGTTCAGGGAAAAAACAACTGAATTTTGACTCTGATATAAGAGACCATGTCTAGTGGGCAGGGAGTGATTCACCTAGGTAGGTTTCTGGAATTCGGGAAATGTCCTATGCTGACCACAAATTTACTCTCAAAGGGCACCACAAACAGCTGGAGGAAACATATATTCGAAACCAACTCTAGACTTTTGTTCTAAAGTGATCACATTTACTACAGTTCAAAATATGTCAAACAACTTAAAAGAGTTTTTGCCCTTACACATAAAGGAGGTGTCGTGGCGGAAAAAGTCGTTTGTGCGGGCACAACTGACCTCCCTAGGAGTCTAAACTCTCTAGCGACAAACAAGACAAAATGGAGTGATCTTTCTCTAAATATACCTTTTAAAACATGAAAACTACAAGTGTTTAGGCTTACCTTATTCCAAAACGCGGTTGTTGTAGTCCGTCCTTGCCGATCCGGATGAGCTCCTCCTTCAAGTCAATTCCTGCAACCACAAACAATCAAACAATTACCAAGCACTTGCATTTCATATATTAAAACATATATTCAACATGCAGACCAAGGAACACATGAAATAACTCATTAACACAAGCTATTGAGAAAAATAAACCAGTTTGTATTAATAACGAAACAAAGAAACTCTTACAACCTGGCCTTGGTGTTGTGCAAGTTCCTCCCAGGGTCCATCAAGGGTTTTCCTCTACTTTGACAAAGCTCACCCACTTCCAAGTAGAATCAAGCAAAGACAATCTCTCCTCACAAGGTTCTAAATGGGAGTCCTAATTCCTGCAGCATTTACCCAAAGAAAATGTATAGCTTCAACCTCTCCTCCTTCTGGCTCAATGCCTTTATTTATAGTGTTGTAAAGAGGTTATTCAGGTCCACCATCAATGGGATAATCCCCCTCTTTGGGTGGGATAGCTCCCTTATTGATGGGATAAGTTCCCCCTTAATAGAGATACATGAACCAACTGGAGGCGCATCCAAATCATCAAACCGACCTCTAGAAAGTTCTAGAAGTAACCACAAGTAACTTTTTTAAGATGAAACTCGCGCATTTTGCCTTTTACAGAAGGACGCACCTGTCCTTTGACATACAGAGCGTCCAAAGACGCAGACTTTGTGAACATTGTGAGCGTCCCCGCAAGTAAGGCTCGAGAGAACCTGCGACCCCAGAGATAAACACATTTTTTACAAGACTTTCTCTCTTCTTTGAGTTTGAGATGGATAGCAGAGGCATAAGACTTGCCTAAAAAGGGTAGTATGACTGTTGATTTGAGCCATACTAACTGTAAGTAGTCATGGTGACATTTTTTAGTGTAACAGATTGCCCCCTAAAGTGCGAAGCCTGGAATAGATTAGGGTTTTGTAATATCTAGGAAGGGTGAAGCGCTTTATCATTTCAAGGATTGTCTTGTGGATGACCTGGTTGGAACCTGCAATTTTCAACACAAAATACATGTATAAGATTATATCATCACTGAGGTAGGCATTCCCATACTCAGATTCAAAACTTTAACTAATGGACTAACTATTCTGATACAGGAATGATCTTGCAGTACATCATTTTTATAGACTTTTGTAGACACAGTATGGACGCAGCCATCTGTTTATGATTAGTCTACATAGATAATGAATACAAAACTCCTCGCAGCCTGGATGGTGGAAACTAGATCCAGGGTCTTCACTTCTACTTCCCGAATTGGTACGATTCTAGCCATGTGATTAAATGATTCGATGTTGAACATGTTAGAAACCACTTGATTACCAGTCGATGATGTAAACTGTTAACAAGCGTGAGAGAAACCACCAGTAATGTCAATGGTTCTCAAAGTACCAAGCACAACCCGTGAAATGTGAATAGATGTTTTGATGTCGAACACTTCACGGAATCCTTTGATCGAAAGTCAATGATGTAAACTGACGTCAAAGGCGAGAAACCTGCCATTGATGCATGCAGACTTCAAGGTACTGTCGATTCCTAAGTCATCTTTCTAGATAATGTGTCGATGTCGATAGAAAGCGACCTGTTGCAGGCAAGCCCGCAACACGAAATCATTGTTCAAGTTGAAGAAATGTTGCTGTAAGGACTGACTCAGGGATGGTCAAATGGATGACAAGTATTTTGCAGATGAAAGTTTTTGCTTGCAGACCTCTTGAACACATAACGACACGACAGATGGCTTGGTGACGAATATCTCAAAGTTAATCCCCGAAACCCGGTTAAAGACTTTCAAAGTGGTTTGATCAACTTGTGAGGTAAAATATTTCCCAACCCAGGTGAACGAGACAGTGTCGTGTTCAAGAGCGGTGATAAAGTTTCTTTCGAGACAAAAGGTAACAAACAGGTTCATTCTTCTCTCTTTTCCCCCACCATTTCTGGCAAGTACCTCTTTATTTTTAACAAGCTTGAGGAGGATAACATATGCTTGATTATAAGCTCATCCTTCGGATGAGTCCAACCTAGTTTAAATTCGAACCCTAGGAAGGAGTGGTTCGTTCCTGTTTGTAATTGAACAGGTCCTCTACTGTAAAAGTTTAACGAGCCCAGTATAGGAGAAACTCGGCGTTTTTCAATTTTAGAGAGTCTGAAAAAACTAAAGGAGACTCCACGTTGAACTTTTTCGTATATTTGTGTCCCTCAAGCCCGAAAAAGTATAAAATAATACCTGGGGGAACCGCTTGATCTTGCGACCAAGGAGTACTTTCATAATAGTGTCGTTGACCTGAAAAGTAAAAAGCGATCAAGGACACGTCGTTTTATTTCCTTATCGAGTTTGAAACGACAAAAACCCGGCAATCTTTTCCTGATTTTGCGGTCAGAAAAGAGCTAAAAGGGGACCGTCTTTTAATTCCGTTTTAACGAGTGTAAAAGAAACGCTCGGCGATCTTTTCATGTTTTAGGAGTCAGAAAAGGGCTTAAAGATGACTCTGATATTTTTGTTTGTGAAAAAATTACAATTTCCCTTGAAATCCCTTTGTCCTGCACAAAAGCGACACATTACTCATACCTGTTTAAAATAGGCAAAAATACATCGAAAAACATCTTTTCATGGTAAAAAATGAACTAATTCATCCAAAAAACCTATAAAAAGACCTTTTACCATATCATTTTTACCGTTTGACTTTGGAGGTTGAAAAAGGAGCTTTTGACAAGAAACTTCCCGTGGTCGCTGCGGAAAATCTGACCGTCGGAATCGAACGCCGTCTCATCCAGGTATTTTACACATCCTACTCTGCATTTCTATCCGTTTAGAATTAATTTTTAGGTCTTAGTTTCATTTTTTGGGGGGGTTTTGGTTTTGGAATGCGCCTCTCGGCGGACGCGGGTGCCCTACGGATGACCCACGTCCCCCGACTTTTTCTCACACGGGAAAATGGTCGGAAGACGTGGCCCACCTTCAGGAAATCCGCGTCCGCGCGCCTTGTGCTACAAAGCCGGGGTGCGTCTTCCGAGAAGTGCGCATTTCAAAACCCCAACTCCCTCAAAAAACCACCAAAAATTCCCAAATCAATTTCTAATTGCTATTTTTGATGTGCAGAGTATTAACCATGTTAGATTGGAGAGAACGAGAGCATGTAGAGGATGATGAAGTTGCAATAAATCATCAACCTTCCCTGGATGCCCTAAGAGCATGCGGGTTATACAAATACTGGACCATACCGGGCATGAGGGGCCAGGTAAGATTCTTGGAATGGCTGGTTGAGTGATGGAACGTTCAAGAACAATGCTTTTACATAGGAGGGCACCAGCTCGAGATAGAGCCCTCGGATTTATACTTTCTCACTGGCTTGCCGAACAGAGGTGAGCAACTTAGTCTTGCGGGGACTAGGCCGGGTGGCCAATCCCTTGATAGTCTCCGCGACGAGTGGTGCACACCTGGGGCTCACCATTCGAAAGGCATAGAGATAAAACACATCACTCTGCGTGAACTCAAAGTCATAGCGTTCACGGTTACCAGAATTTGCGGCGCGGCCGCTTTACACATTGCTTCCGGATCCCAAATGCGGATGGCAATTGACTGTTACCAAGGCACCATTTTCAACTGGTGTGAAGCTGTGTCGGCTCATATGAAGAGCCAACTGACCAAGGCAAAGAACGGACGACTAAAAACTTTTGGATATGGGCCTATAGTCGTGAGCTTTGCCTTGGAGAGAGTTCCAATGTTGATCCCTCAGCAACTCACTGTTGATATCTTGGGTCCTCGGCAGCCAAAGCTGATACGATGGGTTGCGGTGATGGCCCGGCATCCTGACGAGGGTGCGACAGTGGTTCGATTCTCAGATAGTTACTTTCACTGGTTAGAGGACCAGGTTTTTTCGATACAGGACTTTCCGTATGCCGGAGTGGATTTTAGAGGTGATCCGAACATGGTTCTTGACCCGGGAGAACAATGGGATGACAGAGGTACTTTATTTTTCACAAGTTTTCTAATTATGTATTTTTTTATTTTTTTATATATATCGTCTCAAACTAACAGTAAAAATTTTCAAAATGCAGATGTTGGTCCACAGCGTCCAGCCAACCTCCGGCCTTTTGATAGACTACATCCAGCTGCACCGGTACCGGCCCCACAGGACGCGGCTGCAGACGTACTAGCTGAGTTGGAGCATGATCTAGAGCGTCTCACGGCAGATATACCTGAGACTACTATGGACGACATTCCTATCAGACTTCAGCGTTTTGTAGTCGCGGTCCCTGGACCGTTTAGGAGATTTTTGCGTAAGGTAGCCCGTGCAGTGGTGTCATACAGAGAGCACCACCAGTGATTGACTAGTCACTTTTGTAGTCACATGTGACATTTTGACTTTTTGTACTTATCATTTTGCCGATCATAAGGTGTTTTTCAACCTATGATCGAAGACGATGTATATATTTTTTGACACACTCCTATCTATATATATATCACTATTACCGGCTTATCTTGTTTAACATATGTGATGAAATGTTTTTAAATTTACTTGCATGATTATCGTAAATGTCTGTCCAACATTCGAGAAGCAATTGCATCTGCTAATGTATTTAAAGACCTTGGAATATGCTGATATTCAATGTAATCAAATTCACGTTCCAAGAGACGCACTCTCAAAAACAACCTTAATAACACAGGATTTCTAATGGCATAAACTCTATTAAGCTGTAATACAACAAGTTCAGAATCTAACCTCACTATCAAACGTCGAATTCCAAATGAAATAGATTCGGATAATAATTCAACCACTGCACTGTATTCTGCAATGTTATTCGTTGTTTGACCGAGGCTTACCCCATGCATAGAAACTAACTCGTCAGAGGGCGAATAGATAACCCAAGCTGCGGAAGAGATATTCCGTGTACTACGACAAGCACCATCAGCAAATCCAATGTATGTTTGGAGAGGCGTCGACATCTGCAATATCAAGAGTAAAACCAAGATAAGCCAGAATAATGACGAAAAAACACACTCTAAGCTAAGCACACTGACTAAACTAACAAATACGCTAGCTAGAAAGAAAATCTAACCTATCTAAAAATTTCTCCATCCACCATTTAAGCATAATACCTCTTTAGGTTAAGTCCATTTCTGGGTTTACCCAAAGAGTCCCCATCAAAATCAACTAGCTCATAAGCCCCTTTTGCTAGCTTTCGCTTTACAATGTAGGGTCCATGCCACATGGGAACGAATTTTCCAGCACCTAGCTTATCGTTAGCTTGATCATATAATAGCACTAGGTCTCCTTCCGAAAAACTTCGAGGGGTTACATTTCTATCATACTGAGCTTTCATTCGTTTCGCGTGAGTCTCGATTGCCAATGTAGCGTCACGTCGAGTCTCATCTAATTTAGCCAAGTATAATAAACGTTTCTCCTCTTCGGAAGTAGCTGGAAGTAATTCGACAGCCATTTGAAGTGATGGGATTTCGCATTCAATGGGTAACACAGCTTCCAAGCCATAAACTAGCTGGAAAGGAGTGAACCCTGTTGAATTTTTCACTGAGGTTCGGTATGCCCATAGCGCTGAAAATAACATGTTGTGCCAATTCGACCGATGAACACCAATGGTTCGTCGGATCATGATAACTAGAACTTTGTTGATAGACTCAACCAAACCGTTGGCTTGCGGATAATAAGGAGTAGAGCTATCGTGGCGCAAACCAAGCTGGCTTGTAAGCTCAGTCATCATGACATTTCGAAAATGGCTCCCATGGTCAGTAATGATTGCTTGTGGGACACCAAACCTAGTTATGATATGATTGAATACGAAAACTGCAGCTGTTTTGCCGCTTGCGTCGAATGTAGGCATCGCCTCGGCCCACTTAGTAAAATAATCAACCGCAAGGATGATATACGCATGCCCCCCGGCCGAGTGAGGGTTACAAGTAATAAAGTCGATACCCCATTTGGCGAATGGACCAGCGGCAATTATAGGGTGGAGAGGAGCAGGTGGAGCGCGCATCTTGCGATCAAACACTTGACAGTTGTGGCATTTCCTGACGGCAATGATACAATCTTTAAACATAGACGGCCAGAAATAGCCAGCGCGCAACACCTTCTGAGCTGTGGCATACCCAGACATATGACCGCCACATGCTCCAGAGTGACAATCATTCAAAACTCTCTCAGCCTCTTCGTGAGTTAAACAACGTCGAAAAACTAAGTCTGCCCCCCGGCGATAAAGTGTATCTCCAATAATTCTGTATGGCTGGGATTGAAACCGAATTTTTCGACGTTCCGCTTTGGAAGCTTCAGGCCGAAAGGTTTGGGTTTGGAGATAGATGATTATATCCCCGTACCACGGATCTACAGTACTGATAAGAAACAAAGATTCGTCCGCAATGGACTCCTCTGCCACAGTCTCTGTGTCAGCACTCGGGAAATCACACATCAATTCCGCAAAAACTAAGGATTTCTTAGACTTGGACTTCTCGAACTCCAAGTCGAACTCTTGCAGGATAACAATCCATTTAGAGTACTTGCCCCCTAGCAGTTGTTTTGTCAAAATATAAATCATAGGGTTGCAATCCGAAATAACTGTAGTTTTACGGAGAAGAATGTAGTGACGAAAACGCTGGACAGCTTGAACGGCTGCCAGGGCCAATTTCTCCACATGCGAATATTTTAGCTCAGTGGGATTCAAGGTCCTACTAAGATAATATATCACATGCTCCGCTCCGAATTCATCTTCTTGAACTAACACCATTCCAATGGTGGAATGCGAAGCTGCGAGGTATAAGAAGTAGTCTTGGTTGTAGTTGGGAGGATGCAACAACGGTGCATGGGTCAACGCGTGTTTAAGTGCATCAAAAGATTGTTGGGCAATCTCGTCCCAAAAGAATTGTGCGTTCTGTTTCAACAACCGTGTAAAACCTTTAGTGACCTCGGCGTAGTTTGGGATGAATCGGCGTAAAAAGTTCGCTTTCCCTTGCAAACTTTGGAGTTGGCGCAAACTCGAAGGAGGAGGCAATTTGATGATAGCCTCGACTTTCGAGGGATCGACGCGAATGCCGGCTTTTGAAACAACAAATCCCAGCAATCGACCTGTTTCTATACAGAAAACACACTTGTGGGGATTCAACCGAATTCGATAATGCCTACACCTCATAAAGATTGCTCGTAGGTGGACAAGGTGATCAGCTCGATGTAAAGAATGAGCAGGCAAATCATCGAGATAGGGTTGCACAATGTGCTTGATGTCATGAAATGCATAAGACATCGCCCGTTGAAAAGTAGCCCCGGCATTCTTAAGCCCAAAAGGTAATTTGCAATAAGCAAATGTCCCCCATGGACAAATGAATGCCGTTTTTGGTTGATCGGCAGGTAGAATATTGATTTGATTATAGCCCGAAAAACCATCCATGAAGGAAAACATTTCACTTCCGGCACAATCATCAATAATTTGATCGATATAAGGCGTAGGATAGTTGTCTTTTGGACAAGCTCGATTTATATCCCTATAGTCGATACAGATTCTTATTGTTCCTTGTTTCTTGTTGACCGGAACAATATTCGATACCCAATCCGTTAACGGGATCGGATAAATGAAACCTGCTTTCAACAGCTTTTCGACTTCTGCTTTAATCGCAGCCGCTTTTCGAGGGTGAATCTGACGCAACCGTTGCCGGACGGGTTTAGCATCCGGGTAGGTCTTTATTTCATGAACAACAATGGCAGGATCGATTCCCGGCATTTCCTCGTAAGACCAGGCAAACACGTCGCGGAATTCTTGGAATAGGGCCTTGTAAGTTTGGATTTCTTCTTCAGTACATGCGGCACCTATATGAATGTTTTCCTCGATTCCGGGCTTCACTGAAATATCAATGGGAATAGTACGAGAAATATTCCCTAAATTCAGCTCTGAATCAGAATGTTTCGTTGGATCCTGAGCGTCTTTGACATATTCAGCGGTAAAGATAGATGAAAAATCATTTTCAAATGCATCATCCTTAGGTAAAAACGAAGATCTGTGATGGAGATCTTCCCATGGTAGATCGTCTACACTTAGGATTTCGCGAAGTTGTTCGTCAGATGACACGACTTCGGGAAACGCTATCCGTTCTAAGGTTGAGGTGAAAAGTGATTCTTCACTGACCACATTCATTTGGTCGATTTCGGTTGAATGCGAGTCGGTAAAAGACATGACAGCTTCATAAGCAATTTCATATGGACTCAAAGGCATAGCATCACCGAATGAGTCTATCTCAGAGTCAGATGGGACAATCCAAGGATCATCATAAATAATGTTTTCTGATGTAATCATATGAATTGTTGCAAATGAAGGGTCTACGTTGAGTGGAGGGAGAGGAAAAGTTCCCAGTAAACCGGAATCCTTAACTAAACCTACACCAACGTCCCTATAAGGGATTGTCGTCTTACCGACATGCTGGATACTCTCTGAAGAGGCTGGGTCGGATGAAAAGTATGTCAGCTGATCAATAGTCACGATCTTACCGTTATGTGGAAACTTAATTACTCTGAAGACCGATGAAACGACCGCTGTCATAGCATATGACCAACTTCGACCCAAAAGAAGGTTGTAGTCTAGAGGGGCATCAACCACTTCCACATCCAGACTAACGGTTTTACCTTCTACCCCTATAGGCAATTCTTGTAGAATACCAAACGGACGGAACCCACGGCCATCAAAGGCCTTAAGGATGGTGGGGGATTGGTTCAACGAAGGAGAACCAAGCGATCTCCAACATTGAATCGACATAATACACGTAGAAGCTCCCTCATCAATCACAGTCCGATGAATAGGCCTGTTTTTGACTATCACTGGAATTTGGAAAGCCATTTGATGGGGGAGACGTGGTGTACTATTTTCTAGATCAAAGATCATTAGGTTCGGGTCCTGAACATCGACAGCTCCGATAGCCGACAAAAGCAATTTTCGTTGTGCTGGACATGATTGCAGCACTTCGAGTGCCGACATTGCTGAAGGTGAAACAGCTAAGTCCTCAACAATGTTGTAATTCTGGGCTGCTCTCGCATGTGGATTGAAAGCAGACCTTCGAAGTACACCCTTGGCGGGCGGCTTAATCACTAAGTCTGGGTTAGGTTTTTCGATCTGTAGTGGATCGGAACCAGGAGCTGAGGTTGATGGGTTAGAGTGAGAAGATTCTGCTTCTTTGCCATCAACAGGAGCCTTACTACCATAATCTTGCGATCGAGTCGCAATCCTCACATGAGACATCATCAAAATGGGTTCTTCACTGGCATTCGAAGAAGAACCTATCATCTTATTCTCCTGCTCTGGAAATGGATTCTTTAACACAGCAGGAGTGGGAGAACCTTTGACTATTTTTACAACCTCGGCCCGATGAGGGCAATCTCTCGTAAAATGATCCTCTTCACAAATAAGACAAGGATATCGAGGTTTGCGTTTTTCGTCATTGGTTTCCGACTTTTCTGTTTTCTCCTTCGGAGCCTTGTCTGCTTTAGCCTTCTTCTTTCCTTTCTTCTTCCCACCGTTTTTTGATTTGGCCGTAGATGACTCTACAGCGTGAATGTCGGCGGTAAGTTCAGGAGGAGAAGACTCTCCTGTCGGAGAATCAGGCAAAGTGATAATTGGAGTATTGGAGGCCTTGGAAGACTTCTTCTTACTCTTCGTAGTCACGATACCAATCATACCATCAGCGGCATGAGATCCCGAAGGAGCAGCAGCGATTTGATTCGACTTTGGAAGATCCGGAATCTTCTCGTGTAACGTACCCGACTGAGTGTAAACTAAGTCAAGGTATTGTGCCTGAGCAATGACTTGCTCCTCAGTAACTACTCCGGCCTTAGCTACATCTTCAGTAATCTTCGGTAATAATGATTTGACAAACCATTCAGCTAAGATTTGGTCCGGGATAAAAACTTTCACTAATCTCCTTCGACGTCTCCACTCATGAATGTGATCAGAAATATACGTGGACGTCGATTGTTTTAGTGAAGTTAATAACTCCGTGCCGTTATCGTATCTGACCGGCAACTGAAAGTGAGTTAAGAACGAGGTAGCTAACTGGCTAAAGTTGTAAAAAGAGGCCCGTGGTAACTCAATGTACCACTTGGCCGCGAGACCAATGAGTGTACGCTGGAAAAGACGTAAGCGGATGGAATCATCTGAGATAGAATTCGAAGCACACCAGAGGTGGTAAGTCATCACATGATTGGACGGATCCTCTCCAGACTTACCTTCGAACTTGGGTATATCACTGGGCAACTTATTTGGCATTGGCGGCCAGAACTGAAGATATTGAATTGGATCGTTCGTTAGGCGCGTCAAGTCGGGTAAATCTAAAGTTGCGATAAACGGTAACTGCCGGTTAGGATCTCTAAAACTCTGGGTCACAATACCAGCCCCAGGAGGAGGATATCCAGGATAACTAGGAACAGGAGTCGCATTTGGGATATTATATCCTCCTGGAAAACCAGGATTAACCGGACCGTACTGGGGTTGTTGAGGTTGTTGATAAGTGTACCCAGGATACGGTTGATACTGGTAAACCGGTTGTTGGACAGCTTGCCCATGTTGGTACTGTCCCTGGTACGGAGGTTGAACAAATTGAGGTTGAGTAGTAACAACCGTACTTATACCAGGCTGACCTATAGGCATCTGGACCGTGGTTTGAATCGTAGATCCAGACAACGGTAAAGATGTCTGAGGTGCGGTAACAGGGACAGTAGAAACTGGAGCCGTCGATACTCCAGAAGTAAGTATGGTAGATGTAGCGGTAGTTGCAGCAGCCGTTTGAGATGGAGTACTAGGTGCAATTGGCGGCTGAGTAACTACCGAAGCTACAGAAGCTTGAACATTGGGCTGGACAGGTTGCGGTTGCTGGGTTGGACCAGAAACTACGGGTTGTCCAGCTTGAGGAAGCATCTGTACACTTGGCTGCAACACTTGTTGACCCTGTGATGGATCCCATACTAACATTCCAGGGTATTGACCCGTAACAGGTTGAGGATACTGAGATCCATAACCAGGTTGAGGGTAGGATTGATAATTGTAAGGTGCAGTTCCCATACTTGGAACATATGACTGACCTTGAGGCGGTTGATAACCTTGACTCGAGTATTGACCTTGAGGTTGATAACCTTGAGGTAAATACTGATACTGGGGTTGACCTTGACCTTGAGGTTGGTACCCTTGAGGTTGATAACTTTGGGGTTGATACCCTTGAGGTTGCCATCCTTGAGGTTGCCATCCTTGAGGTTGATATTGATACTGAGGTTGACCCTGGGGTACATATTGAGGCTGGGGTTGACCTTGAGGCGCGTATTGCATCATAGGTACATACTGACTTTGAGGTTGCCCCCCAGACACGATTTGTGTACCTTGAGGTTGTCCCCCAGGCATTAACTGCGGTTGCCCCCCAGGCGGTAATTGGCCACCTTGAGGTTGAGAAACGGGAACTGAACCTGACATCATGTAAATGTCTCCTACACTCAATGGTACATTACCACTGTTTCCAATTAATAACCCATGATCAACGAGTTGAGGAGATGCCCCCGCAAAGGTACCAGAAAGAGATTGATACCCAGTGGGAACAGAAGGACCGCCGTGTAAAAAAGATTCAGGACTTTGAGTAAACACGGACGACTGACCAGTCATATTTACAGGAGTGTAAATACCTCTAGGCGGAAAAGGAGTACGAGGTGGAGAAAAACCTACCCCTGAGTTGTCCAAATAATTGGTTAACGAAAGGTACCAGGTAGTACTTCTAGGAGGACTGTAAAATATGGATTCACGCTCCCTTAGATCAATAGTAAGTTGACCTTCAAGGTTAGAGACACCTATATCCTCCTCTGGAGCAAGTTCTTCTATAGCAATCAAACCAGTAGGAAGATTTTCGGTGATAATTCTTTCTATTCTTGGTGAATCTGGAACACTAGAAGTTGGAGTAACAGGTTCAGATATTTCAGGTTCTTCGCCTGTTTCACTGGCAGATGAAAAACTACCAGCAAGCTTGGAAACTGTAACAGCTTCGGGATTATAACCTGTCTCTAAACTTTGGTAATCTGGATGGACTACCAAGGAAGATTCTCCTTCTTCAGGTGAACCTACTCTACTGTCACTAGGAGGAGTTACAAGGACCTTTAAACCTTCTAACTGACCCGGAATGTCTTCAGGAGATTCACCCCGCGATTTACGGAGTTTTCTTAACAAATCTATTCCGGTAACAATCTCAGGAGACTTGCCCCGAAGTCTACGGGACTGTCTCGGTAATTCCGCCACAATTAAAGATTTTTAACTACAACACACGAAAACAAAGTAAAAATTTCAAATCAAACCACCTAAAGTCTTCTAAAGAAGCAAACAAATTTGAAGCACACTCCTAAATAATCTAGAGCGTCAAACCACACACAAACAGTAGTCTTCCGGACCAAAAGCGCTAGTTGGTGATGAAATCCAACCTCGCTGGATTCAGTACAGAAATGGCGGGTGGAACAGTTACCCCGGCAACCTGCTTAATGAATAGACCGGCACAAGTTCCTCCACTTTAACCGTCTCGAAGTGAAGTGAACCCCCCGGAAAATCCAAGTGAGTATAACCGACGTCTGCTCCAGGTACAGTGGGACCTTCCCTCCACCGTCACCTCAGTAGAACCCTAAAGATTATGGTCACTAAAGTTACCAATCACAACAATTACACCTGGGGGAACAGTCTAAACTCCGACAGCACGCAAGGGCAGAGTAACAAGCTCAATCCCCTTACCTGCTCCTTGACAGTAATCCAAGGTTTACCGATAAGTAACCCCTGGCTCCTCGACAATGGTTAATCCGAGGTTTACCGTTTGTAATACGTACTGTCTGGCGTCGTTCCCAACGAGGGGGGAATGATCCCCTCACTGGTTCGGACACAAGCTCGTGCTTCTCCTTTAAGAGGAGCTTTCCTAGAATGCAATTGAAACAATTGGATTTATTCTACTCAAGATAAACTATCCCTTTGGTTTTGTAGTCTTGGAGAGTTAAGTACTCACCTACTCCAAGACCCTAGCCTAAGCTATGTTGGTGTTTCAGAGCCCTAGAAAAATAAAAATTACTAGATTGATTTTAATTTAAGCGTTACTTTTAAGGTTGTTTCTTAAGTCAAAAGGTGATGGAAGTGAAACCAGTGGTGTGTTGACTCGACTCGAAACCACTACAAAATGCACCTAGGATGATTTACCCACTACTTTACTTTTTCGATGAATTGTTTAACTAAAAAGTTGAGAGAATGCACTTTTTATAAAAGCAACTTCTTAATTAAGGACAATCAAAGAAACAATTCGTTTGTCTTTTCCAAGCATAAAAACATGACCACTCTTTACTTGCACGAAAAAACTCTTTTTCTCTTTCAAAAACAAAAAGCTACTTGAAACAAGACTTTTAAAGAAGATGTTTTTTGTATTTTCCTATTTAACGAAAAACATAAATCTATTTTAATAAAAATCAATTGCAAACTATGAAATCTATGAAAATTCACTCAGAAACGAAACAAATCAAAAGGAAATTACCCTAATTAATCCTAATGAGGCAAAGCCAACAATGATTATTCTAAGGTGTTTTACTTGATCACAATCAAATCAAGGACTAGCTTATTGCAGAACCAAAAACTAGTCAAAACAAAACTTTAATCTTTTTGTTCTTTTGTAAAATGGAAATCAACACTTTATAAACAAGTAATTCGAAATTTGACCCAAAAGACAACTTAAATGGCAAGCTGCTCACACAAGGAGACTTTACGACAGGCCCGACTTCTAAGAAGGCTGACAAACCAGAGAGATCTAAGGTTGGACAACTTTCTACCGTCAAAGTCACTACAGGACCTATTCAAAAATCAAACCCTAGGCCTAAACTTCGTTGAAATCCACTAAAACACTCAAAGCTCACAAAACAAGTTCAGGTGAAAATTTTTGACAGGGTACTAAAGGATCTGGGCAGAAAACACTGAGAAAAAACAAAATCTAAAAGCAATTAAAGCAAAAATGGAGTTTTCCTAAATTCTACAGGAAGACGCAGGCAACCCGTTATAACAGGCGTGGGCCCGCTCTGTGCAGACGGCAACAGCGCGTCCAAAGACGCACTGTGCAGAACTCAGAGGGTGCGTCTCTCTGGAAAAGTTAAGAAAAACCAAATCTAACTAAAGCTAAAGCTAAGCCACCCAAATACTAATTCTCACAGTCAAAAACCAGAAAATAAAAATGATTTTCTCAGAGCAAAGTTCACACAAAGGAAAAGACTTTCTCATTAATGGATTCCCCAGTGGAGTCGCCAATTTGTCGTGGCGGAAAAAGTCGTTTGTGCGGGCACAACTGACCTCCCTAGGAGTCTAAACTCTCTAGCGACAAACAAGACAAAATGGAGTGATCTTTCTCTAAATATACCTTTTAAAACATGAAAACTACAAGTGTTTAGGCTTACCTTATTCCAAAACGCGGTTGTTGTAGTCCGTCCTTGCCGATCCGGATGAGCTCCTCCTTCAAGTCAATTCCTGCAACCACAAACAATCAAACAATTACCAAGCACTTGCATTTCATATAATAAAACATATATTCGACATGCAGACCAAGGAACACATGAAATAACTCATTAACACAAGCTATTGAGAAAAATAAACCAGTTTGTATTAATAACGAAACAAAGAAACTCTTACAACCTGGCCTTGGTGTTGTGCAAGTTCCTCCCAGGGTCCATCAAGGGTTTTCCTCTACTTTGACAAAGCTCACCCACTTCCAAGTAGAATCAAGCAAAGACAATCTCTCCTCACAAGGTTCTAAATGGGAGTCCTAATTCCTGCAGCATTTACCCAAAGAAAATGTATAGCTTCAACCTCTCCTCCTTCTGGCTCAATGCCTTTATTTATAGTGCTGTAAAGAGGTTATTCAGGTCCACCATCAATGGGATAATCCCCCTCTTTGGGTGGGATAGCTCCCTTATTGATGGGATAAGTTCCCCCTTAATAGAGATACATGAACCAACTGGAGGCGCATCCAAATCATCAAACCGACCTCTAGAAAGTTCTAGAAGTAACCACAAGTAACTTTTTTAAGATGAAACTCGCGCATTTTGCCTTTTACAGAAGGACGCACCTGTCCTTTGACATACGGAGCGTCCAAAGACGCAGACTTTGTGAACATTGTGAGCGTCCCCGCAGGTAAGGCTCGAGAGAACCTGCGACCCCAGAGATAAACACATTTTTTACAAGACTTTCTCTCTTCTTTGAGTTTGAGATGGATAGCAGAGGCATAAGACTTGCCTAAAAAGGGTAGTATGACTGTTGATTTGAGCCATACTAACTGTAAGTAGTCATGGTGACATTTTTTAGTGTAACAGGAGGTGGACAGCACATTAAGGACGTGGCCATCTGTTACATTTTGGATAATCAAAGATAAAGTACATGCTTCTTTGGATTCGAAAATTGTAAGGCAAACTAAAGACCGATGAGCAAGGGTAGTTTCCTATGTTTCAGGACAATGGAGAAGATGTGGCATTGAAGACCAGCATGGAGTTTTGAACATTTATCATAGCCTAAGTACAAAGGAACCAGATGTCAAAGAAGGAGAACCATTGTAATCAAGGCTATTGTTATTAGCATAGCATGGTGTTAGAATCCTACTTGATTTAGACCTCTAGAAAGTCTAGTTAAAGTTTGTTGAATTAAATAGGTGGTTAATAGTTAAACAAGTGTCATTAGAAGTAGATTTCGAGTTCCCCTAATGTTTAAGGAGGAATCTCAGTCAAGTCTATATATAGTGGAATGGGAAATGTAATAGGGGTTGGAAATTTTATGAAAAGCCTGTATTTGGCCTATGTAAAGACTCATTTTCAGTAATACATGCTTGACTTTACTTCTCAGGATTCATGAAGGATTTGTTATGTTCAGAATATGTGATGTTGTTCTTTTCTTAATTATTACAGTGGTATGGATGTATAATCACTCAAAATTCACTGAATGTGCTCTGACTTCATGTATACATTTATAAACTGTGTGGTCCCATGTGAGTTTATATTCTGAATGTTTAAATGTTGAATGCCCTGACTTCCATGTAAGGTTGAGTTCATTGTTATTTTGAGGTGTTGTTGACTCCATAAGCCCAATGGTTTTTTACTGATCATGTTCAACCATTCATATTTTTCACTTTTTTCATAGAGTTAGCCATCTAATATTTATCAAAATCATTAACCTTTGAGAGAGCCCTCTCAGGTTGAGGAGGCTAAGCCTCACCCAAAAGTTGGTTTGAAATAGTTACTTGAAGTCTTCCTGGTCTGCAGCCTTCCAGGCCTGATTTTGAGATAACAGATTCAACACATACCACTATGAGGTCCTCAAATTTTCTATTCTCCTGCAAGATAGTGTCTCAGGCTTCCCTGACTCTCTACTTCAACATCATAAGATCTGTCTTGAAATGCATGATCCTTTCCCAAAAGTCCTCTACTAGAAATTCTCGTGCCCTGCAGAATGTCTCTACATTTCACTACACCGGATACCCCATGACCTAGCAAAGTATAGACCTGAGGGAAGGCAACATTTAGGGTAACCACAAACCACGCTCGGTCTAGTAGCTAGCCCTACCAGAACAAGAGAGGGCTCTCTCCGGGTCACACTCAGGAAAATAAACAATAGGGTCTGAGATGACTCAAAATTGAATACTGATTTTAGGCTAGGGAGATGGATGTGATAGAGGTATTTTGACAAAAGACTGAGGTTTCTGGGATGTGTGGGACCAAGGAACAGCATGAGCAGAGAATTTAACTCAAAGACACAGATTATTTCGTGAGGCAAGACAGGCGGAAAGTCTAGCAATTAGATTCGAAATAACATGAAGTGGAGAGATTGTTTAAGAGTGTGAAAAGGGCATAAATACATGAATCCTTTCCAACAAAAGAAAACATAGAACGTGAAAACTATACCAAGGCAAAGAAGCACACTGAATTATACCATTTTATTTATAAAGCTTTCACTGAAATGAATATGAATGAAAATATGAAACATAACGAAATACATATGAAACATAAAGAAGATACATTTGCTAAACTCACGCCACAGGAATCTCATGAACTAGAGATGCAATCTTTCATTAGTTCTCTGTCAAAATGTACAGTGAGTGACTGGGTTTATCTCCCACAGTTTCCTAGAAATTCCAACCCTTTACAAAATGGCTCTCAATACAATAAATAAGCTTTGCCATGAGAAGGTCGATCAACCCAGGCAATGAAGAGCCAACCATCAGCAGTTACATTTAATTTTCTATGAAGACCAATTAGAAAAAAGCAAATATGAGCATAGATTTTGTGGGTGGCTTTTCGCCTTCATTTGGCCACTTGGATAGAAGCCAAAAATGATTTTTAAACTTTGCCTTTAATGCCGGGAAAAATGTATTGTAAATGAGCGGGCCCACTTGGAGAAAATTGCGAATCGAAATTTCGCGAAGCAGGAGCGATTTTTGCCTTTGGGTCTTTGTGTGTCGCGCTAAAAACTGTATGCATCGTGCTACTTGGAGCTAGTTTTGAGGCACTTTCCTAAGTCCAAATTGAGCCCAAGTGTGCTTTTTGGAAATCCCTACCTGTCTACTCTCCAACCCAAGTGGAATTTTTGAATTTGGTGTCTAGTTTCCCTTCCAAAACCTCAATCTCCCAAGACTGCTTCCTGTGTGTCAAAATAGGGGCAGAGAGGTCTTTTTTTGGGTGTTTTTGACCTCCTGAGGACTCAGAACTGGCCCAAACCTCTTGGCCATGCACCAATAGTCATGATTTTCCATGGAAAATCCAAAAATGTGAACCTTTTTTCATTTGGAGCTCCCTATTGTAAGCGTACGCCAGGTGGCGCGGCGCACAGGGAGAAAAACCCTGTTTTTTGCACAAAAATTTCCAAAAACACCACAAATGCCCCAAATTTCTTGACAAATGGGCAGGAGCTTCCTTATCAAGTGTTATGCTGGGCCAAAGAGGCTTCGACCAATATCTAAAGTCGATCGAGCTCCCTTTGCCTCTTTTGCTTCTTGATTGCCTTCCTCAATTTCGCCTTCAAATTCCTGATTCGGGCCTTGCACACTTTGTTTCACGCCATGTAGTGGAAAGCCATGTGTCTCAGCAATGCATGGTCCTTGTCAGCCTTGTCCAGTAGCCTCTCTAAGTGCATGTTAACTCTCTCGAGATTGGCCTCCCGATCCTCATTAATCTCTTGCTCCAATGACGTGAGCTCAACTCTTCTCCTTTGTGCAGCTTGGCGATGCTCACGAATGTTTTGTAGCTCCATGATCGCTTGTTGATCCTCAAGCTGTTTGTTCCTCTGATCTAGATATTTCATGTTCCATTGGGCTCTTTCCAAATCAAGGGACAAGGCTTGAATCTCTCCTTGCTGCTCCTGGATGATCTCTTTAAGCTGTTCACTTTGAGGATCTGTATATGTATCATCATCATGAGGGAGAACGAATTCGGTCTCTTGTTCACCTGATGGCTCACCTGAAGGCCCCTCATCATGCATTGGCTCTTTACCTCTGTCCTGTACCTGTAGTGCTGATGTCGGAAGCGAGTCCCCTTCCACCCTGGGTGGAGATAACACTCGCTTTGCTGCTACAAACAAATGTCTAGCACCCCTCCGATTTGTGATGAAAACTGGCACACTAGCAGTCTCATGGTGCTCATACCGATGAGAAGGTTCACCCTCATGCTTAACCTCTGTTACTCTCTGTAAAGCTCTGAAGAAATCACGCGAGATGAAATCATCCCAAGTGATGTGCTGCAATCCATGCTGATAAAACCACTAATCTTGATAAGAGCAAAATGATAGACATTATTAAGTTGCTACTGAGGTGTTTTGCACTGTATAAAGGTGGTCATCTCCTCTATGTTCCGGAAAATGAAATACGAAATGTTCGTCATCCGTACCCTGGTGAAATGCATGAGCAACTTGATGTGGTAAGCATAAAGACGAGAGAACTGTCCCTCATAGCTAAAATATTTCATGATCAATCTCATTAGTGGAGCATATTCATCCTTTAGATATCGGAACGGGAAGACTCTCTTGAGATGCCTTAAGAAAATGGTTTTGATGTATGGCTTATAATGCTGTCGTTCAATCTTCTTTTTCTTGTGCCATGGTTCACCAATGTTCGGTATACCGGTTGCCAATGAGACGGATTCCGGTGTAAGTGTGAAGGTGACACCAGCCAAGATAGCTTGATTTCCATGCAAGTGCAACACAAAAAGACGAGCCAACTCATGATGAAATTGGACACTAGCTACCTTTTGACAAAACTCATAACATGACTGATGCTGAAAACATGACATAGCAAGAGGACAGGCTTGCAATTCTGTAAGGGTGGTCGATTCCTCTCTCACATGTATGCCACTTTTATGAGGCCTCCGGGGTGCCTGTTCTTCGAAGGGAGAGTCACTTTGGGTTTCCACCTCATAGCCCGATGAATGCTCAGATGCCATGACTACTATACAAAATACCCTGAAGACAATATGACTATTGTGTATGAACTGTGCTTGAACTGCTCTTTTTTATGTGTTGAAATCTGGAAAATTCTAGGGATTGAAGGCGATTGGTTGCAAATTTTTGAGCAAAATCGGGCTTTTGTGTATATGCACCGCGCCAAGAACCCAGTGCGCTGTGCCCGTTTGAATTAGCACTAGGTGGAAATCCCTAGTGCACCGCGCGCTCTATGTGCGCCGCGCTCCTCCACCTGTGCGCCGCGCTCCAATTCTTCACATAGTCATGGCCTTTCCAAACGGCAGTTTGCTCTCCAACCTCCAAATTCAACTTTGCAATAAGATTTCTTGAATGTAACTTGACACAAATGATTTATATAACTTGTAGAAATATGTTGCAAGAATTCGATTTGATTTTTACTTCCTCCAAAACCCATTTTGTAATGTTTTCACTTTGACACTTTTTCCCAATTAATACATCTCTGCTTTTCACACTTCCTTTTGATTTCTTTGACTAAAATGATGAAATTTTTGGCGATGTTTTGCAGGGGTAGCTGACATGGAATTTGGCTGAGGAGACCAGGGCTGTGCTTAGAGAAATCCACTGAGAAACTTTTGAATTTTTTTACAAATGACAAACTGTTGACTTTTCTTCAAAACAGAGTTTTGAAGAACAACCGTAATCTATCAACATGATGATGAAAATCTGTGAATCACAACTTTATGAGAGCCTCCCTCTAGCCTTGCTGGCTTTATTGGATATTGTTTGAAGACCCAATGACTAATCCTTAGACTTAATGATCGAAATGACTTTCGTTCGTTAAAAAAAATCAAACCTTGACTCTCATGGACTTTAATACACATTGATGAAAATACCTAAGCCAACAGGTACAAGACATGAGGGGAATGAATGGTAAGGCCCTTCCGTCAGGTTATGGCATGCCCCTAGCAGGATGCAACTGAGTGAATGGAGCGAGACACCTAAAAATGAAATGCAGAAAGAGTTTTGATCTCTAACGGAGGACTAACAAGACCGACTCTAACATTGGCTCCAATGGGGGATGGTAGCTCCTTAGAGGTGCCAAGAATGGCAGATCTCAGGGAGAGAAGATAGTGTCTTCGTCCATTGGGCTATGGAATCATCATTTTGACAAAAGAGATGCAACTCTTGACTCATTTATTGACTGAAACTTGACTCGGACTGACTCAAATTTGGACTTAAAATGACTCAAAGACTGACTAGACAAACTCAAACCAAAACTGAAATAAAATGGTATTTACAGTGATAATGGAAATAGTAGAAACAACTTAGAAGTGGTACCGCTTGAGCAGCCGACCATTGATCGACCCTCCTGGACAATCTTCCCCGTTCATTTCCTTCAGAAGAAAGGAATTTTGACCCCAATATGCTGCGATCTTGAAGGGACCTTTCCAGAGATTCTTGAATTTGTCGTGCTTACCCTTTTCCTCATTCCTTGCATCCCACTTCAGTACTACATCATCCAGCTGAAATTTTTCCACCTTTGCTTTTCTGTCATAAATTTTCTTAATTTTCTCCTGCAACTTGGATGTGTTTTGGAAGACTTCTTCTCTGGTCTATTGCAAATGGATCATCTAATTCAATCTTTTCTGCATAGGATCATCTTCACTGTCGGCTTCCTGAAGAAGTTTGACTACCGGGACTGTGAGAGAGGTAGGAAACAAGGCATCAACTCCATACACAAGCTCAAAGGGGGACATACCAATGGATTTTTTCTGACTGACCCGATCTGCCCAAAGTGCATTTACCAACTTCTTGTGCCAGCTCTTCTTGTTGATTTCTAGCAGTTTCTTAATGATATTGACCAAAGATTTGTTAGAGGACTCCGCCAATCCATTTCCTTGCGGATGATAGGCAGTTGAGTGACCCAAAATGATGTGATATTTATGACAAAACTCTACATCCTTTTTGATTTGAAAGCTGCTGCGTTATCAGTGATTAACTTATTCAGGCAACCAAAGTGAGACAAGATGTTATTTTCAAGGAATGAAATAATTACCGCATCTGTATCTTGTCTAGTGGGAATTGCTTCGATCCATTTCGTGAAGTAATCTATTGCCGTGAGGATCCATTGATGCTGACCGGAAGAAGCGAGATGAATTTCACCAATGAAATCCAACCCCCATTGCTAAAAAGGGGCACTCACCTCAATGGGCTTACGCGGAAAAGGCTGTAATTTCTGCGTTCCTTCAAAAATCTGGCATTTATGACAGCTCTTGACAACCTTATATACATCAGCAAACAATGTCAGCCAATAGTATCCCACTCTCAAAACTTTATTTGCTGTTGTTTTCCAAAAAATGTGACCACCACAATCTCCTTCGTGGAAGTCCTCCATGACCTGCTTTGCTGCTTCTTCCACCAAAAAATTCAAAAGAACACCACCAGGATCTTTCCAATAAAGTGCAAAATTTAGAATGCAAAACTTGGCAGCCTTTAATTTGAGAGTTCTAGCTTTGTTTCTAGTCATGCTAGGTGGTGGTGACAAATTGTGAAGCACATATATGATGTCTGAATACCACGGAGAAAGAGCAAATATTTCAAATACCTGAATTGACGAACTTTCCTCATTCTCATCAGACATAGTAGCGATCAGATTTATGTCTAAGGCGTGCAATTTTGATTCGGCCATTAACTTCGCTAATCCCTGTCCTTTAACCAACTTTGTGGGCTTTATCTCCACATCATATTCTAACAAAGCTATGATCCACTTGCCTCGTCTTCCTTCCGTATCAGTCTGCACTAAAACATCTTTGACAGCAGTGTTAGGAACATAAGCCAAAATATGAGAATGCAGAATGTATACCCGAAAATCTTTCAACGCTTTCACAAGTGCGAGAACTTGCTTCTCAATGATATTGTACTTTAAGGCTGCATCTCTTATAGTTCAGCTGAAGAAAGCAATTGGTCTTTCGTGATCATCTCTTTTCTACATCAACACCGCTGCCATAGTATGCTCCGAAGCAAATGAAAACAATATAAAATCCTGAGTTTATTCGGAGCCGATTAGAACTAGAGCTGAGGAAAGAGCCAATTTGACTAAATTGAAAGATTTTACAACCTCTTCCGTCAACTTCACTTGGCTTTCCTTCTTAAGCATGTTTGTGATCTCTCTTAGGTGCTCAACAAGATTAGGTACAAAGCGGCGTAAAAAATTCATTTTACCATTGAAAGACTGAATCTCCTTCTTATTCTGGGGTAGATCGATTTGCTAAATAGATTGCACATGTGCAGGATCGATACGAATGCCATCTTTTGAGATAATGTGCCCAAGTAGTTTGCCCTCCTCCATGGAAAACAAGCTCTTTTTCAGATTCAGCGATAGACCATATTTTCTGCACTTTTGAAAGACAGTTTTCAGATGATACATGTGTTCTTCATCAGATTTGGAAAACACCATCAGATCATCAAGGTATACAACCAAAAAGACATCCTTCTCATTTGCGAAAGCCAAGTCCATTGCCCGCTAAAAGGTGGCACCTGCGTTCTTCAAACCGAAAGGCATTTTAGCGTAATGAAAAGTTCCCCATGGAGTAGTGAATGTTGTTTTGTCTTGGTCATCTTCATGGACAGAAATTTGGTTATATCTAGAATAACCATCAAGTAGTGAGATACGATATGCTCCAACTACTCGCTGAAGTATATGATCCATTCGGCTGACTTAAGACATGGTAGGACTAAGTCCTCTGCCCTGGCTGAACATGCGGGGAAGACTATGCATCATGTCTGTATAGAAGATGCTCAAGTCATTGCCAAAGTTGCGCAGTTTCACCATCGTAAATTTAGAGAGGCCCTGGAGATTGAAAAAAGGCCGATCAATCTTAATAGGGATGATGGCTGGAAGATTAGCAGTTGTTGGGTCCCAGCCTTGTCTTCCTAGCCTCCTCTTTCCCCTTTTGTTAGGTCTTAGTGTTTCTGTCTTTCCCCTCCTCCAGTTCTGTTTTTGGTGGGTTTTTCATGGAGTGCAGGAGTTAGTAATAAGTTGTTTCGAGCTAATTAAGGTATTAACCTTATCCCAGGGGGTATATTTAAATTTGATTAGATTATTTACTTGGACTGGTTCCCTATTTATTGATAAGTAATAACAGGGTTAATTTTAATAAAAAATTTAGTAATAAATATAGATATAAATTACTAATTTAGATTATGGATTTACATAATAATGATTTAACTAGAATACGTATTTAATATCAGAAATATATATTATTAGGTAAATATAGATTATTTAGTAAACTTAAATTATTGTATGAACTTATTATTTTAATTTCGAATGGGCCATCACATTAAAATAATTAATAAAAATGATTTATTTTGGAGAAGATCTTGGACCCTTAATTTTAATAATTCACAGTGACCTATTGTAACTATATTTTAATACTATTTATTCTATTTAAATAATTTTTGGAATAATAATAATTATAATTTATCATTATTCAGTTTACCATAATTTACCATTGGACCTTGTGATTTAAACAATTATTATTAAATAATTATACAGTTACCTATTATAACTAAATTCTAAGAATAATAATAATTTAATACTATTTATTTAAATAATTTAAAGATAATAATTAAATTTAGGTTTTTCATTAAATATTTATTATTAACTAATAATAATAAATTATTAGCTTCTATTATTAGTAAAATCTAGGGTTTGACTTTGATCCTCAGGTCAAAATTAGCCGTTGCAATATAGCCGCTGGAATCTCTGCACACTCTATTTAATCAAGCTAAACCAGATCAGTTCGTCAACTTGTCCTGACGATGAACCACACTGGTTGGTTCGAAACGCGTCGACAAATGATTGATTATGTGATTTTGCCGAAGATTTTTTAGACAATATATGATCCATTTTGGGCAGTGGGTAGTTATATTTCAATGAAACTTTATTGAGATTCCTAAAATCGATGCACAAGCGAATCTCACCTGTCTTCTTCCGCACGGGCACCAAATTGGAGATCTAATCCAAAAATCTGATGGGAACGATGATTCCTGATTTGTATAACCTGTTTATCTCTTTTTCAATTGATGGGAGCAGTTTTGGATTTAGCCTTCTCAACTTCTGTCTAAACGGTTTCTGATTAGGCTTAAAGGGTATAGTGTGCTGAATGATATTGGTATCGTATGTCTTCAAGTTAGAATAGTCCCAAGCAAACACGTCAGCAAATGAAGACAACAAACTGATATATTTGGCTTTCATTTTTTATGGAAATGCTTTAGACAGTTTTATCATTTTAGGATTAGCAGCTGTTCCGATATTGACCTCTTCAACACTCTTCTCTGTTGGTTGCAAAGTTGGTTTGTGTGCTATGTCATCTTGATCAAAGAGTTCTTCTAAAGGTATCAAGCCTTTAGGGATGATGTTATCCTTCAGCTGCAATACGTCCATTTGATTGATCTGCACTTCATCTTTGCCATCATCATTTTCTTCATCAATTGAGGTCTCTTTGAACTTACCTTTGTTTTGCAGAAAATCATCAATCTCCTCATCATCTTGGAAGACTTGCCAATATCTCTGATTGTCGGGGACAGTCAGATGATGCTTGACATGGATTTCGAATTTATTACTGGAGTTCATTGGAATCTTCAAACTACTGGCTGCCTTAGCAAGAGCATCAGCAATGCTGTTTTGAACACGAGGCACATATGTCAAGGTATATTCTGAAAATAATTTCAGGATGTCTAGGACTGCATTCCGGTAAGCCCGCATTCGAGGGTGTTTTGCTTGATATTCGCCTCAGACCTGCTTAATCACCAATTCGGAGTCGCCATATACTGCAATCCTCTTAGCATTCAACTTTCTTAGAATCTTTAGGCCATCAATCAGAGCTTCATACTCAGCCTCATTGTTCGAACAATCAAAAGCTAATTTGTAGGAGCATACCCGCACATTATTAGGCACCTTGTTTGGGGCGGAGAAAGGGCTGTGTACCCAAATACCGATTCCAACACCATCATTTCCCACTGCACCATTGAAATCCATGGTCCACAAACCTTCTTCCTCTTCTTCTAAGTGCTGAAATTTTGTTGGCCCTGTTTTTCCTGCTTGCTTTCCATTATCTTCAGCTGATTTCTCAATGGTGTTTTGTTGTCCTCGTCCTTCTTTCTTCAAAACTTCTCTGAAATTTTCTACTATTTCTGGAATGCTTTCTGCTTCAACTAACTGACTATCTACATCATTAAAACTATCTGAATACAAAACAAAAGACTCTAGATCTATATGTACATAATTAATTGGATGATTAATGGGTTTCTCCTTGCTTGTAATCATGTATTTCATTTTTTGTTCCCGATACAATTTTCTCATCTGGCCAAACACCGAAATTGTTGCATAGGAGAAATCTAGTTGTAGTGTCCCTTTCAATTTTGCTGCCCAAGACCTGGAAAGAAGCATGCCGAACCTGGGAGGAATATCTGCTACTACAATATCCATCAAAACATTCTTCACTGGGATTTGATCCAGACTTACAACCAAGTCTTTGATGAGCCCGATACATCTTACTCTGCTGGAATCAAACGAATAGAGATCATGGTATTTCCAGGTGATATCCAAACCCAGCTTATCCATGATAGCCTTGGGCATGAGATTGTGAGAAGCTCTGGAATCGAACATGGCATTGTGTAACACAAAATCATGCAATCTTAAACTGATATAAAAAGGTGGCACATCATTATCTGGAGACTCACCATTCAATGCTAGCCCAAAAATCATTTCGGGTTGATCATCTTTGACATTCACCATATCAGACATTGGATCACAATTCAAAATCTTATAAACTTGCCCTGTATAACTGTTGTTCTTCATTATTTCAGTCAAGGGAATGGATACCTTAAATTTAGAAATTTCATTCCCCAAACTAAAAGCGGAATTCTTTTCTACCTCTTTGACCGAGACTTCTTTCCTTTCCTTTTCTCTCGATACAATTTGTTGATTTGTCTTTTCTGCTGATGGTGAATTGTTGCTGTCAGGTTGGTGAGCTCTAGTATTGTAGCAATAATGCTACAACTCCTGGAGCTTCCTTCTCTAATTTTATCAACCCGGTAGTTCGTAACAAACTTGGAAGCGACGGTGCTGTATGCACAAGTACTAGCTCTTGTCGCAGCTGTCACTTGGTCAGTTGGCACAAGTCCGCTAGGGGCTCAAGCCAACTTCTATGAGCTCTCAGAAGAAGCTTTTTAACTGATGGACGAAAGCTAACTCAAAGGAAGCTAATCTATTTGCAAAAAAGAACTAAAAGCCAACAAGAAGCACAAACCCTAGCAAACCCTAATTCTACCAGCTAGTCCTGCTGATGCAAAGATGGGAATGCAAACTACTGGAAGAGATGCCATTACTTCTAGGAAGGTGAGATGCATGTGTCTAGACTAATTTGATCTGAAGAGAACATATTTTTGTATTTTTGTTCAAGTTGTTGGAATTATTATGCATGTGCTTCTAACTGGATCTTTACTGTGCAGGGGTAGATCAAGGAGGGAAATGCTTGGAAGAGGTCAGGAAGGCTCAGAGAGGGTGTAAGGAGTCCCTAACATCCTTTCAGAGAAGTTAAAAAAGTTTAGATGCCAAGCAACCGTGTTTATGAGCTTCTACAGGAAGTCTGTAGGGGTTCTACAGGATGTTCAGAATTTCTACAGGAAGTTCAGTAATTCCTACAGGATGTTTTACAATCGGATTTTTGGGTGATGGGTGAGTGGAAGAGGCTGCATGGATGGATGGGGAGGTAGGAGGGGAGTTTGTAATGACTCAGCGACAGAGAGATGAGATGGAGAGGGGGTGTGCTAAGCTAGGTTGTCTTAAAGAGGGCAGAGGGAATGGAAGGCCTAAAAAGGTAGAATAACGAGGGTAATAGAATAGTTGAGAGACAATGGGTCTAATTGGGGAACAAGTAGTTGACCTGGGCACGACTTAGAAAGACAAGAGAGTGAGAGAGTAGCGCTGCACAATGTAAACGAAACAAATCATCCACGTCCTGCACACAACCGAAATATTATTAACCTATTCTAACTATTTAACAAAACCAATGAACAACAATGTTATTCCTAAGGAGAATCATGCATGGTACTGAAACAGAGAAACATTCCAAGAGATCTGAACGCATGGACACTTCTACAAACAAGATATTGCATCAAAGATTGCATGAACATGTAAACCGATGTTTTTGGTGGGTAGCACTGTCTACAATTCCAGCCCCTAGAAAGAGGTGAAAATGAGTGTGCAAGCAACCCTTTTCTGGAACTTTTATCAACTCCAATATTTTTCAAATTATTCTAAACAGCTAAAGCAACTCTGTCTTCTACCAATGTCCTACTTAACCACACCAAGAAATCTAACTCAGCAAACTGTGTTTGAATGCATGTAAAGGAAAGAAAACATAATGCTGAAAGAAAGATAACAATACAAAGGAAGGAGGCCTTAGGCTCTCAGGTTGGGCCCAACCCCGAGAGCTATGGCTCCTTTAAGAACTCAGAACTGAACTCAAATCTGCCTGCTTTCCATTAAAAGATAATAATCATAAGTCAAATAACATGCCAATAATGGCTACAAAAGAGCAAAACAGAGCTAGCAGCTCGTAATCCAGAATGTGCAACAAGGTTTCAAAAGTCCTTTTCGAAGGCTAAAGCCCTATCATTTATACATCTCGAGGCCCCAAGCTGGCCTCCTAAATCAGTGGGGCTTGGCTAGCCAAACTAAGAGTGAACTGCTGCTTCCTCAAAATCCATTTGGCTGCCTGCTAGATCCGGCTGTGGTGGCTGTCAGAGCTCGGAGTTGGCGGTGAAAATCCCAAGGAAGGCCATTTAATGTTGTGGTCCATCCTCCTACGAATCCTCAACCCCATCTTAGCTGTCTCCTAGCCCTCATCTGCATGGTTTTGCTCCATTAAATGTCAAAAAACCTAAAATAAGCACGTGTTAGCCACCTAGGAATAGTGACTGCCCTTATTCGTACAAATGACATAAATATACTAAAAAATGATGCATAAGTTATGAAAAATGAAGGGTTGAGCAAGGGTAGTTAGGCCAAATGAGCCCAAAATGTTACCAAATTTGGGGCTCATCATCACCCCCCAGCTAAAATGATTTCTCATCCTTGAGCAGCTAATCCAGCTCCTTGTCCTTCATTGCTTTCACTGCCACCTCACATCCCAGGCCTCTGAAGTGGTCTCCTCCTCACTGGCATGGAACCCAGCCTTCCTTTCCACCTCCTCCCACTGCTTTTTCTCTTCTTTTCCTGTGCTGCCTTCCATCAATCCTAACAGCAGAGGTGGGCTTAGCTTGAGGCCAATCCAATTGGCTTGGATTTCTTTATGGATTTCTTGTAAAGGGGCACCCGTGCTAGATCTTCCCTCATTCGAGTTGGAGTATGGTATTCTCTGATTTTAAGGTTGTGGGATAATGAGTTCCATCGGCGGGTGCAAGCATGAACACAGTTGTCCCCTAATAGTCGCTCCATATCCTCGAAATGGGCTATGGCCTGTGCCTGCTGATCCATGTATTTCAATAAAGTTTGAGGGTTGGTGGCTAAGTGTTGGTGGGTCGTTATCAACGCAGTGGGATCCTCTGGCTCTGCTCTGATCAGTAGTGGCTCATGTAATTCTCGGTCCATGACTTCCTTGACTTCTGCTGCCCTCTTCTCTTCATGGTTCAACCATGAGGCAAACGCCATTAATTGCATATCCCCTACAATTGTGTTGGGATCCCATGTAGTCACGTTAGGAAGGGCCAAATTATGGAGATGGAACTCCGAGAGTTTGGCCTTATCCTCTGATGAGCTGCTATTACATAATGTTGTGAACTGCTGCGGGTCTTGGAGTTGGGAGATACCCCTTTGCGCTAATGCGTTGATTTGAAATTGCAGCCATTGGTCTCGTAGGTACAGGACATAGGATTTTGCCGGCTGTCTGCATTGTATAGCATCCATGGCCCAACTGGCCATGCAAGCTAGTTGTGCCTCTTTTTGTTGCAACTATTGTTTGAGAGCTTGTATCTCAATTTGTGCTTACAGTTCCCCTTCCTGTAGATGCGAGGTTTGCTCCCCGAGACCGACTTGCAGTCCTTCTCTGCCTTGATGTTCTGCTATAGTGTCCCCTGAGGATGTGCCCTTTTCCTTCTTCAGCTCCTGTAGCTGCAATCTAAGCTTCTCGTTTTCTTCCTGTAGGAACACCCGCTGGCAGTTTGCCACGTGTTTAGCCATAGCTAATTCTTTTCGTGCCTCCTTGAGTTGTTCTTCCAAGGGGTCTATATCTGCCACACCTTTTGATTTGGCTATTTTCATCCACGTGTGGGTTCTCACCCTTTCTTCCTCCAAGGCAAAGAAAAGTGGCACAGTGAATTTCTGTGGTATAATTTTTCGAGCTTCTAAGAAGTTATAATATGAGCTCAGACTTGGCTGAGGACTAGGCTCTGGAATATGCTCTTTCTCTTCTTCTCTTGGCGGCTCTACTTCGTCTTCCCTCGGTGGTGATGAGGGTGCCTCTCCCTCCATTCTCTTCGTCTCCTTAAGCCGGGCCAAGGTTTCCTGTAGAGCGGCCTCAGCATCCTGTAGCCGGTCTTTTGAAGCCAACCTGTCCATTCTTTCTTTCCACGTGGTTGTCTTCGGGCTCCCCCGCTCATAAGTGACTGATATTTTTGAGGGGGACCTCTCCCTAGGCGAAGTAGGGGCATCCTCTATAGTAATTGGGTTGCTGGATGGAGGCTGTGGCCTCCCTGTTTTGATTCTCACACTTCTCCGGGCCTTAAAATACAGAGGGATCTCCCACTTTCGCTTTTCCTTCGGCTTAGGAGGTGTACTAAGGGCGGCCAGCATGGCGGCTACCTCCCTTGCAATAATTTCGGCTCTCTTTTCCTTTGGTTTTCCTTTCTCAGGGCTTCCTGTAGAAGGCCCTTTATCAGCTGATTTCTGGCTTCCTGTAGAAGCCGTTTTCGGTTTTCCTGTAGAAACAGGTGGCACCACTTTAGCTTGTTTGGCTGAGGGTGTTGTGCTTTTTGACTTTGTTGAAGCTGCTGTCGAGGTGCCTTTACTGACGTGGACTGGCTCAGTCCTGTCCACCCTACTTTGTAATCTTTTCTCTCTAGGCATCAATATGGATTTGTCATCCTTCTCTTTGGCAACTTTTTTCTCTTGTTTCCCCATTTTCTCTTTCTTCGATGCTTTGGCCGTGGGTTCTTGGCCTTTTCCCTTTTTCTCTTTCTTCGGTGCTTTGGTCGTGGGTTCTTGGCCTTTTCCATTTTTCTCTGTGGGTACTAACTCCTTCTCCTCGCTGCTGGAGGAACCAAGCTCTTCGGTCAACATTTTTATATCGCCATCCTTAGTCAGATTTCAGAAGGCTTCCCACGAGAGAGGGACTTTGTATGTGTGGAGTGCGTCCTCGATGAGAAGCTTAATGAGCCCATGGTGGGCTACCTGGTCGGGCGTGCCTTCTTTTAACTTGGTGGCACATTCATTCATAGACTGCAGTAGAAAGTAGGGAATACTTAGTTTGTTTTCTCCAGGTAGGTCCATCTGATGCCTTAATTCTATGAGTAGCCGGAAATGGTACCCATATACAATGCTGAACCGTCCTTCGCATGTGATGTATTTCATAATTTGGAGGCTGATCTCACTCCAAAGTGGCTGTAAGCTAGTTTTGCGAACCCCGTTCTTATCCTCTGATAATTGCTCCTCTGGTGGGAAGAATTCCTTTTTAGCCTTTTGGCCTAATTTCCTCTCCTCCTTGTCCCACGGTACTCCCATTGGGAGCTCAGTGACTCTGCTGATGAACTGTGGGGTGAGTTTGAGACTTAAACCCCTAAAATTGACAGTGGCTAGCGTTTTTGATTTTGGCTTCAGAGCTCGCAAGAACTCTTCTACCACCTCATCATCATAACCTTGAAGTTTGTCGCAGAACGACATCCATCGCGCACGAGTGAACAGTTCCACCACCTCAGGGTTCTCCCTTAATTTCTTTGAGTCTGTCGGTTCCTTTTGGATGAATCCACCCGGCATGGTGAAAACCTACTATGTTAGCTAGAGGTGGCGAGTGCGTATCAAAAACTAGCCTTTTGGGACAGAGCGTAGAACTACGCCTCTGCCACGCACACAATTCGCGAAGACTATCTACAAATGAGCCTTAACAGGGTTTAATTACAAATCACATCCTGTAGAAAACCCCACATATACTTCGTGACAATTCATGCAAAAGGAAGACAACGCTTGCAATTTTTATGATCAAACTGTAGTTTTACGTTTTTGAGAATGTCGACTCCGCCACCCTTGAAACCAATTGCATGGGAGGAACAGGTTCAGGGTTACCTTTTTCAATTCGCCACCTTTGACGTGAAGAGACCAATTTTCCTTGTGGCAGTGAGCTTCCTGTAGCGTAGCTTTCCTGTAGAAGCAGCGCATGGGTTCTGGAGAGCACGGCAGTGGTTCTGCACCTTCTGTGCCGCTACCAGACATTCGAACAAGCCGAAGACTTGGAGTAACGAGCTTCAGAGAAATTCGGACGCTCACTCGACTTCAAAACGGCTGATGATAAATGTGTGTGGTGGCGATCTAGCCGATAGATTTAAATCTCGGCCAAACTCGTGGCGCGGGGGTAAGTTGTCCCTGCTGGACCGTTGGACGACGTCACCTACTCATTCACTGCAAATCTCCCCGACTGCCGCATCATTCCCCGCAGATCTGCCGCCGCCATGTTCGTTAAATCGCACTTCTCCCCGACTAGACGCTTCTCACGTGTCCACTACCTGTTTTTCTTGCGACAACCACCACTTTACAAATCCGACTAGACCATTTGACTGGCCGTCATGGCCAGTTGAGTGGCCATTCGACTGCTCAACCCATTCATTTCATACTTGCAAACATTCTAGAGTAGTATTCATGTAATTTGACGAAAGAAAGGGTGAGGCACTTACCTGTGCGGCCGCGACATGATTTTCCAGGTTTCAGGACGATGGTGATTAAATTTGCTCGTTGCTGCTATTTGCACAGGCCCGGGGGTCCTTCCTTGCAGACTGCCACTGATGACAAAGCTTGTGACTCGGCTGCATGTGCCCGCTCTATTATTGCATGTTACAGGCGATTTAATGGTGTACACCCTAGCTAGATGAACTGCTACGGGATTCCTGTAGGATGTCCTGTAGCAGTTTTTCTTCCTCGGGTGCATGCTCAGATAGCAGAGGCGGTGGCATCACAGTCACGATCGCAGGGCCCTCGGATGGCTTTGATAAGTATTGCATGGTATCTCTGCATCATTTTCATTTATTTGAGAAGTGCTCCCTCTGATAATTCAATGTTCTGTTTTGAATGTGCATGTATTTCCATTGCATGGCAACTGCGGTGGTAGGAGGAGGCGAAAGCAGTGTGTGATGGAGAAAATAGTAGCTTGCATGCCTCCATGCTGAACCTCGGTCATTATATCTCCCCACACAATTAGTTCTGGGCCGTCCAAAACTTCTACAGGAAGTTTCCTGTAGAAATACAGAACTTCCTGTAGAAAGTCTGTAGCTTCCTGTAGAAGACTAAACGGTGATCAAATCGTGCCCAAAACTTGGAGAAGATGAGTTCTTTCGGAGGGGGTGCTAGTGAGGTCACCTGGTAGCATAATAAGGACCCTTGTCTTTGAGTTGAGGGACCTCTTTTCCTTCACAGAATACCTGCAACATGCATGCATTGCCACATTGTGAACTTGATGTCCCTGTTTTTTTTGTTTTTTTGTTTTTTTTGAAAGACAGCAAGGGCGCCTCCATGAGGTTTTCACCCTTACTATCTGCCTTGAGCGCCTCAGAGAGGTTTTCACTCAAGGGTCTTTTTCAAACATTTCTTTTTTTTTTTTTTGAAAGACAGCAGGGGCGCCTCTATGAGGTTTTCACCCCTACCATCTGCCTTGAGAGCCTCAGAGAGGTTTTCACCCAAGGATCTTTATTATTATTTTTTTTTTATTTTTTTTTTAAGATCTTCAGGGTATGCCCAAAACATAGGCAGAGCCCTGATCTATGACCAGCACTGATTTTTCCACAGTTTTGATGAATTCTTGCCTTGACAGAGGCTTTCTGTAGATCTTCAGTCGATGCCCATTGACAAGCATAGGGATGGCCTCCTCATCAATGGTCCGAATAAGAACAGATCCATTGTCATTACATTTTTCCACTGCATATGGTCCCAGCCATCTAGTTCTCAGCTTCCCCTTGAAATCTTTATGCCTGGAATCATACAACAGTGCCCAATCTCCCGGCTGAAATTTCTTGTCATTGAGGTGTTGGTCATGCCACACCTTCCTTTGAAGTTGAGCCACTTCTGAGTGAAGAAGGGCCTGCATTCTGTGCTCGTCCAATCCATTCAGCTGCAATAACCTTTCTTGTTGGGCATGGCTGAGATCCAGGTCCAGCTGAGCTGCCATCCTCAAAGTGTTGTACTCGAATTCAATTGACAGCAGAGCTCTCTTCCCATAGACCAGCTCATAAGGTGTGAAGTCGGTTGTGGTATTCCAAGTGGTGTTGTAAGCCCATGTGGCCTCAACCAGGCGATCTGCCCAATCTTTTCTACTGCTGCTCACCACCTTAGTCAAGATCCCTTCCAATGCTCTATTGGTGACTTCCACCTGTCCATTTGCTTGAGGATGATAGGGGGTGGAAGTCCTATGCTTGATTTTGTGATGAGCTAACAGGTATTCAATTAAGTTGGAGGTGAACTGGCTTCCTTGATCGGTGACTAGCTCTCTTGGGTAGCCAAATTTGTAGAAGATGTTTTCTCTTGAGAACTCGGCCACCTTTTCTTCTGTCGCTGCTTTGATCGCCTTGGTTTCTACCCACTTTGTCAGGTAGTCTGTGCACACAATGATGTAAGACCTCTGCCTCGAAGGAGGATTGATTGGACCCACAAAATCCATACCCCACTTCTCAAATGGCTCAAGGGTCACTTGAGGTTGGAGAGGCATTTCATCCCTTCGAGTTGGTTTCTCCATCCTTTGGCATCGATCACATTGGCTGATATATCTTCTGACATCTTGATGAAGCGTGGGCCAATAATAGCCTGCCTACAGGATTTTGAAGGCAGACCTCTTTGCTGCAAAATGTCCTCCACAAGGCCCGTCATGATAGGTGAGGAGGATATCAAAGACTTCCTCCTCCCTTACACAATGCCTTAAGATCTGATCAGGGCCAAGCTTGAACAGGTTGCCCCCGATCCAAGTGAATGAGGCACTCTTTCTGACGATTCTGCTCTTTTCTCTTGAGGATAAGTGCGGAGGGAACTGTGCTGAAACAAGGTAGTTTGCTATATCAGCAAACCATGGAGAGAGTACTAAAATAGCAAAATGATGTTCATCGGGCATCTGGTCATCCACTAATCCATCCTCACCTGCAGGTAAATCCAATCTAGACAAGAAGTCAGCAATAACATTCTCTTTACCTGGTTTGTCAACAATAGTCAAATCAAACTGTTGCAACAAAAGTAACCATCTAATAATACGAGCATTCACATCTGGTTTATTCATTAAATATCTAATTGCAGCATGATCAGTATGTACAAATGTTTGATAACCAGTGATATAATGTCGGAACTTGTTCAGTGCATGGACCACGGCCAAGAATTCTTTCTCAGTTACAGTGTAATTCAGTTCCGCCTTGGATAAGTTTTTGCTGACAAAGTAGATGGCATCTGGAAGTTTTTGTTCAACTTGTCCTAAGGCTGCCCCTATGGCTTTGTTTGAGGCATCAGTGTGGATGTGGAAAGGTAGGGCCCAGTTTGGATCTCTCAAGATTGGGGCAGACACCAACTTGTCCTTTAATTCATTCAGAGCCCTCTGACAATCGTCAGTCCATTTAAACTCAACATCTTTTGCCAAGAGGCCGAACAATGGCGAGGCTAGCTTGCTAAAGTCTTTAATGAATCTCCTATAATACCCTGCTAATCCTAAGAAACTTTGAACATCTCTTACCTTCTGAGGAGGTGGAACCTTCTTGATGAGAGCAATTTTGTTAGGATCCACCTGTAACCCTTGGCAAGAAATGGTATGGCCTAGCATGGTCCCTTCAGTCATCAAGAATTCACACTTTTCAGGACTAAGGGACAGGTTCATCTCAATGCACTTCGTGAGGACTTTTCCCAGATTGGACAATGCTTCCTGGAAGTTGGACCCATAAGGAGTGAAGTCATCCATATAGATTTCCACCGAATCATGGACCAGCTCAGAAAACATGCTCAATACGGCTCTCTGGAAGGTGGCAGGAGCATTGCATAGTCCAAAGGGAAGAAATCGGTAAGCAAAGGTACCCCAAGGACAAGTGAAGGTGGTGTTATCTTGGTCTTCTGGGCTGATTTGGATCTGGTTATACCCGCTAAACCCATCCAGGAAAGAGAAAAACTTCTTTCTTGCCAGTCCATCCAACACTTGATCTATGAAAGGTAGAGGAAAATGGTCTTTCTTGGTAGCTTTGTTCAGTTCTCGGTAGTCCACACAGATTCTCCACTTCCCGTTTTCCTTGGGAACCAACACCAAAGCGGACAACCATTCGCTATCCGAGATGGGGTAAATGAATTCGGCATCTAACAATTTTTGTAATTCCTCCTTGACGATGTCCTTCAGGGCTGGATTCATTCTCCTTTGGGGTTGCCTAACCGGTTTACAGCCTTCTTTGATGTAGATGTGATGGGTACAGACCGAAGGATGGACTCCTTTCATCTCCTTATAGCTCCAAGCAAAAGCATCTAGATGACTGGCCAACAGACTACACAGCTCCTTTTCCTGGGAAGGAGATAGGGAGGAGCTGATCTTTAACGTTCTCTCAGGGCCGAACTCCACATTTTTGACTCTGGGAGTGACGGGGTCGGTCACACAAAGGTCCACTAAGGTGCTGGCTTGGGCATCCTCCACCAATTCCTCTAAGGACAATGCACTGGGAGGTGGAGTCTGGATCAAGGTCTCAATCAAATCATCCTCGGTTGGGAGGCTTCCCCTAGTGGTGTCTAGGGTGCACAAAGGTGCTGAGTACACCTCATCCTCTTCTCCTTCCTCCAACCAAAGTGGTAAGTCATGCTCTAATGAGGGTTGGGCAGGAGGGTACAGGACTAGCTGCTTGGACATAGGACCATTTTTTATGGTCATGTTTCCTGCACGGCAGCTTATGTAAGCATCTACAGTGGCTAACCAAGGCCTTCCCAAAATGAGAGGGTATCCAGTAAGCTTTGCCTTTAGTTGCAGAACCAAAAAGTCAGCAGGGTACTCCCAAGAGTCAACCGAGACCAAGACATCCTCTACGATCCCTTCGGGAGTCATGGTGGAGCGATCTGCTAGTTGCAGGACTGTCGAGGTCTTTCTCAGGGAACCCTGAAGGTTGAGTTTGAGCATGGTATCCCTGGTCATCACATTAATGGCAGCCCCCAGATCAATAAATGTGTGAGGTATGATGGTGCCATTGATGTGGACATCCACTACAGGACTCCCAGGATCCAAATACTTTAGGCAGATAACTTGTCCCAACATAAGATCAGACAGTTGTCCTATGACATTGATGGTTGAAGCATCTCTTTTTCGCCTGCCTGGGTGCCTAAAATACTTTTCCTTAACCAGCTTGTTGTATATCGGTACATCTTTGATGGCTTGGAGAAGTGGTATTTTCACACAAAACTATTTGAGCTCTGCTAGAAGCTCATCCTCCTCTGGGTTGGGTTGTGTGGTGGCTGTTAGTCTCTCAGGAAAGGGTGCAATGGCCTTTGGTTCACTTTCCTGTTTATCTTCCTCGTCCTCTGGGGGAGAAGGTTGGCGATCCGGAAGAGTCTTTCCAGATCGCAGATTGATCTCCTGGATCTCCACAGCATAGGTAGGGCATGATGTTTCCCCAGTATATACCTGCTGGGCCTGTCTGTTGTTGGGGTTCGGGTTTGGTTGAGCAGGAATTTGGGGCTGCCTTGGAGGAGCAGGAGGTAATGGTTGTGGTTGAGCTGGTGGTGGAGGAAAAATGGCGGGAGGAGTATTGTACTGGGGCCTCCACCCCGGTTGAGGTGCATTCCACTGAGGCTGTGGCTGGGCATGTGAGTGAAACGGAGGAGTAGTGGGCTGAGTATGGTACTGAGGTGGGTAAGACCATGGAGGAGGTATAGACCAGGAAGGATGAACAGGGGGTCCCCAGGAAGGCATAGGAGCAGATTGGTTGGGGCTGTAATAGGTTTGGGGTGTCCCTTGCATCCCCTGTGGGTAAGGTCTAGGTCCATGTGGCCTCCTTTGGTTGAGGAAATAGAGGGGTTCAGTGGGCACTTTTGTCCCTTGATACATGGCTTTAAGCCCAGGTAAGGTTGGGCATTGGTTTGTGGGGTGGTCCTCCTCACAGACAAAACATACCTCAACCGAATGTAATGGGCACTCATTCTTAGGGTGTTTCCTTGTACACCTAGGGCAAAAAATAGCCAAAGCCCTCTCAGCTTCCTCTTTCTTCTGTTGGATTCGAAATGTATCAAGTTGCATGGCGATGGTCTGTCCCACCTCACTCTTGAGATCCTCTAATTGATTTGCAAACTCATGTTTGGAGAAAGGAATACCAGCTGAGAGGATGTTTCCTCTACCTCTTTTCCGGGCTGCCCTAGAGTGGTTTCTAAACACGGTCTTTATGTCCTCATAAGGCAGTTGGTAAATATCTCCTCCGGCTAGCATGTGAAGGGTATCTAAGAGGTCTTCAGGGACTCCTCGAAGCAGGACCAACTTAAGAGATTCAGGGTCAAGTGTGCACCTGGCCCGTTTATAGCTAAGCTGGAACCTTTCCTCGTAATCCTCTAAGGACTCATCATTCCCCATGGTCATCCGAAAGATTTCTCCCTTGGTTTCCTTGGACCTACAGTAGTCCCGGTATTTGGTATTGAAAGCTTGTTGCATCTGAGCCCAAGTGGTGATACTGTTCCCAGGTAAGCCCATGAACCAGCGTAATGCTGCATCCTTAAGGGTTGAGGGGAAGAGTTTCAATTTCTGCTCATCTTCAGTATAGTCATAGGTTCGACAAAGGACAACAAACTCAAATAGGAAGGTATCAGGGTCTTCAGTAGTCAGTCCATGGAAGTGAGGTAAAGCGGAGGGACTGATGTTCTTCATTTTCATGTCTCCATTGGTCTCTCGGATGGGGAAGGCACCTTCAATTCTCTCATCTTCTCCCCTATTGTCAGCCATAGCTTCAGATGGAGTCATCTCTAACTCTTCTTCTGCTATAGGATCTTCGTATATCTCAGGAGGTTCGCCTATAGGCTCTTCTGGATCACTATCACCAAAGAAGAGAGAAGGGTGACTTAGTGATGTGGTGGGGGTGTTGGGTAAGAATTTGCCTGTTTTATCTCGGTTTCTACGAGGCATGAAATGAAAATACTTTTGATTGCTTTTGTTTTTTCTGGTACCTACAAAACTAAAACAGATTGAACTGCAACTAACTATCTTGCTGAAATGGAAATGCGGAATTGAAATGAAATCATGAAAGAACTAATCTATTTTGCTCAAATGAAATTGCAGGAATGAAATGCTAAGCTACGCTTTGCAGAATTGAAATGCTAATCTACGCTTGCAGAAATGAAATTGCGGAATTGAAATGTTAATCTATGAAAGTAGGAAATGTCTATGCTACTTTTGCAGAATGGAAATGAAATAAACTACTTAGCAGAAGGCGAGAGTAGGAAAATAGAAGAAAAGCAACAATTACTAATACTCTGACGCTTCCCCGGCAACGGCGCCAAAAAGATGGTGGGCTCCAGTATTGTAGCAATAATGCTACAACTCCTGGAGCTTCCTTCTCTAATTTTATCAACCCGGTAGTTCGTAACAAACTTGGAAGCGACGGTGTTGTATGCACAAGTACTAGCTCTTGTCGCAGCTGTCACTTGGTCAACTGGCACAAGTCCGCTAGGGGTTCAAGCCAACTTCTATGAGCTCTCAGAAGAAGCTTTTTAACTGGTGGACGAAAGCTAACTCAAAGGAATCTAATCTATTTGCAAAAAAGAACTGAAAGCCAACAAGAAGCACAAACCCTAGCAAACCCCAATTCTACCAGCTAGTCCTGCTGATGCAAAGATGGGAATGCAAACTACTGGAAGAGATGCCATTACTTCTAGGAAGGTGAGATGCATGTGTCTAGACTACTTTGATCTGAAGAGAACATATTTTTGTATTTTTGTTCAAGTTGTTGGAATTATTATGCATGTGCTTCTAACTGGATCTTTACTGTGCAGGGGTAGAGCAAGGAGGGAAATGCTTGGAAGAGGTCAGGAAGGCTTAGAGAGGGTCTAAGGAGTCCCTAACATCCTTTCAGAGAAGTTCACAAAGTTTATATGCCAAGCAACCGTGTTTATGAGCTTCTACAGGAAGTCTGCAGGGGTTCTACAGGATGTTCAGAATTTCTACAGGAAGTTCAGTAATTCCTACAAGATGTTTTACAATCGGATTTTTGGGTGATGGGTGAGTGGAAGAGGCTGCATGGATGGATAGGGAGGTAGGAGGGGAGTTTGTAATGACTCAGCGACAGAGAGATGAGATGGAGAGGGGGTGTGCTAAGCTAGGTTGTCTTAAAGAGGGCAGAGGGAATGGAAGGCCGAAAAAGGTAGAATAACGAGGGTAATAGAATAGTTGAGAGACAATGGGTCTAATTGGGGAACGAGTAGTTGGCCTGGGCACGACTTAGAAAGACAAGAGAGTGAGAGAGTAGCGTTGCACAGTGTAAACGAAACAAATCATCCACGTCCTGCACACAACCGAAATATTATTAACCTATTCTAACTATTCAACAAAACCAATGAACAGCGACATTATTCCTAAGGAGAATCATGCATGGTACTGAAACGGAGAAACATTCCAAGAGATCTGAATGCACAGACACTTGTACAAATAAGATATTGCATCAAAGATTGCATGAACATGTAAACCGATGTTTTTGGTGGGTAGCAACCCTTTTCTGGAACTTTTATCAACTCCAATCTTCTTCAAATTATTCTAAACAGCTAAAGCAACTCTGTCTTCTACCAATGTCCTACTTAATCACACCAAGAAATCTAACTCAGCAAACTGTGTTTGAATGCATGTAAAGGAAAGAAAACATAATGCTGAAAGAAAGATAAAAATACAAAGGAAGGAGGCCTTAGGCTCTCAGGTTGGGCCCAACCCCGAGAGCTATGGCTCCTTTAAGAACTCAGAACTAAACTCAAATCTACCTGCTTTCCATTAAAAGATAATAATCATAAGGCAAATAACATGTCAATAATGGCTACAAAAGAGCAAAACAGAGCTAGCAGGTCGTAATCCAGAATGTGCAACAAGGTTTCAAAAGTCCTTTTCGAAGGCTAAAGCCCTATCATTTATACATCTCGAGGCCCCAAGCTGGCCTCCTAAATCAGTGGGGCTTGGCTGGCCAAACTAAGAGTGAACTGCTGCTTCCTCAAAATCCGTTTGGTTGCCTGCTAGATCCAGCTGTGGTGGCTGTCAGAGCTCGGAGTTGGGGGTGAAAATCCTGAGGAAGGCCATTTAATGTTGTGGACCATCCTCCTACAAATCCTCAACCCCATCTTGGCTGTCTCCTAGCCCTCATCTGCGTGGTTTTGCTCCATTAAATGTCAAAAAACCTTAAATAAGCACGTGTTAGCCACCTAGGAATAGTGACTCCCCTTATTCGTACAAATGACATAAATATACTAAAAAATGATGCATAAGTTATGAAAAATGAAGGGTTGAGCAAGGGTAGTTAGGCAAAATGAGCCCAAAATGTTACCAAATTTGGGGCTCATCACAGGTCCAAGTGCCTCTTTGCCTTTCTTTTGTGCAACTGACGAATCATTCTTTGATGCCGAAACTTCCTTCCTCTTTTGAATTGGGTTAACTGGCACATCTCTGTTTCTAAGTGAATATTGCCACTGCTGAGCAGACAGAGCATTCATATAGCCTCTTTGATACTCCTCTGATTCTTCTTCCGAAACTGTGTCACTTGCTAAAATGAAATTTGCGTCTTTGTGTATAGTTGAACTTTCGGCATACTCCTCCTCTTCAGTAATGTAAGTAGGCAAATCATTAGGAGTAAAGAAATAGTTCTCTTCCCCTATTACCTTCCCTTCCTCATCAGACTCCGGTCCATTGACAAAATTTTGCTGCAGAGGTGTCTGTACTGGCTGCTGTGCTGTTTGATCTTGGGCTCATTGATCTCTCTGCCTTATCCTATATTGTGGCTACTGTTGGCCACGGAAGTTAGGATTTCTAACTTGTGGCTCAGGTTTGTCAAGTTTCACCCTTTTAAGCATCTGCTCTACCTTCTTGAGTAATTGATCCATCGAGGAAGACTCTTCCTTGACTGTGACCTTCTTTTCTGCTTTTGCTCTAGCTCTCTTGGACAGCAGATTTGCTTCAACGCTGACTGCAATTTTATGCATGTCTTCCATTGTGGCCAGCTCTCTCTCTCTCAGTTGATAAGCCATGTCAACATCAAAACCATCTGGAAATTTCATCATAGCTAGTCCCACAGGTGGCCTTAGATGATCAGGAATTTCATTATAAACGGAATTGAATCTAATGCAGTAGTCTTGGACCGACTCACCAGCATTTTGTTTGATCTGTTCATACTCAGCGAGAATTTGAAGAGGATTATTTTTCACTTCCCAGCGGTCCAAAAATTGTCTTTGCAGTTTGGCTAAGGTAGCGATACGTGTAGCTGGAAAACCTCTGAACCATTTCCTAACTTCACCTACAAACGTCTATACAAAGAGTCTCATTGCTACATTTTCTATGTCAATCTCATGAAGATCATAGAAATTTGCCATTCTGTCCACATGTTGCTGAGCGGTAACGCTGTGAGAGGCACTACCAAACAAAGGGATTATGCTTTGATAATCTGTGGGCATATCATCTAGAACTTGAGGCAGCACCAGAGGTGCAAAATGGGCAGCCATCACTCTTGGTGGGTTTAGTCTTGGAGGTGTTGGATGGGTGTGTGCAGTTTGTCGGGAATTAACAATTTGAGTTTGAAGCTGTGTCGCAATGTAATTATCAATTGACCGGTTAGCCCTTTTAGTTTCTAGGTCTACAAGAAACTGTGGATTGGGGACAATATAGTCAACAACCCTTTCGGATTTGGTCTAGAACAATGATATTTCAAACCGTTCATCAAACTCAAGCTCTTCAAGATACTCAAAAATGTCAGGACATGAATGGGATTTGAACACGGGAGTTATAGAGCTCTCTTGACGAAGGAGTCTTGGAATCAAATTGGGGTTTTCGTAGATATGAAGAGGATCCAGATCTGTATTGGCTCGGTTTATCTTCTTGAAGCTAGCGTGCTATTTTCAAAAAATCAACAGGACGCGAACAACTTACTCAGCCTATCAAATCCTAAACTTATCATCCGGAAGCTTAGAATTATCGGAAGTATGGGGTGTTTTTAGGTTAAGCCTGTCGTTTACGAAATGGAGAAGACTAACAAACAAATAATTTCGTCCCCAGTGGAGTCGCCACTATGTTAGCACCTAAATTTTCCTTAGGTTGAGGGAAGGAAACATTCATGGTAACCACAAACCATGCTCGGTCTGGTAGCTAGCCCTACCAGAACAGGAGAGGGCTCTCTCCAGGTCACACTCAGGAAAATAAACAATAGGGTCTGAGATGACTCAAAAATGAATATTGATTTTAGGCTAGGTAGATGGATGTGATAGAGGTATTTTGACAAAAGACTGAGTTTTCTGGGATGTGTGGGACCAAGGAACAGCATGAGCAGAGAATTTAACTCAAAGACACAGATTATTTAATGAGGCAAGACAGGCGGAAAGTCTAGCAATTAGATTCGAAATAACATGAAGTGGATAGATTGTTTAAGAGTGTGAAAAGGGCATAAATACATGAATCCTTTCCAACAAAAGAAAACATAGAACGTGAAAACTATCCCAAGGTAGGGCAGCACACTGAATTCTACCTTTTTACCTAGAAAGCTTTCACTGGAAATGAATATGAATGAAAATATGAAACATAACGAAATACATATGAAACATAAAGAAGATACATTTGCTAAACTCACGCCACAGGAATCTCATGAACCAAAGCTGCAATCTTTCATTAATTCTCTGTCAAAATGTATAGTGAGTGACTGGGTTTATCTCCCACAGTTTCCAAGAAATTCCAACCATTTACAAAATGGCTCTCAATACAATAAATAAGCTTTTCCATGAGAAGGTCGATCAACCCAGGCAATGAAGAGCCAACCATCAGCAGTTACATTTAATTTTCTATGAAGACCAATTAGAAAAAAGCAAATATGAGCACAGATTTTGTGGGTGGCTTTTCGCCTTCATTTGGCCACTTGGATAGAAGCCAAAAATTCTTTTTAAACTTTTCCTTTAATGTCGGGAAAAATGTATTGTAAATGAGCGGGCCCACTTGGAGAAAATCACGAGCCGAAATTTCGCGAAGTGGGAGCGATTTTGGCCTTTGGGTCTCTGTGCGTCGCGCCAAAAACTATATGCGTCACGATACTTTGGAGCTAGTTTTGAGGCACTTGCCGAAGTCCAAATTGAGCCCAAATGTGCTTGTCGGAAATCCCTACCTGTCTACTCTCCAACCCAAGTGGAATTTCTGAATTTGGTGCCCATTTTCCCTTCAAAAACCTCAATCTCCCAAGACTGCTTCCTGTGTGTCAAAATAGGGGCAGAGAGGTCATTTTTTGGGTGTTTTTGACCTCCTGAGGACTCAAAACTGGCCCAACCCTCTTGGCCATGCACCAACAGTCATGATTTTCCATGTAAAATCCAAAAATGTGAACCTTTTGTCATTTGGAGCTCCCTACGGTAAGCGCATGCCAGGTGGCGCGGCGCACAGAGAGAAAAACCCTGTTTTTTGCACAAATATTTCCAAAAACACCAAAAATGCCCCAAATTTCTTGAAATTTTGGTTGGAGCTTCCTTATCAATTTTTATGCTGGGCCAAAGAGGCTTCGACAATATCTGAAGTCGATCGAGCTCCCTTTGCCTCTTTTGCTTCTTGATTGCCTTCCTCAATTTCGCCTTCAAATTCCTGATTCGAACCTTGCACACTTTGTTTCGTGCCATGTAGTGGAAAGCCATGTGTCTCAGCAATGCATGGTCCTTGTCGGCCTTGTCCAGTAGCCTCTCTAAGTGCATGTTAACTCTCTCGAGATTGTCCTCCCGATCCTCATTAATCTCTTGCTCCAATGACGTGAGCTCAACTCTTCTCCTTTGTGTAGCTTGGCGATGCTCACGAATGTTTTGTAGCTCCATGATCACTTGTTGATCCTCAAGCTATTTGTTCCTCTGCTCCAGATATTTCATGTTCCATTTGGCTCTTTCCAAATCAAGGGACAAGGCTTGAATCTCTGCTTGCTGCTCCTGGATGATCTCTTTAAGCTGTGCACTTTGAGGATCTGTATCTGTATCATCATCATGAAGGAGAACGAATTCGGTCTCTCGTTCACCTGATGGCTCACCTGAAGGCCCCTCATCATGAATTGGCTCTTTACCTCTGTCCTGTACCTGTAGTGCTGATGTCAGAAGCGAGGCCCCTTCCACCCTGGGTGGAGATAACACTCGCTTTGCTGCTGCAAACAAATGTCTAGCACCCCTCCGATATCTGATGAAAACCGGCACACTAGCAGTCTCATGGGGCTCATACCAATGAGAAGGTTCACCCTCATGCTTAACCTCTGTTACTCTCTGTGAAGCTCTGAAGAAATCACGCGAGATGAAATCATCCCAAGTGATGCGCTGCAATCCAAGCTGATGAACCACCAAAATCTTGATAAGAGCAAAATGATAGACATTGTTAAGTTGCTGCTGAGGTGTTTTGCGATGTATAAAGGTGGTCATCCTCACTATGTTCCGGCAAATGAAATACGGAATGTTCATCATCCGTACCCTGGTGAAATGCATGAGCAACCTGATGTGGTAAGCATAAAGACGAGAGAACCGTCCCTCACAGCTGAAATATTTCATGATCAATCTCATTAGTGGAGCATATTCATCCTTTAGATATCGGAACAGGAACACTCTCTTGAGATGCCTTAAGAAACTGGTTTTGATGTATGGCTCATAATGCTGTCGGTCAATCTTCTTTTTCTTGTGCCATGGTTCATCAATGTTCGGTATACCGGTTGCCAATGAGACGGATTCTGGTGTAAGTGTGAAGGTGACACCAGCCAAGATAGCTTGATGTCCGTGCAAGTGCAACACAAAAATATGAGCCAACTCATGATGAAATTGGACACTAGCTACCTTTTGACAAAACTCATAACATGACTGATGCTGAAAACATGACATAGCAAGAGGACAGGCCTGTAATTCTGTAAGGGTGGTTGGTTCCTCTCTCACATGTCAGCCACTTTTATGAGGCCTCCGGGGTGCCTGTTCTTCGAAGGGAGAGTCACTTTGGGTCCACCTCATAGTCTAATGAATGCTCAGATGCCATGACTGCTATAAAAAATACCCTGAAGACAAGATGACCGTTGTGTATGAATTGTGCTTGAACTACTCTTTTTGATGTGTTGAAATCTGGAAAATTCTAGGGATTGAAGGCGATTGGTTGCAAATTTCTGAGAAAAATCGGGCTTTTGTGTATATGCGCCGCCTCAAGAACCCAGTGCGCTACGCCCTCTGTGTGCGTCATGCCCGTTTGAGTTAGCACTAGGCTGAAATCCCCAGTTCGCCGCGCTCCTCCACCTGTCCGCCGCGCTCCAGTTCTTCACACAGTCAACCTCCAAATTCGACTTTGCAATAAGATTTCTTGAATGTAACTTGACACAAATGATTTATATAACTTGTAGAAATATGTTGCAAGAGTTGGATTTGATTTTTTCTTCCTCCAAAACCCATTTTCTAATGTTTTCACTTTGACACTTTTTCACAATTAATACAACTTTGCTTTTCACACTTCCTTTTGATTTCTTTGACCAAAATGATGAAATTTTTTGGCGATTTTTTGTACGGGTATCCGACATGGAATTTGGCTAAGGAGACTAGGGCTGTGCTTGGAGAAATCCACTGAGAAACTTTTGAAATTTTTTACAAATGACAAAGTGTTGACTTTTCTTCAAAACGGAGTTTTGAAGAACAGTCGTAATCTATCAACATGACGATGAAAATCTGTGAATCACAACTTTATGAGAGCCTCCCTCTGGTCTTGCTGGCTTTATTGGATATTGTTTGAAGACCTAATGACTAATCCTTAAACTTAATGACCGAAATGACTTTCGTCCGTTAAAAAAAATCAAACCTTGACTGTCATGGACTTTAATACACATTGATGAAAAGACCTAAGCCCGAAGGTACAATACATGATGGGAATGAATGGTAAGGCCCTTTCATCAGGTTATGGCATGCTCCTAGCAGAATGCAGCTGAGTGAAAGGAGCGAGACACCTAAAAATGAAATGCAGAAAGAGTTTTGATCTTTGATGGAGGACTAACAAGACCGACTCTAACAACTGTGACACTTGATCAAATTTGTAACTTTGTACCATAGATCCCAATCTGTGATCTTGTTCTAAATCTGTGATATTGGTTTGATATCTATAACATCTATCTAAGGTATGTCAAGGAGGTCCGGAACCTATATTTATCTCTTATATATATTTTTATCATCATATCATTCCAAGATATATTCTTTGTTTGAAGTACGAGCTCAAGAAAAGTTGTATTCAGTATTGTTTCCTTGTGGTATGATGAGAGGATCAACCTTTCCTTGGTGATATTTTTTGGACATCCATTTGTACTTAGCACTTGTGGAAGCCTTATTGGATCAATATAGTCCTTTCCTTGATGTATCATTGAAGAATTACAACACTTTGAGGGACTAAAGAGCCCTTAGTTTATGGACATATGAGTTTGGGGTTGCAGTGCCCAAATATGTCTATAGCAGGTGCCCCCTAAAGCATGAGGTCATAAATCTTCTGATGTCGGGTGAGATGCTTTATCATGAGGATCTGAGGTATTAGAACTGGAAGGTGACCTGTATAAGATACAATACAATACATCATCATCATATTATTTTCATGATCTAGCTGAGGCGGGAATTCCCATTCTCTGCTTTATAAATTCATTTTCATGTACATAGGATAGACAATCATCTGCTATTGCAGACTCGTGATTCTTCGCATGAAGAGTCATCTTCCCTGGCTTAGATGACTATCTATGCAACTTCTGTGTGGAATTGATGTCTTTATTTTCATGAATATATCGCAGCCTAGATGGATGAAACTAGATCCAAGGTCTTCAAATCTTGTTCAATCTTCGCCCAATGTACAAGTCGGTCCATGTGAAAAGATATTCTAAAGTCGAACATGGAAAGACATTGCCTGATTACCAGCCAATAATGTAAGTTGTTAACAGACGCGAGAGGAGTCACTGACAATGATGATGACCCTCAAGGTACTACAGTACAATCCATGTGGTGTGAATATATGATCCGATGTCGAACACCATGCAAAATCTTTCAGTCGAAGGTCATTGATGTAAACCTGTCACCGAAAGTGAGAAACTTGCCATTGAGGCATGCAAGCTTCAAAGTACTGAAAGGGTTGTTTCTAAGTCAACTTCTTGGATAATGAGCTAATGTCGACAGGAAGTGACTTGTCGTAGGAGGGCCTTGATGTATCCCACATCTACGACATGAAATGGAGCAAATTATTTTTGTGGAGGTGAAAATGATCTGTCGATATAAGGTTTAGGGATGGTGGTCATGAAAAATGAAGGGTGGAGGTATTGCAGTGGATGAGGCATTTTCTGGATGGTGAATTCTCTGAATGACTTCTCTTGAACATGTAGGCGACCCTGATATGGACTGGTAGCATTAACCCCATGGATGGTACGGGGGACCAATGGTGATAGTGAATGGAAAAACCGAACCCAATTTGATCATGGTGATGGAGTGAAAGTATCATGTTCAAGAGCGAATTGCTACCAATAAATTTCTTCAAGTTTTCTTCCCTTTTCTCCCCAGTCATTGCTGACCAGCACCTCTTTATTTTTGTCAAGCTTGAGGAGGATAACATATGATTAGTCTATAATTTTCCCTTTGGGAAAACCTGTCGCTCTGTTTTTAGCGAGCCTAGCATCAGTGAGACTCGTTCTTGCCCGGGTGGACAAGTTTGTTGCTATTGTTTTAACGAGTTCAATGACAAAGATAACTCGGTCCTTTTCATGTTTAGAGAGTTTGAAAAGGGATGAAAAGGAAACTCCAACAGTCCTTTTTCGTGGCATAATCCCTTAAGTCCGAAAAATTATAAAATGATACGAAAGAGATGAATTTTTTATCACTTTAACATGTCGAAAAAGACAAGCGCTCAATATTTTTCTTTAATAATCCCTGAGGTCCAAAAATATTAAAATATATGAGAGGGATGTCATTCCCTTTACTTTAACGAGCTGGAAAGGCCAATGGCTTGACAATATCTTTTTATTTAACGAGTCTAAAAAGAGTTTAAAAGGGACTCGTTTTTTAGGAACGAGTGGTATTTTTGGGTAGCAGCTAGTTCCAGGTAAGTTTGGAATTTCTTAAAACATGGCAATGTGAAGAGGGTGGCAATCAGAATCACTCATCGCAGATGTTCCTCAAAAGGGTAAACAATCAAGTGGAAGCGTATGGTCAGCCAAATGAATGGAGGTGACGGGAGGAACACAACCAAAGTTCGAAAAGGCTGATAGCAAAGTGATCGCAAAGGTTATTTACCAAAGGTGGGTTTATTTTTTAATGAGCTTGAACCTTGTGCCAACATGTGCTCAGTGCAGGTTGATTTTCTAACGAGCTTGAACCTTGCGGGAACATTTCTCTTACCAGTATTTTGATAATATCTCTTGGTAGATTTATTTTTTAATGAGCTTGACCACTACTATAACATGTGCTCATGACCTTTTTATGTAAGCTGGAAACGACCGAGCTTCGAGGTTAAAGGGTTAAGAACCTACAAACTAAGAAAATCAAAGGTCGTTTTTCACTTGCATGCAAAGGTTTGCATGCCCCTAGGTCTTTCAGTAAAAGGATAGTTTCCAGGTTACCAAATGGAAGTTCCTGTGGTTAGGTAGGATTGTTTTCATCGGTAGACAAAAACTCTTCCTTTGCTTTGTCCATCGAAATAGACAAAGGTTATTGCTGTGAGCTTCCAATCACATAACGTACAAAGGTGAATGCTGTGAGCTTCCACTCATAATCGTACAAAGGGAATAATTTTGTCAGACTGATTACATAACCTATATGGGAATTTTTTCCGGTCCAAGTATTATTACCTTCCAAGAAAATCTCACTTTTCCTCTGGGTTCGCCTGCCGAAGCAGACTAGGGTGCATGCCCCCTAACCTTCATCACACTCACCGAACTACTCGCAGTAATTAGGTGGATGGAATGAAGGTTGAAGAGACATTGTTGATGAGAAGAGACTATTTAGGGATGATGAATGATTCATAGTTGTGTTTGAACCAGGAAATGAAAGTTGGTCGACAAGTTGCACTAGTTTGCCTTCATGTGGAAAACACATCACTCGAAATAATGTGGAAACAATAGCTTCCATGCTATATATATAATCGCATCCAAGGAGTAGATTGTAATCTAGTGGACCTTGGACTACCATCACGTTCAAGTGAATGGTTTTCTTCCTCAAATTTATAGGCAACTTTGGAAGGATCCCTAATGGTTGACTGGTTCCTTTGTTGAAGCCCGACAAATTTTGTTTCTCAGGTAGAGGCGATGGCAAACCAAGTGCTTTCCAAGCGGTTGAGAAAAGGATACTCATCGAAGCCCCTTCATCTATGATAGTGCTAGACACGATCATTTTGTAAACTTTTACTATGATTCAGAATGGTATATTAGATGGAAGGCAAGGTTTCGCTAGTTTATTCCAATCAAAGAAAATGACTAGACTGCTCGGAGGAGGTACTGGATAAATGTCCAGATAAGTTTCATGAACTGGGGGGGTCTCTTCCTGTTGTGAAGGAATGGGTGGATTTCCCCCAAGTTCATTAGACTCTGTATCGACAAAAAGAATTTGAATGGTGTCGTTCTCATCCTCTTTGGAAACTATATCATCTGAAGGTGGATTTTCTGAAGGCAAGACTGGGTCGACTGCCATCTCAACCAATTGACTTTGATTCGGTATGGACTCAGAAGGTTCACTTTCAATGATAGGTGATTTGATTGACAATTGAGTTATTTCAATTGGGTTTTCAACTAGCAAAGGACTTGGCAAGAGTTTCTTGTATCCAGGTGGAAGTTGCTACGGTGAAGCAGGACGGTTATCCAAAATGATTTTGGCTTCATCCAGAAAAGGACAATGGTGAAGAGTATGATCACCTTCACATAACCTACATGGAACTCTGACTTTTCCTTTCTCTCTATTGACTTCGTTTTCACTAGTTGATGGTGTGCTGTCAACCTTGTTGGCATTATGGCTAAAGTGTTGTCCTTGATGGCAACCCATTCAGGTGACAGATCACAGTACTTCAAGTCAGCAGTAGAGATTGATGATCAGCTATCAAATATTGAAGAAAATAAGGGGTACGCAGGTACACCTTGCATGAGGTGCGTACACGCAGGTCAGTGTTACATAAAGTGCGTACATACCCGCAGTTATCCCGTTCAGGAGGTGCGTACCCCCAGTGCACACATTTCAAGGCAAAGAAATTCACATGTGGGGTTTTCTTATGTTTTACTCTTGGTATTTAGCCGACGGTATTGTGTTATTATGGTGTCGGCTCGTGGTATTGATCCATGTTTTAAGGAAGAGCTTTCCTATATAAAGCAAAGGAGATCATTTGGCTTGAGCATGTCTTTGGTTGAATATCTTATGAGGACTAGATCTGGTCTAGATCTAAAGAAGGCGAATCTACTGATGGACCGAGACCTCTTCGGCGCATGTTTAGATCTGTAGATCTGACTGTCTGGGTTATTTTTGAAGTCTTGAAATCATCTATGCCCGAAGGTACGCAGGTACAGTGAGAGAAAAGTGCGTACATACGCAGGAACAAAGCGTTTCAGGTGCGCCGGTACGCAGGCACAGAAGGGTTTCAGGTGCGCCGGTACGCAGGCACAGAAGAGTTTCTGGTGCGCCGGTACGCAGGCACAGAAGGGTTGCAGGTGCGCCGGTACGCAGGCACAAAAGGGTTTCAGGTGCGCCGGTACGCAGGCATAGAAGAGTTTCAGGTGCGCCGGTACGCAGGCACAGAAGGGTTGCAGGTGCGCCGGTACACAGGCACAGAAGGGTTTTAGGTGCGCCGTACGCAGGCACAGAAAGGTTTCAGATGCGCCGATACGCAGGCACAGAAGGGTTGCAGGTGCGGAGGTCCGCAGGCAGTTCAATGGACTGGGGGCGAGGTACGCAGGCTAGCAGTTGAGCAGGGTGCATACATAAGCAAGCTAGCAATTGAGCAGGGTGTGTACTGTAAGCAGGCAAGCAGTTGAGCAGGGTGAGTACTGTAAGCAGGCCAGCAGTTGAGCAGGGTGCTTACGTAAGCAGGCGAGCAGTTGAGCATGGTGCTTACTTCTCTTAAAATCTTTGTTTATCATTGTTGTGCTCTGGGTTTGGTCCTATTATTGTTGATCTGATTACTACAGTTGATTGGGTGATTTTCTTATACTTGATGATCATTTGATGCTTATGGATCCAGTTTGAAAATTTATGAAAAGTGGTCCTTGTAAGAAAAGAAGTAGTGGGTTGTAGCTCCCTTCCAGGAGAGACTGGAAAACGAGAGAGAGTTGCAGCTCTCTACAGGTTGCAACCTGCGTACTGGTAAAGGACTGCACCAGTACAAAACCATTGTAAAAGGAGTTTCTAATTTGAAAGAAGATAGAGACATATTGCAGCTGGTGGTTTTCACCCACATTGGGTTTCCACCTTACATCTTGTGTTCTTTGGTGTGACTATCTGTTTTCTTTGTTCATGCTCATTATTTTATGGTACTGACATGCAAAACTAATTCAAAGAACAAATAAGGAAGATTTATTAAAAGAATTAGATAATACTGATTCACCCCCCCCCCCCTCTCAGTCTTATTTCCAACAATTGGTATCAGAGCAGGTCCTTCAGAGAAGCTTGATCGCTTGAAGGTAGATCGTTCATCATGAGCGACTACAAGAGAGAAGCATCAATCAGGCCACTAGTTTTTGATGGGACAAACTTCAATTATTGGAAGGTAAGAGTTACTGCCTGTATTCAATCTCTTGGTACAGAAGTTTGGGACATCGTAGAGACAGGTTACGCTTTTCCTTCAGCTACTCCTACAGATGCAGCCGAGAAAAAGAAGTATGAAACAAATGCGAAAGCAGTCAGTACTCTATTAGGATGTATATCTCAATCAGAATTCATGAAGGTAATGCACTATAAATCCGCAAAAGAGATATGGGACAAAATTGTCACGAGCTATGAAGGAGATGAACAGGTAAAGCGTGCTAAACTTCAAACTCTCAGAATTCAGTATGAGACTCTCAAAATGTATAATGATGAAAGTGTAGCTAACTATTTTCTTAGAGTAGATGAGGTTGTTAATTGTATGAAAAATTTGGGTGAAGAAATAAAAGAGGCTATTGTGGTTGAAAAGGTTCTAAGATCATTGTCCCCCAAGTTTGAATCTAAAGTATCTGCAATAGAAGAAAAGGAAAATCTACGAATTCTTACTATGTCTCAGCTACATGGAATTCTAACTGCTTATGAAATGAGAAAGGGAGGTCCATCAGACAGAAGAGAAGCTGCTTTCAAGGCATCTGGCAAAGGAGATTATTATGAAGCAAGCCATGTCCCAGAAGAAGAGGAAGAAGAATCAAATTTTGTCAGAAATCTTCAAAGGGGTTCTGGAAGGTTCAGAGGTAAGTTACCTTTTAAATGATTTACTTGTGGAAGAGTAGGTCATTATGCTGCAAAATGTCCTTATAATGATAAAGGAAAGGAACCTGCTAGATGGAACAAGAAACAGAATGCAAATAAGAAAAGCTACTACACTCATGAAGATAGTGATGGTCTATCAAACAGTGATGAAGATGAACAAGGTAATGAATATAAGTTGTTAATGGCATTTGAAGATGATGATTATATGGATGCTATAGATGTGGATAACCTTTATGATGAAATTACTATACTCAAGAGATGTATAGAAGAAAAGAACATGATCATTGATACTCTACAATTTCAAATTGATGAAAAGGAAAAACATCTTGAAAAATTAGAAGGTGAAATTGTTGGTCTTAGAAAAGAGATTGAGAAAACAAAAGCTATTAATCTCAAGTTTGTCAAAGGATCTGAAACTTTGGATGAGATTATCAATGTGCAGCGGTCTCCACTAAACAAGACAGGTCTGGGCTATAATGGAGAAACTTCGCAAGCATCCACCTCAAAAAGTTATCTTGATGCAGCAAGAAGAAATGAGCAAAAGCACAATGAAGATCATCAGGTAAAGCAGGGACGAATTACAAACAGAAACTATCAGGGGAAATCCATCTTAAGGGTGAACAAAAGCTACAACCAGCCACAGGTAAAATCTTCTCAATTTGGTTCAAGAATAGATGACAATAGAAATTACAATCAATTGGCTGGTAGATTCGATAACCGCAGAAGTTTCTTCAATGGACAATGCTTTTCTTGCCATAACTTTGGTCACAAAGCAGCTCAATGTGTTGCATATAAAACAATCATGACTAGGGAAGCTCAAAAACAAAGAAGTATGACCGGGATTACAAAAAGGACCTATAACAACTTTTCGGTTCTTGAAAATGAAGTTGAATGTTCTATTTGCAATAACTTTGGTCATGAAGACTCTGAATGCAGGAGCAGGTTTCAGCAGAAAAAGGAACAAGCCTCAAGCACCAAAACATGGAGAATAAAGGAACCACAAACAGAAAGATGTGGGATAGCATTTTATGCAGAGGGACAGGAAAATCTATGGTACATTGACAGTGGATGTTCGAAGCATATGACAGGTGATAAAGAAAAACTTGAGTCATTTTCTGCTCTAGAAAAAGGAAAGAAAGTCTCTTTTGGAAATGATACTCCTGCAACTATAAAAGGAAAAGGCATTGCTCAGTTAAAAGAAAAGGTCAAGGCTGGAAATGTTTTGTATGTTGATGGATTGAAGCATAATCTTCTAAGTGTCAGCCAGATGTGTGATCAAAGAACCGAGGTTATATTCAGATCAAATGGATGTCTTGTTCGTGATCTTGATACAGGTAAAACAGTGATCAAAGGCAAAAGAACTCCAAATAATCTGTACATATTTGAAGAAGGACAACAACAATGCTATCTAAGCAAGGATGATGAGCACTGGTTATGGCATCGGAGGTTGGTACATCTAAGCTTTTCACAAATAAGGAAAGCATGCAAATATCAGGCAGTTCGCGATCTTCCAGATATCAAAATTCCTGACAACACCATATGCAAATCATGTCAGTTTGGAAAACAAACCAGAACTAACTTTCCAGAGAAAGAAGGTTCAGCTAGCATGCCTCTTGAGCTAGTACATACAGATACATGCGGTCCTTTCAGGAAAAGAACACCTCGAGGAGAAGAATACTTGATATTATTCATTGACGATTTCTCCAGGTTTGTCTGGTTAGGACTTATGAAGCACAAAGATGAAGCATTCGAAAAATTCAAATCCTTCAAAGCCTTGGTTGAAAATGAATCAGGTCACAAAATTAAGTGCCTCAGATCCGACAGAGGTGGGGAATTTACTTCAAATGAATTTTTCGATTTCTGTGAAGAACATGGGATAAGAAGAGAATTCTCTACAGCAAGAACCCCTCAGCAAAATGGAGTTGTGGAAAGAATGAACAGAACAGTCCAACAAATGGCTCGTGCTATGCTTGATGAGTCAGGAACTCCCGCAACTTTCTGGGGTGAAGTTGCACATGCTGCGGTTGTTATTCTCAACAAAACAAATGTCTGGGTGAACAGCACTCAAACTCCTCATGAGCTCTGGAGTGGTAGGACTCCTTCGGTAAAGCACTTCAAAATCTTTGGGAGCAAATGCTATATCAAGAATACTGATGAGCAGCTTGGCAAACTTGAACCTAGAGCAGATGAAGGCATTCTTCTTGGTTACTCTCCACATAGCAAAGCATACAAATGCTACAATAAAAGACTTGGCAGAATTGTTGACAGCATTGATGTAGTGGTTGATGAGAAGGGATACATTCCTAGGCAAGTACATCATGAAGAAGAAGATGAAGGCTACCCCCAACGACAGAATGATGAAGAAGAAGAACCTCAAGAAGAACCTAGAGAAGAACCAGAGGAGCAAACAAGAATAGAAGAAAAGACTCCATCCAGATATGTTCAGAAGAATCATCCAGAATCTCAGATTATGGGGCAGAAAGAAGCAGGTGTACAAACAAGAAGAACAGTTGCAGAAGCTTCAAGCTATTTGGCATTACTCTCCTCTACTGAACCACAAAATGTGAAAGAGGCATGCAAAGATGAATGTTGGGTGAAAGCAATGGATGAAGAACTTGAGCAGATCGAAAAGAACAACACTTGGGAGCTGGTTCCTAGACCAAAAGATAAGAATGTTATCGGGACAAAATGGGTCTTCAAAAACAAATTGAATGAAAATGGAGAAGTAATTAGAAACAAAGCCAGACTTGTTTGTAAAGGGTATGCGCAGCAAGAAGGAATAGACTTTGAAGAAACCTTTGCTCCTGTTGCAAGACTTGAGGCCATCCGAATGTTCCTTGCTCTCTCAAGTTTTCAAAACTTCAAAGTATTTCAAATGGACGTGAAATCAGCCTTTCTGAATGGAGACTTGGAAGAAGTGTACATTGAACAGCCAGATGGGTTCATTCTTGGAAATGATCCAAATCTTGTATGTAGATTGAAAAAGGCTCTCTATGGTCTCAAACAAGCTCCAAGGGCTTGGTACTACCGTTTGGACAAATATCTTCATCAACAAGGCTTTTCAAAAGGATCGGCAGATAGCAATCTTTATATAAAAGTTGAAAATGACAAATTGCTAATACTTGTTGTGTATGTAGATGACATTATTTTTGGGAGCAATGAAGAAGCTATGAGTCAAAACTTTGCCTTGGTCATGCAGAAAGAATTTGAAATGTCCTTGCTAGGAGAACTGACATATTTCCTTGGTTTGCAAATCCAACAAAAAGAAGGAGGAATCTTTTTATCTCAAACCAAGTATCTCAAACAGATTTTGAATAAATATGGTATGGAAGATGCAAAACCAGTATGTACACCCATGGTCACAGGATGTAGCCTCAGTGCAAATGATGAATCTGCAGCAGTACATCAACCAACCTACAGATCTATGATTGGAAGTTTACTTTATTTGACAGGTACCCACCCAGACATCATGCATGCAGTTGGAATAGTTGGAAGATTTCAGGAAAATCCGAAGGAGACTCATCTTCAGGCAGTGAAGAGAATTTTCAAATATCTTCAAGGGACTCAAAATTATGGCTTATGGTATCCTAGAGATACAGATCTTACACTTCATGCTTATACAGATGCAGATTGGGCCGGAAGCGTGGATGACAGGAAAAGCACAAGTGGTGGTGCGTTCTTTATGGGTTCCAGACTGGTATCTTGGTTCAGCAAGAAACAGAGTTCGATTGCCTTGTCTACAGCTGAAGCGGAATATGTTGCTGCTGCATCTTGTTGCACCCAACTCCTTTGGATGATGCAGACTTTGCAGGATTTTCAAATCACTTGTACACCACCAATCCCCATCTTATGTGATAACACAAGTGCAATCAACATCTCAAAGAATCCTGTTATGCATTCAAAAACCAAGCACATACCAATCAAGTATCATTTTCTCCGGGAACAAGTGCTTGAACAGAAGGTCAAGTTGGAGTATGTTCCTTCTAAGGAACAAGTTGCTGATATTCTCACCAAACCATTGCCCAGGGACACTTTTGAATACCTCAGGCAAAAGCTGGGGGTTGTTGATGCATCATCTTATTGCTGAACCTCTTCTCATTGATGGTACAGGTTCAAGGGGAGCATATAATGCATTGTTGGCATTATGGAGGATGTGCAGACGGAGATCTTGGAAGTAGCTGCAATATGTCTCTATCTCTTTCATGGTGGATTATGGTTCTTCGTTGCAGATCTGGTTCATATTCAGGGGGAGCATGTTCTTAGGGGGAGCATAACCCTTTGCCCTTGATGTCAAAGGGGGAGAATGAAGCTGAAGCTTTGAGGTTGCCATCAAGTCCAAAGGGGGAGATTGTTGGCATTATGGCTAAAGTGTTGTCCTTGATGGCAACCCATTCAGGTGATAGATCACAGTACTTCAAGTCAGCAGCAGAGATTGATGATCAGCTATCAAATATTGAAGAAAATAAGGGGTACGCAGGTACACCTTGCATAAGGTGCGTACACGTAGGTCAATGTTACATAAAGTGCGTACATACCCGCAGTTATCCTGTTCAAGAGGTGTGTACCCCTAGTGCACACATTTCAAGGCAAAGAAATTCACATGTGGGGTTTTCTTATGTTTTACCCTTGGTATTCAGCCGATGGTATTGTGTTATTATGGTGTCGGCTCGTGGTATTGATCCATGTTTTAAGGAAGAGCTTTCCTATATAAAGCAAAGGAGATCATTTGGCTTGAGCATGTCTTTGGTTGAATATCTTATGAGGACTAGATCTGGTCTAGATCTAAAGAAGGCGAATCTACTGATGGACCGAGACCTCTTCGGCGCATGTTTAGATCTGTAGATCTGACTGTCTGGGTTATTTTTGAAGTCTTGAAATCATCTATGCCCGAAGGTACGCAGGTACAGTGAGAGAAAAGTGCGTACATACGCAGGAACAAAGCGTTTCAGGTGCGCCGATACGCAGGCACAGAAGGGTTTCAGGTGCGCCGGTACGCAGGCACAGAAGAGTTTCAGGTGCGCCGGTACGTAGGCACAGAAGGGTTGCAGGTGCGCCGGTACGCAGGCACAGAAGGGTTTCAGGTGCGCCGGTACGCAGGCACAGAAGAGTTTCAGGTGCGCCGGTACGCAGGCAGAGAAGGGTTGCAGGTGCGCCGGTACACAGGCACAGAAGGGTTTTAGGTGCGCCGTACGCAGGCACAGAAAGGTTTCAGATGCGCCGGTACGCAGGCACAGAAGGGTTGCAGGTGCGGAGGTCCGCAGGCAGTTCAATGGACTGGGGGCGAGGTACGCAGGCTAGCAGTTGAGCAGGGTGCATACATAAGCAAGCTAGCAATTGAGCAGGGTGTGTACTGTAAGCAGGCAAGCAGTTGAGCAGGGTGAGTACTGTAAGCAGGCCAGCAGTTGAGCAGGGTGCTTACGTAAGCAGGCGAGCAGTTGAGCATGGTGCTTACTTCTCTTAAAATCTTTGTTTATCATTGTTGTGCTCTGGGTTTGGTCCTATTATTGTTGATCTGATTACTACAGTTGATTGGGTGATTCTCTTATACTTGATGATCATTTGATGCTTATGGATCCAGTTTGAAAATTTATGAAAAGTGGTCCTTGTAAGAAAAGAAGTAGGGGTTGTAGCTCCCTTCCAGGAGAGACTGGAAAACGAGAGAGAGTTGTAGCTCTCTGCAGGTTGCAGCCTGCGTACTGGTAAAGGACTGCACCAGTACAAAACCATTGTAAAAGGAGTTTCTAATTTGAAAGAAGATAGAGACATATTGCAGCAGGTGGTTTTCACCCACATTGGGTTTCCACCTTACATCTTGTGTTCTTTGGTGTGACTATCTGTTTTCTTTGTTCATGCTCATTATTTTATGGTACTGACATGCAAAACTAATTCAAAGAACAAATAAGGAAGATTTATTAAAAGAATTAGATAATACTGATTCACCCCCCCCCCTCTCAGTATTATTTCCAACAATTGGTATCAGAGCAGGTCCTTCAGAGAAGCTTGATCGCTTGAAGGTAGATCGTTCATCATGAGCAACTACGAGAGAGAAGCATCAATCAGGCCACTAGTTTTTGATGGGACAAACTTCAATTATTGGAAGGTAAGAGTTACTGCCTGTATTCAATCTCTTGGTACAGAAGTTTGGGACATCGTAGAGACAGGTTACGCTTTTCCTTCAGCTACTCCTACAGATGCAGCCGAGAAAAAGAAGTATGAAACAAATGTGAAAGCAGTCAGTACTCTATTAGGATGTATATCTCAATCAGAATTCATGAAGGTAATGCACTATAAATCCGCAAAAGAGATATGGGACAAAATTGTCACGAGCTATGAAGGAGATGAACAGGTAAAGCGTGCTAAACTTCAAACTCTCAGAATTCAGTATGAGACTCTCAAAATGTATAATGATGAAAGTGTAGCTAACTATTTTCTTCGAGTAGATGAGGTTGTTAATTGTATGAAAAATTTGGGTGAAGAAATAAAAGAGGCTATTGTGGTTGAAAAGGTTCTAAGATCATTGTCCCCCAAGTTTGAATCTAAAGTATCTGCAATAGAAGAAAAGGAAAATCTACGAATTCTTACTATGTCTCAGCTACATGGAATTCTAACTGCTTATGAAATGAGAAAGGGAGGTCCATCAGACAGAAGAGAAGCTGCTTTCAAGGCATCAGGCAAAGGAGATTATTATGAAGCAAGCCACGTCCCAGAAGAAGAGGAAGAAGAATCAAATTTTGTCAGAAATCTTCAAAGGGGTTCTGGAAGGTTCAGAGGTAAGTTACCTTTTAAATGCTTTGCTTGTGGAAGAGTAGGTCATTATGCTGCAAAATGTCCTTATAAGGATAAAGGAAAGGAACCTGCTAGATGGAACAAGAAACAGAATGCAAATAAGAAAAGCTACTACACTCATGAAGATAGTGATGGTCTATCAAACAGTGATGAAGATGAACAAGGTAATGAATATAAGTTGTTAATGGCATTTGAAGATGATGATTATATGGATGCTATAGATGTGGATAACCTTTATGATGAAATTACTAGACTCAAGAGATGTATAGAAGAAAAGAACATGATCATTGATACTCTACAATTTCAAATTGATGAAAAGGAAAAACATCTTGAAAAATTAGAAGGTGAAATTGTTGGTCTTAGAAAAGAGATTGAGAAAACAAAAGCTATTAATCTCAAGTTTGTCAAAGGATCTGAAACTTTGGATGAGATTATCAATGTGCAGCGGTCTCCACTAAACAAGACAGGTCTGGGCTATAATGGAGAAACTTCTCAAGCATCCACCTCAAAAAGTTATCTTGATGCAGCAAGAAGAAATGAGCAAAAGCACAATGAAGATCATCAGGTAAAGCAGGGACGAATTACAAACAGAAACTATCAGGGGAAATCCATCTTAAGGGTGAACAAAAGCTACAACCAGCCACAGGTAAAATCTTCTCAATTTGGTTCAAGAATAGATGACAATAGAAATTACAATCAATTGGCTGGTAGATTCGATAACCGCAGAAGTTTCTTCAATGGACAATGCTTTTCTTGCCATAACTTTGGTCACAAAGCAGCTCAATGTGTTGCATATAAAACAATCATGACTAGGGAAGCTCAAAAACAAAGAAGTATGACCGGGATTACAAAAAGGACCTATAACAACTTTTCGGTTCTTGAAAATGAAGTTGAATGTTCTATTTGCAATAACTTTGGTCATGAAGACTCTGAATGCAGGAGCAGGTTTCAGCAGAAAAAGGAACAAGCCTCAAGCACCAAAACATGGAGAATAAAGGAACCACAAACAGAAAGATGTGGGATAGCATTTTATGCAGAGGGACAGGAAAATCTATGGTACATTGACAGTGGATGTTCGAAGCATATGACAGGTGATAAAGAAAAACTTGAGTCATTTTCTGCTCTAGAAAAAGGAAAGAAAGTCTCTTTTGGAAATGATACTCCTGCAACTATAAAAGGAAAAGGCATTGCTCAGTTAAAAGAAAAGGTCAAGGCTGGAAATGTTTTGTATGTTGATGGATTGAAGCATAATCTTCTAAGTGTCAGCCAGATGTGTGATCAAAGAACCGAGGTTATATTCAGATCAAATGGATGTCTTGTTCGTGATCTTGATACAGGTAAAACAGTGATCAAAGGCAAAAGAACTCCAAATAATCTGTACATATTTGAAGAAGGACAACAACAATGCTATCTAAGCAAGGATGATGAGCACTGGTTATGGCATCGGAGGTTGGGACATCTAAGCTTTTCACAAATAAGGAAAGCATGCAAATATCAGGCAGTTCGCGATCTTCCAGATATCAAAATTCCTGACAACACCATATGCAAATCATGTCAGTTTGGAAAACAAACCAGAACTAACTTTCCAGAGAAAGAAGGTTCAGCTAGCATGCCTCTTGAGCTAGTACATACAGATACATGCGGTCCTTTCAGGAAAAGAACACCTCGAGGAGAAGAATACTTGATATTATTCATTGACGATTTCTCCAGGTTTGTCTGGTTAGGACTTATGAAGCACAAAGATGAAGCATTCGAAAAATTCAAATCCTTCAAAGCCTTGGTTGAAAATGAATCAGGTCACAAAATTAAGTGCCTCAGATCCGACAGAGGTGGGGAATTTACTTCAAATGAATTTTTCGATTTCTGTGAAGAACATGGGATAAGAAGAGAATTCTCTACAGCAAGAACCCCTCAGCAAAATGGAGTTGTGAAAAGAATGAACAGAACAGTCCAACAAATGGCTCGTGCTATGCTTGATGAGTCAGGAACTCCCGCAACTTTCTGGGGTGAAGCTGCACATGCTGCGGTTGTTATTCTCAACAAAACAAATGTCCGGGTGAACAGCACTCAAACTCCTCATGAGCTCTGGAGTGGTAGGACTCCTTCGGTAAAGCACTTCAAAATCTTTGGGAGCAAATGCTATATCAAGAATACTGATGAGCAGCTTGGCAAACTTGAACCTAGAGCAGATGAAGGCATTCTTCTTGGTTACTCTCCACATAGCAAAGCATACAAATGCTACAATAAAAGACTTGGCAGAATTGTTGACAGCATTGATGTAGTGGTTGATGAGAAGGGATACATTCCTAGGCAAGTACATCATGAAGAAGAAGATGAAGGCTACCCCCAACGACAGAATGATGAAGAAGAAGAACCTCAAGAAGAACCTAGAGAAGAACCAGAGGAGCAAACAAGAATAGAAGAAAAGACTCCATCCAGATATGTTCAGAAGAATCATCCAGAATCTCAGATTATGGGGCAGAAAGAAGCAGGTGTACAAACAAGAAGAACAGTTGCAGAAGCTTCAAGCTATTTGGCATTACTCTCCTCTACTGAACCACAAAATGTGAAAGAGGCATGCAAAGATGAATGTTGGGTGAAAGCAATGGATGAAGAACTTGAGCAGATCGAAAAGAACAACACTTGGGAGCTGGTTCCTAGACCAAAAGATAAGAATGTTATCGGGACAAAATGGGTCTTCAAAAACAAATTGAATGAAAATGGAGAAGTAATTAGAAACAAAGCCAGACTTGTTTGTAAAGGGTATGCGCAGCAAGAAGGAATAGACTTTGAAGAAACCTTTGCTCCTGTTGCAAGACTTGAGGCCATCCGAATGTTCCTTGCTCTCTCAAGTTTTCAAAACTTCAAAGTATTTCAAATGGACGTGAAATCAGCCTTTCTGAATGGAGACTTGGAAGAAGTGTACATTGAACAGCCAGATGGGTTCATTCTTGGAAATGATCCAAATCTTGTATGTAGATTGAAAAAGGCTCTCTATGGTCTCAAACAAGCTCCAAGGGCTTGGTACTACCGTTTGGACAAATATCTTCATCAACAAGGCTTTTCAAAAGGATCGGCAGATAGCAATCTTTATATAAAAGTTGAAAATGACAAATTGCTAATACTTGTTGTGTATGTAGATGACATTATTTTTGGGAGCAATGAAGAAGCTATGAGTCAAAACTTTGCCTTGGTCATGCAGAAAGAATTTGAAATGTCCTTGCTAGGAGAACTGACATATTTCCTTGGTTTGCAAATCCAACAAAAAGAAGGAGGAATCTTTTTATCTCAAACCAAGTATCTAAAACAGATTTTGAAGAAATATGGTATGGAAGATGCAAAACCAGTATGTACACCCATGGTCACAGGATGTAGCCTCAGTGCAAATGATGAATCTGCAGCAGTACATCAACCAACCTACAGATCTATGATTGGAAGTTTACTTTATTTGACAGGTACCCACCCAGACATCATGCATGCAGTTGGAATAGTTGGAAGATTTCAGGAAAATCCGAAGGAGACTCATCTTCAGGCAGTGAAGAGAATTTTCAAATATCTTCAAGGGACTCAAAATTATGGCTTATGGTATCCTAGAGATACAGATCTTACACTTCATGCTTATACAGATGTAGATTGGGCCGGAAGCGTGGATGATAGGAAAAGCACAAGTGGTGGTGTGTTCTTTATGGGTTCCAGACTGGTATCTTGGTTCAGCAAGAAATAGAGTTCGATTGCCTTGTCTACAGCTGAAGCGGAATATGTTGCTACTGCATCTTGTTGCACCCAACTCCTTTGGATGATGCAGACTTTGCAGGATTTTCAAATCACTTGTACACCACCAATCCCCATCTTATGTGATAACAGAAGTGCAATCAACATCTCAAAGAATCCTGTTATGCATTCAAAAACCAAGCACATACCAATCAAGTATCATTTTCTCCGGGAACAAGTGCTTGAACAGAAGGTCAAGCTGGAGTATGTTCCTTCTAAGGAACAAGTTTGTTGGTCGCTTTAATTGTTTTCACAATTCAAGCTCCACATAAATTGTCAACCCGAGAAGGTCTTTTTATTCCAAAGGTAACAGCGCACTGTGTGTGCTCAATTTCAAAAGCAGTTCAATGTTGTAGTAAAAGAAAGTCACACACAATTGTTAAATTCAGTAATCTATCAATTTACAGTCTACTTAATTAAAGCTGAAGTCAATTAACTTATAGCAGACACGATTTCTCTGTTACAGCAAAAGGAAAATAAATGTATAAAGAAAGAAATCATTCAACTATAGCAGGAACAGGACCCTATTCCTTGGTGGGAACTTCAGCACCTGCTGCCTGGCACTAATCACACTGCAAAAGAAGTAATCTTAAGAGGTCAAGACCCTATTCCCAGGAACAGGAATCTTCAGCACTTGGCCTCTCTGTTCTAATCACACTGCAAGTAAAAGAAAGCAATCAATGGAGCAAGACCCTATCCCTCTGTACCGGGATCTTCAGCACATGCTCTCATCATTCACTCGTGCAATCAATACATGTAGCGCTAAGAAACAGAGTATCACAAACCATGTAACTAGTGTTTCAGCAACAGAACTAAACACAACGCAAATACATAAGAAATGAACAGCTACAGGAATGAAGGGGTGAATCTTGTGAGGAAGGCGGGCCCTTTCCTTCTCACAAGATTCCCCAAGAGAAAGAATTAAACTGGAATGCTCAAAACAGGTCTTTATTCATCTGTCTAGAAAACTGGTACATACAAAAGAGGAGACTAGCTCCTGTCTCACACGATGCTGTTCTCAAAATTACAATTTGATCGATCCCTTCTAATGATGATGTCTCCTCTTTTTAAAGAGGAGGCATCATTTACAATTTTACACAAGAACGAAGATCTCGATTCTGTTCTAAACAAAACTATTCTGTTCTTTCTTAAAAAGAGATACTGTTACAACCGAGACAACAGAAATGCTATCTTCAAGATGATTCAGGTAACCGTATCTTCTGGCTGCTGCTATTATCCACAAAAAGTTCTTCCAGAATCGCAAAACGCATAGCGGGAGTTGCGTGCTTTGACGGTTGTTTCAGCAACTGCGTTGGCTGTTTCAGCAATGGGGCAGCTGTTTCAGCAACGGAGTTGACTGTTTCAGCAATGAAGTTCAGCTGTTTCAGCAACGACCGCTCATTCCCAATAAGGCATATATTATCTGCGATCTTTGACTTGTGTTAGCAACAATGCACTTCAATAATTGATAAAATATAAGAGTATTATGGAATTAAATGTAAGACAGATTAATCATATAATAAAGAGAAGGTTTCCATATACCTTAGGATATAGTGAATGAAAAAGACATTGGAGCTTATGGTTTTGAGAGTAAAATGATATGAAAGTATATAACAAAATGATACATATTGGAGTCCTAACATCCCCCCCAGCTAAAAATGTTGCATGTCCTCAGGCAACCCCTTCGTCTGACTCAGAGTCTGAGTACTAGGACTGGCAATGCAGATTACTCAAGCAGTAGCTGGAGAAAGTGGCGTCTGTAGGAGCTCGGAATCCGTTGTTGAGCTGTAACCGTTGCCATGCCGAGGCTTCCTCTTCGTCAGTCAACAGGTAATGATTTTGATATTTCTCTGACGGCAGCCATAAGATTGGAAAACGGAAATGATACCCAATCCAGTTGACTCCGCAATGCTGAATGCAATTGACATACTTAGGGACTCTATACAATGCAGCGTGAAAATTGAGAGGGTTAAGAGGATGATAATCCTGTCTTTCCTTATCTGATTGCTGCCAAAAGAGATCATTGGCCTTCAGTGCAGCAGGACCCTTCAGTCGAATATGCTCTTGACAATTAAAAAGGATGGAAGCCTGTAATTGTTCTATGTGCTCGCTCATACCTGGCTTCTGCAAGTATTCATAGTACTGTGCTATGAACATGGCTGGGCTTACCGGCTCTGGCCTAATCCACAGGAGTTTATTCTCCTCATTATGACTGCTTGTATTGAACGCAGTCTGCCAAGTGAGCTGATTAGACAAAAATGAAGCGAATGCCCTTATTTGTATATCTCCTGCAATTGGAGTAAGATTAATTCTTCTTTCTTCAGGCATGGCTTCATTATGCAAGTAGAGTTCGCACAGCAGATGCTGGTCGCTTTCAGGGGCCTCCTTGAAGGTCTCAACAAATTTTTCTGAAGTCAGTACTTCATGTGGTCTACCATGTGCTATTGATTTAATTTGAAAGTAAGCTAATCGTTCAGCAAGAAAAAGAGCATAGTTTACAGAAGGTTTCCGTGTAACCATCAACTTTCGCACCAATGAAAACATCAGGGCTATCCGTTCCTTAGACCGTCTGGCTTCCTTCTTATATTCCCTGTGCTCTTGCAGTAATTGTTCCAAATTCTCCCAGTTAGTGTATACAAAGTTTTGCCATTGCAACTTATGCTGTTGTAATATTATATCCTGGTTCTCGGCATGTTCCTTTTTCCATCTGTTGAATTGTTCCAATGGGTCCCATGGCCGAGTCTGTGTCTTTTTAACAGAAGTAGTAGGCTTGGGCGCTATTTCCTCTGTTTGTGTGGCTGCCTCAGAAGAAATGCACTGAGGCATTATTTCTTCTGTTGGAATACTTGCACCAGTAGTGTGCTGAGGCAGTGTCTCTTCTGCCGAAACAGTTGTTTCAGTAGTAGTATGCTCTGGTGATGTTTCCTCAGCTGGAATATCTGAATCAGTAATCATGTGTTCTGGCAATGTTTCTTCTTCTGGGATATCTAAATCAATAGTGGTGTGCTCTAGCAGTGTTTCTTCTGCCGGGATTGCTGCATCTGTCCTCAAGGGATGAGATATCTCTTGTTCGGTTTCTTCTTCTTCTTCTTGCACCACAGGAGGTCCTACTGGTTCTTGTGGAGCAGTGGGGCATTCCTCCTGTGTTTCCTTTGTCATAATTGTCTCAGGGAGTGAAATTTCAACTATTTTATAGCCTGCATTCTGATAAATAATGCCACACTCTTTGCACATATATTCTATACATGTTTCCCTGTTCTGCATTGAGGCTACTTGTGCTAATGTATGGAGATTGAGTTCTTTTTCAAAAGCCTCTCGAGCCATGGCTAACTCAGCTTTGTAGGCTTCTATTTCAGACTTCAGGAATTCATTTTCCTGCAGTAGGGATGCCATTGTATGTGGGCCTTGTATGCTAGTTGTTTCTGCTGGAATATTTTGCTGGTGCACAGTGGTGGCTGGTTGTTGCACCACAATGGGTGCCTCTGGTGTTTCATCCATCATGCCAGGAATGGATTCTTGTTTGTCAGAAACTAGTTCTGATACCACAGTAAATAGTCCTCGTGCTCTGTCAGGAATGAATCCTTGTTCCTCAGCTACTAGTTCTGACATTTGAATCTCTGGGCATTTCCGACTATCATCTTGCTTGTTGTGTTCTTGTGACTCAGTGACTGGTTCTTGTGGAACAGTCACTGGGCATTCTTCAGTATTGATCTGCTCTGTGAATTCTTCTGCCTTAGTGACTGGTTCTTGTGGGACAGTCACTTGGCGTTTTTCAATATCCTGCTCTGTAAATTCTGCTGCCTCAGTGACTGGTTCTTGTGGGACAGTCACTGGACATTCTTCACTAACAATCTGCTCCGTAAATTCCTCTGCTTCAGTGACTGGTTCTTGTGGGACAGTCACTGGACATTCTTCACTAACAACCTGCTCTGTAAATTCCTCTGCTTTAGTGACTGGTTCTTGTGGGACAGTCACTGGGCATTCTTCACTAACAACCTGCTCTGTAAATTCCTCTGCTTCAGTGACTGGTTCTTGTGGGACAGTCACTGGGCATTCTTCACTAACAACCTGCTCTGTAAATTCCTCTGCTTCAGTGACTGGTTCTTGTGGGACAGTCACTGGACATTCTTCACTAACAACCTGCTCTGTAAATTCCTCTGCTTCAGTGACTGGTTCTTGTGGGACAGTCACTGGGCATTTCCCGTCATCAACCTGCTTGGTGTATTCTTCTTCCTTAGTGACTGGTTCTTGTGTTACAGTCGCTGGGCAAGTGACTGGTTCTTGTGGAGCAGTCACTTCTTGATCCAGAATCATTGTCGTATTATCCCGAGGTACTGATTTTTGTGGGACTGTGTCCTCGGATGAAGCCGGCTGAGGAGTTCGGGATGGGGATAAGGGTTTCAATACAATAGTGGGAGGATTAGGGAAAATGGAGGTAGATTCTGCCTCAACAGTCTTTGTCCTCTTTCTTTTTGGTAGGAAGGCAGCAAAATCGCTGCCTTTCCTTTTTCTTGAATGGGAGTGCTTTTTCTTCAGGACAGGGTTTTGCGGAGAGGTAGGAATTTGGGATGTGGACCTTGTCCGTGGTTTGGAACTTGTGACTGCTGGGGTTTTCCTTTTTTTCTTGATGGGTGAAGAAGGAGGTGTTGGAGAGTCGTCACTAGGGACAGGAACAATAGAGGGTGTTAGCTCTGCTAACTGTGGCGAGCTCGGGGTTGGGTTGAGGGGAGAATTCAGGGTTTCCTCCTGTTGTTCTTCATGAGGCTTTTCAGACAATTGGGACGTTTTCTCTTGTTGAGGAGTTTCGGGTGGGGTTTGCAAAGGGACTTCAGGTAGGACCTGCAGAGGAGGATTTTGCTGAGCAAAACCCCTCTGTATTAACAGCTGACATAAGCGATGGTGGGTAAGGGATGTCATGGGAGTTTTGGCTTGCTTACAATAATACGACATGTTCTTAATACAACCAAGCAGATAATAAGGGATATTAACCAATCTTCCATTTCTTAAATGATTCAGCAGAACAAAGTCGTGGTTGTACACTACCTGATAACGCCCTTCGCATGTGAGGTAGTGTTTGACGAATTCTGCCACTGATGGCCATGGTTGAGGAAGTGAATGCAGACTGACCCCGCGGCCTCTAGATTCCACTTGCTCGTCCGGGCGCAAAAAGTCTTGTTGGGCGTTAAGAACGACCGTCTTCCTGCTGAACCAGCGAATGCCCTCAGCTGGCAACCCTGATACCTGAACTATGTCATCCTCTGTCACTGAAATGCGAACCCCCCGGACCACTGAGAAATTGCCTTCAAAGTTTTGTGCGAATTCTAATACTTCCTCTGCGTTAAAATCTCCCAACCTTTCAAAATATGCTGTCCACCCTGCTTGTTGGAAGATCTGATATGCTTCCGGAAAGAACTGTAGAAGACTTATGGAGCCGGGCTCACTTCTAATGGCCGCCTTTCCCATGGCTAAAGCTCTGAGTTTTTCCGCAGAGGCACAATTCAGTATTCTCAGACCCTGATCAGACTTAGTTGTTGCAACAATGGCTGCGAAGTCTAAATGACGGCAAAAATGGATACGATAACAGGCGGCAGGTTGGTGCATGCGAAATAATCATTCCATTTTTGGAATTCCCCCCCCTACGTATGGTATAATTATGATTGGACGTGGGGAGATATGCAATCATTATGAAATGAAATCCTCTCTTTTAATATGATTTAACCGAATTACATAAAACCATATACCTTATACTTTACCTTTAATTAATAATTCGAGGTGTCGGTTGCAATAGCCTTGCGTGATCATGGAAGGGTCTGTGGATTGAAGGTGTAACTGAGTCTGGCATATGACAAATAATTTTCACCAAGCGTATTGTGAAGAACCAGAAAGCTTCTGTAAGAACCAGAAGGGATATTACTTTGATGACAATCAATTGCTGAAACTGTTATTTAAGCAACTGAAAAATGAACAATGCATTGCTGAGGTAAGTGTTTCAGCAACCGGAGAAATTGATCATGTATTGCTAAACCAGGTGTTTCAGCAACGAGTGGAATCAATGATATTTTGCTGAAACAGGTGTTTCAGCAACGGGAAAAATCTGGTGTTCACGGGAAAAATCTGGTGTTACGTTGCTGAAACAGGTGTTTCAGCAACGGGAAAAATCAGGTGTTTTAGCACGGGAAAAATCTGAGAATTGGGATAACTGACTTAGGTCTGTGAATGGTAAGGGATTATTTCAGCAGTAAGGAGTGGAAAATACTGACTGAAGGAGGATGTTTCAGGAGTGGTGGGAGTGATAGAAATAATGTGGGTATGGGGGAATATTGCCTTTTTAGGAAAAAAAGGGGTAAAATGAATGGAAGAGCTTCTTGATTTAAAACTCCAGATCTTCTCAGGATGAATCTGTCCTCCTTATTGCCTTTCCAGAATCTGCAAAATTCAATTGTAATATGCCAATCCTTGACAGGGATTATTAGTGCTAAATCTAATCTACTACTAAAAAAAAAATATATAGTGCAGAAAATTAAGTGCTGTGAGGAGCAGAAGACTCCCCTGGAAAAAGATAATGAATATCAGTCATGCAAGCAGTCTTGAAATCTTCTTTAGAAACAGGGCGTTCATATAAACGGAGCCTATGGCCATTGACTAGTAGAGGTGTTTTAGCATCATCAATTGTTACAAGTCTTACCGTTCCGTTTGGAAAGACATCTTCTACTTCATATGGTCCAAGCCAACGTGTACGTAGCTTTCCCTGAAAATTTTCAAACCGAGAATCATACAGCAAGGCCCAATTACCTTTTTGGAACTGCTTGTGTTTGATAATTTTGTCATGCCATTTCATTCTTTGTTGTTGAATCATGTTTGTTTGGTGAATGGCATCCAATCTCTTTTCATCCAACTCCAAAAGTTGCTGCAATCTAGTTGTCTGCACATCATTCAAATCAAGATTAACAGCTAAGGCAGTCTTTAGAGTTTTAATTTCAAATTCCACAGGAAAAATAGCATTTTTACCATAAACCAATTCATAGGGAGAAAAACCGGTAGTGTTTCTCCAAGTAGTCCTGTAAGCCCATAATGCCTCAGGGAGCCTTTGGGACCAATCCTTTCGGTTGTCCTTGACTGTTTTAGTTAGAATGGCCTCTAAAACTTTGTTTGTGCTTTCCACCTGCCCATTGGCCTGGTGGTGGTATGGTGTGGTCATTCTATGTTGAATATGATATTTGTGGAGAGTAGATTTGAAACCATGAGAATTGAATGGAGGTCCTCCATCAGTAACGAGCTCTCTGGGGATTCCAAATCTAGTGAAAATATCTTCAAACAAGAAAGACAAAACAGCCTCTTCATTGGCTCTAATAAGTGCTTTGGCTTCCACCCACTTAGTCATATAGTCTGTGCAGACTAATATATAGGTTCTTTGATTGGATGGAGGGTTAATGGGTCCTATGAAGTCCAAGGCCCATCTTTCGAATGGTTCAGAAACTACCTGGGGGTTTAGTGGCATTTGGTCTCTATGATTGGGTTGACCCATTCTCTGGCAGCTATCACAAGCTCTTACATACTTCTTTGCATCCCTGAATAATGAGGGCCAATAGTAGCCCATCCTCAGAATTTTATGCGCTGTTCTTTTATCAGCAAAATGGCCTCCGCAAGGACCATCATGACAAGCTTTGAGTATGTCATACACTTCATCTTCTCTAATGCATCTTCTAATCTCCTGATCAAGCCCAGTATAGAAGAGACATCCGCTGATCCAGCTATACCTGGCACTTTGTTGAACAATTCTTCTTTTTTCCCTGTATGACAGGTGTGCTGGTAGTTTTCCTGCAACCAAGTAGTTAGCAATATCCGCATACCATGGGGAATGAGCAGAAACTGCAAACAAATATTCGTCAGGAAAACTATCATCTACTGGAATATTATTATCAGTTTTTAACCGTGAAAGAAAGTCAGCCACCACATTTTCTTTACCAGGCCGATCTATAATTGTAATATCAAATTCCTGCAATAGTAATAGCCATCTGGTAACTCTAGCATTTGTGACAGATTTGTTCATTAAGTATTTAATAGCTGAATGATCAGTGTGCACAAACGTAGGATAACCAGTAATATAATGTCTGAATTTATTAATGGCATAGATTACTGCAAGGAACTCTTTCTCGGTAACTGTATAGTTAAGCTCAGCAGAGGTCATGTTCTTACTGATAAAGTATATAGCATAAGGAAGATGATTTTCCTCTTGTCCCAGGACTGCTCCAATAGCACTGTCTGAAGCATCAGAAGATATGTGAAATGGAAGATTCCAGTCAGGCCCCCTCAAAATAGGAGCAGTAGACAGCTGCTGCTTCAGTTCTTCAAAAGCTTTTTGACAAAGACTATTCCACTTGAATTCAGCATTTTTCATAAGCAATACAAACAATGGAGAAGCTATTTTAGAGAAATCTTTAATAAATCTCCTATAATAACCAGCATGTCCTAAAAAACTTCTCACATCAGTTTGAGTTTTAGGAACAGGAAGATTCTGAATGACTAATATTTTAGAGGGATCTACCTGAATACCTAGAGCTGAAATAAAATGTCCAAGCACTATTCCCTCACTCATCATCATGTGACATTTTTCTGTACTTAAGGAAAGGTGAGCTTGAATACATCTTTCTAGTACTTTCTCAAGGTTTTGTAATCCCTCTTCAAAAGACACACCATAGGGGGTAAAATCATCCATAAATATTTCCATACAGTCATTCAGCATATCTGAGAAAATTCCTATAACAGCTCTTTGAAAGGTTGCTGGTGCATTGCATAATCCAAATGGGAGAACTCTATAGGCGAAAGTTCCCCAAGGACTGGTGAAAGTGGTTTTGTCTTGATCCTGGGGCGCAATTTTTATCTGATTATAACCACTGAATCCGTCTAGAAAAGAGAAGAATTTCTTCCCTGCAAGACTGTCCAACACCTGGTCAATGAACGGTAAGGGAAAGTGATCTTTTTGGGTAGCTTTGTTTAAAGCTCTATAGTCAACACATACCCTCCATTTCCCGTTTTTCTTAGGAACAATTACTAACGGGGAAACCCATTCACTGTCAGATATGGGGTATATAAACCCTGCATTAAGAAATTTTTGAAGTTCTTCTTTAACAATTTCTCGTAAATTAGGATTCATCCGTCTTTGGGGTTGACAAACAGGTCGGCATCCTTCTTTAATGTAAATTCTATGAGTACATAATTCAGAAGAAATACCTTTCATGTCCGTGTAATCCCAGGCAAATGCCTCCTTATATTTGTGTAATAACTTCATTAGCTGCTCTGTTTCAGTGTCTGTTAAATCAGGATTTATGTTTAATGTCTTACCGGGCTCAATCTCAACTGTTACGCTCTTAGATGGGATTGTGTTTAAAGTTTGAGATGAATCTTCAGGTTCAATCTTTTCTTGCATATCAGTTTCAAAAATTGCAGTCAATTGGTTATGTGTTTCAGCAATAACAGAAGAAGGTTCACAGATAAAATTATTGATTATTTCATCTTCTGTATTGTCCTTCAGATCTATGATTGGAAGTTTACTTTATTTGACAGGTACCCACCCAGACATCATGCATGCAGTTGGAATAGTTGGAAGATTTCAGGAAAATCCGAAGGAGACTCATCTTCAGGCAGTGAAGAGAATTTTCAAATATCTTCAAGGGACTCAAAATTATGGCTTATGGTATCCTAGAGATACAGATCTTACACTTCATGCTTATACAGATGTAGATTGGGCCGGAAGCGTGGATGATAGGAAAAGCACAAGTGGTGGTGTGTTCTTTATGGGTTCCAGACTGGTATCTTGGTTCAGCAAGAAATAGAGTTCGATTGCCTTGTCTACAGCTGAAGCGGAATATGTTGCTACTGCATCTTGTTGCACCCAACTCCTTTGGATGATGCAGACTTTGCAGGATTTTCAAATCACTTGTACACCACCAATCCCCATCTTATGTGATAACAGAAGTGCAATCAACATCTCAAAGAATCCTGTTATGCATTCAAAAACCAAGCACATACCAATCAAGTATCATTTTCTCCGGGAACAAGTGCTTGAACAGAAGGTCAAGCTGGAGTATGTTCCTTCTAAGGAACAAGTTGTTGATATTCTCACCAAACCATTGCCCGGGGACACTTTTGAATACCTCAGGCAAAAGCTGGGGGTTGTTGATGCATCATCTTATTGCTGAACCTCTTCTCATTGATGGTACAGGTTCAAGGGGAGCATATAATGCATTGTTGGCATTATGGAGGATGTGCAGACGGAGATCTTGGAAGTAGCTGCAATATGTCTCTATCTCTTTCATGGTGGATTATGGTTCTTCGTTGCAGATCTGGTTCATATTCAGGGGGAGCATGTTCTTAGGGGGAGCATAACCCTTTGCCCTTGATGTCAAAGGGGGAGAATGAAGCTGAAGCTTTGAGGTTGCCATCAAGTCCAAAGGGGGAGATTGTTGGCATTATGGCTAAAGTGTTGTCCTTGATGGCAACCCATTCAGGTGAAAGATCACAATACTTGAAGTCAGCAGCAGAGATTGATGATCAGCTATCAAATATTGAAGAAAATAAGGGGTACGCAGGTACACCTTGCATAAGGTGCGTACACGCAGGTCAATGTTACATAAAGTGCGTACATACCCGCAGTTATCCTGTTCAAGAGGTGTGTACCCCTAGTGCACACATTTCAAGGCAAAGAAATTCACATGTGGGGTTTTCTTATGTTTTACCCTTGGTATTCAGCCGATGGTATTGTGTTATTATGGTGTCGGCTCGTGGTATTGATCCATGTTTTAAGGAAGAGCTTTCCTATATAAAGCAAAGGAGATCATTTGGCTTGAGCATGTCTTTGGTTGAATATCTTATGAGGACTAGATCTGGTCTAGATCTAAAGAAGGCGAATCTACTGATGGACCGAGATCTCTTCGGCGCATGTTCAGATCTGTAGATCTGACTGTCTGGGTTATTTCTGAAGTCTTGAAATCATCTATGCCCGAAGGTACAGTGAGAGAAAAGTGCGTACATACGTAGGAACGAAGCGTTTCAGGTGCGCCGGTACGCAGGCACAGAAGGGTTTCAGGTGCGCTGGTACGCAGGCACAGAAGGGTTTCAGGTGCGCCGGTACGCAGGCACAGAAGGGTTGCAGGTGCGCCGGTACGCAGGCACAGAAGGGTTTCAGGTGCACCGGTACGCAGGCACAGAAGAGTTTCAGGTGCGCCGGTACGCAGGCACAGAAGGGTTGCAGGTGCGCCGGTACACAGGCACAGAAGGGTTTCAGGTGCACCGGTATGCAGGCACAGAAGGGTTTCAGGTGCACCGGTACGCAGGCACAGAAGGGTTTCAGGTGCGCCGGTACGCAGGCACAGAAGGGTTGCAGGTGCGGAGGTCCGCAGGCAGTTCAATGGACTCAGGGCGAGGTACGCAGGCTAGCAGTTGAGCAGGGTGCGTACATAAGCAGGCTAGCAGTTGAGCAGGGTGCGTACTGTAAGCAGGCAATCAGTTGAGCAGGGTGAGTACTGTAAGCAGGCCAGCAGTTGAGCAGGGTGCTTACGTAAGCAGGCGAGCAGTTGAGCAGGGTGCTTACTTCTCTTAAAATCTTTGTTTATCATTGTTGTTCTCTGGGTTTGGTCCTATTATTGTTGATCTGATTACTACAGTTGATTGGGTGATTCTCTTATACTTGATGATCATTTGATGCTTATGGATCCAGTTTGAAAATTTATGAAAAGTGGTCCTTGTAAGAAAAGAAGTAGGGGGTTGTAGCTCCCTTCCAGGAGAGACTGGAAAACGAGAGAGAGTTGTAGCTCTCTGCAGGTTGCAGCCTGCGTACTGGTCAAGGACTGCACCAGTACAAAACCATTGTAAAAGGAGTTTCTAATTTGAAAGAAGATAGAGACATATTGCAGCAGTTGGTTTTCACCCACATTAGGTTTCCACCTTACATCTTGTGTTCTTTAGTGTGACTATCTGTTTTCTTTGTTCATGCTCATTATTTTATGGTACTGACATGCAAAACTAATTCAAAGAACAAATAAGGAAGATTTATTAAAAGAATTAGATAATACTGATTCACCCCCCCCCCCCTCTCAGTATTATTTCCAACAAACCTGACTGTCAGAGGTTGATGACATCGAATGGTGCAACCAGGGAGACCATTCTCTCAAGATCTGCGGGATGCAAGGGCAATCTCGATGGTAATGTCTCTCCTTGCAAATTGCGCATGGAGTTTTTGGTTTGGAATTTTTAGTGTGCGGATTTTCGCCAGATGATGTCTGGTCATTCCCTTGTTTAGCTGGCTTCTTCTTCTTCTCCTTCCCTTTCTTTTTCTTCTCAGCTACTTGGTTTTTAGTGTCACTAGTTTCACCAAGCAAAGAGGAAGAAGGGGAAGGAGAAACAAACGAAGTAGAAGGCGAAGGGGTAACTTCAGTATCATTTGGTTGCTGATTAGATTGTTGAGGAATTATGGTGTTTTGAATGATAGAGGTCGAGAAAAGCCATACTGGCAGGCCGATTGTGATTCCTGGAAGGGACAATGTAGCCATATATGGAGAACAAATATCTCCCCAAGAGGAGAAATCACTAGGATTCCCTCCAAGAGGGATTCCTTGATTGGTAGACTCCATTATCTTAACCTCAGATCAATGAAGGAACAGGGATGTTATTCCGATTAAAATAAATTTTAAGACACTTTGACGTAACTTGCTTTTTCAATTTTTAAGAGTCAAGAAAAAGCTAAAGGTGACTCTAGTCGCCTTTCATTTTTAATGAGCCTGAAGTGACAAGTGCTTAGATGGACCTTTTCTTTTAAGGAGTCGAAAAGGAATGAAAGTGACTACTCTGGAAGTCTAGATAGAGGGTTTACCAAACCATTCGTAAAATTCCAAAATACACCTTGGTGATAAATGATAGAGAAATTACCAAGGACTTATGTATGGTAGTCAATCTTCCTGAATTCTATGTTCAGTGCATTACGATCGATACGGTGGCCGACACGGCTTCTTGAGGATAAAGGATATCAACCTAGTGTGGTCTCCCAATATATACTCGACGGTACGGGTAGCACATGTCCGTACTGGCACTTGTCATATCAAAGAGGAGGAATCACCCAACCTTCGATGAAAATGATAGTTACTAGGTTTTACAACCCCGGAACACGTCTCTAGCCTAGAATTCTAGATGTGTTGTGTTAGGTTCCAAAGTGTTTTTATGTTCATTAAGGTTTATTTTAGAGTTGATCTTGCTTAGAGTTTTTTCTTTCAAGGTTCGTCACATGATGTAGATGTGAAATTCCTAAATATGCAATCTAAAATGATAAACAGTTGTTTATGTCCTTTTAGCAATGAAAATCCTAGCCACAAAGGAAAGAAGATAATGATTTTCTTTCAGCAGAGAGCATAGAGCACACACTAAATGCACTTTCCTAAATCAAATTTCGCATGTAGTCAAAATGTAGATGCACATGCATGTATTTTTTTTCCGCTTTCTTAATGTGTGAATTCCAAAAAGAAAGCTAAGTACAGATCTGAACTATTTTCTTTCAAAGCGACATTACTAACAATTTTCCTTTCAAAACAAAAAGAAGACTAAGATGACACTTTTTAATTTTGAATTTAAAACTATTTTCGACACTTGAAATACTAACAATTTCAAATCAAGTACAATGACAAAAGTACAATCAACTATCTAGAAGAGGAAGACTTTACGACACTCTTCTTTTGATTTAAAATGACAATTACGACAGTTGCATCAAAAAGGACAGTTCGATCAGGCTACTTTCGACAAAGGAAGACTGTAAATGATTGACAAATACACAAAAACATTTAAAATTCCTAACATATGGAGGCTGAAATAATGTGAAGGAAGATGGTTTCAGCAAGAAGGTACTGATCATGAACAACAAAACTACTTAATAAAGTTGAAAGCAAGGAGGAAAAACCAAATTTCAGAGAAGAAAAACAATATCATTCAATCATTGCACCTACAACACACGGCAATAGGGATGCATCTCACATGCAAAACGCAGGAGGTGCGATGCATCCAGGTTTCATAGTTACAGACAATGCGATGGGCAAAGGAGCAAAACTAAGCTTGGTTTTTGCTCAAAATTTGCAACTAAGTTCAGTGATTTAGGCAAAATAATGATGGACAGTAAAAAAAAGCATAGGGGTAGGATTTTATGAGGTTCTGAGCTACCACAAGGGCACTTAGAATTCTTTGTAAGTCAGATGTTTAGTTCATAAACCAACCCGGAGATTGACTAAAGTAGCGTTTATCTATTTCGCAATTGCATAGCAAAGGTGTTTTGAAGGCTAGCTGGCTAACTTCAGGCTCTATCTATAGTTTATAAAGCAAACAATAAACAAACAAAACAAACTATTCGTTCCCCAATGGAGTCGCCATTTTGTTTCGGGGAAAACTAGTGTCGATTTGAACTGCTAGTCCCACTAAGACGGGTAGCTATCTTAGAAACAAACAATGAAAGCTTTTCAAGAGTTCCTTTAAGTGTGATAGATGGAAGAGAATAAAAGAGGACCAACCTGGATCTGCCGCTTTGATCCTAGCTTGATTTCTCCTTTCCTTGATAGAATTTGCCTCTCCTCTCCTACTTGTCCCACTTCAAAGAGTACCTGTAGAGTCAAAGTAACAACAAACCATCAAAGCATCTCTATCTAAAACATCATAAACAATGCGGAATCAAAAGCACATTGACCATATAATTGCATTCATAAACAATAAGATTCACAAATACAAGATTATATGGAGGAAAACTCAAAGAACTTTATTAATAATAATGTAAGAGAGGATTACAACCCAACTGTCTGATCTAGCATCATCCTCCCAGTTGTAGAAGCCCTCTTAACCTCATGAACAAGTAAATCACCCAAAAATGCAATGTCTCTTCTCACCAACAAACCAACAGCACTTCCTTACAAAATACAAAATTCCAGCCTCCAGATCTCTCAAATGAGGGATCCATTTATAGATGTCTTACAAGGGTGTGATTCAGCTCTGGGTTTTTTATTAGTGTCATTCCACTGATATTTCTTGGTTCCACTTGGAGATTTCATTGATCTCTTACTCATCCCTAGGCGAATTCAAAGAGGCAAGTGTCACAGGAGAAGTTTCTGGAAGATTCCATGATCATCCACTTAGCAAACTGTCTCTACCCTTTTGTCTATTCTCACTCATCACACCCTACAGAAGGCCATTTTAGTATGCATCACACTCGTCATGTGTACAAAGTGAGATGCATCACACCATGACCATGGAGCAGTTAGTATGGTCCAGTTTTGGCCCATTCTGAGTAGTTTTTCAGGTGGAACTTCTGGGAAATGATGTAATCAGTTACCCATGATCCTTTAGGGTATGAAACAACACTTTTAGGGACTAAAGAGCCCTTATTTTATGGACACATGATTTTGGGGTTGTAGTACCAAAATATGTCTATAACACTTACTCTTCTCTAAATTCTCCAACAAATCAATGTACAAATGAATTGGAATTGGGGGCAAGAAGCCCTTTTATAGGAAAAACTCTAGTTTTTTTTTGCCATTAGGAGTAAATGGTAACTCAATTTGACAAATCGTCAGCACTGTTGGAATTCTCTCACCGATCTCTACAATTGGTCTCCATGGTTCTCGTAATTTGAAACTTCACAACAAAGCCAATTTTTCCATGAGGTCTCACTTTGGCGCATTAAATCAAATCTCTTAATATGAGTCACATGTACTCTCATAACACTTTTCCTTTGAACTGTTAGAATTATGAGTTGAGTTTTGTCACGAGTAATCACTATTTACTCATTCTATTATGCCGCGCTGCGGGCCTTTCCCATGTGGAAGCATCATATAGTCACCTTTCTTCAAAGCATTAGAGATGAGTCACCCCTACATCTATGGAGTCTGTTCAAAGTCCCATTGAGTCATGTTACAATATATTATCCATCTATGTCTCATATTCATCCCATTTTTCTTATATTTGACCTCCATATATCCTCATGTGCCTTTGAAAATCCTTTGTCTGAGTAATTGGCTATCCCTTATGGAATTGTGTCAATCACTACGAGGTCAACCTTGCATGTTATGCTTTGACAAGGTAAATCATAACTCCACGAGTCCCCATATCTTCCAATTATCATCCCCAGTGTTAGTCATTATTAGCCATAATACTATGATCCTTGTGCCTTTGTTGAGGATTCATAATTGCCTAAACTCTGGTGGGCCTGCTTTTGTTAACATCAACACATTTATTCCAGGAGAGTAGTCTAGAGGATGGTGTACCTCGATTTCATCTTTCATCCTTTCTTGGTGCCTCTAATCAAGCAAAGTGAATCATTATTTCCCTTTTACTTGGTTTTTTCTCGCATGCTCAAATTCAACTCATTATCACACGATCAAGAAACATACACTTGGTGGTTTAGTGATCTAGCAGATTTTCCTAGATTTTCTGAGGTGTGTGTGAGATGTTCTAGACCTCATGAGGGGATGTCCCTTCAGGTAGCCCCTCACATACATAGATGTCAGAAAATTATGATTTAGCCTCAGAAGAAGTTATTTTTATTTGAATGGCTTTATTTCTGCCGATTGCATAACTCACAACATGAACCTCTATTTAAAATGTTCCATTGAGATATTTAAATACCTCTCCTATTCATCAGGGATTTTTTGGTTGTGATCTTACCCCCGCACCCTTCACTACACCAATGTGGGAGAATTATGTCTCATGTCCTCAAATCAACATACTTAATTGTATCAATTCTGGCCATTGTATTCGAGGAAATTATGTATATGGGGATCATTATCTCATTGTATCATTTTTTGCCCCATTGATGCCAGCATATCATGTATCATGTACTATGTACCTTAGAACTCGATTGTTAGGCACACCATTATCATTTATACTCAGTTATCTCGTAGGTATGGGTATATCTCCCCCGCCTTATTGAGATCTTGTACTCATCAATAAAGGAAACTTTTATCTCACAGGTAGGTCTCACCCCCTCCAACTTCACTCCTTCCTATTACTTGAGTGATCTCTCTCTCTCTCTCCCTATGACTCCCCTTTAGTGTTTTGCGAAAGTGAAGCTACAACATATTTCCGTCATACAATGTGCTCCTCAAACTCTTATGTTGGGCAACAATCTGTTATCACCCAAAAAATTATCACCTAGTCATGTATTACTAAGTTGATCAAAATGCACCATGTAGGATAGGATTTTACATATTAAAACCTTATTTTACCTTAGGCAATAATTTAGTGAACCAATTTCCTAAAGTATGTCGTTGCATTCTAGACTACTACATGGAGGGGAATTTTAAGGCAATTTTTTAAGACAAAATAAATCTTTTGTCTTAACATTTTCAATATGATGCGCTAGTAAAAAAGGTAAAGGATTAGGGGTTCGTCTTTACGCTATTGATGGTTTCTTCGGGAAGTAGAGTGATGGAGGTGTTAACACCCAGGTTGTTCCCTATGACTCCCTAGGGAATACGGCCGGGGTAACCACTAACCAATCTTTGGATCACAGTTTCTAGCCAAACTGTAATCAGAGAGGGCTCTCTCTTTATGATTTGTCTCTGTTATGATGGTGTTTTAGGCTAGCTATTATGCTCAGGTTTTGGTTTATGTTTTTGGTTGAAGGATTTCTTTCAGGTCTTATGATATATTGTTTAGAGAGTAAAATACCATTGGGCAATGGAGTCTGGAGTTGTGAAATGCTTAGAAATGAAGGACTGGTGGTGCTCAAACTGCAGGGCCTATTGTGTATCTTAGACAAACAAAGTTAGCTTAAATGGTGATGTATGTCAACCAACAGAAAGCAATTAAGAATTTTCTATTAAGCTGGTGAGGTGAAAGTGAACACGCTGCACAGGAGCAAACTTGAATTCCTGTGACAAAGGCCACTGTGAAAGGTGTATTCTGAAAGTGCAGCAAATAAGAATTACACTTATCTAGATTACAGCTGAAGAAAACATTTATTAGCAACACAGATTGAACTCAGGGTACTCAGTGAATAAATCCTGAAAGTTATTCTTTTTCCTTGTTGCTTAGTATTGAAAATCAGGTAACATATATGGATTTTAACAAAACAAGTAAATAACAGAGAGAGTTACAGAGACTTATTGTATTGTGAAATACACAGGAATCCAGCAGTTATCAACAGACACCAGAACGCATTCAACACTTCAGAAATCCGAGAAATTCCATCACTTTCTTTATTTAACTTCTGAAAGGATTACAGCATAAGAATTTCTTCAGGAGAAATCAATAACAACCCTTGCAAGCTCATGCGAAGGGGACTTTATAGGAATTCTTGTACAAAATATCTCAGGTATTGAGTCATCTGAGAGAGAAAATATCTTCATAAATTCGAACAGAAAGTAGAAAAGAAGTTATTGCAACTTTGAATGCAGAATAAATGCTCTTTATGTCTGTCAGAGGGTAATTTGACCTTTGGAGGTCATTGAGTCGGTTGAGCCGTTTTGCTTTAACGCTAAATAATGCGTCTTTATTTCTTGCTGCGCTGTATTTTCTCGGCCCTGCCACCTGTAGTTTTCTATTTCTGCTTTGTTGGCCGATACATCTGCTGAGTTGGCTCAGCTTTAACCCACCATGCATGCTGATTTTGTTAAACTGTGCTCTGCATGACAACTGATATTTTTTTAAGAAACAAAATTGGTGATGGCTCACTGTCTACAAAATCTTCTGTATTGCATTTGTCCACCAGTCTTGCGTAGGGAGTTGATGCCTGAGAATGGCATCCATTGTCTCCTCTGCCTCTGTATATTTGAAGAAATTGGGAGCCACCCCGAACAGGTGATTGATCTCATTCATTATAAAAAACAGATTCTCTACTCTGTTATAGAGAGACTGTCCTGTGGCTGGCCCTGTCTCCTCTGAGGTACTGGGCTTCTCATTGATCTGACTGGTGGCAAATGTGTTGACCCTTTTAGCATATTGGTCATGTGTGAATAATCTCCCTGCGCTGTTCAGTAAGCCAGGGAGACCTCTGCTTTCTAACACCTGAAATTTTTCCAAAAACTTGTTCACCTCAGTCTGCATATCCTGGGTTCTTCTCTCCAATGTCTGCACTAAGTTTCTTAGTGTGAGAACCCTTTTGACCATTTGGATAGTCTCAGTTCTGTTTGTAATTCCCATGGTAGCTAACTGAGAGCTTGTTTTATGGTTAAGTACATTGATCATTCTGGTGGCCACTTCAGGCATATTGCTCAATTGAGCTCTTGATCTGTGAACCTCCCTCTGTGCCTTTGGGATGAGCTCTAGTTGCTCATGGATAGTTTCAATATATGGCCATTGCTCATTGATAGATTGACCAATGTTAGCCCACAGCACTATTTTAAGTTTAGCCACCACTTTATCTAACTTGAGCTCATTCTCTAGCTCTTTTATTTTGTTTTTGAGGGCTTTCACCTCCCTGTCCTTCTTTGCCACAGTTTGTTTGGATTTGTCATATCTATCATTGATTTTGGATAACTTTTCCCTGGTCTCTTTTAACTCTGTCATTTGAGCTTCCAGGATTTGGATTTCGTTCTTTAGCTTTTTCATATCTAGGCTTTGGGCCTGCTCTGTAGTTGTTGGTGCTGCTGAAGTAGATGTTGCTGTTTGTTCGGTCTGTTGAGGAGGAGGGGCAGTGATAGGAGCAGTTTCCTCAAGATTGATGATCTGAGGAGGAGGCTGAGAAGTCTGCCCTTCTTCTCTTTGTTTCAGAGATGCCTGTAATGCTGCCTTTGCAACCTCTGATTCTCCTAACTTCTCTTGTGCCTGAACAAGCTGTTTATAAATGGAGATCAACAAATCTGTGGTGTCCTTCTCATGCCTTTGTTGGGCTACCTCATCTGTCTGAGGGTGAATGGTAGCTGGGATTTTGATTTTCTTCCTCATGGCAGCCATGTCAGCATCCCTCAACTTCAAGATTTCCTGTATTACTGAAATATCTTTGGGATCATGCCCAATTTCAATGATTATGTCTTCCAGGGACCTTATTCTGTTGTCCTTCGCCTGGGATGATGCCTTCTCCAATTCCAGTTGAGAGGCTGTGGCATAAAGGCTGCTCTTTAGTTTGTAATTTTCTAATGTTTCATCTGCCAAGGAGGCATACACCATCTCACCAGTCTGTTTATGCAGTTCAATTTTGTCCATTGGGTGTATGTCTTTGGCCATGACCTCCAGGTTGGTCCTGAGGTAATCTGAGGCAGATTGGGGATGCAGTGCTGTGGGCATAAAGTGACTCATGATCATTTTACCTTCACCTACATCAAAGGCAGACATAAGTCTTTGCTGATTGGTAGGAGCCATGTTTAGCAGATGATTCTACAGCTGTATTTTGATAGGCTCATTCCTCCTTTTGATGTCTATGAATTGCTGTTTGATGCTTACTTGTCCTTCTTTTTGTTGGCTGGAGGAGCTGACCTCCCCTCCCATAGTCCTGTCCTGTTCCTGCTGGAAGGAACTTGCTGAAGCTTCTCTGCTGGCTGGGCCCATGCCCAATGCTTGTCTTATAGCTATGTCATCCTCTGAAAAATCATTCAATCTTTGTCTTTTTTCTCCCTGGTTAATAGATGAAGTCAGGGGAGTTTCTCTATCCCTTTTTCTGCTTAAGTCCTCCTTTTGTGGAGTTTGGAGGACCGAGGCATCAGTGGTGACTTTTGGCCTAGGAGGCACTATGTTCTGAGCCTGTTGCTCAGTGGAAGTTGGAGTATCAATTACTCTCTCCTGCTGTAAGGGCTGATGTCTGTCATGTTGCCCTTCTTCTTGCTGCAAATCTTGTTGCTGTTGTTGCTCTGCCTGCTGCTGCCTTTCTTTATCTATCTGCTCTTCAGTCACTGGAGGTGACTGCTCCTTCTCTTGATGTGGTTGCTCTGTCTCCATTTCATTTTCTTTGCCTCTGCTGGATATATTTTCAGTGGCCTTGGTAGTTTGCTGCTTGGCAGTTGAGGAGGATTCAGCTGCTCCCGTTTGTGTGCTTGGAAGTGTGAATACCTGTGAACAAAGTTCAAGGTCAGCCATCTTCTTTAGATTCCTTAGTCCCCTCTTGTTTAGCTCTTCTTGTGACAAGGGCTCTTCTAAGGTCCCTCTCCTCCATTTGTCTTGGTTTGCATATTTTTCAATGTGAGGGATGCTATGGTGATCATAGGCAGATAACTTATATTTGAGCCTCCTTATAGATATGAAATGATTAGGGTCATAGGGTGCCCATATGAAACTGGTTTGCAGGCCAAGGGCCTCAAGCATTCTCTCTGCTTCCCTCCATCCTTGCTCCCTCTCGTTATAGATAAAATGGCCAAGTTGGCTTTTCACCTTCAGCTGTGCTTTTTTGCCTTTTCCCGAAAAGTGGAGCACATCAACTCTGCCAAATTGCCTAAAGTACTCTAGGGCAAATAGCCTCATAGGCACATACTTAGGTAATTTAAATGGAGGTAGATCACACCCATATATCCTGATGACAGTGTGGTTTTGGTAGAAGTACCAATCCCCAATGCTGTAAGCTTTGGACAGCTGAAGAATTCTCTGCATGTCATCAGTGAGTCTCGGAGGAGGTGAACTCATCAGCATTGTCATAGCTGGATGGATGAACAGATCCATGAATTCACAGTAAGTGTATGGAGACTCAGGTCTAATGTGGAAGACAGATGACCAGTAGACCACTGATCTGGGATTGCCTTGGGCATCCATTCTTTTGATTGAAAAATGAAATTTCTCATGTTGATGGTACAAGATCAAATGGTAAATGTAGGAGGTGTATCTGAACATCCTATCTCTCCTCAAATTCATCAATTGCTCATGAATCTTGTCTGATATGTAGGTGGCATAGTCATAGCAGATTGGTGACTTGCCAGGAGCAAACATAAGCATCATTACCAGCATAGTTGCATCAATATGCTCAATTGAACTATATCCCAAGATGGGAGAAATCATATCTGCAAGGTCTCTGACCAGCTCATTGAGATATACATGAAGAATTGGAGGGTACATCACAATGTCAGATTTAATGTATAATTGATTAAATTTGATAATTTGAGCATCTGTGAGTTTATCCCCTTGTTTGATCAGGTTTACCAGTGACAAAGGAACCAACTTCTTCTGAGGGTTGAAGCAAAGCATGTCTCTGATAGCTTGAGGGGTAACATAGAAAAGTACTGAACCAGATGGGTCAACAACAGCCCTCTGAGAAACATCATATTGTTCAGCACAGAGGTGGATTAGTTCAGGGAACTGGTTGACCTGAGGGAGCTTGAAACTAGGGAGGAAAGAGTCCCATAAGCCCAATATATCTGTCCCATTTTCATGCTTGGCTTTCAACTCATTCAACAGATGAATGTGGAATTTGCTACTCATAAGCTTTTCTTCTGTAATTTGGTAATCCATATCTGCCAAGGTTTGCCATTTCAAGTTCTTTTGAGGGGCATTCAGAGGTTGAACATTTAGTACTACAGGTGTCTCCATTGCACAAGAGGATTTTGAATTGAGTGCAAAGTAGTTTTGATAGAGCAGGACAGTTCAGAGGAATGCCTCTTTTTCAGGGAGGTGAATTTATCAGGAACAGAGAGTGGAGTGGACACGCAGCAATTGAAATACTGCTCGAATTATGAATAAGACCACTGCCTGGTCTCCCTCTGTCTTGTATGGCAGGTTTTAAATAGCTTGACCAACTGTCTCACGTTTGCGCGAGCAGTTTACAGTTTTTTGACCAAAGCTCAGGAAATGAAGGCTCAGCCGGTGGTTTCAAGGTTGCAGTTGTAATTTAGAAGTGTTGCAGAGGAAAACTGTCGGTGAACTAGTGAGTTTCAGTGTTCCTTAAGCGTTCTGAGCAATTTACAGTGAATTTAGGCGTATGGAGGATGAACTATGAGAAATACCTGGCTAACCGCGGACAGAGGTCGTAACTGTGGGTGGAATTGATGCTCTGGAGGCCTTCAGGTCGATTCCCGCAGGTGGCGCAGTTCAGGACGTGAAATAGCATGCAGAGGAAATAATGGCAAATGAGCGAAAAGTATGAAAAAACACGAAATTTCACCATATAATTGGTTTTTTGGACTTTTGGCGCGTTTTTCTGCTGACGTCAGCATGATTTCATAGGTGGCGTCAGGGCCGGCTGACGTCATAGGTGAGGTGGCGGGCTCTGATTGGTCCACGGGGGTGGTGAAGTGGCATGCCAGGTCGGCAGATGGTCGGGCGGAAGGGTTGACGTGACGGCATGGTGGCAGTGACGTGGGATGATGCGGAGGTGACGTAGCATAGGCGGAAAAGCGAAACTGGAAACAGCCAGCGGTTTCATATCGCACCGCTTATGGTACGGGGGGGAATCTTTCAGACGTACCTCTGACGAGCTGTGGCGAGGACGCGTGGCTGCCGAGTGACGTAACCTTTTTATGGATATCGGACGATATCCGTCGGACGTGAGACCCGCTCCGATATCAATGCTGACCGTCGGATCTGGAGGGCTCGATCCAACGGCTATCGGGGGAGTGACGTGACCGGTATATACGGCAGGTAAACGGCGGACATCGGAGCCGCTCCGATGTGATAAGAGCCGTTGGATGCTCCAGATCAGATCGGACGGCTGTCGGGGCGATGACGTGATAGGTGGATAAGGCCGCGGGCGGAGGAATAAATACATATTTTTTAATGCTTTTTCAATATATTCCGAAAAATCAAATATATGCGTAAACTTTGGTTAGGCAACGGAAAGTGGGTTTTTGGGGTTTTTGGTAGTTTCAAAGGGTTTCATGGGTAAAGGGGTTTTGTAAGGTTTTTCCAATGCGCAATAAGACAGCCCCAATACTTTGGATAAGAGAACAAAAATGGGTATTTAGGAGTTATTTTGTAAATGAAGCAGGTATAGGCAAAATCAGGTCATTTGTGAGACTCCTTTTATCAAATGAAGCTTTCCAAGGGGCCAAATGAATTCGAAGGAGGGGGTTAGGGTTAGGTTCATCAAAGTGACCAGATGCCATTTGATCCCTGACAGAGAACTTATTGGCTATAATGCCAAGGGGAGGGGTATTTATACAAAATTTGGGGTTTATACACCATGGTGTTTAATATTAGTAGGGGAAAGGTGATATAGGGATTTACATAGTAAAATTAGAGTTAATATGGATGGGGGGTAAATAAAGGGAGAAAACACTGAGTTTGTTTGTGAAACACTTGGTTTAAAGAGTAGATCAAAATGAAAAGATTTTTACACAAGAAATGTGGCTTTTGAATGAACAAGAACCACCATGAAACCATGATCTTCTTCCATGAATCTCAGCTGATGAGGGGATGTTAGTAATGAAATGGAAGGGGGAAAGAGGGAGGTTAGTCATGCTCCTTGCTGTAACTTGATGAAGGTGAACACCTTGTCAATTGATAGACTTTGCCTTGGTAAACACAGTTAACACATCTGCAATGGTAAAGATAACCTTTCTGCAACCCCAACTACTTACCCAACTACTTGCCTAACATTTTTTATTTCTTCTTGGAGGGTGCACTTGGACTTGCAGACCCTTACTTGCCTTTTCTTTTCTTTGGCTTTTTCTTTGTTATTTCTATCTACCTCTACCCTTATTTCTTCCAAGGTCCCAGATTAAGCTGTTGGGAGCCTTTTCTTCTCTACCTTAACTACTTGTCTGCCAAGATTAAACAGTTTGGACAGACTTTCTTCTCTAATCTACAACTGCAAATTTAAACCATGGAATGATCCAGATTAGACTGTTGGACCATCCATCAAAATCTTAAGTCCATACCAAGCTATATACGTAGATTGGATTCTCTTGGAAATATGTGATCTTTGAGTCATCAAAGCAGAGCATATTTGGTCCTTTCATAGCCAATCATGAAATGTGAAACCTATTGGTATAGGTAGCTAACAGGAGGTTGACAGGAACTAATGGGATTTAGGGCGATGGAGGCACTTTCGAAGAACGTTAATGGGTGGTAACATAATTGGAGTACTTTTGGGGTCTCCATCGATTGTGTTTTAATATGTGTTTTTTTACTGTTTTATTTATTTTGAACACTACTTATATACGTTGGTTGTTGTTATTAGCAAATTGTTGTGGTAGATTGGGAACATGGATTAGATTCACTTGAAGGATTGTTGAAAAATGTGGCAAGAAATTCTCAATTTGATTTTGCCTTGATTAAATTGAGAAAAATTGAATTTCCACATCAGCAGACAACCTGGATGCAATTAACTTGTATGACATGGTTTGTGTCACCCATTTTACTCAATCAATTCGAGTTGGAGGAGTTAGAGTTCAGTTAAGCAAGTGTGATTTCTAATTTTTAGCAGTCAAAGTCAATTATCTCAAGTTGTTTTCAGTTAAACTAGGTCTAACTATTGGAGAAACTAGTGGAAGGCTAGTTGTGCAGTGAGACTTCAGTCAAATGCTATGATCATCTAGTTAAGTGATCAATCATCCCAAAATTTCCAGTGCATGCAAACAATTCGAGTTCCCCAGCTATGGTGGAGATTCCAAGGCAGTGTAATATTAGTTGTAGACTAGTCTTGAGCATACAGGTGTTGCATGCAATCACATGATCAACCTTAGGAATTGTGCAATCCATTTTCGAAAAAACCTAAATAATAGGGACCTAATTTCTCAAGGAATTGCACAAGAAAATAGGGGCTCAAGCAGAGGTAGAAATATACAAAGTTTGGGTTTGAGCTTCTTAGTGAGTAGAGGGGTAGGTTATTCACTTACGGGTTGTGCACAATTGAGTAAATCAATTGTAATACATCTATATTCATAATATTGATGCAAGAAGGCATTGGAGTTATTAGAAGATTGCTTTCCCCAAGAAAAATATTGTGTGCATGTATTTTATTTCTTATTTCATGTCTGAATTTTTTTTTCTAAATTGTGAATTAACTTTCGTATAGTAGTAGTGCAAGTCTGTGTCTTATGATTTTGAAAAAACTTCATGATGAGTTGCAAATCTACACCATAATTTCTACATCGTATCATAGCAGGATTCACATTAGAGCATGAGTTTCAAATTTGTTTCTCAAGAGGTTTGAATTTGTGGTTCAGTGTAGCAAGATCTCTTAAGAATTGAAAATATGACCTTCAACGGGCTGATGTTAGAGTATTCCTTGGAAGGCAACTTTAATTTCATTGATTGCGAGGATCACATGGAGGAGGTATTCGATGACAATGGATTGCTAGAATACATCAAGAGAGATGTTACAAAACTAGTAGAATCTGATGCCAAAAAACCTTGCTCAGTGGAAGAAAGTTGTAGCCAAGGTGTGGATAATAATATTGGAGGGAGTACGAGACCACATTGTCAGCAATCTCCATGGGAAAGAAAATCCTTATGGAATGTGGTAGGCACTCACAAATCTATTCTAGAATAGTTGTGACCACAAAAAGTTGGTGCTCAAGGATAAACTTTGAAATATCAAGATGTAGAAGAATGACTTTACTGGGAAATATCTGAGGAGGTTTACACAAGTTCATGATGAGCTTGCAGGAGTTCTTGTTACTCTTTAAAAGGATGACATGGTAAGAATATCCCTTCTGGGCCTTCCCAAGAGTTGGCATACCTATCAAGATTAGGTGAACGGGAGGGAGAAACTACCGAATTGGGAACACTTATGGTACGATTTGGTACAAGAAGAAATAAGGTAGAATACTAGAGATGGGACCTCATCCAAGGGCAAGGATGAAGAAAAATTTGCAATGGTTGGAAAGAGAAAGAAGGGAAAATGGGAAGAAATCTCAAACCAAACCAGAATCCAACCAAGGGAGAAAGAAGAAAGATTTGTCAAAAATTAAATCCTTCCATTGTCACAAATACGAGCACTATGCCACAAAGTGCCCACAGAAAGAGGAAAGTGAGAAGATCTTAGGAGGAGTAGTGGGTGAAGCCTTGGATTCATAGTTTGACCTTGACTTTACCCTTATCGCATGCATGTCCAACATAGTGATGGGGAGCGTGTGGTACTAGGACTCAGGTGCATTGTTCCAAATGACAGGGTGTAAAGACTATTTAGTGACTTGGAGGAGAAAGATCTCCATATGTACATCAAGCTAGGGGATGACGGAAGGTACAACATGACCAATATTGGTACAGTCAACTTTCAGAGGGAGTCAGGCTCCCCTCTTAGACTCAAGGATGTCATGTTTATTGTAGGCCTAAAGAAAAATCTCATCTCTGTTGCAGTTTTGGAAGACCATGGTTATGACGTGATCTTCAACAAAGGACAAACATTCCTGAGACACATTGCCACGAGACAGGTGAAGAAGATCGAGGCTTGTGTGAAGAATCTATATAAGTTAGATGTGGAAGATTGTGTTGCATTAAAAACTAAGGAAGAGAAAGTGCAGGACCATGATGTAGATGAACTTTAGCACATAAGCCTTGGCCATTTGCATCATGGCACCTCAAATAGTATACAACAAATATCCACTAGCCTCCCTAAAGGAGCACTTGAGCAACAAGATGTATGCAAAGGATGTACCTTGGGGAAGTACATAAAATATGAATTTCATGATCGGGACAACAAAGCACATGGAGTCCAAGAAAGGATCAGCTTTGATGTTTGTGGACCTTTCCTTATAGCCTCCACTTCCCGACACAAATATTTTGTCCTTTTTATTGATGACTTTTCACGTAAGTGTTGGATCTCTTCATGCGGAAGAAATATGGGACATTCTCCAAGTTCATAGAATTCAAGGCATTTTTTGAGAAAGAAACCAACAAGAAGGTGAAGGCTCTCTGGAGAAATAATGGAGGTGAGTATGTGTTGAATGAATTTAAAAATTTATGTGCAAAAGAAGGCATTTGACGAGAGTTGACAACACCCCACAACCCACATCAGACTGGGGTGGTTGAAAGAAATATCCATAGCCTTTTGGGAGCAACAAGGATGATGTTGCATGACCAAGGCCTAGCTCTGCATTTGTGGGTTGAGGCATGCAATACAACAGTTTATTTGCAGAACTGAAGTTCTCATCGGATTCTTGGCATGATATTACACCAGAGGAGGTTTTCTCAGGAAGAAATCCGGATGTGTAGCACTTCAAGATTTTTCGTGCCTCTGTTTACTGTCATGTCTCCAAAGAACCAAGGAAGAAGCTTTAGTCAACAGCAAAATTTGAGGTATTTGTGGGTTACACAAAAACTCCCCACAACTAACATGTGTACTTGCCATCACTCATAATGATAGTTATGTGAAGGGATGTAAATTTTGATGAGGAGAAATCTATGTGGTGGTCTCTTGAGAGGGAGCTTTAGATGCCACCAAAAGATGAGATTTTAGCTCAAAAAGCGAAACCTCAAGAAGTTGTAGAGAAACCACAAATTATGGAGTAGAGATTGGAGACATTCACTAAAGCAAAACCTCTAGAGAAGGCAGAAAAAGGACTAAGGAAGTTGATAGACTTGTGCAGGATGTGAGGGAGAATGTGGGATATCGTTAAAATTTGTGTAAGCAAAGGTGGTCACCTGAGAGGTACACTGGCGACATGGCTCTTATGACTGAGCTTATAGAGATTGAGCCATATTATTTTGAGGAAGAAATAGAGAAACCTGTATGGGTTGATGCAATGGTGGAGGAATATGAATCCATTGCAAAGAACCGTGTTTGGGAAAAGATCCCAAGAACAACATATAAATCAATAATGGGTTTGAGATGGATCTTCAAGGTGAATCTGGCAACAAATGGAAGAATAAGGAAGTATAAGGCCAAATTTGTGGCCAAGGGGTACTCTCAAGTTGAGGGAATTGACTATGAGGAGACATTTTCTCTTATAGTAAGGTACTCATCCATTAGATCAATTGTTCGTCTCGCTACACAGATGGGGTGGAATATCCATGTAAAAAAAGCATTTTTGAATTGGGTTATTAAGGAGGAGGTGTACATAGAGTAACAAAATTTTTTTGAGACATTTGATCAAGAGTCTCATGTGTGCAAACTCAAGTCATCACTGTATGATCTCAAGCAAGCACCTCGTGCTTGGTACAGCAAGATCAATAGTTATCTCACCGGTTTGGGCTTCACCATAAGTGAATCAAATGTAAACCTCATCATGTATGGATAGAAGGTAAATTTCTTATTATTGTCTTATATGTTGATAATTTTATTTTAACTAGTGATGAGGCATTGATCATATCTTGCAAGGAGGACCTTGCAAGGGAATTTTAAATGAAGGACATGAGTCTCATGCACTACTTTCTCGATTTGGAAGTATGACAAGTTTATGGGTAATTATTTGTCTCTCAAGGAAAGTATGAAAATGAAATACTGCAGAGATTCTGCATGGAGAGTTGTAAACCCATGGAAACACATGTAATGAACAACTAAAGGAAGGAGGATTCCGCTTCAGGTGAAGTGGATGCTACCATTTATCGAAAGCTAGTGGGTCCACTCATGTATCTTGTGAACACATGACCAGATATGTGATGTGCAGTCAACGAGCTAAGACACGCTATGGTTAGGTCAACCAAACTATTTTGGAAGGCAAATAAGCATGTTTTACGGTACCTCACAAGCACTACCCAGGTTCGGCTATGGTATAGACGAGCAGAGGGAGCGAAGTTTTGCAGCTTCACAGATGCAGGGTGGGGACGAATTCCATTAGAATGAAAAAGTACATCAAGTGTAATTTTTTGTGTTGGGTTTGTGGTTGTTTCTTTGTACGACAGGAAGTAAAGATTTGCGGTGCTCAGCTAGACAGAAGCATAATACATGGCTGCAAGTCAAGAAACATGTGAGGCGATATGGATGAGAAAAATACTTGTTGGACTATTTGGTCAGATGATGGATCCAATTATGATAATCATAGTTTCATCAATCTCTCTGAGAATCTTATATTTCATGATCAATACAAGCATATATATATCCAATATCACCATTTACGAGACTATGTCTAGAGGCAAATGATGTTGCTACACTCCATTCTAATAGAGGAGTAAGATGTTGACATTTTGACAAAATCTTTTTCAAGAGGGAAGTTCGAATTCCTTAGGTGCAGGATAGGGGTGGTTGGTAATCCCTTTCTTGCAGAGAGGGAGTCTTAAAAAATGTAGCAAGAAATTCTCAATTTGGTTTTTCCTTGATTAAATTGACAAAAATTGAATTTCCACATCAACAGACAGCTTGGATGCAGTTAACTTGTGTGACATGGCTTGTGTCACCTGGTTTATACAGTCAATTCAAGTTGGAGGATTTATAGTTCAGTTAATCATGTATTATTATTAATTTGTATCAATCAAAGTCAGTTATCTCAAGTTATTTTCAGTTAAACTAGTTCCAACTGCTTGAGGAACTAGTGGAAGGCCAATTGTGTAGTGGGACTTCAGTCAAACTCAGTGATCATCCAGTTAACTAATAAATCAACCCAAAATAGCTAATGCATGGAGAATTCAAGTTCCCCAGCTGTGGTGGAGATTCCAAGGCAATGTAACATCAACTGTAGACTAGCCTTGAGTGTACAGGTGTTGCATACAGTGAGATGATCAACCTTGGGAATTTCGCAATCCATTTTGTAAAAATTCCTAAATAATAGGGGCCTAATTTCTCAAGGAATTGCGCAAGGAAATATGGGCTCAAGCAGAGGTAGAAATTTACTAAGTCTGGCTTAGAGCTTCTTAGTGAGTAGAGAGATAGGTTATTCACTTGTAGGTTGTGCTCAATTGAGAAAATAAATTGCAATACATTTCTATTGATCATATTAATGCAAACAAACATTGGGGTCTTTAGCATATATGAAAACAAAATTTTTCCTTAGGAAAAATTTTGTTTCCATGTGTGTTATTTCTTATTGCATGTATTAAATTTTGGTTCTAAATTGTGAACTAACTTCCAGAGAGCAGTAGAGTAGGCTTGTGTCTTATTATTTTGATTAAAAACTCATGAGTAGTTGCAACTCTACACCATAATTTCTACAATGATGGTGGAGGCAAATTATAGAATATTCGTTTTTAGACAATATGCCTACTTCAAAATATCTATGACAACTTTTGTGAGAAGAAGACATTGAGGATAAAAGATTGGATTTTCGAAGAATTAGTCACAAAATTCACAAGGGTGGTAATTTTGGTTGCAGGTGTGGAGATAGATGGATTAAATGTAATTTTGGTTGCATGTGTGTAGGTAGGCAAGTCACAGTTACTCCTTTGATTTTTGTCGATGATGTGTTACTATTTGGTAGATTGACCTCTTTTAATCGGTCTTTGGACTCCTTACGAATAATATTAAATCTCATATGATTTATTCTTACCCAGATGATGCATTGGTACTGGAGATTTATCATATTTTTGGTGTTATCTCCATTGCATTGGATGTAGATTTTAAACATCTTAGATTTATGCTACAACCTAATTGTTATGGAATTAAGGATTGGAGCTTAATTATAGAGAAAATCCACTATATACTTTTATCATGGGCAGACGAGAGGCTCTCCTTAGGAGGCAAGTTGACTCTAGTTCGAGTAGTTCTTCTGAGCATCTTTGTATATTGTCTTCATAATTTTACTTTGCCTAAGAATATCGGTAAATGTATCCTTTCGGCTTCATATTGGCATGGGACAATTTGTGTCGTAAAGGATAGAGTGGACCTGGTTTTTGCTTACTTTGTATGGAGGCGATGGATGACCAGAATCATCTATTTCTTTGATTCTCCTTAGTAAAATCAATTTGGAATGGTGTATTTAATATGTTCCATTTATAGGCAGATTAGAACTACTCTTTTGTGGTTTATTGTATTTGGCAGTAGATTATTGAATATAAAACATTTGGACCACTTCCAATATACATTGCGAGTTCAACCCAAAGAATGCATTACTGTCGCAAGCTCCTATGTTGTGATACATCCACCTCCGTCCTTGTCAAAAAAGCTAAAGGCTTCCCTGAACTTATACATAACCTCCATCCCATATTCCTTTAGTAGATAAAACCCTTCTCTTATTTTCTAACCATGCCAATCTACCCTCCATCCCATATTCTCTCATGAGCCCTGTGTAAACCACCATTTCATTCAAGGATGGGGATTTTGATGCCTACTCTAACCATATTTGTTAGATACTTTCCCCTTTTCTTGCTTATGGTTTCTTGAGTTGGCCTACTCTAAATATTCCCTACTCTCCTTAAATCATTTGAAAGGTATCCTTTGGCTACTAACCCCATTTTACCAGAGATCCTTGACATGTCCCTTGAAATTTTGATTCGACCCCATGAACTATTTTATGCTAGTGAGTCGAAAGCTTTAGATTCCTTTTCCACATATTCATTCATGACCAAACACTATACCAATAGTTGTAAGAATCTTGTGGTTACTATCACCACAATAAATGTATATTGTATTTTAGAGGAGATAAGAATTGTATATTGTCCTTTGGGACACTCCAAAAATATTTTGATGCACTCTCATCTTCCTTGTCATGTTTTCTAGGACTTGTGTATCCAACAAGAAATTTGGGAGATGAATGACATCAAGGTAGAAAATCAAGGGGTTTTCAAGTCATTTATTTAGGGTTCCCACTAGCATAGTCCCACCATATGATTCACCCAATCCCTAAATTGGGGTTTATTGCTATTTCAATTAATTATTATATGATCATGGTGGGCCATAATTCTTGGTTAAATGTTATGACTCTTCATAGGATATTATTGGAGATACTTTAGGAGACACCTCTTTGGCTAAAGGGTCAAGGAAGGATTTTGACTTCAATATCAAACCATCAACCGTATCCTCAACATTTGTCCCATCAACCATATCCCCAACATATCAAACCAACAATCAAGAAGACAACTGAGGTGAAGCATGGGAATCCTCTCTCGCCCACATTTTTCAGGATATATATCAATCTATGAATGCCTCTACACTCCACCAATTGTGCATCAATAAAAATTTTGTTTGCCCCATTGTCCACAAAGATGGATACACATTGTCCCAACATTGTGCCTCTGATTGCCAAAATTGTAAAATTGGGATTTTCCATGTCAAAATTTTAATTCAAGACTGACCATGCATTGGAAGGCCATTAACACAATATTAGGACATAAAAATTGATTAATTGACACAATACCAAATACAATATATACATTGAGTTTTGTCTCAGAAGGTATCTAGATGCTAATTGAGCAAGTTCACACAAAGAGAGAAAGGCAATATCATGATACATTGTTCAGTTCGTAATCAAGAGCATTATCTTGGATAAGGGAGAAGTAACATTTAGTTTCTTTCTCATATACAATGGCAAAATTATGAATCAATGTCAAATGCATTTTGTGAAGCAATGTTGTTGTAAAAAGTGTTAGAAAGGTTTCATTGTAGGAAAGGCCCTCACACCATACTAGATTGTGTTAACCAAAGCATGTTAACCATGTCCAATGATCTCAAATTTCATGAGCATGTTCAATGACTAACCATAAATGAGGGGTGTCAGAGTGGCTAAAAATCCTAGCTTATAGTGGATGATTGTCATCGTACATAACATCTATGGTCCAAGTCATTTGTTTGGTGCCCAATATTGGTGAATCATTGTATTACATCATGGTAGCATATCTTGCCTTTTTTAAAGCAAAAATATATTGAAAATAAATTAAGTTATGTCTCATGCAAATGTTCAATATTGTTGTGTTGTGAATGGTTTGCATATTATATGTATCATATATCTATAATCACTTATTTCAAGCCTACCTTAAGAAATAAACGAAGAGGTGCAGGGCCTTTTCATAATAAGGACTCCCCCCAACTCCTCTCCTTGTAGCAATCTTTCAAACGTTAGCCCATAAATCAAACACATGCCCTTGTTTCTCTAGTTTTGAAACCCTTGGATGGATATGATAGTGAACTCCTCCCAACCACTTCTTTAACCATCTAGTGAATGCCTTCGATTGGTATGTGTAAATGATTTTGATTGATTCCTAGAGAGGTGTGAAATCTAATTTTGCATTGACATAATACAAACACCAAACTTAACCCATGGTAGCCAAACTTTCAGCCTTACAACTCTCTCATCCAATATTAAATACTTCACTAATTAGTCAAGGGGTAATCTCCTTAACAATATATTAAATATTAGAAGCATTCATATTAATTGAAAAAATAAGAATATTATTTAACATTAAGTTATAATGCAGGTATCTGCCAAGTCGACATATGAGACCCCCTTGTTTGTGAGACAAGGGATGCCCTCCATTCAATGCTTTAACTATTTAATATATGGATGTGTACATACCTTAATTTCCATTGGATCAAATCCCGTGCCTTTAAAGAGGAAACACTTTAACACAAATTGAACATGTAAATACAAACTTAATTTGTATATGTATCAAAGTTACTTTCAGAGTTGCGCGGAATGCCTAATTTTGTATAGAAGCAAGGGAAAACTTGAAGGGTTGATCAAAAGAAACATGTATGGTCAATTATGATTATCATAGGTATATTAGTTTGGTTTTCCCAATCTAGAACTTGCACACTTTGTTACTACTGTTAAAGGCATGTCATGATGGTTTACTAGCGTAACATCATGTACATTTAGTTGTGTCTATTAAAGGCATGTTAGTTCAATGACAAAACCAATGGTTTGTTAACTTGGTCAGCTTAGTGAGCTATGTGTTAATCATCTCAATGAACAACATATAAGGTCAATTAGATTAGCCATTGACATGCACATTACATTGTCACTATTAATGACATGTTAGGTTGGATATTAATATGTATTTTTTATTAACATTATCTAGGAGATTAACCGAATCAACATGCATGTTTGACTACAATTGTGGGAGATATGTTAGATAGGTCAACAACATCAACAACATTTATGTTCAATTGCACATGTTAGAGGCATGACACAATGGTCAATTGATTAGTAACATGTACATTTTGGTTATCACTATTAAAGTTGTGTTAGGTTGGTTAACTTGTTCAACGACTTGTATGTTTGGTTACAATTATTAAAGGCTTTAAGTCTCTATCTGACTCCAGTTCTATTATCAAATTTCTATCTTTGGAAGATTAGATGGTTATTGAAACCAGAGTAATTTAAAGGAAAGGAAAAACCATAGTAAATTAAATTCAGTTTGAATCCATCAAATAAAATAGACTTCTTTGACTAAGACTAATTCTATCCTAGCTTTAACTGATGGAATGCAAATTTGGCAGCTATGAAAAATAATGTGCAGCATGCACTGAGCATGGGTACTAGAAGTTACTAATTAGAGTATATAAAGGTTTTTTAAACCCAAGATGTAAAAATCATATGAAAAGTGATGGCTCTAGGCTAAATCCACGTGTGTGTCCTGATTGCCTCAATGAGTTGATATAAGAAGAAATGTTGAGATGCATTTGGCTTAGACACCAATAATAGTCATACCTATTTAAATGAGATTCTAGAACATTTTGTTTCAGATTTCAAGATCCTTGAAATGATCTTTATTTGTCATGAACCCCCTTTCCTTTGATACCAAAATCTCAGAGACGCACAAAGGTTGATCCTTTACCTTCAATCAATATCTACCCAATGGAAAACAACGAACACTATTTTTCAAACCCTCTTGATTGGTGCCCAAGGACCGAGGATAATTCACCTTTTGTATCATTTTATACTTCTCTGTGATTTAGAAAAATCCCTAATACAAGGCCGAAGGCATGTCAATGAGCTCAACAATAATATTATATATATGAACTTAGAGGCTAGGAACTTTATAGCTTCAGATATTATTTTATATAAACCTGCAACAGAGAAGGAATTATGAGTGAGACACTATCTCCAAACCAGATTCAATTCAAGGGTGCTTACATAATAGAAGATTTGACCCTAAAGCAACCAAAGCTTCCTCGCTGTAGTCATGACAAAAGGCCTTAGATATAGATCATTTGAACAACAATTTGACAGAAAGCTCTATCCTAGAGATGCTTGATTGATGAGGCCTTGATCTCATTTCCTTTCTGAGATCGGAAAACCTAGAAGTTTGCAGTAGGAGTTTTAGTGCTTCACGATGACTGATCTTTGAAGAGGAAGGAGGTCAGTGTTGTCAGAAAACTTCTTGTGATTTATTTTTTCCTTGCTTGGGCTTGCCCTCACCTTAGCTCTGATACCTTGCCCTCACCTTAACTTTGATACCATTCTGGTGAGGCAAGCTAAACATGACAACAATAGAGGTAAGAAGTTGTAGATTCCTCTGTTTTCTGTCTTTTAGCTTCTAGAACATCATATGTTTTATTGCCAATTTTTGCTAAATTTAAAATTGACACACTGATCTGAGAAGAGGGTTTGCAATGCTAATAACCTCTTCTTCAGTCCATGTTGGCACACTTGAGTCTTGTTAAAGGACCAACTGTTTCTTGTGCAAAATTCAAAGCAGATGACAACATACAACATGTTTTCTGAGAATCAAAACAACTTTTAGAAGTGTTATGACATTAATCCAACACTATGTTTATAAATGAGTTCGTACTAATGGACATAGGATGTGTAAACTATATTCTTTAACAAAAAATTTCTCTATTGGCTGGTTTAAAGCTTACAGCCCTACTCCTATCTTGAAGAAAGGGTACTTGCTTCCCTTTCACTTCATAGGTATATGAAAACCCAGTTTTGTAAGCACCCATAACCATGAATATTATACCAACTCCCTATGGTTAGTGCATCAATAATGTAAGTGTGACACTCATCCATGTGGCAGTCATAAGGAATTTAGGCAAGGTTTTACTAACATTGGCATCCCAGACCATTAAGATCTATCCATGGCCTCAAAATGATGTATTTCCTTTACTCAATAGAACACTCGTCATTTCTCTCCCCGAGTCATCAAATTTTTTCTCTTCATTCTGAATGAGAAATCAATCAACAAGTCACCATTTTAAAAGTTAGATCACAATATGTTTAGCTTCTCTCTTATGCTTACACTCTAGTATTCTCGCAGCTTCAGAATTGCGAATCTTAAACACAGTCTCATTATGTGCATTCAGGGAGGCATAATTCACCCTTGCTTTGCATCAAATTTACCCCCTAGCATTCCATTTACCTTTACATTCCACAATGAAAGGCATTCCAAGTCGGTACCTGCTCAATTAAATTAGTAAGTTGATGGGTGTCATATATACCCAACGCTGCCTGCATGTTCTTCCTCTTCCTATGTCATAGTGTATGAACAGTCAGCCAAACTGGTGAGGATCCCCATTAATAATAACATCTATGTTGGCATCTGAATCTGAATGACGTGTTTCCCTTAATTATATGTTTTGGTTTTTTAACAAAAAAGGCTAACATAGATAGAGACCCTCAAATATTTCTACTTTCGGCCCCTATGCCCATTTTCATCTAGGTTTTTACCATGTCAGTGTCCCTTTCTTTCTCAAAACTGCATGAAATCAGTTGATCTATCCATTTCATAATTCCTTTGGTAAATTTTTCTATTAAATTCTTTGAAGTATATATGAGATCTAAGGGTTTTTTTGGTTGTTCCTGACTTCATATATTTATGCTAACCATGATATGGGTTTGATGTAGAGGATTATGATTGAGTAAGGGTTGCATTGCTCGATATCTATTAAGGAGGAGGAGAAGGAGAAAAGTGGTGTTAGGGTTGAGAGCTAAAGATGCCTGTGAAAAGAGGAGGTGTGTGGAATGGAGGGTGGCACGGCTACCAGCGTGGTGGAAATGGAGGATGGGGAGGTTAGGGTTTTCATCATCGAATAGCTATGGTGGGCTTCCTTGTTATCTTTGTGGTCATACCATTGATTTTTCTAGCAGCAAGGTTTCATCACTCCGCATATACATCTGCAACTAGTAAGCTTCTTCCTTCCCTCCTCCCTCGCTGGTAAGCTTCTTCCTACCCTTCTCCCTCACTGGTAAGCTTCTTCCTACTCTCCTCCCTCGTCAGGTTGCTTCTTTCTCTCTTTTTGGGGTGGGTCAGCGTTTAATTTATCTTTAACGGCAAGCATGCCCTTTCTTAATCTGGTAGTATTATAATGAAGTGTAGACTTCTTACAACATTCAAGTAAGATCTCCATTACAATGAAGTGTAGTTGTCTTATACTGTTTTAGAAAGATCCCTTTCATTGAGAACCCACTGAACAATGTATTTATGTGATTTGAGCCTTGGCGGCGAATTATCATCACCCCCGGTTAACCATTGAACCAAGACCCCATGTACCTGCTTCGAAATTTGATTTGTCGTCACCACCCCCGGTTAACCATTGAACGAAAACCCCATGGACCTGCTTTGGAATTTGATTTTCCTTTTAGCTTTTTCACAGGATCTGAAGGCGCAGATCTTATCAAACTTACTTTCCTCGCTTATTGTCAAAATTTTAGCACCTCTAGCATTTTTCCATAAATTTTGTGAGTTTTCTTTATAGGTTTCCTTTCATTTGATCTGCGTGAAGCTGTGAACTCCATCTCTGCATTAACACAGTACAATACCTACCAAGAGAAAGATTCAAAGTTTTACCTCTCTCATGCAAGAGCAAAGGCTTTACCAACTACCCCTAGGGTAATTTCCCTTGCCAAAGATAATGAAACCATTCATCCCGATAGCAAGAAATAACAATGCTCATTCCATTTTTTAACAAAGGGAAATGAATATTACGGGTAAATTTGATGGGCAACTGCTTAATGAATTCGTTGGGCACTCCTCATTCTGAGGAGGATGGTACTAAGTGTGTGTTGGATTCTACATAAGTTGGATGGGTATTATAAAAATATATTTGTTAAGAGTTCAATTCAACATCTTACTCATGGGAATTTAATCTTGTGGGAATTGAATCTGGGTGGGAAGGGTAACAATCATTCTTCCCGTCCACTCATTATCCAAGCCAGACCCACTTTCCATCCATAAAGCTAAATCCACTTCTCATTAGTCAAGCTAAAACCAGTTCTGATCCACCCAACCTAGACCCAATTCACAACGACAATCTTGTTCACCAGCTACTTTCTGCTATACATATCATTTTCACACTGTTCCCACAGTGTTCAGAGCACATTGGCAAAAACAAACGATAGATATTATACACACCATTTTATTATTGATGTGTAATGAAATCTCGATCTTAGCATATGCATGATAGCAAAGCAACCCCCTTTTTAGCATTTCAGTATTTTTATAGATATTCTTCTCCATCAAATCTTTCTACCTGAACTTTTATGCATTTTTTGTCATTTAAAATAGCAGGGCACAAATTCTCAGGAGATGGATCTGTTAGAATGGTATTATCTTTCCACATCTTGAAAACCAATTATATTTTTCTATGGCCATTTTGTTCTTTTTCAGGATCTAGGCAATGCACTTGCACTTATGTTAGTCTAATCCCAGAAAATAAACAATGTCCCTAAACTGAAATTTAATCGACTTGAGTGGATTGAAATAGAGAGGAATTATTGAGGATACTGGAGCTCTGTCATATGTTTAAAATCACTCTTATCTATTTTTATGCGGGGTTCATAGGAACAAGCAGATGACTGGAGAAAGCAGAGTTTAATAGAGAGCATTGACTCTCTCTTCCCAAAGTAGGCAAGTATAAGAAACCTGTTGCATTTGGATATCTTAAATTTGATTTCTCCCCTATTGAGCAGAGAATTGAAAATAAATTTTATTTACTGGGCAGGTGATTGATGTCATAACAGCTAACACAGAGGACTCGGGAGCTCTAAACTTAAATATTGTTGGATGAAATGATTTATCTTCCTCATGGGTATTAGAAAAGCCCTCTGAAGTAACCAAAGGGATATTACTAAATCTGAGGTACGATTGGTGAAGATTTTGGTTATTTTCTCTATTGAACATGTAAGGAAACCTGTGTGATGATGATCTATGTAGTTGAGTAGGGTTGTATTAAGCAGGAAGTGAAAATTGACATTGGTAGGGGTGCTTCTCTATTTCTAACAGTGTACATCAAGCAGAGGCAAACGACTTCTGGAGACATCTCAGAAAATTTACATTCACAACAAGATGGTGTGATCTTCAATGAAGAAGGAAAGGAAAATCACGAGGGGGGTAAAATGAATGACGAGGTGCAGAAAAAAAAACTTCCAATGACGAAGAACTTCTTACGAGGTTTAAAGAGGATGACACAGGAAGTGAACATCGAGACATCAAAGAGAATGCTCTTAATGGTAAGTTTTGATTTTCCCTAGTTAACTGATCTATGATGTTGGTAGGCTATTGTAAGGTAATGTCTAGTCAAACTCTCAGGACAATGGTTGTTGTAATGCAGACCATTTGCAGCTTGAAGAAAGTCCAGCAAAAGTTTTGTGGAGGGTAAAATTCTCTGTTGCACTAGATCGCTACTTTTTGTTCTATTGGAAAAGGGAATTGTTATATTATTTTCAAAAATCCTTTTTGAATGTTACTTCTCCAATAGAAAATTTTTATATTTCTTATATTTTAGCATAGTATGCTTTAATTTATATTTCTTAGATTTTAGCATAGTATGATTTAATTTAAGGAGGTAGATTCTGCTGTCCTGGGAAAATACATCATTTGGAGGTAGGAGAATGAGAATGAGAATTCTGACTCCAATGTTAGATTGATGCGAGACCAACTGATCATGGCTAGTGTGTATTCAAGCATTTCCCAGGCTAGGAATAATCTTGATTTATACCATGAACTGATGCTTCGTATTAAAGAATGCCAGCGTACATTGGGTGAGGCTAATGCAGATTTTGATCTACCTCAAAGGTAATAGTTTTCGCATTGGCTACTTCTAAATCAAGAGTACTAAGTGCTTCCATTTGCATTTGGTGTTCATATCCTTTGTTTCTTTTAAAGTTGCAATCTGTGTGTCAATCTTTCTGCTTTTCATTCTCTTTTTCATGGCCGATAATTGATATGAATGTTTCAGTGCACCTGAGAAGATCAAGGCTATGGGTCATGTCCTATCCAAGGCTAGAGAACAATTTTATGACTATGTGACAGTAACAAAGAAGTTGCGAGCCATGCTTCAGTCTGTAGACGAGCAAGTAAGGACCTTGAAAAATCAAAGTACACTTTTAAGTCAGCTGGCTACAAAGACGGTTCCCAAGGGCCTGCACTGTCTGTCCATGCGATTGACCATGGATTATTACTTGCTTGCCCTTGAAAAGTGAGGTTTCCTTAAAAGGACAAGTTGGAGGATCCAACTCTTTATCACTATGCATTATTTTCTGACAATGTATTGGCTGCATCTATGGTTGTGAATTCAACTGTCATGAATGCTAAGGTGAAGTGTTATTAATTTAAAATACTCTAAAGTTTGGAAGTCCAACAGTTTTGCTGCATTTTACATTTAATATTTGGATCTCATTGTAGGTGATTTACTTGTGTTTGAAGGAATCTCAGAAACATGTATTTCATCTCGTCACATACAAGTTAAATTTTGGGGCCACAAAAATGTGGTTTTTACTTAATCCCCCAAGGAAAGTTGTGACACATGTAGAAAATGTTGATGATTTTAAATGGCTCAATTCCTCCTATTGCCCTATGCTTAGCTAACTTGAATCTATAGCTATGAAAGAGTATTATTTCGAGGCAGATCACTCGACTACACTCTCAACACGTTCCTCCAATTTGAAATATATAAATCCAAAATATTTATCCATGCTAAATCATCTTCGTTTCTATCTTCCACAAGTTTATCCCAAACTAGACAAGATCCTTTTCTGGGATGATGATATTGTGGTGCAGAAAGATTTGATGCCCTTGTGGTCAGTAGATATTTATGGAAAGGTTAATGGTTCAGTGGAAACTTGTGGAGAAGGCTTTCGCCAGTTTGAAAAATACCTTAATTTTTCCAATCCGCACATAGCCAGGAACTTTGATCATAATGCTTGTGGTTGGGCATATGGGATGAATGTATTTGATCTCAAAGAATGGAAGAAACAAGATATAACTAGAATATATCACAAGTGGAAGAACATGGTAAGTGTGTAATGTGGTTTATTTATGTTAATTCCTATGATGCTTACTTTAAAGTATTTGAAGTAAATCTGAAGTAATTAGCTAAAAAACTTAATGGGTTTTTCTTTGTTCAATTTCTATGTTTTTCTTTTATTATATGTCAGAATGAGGATAGAGTGTTGTGGAAGCTTGGAACACTACCCCATGGATTTTCGTGTTGGCTGCTTCTAAATCAAGAGTAGTAAGTGCTTCCATTTGCATTTGGTGTTCATATCCTTTGTTTCTTTTAAGGTTGCAGTCTGTGTGTCAATCTTTCTACTTTCCATTCTCTTTTTCATGACCGATAATTGATATGAATGTTTCAGTGCACCTGAGAAGATCAAGGCTATGGGTCATGTCCTATCCAAGGCTAGAGAACAATTTTATGGTTGTGCTATAGTAACAAAGAAGTTACAAGCCATGCTCCAGTCTGCAGACGAGCAAGTAAGGGCTTTGGAAAAGAACAGTAAATTTTTAAGTCAGTAGCAACAAAGTCTGTTCCCAAGGGCCTGCACTGTCTTTCCATGCGATTGACCATAGATTATTACTTTGTTCCTCTTGAAAAGCGATAATTTCCTAAAAAGGACAAGTTGGAGGATCCGACTCTTTGTCACTATGCATTATTTTCTGACAATGTATTGGCTGCATCTGTGGTTGTGAATTCAATTGTCATGAATGCTAAGGTGAAGTGTTATTAATTTAAATTACTCTAAAGTTTGGAAGTCCAACAGTTTTGCTGCATTTTACATTTAATAGTTGGATCTCATTGTAGGTGATTTATATGTGTTTGTAGGAATCTGAGAAACATGTATTTCATCTCATCACAGACAAGTTAAATTTTGGGGCCATGAAAATGTCTTTTTTACTTAATCCCCCAGGGAAAGCTACGATACATGTAGAAAATGTTGATGATTTTAAATGGCTCAATTCCTCCTATTTCCCTGTGCTTTGCCAACTTGAATCCGCAGCTATGAAAGAGGATTATTTCAAGGCAGATCACTCGACTACACTCTTAGCACGTTCCTCTGATTTGAAATATATAAATCCAAAATATTTATCCATGCTAAATCATCTTCGTTTCTATCTTCCACAAGTTTATCCCAAAATGGACAAGATCCTTTTCTTGGATGATGATATTGTGGTGCAGAAAGATTTGATGCCCTTGTGGTCACTAGATCTTCATGGAAAGGTTAATGGTTCAGTGGAAACTTGTGGAGAAAGCTTTCGCCGGTTTGACAAATACCTTAATTTTTCCAATCCGCACATAGCCAGGCACTTTGATCCTAATGCTTATGGTTGGGAATATGGGATGAATGTATTTTATCTCAAAGAATGGGAGAAACAAGATATAATTGAATATATCACAAGTGGTAGAACACAGTAAGTGTGTAGTGTGGTTTATTTATGTTAATTCCTGTGATGCTTACTTTAAAGTATTTGAAGTAAATCTGAAGTAATTATCTAGAAAACTAAATGGGTTTTTATTTGTTCGATTTCTACGTTTTCCTTTTATTGTATGTCAGAATGAGGATAGAGTGTTGTGGAAGCTTGGAACACTACCCCCTGGATTGAACGTTTTATGGCTTGACCCATCCTTTGGACAAGTCTTGCCATGTGTTGGGTTTAGGATATAATCCTAGCTTGGACTTTTCAAATATTGAAAATGCAGTTGTTGTTCATTACAATTGGAACATGAAACCTTGGTTAGAGCTGGGAATGATGAAGTGCAGGCCTTACTAGACAAAATATATAAAATATGATCATCTTTTCTTACAACAGTGCAATGTAAATGAATAGTTGTGACCTCAATATTCATACTGCAATAGATTGTCAAATGTAAAGTGTAAAGGCCCTTGATTCTGGTTGATAATTCATTCTAATTCATTTGTTTTTGGAGTTCCACACAGAGATTTAGGCTTTCAATCCAGGGCAAAACGTCTCAATATGGGAAACCCAACAATTGTCCTCTTATTGAATTTATTCAAAATGAGATATCCAACACAAGACCAAAGAGTCCCTCCAAGTCAGCCCTCCTCTTTAATTCAAGGTCAATAGTTGAGTCTCTACCTAGTCAAAGTTAGAAGCAGCTTCTGAATTTCTGTCCTTATTGCAGGTTTAGTCTCTTATTATAATACACTAACTTCGAATTACAGACTCTTTGCCTTTTATTATTGATCTTTAGCTACTATAGCAAACCCTTGACTCTTTACCATAGATATTCAGATCTTGCTGCAAATAGATAGCTTTAGATTGAGATTTGGCTTAGTCACAGACTTAGGTTTCTTCAAGTGTTGTAGACTTCTTTTTATCCTCAGTTTTTCTTCTCCTGTTGGATTACAGACTTCGAGCTTTTTCACTTTCTTGGGTAGCAAGGTTGAATATAGGCTAAAATGTGTGGATATCATTCTCCATGAGCTTTGACTTAACTAAACAAAGAGTGACTATGCCTAGATTGTTGCCTTTGTTATGTTGAAATGTCCTACAATCTTCGCCTGTTACAAGATGTAATAGCCCTAATTGGACAACACTAAAACTAGCTCAGTTCAGTGTTTAACTACCATGACCAATTCCTTCATTTTCCCATAGCAGCTATGCTGCAATAGTCTCACATGGAGCTAGGGTTAATTTGCACATGGACATCTCTCTTTTGACAATGAAGGCAATGTGCTAGGCTCTCATCTAATATATGTTTCTAAGATATAATAAACTTATGGTGTATGAGTTATCATCATTCTTACTCCTTAGTTATATTATATGTGCTCCCTGTCTTTGTGCTCATGGCTGAAATAAATAACTCTCCATTGAATTTCTATTAGCATCATTTAGAAACTCTTGATTGATTGATGCTCTATGAAATGCATCAACTCTGAGTTACTCATAATCCACTTTCTTGTTGAGTTAGAGATCAACTGCCATGGTTCTGGAGCTGTTGCATTTCCTTAAGGAGTTGCTAATTTGGTTTATGTACGACTGTTAAGAATTTCTCTCTCCTTACTTGGAGTGTTCTTAAGCGTTCTTGGGTGGATTTCTACTTACTAGAGTCATTTCCCTCTCCCCTGAGCATTATTTTCATTTTCTGGGGTGAGTTTGAGCTCAATCTTGGTTGTCTAAGAGGCCATAGGTACTAGACAAGGCCATACATAACTGTAGGAGATCATTGGCTTTCCAATTTCCCTTCATTCCCATAAATCCATCGAATACATGGGTGCTGAAATCTACGAGGCAAAACATTCTTGATGTGTATTTATGGTAGAATGTAATTATATTATAATGTTGTTAAATTGAGATTCATTACTTGAGTGATTCAAATTATATGTTGTTCCATTGGTATTGGGAATCATTGCATGAGAACCCATTAACTATAATTATTCACCAATAATATCCAAAGATTGTTCTGTACTAGAATGATGATTGTCCAGTATGATGTATAATGAGGATAAGGTTGAAGAAATGAATGAGGAGAAATCGCATTTAGGGGGCAGTGTGGATGAAAGTTGTACTGTAGAAAAAGAAAATACAACAGTATGGACAAATTCTGATGAAGAACATGAAACATCAACCAACTTCGATGAAAACACAAAGTGTGAACAGTTTGAACTGTCTGATTTCGCACTTATTGCATATTCAACTAGTGGATCTGTATCTTCTTGTATTGATAACATGGAAGATCAAGATTACATACAACAATATATACACACTTTTACCTTAAGGCAAAGTGTTGGGCAAAAGACCCTCAAGGAAAACTCCCTTGAGACAAGTATCAAGTCAGTGAGCAAAAATTGTTGTAAAGATGCTAGCAGTCAATTGTCCAAGGGTGATTTTTGGATGCCCTCACAAGAACTAAAGATTGTATCCCACTATCCAAAGGATCTTCTCTCAACTAAAAGGGGTATGCTAATAAATGCTTATGGGAAAAAGGCACAACACATTTATCTTTGGTTGGGAGTTTATCCATATTGCCCATGATGTAAATAGTTATAATGTCATGTTGAGTAGATTTTTGGCACACCTTTAAGAAGGTATCATTATCGAATGGGGGCTAGAAATCTAAAATGTTATCCATTGAATTAGATATAGGATTATATTTGTCTATATGGGAAGGTTTATATAGTTTGAGCTTGTAGGAATTAATTATTGGAGAATACCCTATTACAGAGGAAGCTTTGGGTTGAATGAAATTTCATGAACCTACTGTAGAATATGTGAGCTAATTTTTTTATTTTTAATATATTTTTGCCTTATACTATTTCTTATGATGGATGGCATATGATATGTAGGAAGCTTTTCACTCTATAGAAGATATTCATGGCCTTGTGTATGGTCAAGAAGATTCCTAAATCTCAAATGACGACAATTTTCTATTCAATGTTAACAAAGATATTTTGGATATTAGAAAGTCATTTGTATCATGCTTATGCATGGTACAAGCTCTATATCCTCCAGAAAAGCTACAATAAATACTTAGCATAGAAGGATTTGCAGTTGATGGCATCATCTGGATTGTTGGCTGCCATTGTGAAATGGGATGAGGGAAATGTGTAGAATAATCATATTTGAGAAACCATTTATCTTTGGTTGGGAGTTTACCCATATTTCCCATGATGTAAATAGTTATAATGTCATGTTGAGTAGATTTTTGGCACACCATTAAGAAGGTATCACTATCGAATGGGGTCCAGAAATCTAAAATGTTATCTATTGAATTAGATATAGGATTATATTTGTCTAGATGGGAAGGTTGATATAGTTTGATCTTGTAGGAATTAATTATTTGAGAATACCCTATTGCAAATGAAGCTTTGGGATGAATGAAATTTCATGAACCTACTATAGAATCTTTGAGCTAAATTCTTTTTATTTTTAATATATTTTTTCCTTATACTATTTCTTATGACGAATGGCATATGATATGTAGGAAGCTTTTCACTCTATAGAAGATATTCATGGCCTTGTGTATGGTCAAGAATATTCCTAAACCTCAAATGATGAAAATCTATTATTCAAAGTTAACAAAGATATTTTAGATATTAGAAAGTCATTTGTATCATGCTTATGCATGGTACAAGCTCTATATCCTCCAGAAAAGCTACAATAAATACTTAGCATAGAAGGATTTGCAGCTAATGGCATCATCTGGATTATTGGATGTCATTTCTATTATGCCCTATGATCACAAGCATGGGGCTTAGCATTTTGAGGTAGAGAATGAGAAGGAAAGAAGTTCAAGAATGGCCAGTCTTCTAAGCTTTGGGATTTAGTTTGGATTCTAAAATGGATACCAGAGAAGTGGTAAGTTATTTCAATGAAAAGGATTAAGTTCATCTGTCACTGTTTGAGATGTTTGCATTTCTATAGGTTTTTCTAGTATAAGTATTATATTTTATGCTTAGTAAAAGGATTTTTCTTCGAATATGTCTAATAATAATATGTTTTTTTGGCAGTTGTCACGCTCAACACTTCTATCTGAAGTGGTAAGTAATAGGTACAAAGATCATTAAAGAATTTATTTTTGAAATTAAGTCTTTCCTTGATGTTGTTGAGAAGTCAAAGCACACATATATTCTTCTAAGAACTTTTTATGCTTGTACAGGTTACCTCCCATATGTCTTTCCATATGTACCTTGTACCTTGTTACCTCCCAATGTACCTTGTTACGTCCAAACTTGCAAGTAAATTGTTACCTTCCATATGAAGAATTATCAGCCACTGAGATAGAAATCAATGTTTCACCTGCCAAAGGTGCCAATGTTCTATCAAAAGCAATACCCATAGCAGCAAGTCCACCTCGTGTCCTAGATCTTCTTGGTTATTTGATAGGTTTAGGCAATGCACTTGTCCCTACAGATTAGTGAGCAAAAGGCTCTGGGTGGGTATTAGATAGTCAATTCCATTTCATTTTGTAACAAACAAATGAAAAAAATTGGCTTTATTGTTGTTAGATGTGAATTGTATTTAGTATGATAAGCGTCAACCTTATTAAAGCAACTTGTGATATTTGGTTAATGCTTTGTGTAGGCCTCCATCGCTTGTTTTACTTGCATCATCAGTATGTCAAGACCTTCAGATCAATGGGAAACTTATATGGTGCGATGGTCAAATTTTTTACAGCTTCAAGCTTTAGAATAACTCTTTTGGTCTTGCAGCTGTTGGACCTCTACAAGTGCAGTTCATAAAATGTGAAAATAGTTGAGATATTAGTTCTATTTACTGTAAATATTGCTAGTTTAATAGGATGTAGATGCACATCTATTTTGAGTCCTTTTCCTAAATTTCATTCCTGGTAAATTAGGTGCCACCATTGCAGCCTGGTAGCTCAGCACACACACTGCTACCAATGGTACTATTTCAAAACATATCTCCTGGACTGGCAAACGCTTTTTTGTAGGTGGAAGTAAAAAACAATCAACAAATTGTTTGGTATTTAAATGATAATATTTCATTTGAATTTTTCTTCATTAAGGATGGCAGGATGGAGTGTGCAACATTTCTGGACGTAATAATGAATGATAGGATCTAAATTTTAAGCTTTGGAAATTTTCTTCATTGAGGATGGCAAGATGGAGCGTGCAACGTTTCTAGAGATAATAGTGAATGCTAGGACCATTCCCTCTCCGCCACTCTACCTACGCCTTCGACTCTGTTGGATTTTTAGGACTTTTGGGTCAGAAGGACTAGGCAGGATGGACAAGTCCAAGCGATCAAAATGGGAAGAGGAAGAGCACATAGACGGTGAGCTTGTTCTCTCCATTGAAAAGCTGTAGGAAATCCAGGATGAGCTTGAGAGTGTAAGTTCTCATGCACTCTGAAAACTACTTTTTGGGGTTATTTTATTTTATTTTTTTATTTTTAAATTGGTTTTTTCTTATCTTTTTTTAAAACATTTTACCCATTCCTTTCTCTATGTATTATTTTTTTGATTTATTGGTGCATCTATGGATTGATTGATTTTTTGCTTGTCTGTGTGTTTCTTGAGAATGATTTGTTACAGCCCTTAAGAGTGGGTTTGAGGAAAAGAGCGGTTTTTTCAATAAACCCACACTTCATCTTCATATTCTTTCAGCCTTTTGGATATGGCCATTTTGATTGGTTTACATATATTGTTTTTCCAATAGTGTCGGGCAAATTATTTCAAGGAAAATTTGAAACTAGAACATCCTCAAATTAGTTATTTCAGTTTTTTTGCCATATCCATTTATTGTTTGGGTGTGAGTTGGTAAAGCTCGAGGTTCAACAAATGTAATATTTTGTGTGACAATTCTTGATTAGTTACAGTCTACCTGTTTACGATTAGGTTCATAATGACCTGGTGACCTAAGGCTCTCTCAATGTAGTATGCCACACTCCTAAATCCCTTTTGGTCTCAATTACAGTCTTCATGTTTATGATAATGTCATAGTGGCCTGGTCACCTGGGGTACTCTCGGCCTAATCACTACCCCCAAAGGATCTAACAAGGTTGCTAGACTTAATGGCAAAAGCTTGCAATTCTATTCAGCACCTGCCCTTAGGGAAGGATAGACTTGCCTTACCGATATGGTTGTTGACAGTTGTCTTATTCTTACATTCGTCTTTTTATTAGTTGCTGGAAAGCTTTCTTGGAGGAATTAGTGGATAGAGTTTAAGTTGGATTCTGGATGACAATCAGAGTATTCCTACATTACATATTTGTAATTTCATAGTTTCATTCAATTGAGGAAGAACCAGATTCATTGTATCACTTTTGTTTTCCCTTTCCCCACTTATATAGTGATGTTGCAGCTCTGGATTTTATTTTTTCCTTCTACTTTTTCTCTCTGAGATTGAATCTAAAGTTTCCAGTACCTAGCAGAGTCTTTTTCTCTTCTATCATAAGATGCATGTGTGTGTAAACCTATGTAGTTGATGAAATAAGTTTGGAGTGGATTGAAACAATGAGATTTTGTTGTGGTAATGGTGATGAATCATTTTTTCAATTGAGCATAACATGTCTATATGATATAATGGAGAAAAATGGAAAACAAAGTGAAATTTTTAAAGGGTGCATTGAGCTGCTCTCTTTTGGCTATTCATCTCGAGTTATGTTGAATGTTAGAAATGGGGGCTAACTGCAAAACTTTTTTTCTTTCATGAGACTACAAAAATCGGTCTCCAAATGAATTGAAAATGTCCTGGTGCACTCTGGGTTGTTCTATCACTAGTCTTACATGGGATGTTTGTATTCAAGTCATTCAGGTTATTATTCTTTTGAGTTATTATATGATGTCCAACTGTGTGGGGCCTTCTACGTGGGTAAATTGCACTAGGGTATTATGGACAATTGAGTCCTTAATTGTTTTTTGTGCTTTGCCTTTCACTACAAGGTCTTTAACATTCATTACTGTTTGATACACTAAGCATTAAATATCATTTTCCCTTCTTTGTGCTTTGCCTTTCACTACACGGTCTTTAACAGTCAACACTGTTTGATACACTGAGCATTAAATATCATTTGCCCTTCACCATAAACCATAAAAAGATAAAGCTTTCTTTATATATAATTTATTTGAATGAAAAAAAGGGAGAGAGTTGTTATTTCAATTTCTCTAGCATGGCATACACCAAACTGTGAAACACATCGTTTCTATTTTAATAGAATATGCATGCAGTTCATCAAATTAAAAATCGAATTATATCAAAGCTACAAATCAGAACACCCATTTTTAAAAATTCCCCCTATCAGGGAACAACATGGAAATATGCTTATTTCCATTAGAATCGAGTGTCAAGGCTATGATATGCAGCTTAATGTTATGAACATTGCAGCCTATTTACATGAGATCGCCATTGTGAACTAATGGCATTCTAGGAAGGGGTGTCTTCCTTGTGTATAATCTGAAACAAGTTCATAGCTTTTAATTTTTATCTTTTAACTTTTTTCTTTAATTTAAAATCAATGACTATAAATGCAATTTTAAGGATTGGCATGACTCTTCACATAATTTTTTAAAGTGTGCTAGCTCAATAAAAGAGCCTCTGCTTTGGGAGGTAACATGAATTAATCAATGATTTTGTAGTTTGTTTTTAATTAAATGTTTTTTATATCGATTTATTTCAATGGTGAGATATTTTTGGATTCATTATTTTATATTGTCTCTAAAGAGAGAAAAGTGATCTATAAATAAAATTTTTATCATCTCTAGAGAGACAATAGCTAGTTTTAAAGACATTTTGTCTCTAATCCAAGTGTTGTCTTTAGAGAGACAAAAATGAAATTGTCTTCTAAGAGAGCATAATGGTTGTGTTATATACTCTCTCTATAGAGACAATATTTTTTAAGACAATAATCTTTAAAACAATATACTTTAAGACAATATTTTTTAAGGCGATAATATTTAAGACACTATTTTGTAAGACAATAATCTTTAAGAGAATAATTTTTGAGACACCGGCTTAAAGACAATATTTAAGACAATACACAATTTTTTTTCTTAAGTTAAGACAATTTACCCAAAAATTGTCTCAAATATTGTCTTAAAACCCTCCTTTATGTAGTTGTGTAAACTAACTGTATATCAACACATAGTCAGTGCTAGATAAACCGATAATCTTGCACTGCATTTATTCTTTTCCCATACCTGCCATGCAATAATAATGTACTTAACCAAAACCAAAAGAAAATAAATCGATGACCCTTTGTGTAGACAAAAAGAAAGCGAAATGATGAACCATGACACATTTGTGCATATACTACACTGAAGAAATATTTAATTGCATGTACTGCACTAAAGAAATATGAAGCAAGATATCACATAAATATCTATAAATATGTAACAATAGGTACACTTAAATTTAATTGGATACATTTAAATAAATATATACATTAAATTTAATTTTGATTGATAATTTTTTATTTAATTTGTTTATTTAATTAATTATTCAATTAACTACTTATTAGGAGATATCATGACTACAGCATAAAATCTTTAAAACAAAGTAACCACGCAGGTAGGTTTTGCTCATACATAAATCAGACTTACAATATACCGGTGTCCATCTTCTTCTATTTATAAGTAAATAAAGTATTTGGCTCTAAACTAACTATATAGCAACACATAGTCAGTCTTAGATAAACAGATAATCTTCGACTGCATTTATTCTTTCCTATACCTAACATGCAATAATAATGTACTTAACCAAAACCTTGAATTGATACGGGAATGCGTTAGAAATAGACTATTTGGCTCTAAACTAACTATATATCAACACATAGTCAGTCTTAGATAAACATATAATCTTCAAATGCATTTATTCTTTCCCATACCTTCTATGCAATGACAATGTAATTAACCCCAGGAATAGAAATTCATGACATATTTGTGCATATAGTGCGGTAGTGAAGCAAAAGCGAAGCATAAATTTCAGAGAACAACACAAAAGCGGGCTCCTCTGTTATTGTTGTTGCCGACGATGGGTTCGTTGCCGACGACGGCGTGGTCGCCGACGACGGCGTGGTCGCGGACGACGGTACCGACGGGATTGTTGCCGACGATGGTACCGACGGGATTGTTGCCGTGGACGGCGTTGTCGCGGACGACGGTACCGACGGGATTGTTGCTGACGACGGGATTGTTGTTGCCGCTGTTGTCGCGGACGACGGTACCGACGGGATTGTTGCTGACGACGGGATTGTTGTTGCCGCTGTTGTCGCCGACGATGGGATTCCCATGAATCTGGCTGTTGGGACCAATGATGTTCTTGTCGCCGCTGTTGAACCTGTTGTTCATGTTGTTGGTTTACGGATAATTTAACCGAAGGCAACAAGATTCCCACTTCTGCAAAAAAAAACGGCTTGAGTTCAACAATACATAACGTGGACATTGATAAGTTACTGTGAATCAATGCTTAACGTGGACATAGAATATGAGCAAATCAATGATATCTCACAGATTAGAAATATACAACCATACCTAGAACTGGAGTAGGGCAAATTCCGTAAGCAAGAGGTGAGAAATACAATTGCATAGCCTGCCTTATATAGAAGTAGGCGAACTCCAAACTAGAAAAACGGCTTCAGTTACTGTGAATATGAATATGAGCAAATCAATGATATCTTACAGATTAGAAATATACAACCATACCTAGAACTGGAGTAGGGCAAATTCCGGAAGCAAGAGGTGAGAAATACAATTGCATGGCCTGCCTTATATAGAAGTAGGCGAACTCCAAACCAGCGTGCAAAGACATCAATGAATGACATTAAATTTACATGAATGACATCATCAAAGACCAGCGTGCAAAGACCAGCGTCACGAGGATGACATATTGTGGACGCCCTGTAGGGCAGACAAGTTATTCTTTTTGAGATTGAAGTGTTTAATCATAAATGTGATTTCTTTAGTATTTGTGACGGTTCAAAAACTGTTACTTTTACTTTCCAAAAACTTTTACTTTTATTATGGGACCCACTAACCTTTTAGCATAATTTTGCAAGCAATCTTTTTTTTTGGACTTTTACCATGTGAATTTAGGTATCACATGTGGCTTTATACTTCAGAAGGAAACTCTAGTGTGGTTATATGAAAATCTTGTCTATGTGGTATACTTTTTAATTATTATTAATAACAAGGTAATCTTGCATTGAATTTAGGTATCACATGTAGCTCTATACTCGGAAGGAAATATATGTGTGGTATATTTTTTAATTATTATTAATAATGAGGTTTTTTATGTAAGATAATAATAAGTTTGTTTATGTAAGATAGGTTTTGGTAGTTTTGTTAATAAATTTCTTTTTCTTTTTTCTTTTTTTTTTTAATTTTTTGAGAATTTATTTCAATAGAATCACTCGATTCATTATTTTCCTAGAAATGTATTTTTGTGGTTAATATTATTAAAAATGTATATAGTTTTATCTAGTATCAAGTGCTTTCATGTAATAATATTAGTTGGATTCATAATAAGATTACTACTATAGATATTCCGTGGTTATTGAAGATATCTTTAAGGAAAAATAATTGAGTTCAAAATTGGAGGATTTACCTCTCAAATCAATTGTGATGAATCTCTCATACTACTTTATAAACCATTCATTTGAACTTAAGTTGGGGTGGTGGAGAACATATGGCCTGCCTCCTTATATTTTGTTTCAAGTTGAAAAGACGTTTCATAAAGCCTTTCCTTTGAACCCTACGATTTTGTTTTTTTACGAATGAGTTTGAGTTTGAAATTATCTTTCCTTTCCAAGCTTTTTCCTTTCCAAATCCTTCTAGAGAAGCAATTTTGGTGATTTCTCTCATACTAGAATATGATGATGATGATACTGTAGATGAAGCTACCTTGGGAATGATGGAAAATATTTTTTGCTAATTCCCCAATTAAAAACACACTATAAGAAACATAAATACCATGCTTATATACATGTTAGGGATTTATTTAGTAGATAAATATAGTGCATAGACACTACCTCTTGGATTTATATCTTGAGCATATCATATCATCCTTAATAGTAGAAGTAACGTTTCTTAGAATATTTTACTTAAAAAATGAAATTGCAATGGACACTAATGGTGATAATTCTATCAAAACATTATAGAGTATCTTAAGAAATCCTACTTGGCTTATACGGCTCTACGAACATGCAAATAAATATTTTATGATTCGATCATTGCTTTCTATTTAGTCTAAGAAGTTTATGATTAAGAGCTTTCCAAGATCTATAAAACCACAAAGTTAAAATAAATTAATCATGAAGATCACAAAGTATGCTACCCTAATTGAGAATATAGATTGTTCACTTTATCTCTTAGCAAATGCAAAGATGTATGTTAATCTGGTTGCTAGAGACAAATCCCTAATTCATAGATCTAATTATAACTAGAATTGTGATACCTTCTCCATAAATTTCTAAAGAATCTTAACTATGCCTTAAAAATGTATCTCCAAGCATTAATGTTGTACAAGATATTACTTATTGATTTTGGGCTTGGGATGAGAAAGATAAAAGAAAGATTGACCATTCTCAAAGTAAACACTCACTTTTCCATATATAATGTCCCTTTTTTACCTCACACCATGTACCAATTTTTTCTAATAATATTATAAAGCTTGTCATGTGCATAAATAGGGCATATATCAAAAGGTATAATGGACCAATGAGTTAGGAAAGCTTCCATAGGGCATATCTTGGAAAGTATAGAAAATCAATGGATAAAAGTTTTACCTCATGTAACATGAATATCTTACTTTTGACTCCTCAAATTTTCACTGTCTAAAACATCACAAAATGGAAAAATGACTCATTCACTTCCTAAACCAAATTTTTGCTCCACTTTTAAAATGTCAATAGTATTCCCTAGGTTCTTTTGCACACTTTGAATCTCTTTGAGCTTAGATGTTTTTCAATTATACTCAAGTCACCCCTACTTGTAAAATTGGGTGAGCTAACTCATACTACATGGCTTAGTCAACTTGACATAATCTTATTTCATATGTCCTCATTGTGTTGGAGTTAGCACGAGCAACATATATCAACATATACCATTGGAAATGTCCAAGAATAATCATTTGAACCATATATCCTATGCTCCCATTTAAACTAGGTATTTAGAGTAAAAATGAATTCAAAGATAAGATATCCAATCTAGGCATCAAAAGTCCAACAACAATATATCCAACAATATTCATCTTACAATCTTTATCTTCAACATCTATAATCTTCCCATATCTTTCACATTAATTAAAATAATATTTCCAGCAATCTTTGTTGGAGAAATGACATGAACCCACGATTTTCACAATTTCTATCTTGATGACCAAGCTTAAATGGATATCGGGCACATTAATGTCAACTAAAGACCAACCCCTAAACATGAAATACTTTAGGATAGTTTTTTTGGGATTTTTACCCATAACATTAGGAATTGCCCATGGTAAAAGTAGGCCATTTGTTTGAGTTGAGCCTAATGTAAAACTATAAATAAGTATGCAATGTTCTATGATAGGTATGGCTAATAAATGGACTATGCGAAACAAACATTCCTATAGATTAACTCTTTTTGTCAATTTACAACAAGTGCACTAAGGGCTTGGTTTTGTGAAAGCTTCTAAGGTTAACAGCATTGGGGCCTTTGGGCCTAATAAAGTATTACAGGTGCTTAACATTGAGTTCATAATTTAGGCCTTATGCCTTGTCCTCAAGCCTTTGGGAATTAACAAAAGCACTATCAAAACTATTAAAAATGGTGCTTGAATGTCTTAGTAATCATTTCTAGCATTGAAGCCATAATAAGTGAATTTCACCAAATTGGTCACCCAACTAAAACTGGAACCTCAACTAAAACCTATGAATGCCATATTTACGTCAAGAAATGATTTCAGAGTGATAATAAGGTTACAATATTATATCTCTCATGCAATGGAATTAAGGATGATGGCTTAATGTTTTATTGATGCATATATCATAGTTAATGGAGTAGGTAGACTACATTACTCCTGTAATGGGCTTCCTGATATGCCTGTAAAATTGATAATAGATATAAGTCCTATTTAATGTGCACAAACTTGAAGTAAATCCATTTACATAGAGAATTAAATAAATCAAATATTCCAAATAGTTCATATTGGTTTATTCCAATTTATGATTAGCTAGAGGATTAATCCGTAAGCAACGAGAGCCATACTGAGAGATTTAAGGCTACTTATATCGTCCAATGAATCATATTATGTAAAAAAGTTCATTGATTTTGTGTTGCATAGTTTTCTCCTTTGTTAGCTGTAATTCATTTAATGGTGTTCACAAATTCCAAGATAGAATTAGAGTATACTTTATATATATTGTAACAATGTCAAAGGAGCAATTGTTCATTCTCTACAAATTTATTAGTTATGAAGGTAGGTATGAAACTATTTTTTTCTACCATATTAGGATTTTGATGCATTTTCTAAAGGGGAAGGAGATAATTTTAGCCTACTAGTTTATCAGTAGCCCTAGAATAATGGCATTTAATATCTAGAAGAATTCTAGGAATCTTGACAAAGCCCTATATTAGTTTGGGTTAATCAAAATTCTTGGTGAGGAAAAAAAAATTAAGAAGTGACAATTGGGAACCTTGTTTAGTAATAAATTATTTTATTGAGGCATTAGAAGAAAAAAATATTTGTCCAAAGAGAAAAGGAAGAAGAGGTAGGGTTTTTTCAAACCGTTACCCTCAAGAAGAGAATAAACAAGTCAAAGAAACTCTAGTAGAGAGAGGACACTGAAATCATAGAGACAAAAGAAACTTTAAGACTAGAGTCTATGATGATATTGGAAGACGAAGATGCTACTGAAATAGAAGATACCATGAAATCAATGCTACTTCAGAAAGGATAATTGTTGAAAATAAGATATGAAAGGAAGAAGAATAAAAAGGATCATGCTAGAACCAGAAAGAAAGGTAACAAAAGCAATTATGAAGAATCCACGGGAAACTACAAAAAAAAACCATTGTGATATCTGAACTGAATTAAAAGAGCATTAAAAGGAAGATTCTGTAAGGAATGAAGACACCAGAAGACAAAACAAATGTATAAGCATCACATGAAGCATGAAAAAAGTAGGCAATGTTGTTTCATTTGAGAATTTGAAAGTCGCAGAGCTAAAAGAATTGGAAAGATTAGCGACAAATCCTGACAAATCCTGAAAGAAAAGGTTCAAAGGTCTATGAAACTTAGCAACATATATATTACTATTTTGATAGTCTGGATCAAGAAGCACAGAAAGAAGATGTAAAGGATCCCTCTCCTAAAGTCTAACATTCAATGGAGTTTAGAAATATATCTTTTTTTTTTTTATTGTTTTGATCAAGAAGCACAAAAATAAAAAGTGAAGTATCCCTCTGCTACTCTTGAGTGTACTTTCAACAGTGATATTCCAACACCTACCATTCACAATCCTATACATAATAACGATTTAACTTTTTCTAGGGATAAAGATAATATTATAAAATTAAAAGAAGAAATAACTCAATTAGAAATCCTAGAGAAACATGTGAAAGGGGAAAATGAAAATCTCAAAGAAAACAATCATAAGATACTAAAGTGAATGTATTATTGGTATCACAAAAACTCTAGGCTAATGAAGACAAATAAAGTACTCGAACAAAAAAACAAGGGTTTAAAGACAAAGATGTTAATGAAGAATCCAACGTGGTCCATTTCCATGATAAAGAAAGGAGCCATAAGTAACTTGGATATTTTGATCCAAGCTGCTAAAACTATCTTCTAAATTGCAGTATTATCCAAATTTTTAAAAACTTTCTAACTTGCATGTGGGCTTGCAACACCCTAAGAACCCGAAAATGTTGATAGAAAAAAATGACCTCAGCAACATCAAGGAAAATGTTAAATTATATTTTATTAAGGTCATAGTGTGTTATTATGATTTTCTGTTAAATTATATTTTATTAAGGTCATAGTGTGTTATTATGATTTTCTGTTAAATTATATTTTATTAAGGTCATAGTGTGTTATTATGATTTATTTTAATATCAATGTTAAAGATAAAAGTGCAATAATTATCATTCTATACAAATTTTCAAATTGAAGTATATAAATTTCTAATATTAAAATCGTGTAGTCTAACAAGGCAGAGGAGTTGCCCGGAAAGTTATGGAAATTCCGATTATATTTAGAGAAAATTCGGCAAGGATTTTTGTAAATCCAAATTATAATTGTTAAACTTCAAAACGTTTTTGATGGTGCTAAATCCATTTCCACCGTTAAAAACACGATTCAAACATTGCCTTTACAAGATGTTTTGATTTTTTTTTTGGGCGGATTCCGGTCACTTTTGGCCGCCCGGGCAATTCCACTGCCTCGTTAGACGACTCCATTAAAAATTCTAAAATATGTTGATAAATTTTTTTTTCACTTCTGGTTCACGGATACCCGGGTCAATGGGTAGCCGTTACATCCAGGGTTGTTCAACACTGAGTGGACGCACCTAAAGGCATCAACACCCCTCGGCCTATTTACTGACCTAACCCCAAGAGCTTTCAGGATTCGACCCTGTGACCTCCCATTGGCGAGGCACTTGATTTGACAGATTGAGCTAACTCTTGGGGCTTTATATGTTGATAAATTATAACTACTAACTTGTATTTTTTAAAATATCTATTAATAGTTTATGGGATTTTAGATAAACAGTGATGGATGTATATGACAATAATATAGCCTCCCCATTTCCAAACTTTAAAAAAAAATCATATAATATTAAGTTAATAAATAATTTTATGAAAATTACTTTAAAAACTTAAATTATATTATCTTAATATTAATATTTTACACTATATTAATATTAGTTAATTTAAAATACAAAATTGTATTTTACTCAATTAAATTCCTAAAATAATTTAAATAAAATATACAAAACACAATCTTAAAATTTATTAATCAATTAATAAATAATTATTTTCTTTTAATATAAAATTTATATATTTATATATATAATTTAATTTATATCTAAACTATATAAATAATATGTTTAAATAACAACCATTATATAGTACGTGAAATTTTAAAATTTTAATATAAATTTAAAAATATATATATATTATTTAATTTATATCTAAACTATATAAATAATATGTTTAAATAACAACAATTTATTAATCAATTAATAAATAATTATTTTCTTTTAATATAAAATTTATATATTTATATATAAAATTTAATTTATATCTAAACTATATAAATAATATGTTTAAATAACAACCATTATATAGTACGTGAAATTTTAAAATTTTAATATAAATTTAAAAATATATATATATTATTTAATTTCTATCTAAACTATATAAATAATATGTTTAAATAACAACAATTATATAATACGTGAAATCTGAAATTTTAAAAGATAAAATTAATTAATTAAATTTATGAAATTAAAAATAAAATAATGAAATTTCCGAAGTACAAATTTAAACTTATAATGTGAGTTCTCACCGCTGCAGTAACCGTTAACGGAAAAGATCACATCCATTCATTCATTCAAGCATAATGTGCATTCCACAAATAATATTCATCCATCACTATCATAAAAAATAATAAAATAACATTTCAGGGTCACGTACTATCATGACTTTCATGTTTTCACGTACTATATTGAACCCATGTATTAATGGGTGGGCGGGCCACAGACTGTGGACCCGGCCCACGCCTTAACGTCCTCCACCCTGTCATATTACATTTGATACGGGACTGGTGGCGCACGCCCCCAACGTCCTATTACGCGCCGTTACATTTGATACGGGACTGGCGTCCCATGTGGCCGGCCCCAAGCGGGCCATCCCAAAACAACTTATACCACCCAAAACAAGACCTTGTATGTCAGTCAGTACACCGCGTGGGGATTACGGGGCAGAGTCATTTTGCTTGGGCTGAAAAAAAAATTGAAATCTTTGTTATTTTTGGAGTGAAAAATGTAAATATTTTTAAAAACAATTTTTTTCCGATTAAAGTGAAAAATTTTAGTTTTTAAAAATAAGGTACATTTTTTATTTTTTGTGATTATTGTTTAGAAAATTATTACTCTTATTATCCAGAGTACTATATTCAGAGTACTACTATATCCAGAGTACTACTATCATCCAGATTACTATATTCATTTTACTAATAAAGATAGTTTTGATATTCTCATCCACAAATTAAGGCATTGTATTAATGGATTACGGGGCAGAGTTATTTTGCTTGGGCGGAAAAAAAATTGAAATCTTTGTTTGTTATGGTTGGAGTGAAAAATGTAAATATTTTTAAAGACCATCTTTGTTCTGATTAAAGTGAAAAATGTAAATATTTTTAGTTTTTAAAAATAAGGTACATTTTTAATTTTTTGTAATTTTTGTTAAGAAAATTATGACTCTTATCATCCAGAGTACTATATTTATTTCACCAATAAAGGTAGCTTTGATGGTCTCATTCACAAATTAAGACATTGTGTTATGTACTATATCCAGAATACTATATTCATTTCACGAATAAAGGTAGCTTGGATGATCTTATCTACAAATTAAGACATTGTGTTATGTACTATATCCAGAGTACTATATTTAGAGTACTATATTCATTTCACGAATAAAGATAGCTTTGATGATATCATCCACAAGTTAAGACGTTAGCACCAGACACCATGAAAGCCAATGCCTAACACAACACAACACAAGACAAATACCATGGACCAATGCCTAACACAAGACAAGACAAGACAAGACAAGACCAGACCAGACCAGACCATAACACAAGACAAGACAAGACAAGACAAGACCAGACCAGACCATACCATACCAGACCAGACGAGAAATAAAAATAAGTTCAATGAATTACTCGGCAAACAAACACCAAAAATATCTCCACTACCCAATGCCCATCCCTCCTCATTTAACAAAGGCAGCTTCTCTAACATACATTTGAATTTAATGGCAGATATTATATGCAGTTTTCCTAAAACTTTTAAATCCGTAGGTGTCACGCTGGCGTAGTACGATAGGCAAAGGAGGGAGGGTGACAGGCAGGCGTAAGAACCGTTAGGCAAAGGAGGGAGGGTGATGATTGTATTTTTGAATTTTTTTGAAATGGACAGTTATTCATGGCAAGGGCTAACCAGCCATATATTGAGTATTAAATGCTGGCCTATCTATGTATGTGGTGCACATCAGTGGATAGCATACATAACCATGGAACGGGACGCGGCCAGCATGTGTTTCCGGTGGAGTATGCGGGACTCGACCGCCTTCCTATTCCGGCAGGGTAAAAGCTCGTTGGTAAAGGCTCGTTGTACTTATGCAGTTAATACAGGTTGGAGACAAGACCGCCCTGACTCCTTTGGTGCAGACTTAATTAACGCAGCTACACTTTCACTCACCCGTTCAAATGAACTTAATAGTGATGCGAGAGCAAGCAGGAGTTGTTGATGCAATGGAATTGCTCAGATGTGCTCAAAATTGAAGACGCTGCCCAGGTTTCCGCCACTTTAACTTCAGCAGAAAGTCACTGATAAACTTCAGCAGAAAGCTCTGATTCGGTTCGGATTCTATGGGTCACGGATTCTGGTAGTAGCGAGCATAGCCATCCAAGATTTTCGGTTCAGATTCTATGGGTCACGGATTTTGGTAGTATCGAGCATAGCCATCCAAGATTTGTGCAAGGGCATGATATGAGGACGCCTGCAGTTTTGGGAGATTGAAACATTCATTGGCTTCACTCATCTTCATGGAAGGAGATACCGACGATGCCCCCTTCGTTATACCAAGATTTGAATGGTTCGTCTGCCTGGTTCGGAGATTCTACTTATTATTGCAGCGGAGGATATGGGAATCCCAACACCTGCAGCCCTGGCGCTTACTCGTAGCCCTTCAAGGCAGTGCACCCCAAAGCCACGATTGTTTCTTCTTCTCGCACCACCGACGGATCCACCTTGCGTGTGAAGCTTCGAATTAAAAAAGAAAGAAGACCTCGCTTCATTTCTTTTGGCCAATAACGTCAACATAGTGACGGAAAATCTAATGCTGCCTCCCTCAATCCAGGGTTCCTCTTGGCAATCTCCATGGACGCCAAGTCTGGATACCATCGCTGAAACCGACAACCTTCTTGGAGATTTATAAACATCTGGGTGAAGAGATTGCACGCGATACTAAACATTTTCTTGTTGTGTGGTTAAAATATGATATAGTTCACAGATATTCATTTATTTTGAGAAATGTATATTGTAATGCTAAAATTGAAATACATTAATGTTTGTAAAGATATTTCATTATGGTACTAGTCAACTGTGAGGGTGTTGTAGCTGGAGAATCATTTTATCTCACTGTCTAAATTTTTCTTTTGTTCTTTGAGTAAGATCAAGCATGGACAAAACTTTCACATAGATATATGCATTGTTTTATTCTATATACTATGTGGACATCTTGAATATATTCGGTGCACACATTTATTTATTCATTTAATTCATTTCTTTGAATGTTTCTGCTCATAACTTGATAAAGTGTTTACCGAGCGTGATACATGATGTCTATGATATATGATACATGATATGTGACAACCCGAATATGCAACAACCTGTTATATTTTCAATATAAAGCTTGTTTTTTCTGCTTGACAGAATCCACAGCAACATGAGCCCTCATTCCTCGGATCACGATAGCACTTTCCCATCAACGAGAAACTTCCATGGCCGCTGCACTTCCGGTTCCACAATTATATATGAAGTTCAGGAACTATTTACTTCCCTTTAACATCGAGATGTAAGATATTTTTGTTTGCGGCGTGTGTAAATAGGTGAGTGTTATCGCTTCGTCTATTGGTGTCTAGTTGGTATCAAATCTGAAATTTAAATGGTGTAGAGAGCTTGAATTATTTAGTTAAAAAAATAAATAATAAAAAATTATTAAAATTTTCCATAACTTTAGCATTTTATTTACGCAATAATAAGATAACGACATTTCGATATTTTATTTGTCATATAAATGGGTAATTTTCTGTTTAACATTGTGAACTAGACTCCACGTGATTTTAAATAAAATAATCCTTTCACAAATTTCACTTTCACATTCTAAAATAATAACGACATTTAAAACCACAACATGGCATTCAAAACTCGAATTTGGACGTAGCTTAAAGGTCACACTTTGATAATTCAATTCACTCATTTATAATTCCAATTATTCATATTTTATTTAGATATTGATTATGTAAAATGATATTAAATTTAATCATTGAATATGTTACATAATATTAAACTTAATAATTGGCGATCATGTTAATTTTGTTAAAGATGGTTAAAAACACTCATATATTGCACACAAAGGTGTATGCACTCAACACACACATTACATTCAAAGATTACTCTAATATATGGAGTTTCTCAGATCTAATTTATTCCAAACTTAAAAGGAGAGGTTGGTGAGAATTTCTCAACCATCTCAAACAAATATCTCAAATATAGGAGGTAAGCATTAACTCCAACATCCCCTCTTGATGCTTACATTACATAAATTAATTTCTTTAACTGGTTTACAACTTATCATTATAGACTCCATCAAGTTGCCTCATAACCCTTGTAAAGGTGTAGTCAGCAAGTTGGATTCTCGATTTCGACTCCTAAACTCCCGAATCAAGGACCTCCCGAAGTCAATTATTGAACAACATCCCAAGTTGTCGTAGACCACTCCCATGTCTCCAACAAATGAGGGATTCTTCCCAAGATCCACAACTACCGTACTATCTAGACAACCATCCGTGTTGAGCCTTTTCACTGCGTTGTTCTAAAAAATTTTAAGAGGTTCAAATTCTTCATAGAATTCATCATCAAAATTCAATGGATATTCATCTATAGGTATACTTGTTGATTCTATCCCTTTTAACAAATCACTGGCACGACTTCTACTGAAATTTTCAACGCCATAGCTTGATCATTTTGAGTCATACCACCGAGACCATATGAATTCTCAATTTTGATATCTCTCGCTACGAAATCTGAAGCATAATCTTTTGCAATCACTCACCACACTACATAGGTTTAATACCATGTTAAAGATGGCTAAAGGAACTCATATATTGCACACAAAGGTGTATGCGCTCAACACACACACACATTACATTCAAAAATTATTCTAATATATAGAGTTTCTCAAATCTAACTTATTCCTAGCTTAGAATGAGAGGTTGAGAGAATTTCTTAACCATCTCAAACAAACATCTCAAATATAGGATGTAAGCATTAATTCCAACATCCCCTCTTAATGCTTACATTACATAAATTTATTGAAATCATCCACAAACAACAAAATTCACAGCCATTCTTTAACTGGTTTACAACTTATCATTATAGACTCCATCACATTGCCTCATAACCCTCGTAAATGTGTAGTTAGCAAGTTGGATTCCCGAGTTCGGCTCCTAAACTCCCGAATGAAGGACCTCCCAAAGTAAATTACTGAATAGCATCTCAAGTCATCGCATAACCTCATTAGAAGGCCACTCCCACGTTTTCAATGAATGAGGGATTCTTCCCAAGATCCACAACTAGATCCCATTTAGATATTAAGAACCATCTAGATAGTAGAGGACCTGTTACAACAAGCAAAAGAACAGTCAAAAAGGGACTAGCTACTCAGCATGTCAATACAACAACGACCAACAAAAGAGTAATATGTTTCTTGTTCTTAAACATTTAATTTCTTAGATTGATTTTTAATGTAACTTTGATGACTGTGAACTGTTATTATCGATTTCAAGGACACCTACATTTCCTATCATCCCTTATTCCACCGCTTATCATTTCTTCAACATATTCATACTTCTAAACCCATTACCAACACATTAACCTTGTCATGCTAAATACATCCTACAGCCATACCAACATCCTCCATCCGACCGAATGCCAACTGAAATAGGACACGTGGCGGATTGTGTTTTTAAATACAAGGGAAAGAGACAAATGTAAAGCGGCCTATTCATTTTATTCCACACAGCCAAATCATGACTCCACCACCCGACGTACCCAATGATTCAAGGGACTCCCCGAAATCATACCCAGCATTATATATATACGCTCCCAGTGCTCTTGTGGTGACATCTATGCAAGCGTACAACACTCCTCTGTTCTAAAAAAAATGAATACACTGTGAGTAAGTACAGCCGGTTATCCCACCATCATTTTCGGGTTACCTTACGTTGGCATTTGATTTTCCGTGACTTTCAAAGTAGAATCAGAAGCAGTGAGCGCCGAAGAAGTATTACCATTTGGGTTCGATTTACACAGTGAGGATTGGAAGCAGTGAGCGGCGAAAGAGGAAAGTATAACCACTCTGTTTCGACTCCCACCACAGTCATAAGACAATCGACCGGCCGAGCATCATATTGAAGATTAAGGGAAGCGATACACCAGGTAACAAATTTGAAATTTCTTTGTTAAAATTGTAAGAACATAAACAGAGAAGGGTTAGAGCACGACCCTCTGCCACTATGACTAATAGGGTCGAGCCGAGTGTGTTCGACAGTTCACAATATCATGAGGATTGCATTGAAATTCTCAGAGAAATACAGTGGTTACCATTTCTAGAGAAATTTCATGGAAGCAATGAGGAGGTTACCAAGCAATTTGCTTTCACCTTCAATGGAGAAAAAGCCCTGATAGTTAACTTCTCATTCAGGGTTTCAGAGGATAGTATAGCTCAGGCAATAGGGATTAGTCCAAAAGGGGAGAAGTATTTTAAAACCAAGCAATTTAAAGAGAAATCGTGGACACAGTTTATGTCTAGATCCAGAGTCTCATCAGTTAACTGGAAGAAAGGTGTTCCCAGAAGTTGGTTGATGCATCCCTGGGATGAGATGGTCTACATCCTTCAAAAATTCATAGCCTGTGAAGGCCGTTACAGTATTGTCTATCTATACCACATTAAACTACTCCTCCACTTGAAGAAACAATGTGTTATCAGTCTACCATATTTTCTATTACAAAGCTTAACCAAGATGTCCAAGACTATCCAGAAGCAGAAGGGGAATGAAGACAAGAGCCTATATCACTTTGGCTTAATTAAAATTCTTATTGAGCATGAATTGCAGAGAAGAGAGAAACCGTGGAAAGAATTCCTAGCTGCTAATCAAATTAGAGATGAGGAAGATAAAGAAGAAGTGTAAGAGGACTCAGGGTTCATGAAGGATATTGATGAAGAAATCCTAGTATCCAAAGCCAGCAAAACACCTCTACCTGTGGGCAGCATAAGGACCAGGAACATGAGAAAGGAAGATGCTAAGAGGGCCGAAAAAGATAAAATTTTCACCACTTACTCATGAAGAACAAGGAGGACACCAAAAGCCCAGTTACAAGAAGACCAGCTTGAATCCAATGCACCTGCACAAATGGATGTTGAGAGTGGTGACCACTCACTACCAGGACCAGAAGTTGATATAGAGGTAGAAAGCAATAACAAGCAGGAAAAATGTTCACCACCTCCCATTAAGAGACAGAAGAAATTGGAGAAACAAATTGAAGAATTAAAGGAAGAGCTCATGGAGGCTAATATGCTAGAAAAAGTTATCAAGAGAGAAAATGAAATGCTCCGGGCGCAGAGTAAAGAAACTTAGAAGAAGAATGAAAAGTTAAGGGAGAGAATCAGTGAACTGGAGGCTGAGCAAACGGAGATTTCTAACTGGGCCACTAAGTGGTACAATCAGAAGAAGACCCTCAAAGAAAAATACAAAAGGTTAAAACAGGAGCTCAAAGGTCAGAAAGATAACCAGGTGAAAAATAATGTGGACACATTGCTCAAGGCAGCAAAGATCCAGGCAGGAACAGAGTTCAAGGGAAGCACTTCGGGGATAGCATGAGGACATGCTAATTCCTTAAGTCGGGGAGAGATGTTGGTATCATCCCAAGACCCCTTTTTCCTCCTAAAACATATCATTTACCCATTCCTTTTCATCATATATCCCTTAGAATCCTTGGAAATTGGGTAGTTAATAGTCTTATAGTTATTAAAATGCATTGAAATTGATTTAGGAATTTTATGTTGAAGAATTAGAAGTTTTTGGTGAAATGGTTACAAGAAGTTCCAACATCCTGTAATTAGCTCATTGTTTGACGTGTGGCACAACAGCTGGGCTAGAACGAAAGGCATGGATGAAAAGTAGAATGTCCAAGCATGGACAAACACCTATCCTACAGCCGAATCGACCCTCCTACATGCACGGTCAACTCAGGTCAAAGCATGGCACACTGGCGATAAAGGCAGAAACAACAACTCATTCTAATTTGATTTAGTTTTTGTTCTTTTTGAAATCAGTTAGGATAGAAACATTTTGAAAATCTCGATGTAGTAAAAGCGGCAACAACCAAATTCCGAATGTACATTCATTATCGAAATGACGTGGTTATGCTAGACATATGTAAATACAGTCTGAGTAATGGATGTAATGGTTCTTAATATCTAATGGATGTAATGGTTGTCCCGTCTTGCCCAAGAACAATCAGCTCCATAGTATATAGAATAAAACAATGCATATATCTATGTGAAAGTTTTGTCCATGCTTGATCTTACTCAAAGAACAAAAGAAAAATTTAGACAGTGAGATAAAATGATTCTCCAGCTACAACACCCTCACAGTTGACTAGTACCATAATGAAATATCTTTACAAACATTAATGTAGTTCAATTTCAACATTACAATATACATTTCTCAAAATAAATGAATATCTGTGAACTATATCATATTTTAACCACACAGCAAGAAAATGTTTAGTATAGCGTGCAATCTCTTCACCCAGATGTTTATAAATCTCCAAGAAGGTTGTCGGTTTCAGCGATGGTATCCAGACTTGGCGTCCATGGAGATTGCCAAGAGGAACCCTGGATTGAGGGAGGCAACATTAGATTTTCCGTCACTATGTTGACGTTATTGGCCGAAAGAAATGAAGCGAGGTCTTCTTTCTTTTTTAATTCGAAGCTTCACACGCAAGGTGGATCCGTCGGTGGAGCGAGAAGAAGAAACAATCGTGGCTGTGGGGTGCACTGGCTATGAGTAAGCGCCAGGGCTGCAGGTGTTGGGATTCCCATATCCTCCGCTGCAATAATAAGTAGAATCTCCGAACCAGGCAGACGAACCATTCAAATCTTGGTATAACGAAGGGGGCATCGTTGATATCTCCTTCCATGAAGATGAGTGAAGCCAATGAATGTTTCAATCTCCCAAAATTGCAGGCGTCCTCATATCATGCCCTTGCACAAATCTTGGATGGTTATGCTCGATATTACCAAAATCCGTGACCCATAGAATCTGCACCGAAAATCTTGGATGGCTATGTTGGCGACTACCAGAATCCGTGACCCATAGAATCCTAACCGAATCAGAGCTTTTTGCTGAAGTTTATCAGTGACTTTCTGCTGAAGTTAAAGTGGCGGAAGCCTGGGCAGCATCTTCAATTTTGAGCACATCTAAGCAATTCCATTGCATCAACAACTCCTGCTTGCTCTCGCATCACTATTAAGTTCATTCCAAAAAAATTCAAAATTTTCTAGCGGGAGTGCTCAGTTTGAAATATTGAACGCATGAGTGAAAGTGTACCTGCGTTAATTACGTCTGCACCAAAGGAGTGAGGGCTGTCTTGTCTCCAACCTGTATTAACTGCATAAGTACGACGAGCTTTTACCAACGAGCTTTTACCCTGCCAGAATAGGAAGGCGGTCGAGTCGCCGGGAATTAGCCTGGGAATCTACACATGGTGCATGTTATGGGCATGGTATGGTGGAGCTGCTGGGTGCATGCCCAGTCACATTAAACATCGCTTGCCATGTTCATGCCCATGCGAATGCAGAGATGTATTTCGGTTGACCAAATGTACTCTCCTTGTAAGTTAGGAATAAGTTAGATCTGAGAAACTCTATATATTAGAGCAATCTTTCAATGTAATGTGTGTGTGTGTTGAGCGCATACACCTTTGTGTGCAATATATGAGTTCTTTCAGCCATCTTTAACATGGTATCAAAGCCTGAGTCGAGACGCGTTAAACCTATGTGTTGTGGCGAGTGATTGCAGAAAATTATGCTTCAGATTTCGTAGTGAGAGATATCACAATCGAGAATTCATATGGTCCCGGTGGTATGACTCCGGATGATCAAGCTGAGGCATTGAGAATTTCAGCAGAAGTCGTGCCAGTGATTTGTTAAAAGGGATAGAATCAGCGAATATAGCCACAGATGAATATCCGTTGAATTTTGATGATGAATTCTATGAAGAATTTGAACCTCTTAAACTTTTTTAGAATAGTGCAGTGAAAAGGCTCAACATGGATGGTTGTCTAGATAGTACGGTAGTTGTGGATCTTGGGAAGAATCCCTCATTCATTGAAAACGTGGGAGTGGCCTTCTAATGAGGTTATGCGATGACTTGAGATGCTATTCAGTAATTTACTTTGGGAGGTCCTTCATTCGGGAGTTTAGGAGCCGAACTCGGGAATCCAACTTGCTAACTACACATTTACGAGGGTTATGAGGCAACGTGATGGAGTCTATAATGATAAGTTGTAAACCAGTTAAAGAATGACTGTGAATTTTGTTGTTTGTGGATGATTTCAATAAATTTATGTAATGTAAGCATTAAGAGGGGATGTTGGAATTAATGCTTACATCCTATATTTGAGATGTTTGTTTGAGATGGTTAAGAAATTCTCTCAACCTCTCATTCTAAGCTAGGAATAAGTTAGATTTGAGAAACTCTATATATTAGAATAATTTTTGAATGTAATGTGTGTGTGTGTTGAGCGCATACACCTTTGTGTGCAATATATGAGTTCCTTTAGCCATCTTTAACATGGTATTAAACCTATGTAGTGTGGTGAGTGATTGCAAAAGATTATGCTTCAGATTTCGTAGCGAGAGATATCAAAATCGAGAATTCATATGGTCTCGGTGGTATGACTCTGAATGATCAAGCTGTGGCGTTGAAAATTTCAGTAGAAGTCGTGCCAGTGATTTGTTAAAAGGGATAGAATCAACAAGTATACCTATAGATGAATATCCATTGAATTTTGATGATGAATTCTATGAAGAATTTGAACCTCTTAAACTTTTTTAGAACAACGCAGTGAAAAGGCTCAACACGGATGGTTGTCTAGATAGTACGGTAGTTGTGGATCTTGGGAAGAATCCCTCATTTGCTGGAGACATGGGAGTGGTGTTATAGACATTTTTGTGCCTAACAGCATGAAGCATGAAATGTCAATAATCTGAGGGATCCAAAGTCCCTAAACATGTTGTTCTTACCCTTAGAGGAACAAGGTCAGCAAACCACAGCACTGAAAATCAGTTCTCCACCTGAAAACACTCAAAAACAAGCAGTTTCTGGGTCATGTCAGCTGCTCCACTGAGCATCTGCGCTGAATGTCAACTGCTCCACTCTGTACCTGCGCTGAATGTCAAAAGCAATGAAGGCTACCTGCACTGGGCGAGATTGGCCAAGTGGCACAGTCATTCTGCAAGGTGTCAACTGCCCAGGAAGCTTCCAAACTGACACTTGGGTCAAGGAATTCGCCTTGTGATGAGTAAGAGGGTCTTGATCTCCAAGTGGAAGCAAGAATCTCCAAGTGGACTCAAGAACTGAAGATTAACTAAAGTGGGAGAGGACACTAGTCAGCTTCATGCCAGCCTCAAGCTGACTCATCCTTTCTCCAAATCTCCTATATATAGAGCTCTCTCATGAGGTCTAAGGGGGCTGGAATTTTGTGCAAGTAAGGAAGTGCTGTTGGTTTGTGTATAGAACTATAGGGTGATTGCTTGAAGGAGGTGAAGAGGAGATTTCTTTCTGCTGGGAGGTGTTGCTGGATTGGGCCTATTATGGTTGTAACCCTCTCAGAACTTTACTTCTTCCATTAATAAAGTATTTGAGGTTCTTCTATATGCATGTGTCTTTATGGTGAATAGATGCTTGTATATTTGATTTATGCTAATCCCTGAATCGATTATGGATGTATGCTTCTTGTAGTTTCCTTTCTTTGTGCTTTTACATGATCTTTGTGTAGCTGGGCCGGTGAAAGAGCAAGGAGCTAGGAGCAAGCTACAAGGAGTGAGGACTGGATCAACTATTAAGCACAAGATAACGGTTAGTAGATCATCCTTCTATTCTCTCTCTCATCCCATAAAGAAGTAATCTTGAATAGCTTTGCATTCAGTTGTTGCTGAGGTACTATCACCCTTAGAGTGGGATAGGGTCATTCCGTATTGGATACTTTTCCCAACAACAAATTGGCGACTCCGCTAGGGACTGTATCTTGTTGGTTACTTGTGTTTTTGCTATTCATTTTATAAACAAAGGGAGTACCGAATCGAACTGTGTTTGAATCCTTCAAATACAAAGTAGAGGGCAGCTACTCTAGCTCAGTTTCTGGGCAAGTTTATAATTTGAAGAGCTGATCCACAAGGACTCTTATAAGCTCTTAGTGATAGCTTTTCATCCTCCTTATCATTCCTTAGTGTGTCCTTGACTGATAGCTTCTGATTTGAGCAAAAACTGTGAATTTTTGAGCAATCTGTGACCCGGAAACCACCAGAAACGAAAGTTTCGTCCTTCAGTGCAGGTTGTACAAAGGCTGTTTTCATTTCAGCGCAGTTCCCGAAGGGGCTACCTGCGCTGAAGGTCAAACAGGCAGTGTTCCACCTGCGCTGGACCAGTTCTGCCTTGTGCTGCTGGGGTTTCCTGCTGTGTCTTGCCTTGTTTTCACTCTTGTTTTTGCTGTTTGTTACCAGTCAGTAGGCCTATCTGAAACCAACTTTCCTTATCATTATTCCGCCTCGGTTGTATAAAGAAACTGTGTTTGTTCTTTGTGTATTTCTTTTACATTTACAGTTTCCCATAACGAAAGTGAACCAGTCTTGCTGTGGCCTCTTAGATCTAGACCTGTGATAAAGTGTCGTTTTGATCTTAAGAGTTAGTTTGTTTGCTGTTCATAGCTGATTGAGCTTTTGCTTTCGTCATATTGGTTTGAATTTATATATTTCTAGTGTCGAAACAAGTAAACCTTAAGGTGTCTTTTGATTTTGGACAAGCTTGTTTGTTTTCACTTGAAATTGAATTCAAAATTATGCAACAGCTTTCTTTTTGCATTTCACCAACATTAAGAAAGAGAAAAGAAATACTTGCATTGTGCATATACATTATGACAACTTGCATGTTGATTTAGGAAAAAGTGCATTAGTGTGTGCTCTATGATCTGTGTGAAAAGGTGTTATCTTTCTTTTCCCTCAGTAGTTAAGGTTTTCAAAGTTGAAAGATTGAAAAGCTTGCTTATCATCTTAGACTGCATTTAGGAGTGTTACTATACATCTCGTGGTGATCCATAAAGGAAAACTGCTAAACAAGATCAACCTTAAAATAAATTGAATTTACATAACAACGCATTGAAACATAACGCAAACATCTAGAGGTCTAAGTTAGAGACGTGTTCCGGCGTCGTTAAACTTGATATCTTAGCGTTGAGTGGTTGGTTGATTCCTCCACGGTGAAGCGATAAGTATCAATACGGACTTGTGCTCCCACGTACCGTCGCGTATATATTGGGAGACCCCTATAGGAATAAAGCCTTTATCCAATAGGAAACCGTGTCGACCGCCCTACTGATCGCAATGCAGTGAACACAACATTCACGAAGATTGACCACCCGTACCGTAAAACGTATTCTGTGGTTTTGCGAAAAGTTTGGCACACCCTCTGCCTAGAACTCCAGAGCAGTTTCTTTTGGCCTTTTTCAAACTCTATAACTGAAAAAGTCCATCCGAGCATTTGTCACTTCGGGCTCGTTAAAACATCGAAGGAGACTAGAGTCATCTTTAGCTTTTTCTCGACTCTTAAAAAGTGAAAAAGCAAGTTGTGTCTAAGCGTCGTTATAAAATTTATTTTAAACGGAACATAATCATCTCCTATTCCCGCGTTGATCTTAAGTTGAGAACATGGAACGCCCCAACCAAGGAACTCCACATGATGGAAATCCTAGTCCATTCTCCTCTTGGGGAGAAGTTGGTGCGCCCCACATGGCCACATTGTCGCTTCCAGGACTGACAATTGGCCTGCATATTTGGCTGTTCTCAACTAATGTAGTTCAGACCACCATGGTTCCTGATCAGTCGATTCAACAGTTAGATCAGTCTAGAGCTGCCCACCAGCCTTCCACTTCTTATAACTCTTCCTCCAATCCTCCATCTGCGCAAAGTGGGGCTGGCAAAAGCCAAGCTCCCATGGAGAAGAAGGAAAAGAAGAAGAAAGAGAAGAAGAAGAAGGAGCCTAAGGCGACTGGGGGCAAGCAAAAGACATCTGACAAAAACCCACACACAGCACAGACCGGGCCTAAATCGCCATGTGTCATATGTAGAGGAGACCACTTCCATAGAGATTGTCCCTGTATTCCCCGGATACTAAGGGACTGGTCCCCTCAGTTGCACAATTCGGGAGCATCAACCTCTGATAGCCATGTTGATTGCTTACCGTCAACCAGCGAAAGTGAAGGATCAAGACGAAGAGGGGGATCAAGATCTCCCTGCAGACTGTGTGAAGGCGGTCACGCCATCCACCGTTGTCCCTTCTTAGTCGAAGCGAAGAGAGTTTTGGAAGATCGCCCGGTTTCACCAGTAATACTTCCTCCTGGATACAAAAAACTCGTGCCAAGTCCTTCGTTGGTTGAAAATACAGCTGGCCCGCTCAAGTGGTCAGCTGAAACGTCAGTCGTTGAAACTGAACCTACTGAATCCAGACCAGACGAGAGTCTAAAGGTCGATACGGTAGTTGAACCGGTTCTTCCTTCAGAGGTTTCATCCTCAAATGACACCGCCACTGAAGATTCATCTTCAAGTGACACCCTCACTGAAGAGAAAAAGGATGACACTGTCCAGATTCTTTTCATCAACACAGATTCTGATGAGCATTAGGGCAATGCGCCCATTCCTTTATTGTAGGAAGGAACATCGTCAGGATCGTATCCGGCCGTGTATTCGGTCCCACCACCAAGCAACCTGGTTGTGTCCTTTGATTGGAACCAACTAGGCAGACCCCGGTTACCAACCAGTATACCATTCAGAATCATAGTCCAAATCTACAGAATGGTAATGGCTGGAACTATCATTGATGAAGGGGCATCTGTGAGTATCCTTTCCTCTATTGCTTGGAAAGCACTGGGTTCCCCGGCGCTTTTGCCTGAGATGAGAAATCTCTCGGGTTTTGATAAAGGAACCAGTCGACCATTAGGGATCCTCCCCAATGTGCCTGTTACATTGAAAGGGAAGACCGTTCAAATGAACGTGATGGTCATTCAAGGACCCTTAGATTATAACCTACTCCTTGGACGAGACTATATATATTGCATGGGAGCTATAGTCTCCTCACTCTTTAGAGTAATGTGTTTTCCACACGAAGGAAGAATGGTCAAGCTCGTAGACCAACTTTCATTTCCGGGATCACGCATCGCAAATAGTCAAATACCAACCCTCAATGGTCTATTCACCCAAGAAATGTCTCCACCCCCAGTCCTCCTTCCCGATGATTGTGAGTGATTCGGAAAGATGGGACTGGAACCCAGGGGGCATGCATCCTGGTCTGCTTCGGGCAGAGGAAACCCTGGGTATAAAGTAGAATTTCCGCGAAAGAATATGACTAGTCCGTACCCCGTCCGTGGAAGGAAGAGGGGTTGTTCTGGAACAGGATTCTTTTGTCAAGGTTACTTGTTTGACAAAGGTCATTCAACTTTGTCTAAACAGGTAGGCTACCAAGGAAAGAGATTCTATTGCGGCAGCAAATGGTAACCATCTTTGGGTAAAAGACAAGCCTCACCCATTAAAACTAATGTTTTAGAGGATAAGTAGGGGCAGCCTCCAAAGAAAGGGATTCCTTTGCTGCAACAAGTAGTAACCATCTTTGAGTAACCTAATGATAGACATCGCCGAAGAAAGAGTTTCATTTGCGGCAGCAAATAAAACCGTTCTTTGGGTAACCAGAAAGAGGCAAGCCTCCCTCAATAACATTAATGTTTTGTCCTCGAGTAGTGTTCTTCTCTTGTCACAAGTAGCTGCTCTCTTGTCGCAAGTAGCTGTTCTCTTGCGATCTTGCAAAAGATCTGTTGAAAGTTGGGCCGACGGGAAGACAAGTACCGCGTAAGACCCATTAAAAATAACGAGAAGATAAGTATCATTAACATTAGACTAGCAAGACGACAAGTAGCTGTGAACACCCAAAGAAAAACAAAGGTGGAGGAGAGGAGGGGCAGCCTTGAAATTGTATTTTATACCTGGGGGCATGCAAACCTTTTGGAGTATAAGCAAAGAGCGGTCATTGATCGTTTCCTAACTTACATAAAGAAAGGATGTGGGGCAAAAGTAAAAAAATTGCCAAGTTTAGAGCATAGCTTATGTGAGGTGCAAGCTCTATAAAAATTGGAATCTTGCAGGAGGACATTTCTTATCCTATTACTGGTATATCGAGCAGTTTTACCGTGGAATTTATGCTCGTTGAAAAATAGAAAAGCGAGATCCGAGCAGTTTTAGCGTCATAGTTCATGCTCGTTAAAAAATAAACATAAGCTTTTGAGCAAGTTTAAGCTTGTTAAAAAATGAACTTCCCGGTAAATAACCATTGTGATCATAAATTTATTAGCCATAAAAGCCTTGGTCGTGTTTGCACCCGCCACCTCCATTTCATTTGGCCAATCATTCACCTCCATATGATTGTTTACCCATTTTGAGGAACAGCTGCGAAGAGTGATTTCACTTAGCCATCCTTGTGACACTGCCGTGATTGGAAAATTCCAACCTGTACCTGGAATCTGCTGCTATCCCTGTTTATCACTCGTTCCTCAAAAGACGAGTCTTCTTTGAGCTCTTTTCTCTTGACTCGTAAAATATGAAAAGTTTGCCGAGTTTTGGACTTCCAGCTCGTTAAACGACTGGAAGAGCTATCCCTCTTCTAGATTTTAATCTTTTTGGACCTGAGGGATTATTGCACAAAAAGGTCGAGCGCTTGTTTTATTCGGCTCGTTAAAGTTATCGAAAACTCATCCCTTCTGTATTGTTTTATACTTTTTCGGACTTAAGGGATTAGATGACGAAAAAGGAATTTTGGAGTTAACTTTCTGTATCTTTTCAGACTCTCTAAAAATGAAAAGGACCGAGTTTTCCTTGTCGTTAGACTCGTTAAAATGATTAAATAGCGACAAACTTGTCTTTAGACGAGAACGAGTTTCCCTATCGCTAGGCTCGTTAAAACATAGCGATGGGCTTGCCCGAAGGGCAGGTTATAGAACAAGCATATGTTATCCTCCTCAAGCTTGACAAAAATAAAGAGGTACTGGTCAGAAATGACTGGGGAAAAATTGGGAGAACCTCGAAGCTTTAATGGTAGCAAGTCGCTCTTGAACATGACACTTTGTCCTCCGTATCACATCGGGTTGGGTTGTTTTCATTCACCGGTCTCATCACCATGGTCCTCGCCAAACCATCCACATTTGGGGTAATCCTACCGATCCATCACATCAGTGTCGTTATATGTTCAAGAGATGTGTTCAGAAAGAGTCAACTGTGTCCCATCCACTGCCATACATTATCCTTCATCCACCCATGATCGCCACCCTGAATCATATTTCACAGATTGTTTTCGCCTCCACTAAAATCATTAGCTCCGTTCCGTGTCATTGATGTGGGATTCATTAAGACCCTCCTTTGACGGATCACTTCTTGTCGACTTCAGCTCATTATCCAAGAAGTTGGTCTAGGAACACCCCCCCCAGTACTTTGAAGCTTGCATGCCTCAATGGCAAGTTTCTCACTTCCGGCGACAGGTATACATCAATGACCTTCGACCAGAAGATTTTGCGTGGTGTTCGACGCCAAGTCCTTTATTCACACCACGTGAATTGTACTGCAGTACCTTGAGGGTCATTGTCATTATTGGTGATTCCTCTCGCGCTTGTTAACGGTTTACATTATTGACCGGTAATCAAGCGATGTCTTTCCATGTTCGACTTCAACGCAATTCTCACATGGATCGACTTGTACTTAGAGTGAAGATCGAACGAGTTTTGAAGACCCCGGATCTAGTTTCATCCATCCGGGCTGCGATATATATTCAGGAAATATAAAGACATTTGTTATGTACATCATTGCAGCAGATGATCATCCTACTCAAAGGATGATAATTTCAGCAGAGAATTATCAGTCTACCATCAGACGATCGTCTGTTCTATGTACCAAAATGAATTTATAAAGCTGAGCATGGGAATGCCCGCCTCAACTAGATCATGAAAGCAGAATGAAAAATAATGTATTGTATTGTATTTTATTACAGGGCACCTCTCAGCGATTGAATGAACTTCGGATCCTCCTGATAAAGCATTTCACCCGATAAACGACCTCATACTTTAGGGGGCAACTGTTATAGACATTTTTGTGCCTAACAGCATGAAGCATGAAATGTCAATAATCTGAGGGATCCAAAGTCCCTAAACATGTTGTTCTTACCCTTAGAGGAACAAGGTCAGCAAACCACAGCACTGAAAATCAGTTCTCCACCTGAAAACACTAAAAAACAAGCAGTTTCTGGGTCATGTCAGCTGCTCCACTGAGCATCTGCGCTGAATGTCAACTGCTCCACTCTGTACCTGTGCTGAATGTCAAAAGCAATGAAGGCTACCTGCGCTGGGCGAGATTGGCCAAGTGGCACAGTCATTCTGCAAGGTGTCAACTGCCCAGGAAGCTTCCAAACTGACACTTGGGTCAAGGAATTCGCCTTGTGATGAGTAAGAGGGTCTTGATCTCCAAGTGGAAGCAAGAATCTCCAAGTGGACTCAAGAACTGAAGATTAACTAAAGTGGGAGAGGACACTAGTCAGCTTCATGCCAGCCTCAAGCTGACTCATCCTTTCTCCAAATCTCCTATATATAGAGCTCTCTCATGAGGTCTAAGGGGGCTGGAATTTTGTGCAAGTAAGGAAGTGCTGTTGGTTTGTGTATAGAACTATTGGGTGATTGCTTGAAGGAGGTGAAGAGGAGATTTCTTTCTGCTGGGAGGTGTTGCTGGATTGGGCCTATTATGGTTGTAACCCTCTCAGAACTTTACTTCTTCCATTAATAAAGTATTTGAGGTTCTTCTATATGCATGTGTCTTTATGGTGAATAGATGCTTGTATATTTGATTTATGCTAATCCCTGAATCGATTATGGATGTATGCTTCTTGTAGTTTCCTTTCTTTGTGCTTTTACAGGATCTTTGTGTAGCTGGGCCGGTGAAAGAGCAAGGAGCTAGGAGCAAGCTGCAAGGAGTGAGGACTGGATCGACTATTAAGCGCAAGATAACGGTTAGTAGATCATCCTTCTATTCTCTCTCTCATCCCATAAAGAAGTAATCTTGAATAGCTTTGCATTCAGTTGTTGCTGAGGTACTATCACCCTTAGAGTGGGATAGGGTCATTTCGTATTGGATACTTTTCCCAACAACAAGTGGTCTACGACAACTTGGGATGTTGTTCAATAATTGACTTCGGGAGGTCCTTGATTCGGGAGTTTAGGAGTCGAAATCGAGAATCCAACTTGCTGACTACACCTTTACAAGGGTTATGAGGCAACTTGATGGAGTCTATAATGATAAGTTGTAAACCAGTTAAAGAAATTAATTTATGTAATGTAAGCATCAAGAGGGGATGTTGGAGTTAATGCTTACCTCCTATATTTGAGATATTTGTTTGAGATGGTTGAGAAATTCTCACCAACCTCTCCTTTTAAGTTTGGAATAAATTAGATCTGAGAAACTCCATATATTAGAGTAATCTTTGAATGTAATGTGTGTGTTGAGTGCATACACCTTTGTGTGCAATATATGAGTGTTTTTAACCATCTTTAACAAAATTAACATGATCTCCAATTATTAAGTTTAAGATTATGTAACATATTCAATGATTAAATTTAATATCATTTTACATAATCAATATCTAAATAAAATATGAATAATTGGAATTATAAATGAGTGAATTGAATTATCAAAGTGTGACCTTTAAGCTACGTCCAAATTCGAGTTTTGAATGCCATGTTGTGGTTTTAAATGTCGTTATTATTTTAGAATGTGAAAGTGAAATTTGTGAAAGGATTATTTTATTTAAAATCACATGGAGTCTAGTTCACAATGTTAAACAAAAAATTATCCATTTATATGACAAATAAAATATCGAAATGTCGTTATCTTATTATTGCGTAAATAAAATGCTAAAGTTATGGAAAATTTTAATAATTTTTTATTATTTAATTTTTTAACTAAATAATTCAAGCTCTCTACACCATTTAAATTTCAGATTTGATACCGACTAGACACCAATAGACGAAGTGATAACACTCACCTATTTACACACGCCGCAAACAAAAATATCTTACATCTCGATGTTAAAGGGAAGTAAATAGTTCCTGAACTTCATATATAATTGTGGAACCGGAAATGCAGCGACAATGGAAGTTTCTCGTTGATGGGAAAGTGCTATCGTGATCCGAGGAATGAGGGCTCATGTTGCTGTGGATTCTGTCAAGCAGAAAAAACAAGCTTTATATTGAAAATATAACAGGTTGTTGCATATTCGGGTTGTCACATATCATGTATCATATATCATAGACATCATGTATCACGCTCGGTAAACACTTTATCAAGTTATGAGCAGAAACATTCAAAGAAATGAATTAAATGAATAAATAAATGTGTGCATCGAATATATTCAAGATGTCCACATAGTATATAGAATAAAACAATGCATATATCTATGTGAAAGTTTTGTCCATGCTTGATCTTACTCAAAGAACAAAAGAAAAATTTAGACAGTGAGATAAAATGATTCTCCAGCTACAACACCCTCACAGTTGACTAGTACCATAATGAAATATCTTTACAAACATTAATGTATTTCAATTTCAGCATTACAATATACATTTCTCAAAATAAATGAATATCTGTGAACTATATCATATTTTAACCACACAACAAGAAAATGTTTAGTATAGCGTGCAATCTCTTCACCCAGATGTTTATAAATCTCCAAGAAGGTTGTCGGTTTCAGCGATGGTATCCAGACTTGGCGTCCATGGAGATTGCCAAGAGGAACCCTGGATTGAGGGAGGCAGCATTAGATTTTCCGTCACTATGTTGACGTTATTGGCCGAAAGAAATGAAGCGAGGTCTTCTTTCTTTTTTAATTCGAAGCTTCACACGCAAGGTGGATCCGTCGGTGGTGCGAGAAGAAGAAACAATCGTGGCTTTGGGGTGCACTGCCTTGAAGGGCTACGAGTAAGCGCCAGGGCTGCAGGTGTTTGGATTCCCATATCCTCCGCTGCAATAATAAGTAGAATCTCCGAACCAGGCAGACGAACCATTCAAATCTTGGTATAACGAAGGGGGCATCGTCGGTATCTCCTTCCATGAAGATGAGTGAAGCCAATGAATGTTTCAATCTCCCAAAACTACAAGCGTCCTCATATCATGCCCTTGCACAAATCTTGGATGGCTATGCTCGATACTACCAAAATCCGTGACCCTTAGAATCTGAACCGAAAATCTTGGATGGCTATGCTGGCTACTACCAGAATCCGTGACCCATAGAATCCGAACCGAATCAGAGCTTTCTGCTGAAGTTTATCAGTGACTTTCTGCTGAAGTTAAAGTGGCGGAAGCCTGGGCAGCGTCTTCAATTTTGAGCACATCTGAGCAATTCCGTTGCATCAACAACTCCTGCTTGCTCTCGCATCACTATTAAGTTCATTTCAAAAAAAAATTCAAAATTTTCTAGCGGGAGTGCTCAGTTTGAAATATTGAACGCGTGAGTGAAAGTGTAGCTGCGTTAATTAAGTCTGCACCAAAGGAGTCAGGGCGGTCTTGTCTCCAACCTGTATTAACTGCATAAGTACAACGAGCCTTTACCAACGAGCTTTTACCCTGCCGGAATAGGAAGGCGGTCGAGTCCCGCATACTCCACCGGAAACACATGCTGGCCGCCGGAGTCCCGTTCCATGGTTATGTATGCTATCCCACTGACGTGCACCACATACATAGATGGGCCAGCATTTAATACTCAATATATGGCTGGTTAGCCCTTGCCGTTATTCATTGTGTAACGAGTAAATTTTATAAAATAATAATTATTTTTTATTAGGTTATTTTTAATATTTAAGTTTCATTTTATTAATAATTTAATTTCAAGTTTTTACTTAATTTATTATTTTAAAATTAGTTCTATTTATTTTTAAAATTAATTTTACATTAAAAAAAGAATTATAAACCAATATAATAAAAATTAATATATTTTATTTTATAATAAAGATCATTTATCTTATTCAACTTCAAAAATAGTATTAGTAACATAATAAATTATATATAGTTAAAGTAAAACAAAATTGAAATATAATAACATATATACATTAAAATTGAAATTTTTTACATCAATATCAATATGAAAATGACATTAACAAAATGTACATTCTTTTCTTAAAATACAAATAGAAAGGCAAATACCATGGGCCAATGCCATGGGCAACTGCCACATTAAATACCATGGGAAGATTCCATCCAGTTTGACCATATATATATATATATATATATATATATATATATATTACAAATCCTCCCGCCCAAAGATTGTTTGCCCTCAGGTAATCCACTTCTATCCACAAAAGAAGCATTTGTATATTGATACCAAGATCTCATACAACCCAATGTGTTCTTCCATGCCTCCATTCTAAATGATCATGAATGGATCCTTCGATACCTGAATCCAAAACAATCCTTTGGTCAATCCTACCCCCAATGGATTCTCCTAGATCCCAATGCCACCTAAGTCCTAGGACATGTTGGTTATGACACCACCTCAGCCCTCCATCGTTGCTTGTGCATGAGGGCCCAAATTTCAATATGCCCTTAGCTAAGAGTATCCCGTCAATAGAGTCCCCAACTCATAATCTCTCGTAGATCCATCTCGTGGGAAGTATATAATGCATGAATCCCCGCACATGGAATAAATCTACCACGCTAATGTTGCCTAATGCTCAACTCATGTTGCTCCACCCGATCACCCATCATGATCCATTTGTATAACTCTTCCTTGCTATCCCCAATGTATAATGGCAGGTTGGTAGAGCTGCAAGCCTTATCTATGTACTCTTGTAGAGGGCTACTCTGCAACTCCCAAATGTACTCCTCTTCCTGCCTTGTGAGGGACTTGAGTCGTTCCTCAACACTAGAAAACTGGGTCATTGATTCAACACATACCCCTATGAGGTCCTCAAATTTTCTATTCCCCTGTAAGGCAGTGTCTCAAGCTGCCTCGACTGTCTACTTCAACATCGTAAGATCTGTCTTGAAATGCATGATCCTTTCCTAAAAGTCCTCTACTAGAAATTCTCGTGCCCTGCAAAATGTCTCTATATTTGACTGCACTGGATGCCCCATGACCACAACTTTAACTTGAACCTTTTTTTGACCCTCCAGAAATGGCTTATCCTGCATACTATATTTGTCATGATACTCTGCATGATCATGCTCATCATGTCGGTTTATTATTATTGGCTCCTCATTTGGTTCTCCTAGAATGTCTTCTTCCTGGCCTTTTTCACATGTGGGGATAAGTTGTCCACCCTCTTTGATTGTCAAACATGGATGTATTGGTGGACTGTTATCTATACCTGATTGTCCATACTCTTTATGGATGTTCTCCTGGATATCTATAGACTCAACTACCTCATCATCAGGAGGAATTCCCCCCTTCCTTTCCCGATTTACTTTGTCAAGTTGATTGATTATCATCGACCTGTCCTATAAGTTTCTCTGAAAAACATGGTGTTGTTGCTCACCATTTGTACTTGACTGCTTGGATCCTTCTTAGGTTCTCTTCTAAAAACCGGTGAAACCAACTATGGATGAATCTTCATGATCTGCCCTTGTTTCCTCTTATCACCTGGACATGAATGGTTAAGGGCCCAAGGTCCCTTGCAGATAAAGCATAGTCCTCTCATCCTTTGTTCATTATTGATGCATATTTTGTTCTTGCTTCCTCCATTAATCCTTATCAACTCCTTCGTAGTGAGCACCCTTTTGAGTAACTTTATGTTTTTCCTGACAAACTTCTCGACTAGATCATAGGATCCATGTGGTCCTTCCTCCAAATGGTCAACAATTTACATCTTAGTATCTTGCATATGTGAGCATGGCCTTCTAATAATATAGACACGATCTTTTGCATGCTTGTTTTGACATGGTCTGAATGAGCTGATGTAATACTGGTGTAAAAGTTATGGAGCAACTAAAAGATCAACTCATCACATTCCAAATTTAGTATGAATGTGCCAAAGTTGAATTCTGCCATGACTATTAAAATTTCTACATCGCTTCTAAAAGGTAGGAAGCATGATGTCATTCAACCCTTTAAGGCCTTCCACTATCAACTACAATATCTCCCTCATAAAATAATTATTGTAAGACAATACTCGCGATGTTAAAGCTATGATCTTGTTGAGACAAGAAGCAATTGTGAGCTTGACCTCTTCACAATGATGCTCCGATAGTTTGGGTTGTATTAATGCAAGCATAGATGGCTTGAGATTCCAACTAAGTTTCTTCCATTCTGGTTGCCCCACCTTTAAGAGCCATGTGTCTAATTCCTCCAAGTTCTGAAGGTCTATGGTTGACTTTGTTCGTTGCAATTAAGATCCAAGTACGAAGAACTTAGCTCCTCTTCCTTGTGCTTCCGTCACTTGCCATGGGCATTTTTGTTGCATAATGGCATAGACCATTTTTGAGAAAGAATTGCTATTCTATTATAAAGTGGTATTGCTAAGAAAAGGCCCCATGCTTCTCTTATTTTATCTAGAATTTTGTCTAAAATTTTATGAGTGTTTTCTAGGGAAAGTCCCATCTCCCCTCATACCAAAGCATGAATACACTAATTCTTCAATGGATTTCACCCCAAGATAAGGTAAATACAAACTTGATTGGTAATATTAAGATGATTGTACCACCTCCTTCCTTTCTTATTCCCTTTTTTGTTTTTTTAACACAAATATCCTTTCTATTGTCAAACTCCAAAATTTGACAAACCCCTTGTCAAATGCTATAACCAATCAAAATTTTCCAAACTATAAACATGGTTTAGTCCATAACCCGCCATCTCTCATGCTTCCGCACTCAGATTTTTGAGCGGAAAATCTGTCTAGATGGAAAGAGAATCAGTTTTCAGGTAAAGACTTATATCTTCATACACTAATCAAGAGTCTGTGGACCCAATAATTATGCCCTTGTGAGTGATCAATGGATCATGTGCGACATTGCATTTGATGTTATAGGTTTCAAATGTATAGGCATAAGACTATATTCGACAATGATAAACCTCTGTGCCAATCCAACCACATAATGCAACATACTATATAAGGAAAAAACACATAGCATTACTTTATTTAATTATGGTAACCCACCATGAAATCTTTTGATGAAATATAATTTACTCGATTCCGAAAAAACACGGTGTGTTTGCCTCTATGACTAATGTGTGAGTGATCTTGATGTAGCGAGATCAATTTATCTAATATAATAAAACAAATACTTTGGCGTGCACCTGAAGAGGACCATGGTTGGCTCCTTGACTGAATCTACGGTAAGAATAATCTTGTCTTTCCTATTAAGAGTGATGACAACTTTGGCTCCTGTAATGAATCGATGGTCAATGCCAGAACTGAAGCCTATGAAACTTTCTCGGCTCCTTCCTACGCTTAGAGGGTTGTGGTGACAGTGCAATGCCCAGGCTATGTCCACTTCCTTTCACCTGAAACAAATATGGGGACGCTCAACTCCTTTGTCTGCTCAGGCAGTTGTTATGATAGTGTTTTGGAAATGCGACCAATGCTCAGGCTATATCAACTAATCAACATGCAACACTCATACTCCCTTTCGCCTTCCATTGAAACAAATCAAAGGCTGAAACAAATCTAACACCTCCACTCATTAGATGGCTCGGTGTTCATTTTAACACACAAAATTACCCTCCTCGCGACCTCGACTGCTCCTGAGAAACATCACCCTTCAGATCAGCAATGCGACTATTTGGTTATGAGTGCCTCGAATTCCCTTCTGTTAGTTAGTCCCATGCGATTGATTCGATGGGTGTGCACGATTTTCGGCTAACCTCCTTGCTCTAGTGATTTGAATAATCCCTTTCGTGGTGAGGTGCCTCTCGGAAGGTGAAATGTTGGCTCAAACCATTGTTGACCTGATCCATGGCTCAACAATGTCAGTAGAGTGTTTTGATGCAATCTATGCCTATGGCTATTGGTTCTATCCTCAATGGCCCTTAGATTCACTTGCTAAAGAAAAAATATTCCGCTATCTCTCACTGTTTAACTCGGTCCCCTTTGATGAAAGTGTTATCACCAAAAATTGATCATCTAGCCTAATTTACTAGATGGATCAAAGTACACCATGTAAAGTCAATTTTACCATAGTAAAATTGCTTTCATTATGAGAATTTACTTAATAAACCACCTTAAGTAATTTATAACTAAACCCATGAAGAATAATTAAATAAATCACTATTAATTTTATTTTCTTCTAGGAATAATTAATTAAACCATTGTTCAATTATTATTCCTTGTCATTTTTGACCCAATTATGAAAAATCAAAAGATAAATTATTAATTATCTTATTTTTCTCTAGGAATAATTAATTAATCACTAATTAATTATTATTCCTTGTCAAATTTGACTAAATCCCTTGCGAATAATTAAATAAATCATTATTTATTTATTATTCCTTAACCAATTTCTTGAGATGATAAATAAATCATTTATTTATTTATTATTTCTAAATAAAAGTTTAAATACGTTTTCCCTCCTAACCAAATATAATAAATTATTCCAAGCGGTTATTCCAAGAATGGGGTTAATAATATTTTATTATTGCTCATTATTCGAGGATAACTCAATATTTTGTTATAAATAGAGGGGTTTTCCATTCGTTATTCACTTTTGATTTTTTTTTTTGCTGCACTCATTGTTGTAACTCTTATTATTTTCATTGCTGCACACCATATCTCTGCCATTTGAGTTCCCATTAAGATCAAACATTTTATTTGTTGGGTTTTCACATTATAGAGGAGAGAGACTCTACACAAGCTGAAGACGTTTTAGGATAGACAAGAACCCATCCCATAGAGGGGGACTGGTAAAATTTATTTGTTCCCTTCACAGGTGTTATAATAAAATATATTCTTTGTATATCTGGTTTCCATTGGATGATTGGAGATATTATTGTTTCTTTTTGTTGTCTAACTATGATTGTGTCATAGGTCAGGACTTTGCTAAGTTTTGTTTCTATCATTTGCTGCAAATCTACAATGTTTGGTAGCCATTTTTATTGTTCAGACTGTTTGTCATCCACAGTCTTAAGTGGGTTCTTTTCGTACATCTTTGAGATGAAAACACTACAACAAAATTGGAAACTCCATTGGTTTTTTACTTCAGATCCAGAAACTTGGGTGACCTTCAGTTTTCAAGTTAGGGTTTCTTATTTGTTCAGACTCTTAATGTTATTTACTAGCTTTCTAACCCTAGATATGTCAAATTTCTAACTTCTGCAAGTTTTCTGGTCTTTTCCGCAGGTCACAGGAACAAGCTGCGACAGAGACGATAGTTTTTTCTAACATTTTTTGACCAGGACTCAAGGATCAGAAATCACACTTTTTAGCCCAAAAAGTGTGATCTCGAGTCTAGAGTGCATATTTCACCCCAAAAATTGCGATCCCCCCTAAAAATAGGTTAGTACCTGCGATTTTAGGGTTTCCGGGTTTTATCAAATCCGTTTCTGGGTTTTGTCGAGAGTTGTGTGTTGGGTTGTTTGACCTCTATCTCATCCTACTTAGGGCTTGTTCTACACTGATTTACTCATCAAAGTGGAATTTATCCCCTTAGGGCTTCTAGTATGCTTCCACCTTTATAGGAGGAGTTTAGCTGAGTAAGATGTCTGAGTTTCTCCAACTCTTTCAGCCATATTTTATAGATCTGTAACCTTTTCTTTCATATCTCCAAAGATAGATTGTTTCCATCCATGGTTTCATATTAAACCTTGTTTGGTCATTGGCCTTAGGGTCCTATCGGTTGCCCTAGGATTTACACCCATCTCCCTATCTTTTTGTAGCGATCTTCCTCTCTGGTTTTTTGTTGTTACTGTACCACTTTCCAGTAGCCTAGTGTCATTTCATCCTAGTCACACCGACACTTAGATCCCTTGAAATTTTTAGTGTGTTTTCAGTCGATTTCACCACCAACCAGCACAGTGTTTGCAAATTCAGTTTGGGTAGGGTTTAGTTAATGGTTTTGCTGTTTCATTTGCTGTTGCTAATTTTAGTTTATTTTCAACAATCTTTTTTCTTTTTTACAAACATGATCTGGGCTTAATCAAAAAATACACTTGCACACACAAGCACACCTTAAGCGAAGGGCAGTTGGTTTACACCCCCAAGCTAAGACTGAACATAATAAATTTATCTCCCCTCATCGAGACAAAGTCATATTGTTGATCTCCCTTCACCATTTTCATGTCGCATGTGTCTTACCACCATTGTGCCACAAAGGTTATTTTCACAGAGACTCTTATAGCTTCATCCCTATTTTCCACTCGGGCATATTACTCCTCCCCACTGGGTTCGAGTTCATAGCCCTCTGAGTCCCCATACCGACTCTTCTCCTGGTTCATCTGATTCCGAGCCTCCTTCACCACATATTGTCACCATGTTTGGACCCACAGCTGGTGTAGGAACCCAACCTAGTGTTGGCTCCAGTTCTACCCTAGTGATCACATCTAGAGGAGCAATCTCATGAACCGTTCAGAAAACTCCCATACTCCCTTTTATGGCTGGCTTAAGTCTCCTGGATTTTAGCTAGTTGATAAACGACCCAATACACCACGATGCTGGTTGGCATGCTATGCCGACTAAGCTTCCCTCAAATATCCCAAAGTTTGAGGGTAATTCTGGAGAGGATCCTACTGATCATGTTCGCTCCTTCCACATGTGTTATAGACATATTTGGGCACTGCAACCCCAATCACATATGCCGATAAACCAAGGGCTCTCAAACCCCTAAAAATGTTGTTTCATACCCTAAAAGATCAAGGTCAATTGATTAGATCATTTCCCAGAAGTTCTCCCTAAAAAACTACTCAGAACTGGTCAAAACTGGACCATACAGACTACTCCATGCTGAGGGTGTGATGCATCTCACCTGTTACACACAAGAGGTGCGATGCATACTGAAAAGCCTTTCTGTAAGGTGCGATGAGTGAGAGCAGACAAATGGCAGAGGCAGTTTGCTAGGTGGAAACTCAGAGAATCTTCTAGAAACTGCTAATATGGCACTTGCCTCTCTGAATTCGCCTAAGGATGAGTAAGAGATCATGAAATCTCCAAGTGGAACCAAGAAATATTAGTGAAATGACACTAATCAAAATCTCAGAAGTTGACTCACCCCCTTGCAAATATCTATATATGGATCCCTCATTCCAGAGATCCAGAGGCTGGAATTTTGTATTTTGTATGGAAGTGCTATTGATTTCTCTGTGAAGCATTGTATTGTTGGGTGATCTAGCTTTTCATGAGGTGAAGAGGGATTTCATGCTGAGAGGATGGTGCTGGATCACACAGCTGGGTTGTAATCCTCTCTTCTACTACTTCTATCAATAAAGCTATTTGAGTTTTCCTCCATATACTTGTATATTTCTGAATCTTGTATTTGTGTATGCATTTGTATGGTTGATGTACATCTGATTCTACATTGTTTATGGTTATAGATCTCTATGCTTTGATGGTATTTTGTTGCTTTGACTCTACAGGTGTTCTTTGAAGCGGGACAAGTGAGAAAGGAGTGGCGAAAGCTCTATCAAAGGAGAGAGGAAACAAGCAAGGAGCCAAGCAAAAGACTAAGGTTGGTGCTCTCTGCTTCTCTCTCATCTATCTCTCATAAAGGAAAACACAAGTTACTTTGAATTGTTTGTTTCTAAGATAGCTACCCATCTTAGTGGGACTAGTAGATCTAAGTAGACACTAGTTTTCCCAGAAACAAAATGGCGACTCCACTGGGGAATGAATAGTTTGTTTGTTTTTTACTGTTGTTTTCTTTATAAACTATAGACGGAGCCTAAAGTTAAGCTAGCTAGCCTTCGAAATGCTTTTGCTATGCAACTACAAAGTAGATAAACGCTACTTCAGTCAATCACCGGGTTGGTTTATGAACTGAACATTTGATTTGCAAACATCCTGAGTGCCCTGGTGGTAGCTCATGAACCTCATTAGATCATACCTCTATACTTTGTGTTTACTGTCTATCATAAGCTAGGCCTAAATCCCTGAACTTAGCTGCAAACTCTGGGTGAAAACCAAGCTCAGTCTCGTCCTTGGACCATCGCACTATCTCTCATTGGTAGTCTGGATGCATCACACCTCCTATGTGCTGTAGGTGGGATGTATCCTTGTTTCCCTTAAGGACAGGTGCGATGATTGAATGAGACTACTTCTCTCTCCAGATTTTGGTTTTTTCTTCATTGTTTTCAGCTTTATTTAGTAGTTTTGCAACCTATGATCAGTATATCACTGTTGAAACCCTCTTCCTTTACATTATTCAGCCTCCATTGATAAGGAATTGTGAATGTTTTTTTTATGTATCTTTCATCATTTACAGTCCTCCTTTGCAAAATGTAGCTTAATCGAACTGTCATCTTTTGATTTGAAAGTGTCGCAACTGTCGTTTTCAGTTAAGAAAAAGAGTGTCGTAAAGTCTTCCTCTTTTAGATAGTCGATTGTACTTTTTCCATTGTATTTGATTTGAATTGTCAATTATTTGAAGTGTCGAAAGCAGTTTTCCATTCAAAATTGAAAGTGTCGTCTTAGTCTTCCTTTCATTTTTGAAAAGAAATTGCTAAAGTGTCGCTTTGAGGAAAAGTAGTTCAGATCTGTACTTAGTTTTCTTTTTGTCATTCTCACATTAAGGAAATGGAAAAACAAATACATGCATGTGCATTTTCATTTAGACTGCATGCGGAAATTGATTTAGGAAAAGTGCATTTAGTGTGTGCTCTCTACTCTATGTTGAAAGAATTTTACTCTTCTTTCCTTAGTAGCTAGGATTTTCATTGCTAAAAGAAAATAAACGACTGTTTATCATTTAGATTTCATATTTAGGAATTGTACATCTACATCATGCGGTGAACCTTGAAAGGCAAACTTCTTAAGAAAGATCAACTGTAAAATAAACCTCAATGAACATAAAAACACTTTGGAACCTAACGCACAACATCTAGAAGTCTAGGCTAGAGACATATTCCGGCGTTGTAAAGCCTGGTAACTATTGTTTTCATCGTAGGTTGGGTGATTCCTCCTCTTTGATACAACAAGTGCCAGTACGGACTTGTGCTCCCACGTACCGTCGAATATATATTGGGAGAACACAATAGGTTGATATCCTTTATCCTTAGGAAGTTGTGTCTGCCGCCCTATCGATCACAATGCACTGAACACAGCATTCAGGAAGATTGACTGTCGTACATAAAGTCCTTGGTAATTTCTCTATAATTTACCACCGAGGTGTATATTGCAATTTTGCGATTGATTTGGTAATCCCTCTGTCTAGATTTCCAGAGTAGTCACTTTCATTCCTTTTCGACTCCTTAAAAGAAAAGGTCCATCTGAGCACTTGTCACTCCAGGCTCATTAAAAATCGAAGGCGACTACAGTCATCTTTAGCTTTTTCTCGACTCTTAAATATTGAAAAAGCAAGTTGTGTCAAAGCGTCATAAAATTTATTTTATTCGAAATAACTTCACTGTTCCCTCGTTGGTCTTAGGTTAAGAAAATGGAGTCCACCAATCAAGGATTTCCCCTTGGGGAAATCCTAGTCCTTTATCTTCTTGGGGAGATATTGGTGCTCCATACATGGCTACATTGTCCCTTCCAGGACTCACAATTGGCCTGCCAATATGGCTATTCTCGACCTCTGTCGTTCAAAACACCGTAATTCCTTAGCAATCAAATCAGCAACCAGATGATACTAGAGTTGCTCCCCCACCTTCTACTTCGTTTGTTTCTCCCTCTCCTTCTTCCTCTTCGCTTGGTGAAACTAGTGACACTAAAAACCAAGTAGTTGAGAAGAAGAAGAAAGGGAAGGAGAAAAAGAAGAAGAAGCCAGCTGCGCAAGGGGGAAACCTTGCATCGTTTGGAAAAAACCCACACACTGCACCGTCCAAACCCAAATCTCCATGTGTCATTTGCAAGGAGACCACTATAATCGATATTCTCCTTGCATCCCACGGATCTTGAGAGACTGGTCTCCCCACTTGCATAATCCAGTGTCTTCAACCTCTTTCGATCATGTTGAGAGTACACCATCAACTAGTGAAAATGAAGTCAATGGAGAGAAAGGAAGATCTAAATTTCCTTGTAGGCTGTGTGAAGGTGATCATGCCCTCCACCATTGTCCTTTTCTGGATGAAGCTAAAAGAGTTTTGGATAACTGTCCTGCTTCACCGCAACGACTTCCACCTGGATATAAGAAACTCTTGCCAAGTCCATCACTAGTTGAAAATCCGACTGACATACCTCTATTGTCGGTCGAAACACCTATCATTGAAGATAAACCCTCTGAGTCCACACCAAACCAAAGTCAACAGGTCGAGATGGTAGTCGACCCAGTCTTGTCTTCAGAAGGTCCACCTTCAGATGATACAGTCTCCAAAGACAATGAGAATGACACCGTTCAAATTCTTTTTGTTAACACAGAGTCCGATGAACATGGGGGCAATCTACCCATTCCTTTACCATAGGAGGGAAGTTCCCCATTTCAAGAGATTCATACAGCCGTTTATTCGGTCCCTCCTCTGAGCAATCTAGTCGTTTCCTTTGATTGGAATTTACTAGCGGGACCCTGCCTTCCATCTAATGTACCATTCTGAATCATAGTACAAGCATACAGAATGATCATGGATGGCACTATCATAGATGAAGGGGCTTCTGTGAGTATCCTTTCCTCAACTGCTTGGAAAGTGTTTGGTTCGCCATCACTTCTGCCTGAGATTCGAAATTTGTCAGGCTTCAATAAGGGAACCAGTCGACCGTTAGGGATCCTTCCAAATTTGCCTATAACTTTGAGAAGGAAAACCATTCATCTGAACATGATGGTAGTCCAAGGGCCGCTAGATTACAATCTACTCCTTGGGCGTGACTACATTTACAGCATGGGAGCTATTGTTTCATCTATCTTCCAGGCGATGTGTTTCCCGTATGAAGGCAGAATGGTACAACTTGTTGACCAAATTTCATTCCCCAGTTCAAACACGGCTACCAGTTAAACGCCATCCCTAAACGGTCTCTTTGCACAAGGAATGTCTCATCAACCTCCAGTCTATCCACCTGATGACTATGAGTGATTCGACGAATGTGACGAAACCCAGGGGGCATGCACCCTGGTCTACTTCAACAGGTGAACCCAGGTAAAAGATAGGTTTCCTCATAGGATATATGACCAGTCTGACACACCCATCCATTTAGGATGTGGGATTAGTCTGGAAAAAGATTTCCTCATTGAAGGTTATGTGATTGGAAGTGGATCCACACCATTCACCTTTGTCTATTTCAATGGATAGAGCCAAGGAAGTGTTTTGTCTACAATGTGGACGAAACAATCTTGCTTTAATGCAAGGACTTCCATATGGTAACCTGGAAACTCTACTTTTCTTTATACCTGGGGGCATGCAAACCTTTTTTATGCAAGTGAAAAGCGACCAACGTAACTCTAACCTCGTAGTTTTTACTAACTTCAACTACTTAGGTTAGGTGATTGGTCTGATCAACCATTCACCTTTGTCGACGACAAAGTAAAGGAAATGTTTTGTACGAAACTATCCTACCTAACCTCAGTAGTTCATTAACCCCTAGTGTAGTTAGTTCTGTAGTTGGTCATTTCTAGCTTGCATACAAAAGAATCATGAGCAAAGTTTCGCATGGGGCAAGCTCACTAAAAAATGAACCTACTAATGAGACACATCCTTAAAGATGACTGGTACGAGAAATGTTTCCGCAAAGTTCAAGCTCGTTAAAAAATAAACTTAACACTGAGCATAGTTTCCAAAGATTCAAGCTCGTTAAAAATGAATCCACCCTCGGTAAATACCCTTTGTGATCGCATTAATATGAGCCTTTTGAGCCTTGGTCATGTTCTTATCGTCACCTCCACTCTTTTAGCCGATCATACGCCTCCACTTGATTGTTTACCCTTTTGAGGAATAGCTGCGACGAGTGATTCTGTTAGCCACCTTTTTTACACTGTCGTGCTTGAAAAGTTCCAAACTTACCTGGAACAAGTTGCTACCTGAAAGCATCACTCGTTCCTAAAAAACGAATCTCTTTTAAGCTGTTTTTAGACTCGTAAAATATGAAAAGATTACCGAGCTACTGGCCTTTCCAGCTCGTTAAAGTAAAGGGAAGCGCCATCCCTCCTCTATATTTTAATCTTTTGGACCTGAGGGATCATTACACAAAAATATCGAGTGCTTGTCTTGTTCGGCTCGCTAAAACTATCAAAAAGTCATCCCTTTCGTATTACTTTATACTTTTTCGGACTTAAGGGATTATACTACAGAAAAGGACTACTGGAGTTTTCTTTCTGTCTCTTTTCAAACCCTCTAAACATGAAAAGGACCGAGTTAACTTTGTCGTTAAACTCGTTAAAACAATAGCGGCAAACTTGTCCATACGGACAAGAGCAAGTTTCACTGTCACTAGGCTCACTAAAACATAGAGACAGGTTTTCCTGAAGGGAAAATTATAGAACAAGCATATGTTATCCTCCCCAAGCTTGAAAAAAATAAAGAGGTACTAGTCAATAATGACTGGGGAAAAAGGGGGAAGAAAACTTGAAGAACTTCATTGTTAGCAGGTCACTCTTGAACATGACACTTTCACTCCATCGCCATGATTGAGTCGGGTTGGGTTATTCCGTTCACCGGTCATATCACCATTGGTCCTTCGTACCATCCATTTTTGAGTTTAACACTACCAATCCATTTCAGTGTCACTAATATGTTCAAGAGAAGTCGCTCAGAGAATTCACCAACCCAGCTAATGCCTCATCCACTGCAATACCTTCACTCTCCATTTTTCATGACTGCCACCCTGAACCTTGTATCATCAGATCATTTTCACCTCCACAAAATCATTTGCTCCGTTCCGTGTCGTAGATGTGGGATTCATTAAGGCCCTCCTATGATGGGTCACTTCTTGTCAACATCAGCTCATTATCCAAGAAGTTGACTTAGGAACAACCCTTTCAGTACTTTGAAGCTTGCATGCCTCAATGACAAGTTTCTCACTTCTGGCGACAGGTTTACATCAATGGCCTTCAACTGAAATATTTTGTGTGGTGTTCGACATCAACTCATATATTCACATCACGTGAATTGTACTACAGTACCTTGAGGGTCATTATCATTATCGGTGATTCCTCTCGCGCCTGTTAACAACTTACATCATTGGCTGGTAATCAGGTGATGTCTTTCCATGTTCGAATTCAGAACATCTTTTCATGTGGATCGACTTGTACATTAGGTGAAGATTGAATGAGTTTGAAGACCCCGGATCTAGTTTCATCCATCCGGGCTGCAATATATTCAGGAAAATAAAGACATCAAATGTACTCCATAGCTGCACAGATAATCACCCAAGCTAAGGGATGATGGCTCTACCAGAATCATCAGTCTTCCACACAGACGGTTGTCTGTCCTATGTACATGAAAATGAATTTATAAAGCTAAGCATGGGAATGCCCGCCTCAGCTAGATCATGAAAATATTATGAAGATAATGTATTGTATTGCATCTTATTACAGGTCACCTTCCAGTTCGAAAAACCTCGGATCCTCATGATAAAGCATTTCACCCGACATCAGAAGATTTACGACCTCATGATTTAGGGGGCAACAGTTATAGACATATTTGGGCACTGCAACCCCAATCACATATGTCGATAAAACAAGGGCTATCAAACCCTTAAAAGTGTTGTTTCATACCCTAAAAGATCAAGGTCAGCTGATTACATCATTTCCTAGAAGTTCTCCCTCAAAAGCTACTCAGAACTGGTCAAAACTGGACCATACAGACTACTCCATGTTGAGGGTGCGATGCATCTCACCTGTTACACACAAGGGGTGCGATGCATACTGAAAAGCCCTTCTGTAGCGTGCAATGAGCATGAGCAGACAATGGCAAAGGCAATTTGCTAGGTGGAAACTCAGAGAATCTTCTAGAAACTGCTCATATGACACTTGCCTCTCTGAATTCGCCTAGGGATGAGTAACAGATCATGAAATCTCCAAGTGGAACCAAGAACTACTAGTAAAATGACAGTAATCAAAATCTCAGAAGTTGACTCACCCCCTGTAAATAGCTATATATGGATCCCTCATCCCAGAGATCCAGAGGCTGGAATTTTGTATTTTGTAAGGAAGTGTTGTTGGCTTCTCTGTGAAGCATTGTATTATTGGGTGATCTAGCTTTTCATGAGGTGAAAAGGGCTTTCATGCTGGGAGGATGGCGCTGGATCAGACAGCTGGGTTGTAGTACTCTCTTCTACTACTTCTATCAATAAAGCTATTTGAGTTTTGCTCCATATACTTGTATATTTTTGAATCTTGTATTTGTGTATGCATTTGTATGGTTGATGTACATCTGATTCTACATTGTTTATGGTTATAGATCTCTATGCTTTGATGGTATTTTGCTGCTTTGACTCTACAGGTGTTCTTTGAAGCAGGAAAAGTGAGAAAGGAGTGGCAAAAGCTCTATCAAAGGAGAGAGGAAACAAGCAAGGAGCCAGGCGAAAGACTAAGGTTGGTGCTCTCTGCTTCTCTCTCATCTATCTCTCATAAAGGAAAACACAAGTTACTTTGAATTGTTTGTTTCTAAGATAGCTACCCATCTTAGTGGGACTAGAAGATTTGAGTAGACACTAGTTTTCCTAGAAACAACAAGTGGTGTTCATCCAACTCCATTACCGATGACTTCATTCATTTTCGGCTGTTCTAACGCACGCTCACTAGAGACGCTACAAAATGGTATGTAGACTAGCCCGCCAAATTTCATTCCATTTTCGTGATGCTTGATAAGTTGTTCCTCTCATATTTCTAGCTACCTCTTCGATACAACACTGGTAAAAAGATATTGACCTCATTTCGTCAGTCCTCTGCCACTCGCCTTTCCAACCATCTTCAAGAGTGGCGTAGAAGGAGGAGCACATGTCGGGCCCTGCACTTTGAAGACTGTGTCTATCTAGATTGGTTTCTTAGGAGCCTTTTAGCACCCATTGGAAAAGATGTCGCGTCCCATTTTCCTCAGACTGAGGAAGAAGCTCTCCAAATCGTTCTGAGATATGTCCTGATTTATGTGCAATCCGATTTTGTCTATACCATCATTCCAAACCATCCCCGTCCTAGAGGTTCCAATGCACGGGGGGAATCTCACGTTGCCAATGGTATCTTTGGAACCCTTTCACATCCTTCCCCATATACTTAGCAAAGTTATGGCCATCCACAAGGGGGAACCAGTTCCTCCAACACTTATGCCCCTCCTACTAGCAAAATGTTTTAAGGGCCCCAACCTATCTACCAAACCATTGCTCCTCCTTATGAACAATCGAGCACTCCAGCCCCTCAAGCATTAACACCGCAGCCTCCCATGCATCCTCAATCCCCGCAGCTACTGCCCCCTTAGGTTCAGGTAACCAATCCCCAAAATTTGAAGAAAAATAATAAGGGGAAGGGTAACAAGGGTAACCATGGTAATCAAGGTAATCAACCTACTCAATCCCAGGGGAACCAGCCTAACACCAACAACCAGCAACAGGGAAGCCAACCCAAGCAAAACAAGGCTATTCATACGAACAAGCCTTATGCATGTTGTGGTGTACATGGCCATTATACACATGAGTGTCCTATCTTACCCCAGATGCACCAAATGTGGGAAGCTCAAGCAACTTCTAGAGGCCAACAATTGCCTCAGAATCCTGCACCATCTCAACTGACAGTGCTTACAAATCCTTTCCCTCAACAAGGATTTATTTCTTCTCAACCTCACCCAGGTCAAGTAGCCCACCCTCCCCAACCTTTTGGTCCTGGTAACTAGTAGATCCTCATGATGAGCTCTGATGAGGTTAATACCTCCGATATCAACTTGCAAACTCGATCGTGTCAATATGATAAGCCATCAACTTCGTCCGCCACTAAGTCCAAAGCCAAAGCTTCCACTGAGCCTCTTACAACATCAAATTTTCCATTACAGATCCCTCAACCTAAAGCTGAGACAATTCCCAAGATCCCAAAGGGATCATTACACCATAACACGACTTCTAACCAAGTTGCCCATACATACAATATAGTAGATGAATTGCCGCCATGTCAACGCTGGATGTACTCCAGTCATGCCCATCTCAAAAGAAAGCTCTAATAACTTCTTTGGGCGTAGTAGATCCTTCTGATGATCGTTTGATTGTCTTCCCAGTTGATACATCAGAACATCCCCCTTGCTCCATTGCTTTCTAGGTACTAGTCCGAGTCCATAATGTCATCATCTACTGATGCATTACTGAGGATGGTGCATCCCCCTGTGCGATGTCCACTACCATTTGGAAAAAAAATTAGTCACTTGAGTTTTCCCCCTCCACCATCACTTTGCATGCTTGGGACAGACACTCATGCTAGCCTTTTAGCATGTACCGCAACTATCCAGTGACCCTTGCCGGCAAGACTGCCCATGTAAATATTGAGGTTATTGATGCCCCTTTAGATTACAACATTCTCTTTGGTTGTAGTTACACATATGCCATGTCAACTGTCGCATCTACAGTTTTCCGCAAGATGTGCTTCCCCCATGAAGGGAAGATCATTATCATAGATCAATTGACTTACTACGAGCCGACATCTGTGACATCCCCCGAGTCCATTATCTCATCAGTGTTAGATAAGAAGTTTTCAACTCCTCTCACTGGTGTTTCACCAAGAGTCTATAAAGATTCCTCATTGTTGGGTTCTTTCCCTGGTCCTCCCCCTCTCATCTTAGAGCCTAAATCTTTTAGCGTCACGGGTTGTCCTCAAGCAGTCTGGTACATTCGATCCACAATGAGCTCCTCCGCATCATGCAGTTACCATCCCAGCCGAGTCATCCAGATCCACCCCCTAGGACCTCCTCCATTTGTGGGTGCCTCTCCTATCTCCCCCCAGGAATTGTTCCTCAAGGTCTCAACCATCCAGTTGTTGTTCCGCCAGGACATTACCTTGCAGGCTATATACCTTTCTTATTTCCCCCTCCCACAATATTTTATGTCCCTGTCATGGCTTCATTGGTCCTTGCTAACATGACTTTAGGGATCCCCATATGGTACATTGATCCCCCTGCAAGCATTCTTCCTGGTCAGCTAAGACCTTATCATGCTCTGCCCCTGGTTCAATTGGTCCCTACAGCCCCTACCACTACTTTAGTTCCATCACTTGCTTGTGCATGAAGGCCCAAATTGCAATATGCCCTTAGCTAAGAGTATCTCGTCAATAGAGTTCCAACTCATAATCTCTTGTAAATCCATCTCGTGGGAAGTATATAATACATGAATCCCTGCACATGGAATAAATCTACCATGATGATGTTGCCTAATGTTGAAATCATGTTGCTCCACCCGATTACCCATCACGATCCATTTGTATAACTCTTCCTTGCTATCACCAATGTATAATGGCAGGTTGGTAGAGCTATAAGCCTTATCTATGTACTCTTGTAGAGGGCTCCTCTGCAACTCCCAAATGTACTCCTCTTCCTGCCTTGTGAGGGACTTGAGTCGTTCCTCAACACTAGACAACTGGGTCATTGATTCAACACATACCCCTATGAGGTTCTCAAATTTTCTATTCTCCTATAAGATAGTGTCTTAGGCTGCCCCAACTCTCTACTTCAACATTGTAAGATCTATCTTGAAATGCATGATCCTTTCCCAAAAGTCCTCTACTAGAAATTCTTGTGCCCTATAGAATGTCTCTATATTTGACTGCATTGGATGCCCCATGACCACAACTTTAACTTGAACCTTTGTTTGACCCTCCAGAAATGGCTTATCCTGCATACTATATTTGTCATGATACCCTGCATGATCATGCTCATCATGTCGGTTTATTATTATTGGCTCCTCATTTGGTTCTACTAGAATGTCTTCTTCCTGGCCTTTTTCACATGTGGGGATAAGTTTTCCACCCTCTTTGATTGTCAAACATGGATGTATTGGTGGACTGTTATCTATACTTGATTGTCCATACTCTTTATGGATGTTCTCCTGGATATCTATAGACTCAACTACCTCATCATCAGGAGGAATTCCCTCCTTCCTTTCCTGATTTACTTTGTCAAGTTGATTTATTATTGTCGACCTGTCCTATAAGTTTCTCTGAAAAACATGGTGTTGTTGCTCACCATTTTTACTTGACTGCTTGGATCCTTCGTAGGTTCTCTTCTACAAACCGGTGAAACCAACTATGGATGAATCTTCATGATCTACCCTTGTTTCCTCTTATCACCTGGACATGAATGGTTAAGGGCCCAAGGTCCCTTGCAGATAAAGCATAGTCCTCTCATCCTTAGTTCATTATTGATGCATATTTTTTTCTTGCTTCCTCCATCAATCCTTATCAACTCCGTTGTAGTGAGCACCCTTTTGAGTAATTTTATGTTTTTCCTGACAAACTTCTCGACTAGATCATAAGATCCCTGTGGTCCTTCCTCCAAAGGGTCAACAATTTACATCTTAGTATCTTGCATATGTGAGCATGGCCTTCTAATAATAGAGACACAATATTTTTCATGCTTGTTTTGACATGGTCTGAATGAGCTGATGTAATACTGGTGTAAAAGTTATGGAGCAACTAAAAGATCAACTCATCACATTCCAAATTTAGTATGAATGTGCCAAAGTTGAATTCTTCCATGACTGTTAAAAATTTCTACATCGGTTCTAAAAGGTAGGAAGCATGATGTTATTCAACCATTTAAGGCCTTACACTATCAACTACAATGTCTCCCTCATAAGATCATTATTGTAAGGCAATACTTGGGATGTTAAAGCTATGATCTTGCTGAGACAAGAAGAAATTGTGATCTTGACCTCTTCACAAGGATGCTCCGAGAGTTTGGGTTGTATTAATGCAAGCATAGATGGCTTGAGATTCCAACTGAGTTTCCTCCATTCTAGTTGCCCCACCTCTAAGAGCCATGTGTCTAATTCCTCTAATTTCTGAAGGTCTATGGTTGACTTTTTTCGTTGCAATTAAGATCCAAGTGCGAAGAACTTAGCTCCTCTTCCTTGTCCTTCCTTCACTTTCCATGGGCATTTTTGTTGCATAATGGCATAGACCATTTTTGAGAAAGACTTGCTATTCTATTATAAAGTGGTATTGCTAAGAAAAGGCCCCATGTTTCTTTTATTTTATCTAGAATTTTGTCCAAAATTTTATGAGTGTTTTCTAGGGAAAGTCCCATCTCCCCTCATACGAAAGCATGAATACACTAATTCTTCAATGGATTTCGCCCCAAGATAAGGTAAATACAAACTTGATTGGTAATAGTAAGATGATTGTACCACCTCCTTCCTTTCCTATTACCTATTTTTTTAACACAAAATCTCCTTTCTATAGTCAAACTCCAAAATTTGACAAACCCCTTGTCAAATGATAAAACCAATCAAAAATTTCCAAACTATAAACATGGTTTAGCCATAACCCACCATCTTTCATGCTTCCACACTGAGATTTTTGAGTGGAAAATCTGTCTAGATGGAAAGAGAATCAGTTTTCAGGGAAAGACTTGGATCTTCATATGCTAATCAAGAGTCTGTGGACCCAATAATTATGCCATTGCGAGTGATCAATGGATCATGTGTGACATTGAATTTTATGTTAGAGGTTTCAAATGTATAGGCATATGACTATATTCGACAATGATAAACCTCTACACCAATCCAACCACATAATGCAACATACTATATAATGAAAAAAGACATAACATTACTTTATTTAATTATGGTGACCCACCATGAAACTTTTTGATGAAATATAATTTACTCAATTCCACAAAAACATGGTGTCTTTGCCTTTATGACTAATGTGTGAGTGATATTGATGTAGCAAGAACAATTTATCTAATGTAATAAAACAATTACTTTGGTGTGCACCTGAAGAGGACCATGTTTGGCTCCTTGACAGACGCTACGGTAAAAATAATCTTGTCTCTGCTATTAAGAGTGATGACAACTTTGGCTCCTGTAATGAATCATTGGTCAATGCCAGAACCAAAGCCTATGAAACTTGCTCGGCTCCTTCCTGCGCTTAGAGGGTTGTGGTGACAGTGCAACGCCCAGGCTATGTCCACTTCCTTTCGCCTGGAATAGATATGGGGATGCTCAACTCCTTTCTCTGCTTAGACAGTTGTTGTGATAGTGTTTTGACAATGCGACCAATGCTCAGGCTATATCAACTAATCAGCATGCAACCCTCATACTCCCTTTCACCTTCCATTGAAACGAATCAGAGGCTGAAACCAATCTAACACCTCTACTCATTAGATGGCTCGGTGTTCATTTTAACACACAAAATTACCCTCCTCGCGACCTCGACTGCTACTGAGAAACATCACCCTTCAGATCAGCAATGCGACTATTTGGTTATGAGTGCCTCGAATTCCCTTCTGTTAGTGGTATAGTCCCATGCGATTGATTCGATGGGTCTGCACGATTTTCGGCTGACCTCCTTGCTCTAGTGATTTGAATAATCCCTTTCGTGGTGAGGTGCCTCTCGGAAGGTGAAATGTTGGCTCAAACCATTGTTGACCTGATCCATGGCTCAACAATGTCAGTAGAGTGTTTTGATGCAATCTATGCCTATGGCTATTGGTTCTATCCTCAATGGCCCTCAGATTCACTTGCTAAAGAAAAAATATTCGGCCCTCTCTCCCTGTTTAACTCAGTCCCCTTTGATGAAAGTGTTATCACCAAAAATTGATCATCTAGCCTAATTCACTAGATGAATCAAAGTACACCATGTAAAGTCAATTTTACCATAGTAAAATTGCTTTCATTGTGAGAAATTACTTAATAAACCACCTTTGTTAAGTGATTTATAATTAAACCCATGAAGAATAATTAAATAAATCACTATTAATTTTATTTTCTTCTAGGAATAATTAATTAAACCATTGTTCAATTATTATTCCTTGTCATATTTGACCCAATTATGAAAAATCAAAAGATAAATTATTAATTATCTTATTTTTCTCAAGGAATAATTAACTAATCACTAATTAATTATTATTCCTTGTCAGATTTGACTAAATCCCTTAGGAATAATTAAATAAATCATTATTTGTTTATTATTCCTTAACCAATTTCTTGAGGTGATAAATAAATCATTTATTTATTTATTATTTCTAAATAAAAGTCTAAATACGTTTTCCCTCCTAACCAAATATAATAAAATATTCCAAGAGGTTATTCCAAGAATGGGGTTAATAATATTTTATTATTGCTCATTATTCGAAGATACCTCAATATTTTGTTATAAATAGAGGGGTTTTCCATTCATTATTCACTTTTGATTATTTTCGTTGTTGCACTCATTGTTGTAACTCTTATTATTTTCATTGTCGCACACCATTTCTCTGCCATTTGAGTTCCCATTAAGCTCAAACATTTTATTTGTTGGGTTTTCACATTATAGAGGAGAGAGACTCTACACAAGCTGAAGACGTTTTAGGATAGACAAGAACCCATCCCATAGAGGGGGACTGGTAAAATTTATTTGTTCCCTTCACAGGTGTTATAATAAAATATATTCTTTGTATATCTGGTTTCCATTGGATGATTGGAGTTATTACTGTTTCTTTTTGTTGTTTAACTATGATTGTGTCATAGGTCAGGACTTTGCTAGGTTTTGTTTCTATCATTTGCTGCAAATCTACAATGTTTAGTAGCCATTTATATTGTTCAGACTGTTTGTCATCCACAGTCTTAAGTGGGTTCTTTTCGTACATCTTTGAGACGAAAACACTACAAGAAAATTGGCAACTCCATTGGTTTTTTACTTCAGATCGAGAAACTTGGGTGACCTTCAGTTTTCAGGTTAGGGTTTCTTATTTGTTCAGATTCTTAATGTTATTTACTAGCTTTCTAACACTATATATGTCAAATTTCTAACTTCTGCAAGTTTTTCTGGTCTTTTCTACAGGTCACAAGAACGAGTTGCGACAGAGAGGGTAGTTTTTCTGAGATTTTCCGACTAGGAATCAAGGATAAAAAATCACACTTTTTAGCCCAAAAAGTGCGATCTCGAGTCTAGAGTGCATATTTCACCCCAAAAACTGCAATCCCCCCTAAAAATAGGTTAGTACTTGCGATTTTACGATTTTTGGGTTTTTATCAGATCTGGTTCTGGGTTTTGTTGAGAGCTGTGTGTTGGGTTGTTTTACCTCTGTCTCATCCTACTTAGGCCTTGATCTACTCCGATTTACTTGTCAAAGTGGAATTTATCCCCTCAGGGCTTCTAGTACGCTTCCACCTTTATAGGAGGAGTTTAACTGAGTAAGAAGTCTGAGTTTCTCTAGCACTTTCAGCCATATTTTCTAGATCTATACCCTTTTCTTTCAGATCTCCAAATATGGGTTATTTCCATCCATGGTTTCATATTAAACCTTGTTTAGTCACTGGCCTTAGGGTCCCATCGGTTGCCCTAGAATTTACACCCATCTCCCTATCCTTTTGTAGTGATCTTCCTCTCTAGTTTTTTGTTGTTGTTGCACCACTTTCCAGTAGCCTAGTGTCATTTCATCCCAGTCACACCGACACTTAGATCCCTTGAACTTTTTAGTGTGTTTTCAGTTGATTTCACCGCCATCCAGCACAATGTTTGCAAATTCAGTTTGGGTGGGGTTTAGTTAATGGTTTTGTTGTTCATTTGCTCTTGTTAATTTTAGTTTATTTTCAACAATCTTTTTTCTTTTTTACAAACACGATCTGGGCTTAACCAATAAATACACTTGCACACACAAGCACACCTTAAGCGAAGGGCGGTTGGTTTACACCCCCAAGCCAAGACTGAACATAATGATGATGATGATGATAGTGGTTAATGATGAGCCCCAAAGTTTGGTAACAATTTGGGCTCATTTGGCCTACTTACCTTGCTCAACCCTTCATTTTCTATCACTTATGCATCATTTCTTAGTATATTCATGTTATTTGTAGGAAGAAGGGTAGTCATTATGCCTATGTGGCTAATACATGATGGTTTCAGGTTTTTTGACATTAAATGGAGCAAAGACCACGCAAATGGAGACAAGGAGACAGCCAGGGTGGCATTGCGGGTTTATAGGGAGGTTGTCCACAGTCTTGAATGACCTCCCTCATGATCTCCACCTCAACTCCGAGCTCCAACAGCTATCACCACTGAGCTAGAAGGCAGCCAACGGATTCTACAGGAACAACAGTTTACTTTTAGTTGGACAGCCAAGCTCCACTAATTGAGGAGGCCAGCTTGGCCCTCATCATGTATAAATATTAAGGCTGTAGCCTTTGATAGGACTCTTGAACCTTTGTTGTAGATTTTGAATTACGAGCTGTAGCTCTGTTTTTGCTCTTTGTAAGCCAATTTTGACATGTTGTTAGATTCATGATTATGAACTTTTAATAAAAGGCAGGCAGATTTGGATTCAATTCTGAGTTCTTAGAGGAGCTATAGCTCTCAGGTTAGGGCCCAACCTGAGAGCAATAGACCTCCTTTTCTTGTATTGTTACTTGTCTTTCTTTTATCATTGCATTTCTTTCCTTTACATGCACTTGGAAAACACAGTTTGCTGAGTTGACTGTTTCGGTTTGGTTATGTAGGTTAGTTTCATGAATTCAATTGTTTCAGTAGTTCATAATTAGCGTAGGGAGATTGAAGTTACGTTGAGTTCAAAAAAAGGTTGAATGCATGCTCACTTTCACCTCTGTTTGGGGACCGGAAGTGTAGACCGTGCCAACTGCCAAAAACACTGTTTTAACATATGCATGCAAGTATTGATGTAATGTTTTCGATTGAAGAATTGTCCATGCGATTCTATCTTGAGTAATGACTCTTCTGTTCAGCATCATGAATGGTTTTCCTTCAACTTACGTTGCTGTTCTTTGATTCCTAATAAAACAGTTAGAATAGGTTGGTGAACTTTTGTTTACATGCAAGATAAGGGTGATTTGTTTCATTTACACTGCGCAGCACCGCTTCATCGCGTTCTTATCCTTCTGAACCGTGCCTAAGCCACCTACTCATCCTCTGTTCAGCTCATTTTCCTTCCAACCCCTCTACTGTCCACGTTGCTCAATCTTTTTGGTCTTCCATTGCCTCTGCCCTTCTATCGACCAACCAACTCTATCCATCTCATCTCTCTGTCCATAGGTCATCACAAGCTCCTCTTTCATCTTACCTATCCACCCATACAACTCCTTCACTCCTCCATCACCCAAAACTCCGACTGTAGAACATCCTGTAGAAGTTAGCAGACTTCCTGTAGAAATCCCGAGCTTCCTGTAGGATCCCCTGCAGACATCCTGTAGAAGCCTGCAAACACGGTTGCCAAGCACCTAAACGTTGTGAGCTTCTGTGGAATGATGTTAGGAACCCCTTGGAACCTCTCAAAGTCCTCCTGACCTTTCCCTAGCCTTCCTCCCTTTGAACTACCCCTGCACAGTCAAGACCCAATAAGAAGCACAATCACAATAACTCCACCCACTTGAGCAAAAATACAAAAACGTGTTCTCTTCAATGGAAGTAGTTTAAATTCATGCATTTCATCTCACTAGAAGTAATGGAATCATTTTTAGAAGTTGCATCCCCACCATTGCATCATAAGGATTAAGCTAGTCAGATTAGGGTTTACTAGGGTTTCCATGCTTTGTTGGCTTTCAGTTCATTCTTGCAAAGTAGGTTAATTTCCTTTGAGATAGCCTTCGTTCATCATTTAGAAAGCTTCTTCTAAGAACATATAGAAGTTGGCTTGAGCCCTAGCGGACTTGTGCCAGCTGACCAAGTGACAGCTGCGACAAGAGCTAGTACTTGTGCATACAGCACCGTCGCTTCCAAGTTTGTTACGAACTGCCGGGTTGATAAAATTAGAGAAGGAATCTCCAGGAGTTGTAGCATTATTGCTACAATACTGAAGCCCACCATCTTTTTGGCACCGTTGCCGGGGAAGCGTCAGAGTATTAGTAATTGTTGCTTTTCTTCTGTTTTCTTACTCTCGCCTTCTGCCAAGTAGTTTATTTCATTTCCATTCTGCAAAAGTAGCATAGACATTTCCTGCTTTCATAGATTAGCATTTCAATTCCGCAATTTCAATTTTGCAATCATAGATTAGCCTTTCAATTCTGCAAGCGCAGACTAGCATTTCCATTCCTGCAATTCCATTTGAGCAAAGTAGATTAGTCCTTTCCTGCTTTCATTTCAATTCTGCACTTTTATTTCAGCAAGATAGTTAGTTGTAGATAAATCTGTTTCAGTTTTGCAGGTACCAAAGAAAAAAAAAAATCAATCAAAAAGTCTTTCCATTTCATGCCTCGTAGGAACCGAGATAAAACAGGAAAATTCCTACCCAACACCCCCACCACATCACTGAGTCACCCTTCTCTCTTCTTCGGTGACAGTGATCCAGAAGAACCTATAGGTGAACCTCCTGAGATATACGAAGATCCTATAGCAGAAGAAGAATTAGAGACCATCCCATCTGAAGCTATGGATGACAATATAGGAGAAGATGAGAGAATAGAAGGTGCCTTCCCCATCCGAGAAACCAATGGAGATATGAAAATGAAAAACATTAGCCCCTCCGCTCTACCTCACTTCCATGGACTGACTACTGAAGGTCCTGATAACTTCCTATTTGAGTTTGTTGTCCTTTGTAGAACCTACGACTATACTGAAGATGAGCAGAAGCTGAAACTCTTCCCTTCCACTCTTAAGGATGCAGCATTACGCTGGTTCATGGGCTTACCTGGGAATAGTATCACCACTTGGGCTTAGATGCAGCAAGCTTTCAATACCAAGTACCGGGACTACTGTAGGTCCAAGGAAACCAAGGGAGAAATCTTTCGGATGACCATGGGAAATGATGAGTCCTTAGAGGATTATGAGGAGAGGTTCCAACTTAGCTATAAGCGGGCCAGGTGCACACTTGACCCTGAATACCTCAAGTTGGTCCTGCTCCGAGGAGTCCCTGAAGACCTTTTAGATACCCTTCACATGTTAGCTGGGGGAGATATTTACCAACTGCCTTATGAGGACATCAAGACTGTGTTCAGAAACCACTCTAGCGCAGCTCGGAAACGAGGTAGAGGAAACCTTCTCTCAGCTGGTATTCCTTTCTCCAAGCATGAGTTTGCAAATCAATTAGAAGATCTTAAGAGTGAGGTGAGACAGACCATCGCCATGCAACTGGACACATTCAGGATTCAACAGAAGAAGGAGAGGGCCTTGGCTATCTTCTGCCCTAGATGTACAAGGAGACACCCTAAGAACGAATGCCCATTGCATTCGGTCGAAGTGTGCTTTGTTTGTGAGGAGGACCATCCCACAAATCAATGCCCAACCTTACCTGGACTTAAAGCTATGTACCAAGGGACAGAAGCTCCCACTGAACCTCTCTATTTCCTCAACCAAAGGAGGCCACAAGGCCCTAGACCTTACCAGCAGGGGATGCAAGGGGCACCCCAAGCTTATTACAGCCCCAACCAATTGACTCCTATGCCTTCCTGGGGTCCCCCTGCTCCTCCTTCCTGGTCTATGCCTCCTCCATGGTCTTATCCACCTCAGTACCCTACTCAGCCCACTACTCATTCATATCATTCACATGCCCAGCCACAGCCTCAGTGGAATGCACCTCAGTCGGGGTGGAGGCCCCAGTACAACACTCCTCCCGCCATTTTGCCTCCACCACCAGTTCAACCTCAACCATTACCTCCTGCTCCTCCAAGGCAACCTCAAATTCCTGCTCAACCGAACCCGAACCCCATCAATAGACAGGCCCAACAGGTATACACTAGGGAAACATCATGCCCTACCTATGCTGTGGAGATCCAGGAGATCAATCTTCGATCTGGAAAGACTCTTCCAGATCACCAACCTCCTCCCCCAGAGGACGAGGAGGACAAACAGGAAAGTGAACCAAAGGCTATTCCACCCTTTCCTGAGAGACTAACAGCCACCACACAACCCAACCCAGAGGAGGATGAGCTTCTGGGAGAGCTCAAGCAGTTGTGTGTGACAATACCACTTCTCCAAGCCATCAAGGATGTGCCAATATACAACAAACTGGTTAAGGAAAAGTGTTTCAAACACCCAGGCAGGCGAAAGAGAGATGCTTCAACCATCAATGTCTTAGGGCAACTGTCCAACCTTATGTTAGGACAAGTCATCTGCCCAAAGTATCTAGATCCTGGGAGTCCTGTAGTAGATGTCCACATCAATGGCACCATCATACCTCACACCTTGATTGATCTGGGGGCTGCCATTAATGTGATGACCAGGGATACCATGCTCAAACTCAATCTTCAGGGTTCCTTGAGGAAGACCTTGACAGTACTGCAACTAGCAGATCGCTCCACTGTGACTCCCGAAGGGATCGTGGAGGATGTCTTGGTCTCTGTCGACTCTTGGGAATACCTTGCAGATTTCTTGGCTCTGCAACCCAAGGAAAAGCTTACTGGATATCCTCTTATTTTGGGAAGGCCTTAGTTAGCCACTGCAGATGCTTACATAAGTTGCCGTGCAGGAAACATGACCATAAAAAACGGTCCTATGTCCAAGCAGCTAGTCCTATACCCTCCTGCCCAACCCTCCTTAGAGCATGACTTACCACTGTGGTTGGAGGAAGGAGAAGAAGATGAGGTGTACTCAACACCTTTGTGCACCCTAGATACCACTAGAAGAGACCCCCCAACCGAGGATGACTTGATTGAGACTGTGATCCAGAATCCACCTTCCAGTGCACTATCCTTAGAGAAATTGGTGGAGGACGCCCAAGCCATCACCCTAGTGGACCTTTGTGCCACCAACCCTGTCACTCCCAGAGTCAAGAATGTGGAGTTCGGCCCTGAGAGAACGTTAAAGATCAGCTCCTCCCTATCTCCTTCCCAGGAAAAGGAGCTGTGTAGCCTGTTGGCTAGCCACCTAGATGCTTTTGCTTGGAGCTATAAGGAGATGAAAGGAGTCCATCCTTCGGTCTGTACCCATCACATATACATCAAAGAGGGTTGTAAACCGGTTAGGCAACCTCAGAGGAGAATGAATCCAGCCCTTAAGGACATTGTCAAGGAAGAATTGCAAAAAATGTTGGATGCCGGATTCATTTACCCCATCTCAGATAGTGAATGGGTGTCCCCTCTGGTGTTGGTTCCCAAGAAAAATGGGAAATGGAGAATCTGTGTGGACTACTGAGAACTGAACAAAGCTACCAAGAAATACCATTTCCCTCTGCCTTTCATAGATCAAGTGTTGGATGGACTGGCAGGAAAGAAGTTCTTCTCTTTCCCGGATGGGTTTAGCGGGTACAACCAAATCCAAATCAGCCCGGAAGACCAAGATAAGACCACCTTCACTTGTCCTTGGGGTACCTTTGCCTACCGAGTCCTTCCCTTTGGGCTATGCAATGCTCCTGCTACCTTCCAAAGAGCTGTCTTGAGCATCTTCTCGGAGCTGGTCCATGATGCGGTGGAAATCTATATGGATGACTTCACTCCTTATGGGTCCAACTTCCAGGAAGCATTGTCCAATCTGGGAAAGGTCCTAACCAAATGCATTGAGATGAATCTATCCCTTAGTCCTGAAAAATGTGAATTCCTGATGACTGAAGGGACCGTGCTGGGCCATACCATTTCTTGCCAAGGGTTGCAAGTGGATCCTAACAAAATCGCTCTCATCAAGAAGGTTCCACCTCCCCAAAAGGTAAGGGATGTCCGGAGTTTCTTAGGATTAGCTGGGTATTACCGGAGATTCATTAAAGACTTCAGCAAGCTAGCCTCGCCATTGTTTGGCCTGTTGGCAAAAGATGTGGAGTTTAAATGGACTGACGATTGTCAGAGGGCTTTGAATGAATTAAAGGACAAATTGGTGTCAGCCCCAATCTTGAGAGGTCCCAACTGGGCCCTACCTTTCCACATCCACACTGATGCCTCGAACAAAGCCATAGGGGCAGCTTTAGGACAAGTTGAACAAAAACTTCCATATGCCATTTACTTTGTTAGCAAAAACTTGTCCAAAGCTGAGCTGAATTACACTGTAACCGAGAAAGAATTCTTGGCTGTGGTCCATGCATTGAAAAAGTTCCGACATTATATTACTGGCTATCAAACCTTTGTACATACAAATCATGCTGCAATTAGATATTTAATGAATAAACCAGATGTGAATGCTCGTATTAGTAGATGGCTACTTTTGTTGCAGCAGTTTGATTTGACCATTGTTGACAAACCATGTAAAGAAAATGTTGTTGCTGACTTTTTATCTAGATTGGATTTGTCTGCAGATGAGGAAGGAACAGTGGATGACCAGATGCCCGATGAACATCTGTTTGCTATCTCAGTAGTCTCTCCATGGTTTGCTAATATAGCAAACTACCTTGTTTCAGCACAGTTCCCTCCGCACCTATCTTCAAGAGAGAAGAGCAGAATCATCAGAAAAAGTGCCTCATTTACTTGGACCGGGGGCAATCTGTTCAAGCTTGGCCCTGATCAGATCTTAAGGCTTTGTGTAAGGGAGGAGGAAGTCTTTGATATCCTCCTCACCTGTCATGATGGGCCTTGTGGAGGACATTTTGCAGCAAAGAGGACTGCCTTCAAAATCCTGCAGGCAGGCTACTATTGGCCCACACTTCACCAAGATGTCAGAAGATATATCAGCCAATGTGACTGATGCCAAAGAATGGGAAACCGACTCCAAGGGATGAGATGCCTCTCCAACCTCAAGTGACTCTTGAGCCATTTGAGAAGAGGGGTATGGATTTTGTGGGTCCAATCAACCCTCCTTCGAGGCAAAGGTCTTACATCATTGTGTGCACTGAATACTTGACAAAGTGGGCAGAGACTAAAGCAATCAAGGCAGAAACAGAAGAAAAGGTGGCCGAGTTCTTAAGGGAGAACATCTTCTACAAATTTGGCTACCCAAGAGAACTGGTCACCGATCAAGGGAGCCAGTTCACATCCAACTTGATTGAAGACCTGCTAGCTCACCACAAAATCAAGCATAGGACTTCCACCCCCTATCATCCACAGGCAAATGGGAAAGTGGAAGTCACCAACAGAGCATTGGAAGGGATTTTGACTAAGGTGGTGAGCAGCAGTAGGAAATATTGGGCAGATTGCCTGGTCGAGGCCACATGGGCTTATAACACCACTTGGAAGACCACCACCGGCTTCACACCTTATGAGCTGGTCTATGGGAAGAAATCTTTGCTGTCCATTGAGTTTGAATAAAACACTTTGAGGATGGCAGCTCAACTAGATCTAGATCTCAGCCATGCACAACAAGAAAGGTTATTGCAGCTGAATGGACTGGACGAGCACCGGATGCAGGCCCTCCTTCACTCAGAAGTGGTTCAACTTCAGAGAAAGGTGTGGCATGACCAACACCTCCATGACAAGCAATTCCAGCGGGGAGATTGGGCCTTGTTGTATGACTCCAGATACAAAGATTTCAAGGGGAAGCTGAGAACCAGATGGCTAGGACCATATGCAGTGGAAAAATGCCATGACAATGGATCTATTCTTATTCGAACCATTGATGAAGAAGCCATCCCCATGCTTGTCAATGGGCATCGATTGAAGATCTACAGGAAACCTCTCTCAAGACATGAGTTCATCCAAACTATGGAGAAATCAGTGCTGGTCATAGAGAAGGGTTTTGCCTCTGCTTTGGGCATACCCTGAAAGATCTAGAATAAATAAATAAATAAATAAAGATCCTTGGGTGAAAACCTTTCTGAGGCTCCCAAGGCAGGTGGTAGGGGTGAAAACCTCATTGAGACGCCCCTATTGTCTTTCAAAAAAAAAAAGAGATTTAAAAAAAAAAAGATCCTTGAGTGAAAACCTCTCTGAGGCACTTAAGGCAGATGGCAAGGGTGAAAACGTCATTGAGGCGCCCCTGCTATTCTTCTTCTTCTTCTTCAAAAAAAAAAAAACAAACAAAAAAGAAGAAAAAAAACAAGAAGCAAAAAGATAGGGATAGCAAGCTTATGCAAGCAGGTTGCAGGTGTTCTATGAAGGAGAGGAGGACTCTTAATGCAACGCCAAAGATCCTTATCATGCTTCCAGGAGACCTCACCAGCACCTCCTCCAAGAATACTCATTTTCTCCAAGGTATGTGCACAATTTCATCATGGCTTGAGTCTTCTACAGGAAGATGCAGACTTTCTACAGGAAGGTGCAAACTTTCTACAGGAAACACAACCTTTCTACAGGAAGTTCTGTATTTCTACAGGAAACTTCCTGTAGAAGTTCGGGACGGCCCAGAATTCATTTTATGAGGAGATCTAATGACCAAGGATCGGTTTGAACGCATGCAAGCTACTGTTGTCACCCTTATACACTGCTGTCACCTCTTTCTACCATCCCTGTCGACATGCAATGAAGTTACCTGCACCATCAAATCATATCATTGAGTTATCAAGAGAAAAGCAATTTTTGAGATGAAAAAACACTGAGATGTCATACCACATCCATCCCAGCCATCCATGAGCTCTGTGAGCGGTATCGTGGGGCCATTGCCTTCGTCGTGCAGCATGCACCTGAGGAGGAAAAACTGTTACAGGACATCCTGCAGGAGTCCCGTAATAGTTAAGCCCGCTAGAGTGCACACCGTATACAATGAAAACGCGGGCGCATGCAGCTGAAGCATCAAACCCATCGTCAGCGGCCTGTGAATATGAACCTCCGGGTGTTATGAAACCAGCTCACAAAAAGATAGAAAATAGAGATCCACGCCTTAGAATTCAGCCTCTTCGAGGGGGCAACCTCCTTTACATTACATAAATGAACAATTCTTGGATGATACAAATGAAAATACCTCCTTTCTATATATAGGAGTCTAAGTGGTCCCAATACAATCAAAGCCTACATAACAATAATATTGTAGGGCACAACAATAACAATAGTGGGCTTCTATGTGGCACAATAGTAACAATATGGGCACTACATGGGTACATCAATATAAATAAGGGGTATAACTACAATAGTAATGGGGTAATCACTAGTATTATAGGGACCCAACATGCCCCTCTCCTTCAAAAAAGTGTTGTCCTCAACGCTTGAGTAGTTCAGGATACTTCTGCATAAAATTCTCGTCCTCCCATGTGGAATCTTCAGCAGATAAGTTCTTCCACTTGATAAGGTACTCTGAAATTGATCGATTTCGTAGCTGTCGAGTTCTTGTTTCTATAACTGCTTCCGGTTCCAATATAATTTTTCCTTCTTCGTCAAGTTCTGGCAATATTGTTTGAACTGGGAGCTTGTCGCCTATAACCTTCTTTAAGCATGAAACATGGAAAACTGGGTGCAATCGAGAAGCTGCAGGAAGCTCCAATTTGTATGCCATAGTACCAATCTTTTGCAACACCTTGTACGGACCATAATACTTTGGTGATGATTTATTATCCTTCTTAGCTTGCTTGAGGGACATTTGCTTATATGGTTGTAGCCGTAGGAATACCCAATCACCTACATCAAAACTTCTTTCACTGCGATGCTGATCTGCCTGTTGTTTCATTCTATTCTGTGCCAACACAAGGTTATCCTTTAAGAGTTGGAGGACTTGTTGTTGATGTTCGATGTGATGTTCCACTGCCTGAACCTTAGAATTTTCTCTTAAATATGATGTGATGGATGGTGGTTGATACCCATAAAGTGCCATAAATGGGGTCATTTTTGTTGCTGTATGAAAGGAAGTGTTATACCACCATTCAGCCAGAGGCAACCATTTGACCCATTGTGTCTGTTTATCAGATACAAAGCAACGAAGGTATCCTTCCAAACATTTGTTTACTATCTCAGTTTTCCCATCAGATTGAGGATGATAAGATGAGCTATGAGCTAACTGAGTACCAAGACAAGAAAATAATTCTGTCCAAAAATTTCCAGTGAAAATGGGATCTCTGTCACTTACAATAATCTTTGGGTTTCCATGTAGCTTTTGAACTGTTTCCATAAATGCAGTAGAAACTGTACTGGCTTTAAATGGATGTGATAATGCACAAAAGTGTGCATACTTGGTAAGTCTGTCAACTACCACCATGATGACACTCTTTCCCTCAGACTTGGGTAAACCTGTGATAAAATCCATTGAAACCTCCTCCCAACGTTGGCTTGGAATGGATAAAGGTTGTAATAGACCCGGTGTCTTAATTGTTTCAACTTTATTTTGCTGGCAAACCAAACATTCCGCCACAAACTTTTGAATATCTGATTTAAGGCCATCCCAAAAAAATTCCTTCTTAACCCTGTGGTAAGTTTTTAAAAATCCTGAGTGCCCTCCTAAGGGAGAAGTGTGCAATTCCATAAGAATCTTTTGTTTTAGCTGGGAATTCTTACATAGGTATAAGCGATCTTTGTACCATAGCGAATCATTTTTCCAGCTAAATGTATCAGAAGTACTGGAATCTTGTTGCTTTTGAATAAGTGCCCACACTTCTTCTTCGTTCTTCCATTCCTCCCTTGCTTCGTTTATCCAATCTGGTTGGATAATAGAAATGGCACACAACAATGCTTCCACATCCTCATCCTTTCTTGAGAGTGCATCTGCCACCACATTTTGCTTCCCTTTTTTGTAGATGATTTCAAAGTCATAACCCAACATCTTTGTGACCCACTTTTGTTGCTCTTCAGAGGATAATCTTTGTTCTAAAAAGTATTTAAGGCTATCATGATCCGTTTTTACCTTGAAGTGTCTTCCCATTAGGTAGGGTCGCCATTTCTTAAGTGCATGGAGTATTGCCAACATTTCCTTCTCATAAATAGCTTTTCTTAAAAACTTTCCCTTGATTGGACAACTTTCAAAAGCAATGGGTTTTTCATCTTGCATTAGAACAGCACCAATTCCATTTCCTGAAGCATCACATTCCACAATAAAGGTTTTTGTGAAGTCCGGCGTAGCTAAGACCGGTGCTTGGCACATTGCCTCTTTAAGATGTTCAAAGGCCTTTGTTGCTTCCGAAGTCCATGAAAATGAATCTTTCTTCAATAATGTTGTTAGAGGTGCAACTATTCTCCCATAATTCTTAACAAACTTGCGATAATACCCTGTCAACCCAAGAAATCCTCGCAGATGCTTTATGGATGTGGGGATTTTCCATTCCTTAATGGCTTTAATTTTGCTAGGGTCTACCTTAACTCCTTCATGAGATACAATATGACCCAAATATTCCACCTCCTGGACTCCAAAGAAACATTTGGATCTTTTTGCATATAATTGTTTCTCCTCCAATAGTTGTAACACCCTGTCAACATGTTCAACATGATCCTTCCAAGACTTGCTGTAGATTAGTATATCATCAAAAAATACTAACACAAATTTTCTAAGGAATGGTTTGAAAATTGAATTCATCAAACCTTGAAATGTTGAAGGTGCATTGGTAAGGCCAAAAGGCATGACCAAAAATTCATAATGACCCTCATGAGTTCTAAATGCTGTTTTCGGAATGTCTTCGACCTTCATTCTGATTTGATGATATCCCGAACGAAGATCCAACTTGGTGAAGTAAATTGATCCATGCAATTCATCCAGTAATTCATCAATAACAGGAATGGGGAACTTATCTTTAATAGTGAGCTTGTTGAGCTCCCTATAATCTGGACACATGCGCCATGATCCATCCTTCTTGTGCACCAATACTACTGGAGCTGAGAAAGAACTTTGACTCGGTTGAATTATACCAGCCTCTAGCATTTCTGCAACCATACGTTCAATTTCACTTTTTTGGACATATGGATATCTGTACGGCCTGATGTTTGGAGGAACACTTCCTGGAATCAGATGAATAGCATGATCATGATCACGCATAGGTGGGAGACCTTTGGGAGTCTCAAATACCTTGGAATGATTGTCCAGGACTTTTTGGAGATCTGGAGAAATAGATGATTCCAATGTGGAAACATCTAGTGAACATAATTGTGCAATTACACCTCTTTGCTCCTTTTTTAGAAGCTTTGTCATTCCATTAGAGCTGATTATCTTTCCTGGTTTCCCTGCAATACCCCTTAATTCAACTTCCTTTCCTTCCACAGAAAATTTCATGAAAAGTTCTTGAAAATTAAAAGCTATTGTACCCAAGGATTGTAGCCATTGGACTCCTAGTACAACATCAGCACCTCCCATTGGAATGGAAAGCATTGGGCTAGTCAATACATATTCTCCCATGGATAGCTTGATATTATGGCACTTTCCAGAACAATTTATTGTTCCTCCATTTGCAATCATCACTTGACACTCTGGTGCTGGATATAGGAAGCAATTCAATTCTTTTGCTACCCTACAATGAATAAAATTGTGGGTGCTTCCTGAATCAATCAACACTATTACCTTTTTCTTCTTGATTTGTCCTTCTATATTGATGGTTTGAGGAGTGGTAATTCCCGCCAATGCATTACAAGATATGGTTGGATTTATTTGTTCTTCATCTAGGCTTTGTTCCTGGAATATATCCTCTTCTTTTGACCTTTCTTGCTCCTTTTCTTCTTCCTCTTCACAATCTATGTAGAATAATTTCTTCTCAGCACATTTATGACCTTTTGTGTATTTGCTATCACAATTGTAACAAAGCCCTTTTGCTCTTTTTTCTTCCAATTGTTGTGGTGTCAACCTTGTAGGTTGTGGAAGACTATGGGCAACAACACTTCCTTCTTTATAGTTGTGAATGGTATGCTTCCTAGTTGCCATAATTTTGCTTTCCATTTTTCTTGCTAACCTGAATGCCTTCTCTAATGAATCAGGTTCCCAAAGGCGCACATCATGTTGGATATTATCCTTTAAAGACCCTATGAACACATCAATCCTATGATCTTCTGGAATATCTTTTACCCTTATGTTCAATTTTTGGAACTCCTCAATGTGCTCCATTATTGAACCCTTTTGTTTGAGACTTATCAATTGGCTAAAAAAAGTGTTGCTTTTTGTATCCTCATAATGTGCTATTAATTCTTCCGTAAAAATGGCCCAAGTGATAAATGGTTTACGAGAACAAAGCCATTGATACCATACAAACTGATTTGGTTCCAAATATAAAGTTGCCATACGTACCTTTTGTGTGTTTTGCACATTATTGAGATCGAAGAATTGCTCCATCTGTAATATCCATGTGGCGGGATCCTTGCCATCAAACTTCCTCATATCGATTTTTGGAACATGGTGAGTCTTTGATCCAACATTAGAGTCTATGGAATCATGATTAACATTTCTTTTGTTCTCATCATGAGTTTCCTTTACTACCTTTTCACCATTAGTGACCCTTTCTTGTAGCAACTTCTTCAATTCTTCCATGTTTGTATTCAAATCTATCTTCAAATTTGCCATTGAATCCTCCATCTTAGCTTCCATGCCCTTTATCTTAGATTCCACACCATTTACCTTAGATTCCACGCCACTTATCTTAGCTTCTGTTAGCTTTTGTGAGCGTGACATTTGTTGCACTTGTTCTTGTAATTTTGATATATCATGTAGCATTTCTTCCTCTTCTTCATGAGTCATGCTAGAGCTTTCAGGTTCCTTACTAGGTGTTTGCATTTTCTTTCCTCGGGGCATCAGTTACCGATAATAATGCTTTACTATGCCCTTTGAATTTCGTTAAACCAAGCTTACACAAAAATAAAAATAAAAACTACACACCTTTTTTCACTTTATAGAAGCCTGATATTGAATCTGATGTATCTCTGTAATTTCGAATCATCCAATTCTGAAATTGCTTCCTGTAGTAGCCTTCTGCGTCCTCTTTCCAATGCCACAAGTCTGAGCCAAATTGGATTCTCCAAGGAAGAGTTATGTGAAATCTCCCACGGTGACTTGCTTTTAGACTAGTTCAGTAGAGCGAAGTTGTACGACGTGCCACGAGTCACTGTTTCGATCTTTGGATCTGAAAAACACCCACAAGAAACTACAGTTCGTCCTCTTTCTATACCTTCTTACAAAACTTCAATCCGATGCTCAGAAAGAAAGTTATGACGATTTTCCCCAGGTCACCTGTTTTGAGTGTAATTCAGGAGTCATCAAAAAGACCAACTTCCTGAAATCATATCTCCGAAAATATGGCGCGAAAAGCTCTGAAATTCTGACCCAAGGTTCAGCGCGATGTCTTCTCAAATGGGTTTTTTTTGCGACTTCTGAAACGTCACAGAAAAAAAGTTATAGCGAAAATGCCACGATGACCTGTTTGGAGCAGCGAAACCCTAGAATCCAAAGCTCTGATACCAAATGTTATGAAACCAGCTCACAAAAAGATAGAAAATAGAGATCCACGCCTTAGAATTCAGCCTCTTCGAGGGGGCAACCTCCTTTACATTACATAAATGAACAATTCTTGGATGATACAAATGAAAATACCTCCTTTCTATATATAGGAGTCTAAGTGGTCCCAATACAATCAAAGCCTACATAACAATAATATTGTAGGGCACAACAATAACAATAGTGGGCTTTTATGTGGCACAATAGTAACAATATGGGCACTACATGGGTACATCAATATAAATAAGGGGTATAACTACAATAGTAATGGGGTAATCACTAGTATTATAGGGACCCAACACCGGGCCTGTGCAAATCCACCAACAGCAAATAAATCCACTCACCATCGTCCAAGGACCGAAAAATCGCGTTGCGGCCGCACAGGTAAGTGTCTCGACCCTTTCTTCCGTCGAATTGCATGAATTTTACTTTGAAAATGTTTTCAAAGTGTGAAGTGAATGGGTTGAGCGGTTGTATGGCCATTTGACTGGCCACGTCGATCAGTTGATGGTCTAGTCGTATGTTTGGGTGGCGGTCATGGCAAAAGAAACGGGCAGTACACACATGAGAGCAATCCCGTCGGAAAAAACGAGTTTAACAACAGAGATGGCGGCGGATCTGCGGGGAATGATGCGGCAGTAAGGGAACTCGTAGGAAAATGATGGGATGACGTCGTCCAACGGTCCGGCAGGGACAGCTCACCCCCGCGCCACGGATTCCGCCGATTCAAATCTAATCGGCTAGATTGCCACCCCATGCATTTATCATTCACTGTTTGGGACTCGAGTGATCATCCGGATCCATCTGCAGCTCGATACTCCGAGTCTTTGGCCATCAGAACGCCTGTGAAGCAACACCAAGAGCGCAGACCCACTGCAGTATCTCCCGGAAATCGCGCGCTGCTCCTACAGGAAAGCTGTTTCTACAGGAAGTCGGGTTCCTCACGTCAAAAAGGTGGCGGATTAAAAAGGTAAGCCTGAACTCTCCATGCAATTGGTTTTTGAAGGTGGCAGAATCATCGTCTACAGTCTGGTCGTCGAAAATTGTTGCAAATATTGTCTGTCGTGCATGAACTGTCGTCCTACAGGATGTCAGTGTAATTAGCTGTGTTAAAGGTTCTCAGGGGATAAGCTTTGTGAATTATGTGCATGACAGAGGCGTAATCCTACGCTCTGTCCCAGCAGACCAAACCTCTTCCGCATTTGCCACCTCCAGCTAACGCAGCAGTTTTTTACCATGCCGGGTGGGTTCATCAGAAGGGAACCCACTGATTCAGCGAAGTTAAGAGAAAATCCTGAGGTGGTGGAGCTCTTCACACGAGCACAATGGATATCATTCTGTGACAAATTGCAGGGATATGATGACGAAGTGGTAGAAGAGTTTTTGCAAGCTCTGAGGCCGAAATCTAAAACGTTGGCCACCGTTACCTTCAGGGGTCTACGCCTCAAACTCACCCCACAATTCATCAGCTGAGTTACGGAGCTTCCAATGGGATTACCATGGGATAAAGAAGAAAGGAAATTTAGCCAACAAGCTAAGAAAAAATTCTTTCCACCAGAGGAGGAATTCTCAAAAGACAAAAATGGGGTTCGTAGGACCAGTCTACTGCCACCATGGAATGAAGCGAGCCTGCAAATTATGAAGTACATCACCTGCGAAGGTCGTTTTAACATTGTATACGGGTACCACTTTCGATTACTCACTGAATTACGGCACCAGATGGATCTACCTGTAGAAAACAAACTCAGTCTCCCTTACTTTCTATTACAGTCTCTGATTGAGTGTGCAACCAAGTTGAAAGAAGGCATACCAGACCAGGTAGCCCACCATGGACTGATCAAACTCCTTGTGGAGGATGCGCTCCATACATACAAGGTTCCTCTCTCATGGGAAGCCTTCAGAAATTTGACAAAGGACAGGGACATAAAGATGCTAACCGAAGAGCTCGGTTCTTCTAGCAGTGAGGAGAAAGAGTCAGTGCCCGCAGTAAAGAAGGAAAAAGGCCAAAAGACCCCGACCATAGAGCAAAAGAAAAAGCAAGAGAAGAAACAAGAGAAAAAGGGTGACAAGGAGAAAGAGGACACACCCATCTTGATAGCAAGAGAGAAAAGGTTGCAAGGCAGAGTGGACAAGGCTGAGAAGGTCCACATCAGCAAAAGTGCCTCGACAGTGACCGCAACCAAATAAAAAAGCAAAACTCATGCAGCAAAGCAAACCAAGGTGGCGACACCTGTTTCTACAGGAAAGCCGAAACCGGCTTCTACAGGAAGCCCGAAAATTACTGAAAAAGGGTCTTCTACAGGAAGCCCGAAATTGACTAAAACAGGGTCTTCTATAGGAAGCCCGAAATTGACTAAAACAGGGTCTTCTACAGGAAGCCCCAAAAAAGTGAAACCCAAGGAGAAGAAAGCTGACATTCGTGAAAGGGAGGCAGCAACTATGTTGGCCGCCCTCAGCACACCTCCTAAGCCAAAGGAGAAGAGAAAGAGGGAGACCCCTCTATACTTTAAAACTTGAAGAAGTGTGAGAATAAAGACGGGCAAGCCACAGCCTCCATCCAGCAACCCGATCATCATTGAAGATGCCCCTACTTCGCCCAAAGAAAGGTCCCCCTCGAGGATATCAGTCACCTATGAGAGGGGGAGCCCGAAGAAAACTACGTGGCAAGAAAGATTAGACCAATTAACTGAAAAAGCTCGGCTACAGGATGCTAAAAATGCTCTACAGGAAACCTTAGCCAGGCTTGAAGAAACTGAGGAAATGGAAGGAGAAGCACCCTTATCACCCCCAAGGGAGGGTGAAGTAGAGCCACCAAAGGAAGTGGAGAAAGAGCACATACCAGAGCCCAGCCCTCAGCCAAGTCTGAGTTCATATTACAACTTTTTAGAGGTTGGCAAGATCATACCTCAGAAATTTACTGTGCCACTTTTTTTTGCATTAGAGGAAGAAAGAGTCCGTACACACACGTGGATGAAAATAGCCAAGTCAAAGGGTGTGGCGGACATAGGTCCCTTACAGGAGCAGCTCAAGGAGGCCAGAAGTGAATTCTCCATGGCTAAACACATGGCAAATTGCCAACGTGTGTTCCTACAGGAAGAAAACCAGAAGTTGAGATTGCAGCTACATGAGCTGAGGGCAGGGACAGGTACATCCTCCAAGGACACCACAGAGGAACAACAAGGCAAAAAGGAACTGAACACCGGTCTTGGAAAGCCAACCACACTTCTATAGGAAGCAGAACAGCAAGCACAAATTGAGGTGCAAGCTCTCAGAGAACAGCTGCAGCAGAAAGAGGCACAATTGGCCTGCATGGCCAGCTGGGCCATGGATGCTATCCAATGCAGGCAGCCAGCCAAATCCTATGGTTTGTACTTGAAAGACCAATGGCTGCAATTCCAGATCAATACCTTGGCGCAAAGAGGTATCTCTCAGCTCCAAGACCCGCAACAATTCACTGAAGTTTGCAATACTAGCTCATCAGAGGATAGGGCCAAATTAGCAGAGTTCTACCTCCATAATCTGACCCTGCCTAATGAAGTTTCATGGGATCCCAATACGGCCTTGGGAGATATGCAATTATTGGCATTTGCCTCATGGCTGAACCATGAGGACAAAAGAGCAGCAGAAACCAAAGCAATCATGAACCCAGAGCTGAACGAGCCATTGCTCATCATACCAGAACCAGGAGATCCAGTTGCACTAATCTCGGCACACCAACATTTGTCCTCTTACCCTCAAGCTTCATTAAGATATATGGATCAATAGGCCCAAGCCATAACTCATTTTGAGGACATGGAGAGACTGCTAGGAGACAACGCTGTCCAAGCATGCACACGTAGATGGAATACATTGGCACACAGTCTGAAAATCCGAGAGTACCATACCCCAACTCGGATGAGGGAAGCTCTGGTACGGGTAGCCCTCTATAAGAAGTCCATGCAAAACCTCCAGGCCAGCTGGATTGGCCTTAAACTCAGCCCACCATTACTGCTAGGATTGATGGAAGGCAGCATAGAGACAGATGATAATGAACAGTGGGAAGAGGTAAACAGAAGGGCCGGGTTTCATATCAGCAAGGAGGACACTACTACAGAGGCTTGGGATGTAAGGGTAGCAGTAAAGGCAATGAAGGATGAAGAGTTGGACTAGTTGCTCAAGGATGAGCAAATATTTTAGCTGGGGGGTGATGATGAGCCCCAAATTTTGGTAACAATTTGGGCTCATTTGGCCTACTTACCTTGCTCAACCCTTCATTTTTTATCACTTATGCATCATTTCTTAGTATATTCGTGTTATTTGTAGGAAGAAGGGTAGTCATTATGCCTATGTGGCTAATACATGATGATTTCAGGTTTTTTGACATTAAATGGAGCAAAGACCACGCAAATGGAGACAAGGAGACAGCCAAGGTGGCATTGCGGGTTTATAGGGAGGTTGTCCACAGTCTTGAATGACCTCCCTCGTGATCTCCACCTCAACTCCGAGCTCCAACAGCTATCACCACCGAGCTAGAAGGCAGCCAACAGATTCTACAGGAACAACAGTTTACTTCTAGTTGGACAGCCAAGCTCCACTAATTGAGGAGGCCAGCTTGGCCCTCATCATGTATAAATATTAAGGCTGTAGCCTTCGATAGGACTCTTGAACCTTTGTTGTAGATTTTGAATTACGAGCTGTAGCTCTGTTTTTGCTCTTTGTAAGCCAATTTTGGCATGTTGTTAGATTCATGATTATGAACTTTTAATAAAAGGAAGGCAGATTTGGATTCAATTCTGAGTTCTTAGAGGAGCTATAGCTCTCAGGTTAGGGCCCAACCTGAGAGCAATAGACCTCCTTTTCTTGTATTGTTACTTGTCTTTCTTTTATCATTGCATTTCTTTCCTTTACATGCACTTGGAAAACACAGTTTGCTGAGTTGACTGTTTCGGTTTGGTTATGTAGGTTAGTTTCATGAATGCAGTTGTTTCAGTAGTTCAGAATTAGCGTAGGGAGATTGAAGTTACGTTGAGTTTAAAAAAAGGTTGAATGCATGCTCACTTTCACCTCTGTTTGGGGACCGGAAGTGTAGACCGTGCCAACTGCCAAAAACACCGTTTTAACATATGCATGCAAGTATTGATGTAATGTTTTCGATTGAAGAATTGTCCATGCGATTCTATCTTGAGTAATGACTCTTCTGTTCAGCATCATGCACGGTTTTCCTTCAGCTTACATTGCTGTTCTTTGATTCCTAATAAAACAGTTAGAATAGGTTGGTGAACTTTCGTTTACATGCAAGATAAGGGTGATTTGTTTCATTTACACTGCGCAGCACCGCTTCATCGCGTTCTTATCCTTCTAAACCGTGCCTAAGCCACCTACTCATCCTCTGTTCAGCTCATTTGCCTTCCAACCCCTCTACTGTCCACGTTGCTCAATCTTTTTGGTCTTCCATTGCCTCTACCCTTCTATCGACCAACCATCTCTACCCACTCTCTCTCCATCTCATCTCTCTGTCCATAGGTCATCACAAGCTCCTCTTTCATCTTACCTATCCACCCATACAACTCCTTCACTCCTCCATCACCCAAAACTCCGACTGTAGAACATCCTGTAGAAGTTAGCAGACTTCCTGTAGAAATCCCGAGTTTCCTGTAGGATCCCCTCCAGACATCCTGTAGAAGCCTGCAAACATGGTTGCCAAGCACCTGAACGTTGTGAGCTTCTGTGGAATGATGTTAGGAACCCCCCAGAACCTCTCAAAGTCCTCCTGACATTTCCCAAGCCTTCCTCCCTTTGAACTACCCCTGCACAGTCAAGACCCAATAAGAAGCACAATCACAATAACTCCACCCACTTGAGCAAAAATACAAAAACGTGTTCTCTTCAATGGAAGTAGTTTAAATTCATGCATTTCATCTCACTAGAAGTAATGGCATCATTTTTAGAAGTTGCATCCCCGCCATTGCATCATAAGGATTAAGCTAGTCAGATTAGGGTTTACTAGGGTTTCCATGCTTTGTTGGCTTTCAGTTCATTCTTGCAAAGTAGGTTAATTTCCTTTGAGATAGCCTTCGTTCATCATTTAGAAAGCTTCTTCTGAGAACATATAGAAGTTGGCTTGAGCCCTAGCGGACTTGTGCCAGCTAACCAAGTGACAACTGCGACAAGAGCTAGTACTTGTGCATACAACACCGTCGCTTCCAAGTTTACGAACTACCGGGTTGATAAAATTAGAGAAGGAAGCTCCAGGAGTTGTAGCATTATTGCTACAATACTGGAGCCCACCAGTTAACATCCACTGAGACCAAATTGGTCTATCAGACCCATAATTTTCTTAATTTTTAATTGTCTGGCTCCTCGTCTTTCTTGGCGAGATTGATGCTGTAGCTTTCTTTTTTTACTCTATGGTCTTCCAACTTCCTTTATCTTGCATGTCCTTCATCTCTTCTAGTTGTTGGGACATTGGTGTCTTAGCTTTGTGATCTATTGTGTTCGACCTCTTGAAGATAGACAGAGAAGAAGTTTGGTGCGGTATTCGAATCCTCATAACTGTTGATGCTTGAGGGGTTGTCGAGTTCACTTTTTGTTGCTGGGCAGGGCTTTCTCCCTGCTTGTCTTGAGAGTTGTTTCTTTCTTGTCCGATTTCTTGTGATTCATAGTTTACTCTAGAGTATTCTTCTTTGATAACAGTGTAGTGTTCTTTTTGTGCTCCTTCCCACCATGTAGATCTGTGGTGGTTTTTTCTAGCAGAATTTTTCTGGGAGGTTTTTGGGCAATTTTTGGCTAGATGGCCCGTCTCAAAGCAAGATCGACATCTGAAGAGGACACTTTCATAATCAAGTTTCTGGTTCCACACATAATCTTTGCTTGTTAGGTTTATTTTAGCTAGGAATCCAGTGCTGAAGTCCAATTCCACACAGATGCATGCATAGGTGGTTCTGGCATATTCCTCTGTTTCTGGGCACCTGCAGTAAAATTTCCCAATTTCATTTCAAATGGCTTTTAGCAAGGAGAGATTCCAGAGATGTAAGGGTAGGCTTGGCAATCTCACCCAAACTGGTGTTGAGGTTATGATTGCTATTGAGGGATCGAATGATGGGTTCCATGGCTTCATGAATAGGCCTGAGTTTCCGCAAAACCAAGGGCCGAAATCTAGAATACATTGTCTGCTTTCGGGATTTTCAAAATCTACTATAAAGAAACCCCTAGCATAGGGGTAGATATTAATTTCATCAGAAATGACAGGCTTCCATACCTCCAAGATCCAATTGTGGAGAGCTGTCAGCCGTGGCCAAAAACCATTGAATTGGCAGATTAGGGCACTTTTGGAAAACTTCAAAGCCTCATTGAGTGAGGCTTGGACCACCTGGACAGTGGGAGCTGGGGCTTCACTGGCGATATGGGCAGGAGTTTCCCTCTAGAAGCGGACGGAACTGAGCCAGTAGCTATTTTTGCAAAGCTGGGAGCCATATTTGCCAGTACAAAGCCGAGACCCAGCCGTAAAGAAATAAGGCAGAAGATTAGATGTAGTTCTAGTTGCAGAAGATTAGATCTAGAACCCAGCCATAAAGAAATAAGGCATAATATTAGATCTAGATCTAGATCTAGCCACAGAAGATTAGATCTAGAACCGAGTAGCAGAGTCTCAGTAAGCCTTTTAATATGCAAGAAACCCTAGTAGTAAAATCCTGCTTTTAGTACCGAGAATCAAATCCTGCTCCAGATAAAAATAAATCACCGACTTTCGCATCATGAACCGCTCAATCTGAAGATGCCCACGTAAAATAACAATGAATCAAAAAACAAGATCTCTGCATTCGAATTTCGCGACCGTCCTCTTAAACCATGACACCTCTTGCCATTAATGATTCTGTTAGGTTGCAAGCATTCAAGCTCAGTCAACAAGAAACCTTACGAAGAGCACCACATAAAAGATGCTTCGTTAAGGAATGGCGTACGTATGGAGAGTGCCGCAGAGAGACCTCGAGTTGTAACCACAGAAAGACCTGGAGCGCAGAGACCTGGAGACGTAGAAAGACCTCGAGCCGTAGTCGCAAAAAGACCTGGAGCCGCATCAAGATACCGAGCTGCAGCCACAGAAAGACCTGGAGCCGTAGAGACCTGGAGCCTCCTTCGAGAAAAAGTCATATTGTTGATCTCCCTTCACCATTTTCATGTGACACGTGTCTTACCACCATTGTGCCACCAAGGCGTTTGTCACAAAGACTCTTATAGCTTCATCCCCATTTTCCACTCGAGCATATTACTCCTCGCCATTGGGTTCGAGTTCATAGCCCTCTGAGTCCCCAGATTGACTCTTCTCCTGGTTCATCTAATTTCGAGCCTCCTTCACCACATATTGTCACCATGTTTAGACCCACAGTTGGTGTAGGAACCCGACCTGGTGTTGGCTCCAGTTCTACCCTAATGATCACATCTAGAGGAGAAATCTCATGAACCGTTCAGAAAACTCCCATACTCCCTTTTATGGCTAGCTTAAGTCTCCTGGATTTTAGCCAGTTGATAAACGACCCAATACACCACGATGCTGGTTGGCATGCTATGCTGACTAAGCTTCCCTCAAATATCCCAAAGTTTGAGGGTAATTCTGGAGAGGATCCTACCGATCATTTTTTCTCCTTCCACATGTGGTGTTCATCCAACTCCATTACAGATTACTTCATTCGTTTTCGGCTGTTCCAATGCACACTCACTAGAGATGCTACAAAATGGTATGTAGACTAGTCCACCACATTTCATTCCATTTTCGTGATTCTTGCTAAATTGTTTCTCTCATATTTCTAGCTACCTCTCCGATATGACACTGGTAAAAAGATATTGACCTCATTTCGTCAGTCCTCTGCCACTCACCTTTCCGACCATGTTCAAGAGTTGCATAAGAGGAGGAGCACATGTCGTGCCCCACCCTTTGAAGATCGTGTCTATCTAGATTGGTTTCTTAGGATCATTTTAGCACCCATTGGAAAAGATACCGCATCCCAATTTCCTCAGACTGAGGAAGAAGCTCTCCAAACCGCTCTGAGATATGACTTGATTTATGTGCAATCCGATTCTGTCTATACTATCATTCCAAACCTTCCCCGTCCTGGAGGTTCCGATGCACCGGGGGAATCTCACGTTGCCGACGGTATCGTTGGAACCCTTTCACATCCTTCCCCATATACTCAACAAAGTTATGGCCATCCAGAGGGGGGCACCAGTTCCTCCAACACTTATGCCCCTCCTGCTGGCAACATGTTTTCAGGGCCCCAACCAATCTACCAAACCATTGCTCCTCCTTATGAACAATCGACCACTCCAGCCCCTTAAGCATTAACACCACAGCCTCCCATGCATCCTCAGCCCCCGCAACTACTACCCCCCTAGGGTCAGGTGTTTGCACAGTAGAGTGCAACCAATCCCCAAAATTTGAAGAAAAATAATAAGGGGAAGGGTAACAATGGTAACAAGGGTAACTAGGGTAATCAAGGTAATCAACCTAGTGAATCCCAGGGGAACCAACCTAACACCAACAACCAGCAATAGGGAAGCCAACCCAAGCAAAACAAGGTTATTCGTACGAAAAATCCTTGTGCATGTTGTTGTGTACATGGCCATTATACACATGAGTGTGCTATCTTACCCTAGATGCGCCAAATGTGGGAAGCTCAAGCAGCTTCTAGAGGCCAACAATTTCCTCAGAATCCTGCACCATCTCAACCGATAGTGCTTACAAATCCTTTCCCTCAACAAGGATTTGTTTCTTCTCAACCTCACCCAGGTCAAGCAGCCCACCCTCCCTAACCTTCTGGTCCTAGTGACTACCAGATCCTCATGATGAGCTCTAATGAGGTTAATCCCTCCGATATCAACTTGCAAACTCGATCGCGTCAATATGATAAGCCATCAACTTCATCCGCCACTGATTCCAAAGCCAAAGCTTCTACTGAGCCTCTTATGACATCAAATTTTCCATTACAGATCCCTCCATCTAAAGCTGAGGTAATTCTCAAGATCCCAAAGGGACCATTATGCCATAACATGGCTTCCATTACAGATCCTTCTGATGATCGTTTGATTGTCTTCCCAGTTGATACATCAGAACATCCCCCATTGCCTTGCTCCGTTGCTTTCTAGGTACTAGTCTGAGTCCGTAATGTCACCATCTCCCGATGCATTACTCACGATGGTGCATCCACCTGTGTGATGTCCACTACCATTTGGAAAAACATTTAGTCACCTGAGTTGTCCCCCTCCACGATCACTTTTCATGCTTGGGACAGACACTCCTCCTAGCCTCTTAGCATGTGCTACAACTATCCAGTGACCCTTGCGGGCAAGACTGTCCATGTAGATATTGAGGATATTGATGCCCCTATAGATTACAACATTCTCTTGGGTCGTAGTTACACATATGCCATGTCAGCTGTCACATCTACAGTTTTTTGCAAGATGTGCTTCCCCCATGAAGGGAAGATCGTTACCATAGATCAATTGACTTACTACGAGCTGGCATCCATGACGTCCCCCGGGTCCATTATATCATCAATGTTAGATAAGAAGTCTTCAACTCCTCTCACTGGTGTTTCACCTAGATTCTATAAAGATTCCTCATTGTTGGGTTCTTTCCTTGGTCCTCCCCCTCTCATCTTAGAGCCTAAATCTTTCAGCGTCACGAGTTGTCCTCAAGCAGTCTGGTACATTCGATCCACAACGAGATCCTCCGCACCGTGCGGTTACCATATCAGCTGAGCCATCCAGATCCACCCCCAGAACCTCCTCCATTTGGGGGTGCCTCTCCTATCTTCCCCCAGGAACTGTTCCTCCAATTCTCAACCATCCAAGAGTTGTTCTGCTAGGACATTACCTTGCAGGCCAGATACCTTTCTTATTTCCCCCTCCTGCAATATTTTATGTCCCTATCATGGCTTCGTTGGTCCTTCCTAACATGACTTTAGGGCTCCCCATATGGTACATTGATCCCCCTGTAAGCATTCTTCCTGGTCAGCTAAGACCTTATCGTGCTCTGACCCTAGTTCACCTGGTCCCTATGGCCCCTACCACTACTTTAGTTCCATCACAACCTCAAGAGAAACCCACTCTTGTTGTGAAAGCATCTAGACAAGGGGGAAAAGATAAGAGGAAAGTACCTAAGGACAAGGCTCCCCAACCTCCTCCAGTCCCCAAGACCCCAAAGTCGTCACCTCTGTGCGCTTTGTGTAAAGTTGTGGGGCACGCGACCAATAATTGTCCTGAGCTTCCTCGTCTGAAACCTTTGGTTTATGAAACATTCCCTGAGTCAAATATCCCTAAAGTCCATGTTAACTTACCTGGTCCACCCAAGAAAATCAAAACATTACGCAAAAATCACCCTTATGCCCTGTGTGATCATCATGGTGACTACTCCCATTGTTGTGCTCATCTCAACAAATTTTGTGATTTCCTTAAGGCACTTCGCGAATATGAGACCACTCATAATGGATTGCCTTCTCCTCTTCTTATGGATTTTTGTACCAATAATAAACCAGAATAGGGGGAATCCGGTCCCACCATCATGATCCCTTCCCCAGATGTCGAGATGATGGACACCATGGGCCATGTCCTTTACCTATCGTCATCTTTGAGTTCCTCGTAGGGAATCCTTTCTGAGGTTTCTGAGCATGCTTATATTCAACCTCTTTCAACAGAATTCCAGGTCTCAACATATATAGATCCTTCATCTACTATCTCATCGTGTACCATTCCATATGATGCGTATGTGAACCTTCTTTCTTAGGTTGATGCACTAGGTACTACGCCGCATGATGTAGTCAATATTCGTCTTGTCCGCTCATCTTCCATTTTGATGAGGACATCATGGAAGCTATGTCTACCCCTAATTACCCTTGCACTTAGGTAAGGGGGAATATTTTTTGGAGGATTCTAAAGGCCATTTCCTTCCTAATTGTTAGCTACCTATATCAATAGGTTTCATATTTCATGATTGGCAATGAAAAGGTCCAAATATGCTCTGCTTTGATGATACAAAGATCACATATTTCCAAGAGAATACAATCTGTGCTTATTACTTGATGTGGACTCAATTTTGATGGATGGTCCAACAGCCTAATCTGGATCATGCCATGTTTTAAATTTCTAGTTGTAGAATAGAGAAGGAAGTCTGTCCAAACTGTTTAATCTTGGCAGACAAGTAGCTCAGGTAGAGAAAGTAAGGCTCCCAACTGCTTAATCTAGGACCTTGGAAGCAATAAGGGTAGAATTAGATAGAAAATCAAAAGGAAAAAGCCAGAGAAAAGAAAAGGAAAATAAGGGTCTGCAAGTCTAAGTGCACCCTCCAAGAAGAAACAAAAAATGCTAGGCAAATAGATGGGTAAGCAGATGGGGTTGCAGAAGTGTCATTACTTAAACTTGAAGGTGTGCTAACCTATTTCACAAAGCAAAATCAAGGGATTGAGAAGTCCTTCTTCTCTATCAGGTTGCAGCAAGCAAAGAAGCATCTCTAACTATCCAGTTTTCCCCTTGTCCATTCATTACTAACAACCCCTCATCAGTTGAGATTTATGGAAGAATTGGTGGTTTTATGGTGGTTCTTAGTCCTTTAAAAGCCGCATTTCTTGTCTAAAACTCTTTTCATTTTGATCTACTCCCTAAGCTAAGTTATTTTCAAATAAACTTAGTATTATCTCCCCTCATCCACTCCTTTCATCCATATTAACCCCTAACTTTATTATATAAACCCCCTATGTTACCCTTTCCCTAGTATTATAACACCATGGTGTATAAACCCCAAACATTGTATAAATATCCCTCCCCTTGGCATTATAGCCATATGTTCTCTGTCAGGGATCAAAATGACATCTGGTCACTTTGATAAACCTAAGTCTAACCCCCCTCCCCTCTTCTGAATTCATTTGGCCCATTAAAACCTTCATTTGCTGAGAAAACCTTATAAGAGACCCATTTTTACCCATACCCGCTTTAAATTGCAAAATAACATCAAAACCCACTTTTATTCGCTTATCCAAAGTGTCGGGGCTGCATTATTTTTACATTGGAAAACATTACAAAACACTATATCCCAAAGGTTTTCCACCAGGCGCAGACCCCAAAAAATATGTTATTTTAATCCTTCTCCGCCGTCGTATCAACCACACAACTCATCAACCCGTCAATCGTCCGATCAAGCGCTTTTGATCGGACGACCATTATACATATCAGGTTGGGCCCGACGTCCGACATTTAGCACCCGAGAAACTGTCAGAGGGTGACGTCAGGCCTCTGCCACGCGTCGCCCTCACAATTTCTCGGGTTGTCCTCTGACAAAACCATCGCCGTATCGTAGGCGGTCCAAGAAAACCATTACCGCCTTTTTGTTTACCACCAGTTTTTCCGGGCCTGCGTCATCCCCACGTCAGAGCCACGCCACTGCCACCCCGCCGCCGCATCAGCTCCTTCGTTCGCCCCCGCACTGATATGTCTGCCACTTCATCATATCTGTGGACCAATCATAGCCTGCCACCCCACCCGGTGACGTCATGCTGACGTCATCCGACTTCGACCCCACCTGATGACGTCATGCTGATGTCATCCCAAAAAAGCGCCAATATGCCAAAAATCCATATATTGGCCAAAATTTCATGTTTTTTCCACTTTTGCCAAAAGAAAATGTTGTTATTTCTGCATGCTATTTACGTTCAAACCAGTGCCAACCTGCCGAATTTGATTCCGAAACCGTCGGCGCCTCCATTGTACCTGCAGTTGCAACCTGTTATCGGCCATTCGCAAGGTATTTCTCAAGATAATTCCCTGTACCTGGTTTCATCATATTTCTGCAAACAAACTGTTTAAGAAGGCCTAAAAACACTGATTTCACCATCAATTACCCAGTGACCTGCACCTATTTCAAACTGGTGGAACAATAAACCTTCTCTAGAGCCAGCATTTGACAAAATTGACCTGAATTCACTGGTAGTTCGCGCAGTCGTGAACTAGAAACCTCCATTACATAATTTCACCATAGAAACAATCCAGTCACTCCTACTACTGTTTTTATCAGTCCCATAAACGGTATTTCAATTGCTGTTTGTTCAAATTCCCCCTTCGTTCCCTACAATTCACAGTTACAGCGTCTAGAAACTCCTCAGCGTTTTCTGCTCACTCAAAGCAGTTTACATACAATTCAGAAGCTTTACTAGCCATGGAGACACCAATAGCCCTGAATGTTCAGCCTCTGAATGCCCCTCAAAGGGAAATAGAATGGAAAGCCCCGGGAGACTTGGATTATCAGATGTTAGACTGGTTCCCAATGAACTCTAAGTTTAATATTCATATGCTCAATGAACTAAAAGCCCAACACCTTAATGGAGCTGATATTTTAGGGATTTGGGACTCAAATTTGCCCATTTACAACCTCCCTCAAGTCAATCCACTTCCAGACTTGATTCATAAATGCCAGGAATGCTATGATCCTTTCCAAAGAGTTGTTCTCAGTCCTACAGGCTCAGTTTTGTTCTTTATCACCCCAGAAACCATAAATGAGATGCTGCATTTCCATACTGCAAGGCCATTAACCCCTCTTTCCATGTTGGATTTAATAAAGAAGGGGAGTAATTTGTCAAGTGCCCAGATCATTAAAATTAATCAGTTATTCATGCAGCCAAGCTCTAAAATTATGAGGACTCCTCCCATTGGATATCACTACATGAATGACTTGGGCAGAATGCTAGTGGATCTGATAAGCTACGTTCTGGGGTACAAGGGAATTGAGGATGTTGATGACACTATAATGGCAATGCTGCCCATATTTTCTCCTGGAAAGCCTCCAGCTGTACACTATGACTATGCTACCTATATTGCGGAAAAGATCCATGAACAGCTAATGAATCTGCAAAGGGAAAGGGTGTTCAGATACACCTCATACATTTACCATCTGTTCTTGTTTTATCAACCAGATAGTTTCTCCATTCCCCTCAAGAAACTTAATGCCCAGGGGAATCCAAGGTCAGTTGTGTTTTGGATCTCAGTTTTCCATAATGTTTCTCAATCACCATACACATACTGTGAATTTATAGACCTGTTCATTCACCCAGCTATGACATTGCTGTATGGTGTACCTCCTCCAAGGTTGACCGATGACATGCAGAGGGTTCTCCATCTCTCCAAATCCTACAGCATTGGTGATTGGTATTTTTACCAACACCACAAAGTAATCAGAATATATGGCTGTGAGTTGGACCCTTACAGGCTGCCAAGGTATGTCCCTATGAGACTTTTTGCCCTAGAATACTTCAGGCAGTTTGGACATGCAGACTGATTCCACTTCCAAATTAGGAATAAGAAGGTGCAGCTGAAGGTAAGGAACCAGCTAGGCCCTTTCCTATACAATAAAAGAGAGGAGGGATGAAAGGAGGCAGATATGGTTTTAGAGGGCTTCAAATTGCAAACCAGTTTCAAATGGATACCTTATGACCCTAATCATTTTATCTCCCTCAGAAGGATAAAATACAAATTGGGTAACTATTCACATGTTAGGCTGCCTCACATTGAAAAGTATGCAAATTCTTTAAGCTGGAAAGAGGGCACCCTAGAAGAGCCAATCTCTAGAGAGCAGATGCTAGAGAAAGAGGCTAGGAATTTGCAAAAAGAAGCTGACTTGGAAACTTGTGGACAGGTTTCCTTATCATATCAAAGGCAACTTGGAGCATCTGCCTCTTCTTCAACAACACATCAGCAAGCTGCCATGGACACTCAATAGACATCCAACAAAGGCAAAGAAAAGCAGGTGGAACAAGAGCAACCACCTCCCGTGACTGAAGAGCAAACAGAAAAAGAGGTGGAACAGCAGGAAGTACATCAACAGCAGCAACAACAAGAAGAACAAACATAGGAGCAACCTGTACAACAAGGGCAGACGGTGGAAACCCCAAAATCCACTGAGCAACAGCCACATCAAACTGTGCCTCCAAGGCAAGAAACATCAGCTGAAGCATCAATCCTCCAAACTCCACAAAAGGAGGATATTAGCAGGAAAAGGGACAGAGAGACTCCCTTGACCACATCAGTAAGTCATGGTGAGAAAAGACAGAGGTTGAATCCTTTCTCTGAAGAGGAAATGCCAACAGGGCAGTCTCTGGGCATGGGCCCACCTAGCAGAGAAGCATCAGCTAGCTCATTTCAACAGGGACAAGACAGAACAATAGGAGGAGAAGTCAGCTCCTCAAGCCACCAAAAAGAAGCTGAAGGAGGAATCAAACAGCAGTTCATAGACATAAAGAAAAGGAATGAGCCCATAAAAATACAGCTGTATAACCATTTGTTGAAAATGGCTCCCACCAACCAACAGCGACTAATGTCTGCATATGATGTCCAGGAGGGCAAGATGATCACGAGTCACTTCATGCCAACTACTTTGCAGCCACAGTCCCCTTCAGATTACTTGAGGACCAATCTTGAGGTCCTGGCCAAGGACATCCACCCAATGGACAAAATTGAATTGCATAAACAAACAGGTGAAATGGTCTATGCTTCCTTGGCAGACAAGACATTGGATAACTACAGGCTAGAAAATAGCCTTAATAATACAGCTGCCCAACTTGAGTTGGAAAGGGCATCCTCTCAAGTAAAGGACAACAGAATAAGGTCCTTAGAAGATATAATTATTGAGATTGGGCATGATACCAAAGATATCAAGGGCATACAAGAAATATTGAAATTGAGGGATGCAGATATGGCAGCTTTAAGGAGAAAGATCAAACTCCCAGCCACAATTCACCCTCAAACAGATGAAGTAGCTCAACAAAGGCATGATCAAGATGCCACAGCTTTGCTGGTGTCTCTCTATAAGCAGCTTATCCAGACACAAGAAAAGCTGGGAGAATCAGAGGCTGCACAGACAGCATTACAAGCAACTCTGAAACAAAGAGAAGAAGGTCGGACATCCCAGCCTCCTCCTAAAATCATTGACCTTGAGGAAGCTGCCCCAACTACTATTCCTCCTCCTCAACAGACTGAACAAGCAGCACCATCTACTTCAGCACCACCACCAACAGAGCAGGCCCCTAGCTTGGATATGGAAAAGCTAAGAAATGAGATTTAGGCCCTGGAAGCTCAAATGACAAAGCTAAATGAGACCAGGGAGAAATTGGCCAAAGTAAATGATAGATATGACAAATCCAAGCAGGCTGTGGCAGAAAAGGGCAGGGAAATAAAAGCCCTCAAAGACAGGATCAAAGAGCTAGAGAATGAGCTCAAATTAGATAAGGTTGTGGCTGAGCTTAAAACATTGTTGTGGGCTAATATTGGCCAGTCTATTACTGACCAATGGCAGTATATTGAAACAATCCATGTGCAGTTAGAGCTCATTCCAAAAGCACAGACTGAAATTCAGAGATCAAGGGCTGCTCTAAGCAATATGCCTGAAGTTGCCACCAGGATGATTAATGTGCTTAACAATAGAACAAGTACTCAGTTGGCTACCATGGGAATTCCAAACAGAACTGAGACCATTCAGTTAATCAAGAGGGTTCTTACACTGAGAAACTTGGTGCAGACATTAGAAAGAAGAACCCAAGACATGCAGACTGAGGTAAACAGGTTTATGGAAAAATTTCAGGTATTACAAAACAGAGGGCTCCCTAGCTTACTGAAAAACGCAGGGAGACTGTTCACACATGAGCAGTATGCCAAGAGGGTCAATGTATTTGCCACAAGTCAGATCAATGAGAAGCCCAGCACCTCAGAGGAAACAGGGCCAGCCACAGGACAAACTCTCTACAACAGAGTAGAAAGTTTATTTTTTATAATGAATGAAATTAAACACCTGTTTGAAGTGCCTCCCAATTTTTATAAATATACAGACGCAGAGGAGACTATGGATGCAATTCTCAGGCATCAACTACCTACACAAGAATGGTGGACTAAGGCAATACAGATGATTTTATAAACAGGAAACCATTTAAAAAATTTTGTTCATAGAAAATACAAATTGTCATGCACAACACAGTTTAAAAGAATCAGCATGCATTAAAGATGAAAGCTGAGCCAACTCAGCAGAACTTACGGCCAACAAAGCAAGATTAGAAGCTACAGGTGTCCAGGCCGAAAAGCTACAGCAGAGCAACTCCAAAAGCGCATTTTCCAGCATTAATGCAGATCACTCCAACCAACTCGTTGGCTTCCAAAAGCCAAAATATCTTCTGACAGATAGAAAGATGCATTTATGTTGTATTAAAGGCAGCAATAACTTCTTATCTGCTGTTCTGTACAAAGTTGGTGAAATATTTATTTCTCAGATGACTCAACGCCTTAGATATTTTGTAATACTGTTTGTATATATTTGCCCCTCGCACAAGCTTGCAGGGGTTGTTGTTGATTTCTCTTGAAGAAGTTCTTATGCTGTAATCTTTTCAGAGTTTAATAAACAAAGTGATGGAATTTCTCAAAGTTCTGAAGTGTTGAATGCGTTCTGGTGTTTGTTGAAAACTGCAGGATTCCTGTGTACCTCACAATACAATAAGTTTTCTGTAACTCTCTTTGTTATGTGTTTCAATCTTTTACAATCCATATATGTTTCTAATTTCTAAGTATTTAGCAACAAAGAAAAAGAATAGCCTTCAGGATTTATTCATGCAATACCCTGAGCTCAATCTATGTTGTTAATGAATGTTTTTCTTCAGCTATAATCTTGATAAGCGTAATTCTTAATTGCTACACTATCAGAATATATCTTTCACAGTGACATTTGTTTCAGGAATTCAAGTTTGCTCCTGAGCAACATGTTTCACTTTCACATCACCAGCTTAATGGAAAATTCTTAATTGCTTTCCGTTAGCTAACCATACATCACCACTTAAGTTTAAATTTTGTTTGTTGAGATACCCAATAGGCCCTGCAGTCTGAAAATTCTCACTTCAGCATTTCAAAGCAGTTCACGGCTCTAGACTCCATTTCCCAATGATATACTACTGTCTGAACACTACATCTTAAGCACTAAAAGAAGTCCTTCAACCAAAACATAAACCAAAAACTTGAGCATAATAGCTAGCCTAAAATACTATCATAACAGAGACAAATCATAAAGAGAGAGCCCTCTTTGATTACAGTTTGGCTAGAAACTGTAATCCAAAAGTTGGTTAGTGGTTACCCCGGCCGTATTCCCTTGGGAGTCATAGGGAACAACCTGGGTGTTAACATAATTGGCGACTCAACTGGGGACCTGAGCATATTTTTTTTTCAACTGTTGTTTGCCAAGACAGTGGTTTTAAAAAAGCTTCAGCAGTCCCTTAAACAAATCCTTAAATATCTTAGAAAATACTCAAAAAGAAGTTCAGAAGCTGGCTCCTAAAAGGGAAACCAGACACACTAGGTCAAACCCTGACCCAAATCCACCAGCAGTTTTTGAAAATCTAAACACAATTCCCAAAATAATCAGGAAACAGCAAAGGCAGGAAAATCCTAGTGATTTGAGTCCTGAGACAGCTCACCCTGAGCCAGTTCCAACTCCTATCAAGGTTTTATTTCGGTCTACCCCTGTCTCCCCCAGTTCACCATCTACATCTCAAAGCCCTCCTGGCACATCTTCACCCACTGCACATATCCCCTTGACCAACACTCTAGGTGCTGCCACACCTGTTACCCCTGTGGTACACACCGTTCCTTTTATCCCAGCTGCTCCTGTGAATCCCCCAAACCTTGTGAATATGGCTAACAGATATGCACCCTTGCAAATACCAGCTAATGCTGCAGCTCTACCCCAAGACTACCAAACCAAAATCTCATATTTTGACTCCACTGGCCCTTTGACAGCTGTTCAGCATGCCAAAAGGATGCAAGACCATTTTGAGACCTATGAAATAGATGATGACAGTGTGAGAATGAGGATGTTTGTTCAAAGCCTAACTGGGGATGTAAGAACTTGGTTTAGATCCCTGAATGCAAATTCCATCACAACTCCTGATGAGCTGTATCAAGCCTTTACTAACAGATGGGAGAAGAAGAAGGATCCTCTGCACATACTTGGTGAATATGACACTATCAAAAGGGGTCCCCAAGAGACTGTTTTGGAGTATTGTGCAAGATTCAACAATGTATATAACGCAATCCCACAAAATTTAAGACCCCCTCCTCATTTAGCTTTGTACAAATTCCCTGATGGTTTTGACCCTGACATGGCCTATCAGTTAAAGGAAAGAGACCCTCAAACCCTTGCAGAGGCCCAAAAGGTTGCTGTCACAGTGGAAGCTAACCTGATTGCCAAAAGAAACAGAGCAAGGTTGGAAAAGAGAACCGCTTTCAAAGAGGAACCCTCAGCCTTTGATCAAAAACTGGATGCAATACTCACTGGTATGAAGAGATTGGGGGATAGAGTGGAATCGGTTGAGAGAAAATCATCATGGGAAGCACCACAAAACAACCCTCCTAGGAATCCAAATTTTAGGAGAACTCAAAACCCAAACGTTGGCAAGGCCAGTGCTGACCAAGACATAAGACCCCCTTTCCAAGAAAACTATGCTGAAACTTCCACATCAACTGAACCCAATGAAGATTCTCAGATTAATTTAATGGGTCTAGATGGTGAAAGTCAAGTCTTTTTGACACAAGAAGACCATGAGGATGAGGTAATCAAGTTGTTCCCAATCAAATCAGGTGAATCCTTTGACTTTAAACAAGGCTATGACACTGCTGTTTATGAAGTCCATAAACAATACAAGCTAAGGAGCAGAACTGTGAATGTAAATCAGCCTGAAAAGACAAAGGATAATCAGCAGCCTAAAAGAGCCATAGTCACAGAGCCTAATGACAAAACAAATTCACTTGCAGAAGAAGTAATTATTGAAGAGATCACTGAACCATTGTCCTTAAAACAGCAGCCTATGGCTACTTCATCCTCTCACCCTAATTTAAATGTTACTCCTCAAGAGATGAGTAAAAAAGACAAGTCCCAAAATCAAGATAAGAATCAAGAAGAAGAGTTAGTGAACAAGGAAAGGACTGTTATCCATAACCCTAAGACCCAATCTGAAAAACCCTTTGACCTAGAAACTGAAATTGGCAAACTAAAGATAGCAATTCCTCTCTCAGAACTAGCCGAGCATGACATCTATAAACAACAGATCAAGTAGTCCCTTCAATTCACCAGCAGCAAAGATGATGTCAATGTGTTGGATGACACCCCAGAATTACTGTTTGGCCCAGAAGTGGATGGAAAAACAATAGTCACAGGGATACTACCTTTTTATGTCAGCTTACATATTCATGATAAAATATTGCATAATGCAATGTTTGACTCAGGTGCCTCTCACAATCTCATGCCAAAAGCAGTCATGGAGAGATTGAATCTAGATATAACAAGACCATACAAGGACCTGTTTTCCTTTGACTCCAGCCAAGTCAAGTGTTTAGGTCTCATAAAAGATCTATGTGTGTCTCTGGTTCAATACCCAAACAAAACAATTCTAATGGATGTTGTAGTTGCTGATATCCCACCTAAGTATGGGATGCTGTTATCAAGATCGTGGGGAGCTAAACTCCAAGGTTCCCTACAATTAGACATGTCATATGCCACCATCTCTGTTTTTGGGCAACCAAAAAGACTATACAGAGAAACACTCATGAAATACATGGTCAGCAGTGAAGAAAAGCCTCAAAACTTTCCCATATATGCTGTCCACTCAGACATAGACTCATACATTCTCTTCAATGATAATACAAATCTCTCAGATGATGAGGTTGAACCCAAGATACTCACACAAGAGGAAGACACCAATGAGCAAACTGCTACCCAAGAAACAATGATTAACCAAACATTGAACACAGCTGCTGCTCAAGAAAGCAAACAGGTTCCATCAAGTGAGGAAACTCCCCTAGAAAACCAACCAGAAGGCAAACCACAGCTTCAGCTTACAATTCCAGCACACAAGGAGGTCATTAAGTTCTCCCCGGAACAAGAGATCCTATGGTTCCTTGAATTTGATGGGTCAGTCAACAAATTAGGGGCAGGAGCTGGAGTTTGGATACATAATAAACAAGACAGTCATGCAGAAGGCCGAGCCTATAGACTGAATTTCAAGTGTACTAATAATATGGCAGAATATGAAGCCCTTTTACTAGGCCTCAAGCTAGTAAAGTTCTTACAAGCCACAAAGGTCTCAATTATGGGGGATTCAGATTTAGTCATCCAACAAGTGAAAGGCAATTTTGTCACCAATGACAAAAGACTGAGATCTTATAGATCTGCTGCTGCTGAACTACTACAGTCCTTCACTGAGTTTCAAATTACCAAGATTCCCAGAACCCATAATTTGCATGCCCACAGTTTAGCCACATTTGCAAGTACCTGCAAGCTACCTTTTGAGCCCCACCACTGTTTTACAGTCGAGGTAAAACACAGACCTTCTGTCCCAAACAATGTCAAAGACTGGCAGGTATTTGAAGATGATGCACAAATAAACAATTTCTTGACCTTGCAACAAGAATTTGCAGGACTAAATATTGACACTGAAAGAGCAAGTCAATCACAAATACCTGAAAGAGCAAGTCAATCACAAATATAGTTTGAACAGACCAACCACCCAATATCACCCAAAACAGCTAAACAAATGCTAAATCCAACTATTTTCAACAAGGAGAACATACAACAAATTCAACAAACCAATCATGAGGAAGCAGCTGTTATAGAGGATGAAATCATAGAGCTGAGAGACAATTTTCTCCCAAGAGGCCTAACTCCATTAGAGGACATCTTTGACTCAAATGACATCCCTAGAAAACCAAAAATGCAGCCCCTAAATGCAGCCATTGAAGAGTGCAACATTGGCACGGTTGATAAGCCCAAGATAATAAAGCTATCTGCATCTCTGCCTCCTGATCAAAAACCCAAATACATTGACCTTTTCAAAGAGTTCAAAGATGTCTTTGCATGGGGTTATGAGGATTTAAAATCCTATGACACGTCTGTTATCTAGCATACAATCCCTCTCAAGCCTAATCATAAGCAATTTAAACAAAAATTGAGAAGGATTAATCCCATGCTCCTCCCTTCAATTGAAAAGGAATTGCAAAAAATGTTTAAAGCAGGCATCATAGCACCAATCAGGTTTTCTGATTGGATTTCAAATTTGGTCCCTACAAGAAAGAAAACTGGTGAAATAAGGCTTTGTGTGGATCTTAGGAACTTGAATCAAGTATCCCTCAAAGACAATTATCCCTTACCCAAGATGGATCACATTCTCCAAAGAGTGGTAGGGGCCTCAAGGATCTCATTACTTGATGGATTCTCAGGCTTTAATCAAATCTTAGTACACCCTGATGATCAAGACAAAACTGCATTTACAACCCCATGGGGAACTTTCAAATATGTAAAAATGCCTTTTGGATTGAAAAATGCAGGGGCAACTTTTCAAAGAGCAATGGATATTGCTTTTGCCAAGGAGATTCATGACTTTGTTTTCATTTACTTAGATTACCTTACACCTTTCTCAAAATCAGATCAAGAACATTTGAAACATTTAAGACAGATCTTCCTAACATGTAGGAAATATGGAATTTCCTTGAATCCCAAGAAATCTTTGTTTGGTTTGGAAGAAGGCAAGTTGCTAGGACATATCATTTCAAAGGATGGCATAAGAATTGATCCAGATAGGATACAAGCTATCCTACAAATGCCCCACCCAAGAAATATAAAGGAATTACAAGCCTTTTTGGGTAAAATCAACTTCCTGAGGAGATTTATCCCAAATCTGGCTGAATTGAGCATATTACTGAATAACATGCTAAAGAATGATTCAAAAGTGAAATGGACTGTGGAAGCAAATCAAGCCTTTGAAGGTATAAAATTGGCCCTTACTCAAACTCCAGTCTTAACAAATCCTCAATTTGACAGAGAATTTATCATTTTCTCTTTTGCCTCCCAGCATACTATTGCTGCTGTTTTGTTACAGAAAGATGACCAAGGAAATGAGAAGCCAATTTCTTTCTTTAGCAGAGCTATTAGAGATGCACCTTTAAAATATCAAATCATGGAAAAACAAGCTTATGCTTTGGTCAAAGCCATCAAAGACTTTAGGATTTACATCCTTTATTCACATGTTATAGCTTATGTACCAAGTCCTATAGTCAAAGACATTCTCACCCAAGAAAATTTAGAGGGCAGAAGAGGAAAGTGGATTGCCAACATTTTGGAATTTGATATTGAGATAAAACCTACAAAACTAATAAAAGGGCAAGGTTTGGCCAAATTAATGAAAGAAGCAAACTTTCAAGCCTTAGACATCAACCAGCTAGACATTGAACCGAAGCTGGCGACTCCAAAGATCAATGTAGCCTTTGAACAATCCCCTTGGTACTCTGATATATGTTATGTATTAAAAAACCTGTGTGCTCCCCGAGGATTGTCCAGAACTAAGTGTAGGTTCCTAAAAATGAAAGCTTCTAAATTTTGTATTATGGATGGAAATTTACTTTGGAAAAATCATGAAGGGATATTGTTAAACTGTTTAATTGAGAATGAAACTAACAATATCATAAAAGAATTGCATGCAGGTGACTGTGGTGGACACTTGTATTGGAAGTCCACTGTGGGCTGGTTACTACTGGCCCACCATGTTCTCTGATGTCAAGAAATTCACTACCTCATGTCATAAATGTCAAATGTTTGAGGGAAAGAGACAGTTACTGCCACTTCCCTTAAGGCCTATTGCAACAGAGAGACCTTTACAACAATGGGGCTTGGATTTCATTGGGGAAATTCATCCCTCATCTTTAGGCCAACATAGATGGATCTTAACAGCCACAGACTACTTCACTAAGTGGATTGAAGCTGTTCCATGCAGACAAGCAAATGATTCAAAAATTATTCAGTTTTTGGAGAATAACATATTGGCTAGATTTGGCTGCCCTGACAAAATAATAACAGACAATGCTGCTGCTTTCAGATCCAAGAAGATGGTGAATTTCTGCCACAAATTTCACATTACCTTGGGCCATTCTACTGCATACTATCCCCAAGGAAATGGCCTTGCTGAATCATCAAATAAAAGCCTGGTGAACATTATAAAGAAAGTGCTAGAAGAGAACAAAAAGAATTGGCATAAGAAGCTGGTGAATGCCCTATGGGCAGATAGACTAACAACCAAGAGATCAATTGGGACCAGCCCATATGAGTTGGTTTATGGATTAGAAGCTAAATTCCCTTCATCACTAGGGATTCCTGTCATGAAACTTCTTCAAGAAAGTCAAGCTGAACCAAATGATATGCAAAGAAGGATCAATCAAATAATATGTTTACAGCAAACTAGAGACCAAGTTTTCAGCAGAGTTCAAGTTTTACAAGAAAAATTAAAGAAGGCCTTTGACAGAAGGACTAAGGCAGAAGATTTTAACATTGGTGACAAAGTACTCAAGTGGGATTCAAGAAGGGAAGATAAAGGAAAACATGGAAAATTTGATTCCCTTTGGAGAGGACCATTTGCTGTCCAAGCAGTACAAGGAAACAACACTTATTTCCTTAAAAGTCTCAATGAAATTGATTTGGATGAAGGTCCTGTGAATGGCAGGATGCTGAACCACTATTTTGACTATCACCCATAAGTGCAGCCTGATGTTTCCATTGTACATATTCAAGTGTATATATTACTCTCTGTAAGGATGTAAAAATGCAGTTTTTCAAGTTTATTAACTATCAGCAAAAGGCAAATAGGATCAGAGATCTACCAAGATGGGAAGAGCACAATTTTGGAATTACAAAACAACAAACTTCAAAATATTGGTGAAAGCAGTCACAGGCCAAGGCATTTCTGACCTACTGTTCTTGGTATTTCTAATGAAAAACCATCCCCATGTGGAGCCACTGTTAGCTACCTATATCAATAGGTTTCATATTTCATGATTGGCAATGAAAAGGTGCAAATATGCTCTGCTTTGATGATGCAAAGATCACATATTTCCAAGAGAATACAATATGTGCTTATTACTTGATGTGGACTCAATTTTGATGGATGGTCCAACAACCTAATCTAGATCATGCCATGTTTTAAATTTCCAGTTGTAGAATAGAGAAGGAAGTCTATCCAAACTGTTTAATCTTGGCAGACAAGTAGCTCAGGTAGAGAAAGTAAGGCTCCCAACTGCTTAATCTGGGACCTTGGAAGCAATAAGGGTAGAATTAGATAGAAAATCAAAAGGAAAAAGCCAGAGAAAAGAAAAGGCAAATAAGGGTCTGCAAGTCTAAGTGCACCCTCCAAGAAGAAACAAAAAATGCTAGGCAAATAGATGGGTAGGCAGATGGGGTTGCAGAAGTGTCATTCCTTAAACTTGAAGGTGTGCTAACCTATTTCACAAAGCAAAATCAAGGGATTGAGAAGTCCTTCTTCTCTATCAGGCTGCAACAAGCAAAGAAGCATCTCTAACTTCCCAGTTTTCCCCTTGTCCATTCATTACTAACAACCCCTCATCAGTTGAGATTTATGGAAGAATTGGTGGTTTTATGGTGGTTCTTAGTCCTTTAAAAGCCACATTTCTTGTCTAAAACTCTTTTCATTTTGATCTACTCCCTAAGCTAAGTTATTTTCAAATAAACTTAGTATTATCTCCCCTCATCCACTCCTTTCATCCATATTAACCCCTAACTTTATTATATAAACCCCCTATGTTACCCTTTCCCTAGTATTATAACACCATGGTGTATAAACCCCAAACATTGTATAAATATCTCTCCCCTTGGCATCATAGCCATATGTTCTCTGTCAGGGATCAAAATGACATCTGGTCACTTTGATAAACCTAAGTCTAACCCCCCTCCCCTCTTCTGAATTCATTTGGCCCATTAAAACCTTCATTTGCTGAGAAAACCTTATAAGAGACCCATTTTTACCCATACCCGCTTTAAATTGCAAAATAACATCAAAACCCACTTTTATTCGCTTATCCAAAGTGTTGGGGCCGCATTATTTTTACATTTGCAAACATTACAAAACACTATATCCCAAAGGTTTTCCGCCGGGCGCAGACCCCAAAAAATATGTTATTTTAATCCTTCTCTGCTGTCGTATCAACCGCACAACTCATCAACTCGTCAACCGTCCGATCAAGCGCTTTTGATCGGACGACCATTATACATATCGGGTTGGGCCCGACGTCCGACATTTAGCACCCGAGAAACTGTCAGAGGGTGACGTCAGGCCTCTGCCACGCGTCGCCCTCACAATTTCTCGGGTTTTCCTCTGACAAAACCATCGCCGTATCGTAGGCAGTCCGAGAAAACCATTACCGCCTTTTTGTTTACCACTAGTTTTTCCAGGCCTGCGTCATCCCCACGTCAGAGCCACGCCACTGCCACCCCGCCGCCGCATCAGCTCCTTCGTCCGCCCCCGCGCTGATATGTCTGCCACTTCATCATATTTGTGGACCAATCACAGCCTGCCACCTCACCCGGTGACGTCATGCTGACGTCATCCGACTTCGACCCCACCTGATGACGTCATGCTGACGTCATCCCAAAAATGCGCCAATATGCCAAAAATCCATATATTGGCCAAAATTTCATGTTTTTTCCACTTTTTCCAAAAGAAACTGTTGTTATTTCTGCATGCTATTTACGTTCAAACCAGCGCCAACCTGTCGAATTTGATTCCGAAACTGTCAGCGCCTCCATTGTACCTGCAGTTGCAACCTGTTATCGGCCATTCGCAAGGTATTTTTCAAGATAATTCCCTGTACCTGGTTTTATCATATTTCTGCAAACAAACTGTTTAAGAAGGCCTAAAAACACTGATTTCACCATCAATTACCCAGTGACCTGCACCTATTTCAAACTGGTGGAATAATAAATCTTCTACAGAGCCAGCATTTGACAAAATTGACCTGAATTCACTAGTAGTTCGCGCAGTCATGAACTAGAAACCTCCATTACATAATTTCACCATAGAAACAATCCAGTCACTCCTACTACTGTTTTTATCAGTCCCATAAACGGTATTTCAATTGCTGTTTGTTCAAATTCGCCCTTTGTTCCCTACAATTCACAGTTACAGCGTCTAGAAACTCCTCTGCGTTTTCTGCTCACTCAGAGCAGTTTACATACAATTCAGAAGCTTTACTAGCCATGGAGACACCAATAGCCCTGAATGTTCAGCCTCTGAATGCCCCTCAAAGGGAAATAGAATGGAAAGCCCTGGGAGACTTGGATTATCAGATGTTAGACTGGTTCCCAATGAACTCTAAGTTTAATATTCATATGCTCAATGAACTAAAAGCCCAACACCTTAATGGAGCTGATATTTTAGGGATTTGGGACTCAAATTTGCCCATTTACAACCTCCCTCAAGTCAATCCCCTTCCAGACTTGATTCATAAATGCCAGGAATGCTATGATCCTTGCCAGAGAGCTGTTCTTAGTCCTACAGGCTCAGTTTTGTTCTTTATCACCCCAGAAACCATAAATGAGATGTTGCATTTCCATACTGCAAGGCCATTAACCCCTCTTTCCATGTTGGATTTAATAAATAAGGGTAGTAATTTGTCAAGTGCCCAGATCATTAAAATTAATCAGTTATTCATGCAGCCAAGCTCTGAAATTGTGAGGACTCCTCCCATTGGATATATTTACTTGAATGACTTGGGCAGAATGCTAGTGGATCTGATAAGCTACGTTCTGGGGTACAAGGGAATTGAGGATGTTGATGACACTATAATGGCAATGCTGTCCATATTTTCTCCTGGAAAGCCTCCAGCTATACACTATGACTATGCTACCTATATTGCAGGAAAGGGTGTTCAGATACACCTCATACATTTACCATTTGTTCTTGTTTTATCAACCAGACAGTTTCTCCATTCCCCTCAAGAAACTTAATGCCCAGGGGAATCCAAGGTCAGTTGTGTTTTGGACCTCAGTTTTCCATAATGTTTTTCAATCACCATACACATACTGTGAATTTATAGACCTGTTCATTCACCCAGCTATGACATTGCTGTATGGTGTCCCTCCTCCAAGGTTGACCAATGACATGCAGAGGGTTCTCCATCTCTCCAAATCCTACAGCATTGGTGATTGGTATTTTTACCAACACCATACAGTAATCAGAATATATGGCTGTGAGTTGGACCCTTACAGGCTGCCAAGGTATGTCCCTATGAGACTTTTTGCCCTAGAATACTTCAGGCAGTTTGGACATTCAGACTGCTTCCACTTCCAAAGTAGGAATAAGAAGGTGCAGCTGAAGGTAAGGAACCAGCTAGGCCCTTTCCTATACAATAAAAGAGAGGAGGGATGGAAGGAGGTAGATATGATTTTAGAGGGCTTCAAATTGCAAACCAGTTTCAAATGGATACCTTATGACCCTAATCATTTTATCTCCCTCAGAAGGATAAAATACAAATTGGGTAACTATTCACATGTTAGGCTGCCTCACATTGAAAAGTATGCAAATTCTTTAAGCTGGAAAGAGGGCACCCTAGAAGAGCCAATCTCTAGAGAGTAGATGCTAGAGAAAGAGGCTAGGAATTTGCAAAACGAAGCTGACTTGGAAACTTGTGGACAGGTTTCCTTATCATATCAAAGGCAACTTGGAGCATCTGCCTCTTCTTCAACAACACATCAGCAAGCTGCCATGGACACTCAACAAACATCCAGCAAAGGCAAAGAAAAGCAGGTGGAACAAGAGCAACCACCTCCCGTGACTGAAGAGCAAACAGAAAAAGAGGTGGAACACCAGGAAGTACATCAACAACAACAACAACAAGAAGAACAAACATAGGAGCAGCCTGTACAGCAAGAGCAGATAGTGGAAACCCCAAAATCCACTGAGCAACAGCCACATCAAACTGTGCCTCCAAGGCAAGAAACATCAGCTGAAGCATCAATCCTCCAAACTCCACAAAAGGAGGATATTAGCAGGAAAAGGGACAGAGAGACTCCCTTGACCACATCAGTAAGTCATGGTTAGAAAAGACAGAGATTGAATCCTTTCTCTGAAGAGGAAATGCCAACAGGGCAGTCTCTGGGCATGGGCCCACCTAGCAGAGAAGCATCGGCTAGCTCATTTCAACAGGGACAAGACAGAACAATAGGAGGAGAAGTCAGCTCCTCAAGCCACCAAAAATAAGCTGAAGGAGGAATCAAACAGCAGTTCATAGACATAAAGAAAAGGAATGAGCCCATAAAAATACAGCTGTATAGCCATTTGTTGAAAATGGCTCCCACCAACCAATAGCGACTAATGTCTGCATATGATGTCCAGGAGGGAAAGATGATCATGAGTCACTTCATGCCAACTACTTTGCAGCCACAGTCCCCTTCAGATTACTTGAGGACCAATCTTGAGGTCCTGGCCAAGGACATCCACCCAATGGACAAAATTGAATTGCATAAACAAACAGGTGAGATGGTCTATGCTTCCTTGGCAGACAAGACATTGGATAACTACAGGCTAGAAAATAGCCTTAATAATACAGCTGCCCAACTTGAGTTGGAAAGGGCATCCTCTCAAGCAAAGGACAACAGAATAAGGTCCTTAGAAGATATAATTATTGAGATTGGGCATCATCCCAAAGATATCAAGGGCATACAAGAAATATTGAAATTGAGGGATGCAGATATGGCAGCTTTAAGGAGAAAGATCAAACTCCCAGCCACAATTCACCATCAAACAGATGAAGTAGCTCAACAAAGGCATGATCAAGATGCCACAGCTTTGCTGGTGTCTCTCTATAAGTAGCTTATCCAGACACAAGAAAAGCTGGGAGAATCAGAGGCTGCACAGGCAGCATTACAAGCAACTCTGAAACAAAGAGAAGAAGGTCAGACATCCTAGCCTCCTCCTAAAATCATTGACCTTGAGGAACCTGCCCCAACTACTATTCCTCCTCCTCAGCAGACTGAACAAGCAACACCATCTACTTCAGCACCACTAACAACAGAGCAGGCCCCTAGCTTGGATATGCAAAAGCTAAGAAATGAGATTCAGGCCCTGGAAGCTCAAATGACAGAACTAAATGAGACCAGGGAGAAATTGGCCAAAGTAAATGATAGATATGACAAATCCAAGCAGGCTGTGGCAGAAAAGGGCAGGGAAATAAAAGCCCTCAAAGACAGGATCAAAGAGCTAGAGAATGAGCTCAAATTAGATAAGGTTGTGGCTGAGCTTAAAACAGTGTTGTGGGCTAATATTGGCCAGTCTATTACTGACCAATGGTAGTATATTGAAACAATCCATGAGTAGTTAGAGCTCATTCCAAAAGCACAGACTGAAATTCAGAGATCAAGGGCTGCTCTAAGCAATATGCCTGAAGTTTCCACCAGGATGATTAATGTGCTTAACAATAGAACAAGTACTCAGTTGGCTACCATGGGAATTCCAAACAGAACTGAGACAATTCAGTTAATCAAGAGGGTTCTTACACTGAGAAACTTGGTGTAGACATTAGAAAGAAGAACCCAAGACATGCAGACTGAGGTAAACAGGTTTATGGACAAATTTCAGGTATTGCAAAACAGAGGGCTCCCTAGCTTACTGAACAGCGCAGGGAGACTGTTCACACATGAGCAGTATGCCAAGAGGGTCAATGTATTTGCCACAAGTTAGATCAATGAGAAGCCCAACACCTCAGAGGAAACAGGGCCAGCCACAGGACAAACTCTCTACAACAGAGTATAAAGTTTATTTTTTATAATGAATGAAATTAAACACCTGTTTGAAGTGCCTCCCAATTTTTATAAATATACAGAGGCAGAGGAGACTATGGATGCAATTATCAGGCATCAACTACCTACACAAGAATGGTGGACTAAGGCAATACAAATGATTTTATAAACATGAAACCATTTAAAAAATTTTGTTCATAGAAAATACAAATTGTCATGCACAGCACAGTTTAAAAGAATCAGCATGCATTAAAGATGAAAGCTGAGCCAACTCAGCAGAACTTATGGCCAACAAAGCAGATTAGAAGCTACAGGTGTCCAGGCCGAGAAGCTACAGCAGAGCATCTCCAAAAGCGCATTTTCCAGCATTAATGCAGATCACTCCAACCGACTCGTTGGCTTCCAAAAGCCAAAATATCTTCTGACAGATAGAAAGATGCATTTATGTTGTATTAAAGGCAGCAATAACTTCTTATCTACTGTTCTGTACAAAGTTGGTGAAATATTTATTTCTCAGATGACTCAACGCCTTAGATATTTTGTAATACTGTTTGTATATATTGGCCCCTCGCACAAGATTGCAGGGGTTGTTGTTGATTTCTCTTGAAGAAGTTCTTATGCTGTAATCTTTTCAGAGTTTAATAAACAAAGTGATGGAATTTATCAACGTTCTGAAGTGTTGAATGCATTCTGGTGTTTGTTGAAAACTGCAGGATTCCTGTGTACCTCACAATACAATAAGTTTTCTGTAACTCTCTTTGTTATGTGTTTCAATCTTTTACAATCCATATATGTTTATAATTTCTAAGTATTTGGCAACAAAGAAAAAGAATAGCCTTCAGGATTTATTCATGCAATACCCTGAGCTCAATCTATGTTGTTAATGAATGTTTTTCTTCAGCTATAATCTTGATAAGCGTAATTCTTAATTGCTACACTATCAGAATATATCTTTCACAGTTACCTTTGTTTCAGGAATTCAAGTTTGCTCCTGAGCAACATGTTTCACTTTCACATCACCAGCTTAATGGAGAATTCTTAATTGCTTTCCGTTGGCTAACCATACATCACCACTTAAGTTTAAATTTTGTTTGTTGAGATACCCAATAGGCCCTGCAGTCTGAACATTCTCACTTCAGCATTTCAAAGCAGTTCACAGCTCTAGACTCCATTGCCCAATGATATACTACTGTCTGAACACTACATCTTAAGCACTGAAAGAAGTCCTTCAACCAAAACATAAACCAAAAACCTGAGCATAATAGCTAGCCTAAAATACTATCATAACAGAGACAAATCATAAAGAGAGAGCCCTCTCTGATTACAGTTTGGCTAGAAACTGTAATCCAAAGGTTGGTTAGTGGTTACCCCGGCCGTATTCCCTTGGGAGTCATAGGGAACAACCTGGGTGTTAACACTAATAATCCCAATGCAATCTACCTAAAGAAAATTTTCTCATATCTTATCTCTTTGATTTGCATGTCTTTATTTTTGTCATGAAGTTAGGTAGGATGCATCATCTCATTTGTTGTCTTTTGCACCTTTCATATGGATCCATCATCCACACCATATATTGGTCATGTTGATGGTGCAAGTGGCTTCTCCAGGAATATAGCCTCAACAGCCTGGGCCATTTTTACCCGCTTGCATACATTAGTGCTTTCGAACGATGTGTGCATTGGATCTGCCACCAATAACCAAGCCAAATATGATGCAGTGATAGGTTTTTTAGTCGATTCCATTTCTCATCGCATCTTTCATCTTCATGTTCGTTTGTATTCCTTGCTACTTGTCATGCAATTGAATGGTGTGTATCATGTGCATAACCAAGTCATATTTAGAAAATATCTGCATGTTATGCTATTAGTACGTGAATTTCAAACCATTACTTTTAGTCAAGTTCCTTGAGCCCAAAATAACTATGTAGATACCATTGCAAATAACATTCTAGATTGGCATTTGTCACATGTATACCGTAGAAGACAACCATAAATAAAACACATGGCGAACCATCATCGTCATATAAAAATGCATAATCATATTATGTATCATATAAGTGTTCGGAGCCCATAGCTCTAAATACATCCAACATGCCCAAAACATGTTACAAAAATCAAAATCAAAGGGACCCACATGTCCCCATATCTAGTCACTATCCGAAGGATCACACACCAAAGGCTCTGCCCCAATTGCATGTAGATCACGTACTGCATGACCATCCATCACCATGCATTGCATGATACCTCGGCACTCTAAGGGAAGGACATTATAATCATATATGTATCGATCGTCTAGCTCATGCCATCCACGCTCAGAAACTTTGGTCAAGAGTACCCCACATCTACGGTGTAGATAAACGAGTAGCACACTATCCTCTGGACCTTGACAAGATGACAATTTTCCCCAATCTGCAGCCACAAGCACTGCAGCTTGTCCTACATTACTTGCCAGTTTTACCAGTGCTATGTCTACATACCACATATTTTACACTTAGTACAATATACATGTGATACAAATATGTAATGCACCATAAAAATAGCAACTTAACAATTACCGTTTGGTCCCCATGCTTGCCTGAGCAAAAGTGGCAAGTCAGGATCTCCCTGATAGTTCATCCCACTATAAGGATAATCGTTAATCTAGAGGGGCATCTAATCCCAATGTGCAAAAAACATGGGTTGGAACACCCGTCCAACTCCCCGTCCTCCTCTCCGCATTAGCTACCCCCATTGGCAGATCCTGGGCTCCTGTGGGCCCCCATATCGGATCTATACATGAGGGAGGATGGTGGGTATCTTCTCAAAGATGAATGCACACAGTACTGTACCAAAAACATAGTCATGGCTCACCTGTATAGACTTAACTATCATTTCATCGACGACAGCATCATCTCAGCCCAGCCATAGTAGGTCCTAGCCAAAACACTCTCAACTAGCATCATCTGCCCACCAGTGATGTGGTGGAACACATGGTTGCCCAAGATCTGTAGAATAGCTACGGAAACAACCTATGTCTCTAGCCGATCTAAACCACTAATCGGGATAGTCATGCCCTTCACATGCACATCCTACAGATAATGGTGCTCCACAAACTTTGTAATGTTCCTCCCACAAGGAAACACCAGATGTATATCCCCCGCCACTCTGACAGGAGGGAGTCCGGTGAATAAATAAATATCCTATAATGTGATCTCAATATTGTGCCCTTGCATGACAAATACCTCATGGTCTGGATCCCAATAGCTCACAATTCTCAATAGAAAGGGCTCACCTACCCTCATCAATGGGTTCTCTACCAACTTGAGAACCCCATAGCGAGCCAATGCCCCTTAAACCCCCTGATCCATCAGAATCTCGGATCAGAGGGTGTCCAAGTCTCACTCACACCAGTTGATTTTTAGCTCTGCCATGCCTGCAAAACACCACATGTCTTGTCAGTTGAGAGAAGAAAACACTGGTCCACACTAATCAACCTACAACCCCCACCAAGTGAGCAAACCACCCCTCTTTTCAGCCCCAAATCACAGTTTTATGCCCAGAAAGTGTGAGCTCACAGGTTTTCACCTGTTCTTGAGATCCAAATTGCACTTCTAGGCACAAAAAGTGTGATTAGATGATGAGGAGGAGCAAGGGTCTCCCAGGGAACTGTTAGGAGCCAAAAATCACGAAATAAATAACTGAAATTGAAGAGATGAGTAAGGCCACTACCTGAAAGTCGCAGATCCTGATTCTAATGGTCGGTTTGTCCACTATGACCTCCATAAGATTTAGGGACTTTTCCTCCTCTCCAAATTTACCACAACTCACATAAAAAATGATATCCAATTGGAGGGAAAATGTCCTTTCATAGAGAAATCCACAATGATTCTGTCACCCGCTTTGACCAAATGGTAGCTCAGCTCGATGAACCATCAACATCATTGGAAATCTCTCATCGAGTGCTATAATGAGTCTTTCTCAGTTTTGGATGATTTGAAACTTCACTAGGAAGCCATTTTTCCAAGAAGGGTCACTTTGTTGCCTCTCAGAATCGAATTTCTTCATATGCGACGCTTGTAATTTGGGGACCACCTTCCCTTGGAACTTGTCATCTAACGTGTCAGTTTTCATCATGTGTAACCATCATTTACTCATTTTTTCATGGTCCCCACTGGGCCTATTCTGTGTGGCAGCGTCATCAAGTCACCCTTGTTCAGAGCATCCGTGATGAGTCACCCTTGAATCCATGGAGTCTGTTTTGTATCCATTATATCATATCACAATATTCCATCCATACTTTGATACCGTTCATCCCTTCTTTTCCATTTTAGCCTCTAATCATACTGTCCGCATCCCATCCGGAGTTGAGTCAGTTGCTACCAGGTAAACCATGCACTTTATGCTCTGACAAGGGAAGTTGTCTATTTGTCCCTCAATCCCTCATTTTCCATTATACCTAGTGTCAGTCCATCAGTCATATTACTATTTTCCCTCATACCTTAGTTGAGGATCCTCATTGCCTCACCTATCGTGGGACCTACTCTGTCGACATCAGCTCATTTATTCCATAAGAATGACCTAGAGGGTGGTGTATCTTGGTTCCATCTTCCATTCTTATTTGGTAATTTGGATCGAGTAGAGGGACTCATTATTGCCCTTTGACTTGGTTGTTTCATGTTCATGATCCATACACTCGATGGTCGAGTGATGCAGCATATTGTACCAGTGGTTCCTAGGTGTGTATGAGATGTTTGAGACTTGCATTGGTCTTGCCCCCTCTGTCCCTATCCTCCTGCTTTAGTTGTATTGGTCTCTCTCTCTCTCTCTCACTCCACTTTATTGTGTAGTGATTGTGTCTTTACAACACAGTTCGGTCATATGTTTTCCTCCTAACACTCGTACGTTGGGGGGAAATCTGTTATCACCAAAATATTGATCATCTAGCATAATTTACTAGATGGATCAAACTACACCATGTAAAGCGAATTTTACAATAGTAAAATTTCTTTCACTATGAAAAATTACTTAATAAACCACCTTTGTTAAGTAATTTATAATTAAACTCATGCAGCATAATTAAATAAAGCACTATTTATTTGATTTCCTTCTAGATATAATTAATTAAACCATTGTTCAATTATTATTCCATGTCATATTTGACCCAATTATGAAAAATCAGCAGACAAATTATTAATTATGTTATTTTTCTCTAGGAATAATTAAGTATTATTCCTTGTCAAATTTGAAAAATCCCTTGGGAATAATTAAATAAATCATTATTTCTTTATTATTCCTTAACCGATTTGTTGAGATGATAAATAAATCATTTATTATTTCTAAATAAAACTTTAAATATTTTTTTCCCTCCTAACCAAATACAATAAAATATTCCAAGTAGTTATTCCAAGAATGGGGTTAATAATATTTTATTATTGCTCATTATTCGAGGATAACTCAATATTTTGTTATAAATAGAAGGGTTTTCCATTCATTATTCACTTTTGACTATTTTCATTGTTGCACTCACTACTGTAACTCTGATTATTTTCATTGATGCATTCCATTTCTCTACCATTTGAGTTCCCACTAAGCTCAAACATTTTATTTGTTGGGTTTTCACATTATAGAGGAGAGAGACTCTAAAGAAGATGAAGATGTGTGAGGATAGATAAGAACCCATCCCATAGAGTGGGACAACTAACATTTATTTGTTCCCTTCACAGGTGTTATAATAAAATCTATTCTTTGTATATATAGTTTCCATTGGATTATTTGAGTTATTACTGTTTCTTTTTGTTGTTTAACTATGACTGTGGCATAGATTAGGACTTTCAAAGGTTTTGTTTCTATCATTTGTTGCATATCTACAATTTTTAGCAGCCATTTATATTATTGATACTGTTTATCATCCACAGTCTTAAGTGGGTTATTTTCCTACATCTTTGAGAAGAAAACACTACAAGAGAAAGAATTCTGGAAAATGCATGGAGCAAGGACCCTTGAAACCCTCAGTCTTTGGAAAAGAAATGTGGCCTCCAAGTGATCAATCTCCAAGTTTGGGTATCGGTTCAACCTCAATCCTAGGATGAGCTTGATTAAACAATTTATATTCTTACTTGGGATCAAGTTTAGAAACTCGACCTTCTAACCTTTGCAATTTGACCTCTTTTACCTCCATTGAAATCAATCCACAATTATTTCAAGGAGACACTTTAGACCTATGAGCAAGTTAAAAATGGCATTGAAAGGCAAGGTCTCCTCCTTAGATTTAAATGATCCAGCCTCTTTCCAATATAGTTTACAAAAATATATTCATACCATTGATCTTGAAATGAAACGGATATAATACGATATGATACTTGTGCTCATAATTTAGCCTTTGAACCCTTGGTGTTTGACCCACTAGAAGGAGATGAACTATTCCGTTCGATTTCTATAGAACTATAATCAAATTATAGTCAAGATGGTAGTACTTCATACAACAAATCTCACAGCCTTGCAATACAATTGAAAAGAGACCCTCAAATTTGACAGGGGTTCGATCTCGACCCCGTAAACTTGAATGGATAAATATGGTAAAGTAGACCTAGGTCCAATCTAAAAATTTGTCAAAGTAATGTTTTCTCTTTTGTTTGCAATGAAATAATAACTCTCAAAATAATGTAGAAAATTCTCCTTCCAATCAACCGAAAAATAGAACCAACTAGGATGATATGAAATTCCATCAAAGATGGAAATGTTGGCTAGGGTAAGCATAAATTCCGCCAAAATTCCCTGCATTAAACCTCCAAATAACCCTGCAAATAATTTAGAATTTTCCAATAAAACCCTCACGCTGGTGGGATGCACAACTCTTATAACACTGTAATTTCCCAATCATCAAAATTTTAATAAGTTCTGGTACATTGTAGGTGTTCTAATAAAATTCTTGCAATAAAAACGCCGAACACAATAAAGACCTAAGAATGCAACATCTTATTTATATAAATAAATATAAAAAAAATTACATGCCCACAGAAGCACTACTAAAGCTCGTGCCTTGGCATGTATGGCTTCCCATCAACAGAGAAAGTAAAGATGCTGAAGCACAATCTTAGATCCTCGATGGATCCACCAGAGAAATTACTCCCATGGGGTTTTCATCCTTGGGATCAACTAGAACTTGCCTTGACAAGCTCTCAACAAAAGAAAAATAGATAAATAACTCTCGATGATTACATTGTTAGGATCCTATCCCCTTTTATATGCTTCATTGAATCTCTAGAGACTTTATTTTATTGTTTTCACTCGAAAAATGAAGGCAAATACCATGGGTCAATTCCATGGGTAGATTCCATCCACTTTAACCATATCCACAAAAAAAAGTATATTACAAATCGATCGCTTCTTATTTAGTATAAGAAGTTTATGTTTAGGAATTCCCCAAGATCCATAAAAGCAGAAAATTAGCAGAAATTACTCATCAACACCACAAAGTATGTTATTTTTATTGAGAATATTGAGCACATGGAAAGATGCTTGTTAAAGTGGATGTTAGAGAAATCCCTAATGCATAGGTCTAACAATAACAAGAATTGTGTTACCTTTTGGGTAATTTTCTTAAGAATCCTAACTATGTCTTAAAAATGTAGCTTGGGGCATTAAATTTAAACGATATTCCTTATTGATTTTGGGATTGGGATGTGAGAGAGATAGGAGATATTGTCTATTCTAAAAATAAACATCTTTTCACTTGTATCTTTTCCATACATAATGTCTCTTTTTCATAAATTAAATGGACAACCTTCTTTCCTTAATTCTTCATGAGAAACCATCCTTCCAAGAGGCATTAAGGCCATTTCTAGACAAGTAAGGCCACCTACTAAGTCATAGATTCGAAATCCAACGACTCTGCTACGAGCTCACCAAGATTTAGTACCTCTTACTCTTCTCTAAATTCTCCAACAAATCAATGTACAAATGAATTGGAATTGGGGGAAAGAAGCCCTTTTATAGGAAAAACTCTAGTTTTTTTGGCCATTAGGAGTAAATGGTAGCTCGGTTTGACAAACTGTCAGGACTGTTGGAATTATCTCACCGATCTCTACAATGGGTCTCCATGTTTCTCGTAATTCGAAACTTCGCCACAAAGCCATTTTTTCCATGAGGTCTCACTTTGGTGCATTAAATCAAATCTCTTAATATGAGTCACATGTACTCTCATACCACTTTTCCTTTGAACTTTTAGAATTATGAGTCGCTGTCACAAGTAATCACTATTTACTCATTCTATTATGGCGCACTGTGAGCCTTTCCCATGTGGAAGCATCATATAGTCACCTTTCTTCAAAGCATTAGAGATGAGTCACCCCTACATCTATGGAGTCTGTTCAAAGTCCCATTGAGTCCTGTTACAATATATTATCCATCTATGTGTCACATTCATTCCATTTTACTTATATTTGACCTCCATCTATCCTCATGTGCCTTTGAAAATCCTTCGTCTGAGTAATTGACCATCCCTTATGGAATTGTGTCAATCACTACGAGGTCAACCTTGCATGTTATGCTCTGACAAGGTAAATCATAACTCCAGGAGTCCCCATATCTTCCAATTATCATCCCCAGTGTTAGTCGTTATTAGCCATAATACTATGATCCTTGTGCCTTTGTTGAGGATTCATAATTGCCTAAACTCTGGTGGGCTTGCTTTTGTTAACATCAACACATTTATTCCAGAAGAGTTGTTTAGAGGATGGTGTACCTTGGTTTCATCTTTCATCCTTTCTTGGTGCCTCTAATCAAGCAAAGTGAATCATTATTTCCCTTTTACTTGGTTTTTTCTCGCATGCTCAAATTCAACTCATTATCGCACGATCAATAAACATACACTTGGTGGTTTAGTGATCTAGCAGATTTTCCTAGACTTTCTGAGGTGTGTGTGAGATGTTCTAGACCTCATGAGGGGATGTCCCTTCAGGTAGCCCCTCACATACCTATATGTTATAAAATTATGATCTAGCCTCAGAAGAAGTTATTTTTATTTGAATGGCTTTATTTTTGCCGATTGCATAACTCACAACATGAAGCCATTTTTGCCGATTCCATAACTCACAACATGAACCTCTATTTAAAATGGTCCATTGATATATTTAAATACCTCTCCTATTCATCAGGGCTTCTTTGGTTGTGATCTCCCCCCCCCCTCTTCACCACACCAACGTGGGGAAATTATGTCTCATGTCCTCAAATCAACATACTTAATTGTATCAATCCTAGCCATTGTATTCGAGGAAATTATGTATATGGGGATCATTATCTCATTGTATCATTTTTTGCCCCATCGATGCTATCATATCATGTATCATATACTATGTACCTTAGACCTAGATTGTTAGGCACACCATTATCATTTGTACTCGGTTATCTCATAGGTATGGGTATATTTCCCTCGCCTTATTGAGATCTTGTACTCATCAATAAAGGAAACTTTTATCTCACAGGTAAGTTTCACCCCCTCCAACTTCACTCCTTCCTATTACTTGAGTGATCTCTCTCTCTCCCTATGACTTTCCTTCAGTGTTTTTCGAAAGTGAACCTACAAAATATTTCCGTCATACGACGTGCTCCTCAAAATATTATGTTGGGACACAATCTGTTATCACCCAAAAAATGATCACCTAGTCATGTATTACGAGGTTGATCAAAATGCACCATGTAGGATAGGTTTTTACATATTAAAACCTTCTTTTACCTTAGGCAATAATTTAGTGAACCAATTTCCTAAAGTATGTCATTGCATTCTAGACTACTACATGGAGGGGAATTTTAAGACATTTTTTCAAGACAAAATAAATCTTTTGTCTTAAAATTTTCAATATGATGCACTAGTAAAAAAGGTAAAGGATTAGGGGTTTGTCTTTATGCTATTGATGGTTTCTTCGGGAAGTAGAGTGATCGAGGTTGACAACAACAAATGGGATTTAGGGCGGTGGACGCTGAAAATAGAGGTGTGCGTCGTGAGAGGAGTGATGGAGGCACTTTCAAAGAACGTTAATGGGTGGTAACATAGTTGGAGTACTTTTCAGGGTCTCCATCGATTGTGTTTTAATAATTTTTTTTTTACCGTTCCATTTATTTTGAACGCTACTTATATACATTGGTGGTTGTTATTAGAAAATTGTCGTGCTAGATTGGCAACATGGATTAGATTCACTTGAAGGATTATTGAAAAATGTGGCAAGAAATGCTCAATTTGATTTTGCGTTGATTAAATTGAGAAAATTTGAATTTCCACATCAGCAGACAACTTGGATGCAATTAGCTTGTATGACATGGTTTGTGTCACCAATTTTTCTCAATCAATTCGAGTTGGAGGAGTTAGAGTTCAATTAAGCATGTGTGATTTCTAATTTGTAGCAGTCAAATTCAGTTATCTCAAGTTGTTTTCAGTTAAACTAGGTCTAACTGTTGGAGGAACTGGCGGAAGGCTAGTTGTGCAGTGAGACTTCAGTAAATTGCAATGATCATCTAGTTAAGTGATCAATCATCCCAAAATTGGTAGTGCATGGAAACAATTCAAGTTCCCCCGCTATGGTGGAGATTCCAAGGCAGTTTAATATTAGTTTTAGACTAGTCTTGAGCGTACAGGTGTTGCATGCAATCACATGATCAACCTTAGGAATTGTGCAATCCATTTTGGAAAAAACCTAAATAATAGGGGCCTAATTTCTCAAGGAATTGCATAAGGAAATATGGGCTCAAGAAGAGGTAGAAATTGACAAAGTTTGGGTTTGAGCTTCTTAGTGAGCAGAGGGATAGGTTATTCACTTACGGGTTATGCACAGTTGAGTAAATCAATTGTAATACATCTATATTCATAAGATTGATGCAAGAAGGCATTGGAGTTATTAGAAGATTGCTTTCCACACGAAAAATATTGCGTGCATTTATTTTATTTCTTATTGCATGTCTGAGTTTTTTGTTCTAAATTGTGAATTAACTTTCGTAGAGTAGTAGAGTAGGTTTATGTCTTATGATTTTGAAAAAACTTCATGATGAGTTGCAAATCTACACCATAATTTATACATTGTACATTGTATCATAGCAGGATTCACATTAGAGCATGAATTTCGAATTTGTTTCTTAGGAGGTTCGAATTTGTAGTTCAGTGTAGCAAGATCTCTTAGGAACTAAAAATATGACTTTCAACGGGTTGAGAATAGAGTATTCCTTGGAAGGAAACTCTAATTTCATTTACTACAAGGATCGCATGGAGGAGGTATTCGATGATAATGGATTGCTAGAATACATCAAGAGAGATGTTACAAAACCAGAAGAATCTGATGCCCAAAACCTTGCTCAGTCGAAGAAAGTTGTAGCCAAGGTGTGGATAATAATATCAGAGGGAGTACAAGACCACATTGTCAACAATCTCCATGGGAAAGAAAATCCTTATGGAATGTGGTAGGCACTCAAAAATATGTTCTATAATAGTAGTGACCACAAAAAATTGGTGCTCAAGGATAAACTTTGAAATATCAAGATGTAGAAGAATGACTTTACCCTGCAATATCTGAGGAGGTTCACACAAGTTCATGATGAGCTTGCAGGAGTCGGTGTTACTCTTTCAAAGGATGACTTGGTAAGAATATCCCTTCTGGGCCTTCCCAAGAGTTGGCATACCTATCAAGATTAAGTGAACGGGAGGGAGAAACTATCGAATTGGGAACACTTATGGTACGATTTGGTACAAGAGGAAATAAGGTAGAATACTAGAGATGGGACCTCATCCAAGGGAAAGGATGAAGAAAAATTTGCATTGGTTGGAAAGGGGGAGAAGGGAAAAGGGGAAGAAATCTCAAACCAAACCAGAATTCAACCAAACGAGAAAGAAGAAAGATTTGTCAAAAATTAAATCCTTCCATTGTCACGAATACGAGCACTATGCCACGAAGTGCCCACGGAAAGAGGTAAGTGAGAAGACCTTAGGAGCGTGTGGTATCAGGACTCAGGTGCATTGTTCCACATGACAGGGTGTAGAGACTTTTCAGTGACTTGGAGGAGAAAGATCTCCATATGTACATCAAGCTAGGGGACAACATAAGGTACAACATGACCAGTATTGGTACAGTCAACTTTCAGAGGGAGTCAGGCTCCCCTCTCAGGCTCAAGGATGTCATGTTTGTTGTAGGCCTAAAGAAAAATCTCATCTCTATTTCCGTTTTGGAAGACCGTGGTTATGACGTGATCTTCAACAAAGGAAAAACATTCCTGAGACACATAGCCACGAGACAAGTGAAGAAGATCGAGGTTTGTGTGAAGAATCTATATAATTTAGATGTGGAAGATTGTGTTGCATTAAAAACTAAGGAAGAGAAAGTGCAGGGCCATGATGTAGGTGAACTTTAGCACATAAGCCTTGGCCATTTGCATCATGGCACCTCGAATAGTATACAACAAATATCCACTAGCCTCCCTAAAGGAGCACTTGAGCAGCGGGATGTATGCAAAGGATGTACCTTGGGGAAGTACATAAAATCTAAAGTTCATGATCGGGACAACAAAGCGCATGAAGTCCAGGAAAGGATCCACTTTGATGTTTGTGGACCTTTCTTTATAGCCTCCATTGCACGACAAAAATATTTTGTCCTTTTTATTGATGACTTCTCACATAAGTGTTGGATCTCTTCATGCAGAAGAAAGATGGGACATTCTCCAAGTTCATAGAATTCAAGGCACTGTTTGAGAAAGAAACCAACAAGAAGGTGAAGGCTCTTTGGAGCAATAATGGAGGTGAGTATGTGTTGAATGAATTTAAAAATTTATGTGCGAAAGAAGGCGTTCGACGAGAGTTGACAACACCCCACAACCCACATCAGACTGGGGTGGTTGAGAGAAATATCCATAGCATTTTGGGAGCAACAAGGGTGATGTTGCATGACCAAGGCCTACCTCTGCATTTGTGGGTTGAGGCATGCAATACAACAGTTTGTTTGCAGAAATTAATTTCTCATCGGATTCTTGGCATGATAGTACACCGGAGGAGGCTTTCTCGGGAAGAAAGCCGAATGTCTCGCACTTCAAGATTTTTGGAGCCTCTGTTTACTGCCATGTCTCCAAAGAATCAAGGAAGAAGCTTTAGTCAACAACAAAATTCGGGGTATTTGTGGGTTACACAAAAACTCCCCACAACTAACATGTGTACTTGCCATCACTCATAATGATAGTTATGTGAAGGGATGTAAATTTTGATGAGGATAAATCTATGTGGTGCTCTCTTGAGAGGGAGCTTTAGATGCCACCAAAAGATGAGATTTTAGCTCAAAAAGAGGAACCTAAAGAAGTTGTAGAGCAACCAAAAATTGTGGAGCAGAGAGTGGAGACATTCACTAAAGCAAAACCTCTAGAGAAGGCAGAAAAAGAACTAAGGAAGTTGATAGACTTGTGCAGGATGCGAGGGAGAATGTGGGATATCCTTCAAATTTGTGTAAGCAAAGGAGGTCACCTGAGAGGTACACTGGCGACATGGCTCTTATGACTGAGCTTATAGAGATTGAGCCATCCTATTTTGAGGAAGAAATAGAGAAACCTGTATGGGTTGATGCAATAGTGGAGGAATATGAATCCACTGCAAAGAACCATGTTTGGGAAAAGATCCCAAGAACAACATATAAATCAATAATGGGTTTGAGATGGATCTTCAAGGTGAAGTAGGCAAAAAACGGAAGAATAGGGAAGTATAAGGCCAGATTTATGGCCAAGGGGTACTCTCAAGTTGAGGGAATTAACTACGAGGAGACATTTTCTCTTGTCGTAAGGTACTCATCCATTAGATCAATTCTTCGTCTCGCTACACAGATGGGGTGGAATATCCACCAGATGGGTGTAAAAACAACATTTCTGAGTGGGGTTATTAACGAGGAGGTGTACATAGAGTAACAAAAAGGTTTTGAGACATTTGATCAAGAGTCTCATGTGTGCAAACTCAAGTGAGCACTGTCTGATCTCAAGCAAGCACGTCGTGCTTGGTACACCAAGATCAATAGTTATCTCACTGGTTTGGGCTTCACCGTAAGTGAACCAGATGTAAACCTCATCACGTATGGATAGAAGGTAAATTTCTTATTATTGTCTTCTATGTTGATAATTTTATTTTAACTAGTGATGAGACGTTGATCATATCTTACAAGGAGGACCTTGCAAGGGAATTTTAAATGAAGGACATGGGTCTCATGCACTACTTTCTCGGGTTGGAAGTATGACAAGGTGATGGGTAATTATTTGTCTCTCAAGGCAAGTATGAAAATGAGATACTGTAGAGATTCTGCATGGAGAGTTGTAAACCCATGGAAACACCTCTAACGAACAACTAGAGGAAGGAGGATGCCATTCAGGTAAAGTGGATGCTACCATTTATCGACAACTAGTGGGTCCACTCATGTATCTTGTGAAGACATGAACATATATGTGATGTGCAGTCAATGAGCTAAGACACGCTATGGTTAGGTCAACCAAATATTTTGGAAGGAAACTAAGCATGTTTTACGGTACCTCACAAGCACTACCCAGTTTGGGCTATGGTATAGATGAGCAGAGGGAGTGAAGTTGTGTGGCTTCGCAGATGTAGGTTGAGCATGAAGTCCATTAGAATGAAAGAGTACATCAAGTGTAATTTTTACTGTTGGGTTTGTAGTTGTTTCTTGGTATGACAGGAAGCAAAGATATGTGGTGCTCAGCGAGACAGAAGCATAATACATGGTTGCAAGTCAGGAAACATGTGAGGCGATATGGATGAGAAAGATACTTGTTGGACTATTTGGTCAGATGATGGATCCAATTGTGATAATCAGAGTTGCATCAATCTCTCTAAGAATCTTATATTTCATGATCAATCGAAGCATATATATATCCAATATCACCATTTACGACACTGTGTCTAGAGGCAGATGATGTTGCTACACTCCATTCTGATAGAGGAGTAAGATGTTGACATTTTGACAAAATCTTTGTCAAGAGGGAAGTTCAAATTCCTTAGGTGTAGGATAGGGGTGGTTGATAATCCCTTTCTTGCAGAGAGGGAGTCTTAAAAAATGTAGCAAGAAATTCTCAATTTGATTTTTCCTTGATTAAATTGAGAAAAATTGAATTTCCACATCAACAGACAGCTTGGATGCAGTTAACTTGTGTGACATGGCTTGTGTCACCTAGTTTACACAGTAAATTCGAGTTGGAGGAGTTATATTTCAGTTAAGCATGTATGATTGTTAATTTGTAGCAATCAAAGTGAGTTATCTCAAGTTATTTTCACATAAACTAGTTCCAACTGCTTGAGGAACCAATGGAAGGCCAATTGTGTAGTGGGACTTCAGTCAAACTCAGTGATCATCCAATTAACTAATCAATCAACCCAAAATAGCTAATGCATGGAGAATTCGAGTTCCATAGCTGTGGTGGAGATTCCAAGGTTGTGTAACATCAACTGTAGACTAGCCTTGGGTGTACAGGTGTTGCATACAGTCAGATGATCAACCTTGGGAATTTCGCAATCCATTTTGTAAAAATTTCTAAATAATAGGGGCCTAATTTCTCAAGGAATTGCACAAGGAAATATGGGCTCAAGCAGAGGTAGAAATTTACTAAGTCTGGCTTAAAGCTTCTCAGTGAGCAGAGAGACAAGTTATTCACTTGTAGGTTATGCTTAGTTGAGAAAATAAATTGCAATGCATTTCTATTGATCATATAAGTGCAAGCATACATTGGTGTTTTTAGCATATTGTTTTCCTTAGGAAAAATTTTGTGTGCATGTGTGTTATTTCTTATTGCATGTATGAAATTTTGGTTCTAAATTGTGAATTAACTTCCAGAGAGCAGTAGAGTAGGCTTGTGTCTTATGATTTTGATTAAAACTTCATGAGTAGTTGCAACTCTACACCATAATTTCTACAAGGATGGTGGAGGCAAATTACAGAATATTTGTTAGTAGACAATATGCCTACTTCAAAATATCTATGACAACTTTTGTGAGAAGAAGACATTGAGAATAAGAGATTGGATTTTCAAAGAATTAGTCACAAAATTCACAAGGGCGGTAATTTTGGTTGCAGGTGTGGAGGTAGATGGATTAAATGTAATTTTGGCTGCATGTGTGTAGGTAGACAAGTCACAGTTACTCCTTTGATTTTTGTCGATGATGTGTTACTATTTGGTAGATTGACCTCTTTTGATCGGTCTTTGGACTCGTTATGAATAATATTAAATCTCATATGATTTATTCTTACCTAAATGATGCATTGGTACTGGGGATTTATCATATTTTTGGTGTTATCTCCATTGTATTTGATGCATATTTTAAATATCTTAGATTTATGCTCCAACCTAATTGTTATGGAATTAAGGATTGGAGTTGAATTATAGAGAAAATCCACTGTATACTTTTATCATGGGCACACAAGAGGCTCTCCCTAGGAGGCAAGTTGACTCTAGTTTGAGCAGTCCTTCAGAGCATCTCTATATATTGGCTTCATATTTTCGCTCTGCCTAAGAATATCAGTAAATGTATCTTTCCGGCTTCATCTTGGCATGGGACAATTTGTGTCGTAAAGGATAGAGTGGGCCTGGTTGTTGTTTACTCTGTATGGAGGCGATGGATGACTAGAATCATCTATTTCTTTGATTCTCCAGAGTAAAATCAATTTGGAATGGTGTATTTAATATGTTCCATTTACAGGCAAATTAGAACTACTCTTTTGTGGTTTATTGTATTTGGCACTAGATTATTGAATATAAAACATTTGGACCACTTCCAATATACATTGGGGGTTCGACCCAAAGAATGCATTACTGTCCCAAGCTCCTTTGTTGTGATACATCTACCTCCGTCCTTGTCAAAAAATCTAAAGGCCTCCCTGAACTTAGACATAACCTCCATCCCATATTCCTTTAGTAGATAAAACCCTTCTCTCATTTTCTGACCATGCCAATCTACCCTCCATCCCATATTCTCTCATGAGCCCTATGTAAACCACCATTTCATTCAAGGATGGGGATTTTGATGCCTAATCTAACCATATTTGTTAGATACTTTCCCCCTTCTCTTGCTTATGGTTTCTTAAGTTGGCCTCCTCTAAATATTCCCTACTCTCCTTAAATTATTTGAAAGGTATCCTTTGGCTACTAACCCCATTTTACCAGAGATCTTTGACATGTCCCTTGAAATTTTTATTCGGCCCCATGAACTATTTTATGCCAGTGAGTTGAAAGCTTTAGATTTCTTTTCCACATATTCGTTCATGACCAAACACTATACCACTAGTTCTAAGAATCTTGTGGTTACTACCACCACAATAAATGTATATTGTATTTTAGAGGAGATAAGAATTGTTTATTGCCCTTTAGGACACTCCAAAAATATTTTGATGCACCCTATTTGTCTAACACTCTAGTATACTTTCTATATAGTGTAACAATGTCAAAGGAGCGATTGTTCATTCTCTACAAATTTATTAGTTATGAAGGTAGGTATGAAACTATTTTTTTCTACGATATTAGGATTTTGATGCATTTTCTAAAGGGGAAGAATTCTAGGAATCTTGACAAAGCCTTATATTATTTTGGGTTAATCAAAATTCTTGTTGAGGAAAAAAAATTAAGAAGTGACAATTGGGAACCTTGTTTAGTAATAAATTATTTTATTGAGGCATTAGAAGAAAAAAATATTTGTCCAAAGAGAAAAGGAAGAAGAGGTAGGGTTTTTTCAAACCCTTACCCTCAAGAAGAAAATAAATAAGCCAAAGAAACTCTAGTAGAGAGAGGACACTGAAATCATAGAGACAAAAGAAATTTTAAGACTAGAGTCTATGATGATATTGGAAGACGAAGATGCTACTAAAATAGAAGATACCATAAAATCAATGCTACTTCAGAAAGGATAATTGTTGAAAATAAGATATGAAAGGAAGAAGAATAAAAAGGATCATGCTAGAACCAAAAAGAAAGGTGACAAAAGCAATTACGAAGAATCCACGGGAAACTACAAAAAAAACCATTGTGATATCTGAATTGAAGTAAAAGAGCATTAAAAGGAAGATTCTGTAAGGAATGAAGACATCGGAAGACAAACCAAATGTAGAAGCATCACATGAAGCATGAAAAAAGTAGACAATGTTGTTTCATTTGAGAATTTGAAAGTTGCAGAGCTAAGAGAATTAGAAAGATTAGCGACAAATCCTCAAAGAAAAGGTTTAAAGGTCTATGAAACTTAGCAACATATCTATTATTATTATTTTGATAGTCTGGATCAAGAAGCACAAAAAGAAGAGGTAAAGGATCCCTCTCCTAAAGTCTAACAGTCAATGGAATTTAGAAACATATCTATTTTTTTTTATTGTTTGGATCAAGAAGCACAAAAAGAAAAAGTGAAGGATCCCTCTACTACTCTTGAGTGTACTTTCAACAGTGATATTCCAACACCTACCGTTCACAATCCTATACATAATAATGATTTAAATTTTTCTAGGGATAGAGATAATATTATAAAATTAAAAGAAGAAAGAACTCAATTAGAAATCCTAGAGAAACATGTGAAAGGGGAAAAGGAGAATCTCAAAGAAAACAATCATAAGATACTAAAGTGAATGTATTATTGGTATCACAAAAACTCTAGGCTAAAGAAGACAAATAAAGTACTCAAACAAAAAAACAAGGGTTTAAAGACAAAGATGTTAATGAAGAATCCAATGTGGTCCATTTCCATGATAAAGAAAGGAGCCATAAGTAACTTGGATATTTTGATCCAAGCTGCAAAAAATATCTTCTGAATTGCAGTATTATCCAAAATTTTAAAAAACTTTCTAACTTGCATGTGGGCTTGCAACACCCCAAGAACCCGAAAATGTTGGAAAATGTTGATAGGAAAAAAATGACCTCAGCAACATCAAGGAGTGATCCAGGTGGCTCTAGAGAGACACACAGGACAAAGAGGGCTTATGAACGCTTGAAAATCAAAGTTCTCAGAATGACTTCGACCCAGGACCAGAGTGTAGATCTCATTGTCCTGATCGCGGAGGTATGAACAGTTCGTCAATCTGAGCTCGTATGAGGGAGAACAGGCCTGTCAAATTTTTGGTCAAAGTTGGGGTGTGGGCCATGTTTAAGTGTCCTACAATTTGACTGACCCCGAGGCATAAACCTAGCTCCCGGAATTGGTCGAAATTGCGGCCTCGTTAATTTTCCCAGTGACCCTTATTTTCTAAAAATTTAAAAACAACCCCCTCATTATAAATATCAAAAAAAAAAATATTCATAAATGAGGTGGGAGGCCACCAATACCGCCACCCAAAATTTCATAACAAAAATATTTAAAAAATAACATTAAATTGTATATTAATTATCTAAATATAATCTCAACTATCTTATGTACAGAATTAGTGTTTATATTAATAAAATGTATTCTAAAACTTATGTACCGAATTAGTGTTTATATTAATAAAATATATTCTAAAACTAAAATAAAAGGATAAAAATTTATATATTAATAATTTATTTTAATATCAATGTTAAAGATAAAAGTGCAATAATTATCATTCTATATAAATTTTCAAATTGAAGTATATGAATTTCTAATATTAAAAATCGCGCAGTCTAACAAGGCGGAGGAGTTTCCCAGAAAGTTATGGAAATTCCGATTATATTTAGAGAAAATCCGGCAAGGATTTTTGTAAATCCAAATTATAATTGTTAAACTTCAAAATGTTTTTGATGGTGCTAAATCCATTTCCACCATCAAAAACACGATTCAAAGCCTCATATATTTTTTTTGCCCTGTTTACTGATGTAACTACTCAGATTTATTCGCACAGCTGGGCAAACGAGTTATTCTTTTTTATCCTAAGAAAGAGAAAAAAAAGAAAAAAACTCTGCTAGTATTTCTGCACGTGCAATGTGACAGAGGAGTTCTTCTTCTTGGATTTCTTCACGCGCAAAGGGGCAGAGTTATTTTGCTTGGGCAAAAAAAAAATTGAAATCTTTGTTATTATTAGAGTGAAAAATGTAAATATTTTTAAAAACAATATTTGTTCTAATTAAAGTGAAAAATGTAAATATTTTTAGTTTTTAAAAATAAGGTACATTTTTAACTTTTTGTGATTATTGTTTAGAAAATGATGACTCGGATCATCGAGAGTACTATATTCATTTCATGAATAAAGGTAGCCTTGATGATCTCATCCACAAACTAAGGCATTGTGTCATGTAAGCTTATCCATGATTTGTAATTATTAGCAAAAGACACCACTAAAATCATGTCAATAGTTGGCATCTTCAATATACAAGTCTCAATAAAATCCATTCACATGTTGGAAGTAAATCCAAGGATTATAGAAAGACAAATGTGATGGGATGATCAAATTCATGTATACCTCACAAAGAAAAGGTTGTAAGATATTTCAAAGATTAACAAGGTGTCACAATCATAACATAACCTTGCACTTGTTGAACCACACATGGTATGTTGAAGGAGAATGGTAGTTTTAAAAACCATTGGACAAGCCTCCATGTACCACTCATAAATTGTTATGCTCTTGACTTGCGAGAAATTCCAGAATACCAAATATGCAAAGGAATACAACCCATAACATAGAACAAAATGAGAAAAACAACAAGTATTTTATTATTAAGAGATGAAAGCAGTGTTCACTTGCCTCTTTGAGTGGGCAACCTCCAACAGAGCAGAGCTCGATTACAAAATAAGACTCAATATATCTCAATGGGGAGTCTTTATCCTTTATATAGGATTCATACTTATTGTGACCTTCCCAAGCTATTGTCCTCACATTAAAAATAATGTACATAGACTTTTAAAGAGACAACTAGTCACTGTACTATTTCAGAGGAGTTATTCTTCTTAGACACCCATGCATTGTGTCCATAACTCCTCTTAGACACGCACTTATTGTGGCCTTGCCAAGCTATTGTCCTCGCATTAAAAATAATGTACATAGGATTTTAAAGAGGCAACTACTCACTGTACTATTTCAGAGGAGTTATTCTTCTCAGACACCCACGCATTGTGGCTGTAACTCCTCTTAGACACCACTTATTGTGGCCTTGCCAAGCTATTGTCCAAAATACCATTTTTTAGAATTTATTTATCAGTTTGCTAAACTCAAAAATATTTCTAAGCAAGTTATGATGTCCTTCTCAATAAGCCATGACGTCTCATGATTGTTTCCCAATTATTTTTACTCTAACTACATCTCTATTTTTATTTTCAAGATGTCAATACTTTCTAAAAATACTTAAAAACAATGAAAATCCCTCGTCACAATATTTAAAACTCTAATAACAATTCAAGTAAAACACCTATTGTCTCATTACCTCCTAAAAGCAGTCGCTCCTCTTGAAATTGTCTTTCCTTTCGAAGTTTCCGTCTTCTCAAAGCCTTCTAGAGAAGCAATTTTGGTTATTTCTTTCATACTAGGATATTGTAGATGAAGCTATGTTGGGAATGATGTAATATATTTTTTGGCTAATCCCCCATTAAAAATTCATTATGACAAATATAACTACTACGCTTATATGCATGCATGTTAGCCATTTATTTGGTATATGCATATTTGGATATATATTTTGAACTTATACAAATTATCCTTAATTATGGAAGTAGTGTGTTTAGTCAATTTAGTATGTCCTAAATTGCTACATTAATTATCAATCCAGGAGTCGTAAACTGATGAAGTGTGGCGCACTATATGTGCAAGACAACCTCTTTCTTACTTTTTATTGTTTTCAATTTTTATTTTGTTTTGGGGGTTTTATCTTCATTTATCTCCTAATGTGAATGGAAATCCTATTCCTGAGTTTTAAGAATACTTTAGAAGGCAAGTATGGATATAGATTTTAAGGCAATTATGTCCTTTATGATGATTTCCAAAGCTTAACACTTCAGAGGATCTCAAAACATACTAGTAATGAAATTAGTACTTGAACAAGAATGGAAATGTGCTGCTATTCAAATCAAACAAATGATGAACTACTAATCATGAAATCACTATCTTTGCTGCTCATTTAAATACAGAAAAATAAGTTAAGCTACTGCACTCAAACAAATCAAAAACTGCAAACTAATAAAAGTAAAATCAATTCACTTCATTTATAGTCCGATAGCTCGCCAAGTAGTCTTTTCAGGGTTAATCTACGTCTCTGGAGATAATGTCAATAACATGAGGAATCGATATCTAGATTACCTATTTGCAAATGAAAATAAAATCAAGTCACTTCACTTATAGTCCAATAACTCGCCAAGTAGTCTTTTCGGGGTTTAGCTATGGCTCCGGAGATAACGTCAATAACATGAAGAACTTGATATCTAATTGTAGAAAAATAAAACTAAAATCAAATCACATCACTCATAGTCCGATAGCTCACCAAGTAGTCTTTTCGAGGTTAAGCTATGGCTCTGGAGATAACGTCAATGACATGAAGAATTTGATATCTAAACTAACTAACAAAGCAAGTAAATAAGACTGAAATCAAAGCATAACTGAAATTGAAAAGCTAAGAAAAGAAAAGTCAGCAGAGAAGCTAATCTCATGTCACTAGTTATTGTAAAAATTGTATGAAAATGCCCGGGCCTAGCCTATCCTAAAACACACACTGATCGGTGTTAGCAAAAATATGCAATGCTTGAAAAATCATGTACAGGAATAAAATGTTAACATCATAACTAACTGAAAAAATATACACAGGTGAACAAATTATGAAATATGTGCAATGGAAATAAGGGAACAACGCATAAAAACTTTATAGAAATAAGGAAACAAAACCTCAGCCAGCAGGGGCCCTCTGCGCGACCTTGGTCAACACACTATCATTCTAGAATTACGCTCACACAGTCATATAAAACAGAGTCTTGTTATATTGCAAAACAGAGGAAGAATCCTCTCGTTCCAACATTAGGACCAGTTCACAGCACAGTACAAGGACTAATAGAAAAATGACATCAAAAACTAACTAAATCTATGCGTTTGCAAACACGTTATTTATAAGGGAAATTACATAACAGTTTTCTTATGACACACTTCCAATGGAGGACACGTAAAAAGACAACATCCATGAGCTTACCGTGATGGTTGCCAAGATCATTCAATCTATCAAAAGGTGGCTGTTGGATTTGCGTCGTGGAGGCAGTGTAAAACTGTCAAAATGAGCCCATGGATCTAGGAACGGTCTCGGACCCTTCATGTGTTTGAAAACAGAGACCTGTTTATCGTAGAACTCTTCGTTTGACCATCGTTTGACCAAGGCCTTCCTCTACGAATTTGGCTGAACCAATAGGACCTGATCCATGTCCAGATCATTCCTAAACTGCCCACGTGCCTCGTTTTGCTTGATGACACCTGTAACCTAGAGATCAACAAAAATAATTGCAGAAAGTCAAATCAACTGCGGAAAGTGGCTGCATTCCGCAGCTGAAGAGAAAAATCTAAGTCAAATAGCAAACACAAAAACATAGTTAGAAAACCACTTAAATGCTCTCTTAAAATCAATATGTAATGATCTTTGATAGCTTGAGCAACTAATGAGGGGGCAAAGGTGTAGGAAAGTGCATGGAAGAGATGCAGTTTCAGGCTCAACATACCCCCACTGTGAAGGTGTTGCATGTCCTCATGCAACCAAAACTGTGATCATCCTCTCTTTAGTTCATGTGTTCGGAGACCTCTGCTAACACATCCAGCCTTCTTTTCTTCTTTCTTGGTACCACTGTCATCATAGGCTTTCTCATTAGGCACCTGAATTTGAGGTTGATAAGATCTCTGCTCAACCTCCTGCTCTTTTTATTCAATTTCCTGTTCTTCCTCTGCCACAGCCCAAGATGCAACATGTTGTTGTCGTGGATAATTTCATTTAACCTACTCTATTCTTTTAATGTTTCATTTTCTCTTTTGATGTGTCTATTCAGGACTTCCAGTTCAAAAACTTCCTGTTTTAGTGATTGGATTAGAGCTTCCTGTGCTGTATTGGGCTGGGTAGATGAAGTTCCTGGATCTGTGGCAGTCTTATCCAACGACTCAATAAAATCATACATTTCTTGCTGGTTTGGATCTATCTCAAGTGTAGTCTTTCTTGGATTGACCCCAAAATCCGGTTGAAAAGGACTAATCTCAATATCTGGAGGACTGGTCTCAATATTTGGTTGAGAATGTTGTGGGCTACGGCCAGGAGAGATTGCTGGAGTCTGTTCTGTTGTTTCCTCTCTTAAGTCAATGATGTGGGCCCCTTTAGTTTGTACTTTCTTCAGTTTTCCTTTAATTCTGGAGCTCCTCCTTAGATTCTATGAGATGGGGTCTCCTTTCTCCACACTGTGTTTTTCTTTCCCTTTTCTCTTTGCTGCCACTGATTGTTCCCTAAGGTAGATTAGTCTTTCAGAGAGTATTTCATCTTCTCCTGAGGAAGGTTCTAGGGTTTGATAGATGTCTTCAATATTTCTTTTCCCCTTTAGTCTCCCTTGTTTCCTAACCTTAGCTCTTTCTTTCCTACTTTCAGAGAGCTTCTCTTCCTTACTAGTGTCTTTGGCTATGTTAGTAGGAGTGTCCTAAATGTTCATACTTGTTTTCTTTCTCCTACTTTTCTTTGCTGAGCTACTTTCAGGTATTTCAGGTGGGTCCTGAAAGAAGTTTCGAATCAAAAACTGTTCCCAAGTATCTTTTCTTTCCTTCAACTGTTTTTCAATCAAAATTTTGACAAGGCCGTGATGGTAAAGGTGGGGCTCTATGTCATCCAGGTTCTTTTGTACAGTTGTGGACATCTTTTTCAGGCTATTCAACAGAAAATAAGGCAAATTGAGAGTTTGATTTTCTAGAAAATTCATTAGCAGCCGGGTGTGGTACATATACATGGACCCAAACCGTCCTTCACATGTAATAAACTTCTGGATTACCAATAATAAACTAGTCCACTTTTCCTCTAGAGCAGAAATAAGGATTCCACGTTTGAAGATAGTTATATCCATACTTGGGTTATTCAACATAATCCTCTAGGCCTTCTCATCAAAGTTTTTGTTTTTGAACCATCGTTCCCCTTCCTGTGGGAGTTCAGTTGCTACCGTGATAGATGCTTCCGTGACTGAGAATTTAAGGTCTCCAACCTCAACTTCCACGCCATTAAAAGACCTTGCAAATGTCTTTGTAACTTCTTTATCATGACCTCTCAATTTCCGGATGAACTGCAGCCACCGTGCCTTCCTTAATACACTTTTCAGTTGTGGATAACCCTCCATGAAGTTAGGCATGTCCGACTTTGTACGCACCAGTAGGCCCATTCCTTCCTCTACCTTAAAGATACGTCTGTGACTGATGGACTATGAGTAATGGACTGACGGAGGTGAAACAGTTGTGTTAGCAGGAGATGGAGAAGGACTTCGATTGGCTGCTTCCTGTTGGTGCTTTAGGTGCTTTATATCTTCAAGATATTTTCCTTTGTCATACCGGCATTTGGTTTTCATTCTTATTAGCTAATATCTGTCTGTCAGTGCTGAATAACAGAGTGTTGGCTGCGGAATCAGTTTTTAGCTACGGAAATAGGATTCAGTTGCGGAAACTGGATTCAACTGCAGAAACTGATACAGTGAACATATGACTTAATGGAGAAGGATGAATGATGACTGAGTGAATGAAAACTGGTCATGAAAGGAATTTTATTGGCAGAATATAATGATAAAATGGAATGAAATGAAGTGAAGTGGAGTGAAATGAAGTGAAGTGGACTGAAATGAAACTATGAATGAAATGAGAGGGATTTTTTCGGAAAATATAGGGCGTCAGAGGTTTCTGATTTTCACCCTATATTTTCTGTATAAGACTGCCAATCAATGATTTGTTTTCAGGCTTATACAATTATTATTATTATTATTATTTAAATAATCAGAAAAGAATAAGGACTAGGCTGGTGGAGAAGAAGGATTCTTCTTCACCAGCCTTATTGCAGAATTATCCTGAAAGATTTTGACAAATTCCTCATTTAAGAGTGGCTTATGATAGATCTTTAATCTGTGACCATTCACAATAAGAGGAGTTTGATATTCATCAATGGTTTTGATTCTTACCGTTCCATTGCTAAAGACTTTTTCAATCTCATATGGCCCAAGCCAATGAGTCTGAAATTTACCTTTGAAATATTTGAACTTGGAATCAAATAACAATGCCCAAACTCCTTCTTGAAACATTTTCTCCTTGATGTATTTGTCATGCTACTCAGCTCTTTGATATTGAACTAGATTAGTTCTTAGGATTGCTTCTTGTCTGATCTCATCTAGTTCATTCAATTGCTCCATTCTATGCTTTTGGGCTTATGATAGATCCATTCTCAACTGAACTGCCATCTTGAAACTTTTAACTTGGAACTCAATGGGGAGCAGAACTTCTTTCCTATAAACAAGTTCATAGGGAGAATGTCATGTTGTATTCCTCCATGTAGTTCTGTAGGCCCATAAGGCTTGAGGAAGCCTTTCTGCCCAATCTCTTCTGTGTAGATGAACAATCTTGGTAATGATGCCTTCAATAACTTTGTTTGTAGACTCCACTTGACCATTTGCTTGTGGATGGTAAGGAGTAGATTTTCTATGCTTGACCTTGTATTCTTCCATCAGCTTCTCCACCAATTTGTATGTGAATTGACCTCCCTGATCTGTCACAATTTCTCTTGGAACACCAAAGCGAGTAAAAATATCCTCATAAAGAAAACTAACAACTGAATGCTCAGTAGCAGAAAATAATGCTTTGGCTTCTACCCATTTAGTGACATAATCAGTACATACCAATATATACTTTCTCTGTTTAGATGGTGGATTAATAGGTCCAATGAAGTCTAAAGCCCATTTTTCAAAGGGTTCGATGAGTACCTGTGGTTGTAATGGCATTTCACTTGAGAGGGTAGGTTTCCCTACTCTTTGGCAGATGTCACACCTTTTGACATATTGTTTTGCATCTTTGAAGAAGGATGGCCAATAATTCCCTAAAGAAATGATTTTATAGGCTGTCCTTCTATCAGCAAAGTGTCTGCCACATGGCTCATCATGACATGCTTTGAGAATATCAGGTATTTCATCTTCCCTAACACATCTTCTGATCACAAAATCTTGCCCTGTTTTAAACAATTCGTTAGAAATCCATGAATATTTTGAACTCTCCTGAATAATCTTTCTTCTTTCACCAGGAAATAAATGTGGAGGTAGTTTCCTTGTAACCAAATAGTTAGCTATATCTGCATACCAAGGGGTCTTAGTAGTTACTGCAAATAAATATTCATCGGGAAACTTGTCCTCTACAGGAGAATCTTATTTAGTATTCTGAATCCTAAACAAGAAATCAGCTACTGTATTCTGTTTCCCTGGTCTATCTAACACAATAATATTGAATTCTTGTAAAAGTAGGATCCATCTTGTAATTTTGCCATTAGTAATGGGTTTCTTCATTAGATATCTAATTGCAGAATGATCAGCATGAATAAAAGTTTCATAGCCTGTTATATAATGTCTGAACTTATTGATTGCATGAACAATAGCTAAGAATTCTTTTTCAGTCACAGTATAGTTCAACTCAGTGGGAGTTAAATTTTTACTGGTATAGTAAATGGCATAAGGAACTAAATATTTTTGTCCCAACATAGCCCCTAGAGCTGTGTCTAAAGCATCTGTAGAAATATGGAAAGGGAGTTTCCAATTTGGTCCTCTCAAGATAGGCGCTTTAGATATTTTTGTTTTCAATGTTTCAAATGCTGATTGGCAATCAGGATCCCATTTGAATTCACAGTCTTTTGTAAGCAGTTTGAAGAGTGGAGATGCTATTTTGGTGAAGTTTTCTATAAATCTTCCGTAATATCCAGTAAATCCTAGAAAACTTCTAACATCTTTTTGACAATTTGGAATAGGTAACTTGGAGATGACTTCAACTTTTGATCTATCTACTTTAATCCCATCCCCTGAAATATGATGTCCTAAAACAATACCTTCAGTAAATGTCATAAAGCATTTTTCATGGCTTAATGAAAGGTTTGTTTCTTTACATCTTATAAGGACTTTTTCCAAATTTTCTAATGCCTCTTCAAACGAATCACCATAAACTGCAAAATTATCCATATATACCTCTACACAATCATGGATTAGATCAGAAAAAATTCATAGTACTGCTCTTTGGAATGTTGTGGGTGCATTACATAATCCAAAAGGAAGCACTCGATAAGCAAAAGTTCCCCATGGACAGGTAAATGTGGTGTTATCCTGATCTTCAGGTGCTACCTGAATTTGATTATACCCACTAAAACCATCTAGAAATGAAAAGTACTTTTTGCCTGCTAATGTATCTAATACTTGATCGATGAAGGGCAAAGGAAAGTGATCCTTCAAAGTTGCTTTATTCAATTCCCTGTAATCAATGCATACCCTCCATTTACCATTATTTTTGGGTACTATAACCAAAGGAGAAACCCATCGGCTATCTGAAATTGAGTAAATGAAGTTTACATTGAGTAGTTTTTGGAGCTCTTCTTTCACTATCTCCCTAAGATTTGGATTCATCCTTCTTTGAGGTTGTCTGATTGGTCTACTATTTTCCTCAATATAGATATGATGGATGCAAGTCTTAGGATCAATACCTTTCATATCAGTATACTCCCATGCAAATGCAGTAGAATGTTTTTGCAAGATTTTGGTTAGTTCTTCCTATTGTGACTTTTCCAAATTTTTGTTGATATTCAATGTTTTACCTGGAAAAATATCAATGGTAGAACTACCAAACTCTTCCATAGAGTAAAGAGACATTTGTCTTGACGATAAATATTCAATATCAGAATCTAACTGAAATTGTGTGTGGTCATATTCTAAAGATGTTTCAAAATTTTCTAATGTGTTCAGAATTTGACTATCTTCACTAATTTCAGAAATAGTAAAGATAGCTTGTATAATGTCTTCATCATTGACCCATTCATTGTCTCCTACTTCTGTAATTGCTTTTGTTGGAGGATACAAATTGAATTTCTTTGTCGAACTGCCATTAGAAATGTACATATCCCTATATCTACAACTAATGAAAGCATCAAATGTGGCTAGCCAAGGTCTTCTTAAGATGAGTGGGTGCCCTCCTAAATTACTCTTGGGAGTCAAAATCATGAAATCTACTGGATATTCCCAAGAATCTTAGGGGACTGAAATATCTTCTAGTACACCATCTGGTTTGATTATTGATCTATCTGCAAGTTGCAGTAAGGTGGTTATAAAAAGAAGATTAGGAAGTTTAAGCTATTCCATAGTCTGTCTACTCATAATGTTTATAGCAGCCCCTAAGTCAATCAAAGTATTTGGAATTTCTATCCCATTTATATGTGTCTTGACAATTGGACTACCTGGATCCACATATTTCTGCATGGTAATTTTTCCCATCATGATATCTGCAATTTTTCCTACCAGGTGGATTCTTCTTGTATCTCTTGGTTTCCTTCCTGGTCTTTTGAGACTCAACTCCTTTATTGTTTTTGCTAGAATAGGAATCTCTCTAATGGCTTGTAGCAAGGGAATCTTGATACAGACATTCTTTAATTCATCTAGAAAATCATAGTCAGGCAACAAGATTTGTTTTTCCACCCCTTTGTCAATTTGTAATCTTTCAGGGAAAGGAGGTGCAGATGAAGACGCAGGTTGCTCAACTATAGGAGTTGTGGGGGTTGACTCTTTTTCTTTTTCTTTTTGAATGATTGGGTTTTGAAGAGATGCTTCTTTAGAACCTTTATTAACTTTAATAGAATCCTCCTCAGAGGGATCTTGCTCTTGAACATCTATAGAAGGTTTTTCTAAAACTCTACCAGATCTGAGTTGAACATCATTAAGAGGAACAATCATATAGGTAGGAAATTGTTGTCCTTCTACCATGTAAGCATTCTGAGGATTTTATTGTTGGGATTTGGCAATGGCTGAGCTGGTAGTTGATTTGTCTTTTGTTGAAATGGAAACCAAAGTTGAGAATTTGGATTTTGTTGAGAAGGTTATTGTTGTGGAAATGGCAATGAAAGTTGTGGGTTTTGATTTGGAAGTTGTGGATTTTGTTGATTTTGAAAAGATGGAGGATATTGATAAAATTGAGCAAATCTCCCATAAGGATTTTGCATCCCCTGCGCCCATGATTGATATGAATTTTGAGGTTGGGGCCAAGGTTGTTGCCAAGGATTCCAATTTGGCGGGAGCTGAAAGTTCATAGGATTGTTAAATCCTTGATTTTGTTGCTCCTGCCAAAGTCTTCTTGAAACAAAACAGAGGGATTCTACTAAATTTGGATCTTCCTGAAAGACAGCTTTGAGCCCAGGAATTGAAGGACAATCCTTGGTCTCATGACTTTCTAAGAAAATCATACAGGTTTCTACAACTTTTGCATCCAAGGGACATTCCCTTAGAGCATGTTTCTTCCTACATTTTGGACAAAAGATGGCCAAGGCATCAACTTTTTCTTTCTGCTTGTTTTGTATTTTAAGGGTGTCTAGTTGTTCACTAAGGCTCCCTAAAATATTAGTTTTGAACTCATCAAGCATATTTCCAATCTCTTCCCTACTTACTGATCCAGCCACAGATTTGTTTGCTCTAATAAGAGAAGGATCTCTAGGCCCTTTTCCCGTTTTAGATTTTCCCCTTTGAGAGATGGACACATAGTTCCGCTGTCACGAAGTGGAAATTGAGAAATATCTCCCTTCCCCATCATGTTTAAAATATCTATCCGTTCATCTCTAATGGCTTTTAATAGAAGGGCTTTGAAGGTTTCCTCCTCTAAATTACTCATTTTTGCTCTCTTTAAGTTGTATTGAAATCTTTCAAGTAAATCCTCCAAATTCTCATCTTCTTTTTGCATCATTTTGAATAACTCATCCTTATGATTGGTGGGCATACAATAGTCCAGGTACCTATCCAAAAATGTTTGTTTCATATCATTCCAAGTCCTAATAGATTGAGTGACTAATCCCATGAACCATTTCAAAGCAGCTCCTTTCAATGTTGAAGGAAACAGTTTGAGTTTTTGAGAGTCTTCCATATAGTCATAGGTTCGGCAAAAGACTTCAAACTCAAATAGAAATGTTTCAAGATCCTCACTTCGCAACCCATAAAAGTTTGGGAGGACAGATGGTGAAATGTTTTTCATTGTTGTATGAGTTTCCTCATCAGCTATAGGGAATCCAAATGAGTTATCTCCATCCCTATTTCCTCTTCCTCTACCTCTACCCCCTCTTCCAAATCCATCTACCACCTCCTTCGTCATGATAGTTTCCTCAGAGTCTTTTGGTTCTTCTATTAATGGCGGATGAGAGATAGTTTCTCCCTTTCCCTCTTCTTCAGGTGATTCTACTTCTTTGATTACAATATGTTCCCTTGTAGAAGTGAAGAAAGGTTCTTCTCTTAGATCAGATTTAGTGGATAGTGTGGGAGAATCTTCTAATTCAGCTACTGCTCCTTGAATTCTAGGAATCCTAAGGCTAGGAGTATATGGAGATGTATCTTGTCTATGCCTTGAAGTAGCTGGAGTTGTGAAAATCTAACTTTTGGCCCTAGCAAGAAACCTTCCCCTAGAATCTCTTGCTCTATGCATGTCATTTCTTTTTTTTTTCCAAGTTGGGCTAATAATTCTCTTTCTGATCTTCCAGATCACTCTAGGTGCAAGAAGAGAGCATAATCAAGAAATTATTGAACTAATAACTCTCTTTTATGATCCTTCAGATCACACTAGGTGCAAGAGGAAAGCATACCTCAAGAAGTTATTAATTTTTCCCTTCCTTCTTTTTTTATGTAAGAGATCGGCTACCTAGTTACACTTCCCCAGCAACGGCGCCAAAATGTTTAGTCAATTTAGTATGTCCTAAATTGCTACATTAATTATCAATCCAGGAGTCGTAAACTGATGAAGTGTGGTGCACTATAGGTGCAAGACAACCTCTTTCTTACTTTTTATTGTTTTCAATTTTTATTTTGTTTTGGGGGTTTTATCTTCGTTTATCTCCTAATGTGAATGGAAATCCTATTCCCGAGTTTTAAGAATAATTTAGAAGGCAAGTATGGATATAGATTTTAAGGCAATTATGTCCTTTATGATGATTTCCAGAGCTTAACACTTCAGAGGATCTCAAAACATACTAGTAATGAAATTAGTACTTGAACAAGAATGGAAATGTGCTGCTATTCAAATCAAACAAATGATGAACTACTGATCATGAAATCACTATCTCTGTTGCTCATTTAAATACAGAAAAATAAGTTAAGCTACTGCACTCAAACAAATCAAAAACTGCAAACTAATAAAAGTAAAATCAATTCACTTCATTTATAGTCCGATAGCTCGCCAAGTAGTCTTTTCGGGGTTAAGCTATGGCTCTGGAGATAACGTCAATAACATGAGGAATTGATATCTAGATTACCTATTTGCAAATGAAAATAAAATCAAGTCACTTCACTTATAGTCCGATAGCTTGCCAAGTAGTCTTTTTGGGGTTAAGCTATCGCTCTGGAGATAACGTCAATAACATGAAGAACCTGATATCTAATTGAAGAAAAATAAAACTAAAATGAAATCACATCACTCATAGTCCGATAGCTCACCAAGTAGTCTTTTCGAGGTTAAGCTATGGCTCTGGAGATAACGTCAATGACTTGAAGAATTTGATATCTAAACTAACTAATAAAGCAAGTAAATAAGACTGAATTCAAAGCATAACTGAAATTGAAAAGCTAAGAAAAGCAAAGTCAGTAGAGAGGCTAATCTCATGTCACTATTTATTGTAAAAATTGTATGAAAATGCCCGGGCCTAGCCTATCCTAAAACACACACTGATCAGTGTTAGCAAAAATATACAATGCTTGAAAAATCATGTACAGGAATGAAATGTTAACATCATAACTAACTTATAAAATATACACAGGTGAACAAATTATGAAATATGTGCAATGGAAATAAGGAAACAACACATAAAAACTTTACAGAAATAAGGAAACAAAACCTCAGCCAGCAGGGGCCCTCTGCACGGCCTTGGTCAACACGCTATCAGTCTAGAATTATGCTCACATAGTCATATAAAACAGAGTCTTGTTATATTGAAAAACAGAGGAAGAATCCTCTCATTACAGCAGCAGGACCAGTTCACAGCACAGTACAAGGACTAACAACAAAACAACATCAAAAACTAACTAACTCTATGCGTTTGCAAACACGTTATTTATAAGGGAAATTACATAACTGTTTTCTTATGAAACACTTCCAACAAAGGACACATAAAAAGACAACACCCGTGAGCTTAGCGTGATGGTTGCCAAGATCATTCAATCTATCAAACGGTGGTTGTTGGATTTTCTTCGTGGAGGCAGTCTATAGCTGTCAAAATGAGCCCATGGATCTAGGAACGGTCTTGGACCCTTCACGTGTTTGAAAACAGAGACCTGTTTGCCGTAGAACTCTTCGTTTGAGCATCGTTTGACCAAGGCCTTCCTCTACGAATTTGGCTGAACCAATAGGACCTGATCCATGTCCAGATCATTCCTAAACTGCCCACGTGCCTTGTTTTTCTTCATGACACCTGTAAGCTAGAGATCAACAAAAACAGCAGCGGAAAGTCGAATTAGCTGCAGAAAGTGGTTGCATTCCGCAGCAGATGAGAAAAATCTATGTCAAATAAAAAACAAAAAAACATAGTTAGAAAACCACTTAAATGCTTTTTTAGAATCAATATGTAATGATCTTTGATAGCTTGAGGCACTGATGAGGGGAAAATGGTGTAGGAAAGTGTGTGGAAGAGATGCAGTTTCAGGGCTCAACATAGTGTTCATTGACTATTTCATTTAAAAAGAATAAATTGCAATGGACCTTGACCCCATTGTTGAATGGTGATAATTTTGTCAAAATATTAGAAAAAACATGAAGAAAGTCTACTTGGCTTATAGGGCTTCACTAACATGCAAATATTGCATGATTGAATCCTGTAATATCCCAACATCAAAATTTTAATGAGATATGGTACACTCTAGGTGTTCTAATGAAATTATTGCACTAAAAACATCTAACACAATAAAGATCTAAGAATGAAGCCTCTTCTTTATGTAAATAAATAGAAACAAAATTACATGCCCATACAAGACCTACTAAAGCCCGTGCCTTTGCATGTATGGCTACCCATCAACAAAGAAATTAAATATATTGAAGCCCAATCGTAGATCCTAGATGGATCCACTACACAAATTACTCCCATGGGTTTTCATACCTAGGATCAACTAGAACTAGCCTTGCCAAGTTCACAACAAAAGCCAAATAGATAAATAACTTTCCTATCCCCTTTTATAGGCTTGATTGACTCTTTAGACACTTTATTTTATTGTTTTCCCTCAAAAAACAAAGGCAAATATAATGGGCCAATGCCATGGGCAACTGCCACATTAAATACCATGGGAAGATTCGATCCACTTTAACCATATCCATATATATATATATATATATATATATATATATATATATATATATATATATAGATATATATATAGATATATATATCTATATATATTACTAATTCTCCCGCCCAAAGATTGTTTGCCCTTAGGTAATCCACTTCTATCCACAAAAGAAGCATTTTTATATTGATACCAAGATCCCATACAACCCAATGTGTTATTCCATGCCTCCATTCTAAATGATCATGAATGGATCCTTCTATACCTGAATCCAAAACAATCCCTTGGTCAATCCTACCCCGAATGGATTCTCCTAGATCCCAATGCCACCACCTCAGCCCTCCATCATTGCTTGTGCTTGAGGGCCCAAGTTCCAATATGCCCTTGGCTAAGAGTACCCCGTCAATAGATTTCCAACTCATAATCTCTTTCAAATCCATCTCGTGGGAAGCATATAATGCATGAATCCCTACACATGGAATAAATCTACCATGCTGATGTTGCCTAATGCTCAACTCATGTTGCTCCACCTGATCACCCATCATGATCCATTTGTATAACTCTTCCTTGCTATCCCCAATGTATAATGGCAGGTTGGTAGAGTTGCACGCCTTATCTATGTACTCTTGTAGAGGGATACTCTACAACTCCCAAATGCACTCCTCTTCCTACCTTGTGAGGGACTTGAGTCGTTCCTCAACATTAGACAACTGGGTCATTGATTCAAAACATACCCCTATGAGGTTCTCAAATTTTCTATTCTCCTGTAAGACAGTGTCTCAGGCTGCCTTGACTCTCTACTTCAACTTCGTAAGATCTGTCTTGAAATGCATGATCCTTTCCCAAAAGTCCTCTACTAGAAATTCTTGTGCCCTATAAAATGTCTCTATATTTGACTGCACAGGATGCCCCATGATCACAACTTTAAATTGAACCTTTGTTTGACCCTCTAGAAATGGCTTATCCTGCATACTATATTTGTCATGATACCCTGCATGATCATGCTCATCATGTCGGTTTATTATTATTGGCTCCTCATTTGGTTCTCCAAGAATGCCTTCTTCCTAGCCTTTTTCACATGTGGGGATAAGTTGTCCACCCTCTTTGATTCTCAAACATTGATGTATTGGTGGACTGTTATCCATACCTGATTGCCCATACTCTTTATGGATGTTCTCCTGGATATCTATAGATTCAACTACCTCATCATCAGGAGGAATTCCCTCCTTCCTTTCCTGATTTACTTTGTCAAGTTGATTGATTATCATCGACCTGTCCTGTAAGTTTCTCTGAAAAACATGGTGTTGTTGCTCACCATTTGTACTTGATTGCCCGGATCCTTCATAGGCTCTCTTCTAAAAACCGGTGAAACAAACTATGGATGAATCTTCATGATCTTCCCTTGTTTCCTCTTATCACCTGGACATGAATGGTTAAGGGCCCAAGATCCGTTGCAGATAAAGCATAGTCCTCTCATCCTTAGTTCATTATTGATGCATATTTTGTTCTCGATTCCTCCATCAATCCTTATCAACTCCTTCGTAGTGAGCACCCTTTTGAGTAATTTTATGTTTTTCCTGACAAACTTCTCGACTAGAACATAGGATCCCTTTGGTCCTTCCTCCAAATGGTTAACAATTTACATCTTAGTATCTTGCATATGTGAGCATGGCCTTCTAATAATAGAGACACAATCTTTTGCATGCTTGTTTTGACATGGTCTGAATGAGCTAATGTAATACTACTATAAAAGTTATGGCGCAACTAAAAGATCAACTCATCACATTCCAAATTCAGTATGAATGTGCCAAAGTTGAATTTTGCCATGACTGTTAAAATTTCTACATCGGTTCTAAAATGTAGGAAGCATGATGTTATTCAACCCTTTAAGGCCTTCCACTATCAACTACAATATCTCCCTCATAACATCATTATTGTAAGACAATACTCGGGATGTTAAAGCTATGATCTTGTTGAGACAAGAAGCAATTGTGAGCTTGACCTCTTCACAAGGATGCTCTGAGAGTTTGGGTTGTATTAATGCAAGCATAGATGGCTTGAGATTCCAACCGCGTTTCCTCCATTCTGGTTTCCCCACCTCTAAGAGCCATATGTCTAATTCCTCCAATTTCGTAAGGTCTATGGTTGACTTTGTTCGTTGCAATTAAGATCCAAGTGCGAAGAACTTAGCTCCTCTTCCTTGTCCTTCCTTCACTTCCCATGGGAATTTTTGTTGCATAATGGCATAGACCATTTTTGAGAAAGACTTGCTATTCTATTATAAAGTGGTATTGCTAAGAAAAGGCCCCATGCTTCTTTTATTTTATCTAGAATTTTGTCCAAAATTTTATGAGTGTTTTCTAGGGAAAGTCCCATCTCCCCTCATACCAAAGCATGAATACACTAATTCTTCAATGGATTTCGCCCCAAGATAAGGTAAATACAAACTTGATTGGTAATAGTAAGATGATTGTACCACCTCCTTCCTTTCCTATTCCCCTCTTTTTTTTTAACACAAAATCTCCTTTCTATCGTCAAACTCCAAAATTTGACAAACCCCTTGTCAAATGCTAAAACCAATCAAAATTTTCAAAACTATAAACATGGTTTAGTCCATAACCCGCCATCTTTCATGCTTCCATACTGATATTTTTGAGTGGAAAATATGTCTAGATGGAAAGAGAATCAGTTTTCAGGTAAAGACTTAGATCTTCATATGCTAATCAAGAGTCTGTGGACCCAATAATTATGCCCTTGCGAGTGATCAATGGATCATGTGCAACATTGAACTTGATGTTATAGGTTTCAAATGTATAGGCATAAGACTATATTCGACAATGATAAACCTCTACACCAATCCAACCACATAATGCAACATACTATATGATGAAAAAAGGCATAGCATTACTTTATTTAATTACGGTGACCCACCACGAAATATTTTGATGAAATATAATTTACTCAATTCCGAAAAAACACGGTGTCTTTGCCTCTATGACTAATGTGTGAGTGATCTTGATGTAACGATGTCAATTTATCTAATGTAATAAAACAAATACTTTGGCGTGCACCTAAAGAGGACCATGGCTGGCTCCTTGACCGACACTATGGTAAAAATAATCTTGTCTTTGCTATTAAGAGTGATGACAACTTTGGCTCCCGTAATGAATCGATGGTCAATGCCAGAACCGAAGCCTATGAAACTTGCTCAGCTCCTTCCTGCACTTAGAGGGTTGTGGTGACAGTGCAACGCCAAGGCTATGTCCACTTCCTTTCACCTGGAATAGATATGGTGACGCTCAACTCCTTTCTCTGCTCAGACAGTTGTTGTGATAGTGTTTTGGCAATCCGACCAATGCTCAGGCTATATCAACTAATTAGCATGCAACACTCATACTCCCTTTCACCTTCCATTGAAACGAATCAGAGGCTGAAACCAATCTAAAACCTCTACCATATCGACGCTTGATGTACTCCAGTCATGCCCTTCTCAAAAGAAAGCTCTAATAACTTCTTTGGGCATAGTAGATCCTTCTGACGATCATTTGATTGTCTTCCCAGTTGATACATCAGAACATCCCCCATTGCCTTGCTCCATTGCTTTCTAGGTGTTACCGAGAAAAGTGTCTATTTAGAACTACTCTATCCCACTAAGGTGTGACAGCTGCCTTAGAAACAAACAGAGAAAACTACTTTTGTATTTCCTTTATGAATTAAAGATAGAGGGGGATAGAAAGAACCGACCTATGTCTTGCGCTAATCCTTTGATCCAATCCCTCTCTTCTTTGACAGCTTCCAGCTACTTGCTCCCTTACTTGCCCAGCTTCACCAAGTACCTGTAAGATCACAGAAGAAGAAAACTATAAAAAGACATGGATCTATATTCATAAACAGCTTAGGATCAGATTTAAGCTAACCATACAAATGTAACAAGCATCAATGATACAAAAACATGGAGGAAAAACTCAAATAGTTTTTATTGATATACAAGAAGATCCAGGAGGATTTACAACTGATGATTCCTAACCCAGCATCAACCTCCCAGCAAAGAAACCCCTCTTCACCTCCAACAAAGCATAAATCACCCAATACTCTGATATCTATCTCAAAACCAACAACAATTCCTTACAATGTGCAAAATTCCAGCCTCTGGATCTCTGGGATGAGGGATCCATATATAGATGTATGCAAGGAGGATGAGTCAGCTTATGATTTGATTAGTGTCTTCTCTCTGTCAGTTCTTGCTTCCACTTGGAGATTGAAGACCTCTTACTCATCCTTGGTTGAATTCAGTGAGGCAAGTGTCATAGGAGAAGATTCTGGAAGCTTCCATTGTCTCTCCACCTCGCGGAATGGCACTGCCATTTGTCATTTCTCGCTCAACGCACCCTCATAGTGCATTTAGGTGCGTTGCAACGAACCTAGCTAGTGTGTTTAGGTGCTATGCAACGCAGCTAGCCAGTGGAGCAGCTGAAATGATCCTGTTTTGACTTTTTCTGAGCAGTTTCTGGTGGAGAACTTCTGGGAGAAGCTGTAATCTGTTGACCTTGTTCCTTTAGGGGTTAGAACAACACTTTTAGGGACTTAGAAGCCCTTGGTTTATGGACATTTCATGCTTGGAGCTGCAAGGCACAAAAATGTCTATAACAGTTGCCCCATAAAGTATGAGGCTGTTAATCGGGTGAAATGCTTTATTATGAGGATCTGAAGTTCTTTCAATGCTAGGAGGAGACCTGTAATAAGATACAATACAATACATTATCTTCATACTGCTTTCATGATCTAGCTGAGGCAGGCATTCCCATGCTCAGCTTTATAAATTCATTTTCATGTACATAGGACAGACAATCGTCTGATTGTAGACTGATGATTCTGACAAAGCCATCATCCTTTTGGTAGGATGATTATCTGTGCTGCAATGCTGTACATTTAATGTCTTTATTTTCCTGAATATATATCGCAGCCCGGATGGATGAAACTAGATCCGGGGTCTTCAATCTCGTCCAATCTTCACTCGAAGTACAAGTCGATCCATGTGAGAAATGTTTTGAAGTCGAACATGGAAAGACATCGCTTGATTACCAGTCAATGATGTAAACTATTAACAAGCGCGAGAGGAATCACCGATAATGATAATGACCCTCAAGGTACTACAGTACAATTCACGTGGTGTGAATAAAGGACTTGGCATCGAACACCACGCAAAATCTTTCGGTCGAAGGCCATTGATGTAAACCTGTCGCCGGAAGTGAGAAACTTGCCATTAAGGCATGCAAGCTTCAAAGTACTGAATGGGGTGTTCCTAGATCAACTTCTTGGATAATGAGCTGATGTCGACAAGAAGTGATCCGTCAAAGGAGGGCCTTAATGAATCCCACATCAATGACACGGAACGGAGCAAATGATTTTGATGGAGGTAAAAACAATCTGATGATATACGGTTCAGGGTGGCGGTCATGAAAGGATGGAGTATAATGTATGGTAGTGGGTGGGACACAGGTGACTTCTCTGGATGACTTATCTTGAACATGTCGACGACACTGATGTGATGGATTGGTAGCATTTACCCCAAATGTGGATGGTATGGTGTGACCATGGCGATGTGACCGGTGAATGAAACAACCCAACCCGACTCGGACACGAAGTGGAAGTGTCATGTTCAAGAGCGACTTGCTACCAATAAAGATTCTTTGAGTTTTCTTCCCAATTTTTCCCCAGTCATTGTTGACCAGTACCTCTTTATTTTTTTCAAGCTTGAGGAGGATAACATATGCTTGTTCTATAATTTTCCCTTCGGGCAAACCCATCACTATGTTTTAACGAGCCTAGCGATAGTGAAACTCGTTCTCGTCTAAAGACAAGTTTGTCGCTATTAATCTTTTTAACGAGTTTAACGACAAAGATAACTCGGTCCTTTTCCTTTTTAGAGAGTCTGAAAAGGTACGTAATGATAACTCCAAAATTCCTTTTTCGTTATCTAATCCCTTAAGTCCAAAAAAGTATAAAACAATACAAAAGGGATGAATTTTCGATAGTTTTAACAAGCCGAACAAAACAAGCGCTCGATCTTTTTGTGCAATAATCCCTCAGGTCCAAAAAGATTAAAATCTAGAGGAGGGATAGCACTTCCTGTCCCTTTAACGAGCTAGAGAGGCCAATGGCTTGGCAATCTTTTCATATTTTACGAGTCAGTTGAAAAGAGCTTAAAGGAGACTCGTCTTTTGAGGAACGAGTGATATAATGGGTAGCAGCTGATTCCAGGTAAGGTTTGGAATTTTCCAATCACGACAGTGTCACAAGGATGGCTAGTGAAATCACTCTTCGTAGCTGTTCCTCAAAATGGGTAAATAATCAAATGGAGGTGAATGATCAGCCAATGAAAAAGTGGAGGTGACGGTGCAAACACGACCAAGGCTTTAATGGCTGAAGTACTACATTCACGGTGGTTATTTACCGGGGAATAGTTCATTTTTTAACGAGCTTAAACGCGGGTGGAAACATTTGCCCAGTGCGGGTTTATTTTTGAATGAGCTTGAACCTTGCGGTAACACTGCTCGATTATTCCAGTCATATGATAAGAATGTCTCATATAAAACGACAATTTTTAGAGTTTTTCCCCACATCCTTTCTTTATGCAAGTTAGGAAACGACCAATCCTACGGGTTTAAAGGGTTAGAGGTCCTAAAAATTTAAAAAATAAATAGTCGCTCTTCACTTGCATTCCAAAAGGTTTGCATGCCCCCAGGTATAAAACAGAGTTTCAAGGTTACCCCTTCTTTAGTCCGTTAAAACATTTGTTTTACCGAGAGAGGCCTACCTCTTACAGGTTACCCAAAGATTGTTCTATTCGCGGCGCAAACAAAACACTTCTTCGGCGATGTCTACCGAGATAAACAAAGGTGAGTGGCGGCGCTCGCCAACTCACATAACTTTGACAAGAGAATCCTGTACTAGAATAACCCCCTCTTCCACTCACGGATGGGGGTACAGACTAGGCATATTCTCCCGCGGAAACCTACTCTATACCTGAAGTTTTCCTGCCGAAGCAGACCAGGATGCATGCCCCTTGGGTTTCATTCATATCCCTCCGAATTACTCGCACTCATCGGGAGGACGGACTGGAGATTGAGACATTTCTTGTGTGAAAAGACCATTCAGGGATGGTATATGACTATTTTATCTGTATGATCCGGGGAATGAAAGCTGGTCCACGAGCTTGACCACTCTTCCTTCGTGCGGAAAACACATTACTCTAAAGAGTGAGGAGACAATGGCTCCCATGCAATAAATATAGTCTCATCCAAGGAGTAGATTATAATCTAGGGGTCCTTGAACTACCATTACTTTCATGTGAACTGTTTTCCCTCTCAATATTATGGGCACATCAGGAAGGATCCCTAAAGGTCGACTGGTTCCTTTATCAAAGCCTGTCAGATTTTTCATTTCAGGCAAAAGCGATGGTGAACCAAGCGCTTTCCAAGCAGTTAAGGAAAGGATACTCACAGAAGCCCCCTCATCTATGATGGTACCAGCCATAACCATTCTATATATTTGAACGATAATTCGAAATGGTATGCTTGCTGGTAAACAGGGTCTGCCTAGTTGATTCCAGTCGAAGGAGACAACTAGGTTGCTTGGAGGTGGGACCGAATAGACAGCCGGGTACGAATCTGACGAACTTCCTTCCTGCGGTAAAGGAATGGGTAAATTGACCCCATGTTCATTGGAGTCTGTGCTTATGAAAAGAATTTGGATGGTGTCATCCTTATTCTCTTCAGTGATTGTATCATCTGAAGATGAAACCTCTGGAGGCAAGACCGGGTCAACTGCCGCCTCGACCTTTTGACTTTCGTCTGGTATGGATCTAGATGGTTTATCTTCAATGATAGGTGCTTCAGCCGACCACCTGAGCGGGCCAGACGGATTTTCAACTAGTGATGGACTCGACAAGAGTTTTTTATATCCAGGAGGAAGTCGTAACGGTGAAACCGGACGATCATCCAAAACTCTTTTGGCTTCGTCTAAGAAGGGACAATGGTGAACGGCATGATCACCTTCACACAGTTTACAAGGAAATCTATATTTTCCTTTTTGTCCTGGGACTTCACTTTCACTAGTCAACGGTGTGCTCTCAACATGATCACTAGAGGTTGACGACACCGGGTTGTGCAATCTATGAGACTAGTCCCTTAATATCTGAGGGATGCACGGACAAACTCTGTGAAAGTGGTCTCCTTTGCAAATGACACATGGCGATTTAGGCCTGGTCGATGCAGTGTGTGGATTTTCATTAGACGACACTCGTTTTCCCCCATTCGCCTTTGGCTCCTTCTTCTTCTTCTCTTTCTTCTTCTTTTCCTTCTTCTCCTTAGGAACTTGACTTTTGGCCTTACCAGCCCCATCAAGCGAAGAGGAAGGAGGAGAGGAAGAATTAGAGGAAGTAGAAGGTTGGTGGGCAACTCTGGACTCGTCTAATTGCTGATTCGATTGTTCAGGAATAGTGGTGTTCTGAACCATAGAGATTGAGAAGAGCCATACAGGAAAACCAATTGTCAGTCCTGGAAGCGACAATGTGGCCATATGGGGTGCACCAACATCTCCCCAAGAGGAGAAGGGACTAGGATTTCCTCCAAGGGGAATTCCTTGGTTGGTAGACTCCATTTTCTCAACCCAAGATCAACGTAGGAAAGGGGTAATGAATATTCCGTTTAAAATAAATTTTAACACGCTTTGACACAACTTGTTTTTTCAATTTTTAAGAGTCGAGAAAAAACAAAAGATGACTCTAGTCTCCTTCGATTTTTAATGAGCCTGAAGTGACAAGTGCTCAGATGGACCTTTTCCGTTAAGGAGTCTGAAAAGGAATGAAAGGGACTGCTATGGAGATCTAGGTAGAGGGAGTACCAAACCAATCGCAAAACTGTAGAATACTTTTTACGGTACGACAGTCAATCTTCCCGAATGTTGTGTTCAGTGCATTGCGATCGATAGGGCGACAGACACGACTTCCTATGGATAAAGGATTTAAGCCTATGGGGGTATCCCAAAATATACTCGACGGTACGTGGGAGCGCAAGTCCGTACTGGCACTTATCATCTCAAAGTGGAGGAATCACCCAACCATCAGTGAGGACAACAGTTACCAGGCTTTACGACGCCGGAATACGTCTCTAGCCTAGACCTCTAAATGTTGTGCGTTAAGTTCCAAAGCGTTGTTAGATTCATTGAATTTATTTTAAGTTGATCTTTCTTATGAAGTTTGCCTTTTGGGTTCACCACGAGATGTAGATGTAATTCCTAAAATGCAATCTAAAGATGATAAACAAACTTTTATCTCTTTTCGGCAATGAAAATCCTAGCTACTAGGGGAAAAGAAAGACACAATCTTTTCACAAAGAGCAAAGAGCACACTGTAAATGCACTTTCCTAAATCAAGCCAAACAGACTGTCAATATGCAAATGCGCATGCATGTATTTGTTTTTGACTTTCTTAGTATTGATGCTAAAAATAAAGCTGATGTACAAATCTGAATTTGCTTTCAAGCGACAAACACAAACAAGCTTCTTTTTGAAATCAAAAGATAAAAACGATTACGACACTTTATGATTTTGAAATGAACACTCGTTTTTGACACTAGAAAATCACAAATTCAGACCAAAGGCAAAAGTAAAAGTATAGTCGACCATCAACAGCAATCAAACTTTCTCCTATGATCGAAATTGACACTTGCGACAGATGTAAATCAAAGGACGACAGTACGACTATTCTACTTTTGCAATGGAAAACTGTAAACGACTCAACAAACACACAAAAACATCTACAATTCTTTTGTACAAAGGAGGTGGAATAACAACAAGGAAAAGTGGTTTTTAAACATACATACACTAATCACAGGCTGCAAAATTCAGAGACAAAACTGGAAAGAATGAAGCACAAGAACCTCAGCTGCACAGGGCTAGTCTGATCAGCTCACCCGTAACACAGAGAAACTGGATTGCAGCACAAGTTGCCCTTTCGGGAAGTGCGCTGAAATGCAGGAACTCTTAACAATACCTGCGCTGGGCCAGAAACGAGAATCTGTCCGGGTTCGGGGTCACGGTTTGCAGTTTAGTCTTTGGTTTTTGGCCAAGTAAAAGCAATCAGTAATGCACAATCAGGGGGTAGATCTAAGGAGGGTCTAAGAGCTATCACAAGGGCAATCAGATCATTTGTGAATCAGCTGTTCAAATCATAAACAGATCCAGTGAATGGATTGAAGCAGCAGATGTCTACTTTGCATTTGTTATGGCAAATGCAGTTCGAATGCTACTTATAAGTTTATGAAACAAACAACAAAGAGATACACAAACAAACTAATTAGACAATCGTCCCCAGTGGAGTCGCCATTTTGTTACTGGGAAAAGTGTCTATTTAGAACTGCTCTATCCCACTAAGGTGTGACAGCTGCCTTAGAAACAAACAGAGAAAACTACTTTTGTATTTCCTTTATGAATTAAATATAGAGGGGGATAGAAAGAACCGACCTGTGTCTTGCGCTAATCCTTTGATCCAATCCCTCTCTTCTTTGACAGCTTCCAGCTACCTGCTCCCTTACTTGCCTAGCTTCACCAAGTACCTGTAAGATCACAGAAGAATAAAACTATACAAATACATGGATCTATATTCATAAACAGCTTAGGTTCATATTTAAGCTAACCATACAACTGTAACAAGCGTCAATGATACAAAAACATGGAGGAAAATCTCAAATAGTTTTTATTGATATACAAGAAGATCTAGGAGGAGTTACAACCGATGATTCCTAACCCAGCATCAACCTCCCAACAAAGAAGCCCCTCTTCACCTCCAACAAAACATAAATCACCCAATACTCTGATATCTATCTCAAAACCAACAACAATTCCTTACAATGTGCAAAATTCCAGCCTCTGGATCTCTGGGATGAGGGATCCATATATATATGTATGCAAGGAGGATGAGTCATCTTATGATTTGATTAGTGTCTTCTCTCTGTTAGTTCTTGCTTACACTTGGAGACTGAAGGCCTCTTACTCATCCTTGGTCGAATTCAGTGAGGCAAGTGTCATAGGAGAAGATTCTGGAAGCTTCCATTGTCTCTCCACCTCGATGAGTGGCACTGCCATTTGTCATTTCTCGCTCAACGCACCCTCATAGTGCATTTAGGTGCGTTGCAACGCACCTAGCTAGTGTGTTTAGGTGCTATGCAACGCAGCTAGCCAGTGGAGCAGCTGAAATGATCCTGTTTTGAATTTTTCTGAGCAGTTTCTGGTGGAGAACTTCTGGGAGAAGCTGTAATCTGTTGACCTTGTTCCTTTAGGGGTTATAACAAAACTTTTGGGGACTTAGGAGCCCTTGGTTTATGGACATTTCATGCTTGGAGCTGCAAGGCACAAAAATGTCTACAACACTAGGTACTAGTCCAAGTCCGTAATGTCATCATCTCCTGATGCATTACTGATGATGGTGCATCCACCTATGTGATGTCGACTACCATTTGGAAAAAGCTTTAGTCACCTGAGTTGTCCCCCTTCACCATCACTTTGCATGCTTAGGACATACACTCCTCCTATCCTCTTAGCATGTACCGCAACTATCCAGTGACCCTTGCGGGCAAGACTATCCATGTAGATATTGAGGTTATTGATGCCCTTTTAGATTACAACATTCTCTTGGGTTGTAGTTACACATATGCCATGTCAGCTGTCGCATCTACGATTTTCTGCAAGATGTGCTTCCCCCATGAAGGGAAGATCGTTACCATAGATCAGTTGACTTACTACGAGCCGGCATCCATGACATTCCCCGAGTCCATTATCTCATCAGTGTTAGATAAGAAGTCTTCAACTCCTCTCACTGGTGTTTCATCGAGAGTCTATAAAGATTCCTCATTGTTGGGTTCTTTCCCTGGTCCTCCCCCTCTCATCTTAGAGCCTAAATCTTTCAGCGTCATGGGTTGTCCTCAAGCAGTTTGGTACATTTCATCCACAATGAGCTCCTCCGCACCGTGCGATTACCATCCCAGACGAGCCATCCAGATCCACCCCCCAGGACCTCCTCCATTTGTGGTTGCCTCTCCTATCTTCCCCTAGGAACTGTTCCTCCAGGTCTCAAGCATCCAGGAGTTGTTCCACCGGGACATTAACTTGCAAGCCAAATACATTTCTTATTTCCCCCTCCCACAATATTTTATGTCCCTGTCATGGCTTCGTTGGTCCTTCCTAACATGACTTTAGGGATCATCGTATGGTACATTGATCCCCCTGCAAGCATTCTTCCTGGTCAGCTAAGACCTTATCGTGCTCTGACCCTAGTTCAACTGGTCCCTATGGCCCCTACCACTACTTTAGTTCCATCACAACCTCAAGAGAAACTCACTCCTGTTGTGAAAGCATCTGGATAGGGGGAAAAGATAAGAGGAAAGAACCTAAGGACAAGGCTCCCCAACCTCCTCCAGTCCCCAAGACCCCAAAGTCATCACCTCCGTGCACTTTGTGTAAAGTTGTGGGGCACGCGACCAATAATTGTCCTGAGCTTCCTCATCTCAAACCTTTGGTTCATGAAACGTTCCCTGAGTCAAATATCCCTAATGTCCATGTTAAATTACAGGGTCCACCCAAAAACTCACAATGTTACGCAAAAATCACCCTTGTGCCCTGTCCGATCATCATGGTGACTACTCCCATTGTTTCCCTCATCTCAACGAATTTTATGATTTCCTTAAGTCACTTTGCAAATACGAGACCACTCATAATGCATCACCTTCTCCTCTTCCTATGGATTTTTGTACCAATAGTAAACCAAAATAGGGGGAATCTGGTCCCACCATCGTTATCCCTTCCCCAGATGTTGAGATGACGGACACCACGAGCCATATCCTTTACCTGTCATCATCCTTGAGTTCCTGATAGGCAATCCTTTCTGATGTTTCTGAGCACGCTTCTATTCAACCTCTTTCGATAGAATCCCAGGTCTCAACATACATATATCCTTCATCTACTATCTCGTCATCTACCATTCCATATGATGCGTATGTGAACCTTCTTTCTTAGGTTGACGCACTAGGTACCGCGCCGCATGATGTAGTCAATATTCCTCTCATCCGCACATCTTCCATTTGTTAGGATATTCCAACACATAGGATATAGTTAAGTTCAACTTGGTCTAGTATAGAGTTAGGTTAGAGTTAGGTAAAGTGTGTTTCTTTACCGTTGTACATTTTGTAACTTACAATCCGACGGTCACGATATGTAGTGATCCGACGGTTCACTCTCACCTCGGTATTACCGACACTTGATCCGTGGCTTGACACCCAATTGGTCCATGAGTTCTATTTAAAGCGCATGGAAGGTCATTGTTCGGGTAATCCGTGCATGAGAAAAGCTTATGTAAATTTTCATTCTTTGATTAATAAATTGCCTGTAGTACCCACGTTGGGACAGGCCGTGGACTGTTTCCCTCCTTGCACTTTGAGGGTTTTAACCACGTCAAAAATACTGGTGTATTGATTTGAGATCTAGTTGTGAGCGGTGTCCTTTTGGTATTCTTTCTGAGGAACTTACCCTGTAAATTCCTACATGGTATCAGAGCTATTTGAGGGCCGCGTCCGTTGGTGATCCAAATCTGAAGCCGGTAGAACTGCATGTGGCTGTCGTTTCCTAGATCTGCTGTTTCTGACTGCTTTCGGGCCGAGAGGACTGCTCTGTTGCGTTCGGAGCATCTGTTCCAGTGAGGAACCCCTTTCGTTTCACGCGAAAAGATTTGCGGTAGCCCTAGCTGCGTCATTTTTCAGATCGGGAGGTATATAGTGTTTTTTGTAGTTTACTGTTATTTTCTCTCTGCTTATTTCAGTCTCAGTTTATTTAGCTTTTTTTTTAACCGGATCTATACCTTTCATTTCTGCGTATGCTCTTTGCCCTGCGACTCTTTGCGATCTGGGCAAATCAGAAACAGAAAGGAAGGATTTTTCTCATGCGTATGCTCTTTTCCCTGCACCTTAGTGTGATCTCGGAAAATCAAAAACATTGAGAAAAATATTTAGTATTTCGGCTAAAGCTAACTTTGAGATTTTTTTTAAATTTCTAGTTTTTTGGCTAAAGCTAACTTTGAGCCGCAAGGTTCGTTTTTCTTTGCATATTCGTGTTGGGTTTTGTGTTTTGTGTTTTGTAGGGAAAAAGAGCTTTCTCAAGGCAAGCACGCAAACCAAGGCCCCCCCCCCCCTCTCTCTCTCTCTCTCTCTCTCTCAAATTTTTTGTATAGATCAATTGGTTCAAAGCTATTTTAAGAGAGTAGAGGTCTTAGGTTCAAGTCTCCATTTTGTGGGGGGCGATTTTTTTTTCATTCCCGCACATTCGCGCACTTTCCCGGCAACGTCAACAATTTTTTTTTTTTTCAAAAAGCCATAACGTCTTCATCCGGAAGCCTTTTTCAGAGCTGTTTTTTTTAAAACCGCCTATTTTTTCGAGATCTATCCATTGGAACACTTAATTTCAGCATCTTCAGATTCAAATTTTTTTTTTTTTAAATGGAAAGTCCATGCCAAGTCATTCTTGACAGCACTAACTACTTCCAATGGGTAGCCTACATCGAAGATTTACTTAGAAGTAAAGGTCTCTTCAGAATAGCCACAGACCAAGAGAAGAAACCAAAAGATGAAGACAAGGCGGCAAAATGGGAAAATAGACAAGATCAAGCATGTGGTTTGATAGGGATGTCTATTTCTCCTGATCTTAGATTCCACATTGCAGAACTTAAGACTCCTCATGAAGCATTAGAAAAACTTGCTAAAGTTTTTGGGATTAAAAATTAAATTAGAGCCCATCAACTTGAAAATGAGTTGCTTACTTTGGATCCTAATAATTTTTCTTGCATTGAAGATTTCTTGTCCAAATTCAAGACCCTTAGATATCTCTTGGAAGGTGTTAAAGTTAAGAAAGAAGATGGTAACCTTATTTATTCCATCCTTACTAAGTTGGGACCAGCCTACTCTGTATTTGTTTCCACTTTCCATTCTACAAGGGAAGCTTTCATTTGTCAAGGACAAGACTACAAGGCCCCTTCCTTTGACTCCTTTTGTGATTCCTTAATAAGAGAACAAGAAAAACTCTTGCACCTTGGTCTTCTTAATCTTGGAAACTCTTCCACGAAAGCGTTAGCTGCCCAGCAACAACCAAATTCAAAGAATCCTAAGAAGTCATATCCTCAAAAGAATGGTCCTAAACCATCTCAGCCTCAAAATGAAAGATCATTTCAGCAAAATGATAAGACCAATAAAAACAAATGGAAGAAGACTGATAAACATTGTAACTTTTGTAATCGAGACGACCACTTAGAATCTAAATGCTTTAAGAAGATGGAAGCCTTGGAAGCCGCAATGAAGAAACATAACATCCATGTGGAGCCTACTTCAACTTCAACTTCCGGAATGGCACTTTCTGCATGTCATTGTCAATCATCTCAGTCTGGTTATGCATTAAATGTATCTTCTTCTTCTTCTCATTCTCATGAGTGGCTCATTGATTCTGGAGCCTCTTGTCACATGGCCAAAAACCAAGCCATGTTTTCTTCTTTAAATGATTGTAACACCAAATATATATATATATATATATATATATATATATATATATATATATATATATATATATATATATATATATATATATATATATGGTGATGATAGATCTCTTAATGTTGTAGGGACTGGAACTGTTCATCTAGACAATGGTCAGTTTAATGATGTATTATGTGTTCCAACCTTATCCTGCAACCTTCTATCTGTCTATCAGATAACTCATTCAGGTGAAGGTAAAATTTTTGAATTTTCACCTCATGATGTTGTAATCAAGGATCTAAAAGATCCTAAACAAATTCTAGCTACTGGTCTTGCTGATGATTCCAAAAGGTTGTATAAGTTTCACAACTTTGGGTCATCAAATCTTCCCTCAGTATTTGTTGCTCATAATGATGAAGTGAGCAAACTTTGGCATGAGCGATTTGGTCACTTAAACTATCGCTCCCTTCAGCATCTATGTAAAGAAAATATGGTGACAGGTCTTCCTATGGTATCTTGCAGAGATGGTGTTTGTTCCGGATGTGTACTCGGAAAACATCATCGGGACAGTTTTGACAAACGTGCCTCTTGGCACGCCTCAGCCCCTTTACAGCTTGTGCACAGTGATTTATGTGGTCCTCTTCCTGTTGCTTCATTCTCTGGCTGCAAGTACTTCTTAACTTTCATTGATGATTTCTCCAGACGCACTTGGGTATACTTCTTAAAACTCAAGAGCGAAGTATTTAACACTTTTTTGGCCTTCAAAGCCTTTGTTGAAAAACAATCTGGACATCAAATTCTTAAGCTAAGAACTGATAATGGTGGAGAATATGTTAAAAACACATTCATCAACTTTTGCACCGAAAATGGAATTCAAATGCAACATACTGTTCCATACACTCCACAACAAAATGGTGTAGCTGAAAGGAAAAATCGCACCTTAAAGGAAATGGCTAATTGTATGCTGCAATCTAAAGGACTCAGTCTTAGTTTTTGGGCCGAAGAAATTAATTGTGCAAATTATATAATCAATCGCACTCCTACTAAGGTTCTAGAGAATATCACTCCAAAAGAAGCTTGGAGTTCCATTAAACCATATGTAAGTCACTTTCGTGTGTTTGGAAGTGAAGCATGGGCCCATATTCCAGATGAAAAGCATAAAGCTTTAGAACCTAAGAGTGAGAAATGTACTTTTGTTGGATATTCTGAAGATGTAAAAGGTTATAGACTTATTCCATTTAAGTCCAAAAATGTTATCATTAGAAGAGATGTAAAATTTGATGAAAATAAATCGGCCTGTGAGCCTAGTCCGGCGGATGTGCCACCTCTTCATATCTCTTCTACTTTTGAAAACATTTCTTCTTCAGATGATGAAAGCGAGGATGATAATCCTCCCCCACCTTCTCAGGATCCTCAACTTCCAAGATGGGTCCGTGCTACTCGGGATGCAGCAGGTGATCTTGCCGGTGATCCTACAGATCAGCGACGTACACGTTCTCAGTTTGAAAGAGCCTCTTCTTTACTGGCTCAAGCTCCAGTAAATCATGATCCTGACACTTTTGCAGAATCTTCAGGCCATCCACATTGGGAAGCAGCTATGAATGAAGAATATCATTCATTGATGACAAATGATACATGGGATCTTGTTCCTCTACCAAAGGGACGCAAACTTGTTAGATGTAAATGGGTTTACAGAACCAAGTATGGACCAGATGGGAAAGTTGATAAACATAAAGCTCGTCTCGTTGCTAAGGGCTTTTCACAGGTTGAAGGCATTGACTACACTGAAACCTTCTCCCCTGTTGCCAAAATGAACTCTATCCGCCTTGTTCTTTCCCTTGCTGCCTCTTTAAAATGGGAAGTCCATCAGATGGATGTTAAATCTGCCTTCTTGCATGGGGACTTGCAGGAAGAAATCTATATGGAACAACCCATTGGCTTCATACAAACAGACTCCAGCCTTGTTTGTCGACTTAAGAAATCCCTTTATGGCCTCAAGCAAGCTCCTCGGGCTTGGTATGCCAAAATGGATAGCTTTCTTTTAGAATCTGGCTTTTCTAGGTGTCATTCTGACAATACTGTCTACACCAAGAAAGTGGGCAACTCTCTTATCATCCTTGTTCTTTATGTTGATGATCTTATTCTTACTGGTAGTGATCCCAACCTTATAAACCATGTGAAGTCCAGCCTTAAAAAGAAATTTGAAATGACAGACTTAGGACACTTACACTATTTTCTCGGTCTTCAAGTCTTGCAATCCCAAGAGGGTATTTTCCTTTCCCAGTCCAAGTATGCTTGTGATATTCTTCGTCATTTTCACATGGAAGACTGTAAGCCAGCCCCTCTCCCTTTCAGTCTGGAGTCAAACTTTCAGTCTCTTGTACTTCTCTTGAAGTTGATGCTACCTTATACCGTTAACTTGTCGGAAAACTCTTGTATTTAACCCATACTCGTCCTGATCTTTCCTTTGTTGTTGGCCTTGTTGCTCGTTTTATGCAAAACCCCCGTGAAAGTCATTGGAAAGCAGCTAAAAGAATACTTCGTTATGTTTGAGGTACAGTACAGTTTGGGATTCATTACAGTGCCAAAGCAGCTCCTCTGTTAGTTGGTTTCACTGATTCTGATTGGGCTGGTGACCCTGATGATCGGAAGTCTACTGTCGGTTATGTCTTCACTCTTGGTTCAGGACCTATTACATGGGCTTGTAAGAAACAGGCTGCCATTTCTCTTTCGTCAGCAGAAGCAGAGTATCGTGGTGCCGTGGAAGCTAGTAAGGAAGCCTTGTGGCTTCGTCAGATCCTATCAGAGTTTTGCTTTGAGCAGCAGCATCCAACCACACTTTGGTGTGATAATCAAAGTGCCATTCAGCTATGCAAAGATCCAGTCCAGCATCAGCGCAGCAAACACATTGAACTACACATGCACTTCATCAGAAAGCTCATTCATGACCATGTTCTTGAAGTGCAATATTGTCCAACAGATGATCAGGTTGCAGACATCTTCACAAAGGCTCTCACAGAGGCGAAGTTCACTAAACTTCAATATATGCTTGGAGTTCAGGAAGTTGTCACTAAGGGGGGATAGGCTCTAGTGCCTCCTTCCTTCTCCTATTGTGTCATATTTGTAAATCCTTCAATCCTATCCCAAGTTGTTCTTAAGGGGGGATGTTAGGATATTCCGACACATAGGATATAGTTAAGTTCAACTTGGTCTAGTATAGAGTTAGGTTAGAGTTAGGTAAAGTGTGTTTCTTTACCGTTGTACATTTTGTAACTTACAATCTGACGGTCACGATATGTAGTGATCCGACGGTTCACTCTCACCTCGGTATTACCAACACTTGATCCGTGGCTTGACACCCGATTGGTCCATGAGTTCTATTTAAAGCGCATGGAGGGTCATTGTTCGGGTAATCCGTGCATGAGAAAAGCTTATGTAAATTTTCATTCTTTGATTAATAAATTGCCTGTAGTACCCACGTTGGGACAGGCCGTGGACTGTTTCCCTCCTTGCACTTTGAGGGTTTTAACCACGTCAAAAATACTGGTGTATTGATTTGAGATCTGGTTGTGAGCGGTGTCCTTTTGGTATTCTTTCTGAGGAACTTACCCTGTAAATTCCTACACCATTTTGATGAGGACATCATGGAAGCTATGTCTACCCCTAATTACCCTTGCACTTAGGCAAGGGGGAATATTTTTTGGAGGATTCTAAAGGCCATTTCCATCCTAATAATCCCAATGCAGTCTACTTAAAGAAATTATTCTCATAGCCTATCTCTTTGATTTGCATGTCTTTATTTCTGTCATGATGTTAGGTAGGATGCATCATCTCATCCGTAATCTTTTGTACCTTTTAGATGGATCCATCATCCACACCGTATATCGGTCATGTTGATGGTGCAAGTCGCTTCTCTAGGAATATAGCCTCGACATCCTGGGCCATTTTTACCCCCTTGCATACATTAGTCCTTCCAAACGACGTGTGCATTGGATCTGCCACAAATAACCAGGCCGAATATGATGTAGTGATAGGTTTGTTAGTCGTTTCCCTTTCTCATCGCATCCTTCATCTTCATGTTCATTTTTATTCCGTGCTACTTGTCATGCAATTGAATGGTGTGTATCATGTGCATAACCAAGTCATATCTAGAAAATAATTGCGTGTTAAGCTGTTGGTATGTGAATTTGAAACCGTTACTTTTAGTCAAGTTCCTAGAGCCAAAAATAACTATGTAGATACCATTGCAAATAACATTCTAGATTGGAATCTATCACATGTATACCACAGAAGACAACCATAAACAAAACACATGGCAAACCATCATCGTCATATAAAAATGCATAATCATATTATGCATCATATAAGTGTTCGGAGCCCTTAGCTCTAAATACATCCGACATGCCCATAACATGTTACAAAAATCAAAATAAAAGGGACCCACATGTCCCCATATCTAGTCACTATTCGAAGGATCACGCACCAAAGGCTCTGCCCCACCTGCACGTAGATCATGTGCTGCATGACCAGCCATCGCCATGCGCTGCATGATACCTCGCCACTCTAAGGGAAGGTCGTTACACTCATATACGTATAGATCGTCTAGCTCATGCCATCTGTGCTCAGAAACTATGTTCAAGAGTACCCCACATCTACAGTGTAGATAAATGAGTAGCACACTATCCTCTGGACCTTGACAAGATGACGATGTTCCCCAATTTGCAGCCACAGGCGTTGCAGCTCATCCTGCATTTCTTGCCGGTTTTACCGATGCTATGTCTGCATACCACATATTTTACACTTAGTACCATATACATGTGATAAAAGTATGAAATGCACCATAAAAATAGCAACTTAACAATTACCATTTGGTCCCCATGCTTGCCCGAGCGAAAGTGGCAAGTCAGGATCTCCCTAATAGTTCATCCTGCTATAAGGATAATCGTCAATCTAGAGGGGCATCTGATCCCAATGTGAAAAAAACATGGGTTGGAATACCCGTCAGACTCCTCGTCCTCCTCTCTGTAGTAGCTATCCCTAGTGGTAGATCCTGGGCTCCTGTGGGCCCCCATATCAGATCTATAGATGAGGAAGGATGGTGGGTATCTTCTCAAAGAAGAATGCACATAGTATTGTACCAGAAACATAGTCATGGATCACCTGCATAGATTTAACTATCATTTCACTGACGACAGCATCATCTTAGCCCACCCATAGTAGGTCCTAGCCAAAACACTGTCAACCATCATCATCTACCCACCAGTGATGTGGTGGAACACATGGCTACCCAAGACCCGTAGCACAACTTCAGAAAAAACCTATGTCTCTAGCCGGTCTAAGTCACCAATCGAGATAGTCGTGCCCTTCACATTCACATCCTATGGACAATGGCAATCCATAAACTTTGTAATGTTCCTCCCACAAGGAAACAACAGATGTATATCCCACACCACTCTGAGGGGAGGGAGTCTGGTGAAGAAATAAATATCCTGTAATGTGAGCTCAATATTGTGCCCATGCACGACAAATACCTCATGGTATGGATCCCAATAACTCACAATTCTCAATGGCAAGGGCTCACTTGCCCTCATCGATGGGTTCTCTACCAACTTGAGAACCCCATAGCAAGCCAATGCCCCTCGAACCCCCTGATCCATTTGAATCTCGGATTGGAGGGTACCCAAGTCTCACTCACACCAGTTGATTTTTAGCTCTGCCATGCTTGCAAAACACCACATTTCTTGTCAGTTGAGAGAAGAAAACATTGGTCTACACTAATCAACCTACAACCCCCACCAAGCGAGAAAACCACCCCTCTTTTCAGCCCCAAATCATAGTTTTATGCCCGAAAAGTGTGAGCTCACAGGTTTTCACCTATTTCCTATGATCTAAATTGCACTTCTAGTCACAAAAAGTGTGATTAGACCGTGAAGAGCAGCAAGGGTCTCCTAGGGAGCTGCTAGGAGCCAAAAATCACGAGATAAATAAATGAAATTGAAGAGATGAGTAAGACCACCTATCTGAAAGTCGCAGATCCTGATTCTGATGGCTAGTTTTTTCCGCTATGATCTCCACAAGATTTGGAACCTTTTCCTCCTCTCCAAATTTACCATAACTCACTTAAAAATTGAATTCTAATTGGAGGGAAAATGTCCTTTCATAGAAAAATCCACAATTTTTTTGTCGCTCGCTTTGACCAAACGGTACCTCAGCTTGATGAACCATCAACATCATTGGAAATCTCTCATCGAGTACTATAATGAGTCCTTCTCAGTTTTGGATGATTTGAAACTTCACTAGGAAGCCATTTTTCCAAGAAGGGTCACTTCATCGCCTCTCAAAATCAGATTTCTTCATATGCGACGCTTGTAATTTGGGGACCACCTTCCCTTGGAACTTGTCATCTTACGTGTCAATTTTCATCATGTGTAACCATCATTTAATCATTTTTTCATGGTCCCCACCGCGCCTATTCTGTGTGGCAGCGTCATCGAGTCACCCTTGTTCAGAGCATCCGCGATGAGTCACCCTTGCATCCATGGAGTCTATTTATTATCCCATTATATCATATCACAGTATTCCATCCATATTTTGATACCGTTCATCCCATCTTGCCCATTTTGGCCTCCAGTCATACTGTCTGCATCCCATCCGAGGTTGAGTCAGTTGCTGCTAGGTCAACCATGCACTTTATGCTCTGACAAGGGAAGTTGTCTATTTGTCCATCAATCCCTCATTTTCCATTATACCTAGTGTCAGTCCATCAGTCACGTTACGATTTTCCCTCATACTTTAGTTGAGGATCCTCATTTCCTCACCTATCGTGGGCCCTATTCTGTCGACATCAGCTCATTTATTCCATAAGAACAACCTAAAGGGCGGTGTATCTCGGTTCCATCTTCCATTTTTGTTCGGTACTTTGGATCGAGTAGAGGGACTCATTATTACCCTTTGACTTGGGTGTTTCATGTTCGTGATCCATACACTCGATGGTCTAGTGATGCAGCAAATTGTACCAGTGGTTCCTAGGTGTGCATGAGATGTTTGAGACCTCATGAGTGGGTGCTCCTTCAGGTAGCCCCCCACATGCTCGGATGCATTCCTATTATGCTACAGGCTTAGATGCAGTTCTGCAAATATAATGGGTACGGTTCCTACCAATCACAATGTTCATAGCATGCACATCTCCTTCAGATGATCCATTTAGTTTTGCAGATCCCTTCCTTGTTCAACAGGGCTTCCTCGTTTGTTCTACCCTCCCTCCAACCCATTTTTTGAGGGAAGGGCCATTATATCTCATGTAATCAGTTCATGTTATATTCAATCCTGGCTCATATTTTTCTAGGTGCATTATATATATGGGACACATTGTATTATTTTCTGACTTAGTTATGCCAACATGTCATGTACCATTCAGCATGTACTTCATTGCACAGTTTGATGTTTCTCAGCACACCATTATTTTTGTACTAAGTTATCTCAGCGGGTATATGTATGCCTCCCCCGCCTCATTGAGGTCCGATACCACAACATAAAAGGTGACTTGCATTGGTCTTGCCCCCTCTGTCCCTATCCTCCTGCTTCAGTTGTATTGGTCTCTCTCTCTCTCTCTCTCTCTCTCTCTCTCTCTCACTCCACTTTGTTGTGTAGTGATTATGTCTTTACAACACAGTTCGGTCATATGTTTTCCTCCTAACACTCGTATGTTGGGGGGAAATCTGTTATCACCAAAATATTGATCATCTAGCCTAATTTACTAGATGGATCGAACTACACCATGTAAAGTGAATTTTACAATAGTAAAATTTCTTTCACTATGAAAAATTACTTAATAAACCACCTTTTTTAAGTAATTTATAATTAAACTCATGAAGAATAATTAAATAAATCACTATTTATTTGATTTCCTACTAGGAATAATTAATTAAACCATTGTTCAATTATTATTCCTTGTCATATTTGACCCAATTATGAAAAATCAACAAATAAATTATTAATTATCTTAAGCTGTTGGTACGTGAATTTCAAACCATTACTTTTAGTCAAGTTCCTAGAGCCCAAAATAACTATGTAGATACCATTGCAAATAACATTCTAGATTGGCATTTATCACATGTATACCATAGAAGACAACCATAAACAAAACACATGGCAGACCATCATCGTCATATAAAATTGCATAATCATATTATGTATCATATAAGTGTTCAGATCCCATAGCTATAAATACATCCGACATGCCCAAAACATGTTACAAAAATCAAAATCAAGGGGACCCACATGTCCCCATATCTAGTCACTATCCGAAGGATCACGCACCAAAGGCTCTGCCCCACTTGCACGTAGATCACGTACTGAATGACCATCCATCGCCATGCACCGCATGATACCTTGGCACTCTAAGGGAAGGCCGTTACACTTATATATGTATCGATTGTCTAGCTCATGCCATCCGTGCTCAAAAACTCTGGTCAAGAGTACCCCACATCTACGGTGTAGATAAACGAGTAGCACACTATCCTCTGGACCTTGACAAGATGACGATGTTCCCCAATCTGCAGCCACAAGCACTGCAGTTCGTCCTACATTTCTTGCCGGTTTTACCAGTGCTATGTCTACATACCACATATTTTACACTTAGTACCATATAGATGTGATAAAAATATGAAATGCACCATAAAAATAGAAACTTAACAATTATCGTTTGATCCCCATGTTTACCTCAGCGAAAGTGGCAAGTCAGGATCTCCCTGATAGTTCATCCCACTATAAGGATAATCGTCAATCTAGAGGGGCATCTGATCAAAATGTGCAAAAAAACGGGTTGGAACACCCCTCTGACTCCCCGTCCTCCTCTCTGCAGTAGCTGCCCCCAGTGGCTGATCTTGGGCTCTTGTGGGCCCCCATATCGGATCTATACATGAGGAAGGATGGTGGGTATCTTCTCAAAGAAGAATGCACATAGTACTGTACCAAAAACATAGTCATGGCTCACCTGTATAGACTTAACTATCGTTTCACCGACGACAGCATCATCTCAGTCCACCCATAGTAGGTCCTAGCCAAAACACTCTCAACTAGGATTATCTGCCCACCAGTGATGTGGTGGGACACATGGTTGCCCAAGATCCGTAGCATAGCTGCGGAAACAACCTATGTCTCTAGCTAGTCTAAATCACCAATTTGGATAGTCGTGCCCTTCACATGCACATCCTATGGACAATGGCGCTCCACAAACTTTGTAATGTTCCTCCCACAAGGAAACACTAGATGTATATCCCCCACCACTTTGAGGGGAGGGAGTCTGGTGAAGAAATAAATATCATGTAATGTGATCTCAATATTGTGCCCCTGCACGACAAATACCTCATGGTCTGGATCCCAATAGCTCACAATTCTCAATAGCAAGGGCTCACCTACCCTCATCAATGGGTTCTCTACCAACTTGAGAACCCCATAGCGACCCAATGCCCCTCGAACTCCCTGATCCATCAGAATATCATATTAGAGGGTATCCAAGTCTCACTTACACCAGTTGATTTTTAGCTCTACCATGCCTGCAAAACACCACATGTCTTGTCAGTTGAGAGAAGAAAACACTGGTCCACACTAATCAACCTACAACCCCCACCAAGCGAGCAAACCACCCCTCTTTTCAGCCCCAAATCACAGTTTTATGACCAGAAAGTGTGAGCTCACAGGCTTTCACCTGTTTCCTATGATCCAAATTGCACTTCTAGGCATAAAAAATGTGATTAGACCGTGAAGAGGAGCAAGGGTCCCCCAGGGAACTGTCAGGAGCCAAAAATCACGAAATAAATAACTGAAATTGAAGAGATGAGTAAGGGCATTACCTGAAAGTCGCAGATCCTGATTCTGATGGCCAGTTTTTCCACTATGATCTCCATAAGATTTAGGGCCTTTTCCTCCTCTCCAAATTTACCACAACTCACATAAAAAATGAATTCCAATTGGAGGGAAAATGTCCTTTCATAGAAAAATCCACAATGATTCTGTCACCCGCTTTGACCAAACAGTAGCTCAGCTTGACGAACCATCAACATCATTGGAAATCTCTCATCGAGTGCTATAATGATTCTTTCTCAGTTTTGGATGATTTGAAACTTCACTAGGAAGCCATTTTTCCAAGAAGGGTCACTTTGTCGCCTCTCAAAATCAGATTTCTTCATATGCGACACTTGTAATTTGGGGACCACATTCCCTTGGAACTTGTCATCTCACTTGTCAATTTTCATCATGTGTAACCATCATTTACTCATTTTTTCATGGTCCCCATTGGGCCTATTCTGTGTGGCAGCGTCATCGAGTCACCCTTGTTCAGAGCATCCGCGATGAGTCACCCTTGAATCCATGGAGTCTGTTTCGTATCCCATTATATCATATCACAATATTCCATCCATATTTTGGTACCGTTCATCCCTTCTTTCCCATTTTAGCCTCCAGTCATACTATCCGCATCCCATTCAGAGTTGAGTCAGTTGCTGCCAGGTCAACCATGCACTTTATGCTTTGACAAGGGAGGTTGTCTATTTGTCCCTCAATCCCTAATTTTCCATTATACCTAGTGTCAGTCCATCAGTCACATTACTATTTTCCCTCATACCTTAGTTGAGGATCCTCATTGCCTCACCTATCATGGGCCCTATTCTTTCGACATTAGCTCATTTATTCCATAAGAACGACCTAGAGGGTGGTGTATCTTGGTTCCAGCTTCCATCCTTGTTTGGTACTTTGGATCAAGTAGAGGGACTCATTATTGCCCTTTGACTTGGTTGTTTCATGTTCGTGATCCATACACTCGATGGTCGAGTGATGCAGTAGAGTGTACCAGTGGTTCCTAGGTGTGCATGACATGTTTGAGACCTCATGACGGGGTGGCCCTTCAGGTAGCCCCCCACATGCTCGGATGTATTCCTATTATGCTACAACCTTAGATGCATTTCTGAAAATATAATGGGTTCGGTTCCTACGAATCATAGTGTTCATAGCATGTACATATCCTTTAGATGATCCATTTAGTTTTGCAGATCCCTTCCTTGTTCAACATGGCTTCTTCTGTTGTTCTACCCTCCCTCCAACCCATTTTTTGAGGGAAGGGCCATTATATCTCATGTAATCAGTTCATATTATATTCAATCCTGGCTCATATTTTTCCAGGTGCATTATATATATGGGACACATTGTATTATTTTCTGACTCAGTTATGCCAACATGTCATGTACCATTCAGCATGTACTTCATTGCACAGTTTGATGTTTCTCAGCACACCATTATTTTTGTACTAAGTTATCTCGGTGGATATATGTATGCTTCCCCCGCCTCATTGAGGTCCGGTACCACAACATAAAAGGTGACTTGCATTGGTCTTGCCCCCTTTGTCCCTATCCTCCTGCTTCAGTTGTATTGGTCTCTCTCTCTCTCTCTCTCACTCCACTTTGTTGTGTAGTGATTGTGTCTTTACAACACAGTTCAGTCATATGTTTTCCTCCTAACACTCGTACGTTGGGGGAAATCTGTTATCACCAAAATATTGATCATCTAGCATAATTTACTAGATGGATCGAACTACACCATGTAAAGCAAATTTTACAATAGTAAAATTTCTTTCACTATGAAAAATTACTCAATAAACCACCTTTGTTAAGTAATTTATAATTAAACTCATGCAGAACAATTAAATAAATCACTATTTATTTGATTTCCTTCTAGATATAATTAATTAAACCATTGTTCAATTATTATTACGTGTCAAATTTGACCCAATTATGAAAAATCAACAGATAAATTATTAATTATCTTATTTTTCTCTAGGAATAATTAATTATTATTCCTTGTCAAATTTGAAAAATCCCTTGGGAATAATTAAATAAATCATTATTTCTTTATTATTCCTTAACCAATTTGTTGAGATGATAAATAAATCATTTATTTATTTATTATTTCTAAATAAAAGTTTAAATATTTTTTCCCTCCTAACCAAATACAATAAAATATTCCAAGTGGTTATTCCAAGAATGGGGTTAATAATATTTTATTATTGCTCATTATTCGAGGATAACTCAATATTTTGTTATAAATAGAAGGGTTTTCCATTCATTATTCACTTTTGACTATTTTCATTGTTGCACTCACTACTGTAACTTTGATTATTTTCATTGATGCACTCCATTTCTCTGCCATTTGAGTTCCCATTAAGCTCAAACATTTTATTTGTTGGGTTTTCACATTATAGAGGAGAGAGACTCTAAAGAAGATGAAGACATTTGAGGATAGCCAAGAACCCATCCCATAGAGGGGGACAGGTAACATTTATTTGTTCCCTTCACAGGTGTTATAATAAAATCTATTCTTTGTATATATAGTTTCCATTGGATTATTTGAGTTATTATTGTTTCTTTTTGTTGTTTAACTATGATTGTGGCATAGATTAGGACTTTCACAGGTTTTGATTCTATCATTTGTTGCAGATCTACAATTTTTAGCAGCCATTTATATTATTGATACTGTTTATCATCCACAGTCTTAAGTGGGTTCTTTTCGTACATCTTTGAGAAGAAAACACTACAAGAGAAAGAATTCTGGAAAATGCGTGGAGCAAGGACCCTTGAAACCCTCAATCTTTGGAAAAGAAATGTGGCCTCCAAGTGATCAATCTCCAAAGTTGGCTATGGGTTCAACCACAATCCTAGGATGAGATTGATTAAATAATTTATATTCTTCCTTGGGATCAATTTTAGAAACTCAACCTTCCAACCTTTGCAATTTGACCTCTTTTACCTCCAATGAAATCAATCCACAATGGAGACACTTTAGATCTATGAGAAAGTTAAAAATGGCATCGAAAGGTAGGGTCTCCTCCTTAGATTTAAATGATCCATCCTCTTTCCAATATAGATTACAAAAATATATTCATACCATTGATCTTGAAAGGAAACGGATATAATTCGATATGATACTAGTGCTTAGAATTTTGCCTTTGAACCCTTGGTGTTTGACCCACTAGAAGGAGATGAACTCTTCCGTTGGATTTCTATAGACCTTTAATCAAATTATAGTCAAGATGGTAGTACTTCCTACAACAAATCTCACAGCCTTGCAATACAATTGAAAAGAGACCGTCAAATCTGATAGGGGTTCGATCTCGACCCTATAAACTTGAATGAATAAATATGGTAAAGCAGACCTAGGTCCAATCTAAAAATTTGGCAAAGTAATGTTTTCTCTTTTGTTTGCAATAAATTAATAACTCTCAAAATAATGCAGAAAATTCTCCTTCCAATCAACCGAAAAATAGAACCAACTAGGATGATACGAAATACCATCGAAGATGGAAATGTTGGCTAGGGTGAGCATAAATTCCACCAAAGTTCCCTACATGAAACCTCCAAATAACCCTGCAAATAATTTAGATTTTTCCAATAAAACCCTCAGGCTGGCGGGATGCACTGTTCTGATACCACTGTAATTTCCCAGTCATCAAAATTTTAATCAGTTCTGGTACATTGTAGGTGTTCTAATAAAATTCTTGCAGTAGAAACACCGAACAAAATAAAGATCTGAGAATGCAGCATCTTATTTATGTAAATAACTCTAAAGAAAATTACATGCCCACAAAATCACTACTAAAGCTCATGCCTTGGAATGTATGGCTTCCCATCGACAGAGAAATTAAAGATGCTGAAGCACAATCTTAGATCCTCGATGGATCCACCAGAGAAATTACTCCATGGGGTTTTCGTCTTTGGGATCAACTAGAACTTGCCTTGATAAGCTCTCAACAAAAGAAAAATAGATAAATAACTCTCAATGATTACATTGTTAGGCTCCTATCCCCTTTTATATGCTTCATTGAATCTCTAGGGACTTTTTTTTTATTGTTTTCACTCAAAAAACGAAGGCAAATACCATGGGTCAATGCCATGAGCAACTACCACGGTAAATACCATGGGTAGATTCTGTCCACTTTAACCATATCCACAAAAAAATAATATTACAAATCGATCGCTTCTTATTTAGTCTAAGAAGATTATGTTTAGGAATTCCCCAAGATCCATAAAAGTAGAAACTTAATAGAAATTACTCATCAACACCACAAATTATGTTACTTTTATTGAGAATATTGAGCACATGGAAAGATGCTTGTTAAAGTGGATGTTAGAGAAATCCCTAATGCATAGGTCTAACAATAACAAGAATTGTGTTACCTTTTGGGTAATTTTCTTAAGAATCCTAACTATGTCTTAAAAATGTAGCTCAGGGCATTAAATTTAAATGATATTTCTTATTAATTTTGGGATTGGGATGAGAGAGAGATAGGAGATATTGTCTATTCTAAAAATAAACATCTTTTCACTTGTATCTTTTCCATACATAATGTCTCTTTTTCATAAATTAAATGGACAACCTTCTTTCCTTAATTCTTCATGACAAACCATTCTTCCAAGAGGCATTAAGGCCTTTTCTAGAAAAGTAAGGCCACCTACTAAGTCATAGATTCAAAATCCAACGACTTTGCTACGAGCTCACCAAGATTTAGTACATCTTACTCTTCTCTAAGTTCTCCAACAAATCAATGTACAAATGAATTGGAATTGGGGGCAAGAAGCCCTTTTATAGGAAAAACTCTAGTTTTTTTGGCCATTAGGAGTAAATGGTAGCTCAGTTTGACAAACCATCAGAACTGTTGGAATTCTCTCACTGATCTCTATAATGGGTCTCCATGTTTCTCGTAATTTGAAACGTTGCCACAAAGCCATTTTTTTCATGAGGTCTCACTTTGGCGCATTAAATCAAATCTCTTAATATGAGTCACATGTACTCTCGTACCACTTTTCCTTTGAACTTTTAGAATAATGAGTCGAGTTCTATTAGGAGTAATCACTATTTACTCATTCTATTATGGTGTGCTGCAGGCCTTTCCCATGTGGAAGCATCATATAGTCACCTTTCTTCAAAGCATTAGAGATGAGTCACCCCTACATCTATGGAGTCTGTTCAAAGTCCCATTGAGTCCTGTTACAATATATTATCCATCTATGTGTCATATTCATCCCATTTTTCTTATATTTGACCTCCATCTATCGTCATCTGCCTTTGAAAATCCTCCGTCTAAGTAATTGACCACCCCTTATGGAATTGTGTCAGTCACTATGAGGTCAACCTTGCATGTTATGCTCTAACAAGGTAAATCATAACTCCATGAGTCCCCATATCTTCCAATTGTCATCCCCCGGTGTTAGTCGTTATTAGCCATAATACTATGATCCTTGTGCCTTTGTTGAGGATTCATAATTGCCTAAACTCTGGTGGGTCTACTTTTGTTAACATCAACACATTTATTCCAAGAGAGTAATCTAGAGGATGGTGTACCTTGGTTTCATCTTTCATCCTTTCTTAGTGCCTCTAATCAAGCAAAGTGAATCATTATTTCCCTTTTACTTGGTTTTTTCTCTTATGCTCAAATTCAACTCATTATCGCACAATCAAGAAACATACACTTGGTGGTTTAGTGATCTAGCAAATTTTCCTAGATTTTCTGAGGTGTGTGTGAGATGTTCTAGACCTCATGAGGGGATGTCCCTTCAGGTAGTCCCTCACATACCTAGATGTTAGAAAATTATGATCTAGCCTCATAAGAAGTTATTTTTATTTGAATGGCTTTGTTTCTGCCAATTGCATAACTCATAACATGAACCTCTATTTAAAATGGTCCATTGAGATATTTAAATACCTCTCCTATTCATCAAGGCTTCTTTAGTTGTGATCTTCCCACCCCCCCCCCTTCACCACACCAACGTGGGGGAATTATGTCTCATGTCCTCATATCAACATACTTGCTTGTATCAATCCTGGCCACTGTATTCGAGGAAATTATGTATATGGGGATCATTATCTCATTGTATCATTTTTTGCCCCATTGATACTAGCATATCATGTATCATGTACTATGTACCTTAGACCTAGATTGTTAGGCACACCATTATCATTTGTACTCTGTTATCTCGTAGGTATGGGTATATCTCCCCTGCCTTATTGAGATCTTGTACTCATCAATAAAGGAAACTTTTATCTCACAAGTAGGTTTCACCCTCTCCAACTTCACTCCTTCATATTACATGAGTGATCTCTCTCTCTCTCCTATGACTTCCCTTCGGTGTTTTGCGAAAGTGAAGCTACAACATATTTCCATCATACGATGTGCTCCTCAAACTCTTATGTTGGGTAACAATCTGTTATCACCCAAAAAATGATCACCTAGTCATGTATTACTAGGTTGATCAAAATGCACCATGTAGGATAAGTTTTTACATATTAAAACCTTCTTTTACCTTAGGCAATAATTTATTGAACCAATTTCCTAAAGTATGTCCTTGCATTCTAGACTACTACATGGAGGGGACTTTTAAGACAAAATAAATCATTTGTCTTAAAATTTTCAATATGATGCGCTAGTAAAAAAGGTAAAGGATTAGGGATTCGTCTTTACGCTATTGATGTTTTCTTCCTGAAGTAGAGTGATGGAGGTTGACAAAAACTAATGGGATTTAGGGCGATGGAGGCAGAAAACAAAGGTGTGCGTCGTGAGAGGAGCGATGGAGGCACTTTCGAAGAATGTTAATGGGTGGTAACATAGTTGGAGTACTTTTCGGGGTCTCCATCGATTGTGTTTTAATATGTGTTTTTTTACTGTTTTATTTATTTTGAACGCTACTTATATACATTTGTTGTTGTTATTAGCAAATTGTTGTGCTATATTGGCAACATGGATTAGATTCACTTGAAGGATTGTTGAAAAATGTGGCAAGTAATTCTCAATTTGATTTTGCCTTGATTAAATTGAGAAACTTTGAATTTCCACATCAGCAAACAACTTGGATGCAATTAGCTTGTATGACATGGTTTGTGTCACCCATTTTACTCAATCAATTCGAGTTGGAGGAGTTAGATTTCAGTTAAGCATGTGTGATTTCTAATTTGTAGCAGTCAAAGTCAGTTATCTCAAGTTGTTTTCAGTTAAACTAGGTCTAACTGTTGGAGGAACTAGTGGAAGGCTAGTTGTGTAGTGAGACTTCAGTCAAATGCAATGATCATCTAGTTAAGTGATCAATCATCCCAAAATTTCTAGTGCATGCAAATAATTCGAGTTCCTAGCTATGTTGGAGATTCCAAGGCAGTGTAATATTAGTTGTAGACTAGTCTTGAGCGTACAGGTGTTGCATGCAGTCACATGATCAACCTTAGTAATTGTGCAATCCATTTTGGAAAGAACCTAAATAATAAGGGCCTAATTTCTCAAGGAATTGCACAAGGAAATAGGGGCTCAAGCAGAGGTACAAATTGAAAATTTTGGGTTTGAGCTTCTTAGTGAGCAGAGGGATAGGTTATTCACTTACGGGTTGTTCATTGTTGAATAAATCAATTGTAATACATCTATATTCATAAGATTGATGCAAGAAGGCATTGGAGTTATTAGAAGATTTCTTTCCCCATGAAAAATATTGTGTGCATGTATTTAATTTCTTATTGCATGTCTGAATTTTTTGTTCTAAATTGTGAATTAACTTTCGTAGAGTAGTAGAGTAGGTATGTGTCTTATGATTTTGAAAAAACTTCATGATGAGTTGCAAATCCACGCCATAGTTTCTACATCGTATCATAGCAGGATTCACATTAGAGCATGAATTTCGAATTTGTTTCTCAAGAGGTTCAAATTTGCAGTTCAGTGTAGCAAGATCTCTTAAGAACTGAAAATATGACCTTCTACGGGCTAAGGCTAGAGTATTCCTTGGAAGGCAACTCTAATTTCATTGACTGCAAGGATCACATGGAGGAGGTATTCGATGACAATGGTGTTGAAAAATGTGCAGCAAGAAATGTTAAATTTATAATGTGCTAAAAACAGAACTGCTAAAGATAGCATGTTTAAAAATAGTAGTTTGGCCAGTGAGGTCATTGGCCACATTGGGTGAGAAGTGAAACTGCTAAAAATAGAAAGTTCTAAGAATAACATTTCTGGGTCCCTTCTTATTTATAGTAGTCCCTAGTCTATCTATAGGAAGTAAAATTAATTTTGGTCTTAACAACAGTTGGAAATATTAATTAATTAATTCAGTTGAGTTAATTAGTTAAGGCAATTCGAATTTGAAGTCTTTGTGAGCATGCACATGAGTTGTCCCACTAATTGAGGCATTTATCCTTAATTTCCTCCATTGATTGAGGGAATAAGTATGAGTTCTCTAATGAGAGAATCAGTTGACTTAGTTCTATCTAGTCAAGTCTAGTTAGATTATTTTAACAAGTTGTTAAAATAATAAAATGTAGTTTGTTAATGCTTGCATGCATGTGACAACTATTATTTTAGATAATTGAGGATTCACTCATGGATAAGTGTTGCATGTCAGTTCTATCAGAGACACAGTTGAGATCAGATGAGGGACAATGTACTATCAGCTGCTTGGATATTTCTAGTAAGTATTCCTTGGATGGAGAAGGATCTATTTCAAGAGAAATACATATTATAGGAGATTGGAGGACTTGTGGCCTATATAATGAGGTCTAGGTAGTCCATGATTTTCATCCTCGGATTGAAGATCATCAGGATCTTCTGATTACAGAGAGAGCAGGATAGCTATTGAGCTGATTCCTTTTGTATGTTGTTGAGGATCTAGACTTGATTGATAATACATTGTTGGGGTTTTATGCTGGTGCTTTCCCCTGGATATATCTTGTGTTCTGTGCGATTATTTCTCTTCATCAGTTATGCATGTTTCTACTTGATGTTGCTCATGAATTCGATTATGCTTCTGCTTAATCTTTTGTAGAAGTAGAACAAGTATTATGCTTTAGGACATTGCATATATCGATTTGTTCTACAGGTGAAATTTCTACATGGTATCGGAGCATAGGTGATCAAGCATGAACAATATACTAGCAGGAGAAATTCAGAGTTTATTATTCGTGATATAGATCTCAAGTTCTTATCACATCTATTTCATCGATGGCATTCTATGGTTTAAGGCTTGAGTATGCCCTTGATGGCAGCTCAAACTATATAGCTTGGAAGGATCGCATGGAGGTAGTTTTGGAAGATAACGGTCTTAAGGATTTCATTGATCAAGAAATCCCTAAACCTATTGACAAGACTGAGGACGTGGAATGGAGGAAGTGTGTGGCTAGAGCTAGGAGAATTCTCTTGGAGGGGGTGCAAGATCACATTGTCTCGAGCCTCCATGGGAAGGAGTCTCCGCATGCAATGTGGAAAACATTGAAAGATTTATATCAGAATAGCAGTGATCAGAGGAAGCTGGGATTGAAGGACAAACTTCAAAAGATCAAGTGTGAAAGGGATGAGACGATCTCTATGTATCTGACCAAGCTCATCACATGCAGGGATGAGCTTGCAAGTGTAGGGGTTGAGACATCAGATGAGGATATGGTGAGTCTAGCACTCCTTGGCCTTCCTAAGAGCTGGCATAGCTACCAAGACTCGGTGAATGGAAGGGAGAAACTGCCATATTGGGAACGACTATGGTTAGATTTGATGTAGGAGGAGATCAGACGGAGCACCAGAGACAGTTCTTCATCCATGCATGATGAGGAGAACTGTGCCTTAGCGAGTAAGGTGAAGAAGGGGAAGGAGAAGGTTTCTCTTTCTGAATCCAATTCTTCCAATGATGGGAAGAAGGTTGACAAATCGAAAGTGCGAGTGCAGGGAATCCCAGGACAGTGCATAGCTAGCAGGTTGCAGCAATGCGAGAGGCACAAGTGTTTTGCATAGTGCTAGGTGGCACAGAGAGGTGTGCAATGGCGTGAGATGCATGGAGATGTTGCAGTAGCGCAGATGTCAGAGAGGGAGCACTTGTCAGCAATAGGTAGAGCATCAACATCAGAGTATATTCCTAGCCCAACAGAGTGGTCAGTTGGGAGTGTTTTTGTTCCAAGTGTTGTTGGAGCAAGTGGACCGGGTAGATATGTTACATGCAGAACATTCCAGAGTTACAGGATATGGTTCGAGAGAAAGACTTTCTTGTTGAGAGGGAGTGTTGAAAAATGTGCAACAAGAAATGTTAAATTTAGAATGTGCTAAAAATAGACCTGCTAAAAATAGCATGTCTAAAAATAGTAGTTTGGCCAGTGAGGTCATTAGCCACATTGGGTGAGAGGTGATACTACTAAAAATAGAAAGTTCTAAAAATAACATTTCTGGGTCCCTTCCTATTTATAGTAGTCCCTAGTCTATCTATAGGAAGTAAAATTAATTTTGGTCTTAATAGTAGTTGGAAATATTAATTAATTAATTCAATTAAGTTAATTAGTTAAGGAAATTTGAATTTGAAGTCTTTGTGAGCACGCACATGAGTTGTCCCACTGATTGAGGAATTTATCCTTAATTTCCTCCACTAATTGAGGGAATAAGTATGAGTTCTATAATGAGAGAATCAGTTGACTTAGTTCTAACTAGTCAAGTCTAGTTAGATTATTTTAACAAGTTGTTAAAATAATAAAATATGGTTTGTTAATGCTTGCATGCATGTGACAACTATTATTTTAGATAACTGAGGATTCACTCATGGATAACTGTTGAATGTTAGTTCTGTCAAAGATCCAGTTGAGATCAAATGAGGGACAGTGTACTATCAGATGCTTGGATATTTCTAGTAAGTATTCCTTGCATGGAGAAGGATCTATTTCAAGATAAATACATATTATAGGAGATTGGAGGACTTGTAGCCTATATAATGAGGTCTAGGTAGTCCATGGTTTTCATCCTCGAATTGAAGATCATCAGGATCTTCTGATTATACAGAGAGTAGGATAGCTATTGAGCTGATTCTTTTTGTATGTTGTTGAGGATCTACACTTGATTGACAATACATTGTTGGGGTTTTATGTTGGTGATTTCCCCTAGATATATCTTGTATTATGTGTGATTATTTCTCTTGATCAGTTATGCATGTTTCTACTTGATGTTGCTCATGAATTCGGTTATGATTCCACTTAATGTTTTGTAGAAGTAGAACAAGTATTATGCTTTAGGACATTGCATATATCGGTTTATTCTACAGGTGAAATTTCTACATTGCTAGAATACATCAAGAGAGATGTTACAAAACCAGCAGAATCTGATGCCCAAAACCTTGCTCAGTCGAAGAAATTTGTAGCCATGGTTTGGATAATAATATTGGAGGGAGTACGAGACCACATTGTCAGCAATCTCCATGGGAAAGAAAATCCTTATGGAATGTGGTAGGCACTCACAAATATGTTCTAGAATAGTAGTGACCACAAAAAGTTGGTGCTCAAGGATAAACTTTGAAATATCAAGATGTAGAAGAATGACTTTACCCTGCAATATCTGAGGAGGTTCACACAAGTTCATGATGAGCTTGCAGGAGTTGGTGTTACTCTTTCAAAGGATGACTTGGTAAGAATATCCCTTCTGGGCCTTTCCAAGAGTTGGCATACCTATCAAGATTAAGTGAACGGGAGGGAGAAACTACCGAATTGGGAACAGTTATGGTATGATTTGGTACAAGAGGAAATAAGGAAGAATACTAGAGATGGGACCTCATCTAAGGGCAAGGATGAAGAAAAATTTGCATTGGTTGGAAAGGGAAAGAAGGGAAACGAGGAATAAATCTAAAACCAAACCAGAATCCAACCAAGGGAGAAACAAGAAAGATTTGTCAAAAATTAAATCCTTCCATTGTCACGAATACGAGCACTATGCCATGAAGTGCCCACAGAAAGAGGTAAGTGAGAAGACATTAGGAGGAGTAGTGGGTGAAGCCTTGGATTCATAGTTCGACCTTGAGTTTACCCTTATCGCATGCATGTCCAACATAGTGATGGGGAGCGTGTGGTACTAGGACTCAGGTGCATTGTTCCACATGACAGGGTATAGAGACTTTTCAGTGACTTGGAGGAGAAAGATCTCCATATGTACATCAAGCAAGGGGACGACGGAAGGTACAACATGACCAGTATTGGTACAGTCAACTTTTAGAGGGAGTCAGGCTCTCCTCTCAGGCTCAAGGATGTCATGTTTGTTGTAGGCATAAAGAAAAATATCATCTCTATTGCAGCTTTAGAAGACCGTGGTTATGACGTGATCTTCAACAAAGGAAAAACATTCCTAAGACACATAGCCACAAGACAGGTGAAGAAGGTCGAGGTTTGTGTGAAGAATCTATATAAGTTAGACGTGGAAGATTGTGTTGCATTAAAAACTAAGGAAGAGAAAGTGCAGGGCCATGATGTAGGAGAACTTTAGCACATAAGCCTTGGCCATTTGCATCATGGCACCTCGAATAGTATACAACAAATATCCACTAGTCTCCCTAAAGGAGCACTTGAGCAGCAGGATGTATGCAAAGGATGTACCTTGGGGAAGTACATAAAATCCAAATTTCATGATCGGGACAACAAAGTGCATGCAGTCCAAGAAAGGATCCGCTTTGATGTCTATGGACCTTTCTTTATAGCCTCCACTGCCCGACACAAATATTTTGTCCTTTTTATTGATGAATTCTCACATAAGTGTTGGATCTCTCCATGCGGAAGAAAGATGGGACATTCTCCAAGTTCATAGAATTCAAGGCACTGTTTGAGAAAGAAACAAACAAAAAGGTGAAGGCTCTCTAGAGCAATAATGGAGGTGAGTATGTGTTGAATGAATTTAAAAATTTATGTGCGAAAGAAGGCATTCAATGAGAGTTGACAACAACCCACAACCCACATCAGACTGGGGTGGTTGAGAGAAATATCCATATCATTTTGGGAGCAGCAAGGGTGATGTTGCATGACCAAGGCCTACCACTACATTTATGGGTTGAGGCATGGAATACAACAGTTTGTTTGCAGATCTAAAGTTCTCATAAGATTATTGGCATGATATTACACCGAAGGAGGCTTTCTCGGGAAGAAAGCTGGATGTGTCGCATTTCAAGATTTTTGGAGCCTCTGTTTATTGCCATGTCTCCAAAGAATCAAGGAAGAAGCTTTAGTCAACAACAAAATTCGGGGTATTTGTGGGTTACACAAAAACTCCCCACAACTACCATGTGTACTTGCCATCACTCATAATGATAGTTATGTGAAGGGATGTAAATTTTTATGAGGAGAAATCTATGTGGTGCTCTCTTGAGAGGGAGCTTTAGATGCCACCAAAAGATGAGATTTTAGCTCAAAAAGAGGAACCTCAAGAAGTTGTAGAGCAACCACAAATTGTGGAGCAGAGAGTGGAGACATTCACTAAAGAAAAACCTCCAGAGAAGGCAGAAAAAGAACTAAGGAAGTTGTTAGACTTGTGCAGGATGCGAGGGAGAATGTGGGATATCCTTCAAATTTGCATAAGCAAAGGAGGTCACTCGAGAGGTACACTGGCGACATGGCTCTTATGACTGAGCTTATAGAGATTGAGCCATCCTATTTTGAGGAAGAAATAAAGAAACCTGTATGGGTTGATGCAATGGTGGAGGAATATGAATCCATTGCAAAGAACCATGTTTGGGAAAAGCTCCCAAGAACAACATATAAATCAATAGTGGGTTTGAGATGGATCTTCAAGGTGAAGTAGGCAACAAACGGAAGAATATGGAAGTATAAGGCCAGATTTGTGGCAAAGGAGTACTCTCAAGTTGAGGGAATTAACTATGAGGAGACATTTTCTCTTGTAGTAAGGTACTCATCCATTAGATCAATTCTTCGTCTCACTGCACAGATGGGGTGGAATATCCACCAGATGGGTGTAAAAACAACATTTTTGAATGGGGTTATTAAGGAGGAGGTGTACATAGAGTAACAAAAAGGTTTTGAGACATTTGATCAAGAGTCTCATGTGTGCAAACTCAAGTGAGCACTATATGATCTCAAGCAAGGACCTCGTGCTTGGTACACCAAGATCAATAGTTATCTCATTAGTTTGGGCTTCACCATAAGTGAACTAGATGTAAACCTCATCATGTATGGATAGAAGGTAAATTTCTTATTATTTTCGTATATGTTGATAATTTATTTTAACTAGTGATGAGACGTTGATCATATCTTGCAAGAAGGACCTTGCAAGGGAATTTTAAATGAAGGACATGGGTCTCTTGCACTACTTTCTCGAGTTGGAAGTATGACAAGGTGATGGGTAATTATTTGTCTCTCAAGGCAAGTATGAAAATGAGATACTGCAGAGATTCTGCATGGAGAGTTGTAAACCCAATGAAACACCTCTAGCAAACAACTAGAGGAAGGAGGATGCCACTTCAGGTGAAGTGGATGCTACCATTTATCGATAACTAGTGGTTCCACTCATGTATCTTGTGAACACATGACCAGACATGTGATGTGCAGTCAACAAGCTAAGACACGCTATGTTTAGGTCAACCAAACTATTTTGGAAGGCAACTAAGAATGTTTTACAGTACCTCACAAGCACTACCCAGTTTGGGCTATGGTATAGACGAGCAGAGGGAGTGAAGTTGTGCGGCTTCACAGATGCAGGTTGGGCAAGAAGTCCAATAGAAAGAAAGAGTACATCAAGTCTAATTTTTAGTGTTGGGTTTGTAGTTGTTTCTTGGTACGATAGGAAGCAAAGATTTGTGGTGCTCAGCTAGAAAAAAGCATAATACATGGCTGCAAGTCAAGAAACATGTGAAGCGATATGGATGAGAAAAATACTTGTTGGACTATTTGGTCAGATGATGGATCCAATTGTGATAATAAGAGTTGCATCAATCTCTCTGAGAATCTTATATTTAATGATCAATCCAAGCATATAGATATCCAATATCACCATTTACGAGACTATGTCTAGAGGCAGATGATGTTGCTTCACTCCATTCTGATAGAGGAGTAAGATGTTAACATTTTAACAAAATATTTGTCAAGAGGGAAGTTCGAATTCCTTAGGTGCAAGATAGAGGTGGTTGATAATCCCTTTCTTGCAAAGAGGAAGTCTTAAAAAATGTAGCAAGAAATTCTCAATTTGATTTTTCCTTGTTTAAATTGAGAAAAATTGAATTTCCACACCAACAGATAACTGGGATGCAGTTAACTTGTGAGACATGGCTTGTGTCACCTGGTTTACACAATAAATTCAAGTTGGAGGAGTTATAGTTTAGTTAAGCATGTATAATTGTTAATTTGTAGTAATCAAAGTTAGTTATCTCAAGTTATTTTCAGTTAAACTAGTTCCAACTGCTTGAGGAACTAGTGGAAGGCCAATTGTGCAGTGGGACTTCAATCAAACTCAGTGATCATCTAGTTAACTAATCAATCAACCCAAAATAGCTAATGCATGGAGAATTCGAGTTCCCTAGCTGTGGTGGAGATTCCAAGGCAGTGTAACATCAAATGTAGACTAGCCTTGAGTGTACAAGTGTTACATATAGTTAGATGATCAACCTTGGGAATTTCACAATCCAATTTGTAAAAATTCCTAAATAATAGGGGCCTAATTTCTCAAGGAATTACACAAGGAAATATGTGCTCAAGCAGAGGTAGAAATTTACTAATTCTAGCTTGGAGCTTCTCAGTGAGCAGAGAGACAGGTTATTCACTTGTAGGTTGTGCTCAATTGAGAAAATAAATTGCAATACATTTCTATTGATCATATTAGTGCAAACAAACATTGGGGTTTTTAGCATATTTTTTTCCTTAGGAAACATTTTGTGTGCATGTGTGTTATTTCTTATTGCATGTATGAAATTTTGGTTCTAAATTGTGAATTAACTTCCAGAGAGCAGTAGAGTAGGCTTGTGTCTTATGATTTTGATTAGAAATTCATGAGTAGTTGCAACTCTACACCATAATTTCTACAAGGATGGTGGAGGCAAATTATAGAATATTCGTTAGTAGACAATATGCCTACTTCAAAATATCTATGACAACTTTTACGAGAAGAAGACGTTGAGGATCAAAGATTAGATTTTCCAAGAATTAGTCACAAAATTCACAAGGGCGGTAATTTTGGTTGCAGGTGTGGAGGTAGATGGATTAAATGTAATTTTGGTTGCATGTGTGTAGGTAGATATGTCACAGTTACTCCTTTGATTTTTTTCGATGATGCGTTACTATTTGGTAGATTGACCTATTTTGATCGGTCTTTGGACTCCTTATGAATAATATTAAATCTCATATGATTTATTCTTACCCAAATGATGCATTGGTACTGGAGATTTATCATATTTTTGGTGTTATCTCCACTGCATTGGATGCAGATTTTAAATATCTTAGATTTATGCTCCAACCTAGTTGTTATGGAATTAAGGGTTGGAGCTTAATTATAGAGAAAATCCATTGTATACTTTTATCATGGGCACACAAGAGGCTCTCCCTAGGAGGCAAGTTGACTCTAGTTCGAGCAATCCTTCAGAGCATCTCTGTATATTGGCTTCATATTTTCGCTCTGCCTAAGAATATGAGTAAATGTATCTTTCCGGCTTCATCTTGGCATGGGGCAATTTGTGTCGTAAAGGATAGAGTGGGCCTGGTTATTGTTTACTCTGTATGGAGGTGATGGATGACCAGAATCATCTATTTCTTTGATTCTCCTTATTAAAATCAATTTGGAATGGTGTATTTAATATGTTCCATGTACAGGCAGATTAGAACTACTCTTTTGTGGTTTATTGTATTTGGCACTAGATTATTGAATATAGAACATTTGGACCACTTCCAATATACATTAGGGGTTCGACCCAAGGAATGCACTACTATCCCAAGCTCCTTTGTTGTGATACATCCACCTCTGTCCTTGTCAAAAAAACTAAAGGCCTCCCTGAACTTAGACATAACCTCCATCCCATATTCCTTTAGTAGATAAAACCCTTCTCTCATTTTCTGACCATGCCAATCTACCCTCCATCCCATATTCTCTCATGAGCCCTGTGTAAACCACCATTTCATTCAAGGATGGTGATTTTGATGCCTACTCTAACCATATTTGTTAGATACTTTCCCCCTTTTCTTGGTTATGGTTTCTTGAGTTGGACTCCTCTAAATATTCCCTACTCTCCTTAAATTATTTGAAAGGTATCCTTTGGCTACTAATCCCATTTTACTAGAGATCCTTGACATGTCCCTTGAAATTTTGATTCAGCTGCATGAAATATTTTATGCCAGTGAATCGAAAGCTTTAGATTTGTTTTCCACATATTAATTCATGACCAAACACTATACCACTACTTCTAAGAATCTTGTGGTTACTATCACCACAATAAATGTATATTTTATTTTAGAGGAGATAAGAATTGTATATTGCCCTTCGGGACGCTCCAAAAATATTTTGATGCACCCTATTTGTCTAACACTCTAGTATACTTTATGACCTTAATTACCATTCCATGTTCATCCATGTGGATGCACTTTATGATGTTCTAGGACAACCTAATGTCCTTGTCAACTCCCTCTCATCTTCCTTGTCATGTTTTCTAGGACTTGTGTATCCAACAAGAAATTTGGGAGATGAATGACATCAAGGTAGAATATCAAGGGGTTTTCAAGTCATTTATTTAGGGTTCCCACTAGCATAGTCCCACCATATGATTCACCCAATCCCTAAATTGGGGTTTAGTGCTATTTCAATTAATTATTAGATTATCATGGTGGGCCATAATTCCAGGTTAAATGTTATGACTCTTCATAGGATATTATTGGAGATACTTTAGGAGACACCTCTTTGGATAAAGGGCCAAGGAAGGATTTTGACTTCAATATCAAACCATCAACCATATTCTCAACATTTGTCCCATCAACCATATCTTCAACATATCAAACCAACAATCATGAAGACCACTGAGGTGAAGCATGGGAATCCTCTCTTGCCCATGTTGTTCAGGAAATATATCAATCTATAAATGCCTCTACACTCCACCGACTGTGCATCAATAAAAATTTTGTTTGCCCCATTGTCCACCAAGATGGATACATATTGTCCCAAAATTGCGCCTCCGATTGCCAAAATTGTAAAATTGGGATTTTCCATGTCAAAATTTTAATTCAAGACTAACCATGCATTGGAAGGCCATTAACACAATATTAGGACATAAAAATTGAATAATTGACACAATAACAAATACAATACATACATTGAATTTTGTCTCACAAGGTATGTAGATGTTAATTGATCAAGTTCACACAAAGAGAGAAAGGCAATGTCATGATACATTGTTCAATTTGTAATCAAGAGCATTATCTTGGATAAGGGAGAAGTAACATTTAGTTTCTTTCTCATATACAAAGGAAAAATTATGAATCAATGTCAAATGCCTTTTGTGAAGCAATGTTGTTGTAAAGGGTGTTAGAAAGCTTGCATTGTAGGCAAGGCCCTCACACCATACTAGATTGTGTTAACCAAAGCATGTTAACCATGTCCAATGATCTCAAATTTCTTGAGCATGTTCAATGAGTGACCATAAATGAGGGGTGTCAGAGTGGCTAATAATCATAGCTTATAGTGGATGATTGTCATTGTGCATAACATCTGTGGTCCAAGTCATTTTTTTTGTGCCCAATATTGGTGAATCATTGTATTACATCATGGTAGCATATCTTGCCTTTTTTAAAGCAAAAATATATTGAAAATAAATTAAGTTATGTCTCATGCAAATGTTCAATGTTGTTGAGTTGTGAGTGCTTTGCATATTATATGTATCATATATCAATAATCACTTATTTCAAACCTACCTTAAGAAATAAACGAAGAGGTGCAGGGCCTTTTCATAATAAGGACTCCCACCAACTCCTCTCCTTGTACCAATCTTTCAAACGTTAGCCCATAAATCAAACACATGCCCTTGTTTCTCTAGTTTGGAAATCCTTGGATGGATATGACAGTGAACTCCTCCAAACCACTTCTTTAACCATCTATTGAATGCCTTTGATTTGTATGTGTAAATGATTTTGATTGATTCCTGGAGAGGTGTGAAATCTAATTTTGCATTGACATAATACAAACACCAAAATTAACTCGCGGTAGCCAAAATTTCAGCCTTACAACTCTCTCATCCAATATTACATACTTCACTAATTAGTCAAGGGGTAATCTCCTTAGAAGCATTCATATTAATTGAAAAGATAAGAATATTATTTAATATTAAGTTATAATGCAGGTAGATGCCATGTTGACATATGAGACCCCCTTGTTTCTGAGACAAGAGATGCCCTCCATTCAATGCTTTAACTATTTAATCTATTGATGTGTACATACCTTAATTTCCATTGGATCGAATCCTGTGACCTTTAAAGAGGAAACACCTTAACATAAATCAAACATGTAAATACAAAATTAATTTGTATATGTATCAAAGTTACTTTGAGAGTTGCATGGAATGCTTAATTTTGTATAGAAGCAAGGGAAAAATTGAAGGGTTGATCACAACAAACATGTATGGTCAATTATGATTATCATAGGTATATTAGTTTGGTTTTCCCAATCCAGAACTTGCACACTTTGTTACTAATGTTAAAGGCATGTCATGACAGTTTACTGGTGTAACATCATGTACATTTAGTTGTGTTTATTAAAAGCATGTTAGTTCAATGACAAAATCAATGGTTTGTCAACTTAGTCAGCTTAGTGAGCTATGTGTTAATCATCTCAATGAACAACATATAAGGTCAATTAGCTTAGCCATTGACATGCACATTCCATTGTCACTATCAGTAACATGTTAGGTTGGATATTAATATGTATTTTTGATTAACATTATCTAGGAGATTAACCAAATCAACATGCATGTTTGACTACAATTGTGGGAGACATGTTAGATAGGTCAACCCCATCAACAACATTTATGTTCAATTTCACATGTGAGAGGCATGACACAATGGTCAATTGATTAGTAACATGTACATTTTGGTTATCACTATTAAAGTTGTGTTAGGTTGGTTAGCTTGTTCAACGACTTGTATGTTTGGTTACAATTATTAAAGCCTCACTTGATTGTTTAATGCAGTAAATGGAGTGTAAGTGTAGTTACCATTGTCGAAGGCATGTTTTGTTGGTTAAATTAGTTAACATCATATACATTCAACTATGATTGTTAGAGCCATCCAAGGCTATTAAACCCAATTAAAGTAGTGCATAGCATCGATGGCGGCTTGCTTATTGCATTGCGTGTGAGTATACTGTGTTATTTTTTTGTAAGTCGAAGATTTTTCATTAATCGAAAAGAATGTACAATGGCGTCAAAATGTGTGGCTTATAATTATTTATATATTTAATGTAATATTCCTTTTATTAAGAAGAGGAAACAAACTTTGGGGGATCGGGGAAATGGCGTTGTCTAGGGGAAACGTCGATCTCATCTATCTCATATTCACTCTCCTTTCCCTATCATTAGTATCCCTCTCCTTTTTTTTTTATCCACCAACACCAATAATAGACTTTTTGTTATGTAGTAGCATTGGATGACTCAAGACGAGGGTTAGAGCTCATATGTTTATCTTTGGATTCTCCTTGGGGTTTCTGAGATTACATATCTTGATTTAAATTCTTCTTAAACGTCCCAACAATATCCTTTCCCATCTCTTGTTCATGAAACTTCAGCTTGCGAGAACAATATTCATCCTAAATTTCCTTTGAAGATTCATGTAGCCATTTTGCACCAAGGCCTATTCTTGGGGGGAGATTGGGAGGATCTACATTTGTCAACAGACCTTTTTATTGTTGTCCCATGCCACCCCAAACATTATAGCCCATGTTTGTAGCCAATATATACCCTCTTGCATATGTAAACTATTTATCAGATTGATAAAAAGAGAAGACTGAGCTCTTCCATGAGCTTTTATTTGAAGATGAGAATGACAATGAAATGTTCATTTTTAACTATACACCTAAACAATCTTAGAGACCCTTCCACCTCACTGGCTTAAAATCTAGACTCAAACCATGGTAGAATGTGACATTTTGAAGCATGTCACTCTAGTCCCTTTGACAAGGAGTGACATGACACCTTTTGTGAAAGAGAAACAAGAGACTGTCGCCTCTTGCCCTTTTGAAAGTGGTGAAACTTTTTAGAAAAAGGGTAAATGTCTAAAAACATCAGGGAAAAAGGTTTCCAAAAATTTAAGAATGATTCCATTTTATTGAATAACTACTACAATAGAGTATCGCCTCTTCCCCCTTTGAAAAAGGTGAAACTGTCTAGAAAAAAAATATTTCTAAAAACGTTGTGAAAAAAAGTTTCCAAAGCATTTAAAAATGATTATGTTCCATTGAATCACTACTACATGAGTTCATCTTAAGATTTCATTTTATTTATTAAATTTATCATAATCAAAATTCCCCATGGAAGACATTGAGAGGCATTAGAAGATATATATATTTTCTCATAAGAGCTTGTTAAAACATACCATGGCAATTTAATAACTTTATTTAAGACATTTTGTCTCCCACGTACCAGTCACCAAATAAAATTTGGAGGTGCGCGATGCCATTTTTGTTCAAACCCTCAAGGAGCACCCTCGAGGAGCTTTCATACCCTGGATTTTTGAAATCTGGAGAAGGTTTCAGCAATTTTGTTCAAACCATGAATTTTTGAATTTTGGAGGAGGTTTCAGCAATGGAGACCAATGTTTTGCTATGATTATCCTATTTTTCCCTTCCAGTTTGATAGAGGTAGGGGATTATTGTGGTTTTGTGCAGGGAACGGGACACCTAACTGGAACTTTTGCATCTCCTTGATTTTGCTATGGAACCCCAGACCCACATAAGGTTCAAACAGGGTTTTTCCTTTCTACCGTCACCCAAAAATGCCCCTCTCTCTATAGGTTGTTGCCTTCTCCTCCAAGGCAGTGAAATAGGTTAATAGACCTATTCCAGAAATTCTAGACTCGAGTAACTGATGAAAAAGCTTCAGTTGTTGGACATACCCTTCAGAATCATACATTTTCCCTAGCACAAGCAACAAAAACCCCTCTGAGGCTACTGCAGCAAAGGTCGTTGATAAATCTGGGGAAGAGGGAGAAAAAATTCATGGAGCCCGTCGACCCACCAAGCCTTGGGAATTAACTTTCGACTGTATCCATTTCTCGCAGCAGTAAGTCTCTATTTGACTCCAGTTCTATTATCAAATTTCTATCTTTGGAAGATTTGATGGTTATTGAAACCATAGTTAATTAAAGGAAAGGAAAAACCATAGTAAATTAAATTCATTTTGAATCCATCAAATAAAATAGACTTCTTTGACTAAGACTAATTCTATCCTAGCTTTAACTGATGGAATGAAAATTTTACAGCTATGAAAAAAATGTACAGCATGCACCGAGCATGGGTACTAGAAATTACTAATTAGAGTATATAAAGGTTTTTTAAACCCAAGATGTAAAAATCATATAAAAAGTGATGGCTCTAGGCTAAACCCACGTGTGTGTCCTAATTGCCTCAATGAGTTGATATGAGAAGAAATGTTGAGATGCATTTGGCTTAGACACCAATAACAGTCATACCTATTTAGATGAGATTTTAGAACATTGTGTTTTAGATTTCAAGATCCTTGAAATGATCTTTATTTGTCATGAACCCCCTTTCCTTTTATAATAGAATCTCAGAGACACACAAAGGTTGATCCTTTACCTTCAATAAGCATCTACCCAATCGAAAACAACGAACACTATTTTTCAAACCCTCTTGATTGATGTCCAAGGGCCGAGGATACTTCACCTTTTGTAGCCTTTTATACTTCTTCGTGAGATAGACAAAGCCCTAATACAAGGCCGAAGGCATGTCAATGAGCTCAAGAATAATATTATATTTATGAGCTTAGATGCTAGGAACTTTATAGCTTCAGATATGATTTTATATAAACCTGCAACAGAGAAGGAATTCCGAGTGAGACACTATCTCCAAACCAAATTCAATTTAATCGACTTGAGTGGATTGAAATAGAGAGGAATTATTGAGGATACTGGAGCTTTATCATATGTTTAAAATCACTCTTATCTATTTATCTGTGGGGTTCACAGGAACAGGCAGATGACTGGACAAAGCAGAGTTTAACAGAGAGCATTGACTCTCTCTTCCCAAAGGAGGCAAGTATAAGAAACCTGTTGCATTTGGATATCTTAAATTTGATTTCTCCCCTACTGAGCAGAGAATTGAAAATAAATTTTATTTACTGGGTAGGTGATTAATGTCATAACAGCTAACACAGAGGACTCGGGAACTCTAAACTTAAATATTGTTGGACGAAATGATTTATCTTCCTCATGGGTATTACAAAATCCCTTTGAAGTAAACCAAAGGGTTATTACTAACTCTAAGGTACGATTGGTGAAGATTTTGGTTATTTTCTCTATTGAACATGTAAGGAAACCTATGTGATGATGATCTATGTAGTTGAGTAGGGTTGTATTAAGCAGGAAGTGAAAACTGACATTAGCAGGGGTGCTTCTCTATTTCTAACGGTGTACATCAAGCAAAGGCAAATGACTTCTGGAGACAGCTCAGAAAAGTTACATTCGCAACAAGATGTTGTGATCTTCAATGAAGAAGGCAAGGAAAATCCTAAGGGGGGTAAAATGAACGACGAGGTGCAGAAAAAAACTTCCAATGACGAAGGACTTCTTACGATGTTTCAAGAGGATGACACAGGAAGTGAACATCGAGACGTCAAAGAGAATGCTCTTGATGGTATGTTTTGATTTTCCCTGGTTAACTGATCTATGATGTTGGTAGCCTACTGTAAGGTAATGTCTAGTCAAACTCCCAGGACAATGGTTGTTGTAATGCAGACCATTTGTAGCTTGAAGAAAGTCCAACAAAAGTTTTGCAGAGGGTAAAATTCTTTGCTGCACTAGATCGCTACTTTTTGTTCTCATGGAAAAGGGAATTGTTATATTATTTTCCAAAATCCTTTTTGAATGTTACTTCTCCAATAGAAAAATTTTATATTTCTTAGATTTTAGCATAGTATGCTTTAATTTATAGTAGTTTAATGCTTACAACAATTGAGAAAAAAGAGGAGGGAGAAAAGGTCAACAGAGCTGATTCAACAGGATGAAGAAAAATGAGTTGAGCTTGAAAACACAGCAATTAAACGTTCCAAGGAGGTAGATTTTGCTGTCCTGGGAAAATACAACATTTAGAGGCAAGAGAATGAGAACGAGAATTCTGACTCCACTGTTAGATTGATGCGAGACCAATTGATCATGGCTAGGGTGTATTCAAGCATTTCCCAGGCTAGGAATAATCTTGATTTATACCATGAATTGATGCTTCGTATTAAAGAATGTCAGCGTACATTGGGTGAGGCTAATGTAGATTCTGATCTACCTCAAAGGTAATAGTTTTCGCATTGGCTGCTTCTAAATCAAGAGTAGTAAGTGCTTCCATTTTCATTTGGTGTTCATATCCTTTTTTTCTTTTAAAATTACAGTCTGTGTGTCAATATTTATACTTTTCATTCTCTTTTTCATGGCCAATAATTGATATGAATGTTTCAGTGCACCTGAGAAGATCAAGGCTATGGGTCATGTCCTATCCAAGGCTAGAGAACAATTTTATGACTCTGGGATAGTAACAAAGAAGTTGTGAGCCATGCTTTAGTCTGCAGACGAGCAAGTAAGGACCTTGAAAAAGAAAAGTACATTTTTAAGTCAGCTCGCAGCAAGGACTGTTCCCAAGGTCTTGCACTGTCTGTCCATGCGATTGACCATGGATTATTACTTGCTTGCCTTTGAAAAGTGAAATTTCCTAAAAAGGACAAGTTGGAGGATCCAACTCTTTATCACTATGCATTATTTTTTGACAATGTATTGGCTGCATCTGTGGTTGTGAATTCAACTGTCATGAATGCTAGGGTGAAGTGTTATTAATTTAAAATACTCTAAAGTTTGGAAGTCCAACAGTTTTGCTGCATTTTACATTTAATATTTGGATCTCATTGTAGGTGATTTACTTGTGTTTGCAGGAATCTCATAAACATGTTTTTGATCTCGTCACAGAAAAGTTAAATTTTGGGGCCATGAAAATGTGTTTTTTACTTAATCCCCCAAGGAAAGTTGTGATACATGTAGAAAATGTTGATGATTTTAGATGGCTCAATTCCTCCTATTGCCCTGTGCTTTGCCAACTTGAATCCACAACTATGAAAGAGTATTATTTCAAGGCAGATCACTCGACTACACTCTCAACATGTTCCTCCAATTTGAAATATATAAATCCAAAATATTTATCCATGCTAAATCATCTTCGTTTCTATCTTCCACAAGTTTATCCCAAACTGCACAAGATCCTTTTCTGGGATGATGATATTGTGTTTTAGAAAGATTTGACGCCCTTGTGGTTAGTAGATCTTCATGGAAAGGTTAATAGTTCAGTGGAAACTTGTGGAGAAAGCTTTTGCTAGTTTGAAAAATACCTTAATTTTTCCAATCCACACATAGCTAGGCACTTTGATCCTAATGCTTGTGGTTGAGCATATGGGATGAATGTATTTGATCTCAAAGAATGGAAGAAACAAGATATAACTGGAATATATCACAAGTGGTAGAACATGGTAAGTGTGTAGTGTGGTTTATTTATGTTAATTCCCATGATGCTTACTTTAAAGTATTTGAAGTAAATCTGAAGTAATTAGCTAGAAAACTTAATGGGTTTTTCTTTGTTCGATTTCTAAGTTTTTCTTTTATTGTATGTCAGAGTGAGGATAGAGTGTTTTGGAAGCTTGGAACACTACCCCGTGGATTTTTGCATTGTCTGCTTCTAAATCAAGAGTAGTAAGTGCTTCCATTTGCATTTTGTGTTCATATCCTTTGTTTCTTTTAAAGTTGCAGTCTGTGTGTCAATCTTTCTTCTTTTCATTCTCTTTTTCATGACCGATAATTGATATGAATGTTTTGGGCTCTGACGTGGCCATAGGCGGGCAGGTGGTGCATGCGCATCTCTGCACCTGCACAGAGATAGAACAAATATTAAACTCAGTAAATTGGGCACCCGCGATAGCTGTTACCCTACCATTTCGACCTGTCAACATCCGTTTACTGTGCGCACGGTCAACTATCTTCCTGGTGGTTTTGGTGGCAGTTTCTGTTAATGGAAGAGATGGATATCGAAGAGGAGGCCCTTGATTATTCCCAGGATCTTTTTGAGCGACAAACCATATTTGGCAGTCGTAGCCCTAACCCTAACATTGACAGTTCTGCTTCTCCTTACCCGGGTTCTTCGCCAATTATCACTCTTCCGGGAACCTCAGCCTTGCCGCTGCGCTTTGGATCTCTCTCTCTGGAAACCTCGGGACTCGATTGCCCCTCGATCTCCCCTGGCACTCTTGATCTTCTCACCGCCATATCGCCTCCCTCACCTGCATTCGATCTGCTCCCTCTCCATAATCCGACGCCCCCCCTGAGCTCGCCTCCTTTGGTTACTACAAACCCTAATACCCTCCCTTTGGGTTGTTTCGACTCTCCGGTCATAAAATCAAAAGCGGTGATTCCCCTGAAGGATGTGGGCTTAGATCCATTGACAAAACACCCATCGGTGCCAAGAACAGGGAAGAGAAAGGTCAAGTGCGTGAAGACCTCAGCAAAGGACCTTACCATCACATTTGGTGAAGACATACCAATGGGCAAGGTGGTGGACAAGGCCAACAGAGTACTTGTTGGGCATGTGAGAGGAAGGGCTTACTCAGCAACCAAGCTCACAAATTGGGTAAAAGAGATCTGGGGTGGCATTCTTCAGGAACTCCCAGAGGTTCAAAGCCTGGCTCAGGGTTGGTTTGCCCTACATTTTTCAAAGGCAGACTATACTGATCTGATTCTTGCAAAATACTAGCACATAGAGATGGCATCGGTCCTCCTCAAGCGCTGGTCACCACTATTTGATCCGAAACAGGAGCAAATTGGAGCAGGACCTATCTGGGTGCGATTACCAGGTCTTCCTCTACAATTCTGGTCTGAAGCGGTGTTTATTAGGATTGGAAATGCCCTTGGGACGTATCTAGAATATGATAAAAACTATGTTCAGACAAAAAGCCATGTGTTGGCAAGAATCCTGGTTCACTTGGACACGAGGGAGGGTCTGGAAGAGAAGATCAGCTTCAAATGGAGGCATTACACCAGAATACGGATCTAGGATTACGAGGGTGTTCCATTCTGCTATAGAAGGTGTCATAAGGTAGGATACATATTTAAGGAATGTCCTCTGCTTGCGAAACCAGTTGATCCCCTCGGCTCTCCACTACCACAAAAAGGAAAAGCACCTGTGTTGGAAACTCAAGCTCCTGTGTCAACATCGCGAATCAACATCTCGGTCCCAAATATATATAACTTGGGTGAATTCTCAAAGGATGTGGAAGAAACCTACAAGCCGCCCCTGCCCCCTCTGACTTGGGCAAGAGCTGCTGCTACTGCGGAGATGGCGTGAAAAACGGGTACTACTCCTTTCTCTCCCCTATCCTCTCACTCATCTTCATTATCACTTTCTGTTGGTTCATCATTGGATTTTATTGCACCTCTTGCTCCTGCCATTACTTGCACGATTTCCATCCCTCCGTCCATCATAGCCCCCTCTTCCCTTACTGTCCAACCGACCCCATCCTCATCTAGGGTTTCGGCCTCTTCCCACCTGGTATTGCCTCACTCCTACAACCTTCACTCTAGGCACATACCGGGTCCTGACTCGCATATTGGGCTGGGGCTAACCTACCCTGGATCCCCTACACAATCTTCCCGAGGACAAAAATCTTTCCTGACAAAGGCCATTCAGAAAGGCAGTGCCGAGGTTGCATCTGGCAAGAAATCTACCATGGAAGGGGTTCTTAGAGCATTGCAAACCCCAGATGGGGTTCCACCATGAAATGCCTCTCCTTTAATTACAGAGGTCTGGCTAGTACCTCCAAAAAACTAGCCATGCAGAGGTTGACTGAGAATGAACCGACTGATATCATTATGCTGCAAGAGACTTTGGGTAATGCTGATTCTATTGAGCAAACCCTATTTACCATCAACACCGGATGGCACTTCCATGCACTAGATGCCATAGGTAGAGCTGGGGGCTTAGCCATCAGATACAATCCCAGGACCATCAACATATCTGCCACTTGGGGAGGAGTGGGCTTTATAGGTATGGATCTCTTCTCAGTTAAGCTAGGGGAGACCTTGAGGATCATCAATGTATATGGCCCATGCTAACAGAGAGAGGAATTCTGGCAGTATTTTCTTGGATTAAACTCAACATCTATGGATCAGGTTATCATAGGGGGTGATCTTAATTTCTCCATGGGATATGGGGAATCTTGGGGATCACATATCCAAGTTGACCCCTTGTCTGATTTCTTTAAGGACATTCTGGACTAGCACCATCTTGCTGACATCCCCATGAACAAGCCTATGCCTACGTGGAGGAACCGGAGAGTAGGGGATGCAGCCCTGGCTAGAAGACTCAACAGATTCCTGATCAAAATCCTCTTGCTTCAAAGATTGACTAGATACAGACAATGGGTGGGGTCAGGGGGAATATCAGATCATTCTCTTATTTACCTAGAGATTCTTGGACCTGATGCCAAGCCAAAGGCACCCTTCAAATTCAATCATGTCTGGCTCCAAGATGAGGGATATACAAGTTTAGTCAAGGACTTTTGGGTCAACCACCCTATAACAAATCACAAAATAGTGATGGAAGGTTTCTGCCACAACCTTTCTCAGCTAAAACAACTAACCATGGCCTGGGCTAAGGAGAAGAAGGCTAAGGATGATCAGAAGATTTCGGCCATTGAAGCTGAGTTGGAATTATTGTTGGATGACAAGAATCTTGGTTTTACCTCAGCAGCAGAGAAGACCAAGTTGATTGAGCTTGAGAAGCAGAAAGATAAGATACTCTAGGAGAGAGAAGAATCATGGAGACTGAAGAGCAGGACCATTTGGTTAAAGGCAGGAGACAAAAACCAAATTTTACCAAAATTTTGCGAAGGGAAGGAAGACTACAAACATGATTTGGAAAATGCCCCTTCCTGATGGAGAGCAAGCTGAAAATTTCTGAAAGCTCTCCAGACTGGGCACCTCCCACTTTCGGACTCTGTTTAGATCTCCCCATGAGGCCAATCTAGCAAATATCATACAAGTGGCTGGACTCTTCCCTCATTTTGTAGGGGAGAAGAAGCAAATGAATTGATTTCACCTGTCACTCTAGAAGAACTTGAGGGGGTATTAAAGTGGTTCAAAAAGGATAAAAGCCGGGACCTGACGGGTGGACAATCAAATTCTATTTGGAATTTTATGATCTATTGGCCTTGGATCTTCTACAGGTTGTGGAGGAATGCCGATCATCAGGTAGATTGTATAATGCTATCAACTCTACCTTCATCGTCCTCATCCCAAAATATGACTCCCCTACCTCTTTTGATGATTTTCGGCCCATCTCCCTCTGCAATTTCCTTTACAAGATCATCTCCAAAATCATTGCGAATCGTATCAGGCCTATCCTTTCTCGGCATATCCTCCCTAAACAATTTTCTTTCCTTGAAGACTGCTAGATTCATGAAGCTATTGGTACTGCTCAAGAAGCCATTCTTTCCATGCGTGCACGCAGACTAAAAGGTATCATCCTCAAAATTGACTTGGCCAAGGCTTTTGATCGAGTGAACTAGCTTTATATCAAAATGCTTCTTATCCACCTAGGCTTCCCCCTCTCATTTACCAACTGGATAATGGCTTGCATAACAACCCCCACCTATAGTCTGCTAATTAATGGCTCTGCCTCTCCTTTTTTCCATGCTGAAAGGGGACTCAGGCAAGGTTTCCCACTCTCACCTCTCCTCTTTCTGCTTGTTATGGAATGCATGAGTAGACTCATTTATCATGGAAAGCAGAATGGCAGTGTTACCTGACTCATCTCCTATTTGTGGATGATGTCCTCATCTTCTTGGATGGAAGTATTCAAGATTTGATCCCTCTGAAAAATATCCTTGCTACTTTTTACAGAACCACTGGTATGATGGGAAACCACTCAAAATCTACTATTTCCCAGGCATATACTTTTGCACAAGAGTCCAATCTTGCCTTGCATCGAATCCCATATAACCCTCGACCTCTGGAGTAGGCCTTCAAATATTTGGGTTACTGGATCAAGCCTTTGGGACACAAGATAGCGCATTGGACTTGGCTGATCTCCAAATTTGAGAAGAGGACTTCTCATTGGAGCCATCGCTTTCTATCCAGAGCAGGAAGGCTGGTGCTTATTAAATCTATCCTGGAGGCTACACCTATATTCTGGATGGCTTTAGCCTAGATACCTAGAGGTATTCTAGCTCGTCTCAAAAAAATTTGTTGCAGATACCTTTGGAATGGAGGACAAGATAAATGAGTTTTTGCATGGATTAGATGGGATAATATTGCCATGCCTAAAAAGTGGGAAGGATGGGGTCTTAAAGATCTATGCACATGCTCTGGCTGTGAAAATGGAATGGACATTGCTCACCAAGCAAAATCTCTAGACATCTATCTCACACCACAAATACATCTGGCCCCTACAAGTCATGGATTGGATCCGACTGCCTGGTTGGAACAGAACAGACATCTCATTGGTTTGGAAAGCTCTATTGTGCTCACTCCCCCTCATTCATAGCCATATTACTTGGAGAATCAATGATGGATCCAGGGCTTGCATTAGAATGGACCCATGGACCAGTGGAGGGGGGAGATGTTACCTCCCTCGTGAGCTTATTTGATTACTGGATCAACAAAACATAAAAGTAATCGCCCATATTACAGACCATGAGAATTCATCCATTTTCACACAAGCATGGAAATCGGCAGCGCAGCTAAATTTGCCTCTAATCTGGCACCACAACTGGGAGGATTACACAAGTGCACTGAGTGAATCCCACATCCAAATCAAGGAAGGCCCAGATGAGCTCATGTGGAGAAAGGCCGAATCTAGTTACTACTCCCCCAAGGAAGGTTACCTGTGTCTGATTATAAACAAACAACCAGAAATCACTCAGAGATGGTGGAAGCTCATTTGGCAATTAAGGACTCCACCCCGGACCAGACTCTTTTTCTGGTGCATTCTCCGAAATAAGGTTCCTACAGGGGACTTGCTTATGCACAGATCCGTGTATGGTCCCACCTGGTGCATACTCTGCAAACAACACTATGAATTGACAGAACATCTTTTCCTTTCCTGCAATACCATAAAACAAATATGGAATGATGTGGCTGATGAAATTAGGTTCACGGGAACATGGGAAGGTGACAACATCACAGCAGCATGGGATGCCTGGAACCAAGCACATGCAGGAACTAACCTCCCATGTCTTCCTCTCATCATTTGCTGGGAAATTTGGCTGGAAGGGAACAAATTGACCTTTGAAAATGGCTCGATCTGTTGGCAATCCATTATTGCCAAAATCATAGCATCATATCACGAATTGCATGAACATACTCCTCCTCGTTCCTGCAAACCAGCTACCCCCAATCCCATAGACCACTCCTCACCATGGGAATTTTTTGATGGATCTGATCAACAACACGGATGTGGGGGGGGGGGGTTTCATTCTATATCTATCAGATTAGCATTATTACAAATTCAAGATGGGCCCATCTTATGCATTTTGATTTAAATCATGAATGTAGAGACTTACAGATATATGGTGACTCAAATATTATCATAAATTCGATCAATCAGAATACTAGATGTCACGCTCACACACTCTTAAATATTCTGGATGAAGTAATTCATCTCAAATCTCAATATAATTCCTTGCTTGTTCGTCATATCTACAGGGAGCATAACCAAAGTGCCAAGGGATCATCTAAGGAAGCCACGAACTTGCCAAGAGGACAGTGGATAATGCAAGAACAGAGGGGTACCTCACAGTCCCAGTACTACCACAGGCCTTATATAGATCAAATCTATCATTAGGTGCATGGCCACTAAATTTTTGAAGAACTATTGAACATATATGATGATGTAGATAATTTAGTTTTATTTATGATCAACACCCTGTGAGGTGTAAATATGTTTATATAGAACACTATTACAGCATCATTTTGCGTGATGATTTTTTGAATTTGATATAGCATCATCCTGTGTGATGATTTTTTGATTTTGACATAGCCATTTATAGGAATGGTTTGTAGATATTATAGATATATGGGCTCAAATCGCATATGCAGAACAACATATACTACATGTAATTTTTCACCATATAATGAAAGATTATAATTTTTCCGGTGGGAAAAAAAAAGTTTCCATTGGATTATTTGAGTTATTACTGTTTCTTTTTGTTGTTTAACTATGATTGTGGCATAGATTAGGACTTTCACAGGTTTTGTTTCTATCATTTGTTGCAGATCTACAATTTTTAGCAGCCATTTATATTATTGATACTGTTTATCATCCACAGTCTTAAGTGGGTTCTTTTCGTACATCTTTGAGAAGAAAACACTACAAGAGAAAGAATTCTGGAAAATGTGTGGAGCAAGGACCCTTGAAACCCTCAATCTTTGGAAGAGAAATGTGGCCTCCAAGTGATCAATCTCCAAGTTTGGCTATGGGTTCAACCTCAATCCTAGGATGAGCTTGATTAAACAATTTATATTCTTCCTTGGGATCAAGTTTAGAAACTCGACCTTCCAACCTTTCCAATTTGACCTCTTTTACCTCCAATGAAATCAATCCATAATTATTTCAAGGAGACACTTTAGATCTATGAGCAAGTTAAAAATGGCATCGAAAGGTAGGGTCTCCTCCTTAGATTTAAATGATCCAGCCTCTTTCCAATATAGATTACAAAAATATATTCATACCATTGATCTTGAAATGAAACGGATATAATTTGATATGATACTTGTGCTCAGAATTTAGCCTTTGAACCCTTGGTGTTTGACCCACTAGAAGGAGATGAACTCTTCTGTTGGATTTCTATAGACCTGTAATCAAATTATAGTCAAGATGGTAGTACTTCCTACAACAAATCTCACAGCCCTGCAATACAATTGAAAAGAGACCCTCAAATCTGATAGGGGTTCGATCTTGACCCCGTAAACTTGAATGGATAAATATGGTAAAGCAGACCCAGGTCCAATCTAAAAATTTGGCAAAGTAATGTTTTCTCTTTTGTTTGCAATAAAATAATAACTCTCAAAATAATGCAGAAAATTCTCCTTCCAATCAACTGAAAAATAGAACCAACTAGGATGATACGAAATACCATTGAAGATGGAAATGTTGGCTAGGGTGAGCATAAATTCCACCAAAGTTCCCTACATGAAACCTCCAAATAACCTGCAAATAATTTAGAATTTTCCAATAAAACCCTCAGACTGGTGGGATGCACAGCTCTGATACCACTATAATTTCCCAATCATCAAAATTTTAATCAGTTATGGTACATTGTAGGTGTTCTAATAAAATTCTTGCAGTAAAAACACCGAACACAATAAAGATTTGAGAATGCAGCATCTTATTTATGTAAATAAATATAAACAAAATTACATGCCCATAGAAGCACTACTAAAGCTCGTGCCTTGGCATGTATGGCTTCCCATCAACAGAGAAATTAAAGATGCTGAAGCACAATCTTAGATCCTCGATGGATCCACCAAAGAAATTACTCCCATGGGATTTTCGTCCTTGGGATCAACTAGAACTTGCATTGACAAGCTCTCAACAAAAGAAAAATAGATAAATAACTCTTGATGATTACATTGTTAGGCTCCTATCCCCCTTTATATGCTTCATTGAATCTCTAGAGACTTTATTTTGTTGTTTTCACTCGAAACACGAAGGCAAATGCCATGAGTAACTACCATGGTAAATACCATGGGTAGATTCTGTCCACTTTAACCATATCCACAAAAAAAAGAATATTACAAATCGATCGCTTCTTATTTAGTCTAAGAAGTTTATGTTTAGGAATTCCCCAAGATCCATTAAAGAAGAAACTTAATAGAAATTACTCATCAACACCACAAAGTATGTTATTCTCAATTATTTTTATTGAGAATATTGAGCACATGGAAATATGCTTGTTAAAATGGATGTTAGAGAAATCCCTAATGCATAGGTCTAACAATAACAAGAATTGTGTTACCTTTTGGGTGATTTTCTTAAGAATCCTAACTATGTCTTAAAAATGTAGCTCGGGGCATTAAATTTAAACGACATTCCTTATTGATTTTGGGATTGGGATGAGAGAGAGATAGGAGATATTGTCTATTCTAAAAATAAACATCTTTTCACTTGTATCTTTTCCATACATAATGTCTCTTTTTCATAAATTAAATGGACAACCTTATTTCCATAATTCTTCATGACAAACCATCCTTCCAAGAGGCATTAAGGCCATTTCTAGACAATTAAGGCCACCCACTAAGTCATAGATTCGAAATCCAACGACTCTGCTATGAGCTCACCAAGATTTAGTACCTCTTACTCTTCTCTAAGTTCTCCAACAAATCAATGTATAAATGAATTGGAATTGGTGGCAAGAAGCCCTTCTATTTGAAAAAATCTAGTTTTTTTTTGCCATTAGGAGTAAATGGTAGCTCGGTTTGACAAACCGTCAGCACTGTTGGAATTTTCTCACCGATCTCTACAATGGGTCTCCATGTTTCTCGTAATTTGAAACTTCGCCACAAAGCCATTTTTTCCATGAGGTCTCACTTTGGCGCATTAAATCAAATCTCTTAATATGAGTGACATGTACTTTCATACCACTTGTCCTTTGAACTTTTAGAATTATGAGTCAAGTTGTGACATGATTAATCACTATTTACTCATTCTATTATGGCGCGTTGTGGGCCTTTCCCATGTGGAAGCATCATATAGTCACCTTTCTTCAAAGCATTAGAGATGAGTCACCCCTACATCTACGGAGTCTGTTCAAAGTCCCATTGAGTCTTGTTACAATATATTATCCATGTATGTGTCACATTCATCCCATTTTTCTTATATTTGACCTCCATCTATCCTCATGTGGCTTTGAAAATCCTCCATCTGAGTAATTGACCATCCCTTATGGAATTGTGTCAGTCACTACGAGGTCAACCTTGCATGTTATGCTCTGACAAGGTAAATCATAACTCCACGAGTCCCCATATCTTCCAATTATCATCCCTAGTGTTAGTTGTTATTAGACATAATACTATGATCCTTGTGCCTTTGTTGAGGATTCATAATTGCCTAAACTCTGGTGGGCCTGCTTTTGTTAACATCAACACATTTATTCCAGGAGAGTAATCTAGAGGATGGTGTACCTTGGTTTCATCTTTCATCCTTTCTTGGTGCCTCTAATCAAGCAAAGTGAATCATTATTTCCCTTTTACTTGGTTTTTTATCACATGCTCAAATTCAACTCATTATCACATGATCAAGAAACATACACTTGGTGGTATAGTGATCTAGCAGATTTTCCTAGATTTCCTAAGGTGTGTGTGAGATGTTCTAGGCCTCATTAGGAGATGTCCGTTCAGGTAGCCCATCACATACCTAGATTTAGAAAATTATGATCTAGCCTCAGAAGAAGTTATTTTTATTTAAATGGCTTTATTTCTGCCAATTGCATAACTCACAACATGAACCTCTATTTAAAATGGTCCATTGAGATATTTAAATACCTCTCCTATTCATTAGGGCTTCTTTGGTTGTGATCTCCCCCATGCACCCTTCACCACACCAATGTGGGGGAATTACGTCTCATGTCCTCAAATTGACATACTTAATTGTATCAATCCTGGCCACTGTACTCGAGGAAATTATGTATATGGGGATCATTATCTCATTGTATCATTTTTTGCCCCATTGATGCCAACATATCATGTATCATGTACTATGTACCTCATACCTATATTATTAGGCACGCCATTATCATTTGTACTCGGTTATCTCGTAGGTATGGGTATATCTCCCCTGCCTTATTGAGATCTTGTACTCATCAATAAAGGAAAATTTTATCTCACAGGTAGGTTTCACCCCGTCCAACTTCACTCCTTCCTATTACTTGAGTGATCTCTGTCTCTCCCTATGACTTCCCTTCAGTGTTTTGCGAAAGTGAAGCTACAACATATTTCCATCATACAATGTGCTCCTCAAACTCTTATGTTGGGCAACAATTTGTTATCACCGAAAAAAATGATCACCTAGTCATGTATTACTAGGTTGATCAAAATGCACCATGTAGGATAAGTTTTTACATATTAAAACCTTCTTTTACCTTAGGCAATAATTTAGTGAACCAATTTCCTAAAGTATGTCATTGCATTCTATACTACTACATGGAGGGGAATTTTAAGACAAAATAAATCTTTTGTCTTAAAATTCTTAATATGATGTGCTAGTAAAAAAGGTAAAGGATTAGGGGTTCGTCTTTACGCTATTGATGGTTTCTTCGGGAAGTAGAGTGATGGAGGTTGACAACAAATAATGCGATTTAGGGCTATCGAGGCTGAAAACAGAGATGTGCGTCGTGAGAGGAGTGATGGAGGCACTTTCGAAGAACGTTAATGGGTGGTACCATAGTTGGAGTACTTTTTGGGGTCTCCATCGCTTGTGTTTTAATATGTGTTTTTTAATTGTTTTATTTATTTTGAACGCAACTTATATACATTGGTTGTTGTTATTAGAAAATGTTTGTGCTAGATTGGCAACATGGATTAGATTCACTTGAAGGATTCTTGAAAAATGTGGCAAGAAATTCTCAATTTGATTTTGCCTTGATTAAATTGAGAAAATTTGAATTTCCACATCAGCAGACAACTTGGATGCAATTAGCTTGTACGACATGGTTTGTGTCACCCATTTTACTCAATCAATTCGAGTTGGAGGAGTTAGAGTTCAGTTAAGCATGTGTGATTTCTAATTTGTAGCAGTCAAAATCAGTTATCTCAAGTTGTTTTCAGTTAAACTAGGTCTAACTGTTGGAGGAACTAGTGGAAGGCTAGTTGTGCAGTGAGACTTCAGTCAAATGCAATGATCATCTAGTTAAGTGATCAATCATCCCAAAATTGCTAGTGCATGTAAACAATTCGAGTTCCCCAGCTATGGTGGAGATTCCAAGGCAGTTTAATATTAGTTGTAGACTAGTCTTGAGCATACAGGTGTTGCATGCAGTCACATGATCAACCTTAGGAATTGTGCAATCCATTTTGGAAAAAACCTAAATAATAGGGGCCTAATTTCTCAAGGAATTGCACAAGGAAATAGGGGCTCAAGCAGAGGTAGAAATTGAAAAAGTTTGGGTTTGAGCTTCTTAGTGAGCAGAGGGATAGGTTATTCACTTACGGGTTGTGCACAATTGAGTAAATCAATTGTAATACATCTATATTCATAAGATTGATGCAAGAAGGCATTGGAGTTATTAGAAGATTTCTTTCCCCAAGAAAAATATTGTGTGCGTGTATTTTATTTCTTATTGCATGTCTGAAATTTTTGTTCTAAATTATGAATTAACTTTCGTAGAGTAGTAGAGTAGGTATGTGTCTTATGATTTTGACAAAAGTTCATGATGAGTTGCAAATCTACACCATAATTTCTACATTGTATCATAGCCGGATTCACATTAGAGCATGAATTTCGAATTTGTTTCTCAGGAGCGAATTTGCAGTTCAGTGTAGCAAGAGCTCTTAGGAACTTAAAATATGACCTTCAAAAGGCTGAGGCTAGAGTTTTCCTAGGAAGGAAACTCTAATTTCATTGACTGCAAGGATCGCGTGGAAGAGGTATTCGATGACAATGGATTGCTAGAATAAATGAAGAGAGATGTTACAAAACCAGCAGAATCTAATGCCCAAAACCTTGCTCAGTCGAAGAAAGTTGTACCCAAGTTGTGGATCATAATATTGGAGGGAGTACGAGACCACATTATCAGTAATCTCCATGGGAAAGAAAATCCTTATGGAATGTGGTAGGCACTCACAAATCTGTTCTAGAATAGTAGTGACCACAAAAAGTTGGTGCTCAAGAATAAACTTTGAAATATCAAGATGTAGAAGAATGACTTTACCCTGCAATATCTGAGGAGGTTCACACAAGTTCATGATGAGCTTGTAGGAGTTGGTGTTACTCTTTAAAAGGATGACTTGGTACGAATAACACTTCTGGACCTTCCCAAGAGTTGGCATACCTATCAAGATTAAGTGAACAGGAGGGAGAAACTACCAAATTGGGAACACTTATGGTACGATTTGGTACAAGAGGAAATAAGGTAGAATACTAGAGATGGGACCTCATCCAAGGGCAAGGATGAAGAAAAATTTGCATTGGTTGGAAAGGGAAAGAAGGGAAAAGGGGAAGAAATCTCAAACCAAACCAGAATCCAACCAAGGGAGAAAGAAGAAAGATTTGTCAAAAATTAAATCCTTCCATTGTCACGAATACGAGCACTATGCCACGAAGTGCCCACAGAAAGAGGCAAGTGAGAAGACCTTAGGAGGAGCAGTGGGTGAAGCCTTGGATTCATAGTTCGACCTTGACTTTACCCTTATTGCATGCATGTCCAACATAGTGATGGGGAGCGTGTGGTACTAGGACTCAGGTGCATTGTTCCACATGACAGGGTGTAGAGACTTTTCAGTGACTTGGAGGAGAAAGATCTCCATATGTACATCAAGCTAGGGGACGACGAAAGGTACAACATGACCAATATTGGTACAGTCAACTTTCAGAGGGAGTTAGGCTCCCCTCTCAGGCTCAAGGATGTCATGTTTGTTGTAGGCGTAAAGAAAAATCTCATCTCTATTGCAGTTTTGGAAGACCATGGTTATGACATGATCTTCAACAAAGGAAAAACATTCTTGAGACACATAGCCATGAGACAGGTGAAGAAGATCGAGGTTTGTGTGAAGAATCTATATAAGTTAGATGTGGAAGATTGTGTTGCATTAAAAAATAAGGAAGAGAAAGTACAGGGCCATGATGTAGGTGAACTTTAGCACATAAGCCTTGGCCATTTGCATCATGGCACCTTGAATAGTATACAACAAATATCTACTAGCCTCCCTAAAGGACCACTTGAGCAGCAGGCTGTATGCAAAGGATGTACCTTGGGGAAGTACATAAAATCCGAATTTCATGATCGGGACAACAAAGCGCATGCAGTCCAAGAAAGGATCCACTTTGATGTCTATGGACCATTCTTTATAGCCTCCACTGCCCGACACAAATATTTTGTCCTTTATTGATGACTTCTCACATAAGTGTTGGATCTCTTCATGCGGAAGAAAGATGGGACATTCTCCAAGTTCATAGAATTCAAGGCACTATTTGAGAAAGAATCCAACAAGAATTTGAAGGCTCTCTAGAGAAATAATGGAGGTGAGTGTGTGTTGAATGAATTTAAAAATTTATGTGTGAAAGAAGGCATTCGACGAGAGTTGACAATACCGCACAACCCACATCAGACTGGGGTGGTTGAGAGAAATATCCATAGCATTTTGAGAGCAACAACGTTGATGTTGCATGACCAAGGCCTACCTCTGCATTTGTGGGTTGAGGCATGCAATACAACAATTTGTTTGTAGAAATGAAGTTCTCATCAGATTCTTGGCATGATATTACACTGGAGGAGGCTTTCTCGGGAAGAAAGCCGGATGTGTCTCACTTCAAGATTTTTGGAGCGTTTGTTTACTGCCATGTCTCCAAAGAATCAAGATAGAAGCTTTAGTCAACAAAAACATTAGGGGTATTTGTGGGTTGCACAAAAATTCCCCACAACTAACATGTGTACTTGCCATCACTCATAATGATAGTTATGTGAAGGGATGTAAATTTTGATGAGGATAAATCTATGTGGTGCTCTCTTGAGAGGAGGCTTTAGATGCCACCAAAAGATGAGATTTTAGCTCAAAAAGAGGAACCTCAAGAAGTTGTAGAGCAACCACAAATTGTGGAGCAAAGAGTGGAGACATTCACTAAAGTAAAACCTCTAGAGAAGGTAGAAAAAGAACTAAGGAAGTTGATAGACTTGTGCAGGATGCAAGGGAGAATGTGGGATATCCTTCAAATTTGCGTAAGCAAAGGAGGTCACCTGAAAGGTACACTGGTGACATGGATCTTATGAATGAGCTTATAGAGATTGAGCCATCCTATTTTGAGGAAGGAATAGAGAAGCCTGTATGGGTTGATGCAATGGTGGAGGCATATGAATCCATTGCAAAGAACCGTGTTTGGGAAAATATCCCAAGAACAACATCTAAATCAATAGTGGGTTTGAGATGGATCTTGAAGGTGAAGCAGGCAACAAATGGAAGAATAGGGAAGTATAAGGCCAGATTTGAGGCCAAGGGGTACTCTCAAGTTGAGGGAAATGACTATGAGGAGACATTTTCTCTTGTAGTAAGGTACTCATCCATTAGATAAATTATTCATCTCGCTACAAAAATGTGGTGAAATATCCAACAGATGGGTGTAAAAACAACATTTCTGAATGGGGTTATTAAGGAGGAGGTGTACATAGAGTCACAAAAAGAGACATTTGATCAAGAGTCTCATGTGTGCAAACTCAAGTAAGCACTGTATGATCTCGAGCAAGCACCTCGTTCTTGGTACACCAAGATCAATAGTTATCTCACCAGTTTGGGCTTCACCATAAGTGAACCACATGTAAACCTCATCACATATGGATAGAAGGTAAATTTCTCGTTATTGTCTTACATGTTGATAATTTTATTTTAACTAGTGATGAGACGTTGATCATATATTGCAAGGAGTACCTTGCAAGGGAATTTTAAATGAAGGACATGAGTCTCATGCACTACTTTCTCGGGTTGGAAGTATGACAAGGTGATGGGTAGTTATTTGTCTCTCAAGGCAAGTATGAAAATGAGATACTGCAGAGATTCTGCATGGAGAGTTGTAAACCTATTATCACCCTAAAATTTTCTAAAACTTGGACAGTTTACATTTGTTCCTAAGTCATAATGTTAAATGGTGGTTAAGTCACTTTTATGGTTTTTAGAGTCCAAGTCATAGGGTTAGAGTCTCATTTCCATCATCAAATAGACTTCAACAACCTTGTTTTACACTTTATGGGTCCCATATCATGTTTTAAAAGTCATATGTTTAGCCATTTAAAAAAAAAAAATTGAAACTAGCTACGAATCCACGTCTTCGTAATGCAGACAATGTAAAAAACCAGTGTTGCGCTACGAAATCACTGAAGCAACCTTTTTTTCATCAGAAAAATACTGTTTTAGGTAGTCAACTTCTAGGAGGTTGTTTGAGCAGCTGAAAGCATATTTTGGAAAACTGAAAGAAGTTTTCATTCCTAACATAATGAACTACTAAAAAATATTTCAGTTTCTTCACATTCATTATGATATGGGAGAAATGGATGACCCAACTTGCGCTATGAAACTGCTGTAGGTGCAGTTCTTCAGAAATCAGAATTTCCAATTTACACCTAATATTCAAAGATAGCTTCTGGTCACAGGAAAAGGTATTTTGGAATTCTAAAGGAGGTTTGTCGTCATCAACTCTCCAGCTACAATAACCTGTCTAACATTATTCATAAGTGTTATGAGTTGGGAGATAATAAGATTTCTTTGAAACCCTAATTTTAGAGAACAAATTTTTCCTATTTTACACGTGTTTTTCAAGGACAGATTCTGGACAGCTGTACAAGTCTTTTAAAAAACCAAGAGAGGTTTTTGTTTTAGACGGCATGGAATAAAAAAACCTCCTTCAATTTCATAAAATATGTCATGGATGAGAAGATAAAGGCTTTTTCCCACGTGCTAATGTTCAAATATACTAAACCTAAAAACAGGGAAACATGTTCCCTAATTTCTAGGGTTTATCATCAGCAGTAAGGTGACAACGTGGGAGGCTTCATCAAATTTGACCTCATGAGGTTGCAACTGTCAAAGAATGCATTCAATGTTTAGTTAAGGTGGTTTAGTCATAACAAGGAGTTGTACTCCTAATTGTATTAGGACTCTAGGACTGTTAGTTAGCTGCCAAATGCATTTAAAGGTTTGTTTTATGGTTAGAATAGATGTCGCTCATAGCAAATTCGAATTCTCTTGATGAGGGATGATGGAATCCTTATTGTAAAAGCTATATATGAAGCAAGAGTGGAAATGAGAAAGTGTTGGAAAATGAGATAGAAAAATACTACTTTTGTAAATGCTGTGGAGGGACTGATATATACAGAAGCAGTTTGACTTTTCTGAAGCTGAGATTCTTAGTGTACTTCAGTGAGCTTTATATTTTATCTTTGATATGTTTTACTTCCATAGTCTTAATGCTTGTTACTTAGAATTCATGAAGGAACATGCTCTGACTTCCTTTAAGTGTTAAACTATGGTGAATTGAGTTCTTGGGTCCTATCTTTGGATGTTTTTCTTCAATGTTTTAATACTTATCACTCAGAATTCATGGTTACTCATGCTCTGACTTCCTTTGAGTATTAAAACTTTGATGAATCACTTTAAATACTTTCCTTTTGAATACCTTGATGTGTCATTACTCAGAATTCATGCCCACATGCTTTGACTCCTATGAACTTCAAGCTATTGAAACTTTCCTGAATGTGTTACTCTTTCATTGAAGTATATACAAGCCTCAGTTTTATAAGAAGAGTTATTTGTTATCTTTATCTCTATCACTGACTCCATAGCCCAATGGTATCAATTCTCCATCTTTCAACCGATAAACATATAAAATCACAAACCATAGAGTTAGCCATCTATCTATATCTTTAATCAATATCATTAACCCTTTGAGAGAGCCCTCTCGAGCTGAGGAGGCTAAGCCTTAGCTAAAATATTGGTTTCAAATAGTTACACTGAGATAGTTTGATCAGCAACCTATCAGGGTCCTATTTTGGTGATAACATTTTGGTGCGTCTACCAGGAGTCTAAAGATTACTCATTCCTGAAATCAAGAAGCTGAACTTCTGAAGGTAGCAGGAGCTCATGAATCTTTTCGAGCCTGCAAAACTACCTTGGTGACTCCATTGTTGAAGAATTCGAAATTCATAGATTCAAGGGTGATTCCACTGGAGTTATGAAGAACTCAGATGCTACCATTCTTATTTCAAGGTATGCATGCATAATTTTTTCAGGAATTCATGTTTTCCCAAGGATACATATTTTCTAAGGAATGGTCCAAAATTCAATGGAGAAGATTTGAGTTTAACTTTGAAGCATATATCAGATTTCTTTGATTTTACCGAGCTTCTTAGAGTCAAACATGAGGATGTTTGCATTATGTTGTTCTATGATTCATTTCAAGGGAAATGTAAACAGTGGATTGAAAGCTTTCCTGCCAAATCTATTAAGTCATTTGCAGACTTTTGGCTTATGTTTTTGGAGGAATGGTAAGATAGAACAGAGTTGGTGGCAAACTCTCCTTCAATTCAAGGTTTCAAACAATGGAATGATGATCATATTAATGAAGAAATAGATGAAAATTTTTATTTGTCCTTGTCTTCTTATCTAAAATCATTTGAGTGCAAGACAGAAGATAAGATGAAATTTTTGGATGAAGTTGCTAAGAACATTGAGAAAGAAATTGAAGGTTTACAAGGTCAAATTCAATTATATAGTCTTCATGATCATGATCATACTTTTCAAAAGCTTTCTATGGTAGAATACAAAGAGAGGGTGTTGCTTCGTTTCTATTTTAAGATTGAGGAAGAATACATTAGTTTTGAAAATCAATTTGAGGAGCAATTTGAGAGGACATAGCTGAAGCCTTATGCAGATGATCAAAGTATTGGTGAGTTTTCCAAAGCTGCAGAATATCACAAGAAACATCAAAATCACCATGTGTTTTTTGACCCTATAACTGACTACATGGAAAAGATTTATTGTTCAGGCTTCCAGTTATATTTTCATCTTGAAGAACAGTTACACCTCATGATGCCTTGGTTATTTAAGTATCTGTTTTATTTTTGCTTCAAGCACAATCAAGAGATTCAAGTGTCAGATCAGATCGATGACTGGCTTCATTGGAAGTTTCATGTTCCTTGAGCTACAAGTGGAGATTGTCGTTGATAGGGTAGGTAGGAATGTGAAAATAAGCTCATGGTAGGTTGACTGAGCGTTTGTTTCAGTAGGTGCAATTTGAATTCCTCTTATAGAAATCATTAAAGGTTTGAGGAGTAGATTGGGCAGAAGTTCAAAGTTTTATTCTAGAGGATGGATAGCGGCACTGGAGCTACAGGTTCTTAGTGTACCACAAGGGCACACTATCCCTAGTGGAGCCACTGTTATCACCCTAAAATTTTATAAAACTTGGATAGTTTAGATTTGTTCCTAAGTCATAATGTTAGATGGTGGTTAAGACACTTTTGTGGTTTTTAGAGTGTAAGTCATAGGGTTAGAGTCTCATTTCCATCATCAAATAAATTTCAACAACCTTGTTTTACACTTTATGGGTCCCATATCATGTTTTGAAAGTCATATGCTTAGCCATTTAAAAAAAAAAATTGAAACTAGCTACGAATCCACGTTTTCATAGCGCAGACAGTGTTAAAAAGCAATTTTGTGCTACGAAATCACTGAAGCAGTCTTTTTTCAACAGAAAAAAACTGTTTTAGGTAGTCAACTTCTGGGACGTTGTTTGAGCCGCTCAAAGCATATTTTGGAAAACTGAAAGAGGTTTTTGTTCCTAACATATTGAACTACAAAAACCTCTTTCAGTTTCTTCAAATTATTTATGATCTGGGAGAAATGCTGTAGAAGTATTTTAAAAACCAAGAGAGTTTTTTGTTCTAAACAGCATGGACTACAAAAACCTCCTTCAATTTCATAAAATATGTCATGGATTAGAAGATAAGGGCCTTGCCCCAAGTGCTAATGTTCAAAGATCCTAAACCTAAAAACAGGGAAACATGTTCCCTAATTTCTAGGGTTTATCATCAACAGTAAGGTGACAACGTGGAAGGCTTCATCAAATTTGACCTCATGAGGTTGTAGCTATCAAATAATGCATTCAATGCTTAGTTAAGGTGGTTTAGTAATTGATGAGCCCCAATTTTTGGTATAATTTGGGCTCATTTGGCCTACTTGTTTTGCTCAAACCATTCACTTTTTACTGCTTATGCATGCATTTCTTAGTTTACTCGTGTTGTTTGTAGGAAGAAGGGTAGACACTTTATCTACGTGACTAATGCATTATGATTTCAGGTTTTTGCATTAAAAGGGAGAAAAGACCACGTGAAAAGGAGACAAGGAGACAAGGAGGTGGCACTGCTAGTTTTTAGGAGAGGATGTCCACAGTCTTGGGACCTTCCTCGTGTTTCCCACCAAGAACTCCGAGCTCCAATCCATCTCCCCACCGAGCTTAGAAGCAGCCAACTGTTCTACAGGAACAGCAGTTATAACTGTTCTACAGGAACAACAATTATGACTGTCCTACAGGATCATCAAGTTAAACTTCAGTAGGACAGCCGAGCTCCTAAAATCAAGGGCACTTGTTGGATGATCGTTTTTGCATAAGTATGGAGGCCGTAGCCTTTGATAGGTTGTTGAAACTCTCGCATTACTATTGTAATTTTTGAGCACAGCTCGGTCTTTGTTCCTTTTTGTAAGCCAATTTGGCATGATATCAGATTATGAATAAAGAAGGCAGATTTTGATCTAGTTCTGAGTTTTCTCAAGGAGCTATAGCTCTCAGGTTAGGACCCAACCTGAGAGCAATAGATCTCCTCAGTGTAGTAATGTGTTTGCATTTCGTTCCAGCACTTTGAGTTTGGTTATTTTCACATGCAATTCGAATTCACAGTTTGGTAATTTAGTCGTTTTCATGAGCATAGATAGGACTAGTTTATGGTTGAATTGCTTGCGGTTGTTTAGTTAGATTAGCAGGTTGACAATACATTGGAGCACCAGCAAAAAAAAAAAGGTTGAGAAAGTCTCCACTGCCATCTCCGTTTGGAGATTGGAGTGCAGCCTATACTAGCCCCAAAAATACGCAGTTCTTCACTTTATACATGCTGCAACATAGTCTCGTTCTTGATAAATCTTTCCATGCACTTCGCTCTTGCACCATACACCTTCATCACCACTTCATGCACATTCCTTTACACGCTTTATCTTGCTGTTCATTTAGTTCAGGTAGTTTAGGTTAATGAATTTTCATCTTGGTGACAGTCATAAGCATTTGTTTCATTTACACTGCTTTTCATCATTTTCTTACCTCCTTCTTCGTCTTGATCACGCATACAACCACATTATTGACCTCTGTTACGCTCTGTTATCTCCCAATCTCCTCCACTCCTCACGTAACTCCATCCTTTAGACATTTCATTGTTTTAACCCTTCATCCATCACCCACTTCACAAACCCGTTCTCCATCCTACTTCTCCACTCCTGAGCCATCACCAGCCTTATTCCTACCTTACACATCTCCCCCTACCATTCCATCACTCCACCATCACTTCAAACACCCACGATAGGCCATCCTGTAGCAATTTGTAGACATCCTGTAGAAACCCCTGCGTATCCTGTAGAATCCCCTGCAGACATCCTGTAGGAGGCCACTCACTCGGTTGCTGAGCTCATGAATGTGAGGAACCTCTGTGGACTGATGCTAAGGATCTCTAGGAACCTCTCCTAGCCTCCCCAACCCTTCCCAAGCTTTCCTTCCTTCCGCATCACATCTGCACAACCAAACCCTAATAAGCACAAAATCACAATCACTCCATCCACTTAAAGGAAAAATACAAAAACATGTCTTTTATGCTACAAGTAGATTAGATTCATGCATTTTCATTCATTAGAAGTAATGGCACCATTGGTAGAAGTTTCCTTCACATTCTTTGCATCATAGAGGTTAGACTAGTTAAATTAGGGTTTCCTAGGGTTTCCATGTTTTGATTTGCTTTCAGTTCATTTTTGCCAAGTAGATTAGTCTTCTTTGAGCTAGCTTTCGTCCATCATTGATAAAGCTTCTTCTGTGAGCCTATAGAAGTTGGCTTGAGCCCTAGCGGACTTGTGCCAGCTGACCAAGTGACAGCTGCGACAAGAGCTAGTACTTGTGCATACAGCACCGTCGCTTCCAAGTTTGTACGAACTACCGGGTTGATATAATTAAGGGACAGGAAGCCCCAGGAGTTGTAGCATTATTGCTACAATACTGGAGCTCACCATCTTTTTGGCGCCGTTGCCGGGGAAGCGTCAGAGTATTAGTAATTGTTGCTTTTCTTCTACTTTCTTACTCTTATCTTCTACTAAGTAGTTTACTTCATTTCCATTATGCAAAAGTAGGATAGCATTTCTTGCTTTCATAGATTAGCATTTCCTGCTTTCCTAGATTAACATTTCCTACTTTCATAGATTAGCATTTCTTTTCTGCAATTTCATTTGAGCAAAGTAGATTAGTTCTTTCCTGCTTTCAGTTAATACTGCATCTTTCATAGTTAGTTGTAGATCAATCTGTCTCAGTTTTGCAGGTACCAAAAGAAAAGCAAAGCAAAAGCAAGCAAAAAGAAAAATAAAGTCTTTTCCATTTCATGCCTCGTAGGAACCGAGATAGATCAGGCAAATTCCTACCAAACACCCCCACCACATCACTGAGTCACCCTTCTCTCTTCTTTGGTGACAGTGACCCAGAGGAACCTATAGGTGAACAACCTGAGATATTCGAAGACCCTATAGTAGAAGAAGAGTTAGAGACCAATCCATCTGAAGCTATGGCTGACAATAGAAGAGAAGATGAGAGAATAGAAGGTGCCTTCCCCATCCGAGAGACCAATGGAGAGATGAAAATGAAAAACATTAGCCCCTCCGCCTTACCTCACTTCCATGGGTTGACCACTGAAGATCCAGATACCTTCCTGTTTGAGTTTGCTGTCCTTTGTAGAACCTATGACTATACTGAAGATGAGAAAAAGTTGAAACTTTTCCCTTCCACTCTCAAGGATGCAGCACTACGCTGGTTCATGGGTTTACCTAGGAATAGTATCACTACTTGGGCTCAGATGCAGCAAGCTTTCAACACCAAGTACCGGGATTACTGTAGGTCCAAGGAAACAAAGGGGGAAATCTTTCAGATGTCCATGGGAAATGATGAGTCCTTAGAGGATTATGACGAGAGGTTCCAACTAAGCTATAAGCAGGCCAGGTGCACACTTGACCCGGAATCCCTCAAGTTGGTCCTACTCCGAGGAGTCCCTGAAGATCTCTTAGATACCCTTCACATGTTAGCTGGGGGGGACATTTACCAACTGCCTTATGAGGACATCAAGACTGTATTTAGAAACCACTCCAGGGCAGCTCGGAAACGAGGTAGAGGAAACCATCTCTCCACTAGTGTCCCTTTCTCCAAACATGAGCTTGCGAACCAATTAGAAGATATTAAGAGTGAGGTGAGACAAACCATTGCCATGCAGCTTGATACTTTCAGGATTCAACAAAAGAGAGAAGAGGCTGAGAGAGCCTTGGCTGTCTTCTGTCCTAGGTGCACAAGGAGGCACCCTAAGAACGAATGTCCATTGCATTCGGTTGAAGTGTGTTTCGTTTGTGAGGAGGACCATTCCACAAATCAGTGTCCAACCTTACCTGGGTTTAAAGCCATGTACCAAGGGACCAAAGCTCCCACAGAGCCTCTCTATTACCTCAACCAAAGGAGGCCACAAGGATCTAGACCTTATCAGTAGGGGATGCAAGGGGCATCTCAAGCTTATTACAACCCCAACCAGTCAACTCCTATGCCTTCCTGGGGTCCCCCTGCCCATCCTTCATGGTCCATGCCTCCTCCATGGTCTTATCCACCTCAGTACCCCACTCAACCTACTTCTCATCCATATCACTCACATACCCAGCCACAGCCTCAGTGGAATGCACCTCAGTTGGGGTGGAGGCCCCAATACAACACTCCTCCTGCCATTTTGCCTCCACCACCAGTGCAACCTCAACCATTACCTCCTGCTCCTCCAAGGCAACCTCAAATGCCTGCTCAACTGAACCCGAACCCCAACAATAGATAGGCCCAGCAGGTATACACTGGGGAAACCTCATGCCCTACCTATGCTGTGGAGATCCAGGAGATCAATCTTAGATCTGGAAAGACTCTTCCAGATCGCCAGCCTCCTCCCCCAGAGGATGAGGAAGACCATCAGGAGAGTGAACCAAAGCCTATTCCACCCTTTCCTGAGAGACTAACAGCCACCACACAACCTAATCTAGAAGAAGATGAGCTTTTGGGTGAGCTCAAGCAGTTGTGTGTAAAAATCCCACTTCTCCAAGCCATCAAGGATGTGCCAATATATAACAAGCTGGTTAAGGAGAAGTGTTTCAAACACCCAGGCAGACGGAAGAAAGATGCCTCAACTATCAATGTTGTAGGACAACTGTCTGACCTTATGCTAGGACAAGTCATCTGCCCAAAGTACCTAGATCCTGGAAGTCCTATAGTAGATGTTCACATCAATGGCACCATTATCCCCCACACCTTGATTGATCTGGGGGCGGCCATCAATGTGATGACCAGGGATACCATGCTTAAACTCAATCTACAGGGTTCCTTGAGGAAGACCTCGACAGTACTGCAATTAGCAGATCGCTCCACCGTGACTCCTGAAGGGATTGTGGAGGATGTCATGGTCTCCATTGATTCCTGGGAATACCCTGCAGACTTCCTGGTTCTGCAACCAAAGGCCAAACTTACTGGATATCCTCTCATTTTGGGAAGGCCTTGGTTAGCTGCTGCAGATGCTTACATAAGTTGTCGGGCAGGAAACATGACCATCAAAAATGGTCCCATGTCCAAGCAGCTAGTCCTATACCCTCCTGCCCAACCCTCTTTAGAGCATGATTTACCACTCTGGTTGGAGGAAGGAGAAGAAGATGAGGTGTATTCAGCACCTCTGTGTACCCTAGATACCATTAGAAGAAACCCCCCAACCGAGGATGACTTGATCGAGAACTTGATCCAAAACCCACCTTCTAGTGCACTACCCTTAGAAAAATTGGTGGAGGATGACCAAGCTAGCACCTTAGTGGATCTTTGTACAACCAACCCTGTCACTCCCAGAGTTAAGAATGTGGAGTTCGGCCTTGAGAAAGCATTGAAGCTCAGCTCCTCCTTATCTCCTTCTCAGGAAAAGGAGCTGTGTAGTCTGTTGGCCAACCACCTAGATGCTTTTGCTTGGAGCTATAAGGAAATGAAAGGAGTCCATCCTTCGGTCTGTACCCATCATATATACATCAAAGAGGATTGTAAACCGGTTAGGCAACCGCAGAGGAGAATGAATCCTGCCCTTAAGGACATTGTCAAGGAAGAATTGCAAAAACTGTTGGATGCCGGATTCATCTACCCCATCTCAGATAGTGAATGGGTGTCCCCTTTAGTGTTGGTTCCCAAGAAGAATGGGAAGTGGAGAATCTGTGTGGATTACCGTGAGCTGAACAAAGCTACCAAGAAGGACCACTTCCCTCTACCTTTCATAGATCAAGTGTTGGATGGACTGGCAGGAAAGAAGTTCTTCTCTTTCCTGGATGGGTTTAGCGGGTACAATCAAATCCAAATCAGCCCAGAAGACCAAGATAAGACCACCTTCACTTGTCCTTGGGGTACCTTTGCCTACCGAGTCCTTCCCTTTGGGCTATGCAATGCTCCTGCTACCTTTCAGAGAGCTGTCTTGAGCATCTTCTCGGAGCTGGTCCATGATGCAGTGGAAATATACATGGATGACTTTACTCCATATGGGGCCAACTTCCAGGAAGCATTGTCCAACCTGGGGAAAGTCCTAACCAAATGCACCGAGATGAACTTGTCCCTCAGTCCTGAAAAATGTGAATTCCTGATGACTGAAGGGACCGTGCTAGGCCATACCATTTCTTCCCAAGGATTGCAGGTGGATCCTAACAAAATTTCTCTCATCAAGAGGGTTCCACCTCCTCAAAAGGTAAGGGATGTCCGGAGTTTCTTGGGATTAGCAGGATACTACCGGAGATTCATTAAAGATTTCAGCAAGCTAGCCTCGCCATTGTTTGGTTTGTTGGCAAAAGATGTGGAGTTTAATTGGACTGACGATTGTCAGAGGGCTTTAAATGAGTTAAAGGACAAGTTGGTGTCAGCACCGATCTTGAGAGGTCCAAACTGGGCCCTACCTTTCCACATCCACACTAATGCCTCGAACAAAGCCATAGGTGCAGCTTTAGGACAAGTTGAGCAGAAACTTCCATATGCCATTTACTTTGTTAGCAAAAACTTGTCCAAAGCTGAGCTGAATTACACTGTAACCGAGAAGGAATTCTTGGCTGTGGTCCATGCATTGAACAAGTTCCGACATTATATTACTGGTTACCAAACCTTTGTACATACTGACCATGCTGCTATTAGATATTTGATGAATAAACCAGATGTGAATGCTCGTATCATTAGATGGTTACTTTTATTGCAGCAGTTTGATCTAACCATTGTTGATAAACCAGGTAGAGAAAATGTTGTTGCTGACTTTTTATCTAGATTCGATTTGTCTGCAGATGAAGATGGGACGGTGGATGACCAGATGCCTGATGAGCATCTGTTTGCTATCTCAGTACTCTCTCCATGGTTTGCTGATATAGCAAACTACCTTGTTTCAGCTCAGTTCCCTCCGCACCTCTCTTCAAAAGAGAAGAGCAGAATCATCAGAAAAAGTGCCTCATTTACTTGGAACGGGGGCAACCTGTTCAAGCTTGGCCCCAATCAGATCTTAAGGCGTTGTGTAAGGGAGGAGGAAGTCTTTGATATCCTCCTCACTTGTCATGATGGGCCTTGTGGAGGGCATTTTGCAGCAAAGAGAACTGCCTTCAAGATCTTGCAGGCAGGCTACTATTGGCCCACACTTCATCAAGATGTCAGAAGATATGTCAGTCAGTGTGACCATTGCCAAAGAATGGGGAAACCGACCCAAAGGGATGAGATGCCTCTCCAACCTCAAGTGACTCTTGAGCCATTTGAGAAGTGGGGCATGGACTTTGTGGGTCCAATCAATCCCTCTTCGAGGCAAAGATCCTACATCATTGTGTGTACTGACTACTTGACAAAGTGGGCAGAGACTAAAGCAATCAAAGCAGCAACTGAAGAGAAGGTGGCTGAGTTCCTAAGAGAGAACATCTTCTATAAGTTTGGCTATCCAAGAGAGCTGGTCACCGATCAAGGGAGCCAGTTCACCTCCAACCTGGTTGAAGATCTCCTAGCTCATCACAAGATCAAGCATAGGACTTCCACTCCCTATCATCCTCAAGCAAATGGGTAGGTGGAAGTCACCAATAGAGCATTAGAAGGGATCTTGACCAAAGTGGTGAGCAGTAGCAGAAAAGATTGGGCAGATTGCCTGGTTGAGGCCACATGGGCCTACAACACCACTTGGAAGACCACCACCGGTTTCACACCATATGAGCTGGTCTATAGGAAGAAAGCTTTGCTGTCCATTGAGTTTGAGTATAACACTTTGAGGATGGTAGCTCAGCTGGACCTAGATCTCAGCCATGCAAAACAAGAAAGGCTACTGTAGCTGAATGGCCTAGATGAGCACCGCATGCAGGCCCTCCTTCACTCAGAAGTGGTTCAACTTCAGAGGAAGGTGTGGCATGACCAACATCTCCATGACAAGAAATTTCAGCCGGGAGATTGGGCTTTGTTGTATGATTCCAGATACAAATATTTCAAGGGGAAGTTGAGAACCAGATGGCTAGGACCATATACAGTGGAGAAGTGCCATGACAATGGATCTGTCCTCATTCGAACCATTGATGAGGAAGCCATTCCCATGCTTGTCAATGGGCATCGATTGAAGATCTATAGGAGACCTCTCTCAAGACAAGAGTTTATCAAAACTATGGAGAAATCTGTATTGGTCATAGAGAGGGGTTCTGCCTTTGCCTCTGGCACACCCTGAAAGAAGATCTAAAAAAAAAAAAAAAAAAAAAAAAAAAAAAAAAAGAGAAAAAATAAAGATCCTTGGGTGAAAACCTCTCTGAGGCGCCCAAGGCAGGTAGTAGGGGTGAAAACCTCATTGAGGTGCTCCTATTGCTTTTTCAAAAAACAAAAAAAAAAAAGAGAAAAGGTTGAAAAAGATCCTTGAGTGAAAACCTCTCTGAGGCGCTCAGGGCAGGTAGCAAGGGTGAGAACCTCTTTGGGGGCACCCCTGTTATCTTTTCAAAAAAAAAAAAGAAAAAAAAAAAGAAAAAATAATAAGCACAATATGAAAATTGCATGCAGGTTGCAGATGTTCTATGGAGGAGAAGAAGCCTCTTCAATCACAGCCAAGGGTCCTTATCAGTACCTCCTCCAAGAGCACCCATGTTTTTCAAGGTATGTGCAATTTTATCATGGTTTGAATCTTCTACAGGAAGTTGCTGTCTTTCTACAGGAAGGCGCAATCTTTCTACAGGAAGGCGCAGTCTTTCTACAGGAAGGCGCGGATTTTCTACAGGAAAGTGCAGACTTTCTACAGGAAGGCCGAACTTTCTACAAGAAGCTCTGTGTCTACAGGAAACTTCCTGTAGAAGGTTGGGACGGCCAAAAATTTGTTTCAAACGGAGATCTAGCGGCTGAGGAATGGGTTGGATGCATGCATGCCACTGATTGGCACCCCTGAACATTGCTGTAACCTTGCTCCATCATCCTCGTCGCCATGCAACCAAGATCCCTACACCGGCAAACCAGATCAATGAGTTCTCGTGGTAAAGCCATTTGTCAAATAAAAGCAAGCACCGAGAGGTCATACCACATCCATGTCGAGCATCAAAAGCTCCGGGAGCGTGATCAGAAGATTCCATCCATCATCGTGCAGCATGCACCCAAGGAGGCGAGACTGTTACAAGGCACCCCGCGGGAATCCTGTAACAGTCAAACCTGCATGAGTGGATACCATTCACAGCACCGGCCTCTACAAGCAAAACACGGGCGTAGGCAACCAGATCATCCACTCCATCACCATAATCCTGTAGCCATGAGCCTCCGGGACTGTGTAAGCCGCATGCAGCAGGTAGATCCGCTCCCCGTCGTCCAAAAACCGAAAAATCGTGTGCAGCCGTGCGCAGGTAAGTGTCTCAACCTTTCCTTCCACCAAATCGCATGAGTATTACTTTGATTTGTTTGCATGGCGTAGAAATGAATGGTTGAGCGGCCGTATGGCCAGTTGACTGGCCACGTTGGCCAGTCATGGTATAGTCGGATGCTTGGGTGGCAGCCACGACAAAGAAATACGCAGCACGCACGTGAGGATAGTCCCGTCAGCCGAGAAACGAGTTTAACCGAAAAGGGCGGCGGCAGATCTGTGGGAATGAATGCGGCAGTGACTGAATGTGCAGGTGAATGATGGGTGACGTCGCCCAACGGTCTGGCGGGGACAGCTCACCCCCCGCGCCACGAGCTGCGCCGATTCAAAATCTAATCGGCTAGATTACGCGCATGTATTCATCAACCTCCACTTCAAAACTCGAGTGGCTCTTCTGATTTCCTCTAAACATTGATACGCCGAGCTTTCGGCTACCAGAACATCGGTGAAGCACCTCTCGACCACTGGCCAACTACAGTCCTCCCCGAAGTTTGCACACTGCTCCTACAGGAACAGTTTCTACAGGAACGCAGTCCTACAGGAAGCAGTCTCTACAGGAACGTGGTTCTACAGGAAGGTGAATTCCTCACGTAAGAAAAGGTGGCAGAAAAAAGGTAACCCTGAAACTCCTTCCGCAATTGGCTTTCAAAGGTGGCAAGATCATTATTCACAGTCTGGTCATAAAAAAATCGGATTGCTGTGCCTATACTATCGCTTCTACAGGATAGCAGTATAATTAGACTGTGTTTTGTGAATTGTATGCATGCTCTGCTTGAAATAGGCCGAATCTCCTTTGCATTTGTCACCTTTAGTCAAAACCCCCGTGTTCATCATGCCGGGTGGGTTTATCAGGCGGGAACCCACAGATTCCACCAAATTAAGGAGAAATCCCGTAGTGGTAGAGCTCTTCACCAGAGCACAATGGATGCCTTTTTGTGATAAGCTGCAGGGCTACGATGATGAAGTAGCCGAGGAATTCTTGCAGGCTTTGAAGCCTAGATCCCAGACACTGGCCACAGTAAGCTTCAGAGGTCTAAGCCTCCAACTCACCCCAGAACATATCAGTCGGATCACAGAACTCCCTATGGGTTTGCCGTGGGACAAGGAAGAACGAAAGCAGAGCCAGCAAGCAAAGAAAGAATTCTTTCCACCTGAGGAAGAATTCTCTGAGGACAAAAACGGGGTGAGAAGAACGAGTTTATCACCACCTTGGAATGAAGTCAGTTTGCAGATCATGAAATATATTACTTGTGAGGGCCGGTTCAGCATCGTGTATGCATATCACTTTCGGTTACTCACTGAGTTGAGGCACCGAATTGACCTTTCTGTAGAGCAAAAACTGAGCATCCCTCATTATCTCCTGCAGTCCCTAATGGAATGTGCTACAAAGCTAAGAGAGGGCATACCTGATCAGATAGCCCACCATGGGTTAATAAAATTGCTTGTGGAGGATGCACTGCACTCATATAAAGTTCCCCTCTTCTGGGAGTCATTTAGGAATCTAACACGAGATGGGGACATTAAAATGTTGATTGAAGATAGTGGCTCCTCCAGCAGTGAAGACAAGGAAGCCATGGCTAAGGAAAAGAAGGACAAAGAAAAGGGTGGCACACCTATTCTGTCAACAAGGGAAAAAAGGATGAAGAGCAGAATGGACAAAGCAGAGGTGGCCCACGTTAGCCCAAGTACCTCAGCAGCACCTGCACCCAAAGCAAAAAGCAAAACTCAAGCAGGCAAGCACGTGACTAATGCATTAAAAGGGAGAAAAGACCACGTGAAAAGGAGACAAGGAGATAAGGAGGTGGCACTGCTGGTTTTTAGGAGAGGATGTCCACAGTCTTGGGACCTTCCTCGTGTTTCCCACCAAGAACTCCGAGCTCCAATCCATCTCCCCATCGAGCTTAGAAGTAGCCAGTTGTTCTACAGGAACAACAATTATAACTATTCTACAGGAACAACAATTATGACTGTCCTACAGGATCAGCAAGTTAAACTTCAGTAGGACAGCCGAGCTCCTAAAATCAAGGGCACTTGTTGGATGATCGTTTTTGCATAAGTATGGAGGCCGTAGCCTTTGATAGGTTGTTGAAACTCTCGCATTACTATTGTAATTTTTGAGCACAGCTCGGTCTTTGTTCCTTTTTGTAAGCCAATTTGGCATGATATCAGATTATGAATAAAGAAGGCAGATTTTGATCTAGTTCTGAGTTTTCTCAAGGAGCTATAGCTCTCAGGTTAGGGCCCAACTTGAGAGCAATAGATCTCCTCAGTGTAGTAATGTGTTTGCATTTCGTTCCAGCACTTTGAGTTTGGTTATTTTCACATGCAATTCGAATTCACAGTTTGGTAATTTAGTCGTTTTCATGAGCATAGATAGGACTAGTTTATGGTTGAACTGCTTGCGGTTGTTTAGTTAGATTAGCAGGTTGACAATACATTGGAGCTCCAGCAAAAAAAAAAAGGTTGAGAAAGTCTCCACTGCCATCTCCGTTTGGAGATTGGAGTGCAGCCTATACCAGCCCCAAAAATACACAGTTCTTCACTTTATACATGCTGCAACATAGTCTCGTTCTTGATAAATCTTTCCATGCACTTCGCTCTTGCACCATACACCTTCATCACCACTTCATGCACATTCCTTTACATGCTTTATCTTGCTGTTCATTGAGTTCAGGTAGTTTAGGTTAATGAATTTTCATCTTGGTGACAGTCATAAGAATTTGTTTCATTTACACTGCTTTTCATCATTTTCTTACCTCCTTCTTCGTCTTGATCACGCACACAACCACATTCTTGACCTCTGTTACGCTCTGTTATCTCCCAATCTCCTCCACTCCTCACGTAACTCCATCCTTTAGACATTTCATTGTTTTAACCCTTCATCCATCACCCACTTCACACACTCGTTCTCCATCCTACTTCTCCACTCTTGAGCCATCACCAGTCTTATTCCTACCTTACACATCTCCCCCTACCATTCCATCACTCCACCATCACTTCAAACACCCACAATAGGCCATCCTGTAGCAATTTGTAGACATCCTGTAGAAACCCCTGCGTATCCTGTAGAATCCCCTGCAGACATCCTGTAGGAGGCCACTCACTCGGTTGCTGAGCTTCTGAACGTGAGGAACCTCTGTGGACCGATGCTAAGGATCTCTGGGAACCTCTCCTAGCCTCCCCAACCTTTCCCAAGCTTTCCTTCCTTCCGCATCACATCTGCACAACCAAACCCTAATAAGCACAAAATCACAATCACTCCATCCACTTAAAGGAAAAATACAAAAACATGTCTTTTATGCTGCAAGTAGATTAGATTCATGTATTTTCATTCATTAGAAGTAATAGCACCATTGGTAGAAGTTTCCTTCACATTCTTTGCATCATAGAGGTTAGACTAGTTAAATTAGGGTTTCCTAGGGTTTCCATGTTTTGATTTGCTTTCAGTTCATTTTTGCCAAGTAGATTAGTCTTCTTTGAGCTAGCTTTCGTCCATCATTGATAAAGCTTCTTCTGTGAGCCTATAGAAGTTGGCTTGAGCCCTAGCAGACTTGTGCCAGCTGACCAAGTGACAGCTGCGACAAGAGCTAGTACTTGTGCATACAACACCGTCGCTTCCAAGTTTGTACGAACTACCGGGTTGATATAATTAAGAGACAGGAAGCCCCAGGAGTTGTAGCATTATTGCTACAATACTGGAGCTCACCAGTCATAACAAGGAGTTGTAATCCTAATTATATTAGGACTCTAGGACTGTTAGTTAGCTGCCAAATGCATTTAAAGGTTTGTTTTATGGTTAAAATAGGTGTCACTCATAGCAAATTCGAATTCTCTTGATTAGGGATGATGGAATCCTTATTGTAAAAGCTATATATGAAGCAATAGAGGAAATGAGAAAGGGTTGGAAAATGAGATAGAAAAATACTACTTTTGTAAATGTTGTGCAGGGACTGATATATACAGAAGCAGTTTGACTTTTTTGAAGCTGAGATTCTTAGTGTACTTTAGTGAGCTTTATATTTTATCTTTGATATGTTTTACTTTCATAGTCTTAATGCTTATTACTCAGAATTCATGGAGGAACATGCTCTGAATTCCTTTAAGTGTTAAACTATGGTGAATTGAGTTCTTGGGTCCTATCTTTGGATGTTTTTCTTCAATGTTTTAATACTTATCACTCAGAATTCATGGTTACTCATGCTTTGACTTCCTTTGAGTATTAAACTTTGATGAATCACTTTAAATACTTTCCTTTTGAATACCTTGATGTGTCATTACTCAGAATTCATGCCCACATGCTTTGACTCCTATGAACTTCAAGCTATTGAAACTTTCCTGAATGTGTTACTCTTTCATTGAAGTATATACAAGCCTCAGTTTTATAAGAAGAGCTATTTGTTATATTTATCTCTATCACTAAATCCATAGCCCAATGGTGGCAAGTCTCCTTCTTTCAACCTATAAACATATAAAATCAAAAACCATAGAGTTAGCCATCTATCTATATCTTTAATCAATATCATTAACCCTTTGAGAGAGCCTTCTCAGGCTGAGGAGGTTAAGTCTTATCTAAAATATTGGTTTGAAATAGTTACACTGAGATAGTCTGATCAGCAGCCTATCAGGGTCCTATTTTGGTGATAACAAAACCCATGGAAACACCTCTAACGAACAACTAGAGGATAGAGGATGCCACTTCAGGTGAGGTGGATGCTACCATTTATTTACAGCTAGTGGGTCCACTCATGTATCTTGTGAACACATCACTAGATATGTGATGTGCAGTCAACAGGCTAAGACATGCTATGGTTAGGTCAACCAAACTATTTTGGAAGGCAACTAAGCATGTTTTACGGTACCTCACAAGCACTACCCAGTTTGGGATATGGTATAGACCAGCAGAGGGAGTGAAGTTGTGCGGCTTCACAGATGTAAGTTGGGCACGAAGTCCATTAGAACGAAAGAGTACATCAAGTGTAATTTTTAGTGTTGGGTTTGTAGTTGTTTCTTCGTATTATAGGAAGCAAAGATCTATGGTGCTCAGCTAGACAAAAGCATAATACATGGCTGCAAGTCAAGAAACATGTGAGGCGATATGGATGAGAAAGATACTTGTTGGACTATTTGGTCAGATGATGGATCCAATTGTGATAATCAGAGTTGCATCAATCTCTCTGAGAATCTTATATTTCATGATCAATCCAAGCATATAGATATCCAATACCAACATTTACGAGACTGTGTCTAGAGGCAGATGATGTTTCTACACTCCATTCTAATAGAGGAGTAAGATGTTGACATTTTGACAAAATCTTTGTCAAGAGGGAAGTTCGAATTACTTAGGTGCAGGATAGGGGTGGTTGATAATCCCTTTTTTGTATAGAGGGAGTCTTAAAAAATGTACCAAGAAATTCTCAATTTTTTTTTTCCTTGATTAAATTGAGAAAAATTGAATTTCCACATCAATAGACAGCTTGGATGCAGTTAACTTGTGTGACATGGCTTGTGTCACCTGGTTTACACAGTAAATTTGAGTTGGAAGAGTTATAGTTCAGTTAATCATGTATGATTGTTAATTTGTAGCAATCAAAGTCGGTATTCTCAAGTTATTTTCAGTTAAACTAGTTCCAACTGCTTAAGGAACTAGTGGAAGGCCAATTGTGCAGTGGGACTTCAGTCAAACTCAGTGATCATCCAGTTAACTAATCAATCTAATGCATGGAGAATTCGAGTTCCCCAACTGTGGTGGAGATTCCAAGGTAGTGTAACATCAACTGTAGACTAGCCTTGAGTGTATAGGTGTTGCATACAATCAGATGATCAACCTTGGGAATTTTGCAATCCATTTTGTAAAAATTCCTAAATAATAGAGGCCTAATTTCTCAAGGAATTGCGCAAGGAAATATGGGCTCAAGCGGAGGTATAAATTTACTAAGTCTGGATTAGAGCTTCTCAGTGAGCAGAGAGATAGGTTATTCACTTGTAGGTTGTGCTCAATTGAGAAAATAAATTGAAATACATTTCTATTGATCATATTAGTGCAAACATGCATTGGGTTTTTTAGCATATTGTTTTCCTTAGGAAACATTTTGTGTGCATGTGTGTTATTTCTTATTGCATGTATGAAATTTTGGTTCTAAATTGTGAATTAACTTCTGGAGAGCAGTAGAGTAGGCTTGTGTCTTATGATTTTGATTAAAACTTCATGAGTAGTTGCAACTCTACACCATAATTTCTACAAGGATGGTGGAGGAAAATTACAGAATATTCATTAGTAGACAATATGCCTACTTCAAAATATCTATGACAACTTTTGCGAGAAGAAGATGTTGAGGATAAAAGGTTGGATTTTCAAAGAATTAGTCACAAAATTCACAAGGGTGGTAATTTTGGTTGCAGGTGTGGAGGTAGATGGATTAAATGTAATTGTGGCTGCATGTGTGTAGGTAGACAAGTTACAGTTACTCCTTTGATTTTTGTCGACGATGTGTTACTATTTGGTAGATTGACCTCTTTTGATCGGTATTTGGACTCCTTAGAGGAGATAAGAATTGTATATCGCCCTTTGGGACACTCCAGAAATATTTTAATGCACCCTATTTGTCTAACACTCTAGTATACTTTATAACCTTAATTCCCATTCCATGTTCATCCATGTGGATGCACTTTATGATGTTCTAGGACAACCTAATGTCCTTGTCAACTCCCTCTCATCTTCCTTGTCATGTTTTCTAGGACTTGTGTATCCAACAAGAAATTTGGGAGATGAATGACATCAAGGTAGAAAATCAAGGGGTTTTCAAGTCATTTATTTAGGGTTCCCACTAGTATAGACCCACCATATGATTCACCCAATCCCTAAATTTGGGTTTAGTGGTATTTCAATTAATTATTAGATGATCATGGTGGGCCATAATTTGAGGTTAAATGTGATGACTCTTCATAGGATATTATTGGAGATACTTTAGGAGACACCTCTTTGGATAAAGGGTCAAGGAAGGATTTTGACTTCAATATCAAACCATCAACCATATCCTCAACATTTGTCCCATCAACCATATCCTCAACATATCGAACCAACAATCAAGAAGACAACTGAGGTGAAGCATGGGAATCCTCTCTTGCCCACGTTGTTCAGGATATATATCAATCTATGAATTCCTCTACACTCCACCAACTATGCATCAATAAAAATTTTGTTTGACCCATTGTACACCAAGATGGATACACATTGTCCCAACATTTTGTCTCTGATTGCCAAAATTTTAAAATTGGGATTTTCCACATCAAAATTTTAATTCAAGACTAACCATGCATTTGAAGGCCATTAACACAATATTAGGACATAAAAATTGAATAATTGACACAATACCAAATACAATACATACATTGAGTTTTGTCTCACAAGGTATCTAGATGCTAATTGAGCAATTTCACACAAAGAGAGAAAGGCAATGTCATGATAAATTGTTCAATTTGTAATCAAGAGCATTATCTTGGATAAGGGAGAAGTAACATTTAGTTTCTTTCTCATATACAAAGGCAAAGTTATGAATCAATGTCAAATGCCTTTTGTGAAGCAATGTTGTTGTAAAGGGTGTTAGAAAGCTTGCATTGTAGGCAAGGCCCTCACACGATACTAGATTGTGTTAACCAAAGCATGTTAACCATGTCCAATGATCTCAAATTTCATGAGAATGTTCAATGAGTGACCATAAATGAGGGGTGTCAGAGTGGCTAATAATCATAGCTTATAGTGGATGATTGTCATCGTACATAACATCTGTGGTCGAAGTCATTTGTTTGGTGCCCAATATTGGTGAATCATTGTATTACATCATGGTAGCATATCTTGCCTTTTTTAAAGAAAAAAGATATTGAAAATAAATTAAGTTATGTCTCATGCAAATGTTCAATATTGTTGTGTTGTGAGTGGTTTTTATATTATATGTATCATATATCTATAATCACTTATTTCAAGCCTACCTCAAGAAATAAACGAAGAGGTGCAAGGCCTTCTCATAATAAGGACTCCCACCAACTCCTCTCCTCATAGCAATCTTTCAAACGTTAGCCCATAAATCAAACACATGCCCTTGTTTCTCTAGTTTGGAAACCCTTAGATGGATATGACAGTGAACTCCTCCCAACCACTTCTTTAACCATCTATTGAATGCCTTTGATTGGTATGTGTAAATGATTTTGATTGATTCCTGGAGAGGTGTGAAATCTAATTTTGCATTGACATAATACAAACACCAAACTTAACCCGTGGTAGCCAAAATTTCAGCCTTACAATTCTCTCATCCAATATTAAATACTTCACTAATTAGTCAAGGGGTAATCTCCTTAACAATATATTAAATATTATAAGCATTCATATTAATTGAAAAAATAAGAGTATTATATAATATTAAGTTATAATGCAGGTAGTTGCCAAGTTGACATATGAGACCCCCTTGTTTGTGAGACAAGGGATGCCCTCCATTCAATGCTTTAACTATGTAATCTATGGATGTGTACATGCCTTAATTTCCATTGGATCGAATCCTGTGACCTTTAAAGAGGAAACACTTTAACACAAATCAAACATGTAAATACAAACTTAATTTGTATATGTATCAAAGTTACTTTGAGAGTTGCATGGAATGCTTAATTTTGTATAGAAGCAAGGGAAAACTTGAAGGGTTGATCACAACAAACATGTATGGTCAATTATGATTATCATAGGTATATTAGTTTGGTTTTCCCAATCCAGAGCTTGCACACTTTGTTACTATTGTTAAAGGCATGTCATGGTGGTTTACTGGTGTAACATCATGTACATTTAGTTGTGTCTGTTAAAGGCATGTTAGTTCAATGACAAAATCAATGGTTTGTCAACTTGGTCAGCTTAGTGAGCTATGTGTTAATCATCTCAATGAACAACATATAAGGTCAATTAGCTTAGCCATTGACATGACCATTCCATTGCCACTATTAGTGACATGTTAGGTTGGATATTAATATGTGTTTTTGATTAACATTATCTAGGAGGTTAACCGAATCAACATGCATGATTGACTACAATTATGGGAGATATGTTAGATAGGTCAACCCCATCAACAACATTTATGTTTAATTGCACATGTTAGAGGCATGACACAATGGTAAATTGATTAGTAACATGTACATTTTGGTTATCACTATTAAAGTTGTGTTAGGTTGGTTAGCTTGTTCAACGACTTGTATGTTTGGTTACAATTATTAAAGCCTCACTTGATTGTTTAATGCAGTAAATGGAGTGTAAGTCTAGTTACCATTGTCGAAGGCATGTTTCGTTGGTTAAATGAGTTAACATCATATACATTCAACTACGATTGTTAGAGCCATCCAAGGCTATTAAACCCATTTAAAGTAGTGCATAACATCGATGGGGGCTTGCTTATTGCATTGTGTGTGAGTATAATGTGTTATTTTTTTTTGTAAGTTGAAGATTTTTCATTAATAAAAAAGAATGTACAAGGGCGTCAAAATGCATGACTTATAATTATTTATATATTTAATGTAATATGCCTTTCATTAAGAAGAGGAAACAAACTTTGGGGGATAGGGGAAATGGCATTATCTAGGGGAAACGTCGATCTCATCTATCTCATCTTCACTCTCCCTTCCCTATCATTAGCATCCCTCTCCTTTTCTTCTTTATCCACCAACACTCATAATAGAATTTTGGTGAAGAAGTAGCATTGTATGACTCAAGACGAGGGTTAGAGCTCATATGTTTACCTTGGGTTTCTCCTTGGGGTTTCTGAGCTGATGTATCTTACTTTAAATTCTTCTTAAACGTCCCAACAATATCCTTTCCCATCTCTTGTTCATGAAACTTTAGCTTGCGAGCACAATATTCATCCTAAATTTCCTTTGAAGATTCATGTAGCCATTTTGCACCGAGGCCTATTCCTGGGGGGAAGATTGGGAGGATCTACATTTGTCAACAGACCTTTTTATTGTTGTCCCATGCCACCCAAAAGTTTGTAGCCCATGTTTGTAGCCAAGATATACCCTCTTCCATATGTAAACTATTTATCAGATTGATAAAAAGAGAAGACTAAGCTCTTCCATGAGCTTTTATCTGAAGATGAGAATGACAGTGAAATGTTCATTTTTAATTGTACACCTAAACAAGCTTAGAGACCCTTCCACCTCACTTGCTTAAAATATGGACTCAAACCATGGTATAATGTGAGATTTTGAAGCATGTCACTCTAGTCCCTTTGACAAGGAGTGACATGACACCTTTTGTGAAATAGCAACAAGATACTATCACCTCTTTCCCCTTTGAAAGTGGTGAAACTTTTTAGAAAAAGGTTAAATCTCTAAAAACATCATGGAAAAAGGTTTCCAAAAATTTAAGAATGATTCCATTTTATTGAATCACTACTAAAAGAGACTATCGCCTCTTCCCCCTTTGAAAAAGGTGAAACTGTCTAGAAAAAATATATCTGAAAACATCGTGAAAAAAAGTTTCCAAAGCATTTGAAAATGATTCCATACCATTGAATCACTACTACATGAATTCATCTTAAAATTTCATTTTATTTATTAAATTTATCATAGTCAAAATTCCCCATGGAAGACATTGAGAGGCATTAGAAGATATATATATATTTTTTTCATAAGAGCTTGTTAAAACATACCATGGCAATTTAATAACTTTATTTAAGACATTTTGTCTCCCGCGTACTAGTCACCAAATAAAATTTCAAGGTGGGAAATGCCATTTTTTTTCAAACCCTCAAGGAGCACCCTTGAGGAGCTTTCAAGAATGGAAGAAGAACAATGGGCGATGCAATTTTGTTCATACCCTGGATATTTTAATTCTGGAGAAGGTTTCAACAATTTTCTTCAAACCATGAATTTTTGAATTTTGGAGGAGGTTTCAGCAATGGAGACCAACGTTTTGCTACAAGTATCCTATTTTTCCCTTCTAGTTTGATAGAGGCAGGGGATTGTTGCGGTTTTGTGCAGGGAACAGGACACCTAACTGGAACTTGTTCGGCTCCTTGATTTCGCTATGGAACCTCAGACCCACATAAGGTTCAAACAGGGCTTTTCCTTTCCACCATCACCCAAAAAATGCCCCTCTCTCTCCATAGGTTGTCACCTTCTCCTCCAAGGCAGTGAAAGAGGTTGATAGACCTATTCTAGAAATGATGGACTTGAGTAACTGATGAAAAAGCTTCGGTTGTTGGACATAACCTTCAGAATCAGACATTTTCCCTAGCACAGGCAACAAAAACCCCTCTGAGGTTGCTACAGCCAAGGCCATTGATAAATCTGGGGAAGAGGGAAAATAAATAAATGGAGCCCATCGACCCACCAAGCCTTGGGAAAGAACTTTCGACTGTATCCATTTATCGTAGAGATAAGTCTCTATCCGATTACAGTGCTATTATTGAATTTCTGTCTTTGGAAGATTTGATGGTTATTGAAACCAGAGTAAATTAAAGGAAAGGATAAACCATAGTAAATTAAATTCAGTTTGAATCCATCAAATAAAATAGACTTTTTTGACTAAGACTGATTCTATCCTAGCTTTAACTGATGGAATGCAAATTTTGCAGCTATGAAAAATAATGTGCAGCATGCACCGAGCATGGGTACTAGAAATTACTAATTAGAGTATATAAAGGTTTTTTAAACCCAAGATGTAAAAATCATATAAAAAGTGATCGCTCTAGGCTAAACCCACGTGTGTGTCCTGATTGCCTCAATGAGTTGATATGAGAAGAAATGTTGAGATGCATTTAGCTTAGACACCAATAAAATTCATACCTATTTAAACAAGATTTTAGAACATTCTGTTTCATATTTCAAGATCCTTGAAATGATCTTTATTTGTCATGAACCCCCTTTCCTTTGATACCAGAATCTTAGAGATGCACAAAGGTTGATCCTTTACCTTCAATAAGCATCTACCCAATGGAAAACCATGAACACTATTTTTCAAACCCTCTTGATTGATGTCCAAGGGCCGAGGATACTTCACCTTTTGTAGCCTTTTATACTTCTCTGTGAGACAGAACAAGCCCTAATACAAGGCCGAAGGCACGCCAATGAGCCCAAGAATAATATTATATATATGAGCTTAGATGCTAGGAACTTTATAGCTTCAGATATGATTTTATATAAACCTGCAACAGAGAAGGAATTCCAAGTGAGACACTATCTCCAAACCAAATTCAATTCAAGGGTGATTTCATAATAGAAGATTTGACCCTAAAGTAACCAAAGCTTCTTGGCTGTAGTCATGAAAAAAGGCCTTAGATATAGACCATTTGACCAACAATTTGACAGAGAGCTCTATCCTAGAGATGCTTGATTGATGAGGCCTTGATCTCATTTCCTTTCTAGGATTTGCAACCTAGAATTTTGCAGTAGGAGTTTCAGTGCTTCACGATGACTGATCTTTGAAGAGGAAGGAGGTCAGTGTTGTCAAAAAACTTCTTGTGATTTCTTTCTTCCTTGCTTGGGCTTGCCCTCACCTTAGCTCTGATACCTTTCCCTCACCTTAACTTTGATACCATTCTAGCAGGGCAAGCTAAACATGACAACAATAGAGGTAAGAAGTTGTAGATTCCTGTGTTGTCTGTCTTTTAGCTTCTCGATCATCATATGTTTTATTGCCAATTTATGTTAAATTTGAAATTGACATACTGATCTGAGAAGAGGATTTGTAATGATAATAAGCTCTTATGAAGTCCATGTTGTCACACTTGAGTCTTGTTAAAGGACCAACTGTTTCTTGTGCAAAATTTGAAGCAGAAGACAACATATAACATGTTTTCTGAGAATCAAAACAACTTCTAGAAGTGCTATGACATTAATCCAACACTATGTTTATAAACCGGTTCATACTAATGGACACAAGATGTATAAAACGTATTCTTTAACAAAAAATTTCTATGTCACCTTGTTTAAAGCTTATAGCCTTACTCATATCTTGAAGAAAGGGTACTTGCTTCCCTTTCACTTCATAGGTATATGAAAACCTAGTTTTGTAAGCACCCATAACCATGAATATTATACCAACTCCCTATGGTTAGTGCATCAATAATGTAAGTGTAACACTCATCCATGTGGTAGTCATAAGGCATTTAGGTAAGGTTTTACTAACACTGGAATCCCAGACCATTAAGATCTATCCATGGCCTCAAATGTTGTATTTCCTTTACTCAATAGAACACTCATCATTTCTCTCCCCTAATAATCAATTTTTTTCTCTTCATTCTGAATGAGAAATCTATCAACAAGTCACCATTTTAAATGTTAGATCACAATATGTTTAGCTTCTCTCTTGTGCTTACACTCTAGCATTCTCGTAGCTTCAGAATCATGAATCTTAAACACAGTCTCATGATGTGCATTTAGGGAGGCATAATTCACCCTTGCTTTGCATCAAATTACCCCCCTATCATTCCCTTTACCTTTACATGCCTCAATGCAAGGCATGCAGAGTCAGTACTTACTCAATTAAATTAGTAAGCTGAGGGGCGTCATATATACCCAATGCTGCCTACCTGTTCTTCCTCTTCCTATGTCGTAGTGTATGAACAGTCAGCCAGACTGGTGAGGATCCCCATTAATAATAACATCTATGTTGGCATCTGAATCAGAATGACATGTTTCCCTTAATCATATGTTTTGGTTTTTTAACCCAAAAGGATAACAGAGATAGAGACCCTCAAATTTGTCTACTTCTGGCCCCTATGCCCATTTTCATCTAGGGTTTTACCATGTCAGTGTCCCTTACTTTCTCAAAACTGTATGAAATCAGTTGATCTATCCATTTCGTAATGCCTTTGGTAAACTTTTCTATCAAATGCTCTAAAGTATATATGAGATCTAAGGGTTTTTTTGGTTGTTGCTGACTTCATATATTTCTGCTAACCATGATATGGGTTTGATGTAGAGGATTATGATTGTGTAAGGGTTGCATTGCTCGATATCTATTTAGGAGGAGGAGAAGGAGAAAAGTGGTGTTAGGGTTGAGAGCTAAAGATGCCTATGAAAAGAGGAGGTGTGTGGAATGGAGGGTGGCAAGGCTACCAGCATGGTAGAAATGGAGGATGGGGAGGTCGGGGTTTTCATCATCGAATAGCTGTGGTGGGCTTCCTTGTTATCTTTGTGGTCATGCCATTGGTTTTTTTGGTAGCTAGGTTTCGTCACTCCGCATCTACATCTGCAACTAGTAAGCTTCTTCCTTCCCTCCTCCCTCACTGGTAAGCTTCTTCCTGCCCTCCTCCCTCATCAGGTTGCTTCTGTCTCTTTTTTTGGGGTGGTTCATTGTTTAATTTATCTTTATTGGCAAGCATGCCCTTTCTTAATCTGGTAGTATTACAATGAAGTGTAGACTTCTTACAACATTCAAGTAAGATCTCCATTACAATGAAGTGTAGTCATCTTATACTATTTTAGAAATATCCCTTTCATTGAGAACCCATTGAACAATTTATTTATGTTATTTGAGCCTTGGCGGGGAATTATCATCACTCCCGGTTAACCATTGAACCAAGACCCCATGGACCTGCTTTGAAATTTGATTTGCCTTCACCACCCCTAGTTAACCATTGAACCAAAACCCCATGGACCTACTTTGGAATTTGATTTTCCTTTTAGCTTTTTCGTAGGATCTGAAGGCGCAGATGTTATCAAACTTACTTTCCTTGCTTATTGTCAAAAGTTTAGCACCTCTAGCATTTTTCCTGACATTTTGTGAGTTTTCTTTATAGGTTTCCTTTCATTTGATCTATGTGAAGCTGTGAACTCCATCTCTGCATTAACACAGTACAATACCTACCAGGAGAAAGATTCAAAGTTTGTACCTCTCTCATGCAAGAGCAAAGGTTTTACCAACTACCCCTAGGGTAATTTCCCTTGCCAAAGATAATGAAACCATTCATCCCAATAGCAAGAAATAACAATGCTCTTTCCATTTTTTAACAAAGGGAAATGCATATGACTGGTAAATTCGTTGGGCAACTACTCGGTGAATTCACTGGGCACTCCTCATTCTGAGTAGGATGGTACTAAGTGTGCGCTGGATTCTGCATAAGCTAGATGGGTATTATAAAAATATATTTGTTAAGAGTTCAGTTCAACATCTTACTCATGGGAATTGAATCTTGTGGGAATTGAATCTAGGTGGGAATGGTAACAATCATTCTTCTCCTCCACTCATTATCCAAGCCAGACCCAGTTTCCATCCATAAAGCTAAATCCACTTCTCATCAGTCAAGCTAAAACCAGTTTTGATCCACCCAACCTAGACCCAATTCACAACGACAATCTTGTTCACCAACTACTTTCTGCTATACATATCATTTTCACAATGTTCCCACAGTGTTCAGAGCACATTGGCCACAACAAATGATAGATATTATACACACCATTTTATTATTGATGTGTAACGAAATCTCGATCTTAGCATATGCATGATAGCAAAGCAACCCCCTTTTTAGCGTTTCAGTATTTTTATAGATATTCTTCTCCATCAAGTATTTCTACCTGACCTGTTATGCATTTTTTATCATTTAAAACAACAGGGCACAACTTCTCAGGAGATGGATCTGTTAGAATGGTATTCTCTTTCCACATCTTGAAAACCAATTCTACTTTTCTATGGCCATTTTGTTCTTTTTTAGGATCTGGGTAATGCACTTGCACTTACGTCAGTTTAATCCCAGAAAATAAATAATGTCCCTAAACTGAAATTTAATCAACCTGAGTGGATTGAAATAGAGAGGAATTATTGAGGATACTGGAGCTCTATCATATGTTTAAAATCACTCTTATCTATTTATCTGTGGAGTTCACAGAAACAGGCAGATGACTGGAGAAAGCAGAGTTTGACAGAGAGCATTGACTCTCTCTTCCCAAAGGAGGCAAGTATAAGAAACCTGTTGCATTTGGATATCTTAAATTTGATTTCTCCCCTATTGAGCAAAGAATTGAAAATAAATTTTATTTACTGGGTAGGTAATTGATGTCATAACATCTATCACAGAGGACTAGGGAAAGCTAAACTTAAATATTGTTGGACAGAATGATTTGTTGGATGGAATGACGTGTCTTCCTCATGGGTATTAGAAAAGTCGTCTGAAGTAAAACAAAGGGATATTACTAACTCTGAGGTACGATTGGTGAAGATTTTGGTTATTTTCTCTATTGAACATGTAAGGAAACCTATGTGATGATGATATATGTAGTTGAGTAGGGTTGTATTAAGCAGGGAGTGAAAACTGACATTAGCAGAGGTGCTTCTCTATTTCTAATGGTGTACATCAAGCAGAGGCAAACGACTTTTAGAGACAGCTCAGAAAAGTTACATTTGCAACAAGATGGTGTGATCTTCAATGAATAAGGCAAGGAAAATCCTGAAGGGGGTAAAATGAATGATAAGGTGCAGAAAAAAAAACTTCCAATGACGAAGAAATTCTTACGAGGTTTCAAGAGGATGACACAGGAAGTGAACATCGAGACGTCAAAGAGAATGCTCTTGATGGTAAATTTTGATTTTCCCTGGTTAACTGATCTATGATGTTGGTAGCCTACTGTAAGGTAATGCTTAATCAAACTCCTAGGACAATGGTTGTTGTAATGAAACCATTTGCAGCTTGAAGAAAGTCCAACAAAAGTTCCACAGAGGGTAAAATTATTTGCTACACTAGATCGCTACTTTTTGTTCTCATGGAAAAGCGAATTGTTATATTAGTTTCCAAAATCCTTTTTGAATGTTAGTTCTCCAATAGAAAAATTTTATATTTCTTAGATTTTAGCATAGTATGCTTTAATTTATAGTAGTTTAATGCTTACAACAATTGAGACAAAAGAGGAGGGAGAAAAGTTCAACAAAGCTGATTCAACAGGATGAAGAAAAATAAGTTGAGCTTGAAAATGCAGTAATTAAAAATTCCAAGGAGGTAGTTTTTGCTGTCCTAGAAAAATACTGCGTTTGGAGGCTTAAGAATGAGAACGAGAATTCTGACTCCACTGTTATATTGATGCGAGACCAACTGATCATGGCTAGGGTGTATTCAAGCACTTCCCAGGCTAGGAATAATCTTGATTTATACCATGAATTGATGCTTCATGTTAAAGAATGTCAGCGTACATTGGGTGAGGCTAATGCAAATTCTGATCTACCTCAAAGGTAATAGTTTTCACATTGGCTACTTCTAAATCAAGAGTAGTAAGTGCTTCCATTTGCATTTGGTGTTCATATCCTTTGTTTCTTTTAAATTTGCAATCTGTGTCTCAATATTTCTGATTTTCATTCTCTTTTTCATGGCCGAAAATTGATATGAATGTTTCAGTTCACCTGAGAAGATCAAGGCTATGGGTCATGTTCTATCCAAGGCTAGAGAACAATTTTATGACTGTGGGATAGTAACAAATAAGTTGCGAGCCATGTTTCAATCTACAGATGAGCAAGTAAGGACCTTGAAAAATCAAAGTACATTTTTAAGTCAGCTGGCAGCAAAGATTGTTCCCAAGGGCCTGCACTATCTGTCCATGCAATTGACCATGGATTATTACTTGCTTGCCCTTGAAAAGCAAAATTTCCTAAAAAGGACAAGTTGGAGGATCCAACTGTTTATCACTATGCATTATTTTCTGACAATGTATTGGCTGCATCTCTGGTTGTGAATTCAACTGTGATGAATGCTAAGGTGAAGAGTTATGAATTTAAAATACTCTAAAGTTTGGAAGTCCAACAGTTTTGCTGCACTTTACATTTAATATTTGGATCTCATTGTAGGTGATTTACTTGTGTTTGCAGGAATCTCAGAGACATGTATTTCATCTTGTCACAGACATGTTAAATTTTGGGGCCATGAAAATGTGGTTTTTACTTAATCCCCCAAGGAAAGCTACGATACATGTAGAAAATTTTGATGATTTTAAATGGCTCAATTCCTCCTATTTCCCTATGCTTCGCCAACTTGAATCCGCAACTATGAAAGAGTATTATTTCAACGCAGATCACTCGACTACACTCTCAGCACGTTCCTCCAATTTGAAATATATAAATCCAAAGTATTTATCCATGCTAAATCATCTTCGTTTCTATCTTCCACAAGTTTATCCCAAACTGGACAAGATCCTTTTCTGGGATGATGATATTTTGGTGCAGAAAGATTTGACGCTCTTCTGGTCAGTAGATCTTCATGGAAAGGTTAATGGTTTAGTGGAAACTTGTGGAGAAAGCTTTCGCCATTTTGACAAATACCTTAATTTTTCCAATCTGCACATAGCCAAGCACTTTGATCCTATTGCTTGTGGTTGGGCATATTGGATAAATGTATTTGATCTCAAAGAATGGAAGAAACAAGATATAACTGGAATATATCACAAGTGGCGGAACATGGTAAGTGTGTAGTGTGGTTTATTTATGTTAATTCCTGTGATGCTTAGTTTAAAGTATTTGAAGTAAATCTGACGTAATTAGCTAGAAAACTTAATGGGTTTTTCTTTGTTCGATTTCTAAGTTTTTCTTTTATTGTATGTTAGAATGAGGATAGAGTGTTCTGGAAGCTTGGAACACTACCCCCTGGATTTTCACATTTGCTGCTTCTAAATCAAGAGTAGTAAGTGCTTCCATTTGAATTTGGTGTTCATATCCTTTGTTTCTTTTAAAGTGGCAGTCTGCGTGTCAATCTTTCTGCTTTTCATTCTCTTTTTCATGACTGGTAATTGACATGAATGTTTCAGTGCACCTGAGAAGATCAAGGCTATGGGTCATGTCCTATCCAAGGCTAGAGAACAATTTTATGGTTGTGCGAAAGTAACAAAGAAGTTGCAAGCCATGCTTCAATCTGCAGACCAGCAAGTAAGGACCTTGGAAAAGCAAAGTAATTTTTTAAGTCAGGTGGCAACAAAGTCTATTCCCAAGGGCCTGCACTATCTGTCCATGCGATTGACCATAGATTATTACTTTCTTCCTCTTGAAAAGTGATAATTTCCTAAAAAGGACAAGTTGGAGGATCCGACTCTTTATCACTATGCATTATTTTCTGACAATGTATTGGCTGCATCTGTGGTTGTGAATTCAACTGTCATGAATGCTAAGGTGAAGTGTTATTAATTTAAATTACTCTAAAGTTTGGAAGTCCAATAGTTTTGCTGCATTTTACATTTAATATTTGGATCTCATTGTAGGTGATTTACATGTGTTTGCAGGAATCTAAGAAACATGTATTTCATCCCATCATAGACAAGTTAAATTTTGGGGCCATGAAAATGTGGTTTTTACTTAATCCCCCAGGGAAAGCTACGATACATGTAGAAAATGTAGATGATTTTAAATGGCTCAATTCCTCCTATTGCCCTGTGCTTCGCCAACTTGAATCCACAGCTATGAAAGAGTATTATTTCAAGGCAGATCACTCGACTACACTCTCAGCACATTCCTCCAATTTGAAATATATAAATCCAAAATATTTATCCATGCTAAATCATCTTAGTTTCTATATTCCACAAGTTTATCCCAAAATGGACAAGATCCTTTTCTTGGATGATGATATTGTGGTGCAGAAAGATTTGAGGCCTTTGTGGTGAGTAGATCTTCATGGAAAGGCTAATGGTTTAGTGGAAACTTGTGGAGAAAGCTTTCACCGGTTTGACAAATACCTTAATTTTTCCAATCCACACATAGCCAAGGACTTTGATCCTAATTCTTGTGGTTGGGCATATGGGATGAATGTATTTGATCTCAAAGAATGGGAGAAACAAGATATAACTGGAATATATCACAAGTGGTAGAACATGGTAAGTGTGTAGTGTGGTTTATTTATGTTAATTCCTGTGATGCTTTTTTTGCAGGGGAAAAAATGGTAACCTTTTATTTAAAAAATGAAAAGTTACACTAGCAGATGCATTGAAGCATTTCCATAAGCTGCCCATATGGGCTCAAGTGCATTCGCACCCCACGCAACGTTAGAAGTCTAATGTGCATAAAGAAGAATAAGAATATAGAAGAGGGAAAAGAGAAGAAAGAGGCAAAAAAACTGAATTCCGACAGAGAGTAAAAACTCACACTTCAAGTTTTTCTCCCCTTTTTCTTTTCGACCTTGCGCCACTCTCCTTGAGTGGGCTCGATCGAAGCTATGACTAACTGTGCTTCTGCATTCTGTGGGGCCGTTTCCTTATCAGAGTCTGAAGTATCTGAGTGGGGATGTCGTTTGATCCCTCCCATGCTGTGATCCTCGCTTGTCTTCTTTGGCTGATTTTGGTGGAGCTTTGTGATCTTGTTTTCTGATGTAGTTTCCTTCTGAGTCTCCATTTCTTGGGATACCTCTGCATTCTCTACGGGGGTGTCATCCTCTTCTGCTTCTGATTCTTCATCATCTGAGTCAGGGGGGTGAAATTTCCATCCTTTCCTCTGCTTCCCTTTCTGCTTCTTTTTACTGTTTGCTTTTTTGGCTTCTGGGCATGTGCTTTGCAGGTGTCCTGTTTGCCTGCAGAGTCTGCAACTGAAAGCAGTATTTTCATAGTCTAGTGCTTGCAGCCAGTTTTGTTGTTTGTAGATCAGCCTTATGTTATCTCGTAGCCCTTTGCTTAGATCTACTTCCACACAAATGCGTGCAAAAGTGTATACCCTATCATCAATCCTCTCCAGATCTGTTTTAATATATTTCCCTATGCTGTTCCCAATTCCTTCCAAGACTCGTTCACTCAAAAAGTGAAGGGGAAGGTTGTATAGACGGACCCAAACCGGCACTTTGGATACAGTCATGTTGTTTGGATCTAAATCTCGGAACCATGTGGTCATGAACAGCCCCGATGTTCCCCAGAACCAAGGCCCATCTCTGATGATTGTTTCTCTGACTTCCGAGGATGCGAATCTAACTATAAAAAATCCCTTGGAGCATAAATGTATATCACATTCCATGGTCCAAGTGGTGAAAATCCAATGGAATAGATCCATTGGTTTTGGCCAGAAACTGTTAAAACGGCAGATTAGGGCCTGCGTTTCATAGGACTTAACGAAGACATCAAGCCCTGTAGAGTCAAAGTTTAGGGCTGGGGTTTGCCCTAACTGATCTACTATGTATGGCCTAGGAGTATACCTGCCTTGATCTGGAGAGGACCCTGTATCTTTGTTACCCTGAAGAATGTTTTTGTAGGAGGAACCTCCTTTGGGTTGCTGCTGAGGTGCTGTCTTTTTCCCCTTGTCCCCTCCTGAGGAGTTTTTGTCTCCCCCTGAGCTGCTTGTCTGACCCTGAGGAGGGGCTCCTCCTCTCAGTCTGAGGTTCAAAAAAATGGTTTCTCCTGGGCTAATCCCATAGCTTCCCATGGTTCTGTTGTCTTGGAGAGACCATCTGCCATTGACTAAGTGCTGGATCTGGCTAGGGTATCCAGTCAATGCACAGATTTGTTGCTTCAGCTGCAGCACAGTACTTTCTGCATGTACCCATACTAAAAAAGATTGCGTCTCTGGGGTTTTAATGAAAATCTGGAAACGAGTTTTTGTTACCTGATGTCTGCAATTTTGCTGTGTTCCTGCTCTGCCTGAAACGGTGACGTTGCTGGTTGCCTTGTGATCTGGCTGTCGGCGGTCTTCCAGATCTGAGCTTCTATTGAGGCATTCTACCATTTGCCTGTCGCGCTCTGCAAAACCTCTGTTGGATCGATGCATATAACCACCGATCAGCTGCCTGAGCTCCTGGAGGTCTTGCATCTTGCTCATATTAGAGAGATCCGGCCTGGATCTACAGGGTTTGGGCCATGCAACTGTGTACATAGGCGGATCTGCCCCATGCAACCCTTCGTCTTTGCATGCATGAAGCAATTGTAGAGGGATGAGCCTGACTATCACTAGGCTGGCAGATCCTGTATATATCAGGCTGATTTCTGACAAATTTCCGCCCCCAAAATAAGTTCTGAGCCCAAAAGCGAAAAAAGTCTGCAGATCTCTGGTCTCGAACGGCTTTGCTGGCTTCTCCTTCAGATCAGCCCTAGTTGCATTTGGCCCATCATGCAATGGGTGATATGGACGAAGGATAAACGCTGTACCCACGGCATCCGGTAATTTCCAGGTATTGGGCCGTATGATCAAGGCCGCTTCAGGAACTTGAGAAGGGTCGAAACACTCCAGCGTCGCGATCTTACTGTCAATCCTGTGGGGAACCGTAACTGCCTCCTTCTCTTCCACGCCGCCTCCGACGATCGCCATGACGAGGGTTTCATTCCCTGCGCAGACCGAGATCTCAGCGATGGCCATCTCTCCCGTTCTTCCCAAACTTCACCTTCCACTCCTGTAAGTTCTGTTAAATCTTGGAATGTTCACTTTTTTCGTTAATTCCTGTGATGCTTACTTTAAAGTATTTGAAGTAAATCTGAAGTAATTAGCTAGAAAACTTAATGGGTTTTTCTTTGTTCGATTTCTAAGTTTTTCTTTTATTTTATGTCAGAATGAGGATAGAGTGTTGTGGAAGCTTGGAACACTATCCCCTGGATTGAACATTTTATGGCCTGACCCATCCTTTGGACAGGTCTTGGTATGTGCTACGTTTAGGATATAATCCTAGTGTGGGTTGTTGAGAGATTGACAATGCAATTGTTCTTCATTACAATGGGAACATGAAACCTTGGTTAGAGCTGGCAATGATGAAGTGCAAGCCTTACTAGACAAAATATATAAAATATGATCATCCTTTCTTACACAGTGCAATATAAATGAATAGTTGTGACCTCAATATTCATACTGCAATAGATTGTCAAAAGTAAAGTGTAAAGGCCCTTGATTCTGGTTGATAATTCATTCTAATTCATTTGTTTTTGGAGTTCCACAGAAGGTTTCTAGTTTATGGCTTAATGAGTCATGTTTTTGGAGGTGCAGTGGCCTAACCAAGTTTACGATTTACAAATTTTATGTCCTCATTGTATTCCTTCATAGTTGGAAGTAAACTCCTAGATAAGTATTCTTTTCTTTGTTAGTTAATATTTCTCTGTCATCAAGTAATTACACAAATTGTTCTTCCAAGAACACAAAGAAGTACAAGACACAAAGATTTAGGCTTTCAAGGCAAGGTAAAACCTCTCAATAGGGGAAAACCCAACAATCCTCCTCTTGTTGAATTTATTCAAAATGAGATATCCAACACAAGACCAAAGAGTCCCTCCAAGTCAACCCTCCTATTTAAGTCAAGTTCAATAGTTGAGTCTCTACCTAGTCAAAGTCAGAAGTAGCTTCTGAATTTCTGTCCTTATTGTAGGTTTAGTCTCTTATTATAATACAATGACTTCCAATTACAGACCCTTTTCCTTCTATTACTGATCTTTGGCTACTATAGCAAACCCTTGACTCTTTACCACAGATATTCAGATCCTACTGCAAATAGATAGCTTTAGATTAAGATTCGGCTTAGTCACAGACTTCGGTTTCTTCAAGTGATGTAGACTTCTTTTTATCCTCAGTTTTTCTTCTCCCGTTGGATTACAGACTTTGAGCTTTTTCACTTTCTTGGTTGCTACCCAAAAGAGGTCGAATATAGGCTAAAATGCTTGGATATCATTCTAACAATGTAAACTTTGAAACAAGAACTCATACTGTTACCCGTTTTGCAAAAAAGTGACTCGATTTTGAAAAGGAGTGATGCAGAACACACGTGTTTTTTAGAGCATAGTTTTTGGCACTATAAATTTATTTATGTACATTGCATTTTAGAATGGTAGTGTTTTTTATGCTGATTCAAAAACTTGGTAATTCTACACCAGAGCATTTTTTTAAAAGTTTTTTTTTTTTTTTTTTTTTTTTCTAATGTATGAAATGTAAATAATTATTTTGTAAATTTAATCATTTTTGAAGTGGTCTTTTTCTTCATATTTTCTTGTTTTTATTTTTATTCTAATTTTTTTGTAGTGAGGTTTTTATTGTTTTGCATATTCTAAAGAAGAAAGTCAATATTTTGAATTTTTGATATTCTACATATTTATACATTGTTAATTAATTTTTCAATCCACAAGAAATAATTGTTTCTAAAAAACAATATTTTTTAACAATGGACATAAAAATAACCATTTTTAACATAAATATAACTAAAAAACTACACATTTTGATAATTTTTTGCTACAATTGACATGCGAAAATCACAATTTTTATACGAAAATTTTAACTAAAAATGGTTAAATAATAGCTTTTTTTATGAATTTCATGTCAAAAAAATAATAATAATCATTTTTTTTTTCAAAAAATAATGATTAACTTAAAAATTAATGCGAAAATCACATATTACAAATATTGAACGCATAACAACCTTAATTGAGTGTATATTCTTCTCATAAAATGTCAAAGTCAAAACATTACAAGTATAACTACTTAATAGTTACAAAAAATGAGCTTGATTTCCAAGCATAACTTAAATTTAATCAACAATGTCACGTAATCCAAACTCTTCGTCCTCTAGAGTTTCATCATTGTCTTCTTCCACAATATTTTCTGCTTCCTTTTGCTCATTTTCGTCTTCTAATGGATCTTTGATGTCTGCAAATCTCCCAATGTATGTCTTTCCAAACATCCCATGTAATGGTGGTTGGGGTTCCTTTGCCTTTTTTTCCACACGTGATTCACTAAAGTCCCATTTCTTCAATCCAATTTCTTGCATTGCATCTAGAAGAAATTGAAGAGCATTAATTCTTTGCTGAATGAAATTGCACTGTATTGGATCTTTTTCAATTGCAATGCAATTTCTTCCTTTTTGAAGGCAACATGCTAGTGTTGTACCTAATTATCAAGCACAAAAGAAATAATGAAGTAAATTAGTACAATGACATATTAATTAAAAAATAACATATTGAAATTCAATTCCATATAATAAAACTTACCTGAGCTAGAAAATATATCCAGAACCCAATCTCCTTCATTTGAACATATGTCTATAAGATAGTTAATCATTAATTGTGGTTTTTGTTAAATGTTAACTATCTCTCCTTTTGCTTCTTTGTCTTCATATGTTAGTTTTCTCACAGCAACATCATAAGTCAGTATTTGGCTATGACTCTTTCCGTCTACCCAATTAAAACTCATAGACATATAGCTATCATCTTTTGCCCAACTATCAATATGAATGAACTCACAATCATTTATAAATAGTTGGTCTTCACGGTTAAGATGATTTGACTTTTGCCTGTAACATGAAATAATAAAAGTTCAATTAACTTGTACATAAATGAATTTTTCGACATTAATAAAATATACATTTTAAACATCTTACCATGTAAGCTGCATCCTTGAATTTGTTTTCCCTTTGAAGCTTGGAAATATCATTGCCAATTGTGTGTCTGAATGAAATGTCACAAATCTCCATAATGGTGATGACGTGATTTCTACAAATCTCGCAACCACTTTACTAAGAGCTTGATAAGTATAAGGGTCACTATCATAGTCAACGCTTGGAATGTTGAAACCATGGGGAATACCTGCAATAACTAGGGCATAATCCCTTTTAGGTATGAGTTTAGAAATGTCTTCACAGTCGCCTTGTATTACTTGATATTGAATAGTGTCTAGCCCATTCCAAATGAAATGAGTAAGAGTTGGATCAAGTTCAACATTCTTAGTACGTTGCTTCCTCAGTCTTTCGATCTTTATTTTTCCAATAAAGGTTCTGAAGCTATCTAGTGCTCCATTATCATCCTTCTTCATCTTTTATAAAATAAAAAAATATATGTGTAAGTTATAAATTAAAAATAGTACACAAATGAATAAAAATGAATGTATAAATGAAGATACCTTTTTAAATGCAAGATAAAAAGCTTTTAATGTTGATGTAGAACTTGAATCTGGATAGTTGCATACAACATCATCCCAACTATCTTCATTCAACAATTTAACCATTTGTTCTTGAATTTTCATGTAAACTTTGTGACTACATAGATAAAGTAACAAAAAGTTAATATAATGATATGTATAACAAACACTACCAAGAACAACATGTTTTATTTAAAAGAAAATTATAATCTAGAAATAAATAAAAATAATTCAACAAACTTAATTTTGAAATTCCTCAAACATTTCCTCCAATGAAAAATCCCCTGACCTCACACGAGATAATATTGTTTTGACAATTTTTTCATCTTTCACTCCTTTCATTGCTCTCCAAGGTGTGATAGCCATATATTCTAGAAGCTGTTTCATTTCAAGAGCTGATTTACTGCTACTACATATCAATGGCTTAGTCTTTTTGACCTTCTAGTTTTTAATGCCAATGTTTTCCCACATGCTAAAAATCTCATCAATCAACTTCCAAACATCTCCAGTTCTAAATGCCAATTGGAAAATGTTATCAACACCTCTGAATAAATCACTAATTTTGTTGCCTTTTCCACCTTTTGAATTGGTTTTCTCTTCAATTTGATAGCCTATTTCCATACAACATTCCTTTCGGAAATCTGCAGTAACATTTATCCTATTCCCACCACATTTTTCTTGAAATTCACTATGAATAAATCTAACCCTTTGGATGAAAGTCATAGACATCCTATATTCATTATCTGAATTATGATCCCATGCCACTAAATTTGCTTCTGTATCTGATAAACCAGCATAAATGATACATTTCATTGTTTCAAAACGTGGGCTATTTGGATATTCCTCCATCAATTGTCTTTGAGCTTCTACAGAATGGTTCCCCCCAACCACATAATAATTGTATTCAAAACATTTTGACTTATCAAATGCTTCTTTGTTGGGAACTTGAACTGGATCAATAAGAAGCACATAACTAACCACATGAGCATATGGATTGTACCTCATCAATGTCTTCAAGTTGTGAACATGCAGATGATGTGGCTTTCTGACTTGATATTGACATTGTCCTTCACTTGCCTTATAGGTTTGTCTGACATAAAGCTGAAATGTATGACCACCATCAATTAAGTTTCTCTTTGTCAAATTCTATCGAATGGAATTTTGTTTTGTTTTGATAATGCCATCCTCTAAATCAGCTCCTAGTGTAACGATTTCTCTGCTTTCTTTTGAAGTTTCACTAGGTTCTTCGCTGCTGGTAATGACTACTTCAAAATCTTCAACTTTACTTTTCTTCATCATAACATTCTCAATAGATTTATTCTTGGGCATTGTTACTTTTGGTCTTTTACGGCTCTTCTCAGCTCCAATGTCATCTTTAGTAACGACAACAGATGCTTCACTGTCATTTTTAACTTCATTGTCCTCAAAAGTAACTTGTCTACCCTTGCTAGATTTATTCACTAGAGCCCTTTTTTTTTTATCCTTTGGATGTAGTTTTGTAGCATCATCAATTACTACATTTTGCTTGTTTTCCATATCTTCTTCTGGCACTAAGTAAAAACCACTGACAACTTTCATGATATGATGCTCTATGAAATGAATGCCTCCCAACCTAATTGAACAATTTTCAACAAAATTCTGCCAAACAAAATATCATATGTCAATAAAAAAAAAGTTAAAAAAATATAGCGAGACACTTTCAAGAATGCAAAATACAAATATAAATAACAATACTTACGATGTTTTGTTTCATCTCATTTACGATTTGTTTACACAACTTTGTAGATACCTCTCTCGTGTCATACAATGAATATGATAGTCGGTATTTAATCCTTTCATGTGACTTGGGAGCTTTTGTAAGTATGTAAAAAACTTCAGTGTCTGGTACCGAACACATATCTATGACTCTTCCCATCACCTCATAAATTCCATTATCATTCGGTATATCAATATATAGATATATATTCACATTTTGGATTTCTCTCTTTCACATACCAGATTCTTGATGGAAATTTCACCTCTTTTGAATTCTTCCAGTATGAAATCATCTTCTTATCTTTTGAGGCACTTGAAAGATTGGTAGCCATGAGCTCAGGTGGAGTTCGTTCACCAATGTTTTTTGAAGATGCACCTTTAAGAGTCCTTGGTCCAGAATGATTCACATAAATCTTCTTTGATGCCATTTTCGTGAAAAATAGAAACACATAAATTAGTAAATAACGAAAACATATTATCTTAAATCCACAACGAAAATATATTATAAATCTTTAATTTGTATAATCAAATAATTGAAATTAAAAAAATATTAACACTAAGAAATTCACCCGCCACCGCGAAAGCATGCGGGCTATTGGGGTGGGTGGGCGGGCGAGAAGGTGGTTTCCAAGTGGGTGGCAGGTGGGCGGGGGAGCGGGTGGGCAGGTGCCGGGTGGGCGGGCAAGTGGGCGTGGGCGGGTGGGTGGGCAGGCCGGGCGGTGGGTGTCGGGTGGGCGCTGAGTGGGTAAGCAGGTGGGTGGGCGGGCGAGAGGGGCAGGCGGGCGGGTGGGCAGGTAGGGGGGTGGGTGGGGAGGGGCGAGCGAGGGGGGTGGTTAGGCGCCGAGTGGGCGGGTGGGCGAGCGGGCGGGTGGGGGTGTGGCTGGGTGGGCGGGCGAGTGCTGGGTGGGTGGGCGGGGGTGTGGCCGGGTGGGCAGGCGGGTCGGCACCCGGGCGTCAGGTGGGTGGGTGGGTGGGTGGGCAGGTGGGCGCCGGGTCGGCGGGTGGGCAGGTGGGCGCCGGGTGGGTGGGCAAGCGGGCTGCCAGGGTGGCACAGGGTGGGGTGCCAGCCCTCACCTCGCACCACCTCAGCGGCCTGCCCGCCCACCAGGGGTGGTCGGGCGGGCCGCCGAGGTGGCGCGGAGTGGGGCGTCCCGCCCACCCCACGCCACCCTGGCAGCCCACCGGCCCGCCCGGGGTGGCCAGTCGTTTCCGGGAATCGCCCGGCCACCTCGAGCGGGTGGGCGGGCCGTCGGGGTGGCGCGGGGTGGGGTGGCGCCCCTCACCCCGCACCACCCCAGCGGCCCGCCCGCCCGCCTGTGGTGGCCGGGCGATTCTCGGAATTGACTGGCCACCCTAGGCGGGTGGGTAGGTCGCCGGGGTGGTGCAGGTTGGGGCGCTGCTACCCACCCCGTGCTACCCCGACGGCCCGCAAGCCTGTTCGGGGTGGTCGGGCGATTCCAAGATTCGCCCGGCCACCCCGGGTGGGCAGGTGGGCTGCTGGGGTGGCGCGGGGTGGGGGTGCTCAGCGTTACTGGGCCCACCATGCTCATGACAGACATATTGGTTAATTTGGCTCACAAAAAGTATTAATTAAAAAAAAAAACTACTTCATTAAACTAATTTCATATGAAAATTTTCAAGGAAAAAAAATGAACTAAACTTTTCATTGCAAGAATTCTTCATTGAATATGTTGTTGATAGTAATGTAGCTGCTCCACAAATTCACTCCAACTCTTTCAACGAACCTCAGAAAACCTTGATGTAATGTGCGTAATAGTGATAATGGCCTTTAGTATATAGGTGAAATTACGGAGATGTTTTGCCGTACGTTGAATGCGGGATTAATTAGTTTTAAAAAAATTTAACATGTTATTTTTTTTATGGCGATGAAGGAAAATATGATAAAGCTAGGGGTGAATGTGGGATTAATTTGTTTCAGAATGTATTAAAAAAAAAAATCAATTGTTTAGTAGATATTATATACTTTGACTATTAAAATAATTTAGGTAGAAGTTGTAGTTTACAATTTTAACTTTAATGATTTATTTCATTAAAAAAATTAGTTTACATTTTTCATTAAATTGTAGAATAAAATAATGAAGAGAAATAAATCTCACAAACTTTTAGGAGGGAAATATTTTCACGAAACTTTTTGGGGGGGAAATTTTTAGAGGGAAAATTTCATTCTCTAAGCTATATAATATCTTTAGGAGACTCTCCATTTGTATCATTCAACGTCTTCTATTTGAAAGGGATGGATTGTCCTGATAGTGAAGTTTCGATTTATACAACATCAACATCTTCATCACGTAACAACTCTATTCATATGGATGAATATAGCGGGAAGTCTTCCACTATGAATAGAAAGTCAATTCTTCCACTTAGTCCTGATCCTAAGGACTATGAGAGCAGCACTGATGAAAGAGGGGATGGAGAATTTCAAATAAATAAAGAATCACAGATTCCACTTAGTCTGAATTCGAAGGACTATGAAAGCAGTAGTGATGATGAGCTTGATGACAAATTTCAAAAGAATGGAGTGTCGCAGGGTCCACTTAGTCCTAATTCTAAGGACTATGAGAGCAACAGTGATGAAGAGGATGATGGTGAAGTTCAAAAGAATGGAGTGTCACAGTGTCCACTTAGTCCTAATTCTAAGGACTATGAGAGCAGTGGTGTTGAAGAGCATGATGATGAATTTCAAAAGAATGGAGTGTCACGATGTCCACTTATTCCTAATTCTAAGGACTATGAGAGCAGCAGTCATGAAGAGTGCGATAACGAATTTCAAAAGAATGGAGTGTCAAAGTGTCCACTTAGTCCTAATTCTAAGGACTATGAGAGTAGCAATGATGAAGAGCATGATGATGAATTTCAAAAGTATGGAGTGTCATGGTGTCCAGTTAGTCCTAATTCTAAGGACTATGAGGGCAGCAGTGATGAAGAGCAGGATGATTAATTTCAAAAGTATGGAGTGTCATGGTGTCCAGTTAGTCCTAATTATAAGGACTATGAGAGTAGCAGTGATGAAGAGCGGGATGATGAATTTCAAAAGAATGGAGTGTCATGGTGTCCACTTAGTCCTAATTCTAAGGACTATGAGAGAAACAGTGATGAAGAGCGTGATGATGAATTTCAAAAGAATGGAGTGTCACAATGTCCTCTTAGTCCTAATTCTAAGGACTATGAGAGCAGCAGTGATGAAGGACAGGATGGTACACTTAGTCCTAATTCTACGGAATATGAGAGCAACACTGAAAATGCACATGAGGAAGAATATCCAATAAACATCGAGTCAAATTTTCCATTGAGTCCGAATTCTAAGGACTATGACAATAGCACTGAAGAAGGGGAAGATGAAGAATATCCTCCAAGTCAGTATTTGAGAAGCACAACTGATATTCCTCTTAATGATGATGAAAATACTTATACAAATGATGATCCAATGATGGAGATATTGCCAAGAAATATTGTATCGAGGATTAGAAGCAAACCTTTTCGTATCAATGCAAGATGTTATAGTTATACAAGGGTGTTAAATTGGAAACTAGGGCCAAACTCCATGTGGGTTGGCTTATTTCTGGCAGCTGACATTTCTATTGGATCCCTCTTGTCGAGAGGTGTAGGATTGATCCAAAGATCATCCGATTCCGATAAGTATTTATGGAGATATGAATTTATTTTGTTTATGTAATTATTATCAAGCCGACCAGCTCATATGTAGGCTCTAGAAGCCCAACCAACGTGTCTATTCAACCTCTACATTTTTAGTATAAATAGATGAGGATTTTATGTCATTTAAAGATATATTCTTGAGTGATCTCCTCCTCTCCACGTCTTGGGTTTTTGGACAAGGAGTGAAACACCAAGAGTGATATGTTGGCCTTATGAAAATGCCCTAGCTGCAGTACAACGCAGTCATGGTAAAACGCTGGTCATGGTATAACAGAGTATACAGGTTAATTACAGGTCAGTCATCAGCAATCTAATCGTTTTTGGTTTGGCCATCCCTTTCCATTTTCTATCTCGAAATGGAAGGGCAAAGGGAAAGAGACTTAGAGCGGGAGAGCAAAAATGCAAGTGAGGATGATGCAAGATCTCGTGCCTCGTCCTCCTCACCTCCCAATGGTACTGTAACCCTTCGTCGCGAAGAAGAAGCGTTGGCGGAAGTTTTTCGTGAGGCAGAAGACGTTATATTAGGTAACGCATTGCCCCGTCTTCGTCGAAAGCATATGCGTATAGAAGAAGCTATTCGGATAGCCACTCGAAATACTCACATAGACTGTTATGGAGAGGTACTACCAAGGTTATGCTCTCTAGCTGAAGAGCAACTACAGTGTGAGCGTGAGATGCTAGCGTTCACTTAGAGAAGCACAGTTCTCGAACCAACAACCAGTCATAACAGAGTTCCTGGTGGAGATATCGTTGCAGACGATCTATTGCCGCCTGTTCCTGAGAATCAGGTGGCGAAAGAAGAGGCTACTGTTACCAATGATGATCACGCACAAGAAATCCAAGCAACTCGTGTTCCGCATCCGGCTATGGAAGAACCAGCGGATCATCAACAAATATGAGATATAAGACGTGCTTATCAGGAAGCTATATTACCCAGTGACAATCTCATCTCGTGCTGCGATCTGTTCTGGAACACGAGAGAACCCATTGCGATAATAACAAATTAATGCCAATACGCAAAAGGTATACATGGAACGTTGTTAGCACACAAGCCCTAGATCTGGCACCATAATGGATATATATATATATATATATATATATATATATATATATACACAGGAGCTGGCAGCATGGTTTAAGGTAAATCAACATCCGTCATCTACGCAGTGAAGGAAGCTTCCAAAATGCAGTAAGTGGAGGCTTACACGCTGACTGATCAGTAGCCCTATATGTTGTAATAAGGAGGCCCTCATACGCTGGTAAGAAGGAGACCAAATCTATTGTTCAAACTGTAGTACAACCATGTGCCCTAGCTTCAGTAGAAGGAACCATAATACAACAAGTTTAAGGGACTATTTAAGCATCCCTGTTACAACTGAGTGAGGGTGGTTTCTTCTTGTTAGAAGGCTGAGTTAAAAACCTGTTGGGGTATCATTGGAAGAACAAGGATATTGTTTATGCTGCTATAGGAAGACTGGTGGACATAAAGGGCAGCATAATAATGAATGAGGTCATGGACATAAAGTTCAGCATGGTGCAATATGAAGTGGTGCAGCTTGAGAACCTGATGCAGGATGATGATAGGTGAAGGAGTCACCTTGGAGGATCAGTTGAAGCATAATGTCTTCAACTGATCTCATCGTTATAGGATATGATCTATGCTCAGATCTAGACAAGTCAAAGTGTTGAATTCTGTTGTAAATGTACTCTCTCTCTCTCTCTTTCTCTGCTGAACTTTGAAGATAAAAGAAGATTTGATCAAAGGGTTTCCCCACACATTGTGGGGTTTGTCCCTGGCTCACGCCACATCTTGTGTCCTCTTGTCTTGGCTTGTCTTCTGCGTTTTATATTTATGTTCTATCTGCAGTTTATCGTAATGCTGATGTGATTGCTAACTGTGAAAATTTAAATAAATTGCTCTAGCATAGAACATACCTAATCTTAACATGGTATTAGAGCTGAGGTGAAGACAATGCCCAAGCAAGAGTGAAATAGCAATCACTGAAGACAGTTGGGACAAGACAGAAGGATCAATGGGTTCCTCATAATTCACCGAGGGTGAATTCATAGCAAAGAATGTTATCAGAATGGTGCAACGGAAGATTTTGATGGTCCGTCTTAAGATCACTTCATTGGGAAGTTCGGATCTAACGGTGGAAGGAAAGGCGGATGCCTTGTTAAAATCAGTTCGGTCGTTATGCAAAGGAGTGTCCGAATGGCAAAGACACATCTCTTGATGAAGAAAACAATCATTCGTGGGACATCTTCAATGATCAAAAGAATGACTGGTAATGCAGGTCATCAAGGAAATGGTCGACTCTTCCACGAAAGCAAGGAACCCCAAAATCTCTTTTAAGTACCTGATAGAACCTGATGTCCATCTCGGAAATGGAAGTCAAAGGTTGCAGGGTGGCACTTATCGATGGAAAGGTACGTGTTTGAAAATAGATCTTTTAAATATTTTTTTGAGTTCAGGATTGTATCGAGTTGCAGGAAGTCCACTGGGGACCATGTCCATTGACTCAGCTCTAGAGGTCTGTGAGTCAAATGGTGACTAGGATGCCTGAATAAAAAAGGAAGCATGAAGGTACATGTCTGAAATGTACCAAAGGAAAATGTTATAAGAGTACCATTCCCCTCATGCAGCAGGTTCACAGGTTTGGAACAACTCGAGGAGTTTGAGAATCATGATCAAGGAATCTCATGTATACAAGTGGAAGAAAGCCCTCTATGGCTTGAAGAAAAACACCTCAGGCATAATATGAGAGGATTGATAGCTGTCTAATGCAGCTGAGATTCACTAGGAGTGAAACCGATCCAAACCATTACTCGAAGGTTGTGGATGATAAACCTCTCGTACCGACACCTATGTCTGACAGGTGCTGACCCTCTCATTTATAGGAGACAAAGGGAGTTGGATTCTGAATGTGGGAAGATAAGATGCAAGCTTGTGACTGCCTCGAGGATCTTAACTTTCAGAAGTTATATGGTAATGATGTCAGACCCGATTTAGGAAATGCCTCTGAGTTTCATAAACTCATTCGCGTTTATGTTCTTGGAGAACCTCCGTCCGGACATCTGTGTTGCAGTTAGCATAGTGAGCTCATATTTGGTTGAGCCTCACTAGATTGGTGCCAAGAATCTTCTAAGATATCTTCAGGGCATAATCTCTCATGAATTGAGAAACACTGCCGGAAATATGAAACCACATGATTATTCGAATGATGAGTGGGCAGGAAGTATGGAGGATCACTAGTGCACTTCTCAGTGCTGTTTGGAATCTGCCTTGATATCCTGGATGAGCAGGAAGCAGAAGTCGGTGACTCTGAGCACCACCAAGTCAGAAGCTCTTCAGTAAGCTGTTTGTACACATGATGAATACCACTGTGAATCTCTGTGACAACCAGAGATGGGATTCGATTATTGAGGAATCCCGTATTTGACAATTGCTCCAGCAGATAGACATCAAATACTACCTTATCTGGGATATGGTAAGTCGATGATCAAGGAGGTTCCATCACACTAAGATGATGTACAGGATAGAGCCCCGAGGAGAGATCAAATTTGTGATTTTCCCGAATGATTTGGAGTCATAAAGAGACCTTTGTAAAAGGGTCCTGCATGTTGCATACATTGACCTCTGGGAGATTTGGGGGGCTTGTAGTTCTATTGGAGCAACATACGACCACAGGGTGACTCACCCTCCCCTGGTGGTGCATACTGAAACAAGATGATTTGCTCTCTTGTGGGACAAGATGATTCGCTCTCTTGTGGGACAAGATGATTCGCTCTCTTGTGGGACAAGATGATTCACTCTCTTGTGTAGTAGGATGATTAGTTCTCCTGTGAGGCCTGGATTGATGTGTTCTCCATGGAAATTGTATCAGGATTGATGTGTTCTCCATGGCAGCCTGGATTGATGTGTTCTCCATGGCGATTGTAGCAGGATTGATGTGTTCTCCTGTGAGGACAGGATTGATTAAGTTCTCCTGTCGAGGCATCCTACCCATGCAGTCTGAGACTCATGGGAAGTACCTCTCATCTGATCAATGAGCAAGGAAATGAAGTTAGGGACCATAGTAGTACCGATGGATGCATCGTTGTATCTACCGTACTCCCTACGCTAGGATGTCCTCCATTGATCTGGGATCAATGATACTGGTCTGGGACCAGTGGTAGGAGTTGTACATGCTATGATGCTGACTTCGGGTCGGCTGAGACTAGTCTGGGACCAGTGGTACATACTCCGAGACTGACTTCGTGTCAGTGCAGTACTGGTCTGGGACCAGTGAGAGTGGTACATACTATGACACTGGCTTCGGGTCGGTTGAGACTGGTCTGGGACCAGTGGTACACTCTCTAAGACTGCGATACTGGTATGGGACCAGTAGTAGGAGTGGTACCTACTATGATGCTAACTTTAGGTCGATTGAGACTGGTCTGGGACCAATGGTACGCACTCTGAGTCTGACTTCGGGTCAGTGGAGAATGGTATGAGACATTCTCGATCAATTCTTCTTCTTCATAGTTCAGCAGAGCAGAGTAGAGCCAACAAAGCTGAGCAGAGTAGAGCAGAACCAGTAGAGCTGAGCAGAGCAAAGCAGAGCCAGCAGAGCTGAGCAGAGCAGAGCCAGCAGAGCTAAGCAGAGCAGAGCAGAGCCAGGAGAGCTGAGCAGAGCAAAGCAGAGCCAGGAGAGCTGAGCAGAGTAGAGCAGAGCCAGCAGGGCTAAGCAGAGTTGGGCAGAACAGTGCAGGGCAATGATGGCAGAGATAGTACAGTCGGACTTATGAATCAATGGATGGAGTTCTCCCTAGTTGAGAGGGAGTGTTAAATTGGCAACTAGGGCCAAACTCCATGTGGGTTGGCTTATTTCTGGCAGCTGATATTTCTATTGGATCCCTCTCGTCGAGAGGTGTAGGATTGATCCAATGATCATCCGATTCCGATAAGTATTTATGGAGATATGAATTTCTTTTGTTTATGTAATTATTATCAAGCCGACCAGCTCATATGTGGGCTCTAGAAGTCCAACCGACGTGTCTATTCAACCTCTACATTTTTAGTATAAATAAATAAGGATTTTATGTCATTTAAAGATATATTCTTGAGTGATCTCCTCCTCTCCACGTCTTGGGTTTTTGGAGAAGGAGTGATACACCAAGAGTGATATGTTGGCCTTATGAAAATGCCCTAGCCGCAGTACAACGCAGTCATGGTAAAACGTTGGTCATGGTATAACGGAGTATACAGGTTAATTATAGGTCAGTCATCAGCAATCCAATCGTTTTTGGTTTGGCCATCCTTTTCCATTTTCTATCTCGAAATGGAAGGGCAAAGGGAAAGAGACTCAGAGCGGGAGAGCAAAAATGCAAGTGAGGATGATTCAAGATCTCATGCCTCGTCCTCCTCACCTCCCAATGGTATTGTAACCCTTTGTCGCGAAGAAGAAGCATTGGAGGAAGTTCTTCGTGAGGCAGAAGAGGTTATATTAGGTAACGCATTGCCCCGTCTTCGTCGAAAGTAGATGCGTATAGAAGAAGCTATTTGGATGGCCACTCGAAATACTCAAATAGACTGTTATCGAGAGGTACTACTAAGGCTATGCTCTCTGGCTGAAGAGCAACTATAGTGTGAGTGTGAGATGCTAGCATTCACTCAGAGAAGCACAGTTCTCGAACCAACAACCAGTCATAACAAAGTCCCTGGTGGAGATATTGTTGCAGACGATATATTGCCGCCTGTTCCTGAGAATCAGGTGGCGAAAGAAGAGGCTACTGCTACCAATGATGATAACGCACACGAAATCCAAGCAACTCGTGTTCCGCATCCGGCTATGGAAGAACCAGCGGATCATCAACAGATACGAGATATAAGACGTGCTTATCAAGAAGCTATATTACTCAGCGACAATCTCGTCTCGTGCTGCGATCTGTTCTGGAACACGAGAGAACCCATTGTAATAGTAACAAAATTAATGCCAATACGCAAAAGGTATACATGGAACGTTGTTATCACACAGGCCCTAGATCTGGCACCACAATGGATATATATCTATATATCTATATATATATCTCTCTCTATATATATATATATATATATACGCAGGAGCTGGCAGCATGGTTTAAGGTAAATCAACATCCCTCATCTACGCAGTGAAGGAAGCTTCCAAAATGCAGTAAGTGGAGGCTTACATGACTGATCAGTAGCCCTATATGTTGTAATAAGGAGGCCCTGATACACTGGTAAGAAGGAGACCAAATCTGTTGTTCAAACTGCAGTACAACCATGTGCCCTAGCTTCAGTAGAAGGAACCATAATACAACAAGGTTAAGGGACAGTTTAAGCATCCCTGATACAACTGAGTGAGGGTGGTTTCTTCTTGTTAGAAGGCTGAGTTAAAAACCTGTTGGGGTATCATTGGAAGAACAAGGATATTGTTTATGCTGCTATAGGAAGACTGGTGGACATAAAGGGCAGCATAATAATGAATGAGGTCATGGACATAAAGTGTTCAGCATGGTGCAGCTTGAGAACCTGATGCAGGATGATGATAGGTTAAGGAGTCACCTTGGAGGATCATTTGAAGCAGATTGTCTTCAACTGATCTCATCGTTATAGGAGATGATCTATGCTCAGATCTAGACAAGTCAAAGTGTTGACTTCTGTTGTAAATGTACTCTCTCTCTCTCTTTCTCTGCTGAACTTTGAAGATAAAAGAAGATTTGATCAAAGGGTTTCCCCACACATTGTGGGGATTGTCCCTGGCTCACGCCACATCTTGTGTCCTCTTGTCTTGGCTTGTCTTATGCGTTTTATATTTATGTTCTATCTGCAGTTTATCGTAATGCTGATGTGATTGCTAACTGTGAAAATTTAAATAAATTTCTCTAGCATAGAACATACCTAATCTTAACACAGGGGCAGAGCAGAATATCTGATGAGAAGAAGTTCTATCAGTGCACTCATTTCAAGTGAATGTTGCCAAAAAGATTGCTTGAAACATGTGGATTTCAAATTTTCATTAGAGAGCAGGAAGAGATATTTTTCAATGAATAAAAGCATGAAAAATTCATATTTAGTCGGGTGCATGCAATCTACATTGTCAAGTTATGATTATCATATTAAGACTTTATTTATCTGTAGAAAAGCTTTCAAAATGTTTCATTCGATTGGGAATTTTCATCTCTCGAGAATTCAAGAAAATTTGGAAAAGGATCCCATATTTTATTCAGAAGTACGTCATAAAAGACAGTTTGGGCCATTATCAAATACTGCAATGTCATGGATGAAAGATTTCTCTTCAAAGCATGGAGAGTGTATGCCAAATAGAGAGACAATACATATTCTAGATAATTTTTCAAGACGAGAAATCTACAACTTATACAAAGAATATGTAGAAGGTGCTGAGGGACATGGCCGGTTTATTACATATCAATATTTTGTGAAGGTATGGAAGAAAGAATTCAACAATGTCCGTATTCCTAAGAAGGAAAGGATGGGGATTTGCAGTACATGTGCTTCTCTTAAATAAAAAAGGGACAAATGTGAAGGGTCAGAAAGAGGTAAGCATTCATAACTTTAACTTTTAAAATTGTATATTCATCAAGTATGAAAACATATTTCATAATGGATTTCTTTTATGTTGTGTAGATTCAGGTGTCAAAGAACTTCAGGAGCATCACAAACAACAAACAAACGAAAGGATGAAGTTGTACAAGCATCGAAAGAAGTGTTATGATAATCCGAATAAATATTTGGGTTTGATAATTGATGGTATGGACGAGAAGAAAACACTTTTACCACATTTTTTTCGCACACCAAAAAATTTACAAGAAGAAAATTTTATTCAGTTTCACTTGGTCGGTTGTATGGTCTTCAATGGGAAAATGTTGCCAAGGGTGTACTTCACAGCTCCAAATATTCATAATGATGCAAATCTGACCATAACCATAATTCATGATGTGCTTTCTCATTGGTCTGGTAATCTTCCTGAAGTTTTGTATCTACAATTGGACAACACTTGCCGTGAAAACAAAAATTAGGTTGTTTTTGGATATCTAAATATGCTTGTTGAATTGAGAATTTTTCAAAAGGTAAAGGTTGGTTTCCTTCTTGTTGGGCACACTCATGACCATATTGATCAGATGTTCAGTCATTTTTCAGTCACATTGAGGAGGAAGGAAGCTGGGAGCTTGCCATCACTAATTGAATGTATTAAGAAATCATACATGCCAGAGCCTACTTTTGATGTGTTGGAAGAAATTGTTGACATGCAAAGGTTTATTCTGGGATCATATGGTGAGGGGAAATGCATTGAACAACTTAATGACATTAGCTTCCAACATCAATTTCATATCAAAAAAATTGATGGGAAAACACTAATATGGGTCAACAAGTATTCAGCTATTGCAGAATGGGCACCGTCATCAGGTTTGCTATTTTTGAAGTTCATTCTAGATCATCCAATATTCGCATCAAAAATATTGTTATTACAATCAGTTGGTGAAGTTCATAATGCACGCAGACAAAATAGAGATATAAATTATTCTGATTGCCTGGAAGAAGTTCAAAAATGTATTAGATATACATATGAGTACTTTGACATTGCTGATTTAGTTTGGTGGGAGTCATTTTTCAATAATCAAAGTGATATCATTTCAACAACAACAAATGAAGATATACCTTTGAAAAATCCATTTATTTGGCCACAAAATGTGTCGAATGAACATGAAGAAATAAATATTGTTGAACAACAACAATATCAAGGTATTACTAATTCTTCACAGGCAGAGGAAAGAGAGATGTATATTGGTTCCAGAAGATCTCGTGCACAACGTGAAGCCATGGAAGACCTTTACAAAGGTTCAGTATAGGATATTAAGGAGGGTTGCATGATCGCAGTGCTAGCAAATGGAGATCCCAATGGCTATCCATTCTGGGTTGTTAAATTTATAAAGGTCTTTACAGAAAATGAGGATGTTACAAGTGTTGAAGTACATTGGTATGCCACAAATACACACCCATTCAATGATGTGTATAAGCCAGAGATGGTAGTTGACAAAAAAAATGGCGGAAAGAGAAAAAGAAAGGGTACAAATATAAATTGTTGCCACACAGACATATTAAAATTGGAGGATGTTGACATACTTGTTTATGACTTCAATTTAACAAAGAGAGGAACTCTTCGCTTCAAGACGATAGAGATTCTGAAAAGGTTGTTACCAAAAGGAACATTGTTGAGATGGGAGTCTGCTGAAACCAGTCGTAGATCTAGAAGAATTTTGAAACCTGAAATGGTGGGCTTGCATGTGGACTCAGATGGAGCACTAGTTGATGAAAGAGAATAATATGGAACATCTTTATCAGCATCCAGTCACTCATCTAAAGATGTGAATTCTAATGGTGTGCAAGAAAATATGAGTGATTTTGAATAATTGTTTAAGACAGTTTATATAACTGATGTATGCATCGTATCTTGAAATAAAATTTATGATTTCCATATGGTGTTAAATGAGAAGTTATGAGGCATTTTTATGTTGTTGGATTATATGTCTTAATTATGATCATTTTTATTGTTTAAAATATCTACAATGCAATATTAAATTAGAGATATAATGTATGTTTTATTCAATATACAGGTAATGACTTTTGAATTCATTTAGTGATGTAATTTGTTCATAATGTCATGGTTTTTTAATTTTATAGTTGAAAAAATTTCAATTTCTTTTGTATCTAGCATGTTATAGTCGAGAACATGTTGAATTTATACTTAGGAAAGAAAAATGATATTCTACCAAAAACATTAATGTGTTTTTTTCCTCATAAACAACTTTGTTTGGCACATAAAAATTTGGTTTTACTAGCATTTTTTAAACATTTTAAATATTGACCCTAAAAAAATCATCATTCTAGTATCATCACTTTTTGTTTTCAAGCTGTCTTTTTGATCCAGGTGGATGTTGGTGGCCACCCACCAACCCATTTGGACCCCCACAACTGTCTCTTTCAGTCTTTTCAGTTTCCTAAATTGTAGCACAGTTTACTATTTTTAGCAGTTTTTCGGGTCCTGAGCCGTTTTGAGGCCCTAAACGACGTTTTTTTGGGATTCTGGGGCAACATGGGTCCATGGACCGATGTTGCCTCCCAAAGTGGTAGTACTCGGATAGATCTTTCTAACGAGCTATCGTGCGCGTCAAACGGAGATCGTATGCCAAAGTTACGACCCCGGGAAATTGATGTACCAATTTACCCAAACGGGGCCCACAATTTGGCGTTTCATCTTCTAGGGTTAGGTTTCGGGATGTGAAGGGTTTTTCATTGTTTCTCAACAATAAATAGGCCTTCGAGCCTCATTGTAATACAGTTCGGAACAGTTCAGAGGCATGTAGCCGCACATCTCTTCTCAGAGATAGCTACCATCGCCCTAGCTGGTTTATTTCCATTTCTGTTTGTAAGCATATTTCAGTATTTTCCATTAATGAAATGAAGTATTATTTCCGCTGCATCTTTATGTATATGGTTATCTCTATAATTTGTTGCGTTCCTGTTTAAATCCGGATCAGTGGTATCAGAGCGGTCTGCTTTTTCTCTGTTTTTCTTTGCATGTCCCCAACGAGGTCGGGATATAAGGAGTTAGGGCTTGAATTGGTCGAACCTTTGCAAGACCAGCCTCGCAAATCCCGACGGCCTCCCATGGCGGATGAGAAGAAAGACGAGGGGGCAGGAGATCCTATCAAAATCTTGCTCGAAGAAGCGCTCGAGCGGCAAAGGAACGCGATGATGGATAGCTTTGCGCAGATCCTTCAGCGGCTGCCTAGGCGCGGCGCATCGGCTTCCAACAGTGACTCTGGAAACGCCACGCCGTTTAAGGTACAAGTTAATTTTGAAATCCCCATCTTCGAGGGTCAAATAGACGCAGATGCCGTAGATAAATGGTTAAATCTGCTAGATGGGTATTTTTCTGTTCATGAATTTTCAAGTCGGGAAAAGATTGTTTTTTCTCTTCTCAAAGCAGCCCCCCACGTCAAGGACTGGTGGGAAACCTACTGCGAGCAGAAGGATGAAAGTACAGGCTCACTGTTTTCAGCCGCACCCACTTGGAATGACTTCCGGGATGCCATCAAGGAGCAGTACTACCCTGTCGGAAGCTATGAGGACAAATACATCAAATGGACCACACTGCGGCAGGGACGAGACCAAGATGTGCCGGAGTTCACAAACATTTTTCATACCCTTCGCACACAGTTGGGTATCAAAGATTCTGAGCTGCATCTGGTACTCAAATACCGTGGCTGCTTGCACAAGTACATCCAGGAAGAGATGGTGTTCTTGAACATCTCCTCACTTGGCACAGCATACCGATACGCTGTCAAAATCGAGCAAAAGTTCAAACAGAAGAAGCGAGACTTTGGATCTGCAAATCCGAAGCCCAAAGGACAAAGCCAAGGCGGGGTGACCCAAGATAACCCGTCGAGGCCACAAGAAAAGAACAACACCACGAAGCCGAAGAAGGACACAGGAAAGTGGTGTGAGTTCCACAAAAGTCCCACTCATAACACAAGTGAGTGTCGGACCAAGCAGTCATTGGTGGCCGAGTTGAAGGCTTCCGAATCAGATGCATGTTCTGACCCTGAGCCAGAACCCGACAAGGGTAATGGCAAAGGGAAGCAGATAATTGATGCGGATCCCAGTGCCACTGTTGCCACTGCCAAGATCAAGAAAAATGAGCCCGAAGATCCAGAGGAGGGGGAGCGTCTTTTCCACTCACAGATGTGGGTGAAGGGTTCACCTCTGCGATTCATTGTCGACAGTGGTAGCCAAAAGAACCTGGTTTCAGCAGAGGTCGTGAAGCGGTTGGGCCTACCAACTACACCGCACCCGCAGCCGTACAGTATCGGGTGGCTTCACGAAGGACGAGATCTCAAAGTTCGCCAGCAGTGCCGCCTTCCCTACAGCATCAAACCATTCACAGACGAGGTATTGTGTGATGTTACACCTCTGGATGTTTGCGATGTATTATTAGGCCAACCATACTTGTGGAGGCGACATGCTGTGTATGAGTCCAGGCCTCGTGCTGTCATTATTTCTTTGAATAATTCATTATACAGGATACCGGAGGTAGCCCCACCTACTGCCACATCCTTGATCACTACCAAGAAAGGCAGCAAGCTCATATCACAGACCAGGAAATTCATCTGTCTGGTTCACTCCCGAAATAAGGGGAAGATCGTTGCTACATCCATGACCCCTGCAAAGGGTTCCTCCATGCAGCAGCAGCAGCAAAGGGATACGGTCATGACAAAACACAGGAACAACTTCTCCTCACCCACATGGGTACCACACAAGTTTCAGGTGGGCAACAAAGTCTGGTTGCATCGACAGAAAGAACGCCTTACCAGAACCCATCAGAAGCTCAGACCACTCCGACATGGTCCTTACAGCAGTACCAAGGCAATGGGGAACAATGCTTTGGAGCACATCATTCCTCCATTCCTTCACTTGCACCAAATGTTCAATGTGGACCATCGTCGATCATGCTTCCCACCATCACTGGACACATCAGAGATTACAGGACAAGTTCAGCAGATGGAGGAACTCAACGCAATGGGGACCATTGCTTCCTAAGGGGGGAGGAATGATCCAGGTGGATGTTGGTGGCCACCCACCAACCCATTTGGACCCCCACAACTGTCTCTTTCAGTCTTTTCAGTTTCCTAAATTGTAGCACAGTTTACTATTTTTAGCAGTTTTTCGGGTCCTGAACTTCCGGAGTCGTTTTGAGGCCCTAAACGACGTTTTTTTGGGATTCTGGGGCAACATGGGTCCATGGACCGATGTTGCCTCCCAAAGTGGTAGTACTCGGATAGATCTTTCTAACGAGCTATCGTGCGCGTCAAACGGAGATCGTATGCCAAAGTTACGACCCCGGGAAATTGATGTACCAATTTACCCAAACGGGGCCCACAATTTGGCGTTTCATCTTCTAGGGTTAGGTTTCGGGATGTGAAGGGTTTTTCATTGTTTCTCAACAATAAATAGGCCTTCGAGCCTCATTGTAATACAGTTCGGAACAGTTCAGAGGCATGTAGCCGCACATCTCTTCTCAGAGATAGCTACCATCGCCCTAGCTGGTTTATTTCCATTTCTGTTTGTAAGCATATTTCAGTTTTTTCCATTAATGAAATGAAGTATTATTTCCGCTGCATCTTTATGTATATGGTTATCTCTGTAATTTGTTGCGTTCCTGTTTAAATCCGGATCACTTTTGCACGAAAATTTCGTTTTCACTGCCATTTTTAAAACATGTTAAAAATTGACCCTAAAAAACAAAAATCATCGTTCCAGTATACACACTTTTCGTTTTTAGCACTGTTTTTTATGTTTTTTCAGGGTTTTTTGGCGAGAGTTCCCTTTTTTATTTTATAGTTCCCGTTTCCAATTTTACATTGTTTTCTCCATGAGCTTTGACTTAACTAAACAAAGAGTGACTATGCCTGGATTGTTGCCTTGGTAATGTTGAAATGTCCTGCAATCTTTGCCTGTGACAAGATGCAATAGCCCTAATTGGACAACACTGAAACTAGCTCAATTCAGTGTTTAACTACCATGACCAATTCCTTCATTTTCCCATAGTAGCTATGCTGCAATAGTCTCACATGGAGCGAGGGTTAATTTGCACATGGACATCTCTCTTTTGATAATGAAGGCAATGTCCTAGGCTCTCATCTAATATATGTTCCTAAGATATAATAAACTTATGGTGTATGAGTTATCATCATTCTTACTTCTTAGTTATATTATATGTGTTCCCTGTCTTTGTCCTCATGGCTGAAATAAATAACTCTCCATTGAATTTCTATTAGCATCATTCAGAAACTCTTGTTTGATTGATGCTCTATGAAATGCATCAGCTCTGAGTTACTCATGATCCACTTTCTTGTTGAGTGAGCTAAATTTTTTATTTTTAATATATTTTTGCCTTATACTATTTCTTATGATCAATGGCATATGATATGTAGGAAGATTTTCAAGCTATAGAAGATATTCATGGCCTTGTGTATGGTCAAGAAGATTCCTAAACCTCAAATGACAACAATCTTCTATTCAAAGTTAACAAAGATATTTTGGATATTAGAAAGTCATTTGTATCATGCTTATGCATGGTACAGGCTCTATATCCTCTAGAAAAGCTACAATAAATACTTAGCATAAAAGGATTTGTAGCTGATGGCATCATCTGGATTGTTGGCTACCTTGTGAAATGGGATGAGGGAAATGTGTAGAAAAATCATATTCTAGAAACCATTTATCTTTCTTTGGGAGTTTACCCATATTGCCCATGATGTAAATAGTTATAATGTCATGCTGAGTAGATTTTTTGCACACCTTTAAGAAGGTATCACTATCAAATGGGGGCTAGAAATCTAAAATGTTATCTATTGAATTAGATATAGGATTATATTTGTCTAGATGGGAAGGTTGATATAGTTTCATCTTGTAGGAATCAATTATTGGAGAATACCCTATTGTAGAGGAAGATTTGGGTTGAATGAAATTTCATGAACCTACTATAGAATCTGTGAGCTAAATTATTTTTATTTTTAATATATTTTTGGCTTATACTATTTCTTATGACAGATGGCATATGATGTGTAGGAAGCTTTTCACTCTATAGAAGATATTCATGGCCTTTTGTATGGTCAAGAAGATTCCTAAACCTCAAATGACGACAATCTGCTATTCAAAGTTAACAAAGATATTTTGGATATTAGAAAGTCATTTGTATCATGCTTATGCATGGTACAAGCTCTATATCCTCCAGAAAAGCTACAATAAATACTTAGCATAGAAGGATTTGCAGCTAATGGCATCATCTAGATTGTTGGATGCCATTTCTATTATGCCCTATGATCACAAGCATGGGGCTCACCATTTTGAGCTGGAGAATGAGAAGGAAAGAAGTTCAAGAATGGCTAGTCTTCTAAGTTTTGGGATTTAGTTTGGATTCTAAAATGGATACCAGAGAAGTGGTAAGTTATTTCAATGAAAGGGCTTAAGTTCATCTATCACTGTTTGAGATGTTTGCATTTGTATAGGTTTTTCTAGTATAAGTATTATATTTTATGCTTAGTTCAAGGAGTTTTCTTCCAATATGTCTAATAATAATATGTTTTTTTGGCAATTGTCATGCTCAACACTTCTATCTGAAGTGGTAAGTAATAGGTACAGAGATCATTAAAGAGTTTATTTTTGAAATTAAGTCTTTCCTTGATGTTGCTGAGAAGTCAGAGCACACATATATTCTTCTAAGCACTTTTTATGCTTGTACAGGTTACCTCCCATATGTCTTTCCATATGTACCTTGTACCTTGTTACCTCCCAATGTACCTTGTTACCTCCAAACTTGCAAGTAAATTGTTACCTTCCATATGAAGAATTATCAGCCACTGAGATAGAAATCAATGTTTCACCTACCAAAGGTCCCAATGTTCAATCAAAAGCAGTACCCATAGCAACAACTCCACCTCATGTCCTAGATCTTCTTGGTTATTTGATAGGTTTAGGCAATGCACTTGTCCCTAGAGATTAGTGAGCAATAGGCTCTGGGTGGGTATTAGATAGTCAATTCAATTTCATTTTGTAAATAACAAATGGAAAAAATTGGCTTTATTGTTGTTAGATGTGAATTGTATTTACTATGATAAGCGTCAACCTGATTAAAGCAACTTGTGATATTTGGTTAATGCTTTGTGCAGGCCTCCATTGCTTGTTTTACTTGCAACATCAGTATGTCAAGGCCTTCAGATCAATGGGAAACTTATATGGCACGATGATAAAATTTTTTATAGCTTGAAGCTCTGGAATAACTCTTTTGGTCTTGCAGCTGCTGGACCTCTACAGGTACAGTTCATAAAATGTGAAAATAGTTGAGATATTAGTTCTATTTACTGTAAATATTGCTAGTTTAATAGGATGTAGATGCACATCTATTTTGAGTCATTTTACTAAGTTTCGTTCCTAGTAAGTTAGGTGCCACCATTGCCACCTGGTAGCTCACCACACACACTGCTACCAATGGTACTATTTCAAAACATATCTCCAGGACTGGCAAATGCTCTTTTGTAGGTGGAAGCAAAAAATAATCAAATAACTTGTTTGGTATTTTAAAGATAATATTTCATTTGAATTTTTCTTCACTAAGGATGGAAGGATGGAGCGTGCAACATTTCTGGACGTAATAATGAATGATAGGATCTAAATTTTAAGCTTTGGAAGTTTTCTTCATTGAGGATGGCAAGATGGAGCATGCAACGATTCTGGAGGTAATAATGAATGCTAGGACCATTCCCTCTCTGCTACTCTGCATGCGTCTTCAACTCTATTGGATTTTTAGGACTTTTGGGTCAGAAGGACTGGGCAGGATGGACAGGTCGAAGAGATCAAAAGGGGAAGAGGAAGAGCACATAGACAGTGAGCTTGTTCTCTCCATTGAAAAGCTGCAGGAAATCCAGGATGAGCTTGAGAGGGTAAGTTCTCATGCACTCTGAAAATTGTTTTTTGGGGTTATTTTATTTTATTTATTTATTTTTAAACTAGTTTTTTTCTTATCTTTTTTTAAAACATTTTGCCCATTCCTTTCACTATGTATTATTTTTTTGATTTATTGGTGCATCTCTGGATTGATTGAATTCCGTAAGCAAGAGGTGAGAAATACAATTGCATAGCCTGCCTTATATAGAAGTAGGCGAACTCCAAACTCGGATTTGAAAACCATCTACAGTCCCAACCAGGGTCAAGTTTTGAAGTTTTCATGTATTAAATTTACATGAATGACATCATCAATCATGCAAAGACCATCGTCATGAGGATGACATATTGTGGAAGCCCTGTTGGGCAGATGAGTTATTCTTTTTGAGATTGAAGTGTTTAATCATAAATGTGATTTCTTTAGTATTTGACTGTTCAAAAACTTTTACTTTTATCATGGGACCCACTAACCCTTTAGTAGTGGACTTTTACCATGTGAATTTAGGTATCACATGTTGCTTTATACTTCGGAAGGAAATCTAGTGTGGTTATATGAAAATCTTGTCTATGTGGTATACTTTTTAATTATTATTAATAATAAGGTAATCTTGCATTGAATTTAGGTATCACATGTAGCTCTATATTCCGAAGGAAATATATGTGTGGTATATTTTTTAATTATTATTAATAATGAGGTTTTTTTTATGTAAGAAAATAACAAGTTTGTTTATGTAAGATAGGTTTTGGTAGTCTTGTCAATAAATTTTTATTTTTACTTTTTGAGAATTTATTTCAATAGAATCACTCGATTCGTTATTTTCTTAGAAATTTATTTTTGTGGTTAATTTTATTAAAAATGTATATAGTTTTTGATACACGTGGTTAATATTATAAAAAATGTATATATTTTTATCTAGTATCAAGTGCCTTCATGAAATAATATTAGTTGTGATGAATCTCTCAAATCAATTGTGATGAATCTCTCATACTACTTTATAAACCATTCATTTGAACTTAAGTTGGGGTGGTGGAGAACCTATGGCCTCCCTCATATTTTTTTTCAAGTTGAAAAGAAGTTTCATAAATCCTTTCCTTTGACCCCTACGATTTTGTTTTTTAGGAAGGGGTTTGAGATTATAAGTGTTGTAGTCATTTTTAAAATTTCATGAATAAAGCTAGCCTTGATGGTCTCATCCACAAATTAAGGCATTGTGTTATGTAAGCTTATCTATGATTTGTAATTATTAGCACAAGACACCATTAAAATCATGTCAATAGTTGGCATCTTCAATATACAAGTCTCACTAAAATCTATTCACATGTTTTTAAGTAAATACAAGGATTATAGAAAGACAAATGTGATGGGATGGAGGATCAAATTCATGTATACTTTGCAAAGAAAAGGTTGCAAGATATTTCAAAGATTAACAATGTGTCACAATCATAAGATAACCTTGTACTTGTTGAACCACACATGGTATGTTGAAGGAGAATGGTAGTTTTAAAAACCATTGCAAAAGCCTCCTTGTACCACTCATAAATTGCTATGCTCTTGACCTGTGAGAAATTCTAGAATACCAAATATGCAAAGAAATCCAACCGAGAACATAGAACAAAATGAGAAAAACAACAAGTATTTTATTATTAAGAGATGAAAGCAGTGTTCACTTGCCTCTTCAAGGGGCCAACCTCCAACATAGCAGAGCTCAATTACAAAATAAGACTCGATATATCTCAATGGGGAGTCTCTATCCTTTATATAAGATTCATAAATACAATACCATGGGTCATTACCATGGTTCTCTCAATACCATCTATCTAATACCATGGCCCATTTTCAACTAACTGTAGTCCCTTTCTTAAATGCAGGTCAACCACTTACAATTATTAATACGAGCTTTATTGACTCTTTGACTAACTATAACTATGACTCGACCCTATTACATAAATAAAGGGGTTAGGGTTGGACCCTAACATAAATCCCAATGAGGTTTCTTGCAATCCCTATATAATGGTTGGAAAAGTAATTAGTGATGACTTGATTTTCAACCAAAATAAATAAAAAAGGGGAATTTATCTAAATGACAAGGGAGTATTAATCCCAACTAATTATGTAAATGGAAGTTCAAGTTCATGGCTTGAAAATATCATCTAGAAAGTTATTATTCATGGAATTCCATTAAAATTTACAAGCATAGAACCTACCAAAATTTGGAGCCCCATTTCAAATATTAAGCATTATCCACTACCCCAAAGTTGTAAAATATTCACATATTCTTGTTTTTCTACTTTCATTTTACATTTTGAATTAGTTGTAGGATTAATAACATTCCCTATGGCTTCCAAAGAAATATGTTGTTCCTTCTAAAACCATTTCTCACAACCCTAAAGATGAGAGCCCAGTTCACCATGAACTATATATTTTCACAACCTACGTTACTAGGGAAACACCATACAAGATTTTCCATGTAACGTTTGGAAAATTCTAGGATGCTTGTGATTGAATTCCCACCTAGGATTGTGTCTCTCTATGTGCCAAAATTGATAATCCTTCTCAGCAAGCCATGATGTCCATTGATTATTCTTGAATTACTTTTCCTATAACTACTACATTTATTTATCAGATGTCAATACTATATAAGAATGTTGCACACTTGGACAATGAAAATCCTTCATCGCAATATTTAAAACCATTAAAAAAATTCAAGTAAAACACCTATTGCCTCATTGCCTCTGAAAAGGAGTCCCTCTTCTTGAAATTATCTTTCCTTTCCAAGCTTTTTCCTTTCCAAATCCTTCTAGAGAAGCAATTTTGGTGATTTCTCTCATACTAGAATATGATGATGATGATATTGTAGATGAAGCTACCTTGGGAATGATGGAAAATATTTTTTGCTAACTCCCCAATTAAAAACACACTATGAGAAACATAAATACCATGCTTATATACATGTTAGGGATTTATTTAGTAGATAAATATAGTGCACAAACACTACCTCTTGGATTTATATCTTGAGCATATCATATTATCCTTAATAGTGGAAGTAATGTTTCTTGAATATTTTACTTAAAAAATGAAACTGGAATTAATGGTGAGAATACTATCAAAACATTATAGAGTATCTTAAGAAATCCTACTTGGCTTATAGGGCTCTACTAACATGCAAAGATTTTATGATTGGATCATTGCTTTCTATTTAGTCTAAGAAGTTTATGATTAAGAGCTTTCCAAGATCTATAAAACCACAAAGTTAAAATAAATTACTCATGAAGATCACAAAGTATGCTACCCTAATTAAGAATATAGATTGTTCACTTTATCTCTTAGCAAATGCAAAGATGTACGTTAATCTGGTTGCTAGAGACAAATCCCTAATTCATAGATCTAATTATAACTAGAATTGTGATACCTTCTCCATAAATTTCTAAAGAATCTTAACTATGCCTTAAAAATGTATTTCCAAGCATTAATGTTGTACAAGATATTACTTATTGATTTTGGGCTTGGGATGAGAGAGATAAAATAGAGATTGACCATTCTCAAAGTAAACACTCACTTTTCCATACATAATGTCCCTTTTCTACCTCGCACCATGTACCAATTTTTTCTAATAATATTATAAAGCTTGTCATGTGCATAAATAGGGCATATATCAAAATGTATAATGGACCAATGAGTTAGGAAAGCTTCCATAGGGCATATCTTGGAAAGTATAGAAAATCAATGGATAAAAGTTTTACCTCGTCTAACATTAATATCTTACTTTTATCTCCTCAAATTTTCACTGTCTAAAACATCACAAAATGGGAAAATGACTCATTCACTTCCTAAACCAAATTTTTGCTCCACTTTTAAAATGTCAATAGTATTCTCTACGTTCTTTTGCACACTTTGAATCTCTTTGAGCTTAGATGTTTTTCAATTATACTCAAGTCACCCCTACTTGTAAAATTGGGTGAGCTAACTCATACTACATGGCTTAGCCAACTTGACATAATCTTATTTCATATGTCCTCATTGTGTTGGAGTTAGCACGAGAAACATATATCAACATATACCATTGGAAATGTCCAAGAATAATCATTTGAACCATATATCCTATGCTCCCATTTAAACTAGGTATTTAGAGTAAAAATGAATTCAAAGATAAGATATCCAATCTAGGCATCAAAAGCCCAACAACAATATTTCCAACAATCTTCATCTTACAATCTTTATCTTCAACATCTATAGTCTTCCCATATCTTTCACATTAATTAAAATAATATTTCCAACAATCTTTGTTGGAGAAATGACATGAACCCACGATTTCCACAATTTCTATCTTGAGGACCGGGCTTAAATGGATATCGGGCACATTAATGTCAACTAAAGAGCAACCCCTAAACATGAAATACTTTAGGATAGTTTTTTTGGGATTTTTACCCATAACATTAGGAATTGCCCATGGTAAAAGTAGGTTGTTTGTTTGAGTTGAGCCTAATGTAAAACTATAAATAAGTATGCAATGTTCTATGATAGGCATGGCTAATAAATGGACCATGTGAAACAAACATTCTTGTAGATTAACTCTTTTTGTCAATTTACAACAAGTGCACCAAGGGCCTGGTTTTGTGAAGGCTTCTAAGGTTAACAGTATTGGGGCCTTTGGGCCTAATAAAGTATTACAGGTGCTTAACATTGAGTTTGTGATTTAGGCATTATGCCTTGTCCTCAAGCCTTTGGGAATTAACAAAAGCACTATAAGAACTATTAAAAATGGTGCTTGAATGTCTTAGTAATCGTTTCTAGCATTGAAGCCATAATAAGTGAATTTCACCAAATTGGTCACCCAACTAAAACTGGAACCTCAACTAAAACCTATGAATGCCATATTTACGCCAGGAAATGATTTCAAAGTGATAATAAGGTCACAATATTATATCTCTCATGCAATGGAATTAAGGATGATGGCTCAATGTTTTATTGATGCATATATCATCGTTAATGGAGTAGGTAGACTACATTACTCCTCTAATGGGCTTCCTGATATGCTTGTAAAATTGATAATGGATATAAGTCCTATTTAATGTGCACAAACTTGAAGTAAATCCATTTACATAGAGAATTAAATAAATCAAATATTCCAAATAGTTCATATAGGCTTATTCCAATTTATGATTAGCTAGAGGATTAATTTATATATTAATAATTTATTTTAATATCAATGTTAAAGATAAAAGTGCAATAATTATCATTCTATATAAATTTTCAAATTGAAGTATATAAATTTCTAATATTAAAAGTCATGTAGTCTAACAAGGTGGAGAAGTTGCCCGGAAAGTTATGGAAATTCCGATTATATTTATAGAACATCTCGCAAGGATTTTTGTAAATCCAAATTATAATTGTTAAACTTCAAAATTTTAGGTGTCTTAGATGTTTTTGATGGTGTTGAATCCATTTCCACCATCAAAAACACGATTCAAACACTATCTCTACAAGATTTTTTGAATTTTTTTTGGGCGGATTTCGACCACTTTTGGCCGCCCGGGAAATTCCTCCGCCTCGTTAGACAAATCCATTAAAAATTCTAAAATATGTTGATAAATTATAACTGCTAACTTGTATTTTTCAAACTATCTATTAATAGTTTATGGGATTTTAGATACACAGTGATGAATGTATATGACAATAATATAGCCTCACCATTTCCAAACTTAAAAACAAAAAAAATCATATAATATTAAATTAATAAATAATTTTATGAAAATTACTTTAAAAACTTAAATTATATTATCTTAATATTAATATTTTACACTATATTAATATTAATTAATTTAAAATACAAAATTGTACTTTAGTCAATTAAATTCCTAAAATAATTTAAATAAAATATACAAAAACACAATCTTAAAATTTATTAATCATTTAATAAATAATTATTTTCTTTTGATATAAAATTTAAATATATATATATATATATATATATATATATATATATATATATATATATATATATATATATATATATATATAGATATATATATATATATATATATATATATATATATATATATATATATAGATATATATATATTATAGTGTGAGTTCTCACCGCTGCAGTAACCATTAACGGAAAGGATCACATCCATTCATTAACCATAATGTGCATTCCACCCCAAGCGGGCCGCCCCAAAACAACTTATACCACCCAAAACAAGACCTTGTATGTCAGATTTATTTGCACGCGCAATGTGACGGATGAGTTCTTCTTCTTAGATTTCTTCATGCACAAAGGGGCAGAGTTATTATGCTTGGGCGGAAAAAAATTTTGAAATCCTTATTATTGTTAGAGTGAAAAATTTAAATATTTTTAAAAACAATCTTCGTTCTGATTAAATGGAAAAAAGAATACAAATTATCCTTAATTATGGAAGTAGTGTTGCACATAGACGGTGAGCTTGTTCTCTCCATTGAAAAGTTGCAGGAAATCCAGGATTAGCTTGAGAGGGTAAGTTCTCATGCACTTTGAAAACTGCTTTTTGGGGTTATTTTATTTTATTTATTTATTTTTAAATTGGGTTTTTCTTATCATTTTTTAAAAAAATTTGCCCATTCCTTTCTCTATGTATTATTTTTTTGATTTATTGGTGCATCTATGGATTGATTGAATTTTTTCTTGTCCGTGGATTGCTTGAGAATGATTGTTACAGTGCTTAAGAGCGGGTTTGAGGAAAAGAGCAGTTTTTTTTAGTAAACCCACACTTCATCTTCATATTCTTTCAGTCTTTTGGATATGGATATTTTGATTGGTTTACATATATTGTGGAAATTTTGATTGGTTTACATATATTGTTTTTCCAATAGTGTCGGTCAAATTATTTCAAGGAAAAATTTAAACTAGAACATCCTCAAATTAGTTATTTCAGGTTTTTTGCCATATCCATTTATTGTTTGGGCGTGAGTTGGTAAAGCTCGGGGTTCAACAAATGTAATATTTTATGCGACAATTCTTGATCAGTTACAGCCTGCCTGTTTACGATTAGGTCCATAATGAGCTGGTGACCTGAGGCTCTCTAAATGTAGTATGCTGCACTCCTAAATCCCTTTTGGTCTCAATTACAGTCTGCACATTTATGATAAGGTCATAGTGGCCTCGTTACCTGGGGTGCTCTTGGCCTAGTCACTGCCCCCAAAGGATCCAATAAGGTTGCTAGACTTAATGGAAAAAGCTCGCAATTCTATTCGGCACCTGCCATTAGGGAAGGGTAGACCTACCTTACCTATATGGTTGTTGAAAGTTGGCTTATTCTTGCCCAAGCAGGCTGCCCCAAAACGGGGCTGCCCCAAAACAAGTTATACCACCCAAAAGTTGTATGTCAGTACACCGCGTGGGGATTATGGGGATGGGCCCAATGCGGGCCCAACCCCCACTCATATATTACTGATGTAACTACTCAGATTTATTCGTAGAGCTGGGCGGACGAGTTATTTCTGCACGCGCAATGTGACAGAGGAGTTCTTCTTAGATTTCTTCATGCGCAAAGGGGCAGAGTTATTTTGCTTGGGTGGAAAAAAAATTGAAATCTTTGTTATTATTAGAGTGAAAAATGTAAATATTTTTAAAAACAATCTTTGTTCTGATTATTTTTACTCTAACTACATCTTTATTTTTATTTTCAAGATGTCAATACTTTCTAAAAATACTTAAAAACAATGAAAATCCCTCGTCACAATATTTAAAACTCTAATAGTCTCATTACTTCATAAAAGCAGTCACTCTTGAAATTGTCTTTCCTTTTGAAGTTTTTGTCTTCTCAAATCCTTCTAGAGAAGCAATTTTGGTTATTTCTTTTGTACTAGGATATTGTAGATGAAGCTATGTTGGGAATGATGGAATATAGTTTTTGGCTAATCCCCCATTAAAAACGCATTATGAGAAATATAACTACTACGATTATATGCATGCATGTTAGCCATTTATTTGATATATGCATATTTGGATCTATATTTTGAACTTATACAAATTGTCCTTAATTATGGAAGTAGTGTTCATTGACTATTTCATTTAAAAAGAATAAATTGCAATGGACCTTAACCTGATTGTTGAATGGTGATAATTTTGTCAAAATATTAGAAAAACCATGAAGAAAGTCTACCTGGATTATAGGGCTCCACTAACATGCAAATATTGCATGATTGAATCCTGTAATATCCCCACATCAAAATTTTAATGAGATATGGTACACTCTAGGTGTTCTAATGAAATTCTTGCACTAAAAACACCTAACACAATAAAGATATAAGAATGCAACCTCTTCTTTATGTAAATAAATAGAAACAAATTTACATGCCCACACAAGACCTACTAGAGCCCGTGCCTTGGCATGTATGGCTACCAATCAACAAAGAAATTAAATATATTGAAGCACAATCGTAGATCCTAGATGGATCCACTACAAAAATTACTCCCATGGGTTTTCATACCTAGGATCAACTAGAACTAGCCTTGCCAAGTTCACAACAAAAGCCAAATAGGTAAATAACTCTCCTATCCCATTTTATAGGCTTGATTGACTCTTTAGAGACTTTATTTTATTTTTTTCCCTCAAAAAACAAAGGCAAATACAATGGGCCAATGCCATGAGCAACTGCCACATTAAATACCATGGGAAGATTCCATCCACTTTAACCATATCCAAATATATATATATATATATATATATATATATATATATATATATATATATATATATATATATATATATATATATATATTACAAATCCTCCGGCCCAAAGATTGTTTGCCCTCAGGTAATCCACTTCTATCCACAAAAGAAGCATTTGTATATTGATACCAAGATCCCATAGAACCCAATGTGTTATTCCATGCAAATGATCATGAATGGATCCTTCGATACCTGAATCCAAAACAATCCTTTGTTCAATCCTACCCCCAATGGATTCTCCTAGATCCCAATGCCACCTAAGTCTTAGGACATGTTGGTTATGACACCACCTCAGCCTTCCGTCATTTCTTGTGCTTGAAGGCCCAAGTTGCAATATGCCCTTGGCTAAGAGTATCCCGTCAATAGAGTTCCAACTCATAATCTCTTGTAAATCCATCTCGTGGGAAGTATATAATGCATGAATCCCTACACATGATATAAATCTACCATGCTGATGTTGACAATCAAAGAGGGTGGACAACCCTCTTTGATAAAAACCCAGAAACCGTAAAACCGTAAAAGAGGGTGCCACCAAGGCGTTTGTCACAGAGACTCTTATAGCTTCATCCGCATTTTCCACTCGGGAATATTACTCCTCTCCACTGGGTTCGAGTTCATAGCCCTCTGAGTCCCCATACCGACTCTTCTCCTAGTTCATCTGATTTCGAGCCTCCTTCACCACATATTGTCACCATGTTTGGACCCACAGCTGGTGTAGGAACCCAACCTAGTGTTGGCTACAGTTCTACCTTAGTGATCACATCTAGAGGAGAAATCTCATGAACCATTCAGAAAACTACCATACTCCCTTTTATGGCTGGCTTAAGTCTCGTGAATTTTAGCCAGTTTATCAATGACCCAATACACCATGATGCTGGTTGGCATGCTATTCCGACTAAGCTTCCGTCAAATATCCCAAAGTTTGAGGGTAATTCTTGAGAGGATACTACCGATCATGTTCACTCCTTCCACATGTGGTGTTCATCCAACTCCATTACCGATGACTTCATTCGTTTTCAGCTGTTCTAGCACATGCTCACTAGAGACGCTACAAAATGGTATGTAGACTAGCCCGCCACATTTCATTCCATTTTCGTGACGCTTGCTAAATTTTTCCTCTCATATTTCTAGCTACCTATCCGATACGACACTAGTAAAATGATATTGACCTCATTTCGTCAGTCCTCTACCACTCACCTTTCCGACCATGTTCAAAAGTGGCATAGAAGGAGGAGCACATGTTGTGTCCCACACTTCGAAGACCGTGTCTATGTAGATTGGTTTCTCAGGAGCCTTTTAGCACCCATTGGAAAAGATGTTGTGTCCCATTTTCCTCAGACTGAGGAAGAAGCTCTCCAAAACACTTTGAGATATGACCTGATTTATGTGCAATCTGGTTCTGTCTATATCGTCATTCCAAACCTTCCCCATCCTGGAGGTTCCAACGCACCAGGGGAATATCACATTGTTGACGGTATCATTGGAACCCTTTCACATCCTTCCCCATATACTCAACAAAGTTATGGCCATCCATAGGGGGGCACCAGTTCTTCCAACACTTATGCCCCTCCTACTAGAAACATGTTTTCAGGGCCCCAACCTATCTACCAAACCATTGCTCCTCCTTATGAACAATCGAGCACTCCAGCCCCTCAAGCATTAACACCGTAGCCTCCCATGCATCCTCAGTCCCTGCAGCTACTGCCCCCTTAGGGTCAGGTGTTTGCACAACAGAGTGCAACCAATCCCCAAAATTTGAAGAAAAATAATAAGGGAAGGGTAACAATGGTAACAAGGGTAACCAGGGTAATCAAGGTAATCAAGCTAGTGAATCCCAAGGGAACCAGCCTAACACCAACAACCAACAACAGGGAAGCCAACCCAAGAAAAACAAGGCTATTAGTACGAACAAGCCTTATGCATGCTATGGTGTACATGGCTAGTATACACATGAGTGTGTTATCTTACCCCAAATGCGCCAAATGTGGGAAGCTCAAGAAGCTTTTAGAGGCCAACAATTGCCTCGGAATCCTACACCATCTCAACTGACAGTGCTTACAAATATTTTCCCTCAATAAGGATTTGTTTCTTCTCAACCTCACCCAGGTCAAGCAGCCCACCCTCCCCAACCTTCTGGTCCTGGTGACTACCAGATCGTCATGATGAGCTCTAATGAGGTTAATCCCTTTGATATCAACTTGCAAACTGGATTGCGTCAATATGATAAGCCATCAACTTTGTCTGCTACTAATTCCAAAGCCAAGGCTTCTACTGAGCCTCTTACAACATCAAATGTTCCATTATAGATCCCTCAACCTAAATCTAAGGCAATTCCGAAGATCCTAAAGGGACCATTACACCATAACACGACTTCTAACTGAGTTGCCCATACATACAGTATAGTAGATGACTTGGCGCAATCACCTGCCACCATGTCAACGGTGGATGTACTCCAGTCATGCCCATCTCAAAATAAAGCTCTAATAACTTCTTTGGGTGTAGTAGATCCTTCTGACGATCATTTGATTGTCTTCCCAGTTGATACATCAGAACAACCCCCATTGCATTGCTCCGTTGCTTTCTAGGTACTAGTCTAAGTCTGCAATGTCATCATCTCCCAATGCATTACTGACGATGGTGCATCCACCTATGTGATGTCCACTACCCTTTGGAAAATACTTTAGTCACCTAAGTTGTCCCCCTCCACCATCACTTTGCATGCTTGGGACAAACACTCCTTCTAGCCTCTTCGCATGTACTGCAACTATCTAGTGACCCTTGCAGGCAAGACTCTTCAAGTAGATATTGAGGTTATTGATGCCCCTTTAGATTACAACATTCTCTTGGGTCGTACTTACACATATGCCATGTCAGCTGTCGCATCTACGGTTTTCTGCAAGATGTGCTTCCCCGATGAAGGGAAGATCGTTACCATAGATCAGTTGAATTACTACGAGACGACATCCATGACGTCCCTTGAGTCCATTATCTCATCAGTGTTAGATAAGAAGTCTTCAACTCCTCTCATTGGTGTTTCACCCAGAGTCTATAAAGATTCCTCATTATTGGGTTCCTTCCCTGGTCCTCCCCCTCTCATCTTAGAGCCTAAATCTTTCAATGTCATGGGTTGTCCTTAAGTAGTCTGGTACATTCAATCCACAACGAGCTCCTCCGCACCGTGCAGTTACCATACTAGTCAAGCCATCCAGATCCACCCCCCAGGACCTCCTCCATTTGTGGGTGCCTCTCCTATCTTCCCCCAGGAACTGTTCCTCCAGGTCTCAACCATCCAGGAGTTGTTCCGCCAGGACATTACCTTGCAGGCCAGATACCTTTCTTATTTCCCCCTCCTGCAATATTTTATGTCCCTGTCATGGCTTCATTGGTCCTTCCTAACATGACTTTAGGGATCCCCGTATGGTACATTGATCCCCCTACAAACATTCTTGTTGGTCAGCTAAGACCTTATCATGCTCTGACCCTGGTTCAACTGGTCCCTATGGCCCCTACCACTACTTTAGTTCCATCACAACCTCAAGAGAAACCCACTCCTGTTGCGAAAGCATCTACACAGGGGGAAAAGCTGAGAGGAAATAACCCAAGGACAAGGCTCCCCAACCTCCTCCAGTCCCCAAGGCCCCAAAGTCATCACCTCTGTGCACTTTGTGTAAAGTTGTGGGACACACAACCAATAATTGTCCTGAGCTTCCTCATCTCAAACCTTTGGTTCATGAAACATTCCCTGAGTCAAATATCCCTAAAGTCCATGTTAACTTACCGGGTCCAACCAAGAAACTCAGAACGTTATGCAAAAATCACCCTTGTGCCCTGTGTGATCATCATGGTGACTACTCCCATTGTTGCCCTCATCTCAACAAATTTTGTGATTTCCTTAAGGCACTTCGCGAATACGAGACCACTCATAATGGATCACCTTCTCCTCTTCCTATGCATTTTTTTACCAATAGTAAACCAGAATAGGGGGAATCTGGTCCCACCATCGTGATGCCTTCCCTAGATCTCGAGATGATAGACACCATGGACCATATCCTTTACCTGTCATCATCCTTGAGTTCCTCGTAGGCAATCCTTTTTGAGGTTTCTGAGCATGCTTCTATTCAACCTCTTTCAACAGAATCCCAAGTCTCAACATACATAGATCCTCCACCTACCATCTCGTCATCTACCATTCCATATGATGCGTATGTGAACCTTCTTTCTCAGGTTGATGCACTAGGTACCGCGCCGCATGATGTGGTTGTTGGGCCTCAAAATAGTCCCTATTTTCACTCCATTATTCACCAATATCTTCACATTTTACCTTCATGTCACCTCCATTCCACCTCCATATCATTACATTTACCTCATTATTGGGTTATAACAATGCTTTTCCAAAGTTTATTAATTCTTAACATTTTTAAGTGGATTTATGGCTAAACTTTAGAAAATAAGATGCTTATACTTATACCTAACAATTAGAATGAGTTTGTTGACATGTGTAGGTACAAAGGAAGCTTCCAGGGCATCTTTATGTGGCCTTGAATGATCAAATTCGAATTTGATAAGATAAGCCTCATGGAAAAGATCATGATCTCATGGAGAAGATCATGGACCTCATGGAGGAAATCATGGAGGATAGGGTTATGTGTCTAGATGGTTGAGAAATGTATGGAACTAAAAGAGAGATTAGTGGATCATCATTATGAGTTTGTTATCTCATCTCATTGTATAAATAGGAGTACCTCCTCCATTCCGAGGGGAGGACTCTTGGAGCATTATATCCAACTTATGATGGAATAGAATAAAGCTTCATTTTTCATATATTTCTATTATGTAGTTATAGATATAAGTTGTACATATATTTCCATTATGTAGTTTTAGATATAAGTTGCCTTAATGTAGTATATGGAATAGCTTGTCACTTTGTTCTTAGGAGAATTGAGCTCACTCTAGAAAGATCAAAGGAACATGTTATTTCAAATTAGATCTTATTTCATTTAATTGCTTAGATGTTTGAGGATTTGTTTGTGATTGATGAATGAGTTTTAAATTAGAATCTTATCAGCATATGAGAGAACAATCAAGGGTCTAAGTTAGGCTCTCTCTCTCTATTTGATTTGCATGATAATTGAAATTCATTCTTTTGCTTTTATGTTTCAAGTATCATATGAGGAGATAACCAAGAGTCTAAGTTAGGCTCTCTCTCCATTTGATTCACATGATAATTGAAATTCATCCTTTTGCTTTTATGTTTCAAGTTATTTCATTTCTTATGCTTATGAATGACTCTTAGTTTAGTTTGGATTAGTACATGAGAGGACAATCAAGAGACTAAGTTAGTCTCTCTCTCTACTTGAATCTGAACAATAATTAAGTTCATTCTCTTGTCTTCATTTCAAGTTTTTAGTTTCATGTAATCAATGATTTCTCTATGATACTGTAGGGAAGGACAACCAGGACCTCCTTAGTTAGGAGCCTCTTCCCTTGCATATTTTATTGAATCGTAAATAATTTAGCTAGACACAGAGTTAGTTGCCTACTCCTACATATATTTTGCTGGCATCATCACAATCTTACGAGTTTTCCTGGTCGATAATTTAATGCAGCAATTTAAGCCCAATAAATTTCCCAACAATGGTCAATATTCGTCTTGTCCGCTCATCTTCCATTTTGATGAGGACATCATGGAAGCTATGTCTACCCCTAATTACCCTTGCAATTAGGCAAGGGGGAATATTTTTTGGAGGATTCTAAAGGCCATTTCCTTCCTAATAATCCCAATGCAATCTACCTAAAGAAAATTTTCTCATAGCTTATCTCTTTGATTTTCATGTCTTTATTTCTGTCATGAAGTTAGGTAGGATGCATCATCTCATCTGTCGTCTTTTGCACCTTTCATATGGATCCATCATCCACACCATATATCGGTCATGTTGATGGTGCAAGTCACTACTCTAGGAATATAACCTCGACAGCCTAGGCCATTTTTACCCCCTTGCATACATTAGTGCTTTCGAACAATGTGTGCATTAGATCTCCCACCAATAACCAGGCCGAATATGATGCAGTGATAGGTTTGTTAGTTGATTCCCTTTCTCAATGCATCCTTCATCTTCATGTTTGTTTATATTCCTTGCTACTTGTCATGCAATTGAATGGTGTGTATCATGTGCATAACCAAGTCATATTTAGAAAATATCTGCATGTTAAGTTTTTGGTACGTGAATTTGAAACCATTACTTTTAGTCAAGTTCCTAGAGCGAAAATAACTATGTAGATACCATTGCAAATAACATTCTAGATTGGAATTTATCACATGTATACCACGGAAGACAATCATAAAAAAAACACATGGCGAACCATCATCGTCATATAAAAATGCATAATCATATTATGTATCATATAAGTGTTCGGAGCCCATAGCTCTAAATACATCCAACATGCCCATAACATGTTACAAAAATAAAAATCAAAGGGACCCACATGTCCCCATATCTAGTCACTATCCGAAGGATCACGCACCAAAGGCTCTGCCTCACCTACACGTAGATCACATACTGCATGACCAGTCATCACCATGCGCCGCATGATACCTCGCCACTCTAAGGGAAGGCCGTTACACTCATATATGTATCGATCATCTAGCTCATGCCATCCATGCTTAGAAACTATGGTCAAGAGTACCCCACATCCATGGTGTAGATAAACGAGTAGCACACTATCCTCTGGACCCTGACAAGATGATGATGCTCCCCAATCTGCAGCCACATGTGTTGCAGCTCGTCCTACATTTCTTTCCGGTTTTACCGATGCTATGTCTGCATACCACATATTTTACACTTAGTACCATATACATGTGATAAACATATGAAATGCACCATAAAAATAACAACTTAACAATTACTGTTTGGTCCCCATGCTTGCCTAAGCAAAAGTGGCAAGTAGGAATCTCCCTGATAGTTCATCTCGCTATAAGGATAATCATCAATCTAGAGGGGCATCTGATCCAAATGTGCAAAAAATACAGGATGGAACACCCATCCGACTCCCCATCCTCCTCTCCATAGTAACTGCCCCAGTGGCAGATCCTAGGCTCCTGTGGGCCCCCATATGGGATCTATACATGAGGAAGGATGGTGGGTATCTTCTCAAAGAAGAATGCACACAATACTGTACCAAAAACATAGTCATGGCTCACCTGCATAGACTTAACTATCATTTCACCGACGACAGCATCATCTTAGCCCACCCATAGTAGGTCCTAGCCAAAACACTCTCAACCAGCATCATCCGCCCACCAGTGATGTGGTGGAACACATTGCTGCCCAATACCCGTAGCACAGCTCAATATCCTGTATTGTGAGCTCAATATTGTGCCCCTGCACGACAAATACCTCATGGTCTGGATCCCAATAGCTCACAATTATCAATAGCAAGGGCTCACCTACCTCATCAATGGGTTCTCTACCAACTTGAGAACTCCATAGTGAGCCAATGCCCCTCGAACTCCCTGATCCATCTGAATCTCGCATCAGAGGGTATCCAAGTCTCACTCACACCAGTTGATATTTAGCTCTGCCATGCCTACAAAACACCACATTTCTTGTTAGTTGAGAGAAGAAAACACTGGAGTACACTAATCATCCTAAAACCCCCACCAAGCGAACAAACCACCCCTCTTTTCAGCCCCAAATCACAGTTTTATGCCTAGAATGTGTGAGCTCACAAGTTTTCACTTGTTTCCTGTGATCCAAATTGCACTTCTAGGCACAAAATGTGTGATTAGACTGTGAAGAGGAGCAAGGGTCTCCTAGGAGCCAAAAATCATGAAATAAATAACTGGAATTGAAGAGAGGAGTAAGGCCACTACCTGAAAGTCGCAGATCCTAATTCTGATGGCCAGTTTGTCCACTATGATCTCCACAAGATTTACGGCCTTTTCCTCCTCTCCAAATTTACCACAACTCAAATAAAAAATGAATCCCAATTGGAGGGAAAATGTCCTTTCATAGAAAAATCCACAATTTTTCTGTCGCCCGCTTTGACCAAATGGTAGCTCAGCTTAACGAACCATCAGCATCATTGGAAATCTCTTGTCGAGTACTATAATGAGTCTTTCTCAGTTTTGGATGATTTGAAACTTCACTAGGAAGCCATTTTTCCAAGAAGGGTCACTTCGTCGCCTCTCCAAATCGGATTTCTTCATATGCAACGCTTGTAATTTGGGGACCACCTTCCCTTGGAACTTGTCATCTCATGTGTCAATTTTCATCATGTGTAACCATCATTTAATCATTTTTTCATGGTCCACATCAGGCCTATTCTGTGTGGCAGCGTCAACGAGTCACCCTTGTTCAGAGCATCCACGATGAGTCACCCTTGCATCCATGGAGTCTGTTTCGTATCCCATTATATCATATCATAGTATTCCATCCATATTTTGATACCGTTCATCCCATCTTTCCCATTTTAGCCTCCAGTCATACTGTCCGCATCCCATCCGAAGTTGAGTCAGTTGCTGCCAAGTCAACCATGCACTTTATGCTCTAACAAGGGAAGCTGTCTATTTGTCCCTCAATCCCTCATTTTCCATTATACCTAGTGTCAGTCCATCAGTCACATTACTATTTTCCCTCATACCTTAGTTGAGGATCCTCATTGCCTCACCTATCGTGGGCCCTATTCTGTCGACATCAGCTCATTTATTCCATAAGAACGACCTAGAGGGCGGTGTATCTTGGTTCCAGCTTCCATTCTTGTTTGGTACTTTGGATCGAGTAGAGGGACTCATTATTGCCCTTTGACTTGGTTGTTTCATGTTCGTGATCCATACACTCGATGGTCCAGTGATGCAGCAGATTGTACCAGTGGTTCCTAGGTGTGCGTGAGATGTTTGAGACCTCATGAGGGGGTGGCCCTTTAGGTAGCCCCCCACATGCTTGGATGCATTCCTATTATGCTACAACCTTAGATGCAGTTCCGCAAATATAATGGGTTCGGTTCCTACCAATCACAGTGTTCATAGCATGCACATCTCCTTCAGATGATCCATTTAGTTTTGCAGATCCCTTCCTTGTTCAACAGGGCTTCTTCGGTTGTTCTACCCTCCCTCCAACCCATTTTTTGAGGGAAGGGCCATTATATCTCATGTAATTAGTTCATATTATATTCAATCCTGGCTCATATTTTTCCAGGTGCATTATATATATGGGACACATTGTATTATTTTCTGAATTAGTTATGCCAACATATCATGTACCATTCAACGTGTACTTCATTGCACAGTTTGATGTTTCTCAGCACACCATTATTTTTGTACTAAATTATCTCAGTGGGTATATGTATGCTTCCCCCGCCTCATTGAGGTCCGGTACCACAACATAAAAGGTGAATTTCATTGGTCTTTCCCCCTTTGTCCCTATCCTCCTGCTTCAGTTGTATTAGTCTCTCTCTCTCTCTCTCTCTCTCTCTCTCTCACTCCACTTTGTTGTGTAGTGATTGTGTCTTTACAACACAGTTTCGTCATATGTTTTCCTCCTAACACTCGTACGTTGGGGAGAAATATGTTATCACCAAAATATTGATCATCTAGCCTAATTTACTAGATGGATCGAACTACACGATGTAAAGTGAATTTTAAAATAGTAAAATTTCTTTCACTGTGAAAAATTACTTAATAAACCACCTTTGTTAAGTAATTTATAATTAAAATCATGCCGAATAATTAAATAAATCACTATTTATTTGATTTCCTTCTAGATATAATTAATTAAACCATTGTTCAATTATTATTTCGTGTCATATTTGACCCAATTATGAAAAATCAAAAGATAAATTATTAATTATCTTATTTTTCTCTAGGAATAATTCATTATTATTCCTTGTCAAATTTGAAAAGTTCCTTGGGAATAATTAAATAAATCATTATTTCTTTATTATTCCTTAACCAATTTGTTGAGATGATAAATAAATCATTTATTTATTTATTATTTCTAAATAAAAGCATAAATATTTTTTCCCTCCTAACCAAATATAATAAAATATTCCAAGTGGTTATTCCAAGAATGGGGTTAATAATATTTTATTATTGCTCATTATTCGAGGATAACTCAATATTTTGTTATAAATAGAAGGATTTTCCATTCATTATTAACTTTTGACTATTTTCAATCTCCAAGTTTGGCTATGGGTTCAACCTCAATCCTAGGATGAGCTTGATTAAACAATTTATTTTCTTCCTTGGGATCAAGTTTAGAAACTCAACCTTCCAACCTTTGCAATTTGACCTCTTTTACCTCTAATGAAATCAATCCACAATTATTTCAAGAAGACAACTTAGATCTATGAGCAAGTTAAAAATGGCATCGAAAGGTAGGGTCTCTTCCTTAGATTTAAATGATCCAACCTCTTTCCAATATATATTACAAAAATATATTCATACCATTGATCTTGAAATGAAACGGATATAATCCGATATGATATTTGTGCTTAGAAGTTAGCCTTTGAACCCTTGGTGTTTGACCCACTAGAAGGTGATGAACTCTTCCGTTGGATTTATATAGACCTGTAATCAAATTATAGTCAAGATGGTAGTACTTCCTACAACAAATCTCACAGCCTTGCAATACAATTGAAAAGAGAACCTCAAATCTGATAGGGGTTCGATCTCGATCCCGTAAACTTGAATGGATAAATATGGTAAAGTAGACCCAAGTCTAATCTAAAAATTTGGCAAAGTAATGTTTTCTCTTTTGTTTGCAATAAAATAATAACTCTCAAAATAATGCAGAAAATTCTCCTTCCAATCAACCGAAAAATAGAACCAACTAGGATGATATGAAATTCCATCGAAGATGGAAATGTTGGCTAGGGTGAGCATAAATTCCGCCAACGTTCCTTGCATGAAACATCGAAATAACCCTGCAAATAATTTAGAATTTTCCAATAAAACCCTCAGGCTGGTGGGATGCACAGCTCTGATACCACTGTAATTTCCCAATCATCAAAATTTTAATCAGTTCTGGTACATTGTAGGTGTTCTAATAAAATTCTTGCAGTAAAAACACCAAACACAATAAAGATCTGAGAATGCAACATCTTATTTATGTAAATAAATATAAACAAAATTACATGCCCATAGAAGCACTACTAAAGCTCGTGCCTTGGCATGTATGGCTTCCCATCAACAGAGAAATTAAAGATGCTAAAGCACAATCTTAGATCCTCGATGGATCCACTAGAGAAATTACTCCCATGGGGTTTTCATCCTTGGGATCAACTAGAACTTGCCTTGACAAGCTCTCAACAAAAGAAAAATAGATAAATAACTCTCGATGATTACATTGTTAGGCTCCTATCCCCTTTTATATGCTTCATTGAATCTCTAGAGACTTTATTTTATTGTTTTCACTCGAAAAACGAAGGCAAATACCATGGGTCAATGCCATGGGAAACTACCACAGTAAATACCATGGGTAGATTCCATCCACTTTAACCATATCCACAAAAAAAAGAATATTACAAATCGATCGCTTCTTATTTAGTCTAAGAAGTTTATGTTTAGGAATTCCCCAAGATCCATAAAAGCAGAAACTTAATAGAAATTACTCATCAACACCACAAAGTATGTTATTTTTATTGAGAATATTGAGCACATGGAAAGATTCTTGTTAAAGTGGATGTTAGAGAAATCCCTAATGCATAGGTCTAACAATAACAAGAATTGTGTTACCTTTTGGGTAATTTTCTTAAGAATCCTAACTATGTCCTAAAAATGTAGCTCAACGCATTAAATTGAAACGATATTCCTTATTGATTTTGGGATTGGGATGAGAGAGAGATAGGAGATATTGTCTATTCTAAAAATAAACATCTTTTCACTTGTATCTTTTCCATACATAATGTCTCTTTTTCATAAATTAAATGGACAACCTTCTTTCCTTAATTCTTCATGAGAAACCATCCTTCCAAGAGGCATTAAGGCCATTTCTAGACATGTAAGGCCACTTACTAAGTCATAGATTCGAAATCCAATGACTCTACTACGAGCTCACCAAGATTTAGTACCTCTTACTCTTCTCTAAATTCTCCAACAAATCAATGTACAAATGAATTGGAATTGGGGGCAAGAAGCCCTTTTATAGGAAAAGCTCTAGTTTTTTTTGGCCATTAAGAGTAAATGGTAGCTCGGTTTGAATTTTTTTTAGCACTATTGGAATTCTCTCACCGATCTCTACAATGGGTCTCCATGTTTCTCGTAATTTGAAACTTCGCCAAAAAGCCATTTTTTCCATGAGGTCTCACTTTGGCACATTAAATCAAATCTCTTAATATGAGTCACATGTACTCTCGTACCACTTTTCCTTTGAAATTTTAGAATTATGAGTTGTTGTCACAAGTAATCACTATTTACTCATTCTATTATGGCACACTGCGAGCCTTTCCCATGTGGAAGCATCATATAGTCACCTTTGTTCAAAGCATTAGAGATGATTCACCCCTACATCTATGGAGTATGTTCAAAGTCCCATTGAGTCCTGTTACAATATATTATCCATCTATGTGTCACATTCATCCCATTTTTCTTATATTTGACCTCCATCTATCCTGACGTTCCTTTGAAAATCCTTCGTCTGAGTAATTGACCATCAGTTGAGAAGACCTTAGGAGGAGCAATGGGTGAGGCCTTGGATTCATAGTTTGACCTTGACTTTACCCTTATTGCATGCATGTCCAACATAGTGATGGGGAGTGTGTGGTACTAGGACTCAGGTGCATTGTTCCACATGACAGGGTGTAGAGACTTTTCAGTGACTTGGAGGGGAAAGTTATCCATATGTACATCAAGCTAGGGAATGACGGAAGGTACAACATGACCAATATTGGTACAGTCAAATTTCAGAGAGACTTAGGCTCCCCTCTCAGGCTTAAGGATGTCATGTTTGTTGTAGGCCTAAAGAAAAATCTCATCTCTATTTCCATTTTGGAAGACCCTGGTTATGACGTGATCTTCAACAAAGGAAAAACATTCGTGAGACACATAGCCACGAGACAGGTGAAGAAGATCAAGGTTTGTGTGAAGAATCTATATAAGTTAGATGTGGAAGATTGTGTTGCATTAAAAACTAAGGAAGAGAAAGTGCAGGGTCATGATGTAGGTGAACTTTAGCACATAAGCCTTGGCCATTTGCATCATGGCACCTCAAATAGTATACAACAAATATCCACTAGCCTCCCTAAAGGAGCACTTGAGCAGCAGGATGTATGCAAAGGATGTACCTTGGGGAAGTACATAAAATCCGAATTTCATGATCGGGACAACAAAGCGCATGCAGTCCAAGAAAGGATCCAATTTGATGTCTGTGGACCTTTCTTTATAGCCTCCACTGCCCAAGACAAACATTTTGTCCTTTTTATTGATGACTTCTCACATAAGTGTTGGATCTCTTCATGCGGAAGAAAGATGGGACATTCTCCAAGTTCATAGAATTCAAGGCACTATTTGAGAAAGAAACCAACAAGAAGGTGAAGGCTCCCTGGAGCAATAATGGAGGTGAGTATGTGTTGAATGAATTTAAAAATTTATGTGCAAAAGAAGGCGTTCGATGAGAGTTGACAACACCCCACAACCCACACCAGACTGGGGCGGTTGAGAGAAATATCCATAGAATTTTGGGAGCAACAAGGGTGATGTTGCATGACCAAGGCCTACCTTTGCATTTGTGGGTTGGGGCATGCAATACAACAGTTTGTTTGCAAAACTGAAGTTCTCATCGGATTCTTGGCATGATATTACACCAGAGGAGGCTTTCTCAGGAAGAAAGCCAGATGTGTCGCACTTCAAGATTTTTGGAGCCTCTGTTTACTGCCATGTCTTCAAAGAATCAAGGAAGAAGCTTTAGTCAACAACAAAATTCGGGGTATTTGTGGGTTACACAAAAACTCCCCACAACTAACATGTGTACTTGCCATCACTCATAATGATAGTTATGTGAAGGGATGTAAATTTTGATGAGGAGAAATCTATGTGGTGCTCTGTTGAGAGGGAGCTTTAGATGCCACCAAAAGATGAGATTTTAGCTCAAAAAGAGGAACCTCAAGAAATTGTAGAGCAACCACAAATTGTGGAGCAGCGAGTGGAGACATTCACTAAAGCAAAACCTCCAAAGAAGGCAGAAAAAGAACTAAGTTAGTTGATAGACTGGTGCAGGATGCAAGGGAGAATGTGGGATATCCTTCAAATTTGTGTAAGCAAAGGAGGTCACCTGAGAGGTACACGGGTGACATGGATCTTATGACTGAGCTTATAGAGATTGAGCCATCCTATTTTGAGGAAGAAATAGAGAAACCTGTATGGGTTGATGCAATGGTGGAGGAATATGAATCCATTGCAAAGAACCGTGTTTGGGGAAAGATCCCAAGAACAACATATAAATCAATAGCGGGTTTGAGATATATCTTTAAGGTGAAGTGGGCAACAAACGGAAGAATAGGGAAGTATAAGGACAGATTTGTGGCCAAGGGGTACTCTCAAGTTGAGGGAATTGACTATGAGAAGACATTTTCTCTTGTAGTAAGGTACTCTTCCATTAGATCAATTCTTCGTCTCGCTACACAGATGGGGTGGAATATCCACCAGATGGGTGTAAAAACAACATTTCTGAATGGGGTTATTAAGGAGGAGGTGTAAATAGAGTAACAAAAAGTTTTTGAGACAATTGATCAAGAGTCTCATGTGTGCAAACTCAAGTGAGAACTGTATGATCTCAAGCAAGCACCTCGTGCTTGGTACACCAAGATCAATAGTTATCTCACCAGTTTGGGCTTCACCATAAGTGAACCAGATGTAAACCTCATCACGTATGGATAAAAGGTAAATTTCTTATTATTGTCTTATATGTTGATAATTTTATTTTAACTAGTGATGAGACGTTGATCATATCTTGCAAGGAGGACCTTGCAAGGGAATTTTAAATGAAGGACATGGGTCTCATGCACTACTTTCTCGGGTTGGAAGTATGACAAGGTGATGGGTAATTATTTGTCTCTCAAGGCAAGTATGAAAATGAGATACTGCAGAGATTCTGCATGGAGAGTTTTAAACCCATGGAAACACCTCTAACGAACAACTAGACGAAGGAGGATGCCACTTCAGGTGAAGTGGATGCTACCATTTATCGAAAATTAGTGGGTCCACTCATGTATCTTGTGAACACATGACCAGATATGTGATGTGCAGTCAATGATCTAAGACATGCTATGGTTAGGTCAACCAAACTATTTTGGAAGGCAACTAAGCATGTTTTACGGTACCTCACAGGCACTACCCAGTTTGGGCTATGGTATAGATGAGCAGAGGGAGTGAAGTTGTGCAGCTTCATAGATGTAGGTTGGGCATGAAGTCCATTAGAAAAAAAGAGTACATCAAGTGTAATTTTTAGTGTTGGGTTTGTAGTTGTTTCTTGGTATGATAGGAAGCAAATATCTATGGTGCTCAGCTAGACGGAAGCATAATACATGGCTGCAAGTTAGGAAACATGTGATGCGATATGGATGAGAAAGATACTTGTTGGACTATTTTGTCAGATCATGGATCCAATTGTGATAATCAGAGTTGCATCAATCTCTCTGAGAATCTTATATTTCATGATCAGTCCAAGCATATAGATATCCAATATCACCATTTACAGGACTGTGCCTAGAGGTAGATGATGTTGCTACACTCCATTCTGATAAAGGAGTAAGATGTTGACATTTTGACAAAATCTTTGTCAAGAGGGAAGTTCAAATTCCTTAGGTGCAGGATGGGGGTGGTTGATAATCCCTTTCTTACAGAGAGGGAGTCTTAAAAAATGTAGCAAGAAATTCTCAATTTGATTTATCCTTGCTTAAATTGAGAAAAATTGAATTTCCACATCAACAGATAGCTTGGATGCAGTTAACTTGTGTGACATGGCTTGCGTCACCTGGTTTACATAGTAAATTCGAGTTGGAATTAAGGATTGGAGCTGAATTATAGAGAAAATACACTGTAAATTTTATCATGGGCATGCAAGAGGCTCTCTCTATGAGGCAAGTTGACTCTAGTTTGAGCAATCCTTTAGAGCATCGCTGTATATTGGCTTCATATTTTCGCTTTGCCTAAGAATATCAGTAAATGTATCTTTTCGGCTTCATCTTGGCATGGGACAATTTGTGTCGTAAAGGATAGAGTGGGCCTAGTTGTTGTTTACTCTGTATGGAGGTGATGGATGACTAGAATCATCTATTTCTTTGATTCTCCAGAGTAAAATCAATTTGGAATGGTGTATTTAATATGTTCCATTTACAGGCAGATTAGAACTACTCTTTTGTGGTTTATTGTATTTGGCACTAGATTATTGAATATAAAACATTTGGACCACTTCCAATATACATTGGGGGTTCGACCCAAAGAATGAATTACTGTCCCAAGATCCTTTGTTGTGATACATCCACCTCCGTCCTTGTCAAAAAAGCTAAAGGCCTCCCTGAACGTAGACATAACCTCTATCCCATATTCCTTTAGTAGATAAAACCCTTCTCTCATTTTTTGACCATGCCAATCTACCCTTCATCCCATATTCTCTCATGAACCCTATGTAAACCACCATTTCATTCAAGGATGTGGATTTTGATGCCTACTCTAACCATATTTGTTAGATACTTTCCCCCTTTTCTTGCTTATGGTTTCTTGAGTTGGCCTCCTCTAAATATTGCCTACTCTCCTTAAATTATTTGAAAGGTATCCTTTGGCTACTAACCCCATTTTACCAGAGATCCTTGACATGTCCCTTGAAATTTTGATTCGACCCCATGAACTATTTTATGCCAGTGAGTTGAAAGCTTTAGATCTATTTTCCACATATTCATTCATGACCGAACACTGTACCACTAGTTCTAAGAATCTTGTGGTTACTATCACCACAATAAATGTATATTGTATTTTAGAGGAGATAAGAAGTTTATATTGCCTTTGGGACACTCCAAAAATATTTTGCTGCACCCTATTTGTCTAACACTCTAGTATACTTTATGACCTTAATTCCCATTCCATGTTCATCCATGTGGATGCACTTTATGATGTTCTAGGACAACCTAATGTCCTTTTCAACTCCCTCTCATATTCCTTGTCATGTTTTCTAGGACTTGTGTATCCAGCAAGAAATTTGGGAGATGAATGACATCAAGGTAGAAAATCAAGGGGTTTTCAAGTCATTTATTTAGGGTTCCCACTAGCATAGTCCCACCATATAATTCACCCAATCCCTAAATAGGGGTTTAGTGCTATTTCAATTAATTATTAGATGATCATGGTGGGCCATAATTCCAGGTTAAATGTTATGACTCTTCATAGGATATTATTGGAGATACTTTAGGAGACACCTCTTCGGCTCAAGGGTCAAGGAAGGATTTTGAATTCAATATCAAACCATCAACCATATCCTCAACATATCGAACCAAGAATTAAGAAGACAACTGAGGTGAAGCATGGGAATCCTCTCTCGCCCACGTTGTTCAGGATATATATCAATCTATGAATGCCTTTACACTCCACCAACTGTGCATCAATAAAAATTTTGTTTGCCCCATTTTCCACCAAGATGGATACACATTGTCCCAACATTGTGCCTCTGATTTCCAAAATTGTAAAATTGGGATTTTCCATGTCAAAATTTTGATTCAAGATTGACCATGCATTGGAAGGCCATTAACACAATATTAGGACATAAAAATTGAATAATTGACACAATACCAAATACAATACATACATTGAGTTTTGTCTCACAAGGTATCTAGATGCTAATTGAGCAAGTTCACACAAAGAGAAATGCAATGTCATGATACATTGTTCAATTTGTAATCAAGAGCATTATCTTGGATAAGGGAGAAGTAACATTTAGTTTCTTTCTCATATACAAAGGAAAAATTATGAATCAATGTCAAATGCCTTTTGTGAAGCAATGTTGTAGTAAAGGGTTTTAGAAAGCTTTCATTGTAGGCAAGGCCCTCACACCATACTAGATTGTGTTAACCAAAGCATGTTAACCATGTCCAATGATCTCAAATTTCATGAGCATGTTCAATGAGTGACCATAAATGAGCGGTGTCAGAGCGGCTAATAATCATAGCTTATAGTGGATGATTGTCATCGTACATAACATCTATGGTCCAAGTCATTTGTTTGGTGCCCAATATTGGTGAATCATTGTATTATATCATGGTAGCATATCTTGCCTTTTTTAAAGCAAAAACATATTGAAAATAATTTAAGTTATGTCTCATGCAAATGTTCAATATTGTTGTGTTGTGAGTGGTTTTCATATTATATGTATCATATATCTATAATCACTTATTTCAAGCCTACCTTAAGAAATAAACAAAGAGGTGCAAGGCCTTTTCATAATAAGGACTCCCACCAACTCCTCTCCTCGTAGCAATCTTTCAAATGTTAGCCCATAAATCAAAAACATGCCCTTGTTTCTCTAGTTTGGAAACCCTTGGATAGATATGACAGTGAACTCCTACCAACCACTTCTTTAACCATCTATTGAATTCCTTTGATTAGTATATGTAAATGATTTTGATTGATTCCTGGAGAGGTGTGAAATCTAATTTTACATTCACATAATACAAACACCAAACTTAACCCATGGTAGCCAAAATTTCAGCCTTACAACTCTCTCATCCAATATTAAATACTTCACTAATAAGTCAAGGGGTAATCTCCTTAACAATATATTAAATATTAGAAGCATTCATATTAATTGAAAAAATAAGAATATTATTTAATATTAAGATATAATGTACGTAGCTGCCAAGTTGACATATCATACCCCCTTGTTTGTGAGACAAGGGATGCCCTCCATTTAATGCTTTAACTATTTAATATATGGATGTGTGCATACCTTAATTTCCATTGGATCGAATCCTGTGACCTTTAAAGAGGAAACACTTTAACACAAATTGAACATGTAAATACAAACTTAATTTGTATATGTATCAATGTTACTTTGAGAGTTGCATGGAATGCTTAATTTTGTATAGAAGCAAGGGAAAACTTGAAGGGTTGATCACAACAAGCATGTATGGTCAATTATGATTATCATAGGTATATTAGTTTGGTTTTCCCAATCCAGAACTTGCACACTTTGTTACTACTATTAAAGGCATGTCATGATGGTTTACTGGTGTAACATCATGTACATTTAGTTGTGTCTATTAAAGGCATGTTATTTCAATGACAAAACCAATGGTTTGTCAACTTGGTCAGCTTAGTGAGCTATGTGTTAATCATCTCAATGAACAACATATAAGGTCAATTAGCTTAGCCATTGACATGCACATTCCATTGTCACTATTAGTGACGTGTTAGGTTGGATATTAATATGTATTTTTGATTCACATTATCTAGGAGATTAACCGAATCAACATGCATGTTTGACTACAATTGTGGGAGATATGTTAGATAGGTCAACCCTATCAACAACATTTATGTTCAATTGCACATGTTAGAGGCATGACATAATGGTCAATTGATTAGTAACATGTACATTTTGGTTATCACTATTAAAGTTGTGTTAGGTTGGTTAACTTGTTCAACGACTTGTATGTTTGGTTACAATTATTAAAGCCTCACTTGATTGTTTAATGAAGTAAATGGAGTGTAAGTCTAGTTACCATTGTCAAAGGCATGTTTTGTTGGTTAAATTAGTTAACATCATATACATTCAACTATGATTGTTAGAGCCATCCAAGGCTATTAAACCCATTTAAAGTAGTGCATAACATCGATGGGGGCTTGCTTATTGCATTGTGTGTGAGTATAGTGTGTTATTTTTTTTTTGTAAGTCGAAGATTTTTCATTAATCAAAAAGAATGTACAAGGGCGTCAAAATGCATGGCTTATAATTATTTATATATTTAATGTAATATGACTTTCATTAAGAAGAGGAATTAAACTTTGGGGGATAGTGGAAATGGTGTTGTCTAGGGGAAACGTCGATCTCATCTATATGATCTTCACTCTCCCTTCCCTATCATTAGCAACCCTCTCCTTTTTTTCTTTATCCACCAACACCAATAATAGACTTTTTGTGAAGAAGTAGCATTGGATGACTCAGGACAAGGGTTAGAGCTCATATGTTTATCTTGGGTTTCTCCTTGGGGTTTCTGAGCTTAGGTATCTTGATTTAAATTCTTCTTAAACGTCCCAACAATATCCTTTCCCATCTCTTGTTCATGAAACTTTAGCTTGCGAGCAAAATATTCATCCTAAATTTCCTTTGAAGATTCGTGTAGCCATTTTGCACCGAGGCCTATTCCTGGGAGGGAGATTAGGAGGATCTACATTTGTCAACAAACCTTTTTATTGGTGTCCCATGCCACCACAAACTTTATAGCCCATGTTTGTAGCCAAGATATACCCTCTTCCGTATGTAAACTATTTATCAGATTGATAAAAAGAGAAGACTAAGCTCTTCCATGAGCTTTTATTTGAAGATGAGAATGACAGCCAAATGTTGATTTTTAACTGTACACCTAAACAAGCTTAGAGACCCTTCCAACTCACTGGCTTAAAATCTGGACTCAAACCATGGCAGAATGTGACTTTTTGAAGCGTGTCACTCTAGTCCCTTTGACAAGGAGTGACATGACACCTTTTGTGAAAGAGCAACAAGACACTGTCACCTCTTGCCCCTTTGAAAGTGGTGAAACTTTTTAGAAAAAGGGTAAATGTCTAAAAACATCATGGAAAAAGGTTTCCAAAAATTTAAGAATGATACATTTTATTGAATCACTACTACAAGAGACTATCACCTCTTCCCCCTTTGAAAAAGGTGAAACTGTCTAGAAAAAAAAATATATATCTGAAAACGTCGTGAAAAAAAGTTTCCAAAGCATTTAAAAATGATTCCATTCCATTGAATCACTACTACATGAATTCATCTTAAAATTTCATTTTATTTATTAAATTTATCATAATCAAAATTCCCCATGGAAGACATTAATAGGCATTAGAAGATATCTATATATATATATATATATATATATATATATAGATATATATATTTCATAAGAGCTTGTTAAAACATAACATTTTGTCTCCTGCGTACTAGTCACCAAATAAAATTTCGAGGTGGGCGATGCCATTTTTGTTCAAACCCTCAAGGAGCACCCTTGAGGAGCTTTCAAGAATGGAAGAAGAACAATGGGCAACACAATTTTGTTCATACCCTAGATTTTTGAATTTTGGAGAAGGTTTCAGCAATTTTGTTCAAACCATGAATTTTTGAATTCTGGAGGAGGTTTCAGCAATGGAGACCAAAGTTTTGCAATAAATATCCTATTTTTCCCTTCCAGTTTGATAGAGGTAGGGGATTGTTGGGGTTTTATGTAGGGAACGTGACACCTAACTAGAACTTGTGCGGCTCCTTGATTTCGCTATGGAACCCCAGACCCACATAAGGTTCAAACATGGCTTTTCCTTTCCACCGTCACCCAAAAAATTCCCCTCTCTCTCTATAGGTTGTCGCCTTCTCCTCCAAGGCAGTGAAAGAGGTTGATAGACCTATTCCAGAAATTCTGGACTCGAGTAACTGATGAAAAAGCTTCAGTTGTTGGACATCCCCTTCGGAATCATACATTTTCCCTAGCACAGGCAACAAAAACTCCTTTGAGGCTGTTGTAGCAAAGGCTGTTGATAAATTTGGGGAAGAGGGAAAAACATTCATGGAGCCCGTCGACCCGCCAAACCTTGGGAAAGAACTTTCAACTGTATCCATTTCTCGCAGTGGTATGTCTCTATCTGACTCCAGTTCTATTATCAAATTTCCGTCTTTGGAAGATTTGATGGTTATTGAAACCAGAGTAAATTAAAGGAAAGGAAAAGCCATAGTAAATTAAATTCAGTTCGAATCCATCAAATAAAATAGAATTTTTTGATTAAGACTAATTCTATCCTAGCTTTAACTGATGGAATGCAAATTTGGCAGCTCTAAAAAATAATGTGCAGCATGCACCGAGCATGGGTACTAGAAATTACTAATTAGAGTATATAAATATTTTTTAAACCCAAGATGTAAAAATCATATAAAAAGTGATGGCTCTAGGCTAAACCCACATGTGTGTCTTGATTTCCTCAATGAGTTGATATGAGAAGAAATGTTGAGATGCATTTGGCTTAGACACCAATAACAATCATACCTATTTAAATGAGATTTTAGAACATTGTGTTTCAAATTTCAAGATCCTTGAAATGATCTTTATTTGTCATGAACCTCCTTTCCTTTGATACTAGAATCTCAGAGACACACAAAGGTTGATCCTTTACCTTCAATAAGCATCTACCCAATGGAAAATCACGAACACTATTTTTCAAACCCTCTTGATTGATGTCCAAGGGCCAAGGATACTTCACCTTTTGTAGCCTTTTATACTTCTCTGTGAGACAGACAAAGCCCTAATACAAGGCCGAAGGCATGTCAATGAGCTCAAGAATAATATTATATATATTAGCTTAGATGCTAGGAACTTTATAGCTTTAGATATGATTTTATATAAACCTGCAACAGAGAAAGAATTCTGAGTGAGACACTATCTCCAAACCAAATTCAATTCAAGGGTGATTTCATAATAGAATATTTGACCCTAAAGAAACCAAAGCTTCCTAGCTATAGTCATGACAAAAGGCCTTAGATATAGATCATTTGACCAACAACTTGACAGAGAGCTCTATCTTAGAGATGCTTGATTAATGGGGCCTTGATCTCATTTTCTTTTTGGGATCTGCAACCTAGAATTTTGCAGTAGGAGTTTCAGTGCTTCACGATGACTGATATTTGAAGAGGAAGGAGGTCAGTGTTGTTAGAAAACTTCTTGTGATTTCTTTCTTCCTTTCTTGGGCTTGCCCTCACCTTAGCTCTAATACCTTGCCCTCACCTTAACTTTGATACCATTCTGGTGGGGCAAGCTAAACATGAAAACAATAGAGGTAAGAAGTTGTAGATTCCTGTGTTGTCTGTCTTTTAGCTTCTAGAACATCATATGTTTTATTGCCAATTTCTGCTAAATTTAAAATTGACATACTGATTTGAGAAGGGGGTTTGCAATGCTAATAACCTCTTCTTCAGTGCATGTTGGCACACTCGAGTCTTGTTAAAGGACCAACTGTTTCTTGTGCAAAATTCAAAGAAGACGACAACATAAAACATGTTTTTTGAGAATCAAAACAACTTCTAGAAGTGCTATGACATTAATCCAACACTATGTTTATAAACCGGTTCGTACTAATGGACACGGGATGTGTAAAATGTATTCTTTAACAAAAATTTTCTTTGTCGGCTAGTTTAAAGCTTACAACCTTACTCCTATCTTGAAGAAAAGGTACTTTCTTCCCTCTCACTTCATAGGTATATGAAAACATAGTTTTGTAAGCATCCATAACCATGAATATTATACCAACTCCCTATGGTTAGTGCATCAATAATGTAAGTGTAACACTCATCCATGTGGCAGTCATAAGGAATTTAGGTAAGGTTTTACTAACACTGGCATCCTAGAGCATTAAGATCTATCCATGGCCTCAAAATGATGTATTTCCTTTACTCAATAGAACACTCATCATTTCTCTCCCCCAATCATCAAATTTTTTCTCTTCATTCTGAATGAGAAATCAATCAACAAGTCACCATTTTAAATGTTAGATCACAATATGTTTAGCTTCTCTCTTGTGCTTACACTCTAGTATTCTCGCAGCTTTAGAATTGTGAATCTTAAACACAGTCTCATGATGTGCATTCAGGGAGGCATAATTCACCCTTGCTTTGCATCAAATTACCCCCCTAGCATTCCCTTTACCTTTACATGCCTCAATGCAAGGCATGCCAAGTCGGTACCTGCTCAGTTAAATTAGTAAGTTGAGGGGCATCATATATACCCAACGCTGCCTGCCTATTCTTCCTCTTCCTATGTCGTAGTGTATGAACAGTCAGCTAGACTGGTGAGGATCCCCATTAATAATAACATCTATGTTGGCATCTGAATTCGAATGACGTGTTTCCCTTAATTATATGTTTTGGTTTTTTAACAAAAAAGGCTAACAGAGATAGAGACCCTCAAATCTGTCTACTTTCGGCCCTTATGCCCATTTTCATCTAGGTTTTTACCATGTCAGTGTCCCTTTCTTTCTCAAAACTGCATAAAATCAGTTGATCTATCCATTTCGTAATTCCTTTGGTAATTTTTTCTATCAAATTCTCTGAAGTGTATATGAGATCTAAGGGTTTTTTTGGTTGTTGCTGACTTCATATATTTTTTCTAACCAAGATATGCTTTTGATGTAGAGGATTATGATTGAGTAAGGGTTGCATTGCTCGATATCTGTTTAGGAGGAGGAGAAGGAGAAAAGTGGTGTTAGGGTTGAGAGCTAAAGATGCTTGTGAAAAGAGGAGGTGTGTGGAATGGAGGGTGGTAGGGCTACCAGCGCGATAGAAATGGAGGATGGGGAGGTCTAGGTTCTCATCATTGAATAGCTATGGTGGCTTCCTTGTTATCTTTGTGGTCATGCCATTGGTTTTTTTGGTAACTAGGTTTCGTCACTCTGCATCTACATCTGCAAATGGTAAGCTTCTTCCTTCCATCCTCCCTCACTGGTAAGCTTCTTCCTACCCTCCTCCCTCGCTGGTAAGCTTCTTCCTGTTCTCCTCCCTCATCAAGCTGCTTTTGTCTCTTTTTTTGGGGTGGGTCAACATTTAATTTATCTTTATTGGCAAGCATGCCCTTTCTTAATTTGGTAGTATTACAATGAAGTGTAGACTTCTTACAACATTCAAGTAAGATCTCCATTACAATGAAGTGTAGTCATGTTATACTATTTTCGAAAGATCCCTTTCATTGAGAACCCATTGAAAAATGTATTTATGTGATTTGAGCCTTGGCGGCGAATTATCATCACCCCCGGTTAACCATTGAACCAAGACCCCATGGACCTGCTTCGAAATTTGATTTGCCTTCACCACCCTCGGTTAACCATTGAACCAAAACCCCATGGACCTACTTTGGAATTTGATTTTCATTTTAGCTTTTCTCACAGGATCTGAAGGCATAGACGTTATCAAACATACTTTCCTCACTTATTGTCAAAATTTTAGCACCTCTAGCATTTTTCCAGACATTTTGTGAGTTTTCTTTGTAGGTTTCCTTTCATTTGATCTGTGTGAAGCTGTGAACTCCATCTCTGCATTAACACGGTACAATACCTACCGAGAGAAAGATTCAAAGTTTGTACCTCTCTCATGCAAGAGCAAAGGCTTTACCAACTGCCCCTAGGGTAATTTCCTTTGCCAAAGATAATGAAATCATTCATCCCGATAGCAAGAAATAACAATGATCTTTCCATCTTTTAACAAAGGGAAATGCGTATAACTAGTAAACTCACTGGACAACTGCTTGGCGAATTCACTGGGCACTGCTCATTCTGAGTAGGATGGTACTAAGTGTGCGCTAGATTCTGCATAAGCTGGATGGGTATTATAAAAATATATTTGTTAAGAGTTCAGTTCAACATCTTACTCATGGGAATTGAATCTTGTGGGAATTGAATCTGGGTGGGAAGGGTAACAATCATTCTTCCCGTCCACTCATTATCCAAGCCAGACCCACTTTCCATCCATAAAGCTAAATCCAATTCTCGTCAGTCAAGCTAAAACCAGTTCTGATCCACCCAACCCAGACCCAATTCACAACGACAATCTTGTTCACCAGCTACTTTCTACTATACATATTGTTAGCCTCCTGCTGTAGTAGGTATTCATCTTTCATGATTGACATTTTTACATGCCAAATATGTCATACTTTGCATGCTACAATGTTCCATATTTGCTACAGAGGCCAAAGAAGTGTCTATGAGAGTGTGATAGTCTATGTGCCACTGTTGTATTCCAATTTTGATGAGTTAATCAATTTTTGAAGAGTTTTCAGTTAAGGGAAGGCCAAACTGCTTAATCTTAGCCTCCCTAGGTTTCAATTTCTTGTTTTAGAAAATAGAGAATGAATATCTGTCCAAACTATTTAATCTTGGCAGATTTGTAGATAGGTAGAGAATCATGGGTGCTCATAAGCTTAATCTGAGCCCCAGAAGAAATAAGGATCGATTTAGATAGGAGGATAGCAAAAAGAAAAGAATGAAAAGTTGGGTTTGCTAGTTCAAGTGCACCCGAATCAAAAGGAAGAAAAAATGCTAGGTAAGTAGGCTGGGTAAGTATTTTTTTGGTTGTAGAATCAAGCTATGTGATCCATTTCATGTTTTCAAGTGTTATATCTATTCAGATCACAATTATGAGGCACTTTTTCATTTGGAGGAGCTCAAACCAGGCATGTCTAACTCCCCCTTCTTCTTATTCCCCAAATCACTCACTAACATCCCCTTGAGGACCTTGGGATCTGCCCAACCAGTCCTGTTATGACTTCAATTTTTGTAAAATACTAAGTCAAGCTTTGACTTTCTTCAGTGAAGAGAAGCCACATTGCTTGTGTAAAAATCATTTCTCCGCAGTCCATTCACCTCCTATGTCTGAGTTTCAGTTCACAAACTTGGCCTCTCCCCTACACTTCACCTCACAAAATCATATTAACTCCTAGCTCTATTATCTAGCTCCCTAGATAATTTCCTTATCCCCTATTATACAAAAAACTATATAAAATTCCAAAAATAAATACATATCCCACCTTATAGCATTATAGCTATGTATATATGGTTTTGGGAAATTATAGTCCACCTGGGGCTACTATTAGCCCTTCCGCGTCCTAACCCGGAGTTGTTTTAACCTCTGGTTAAAATAATAACCATGGTCTTCCCCTTTTATGTATAAACCTAACCCTTTATCTTTTCGCGCTTATTGTTAATATTTGGCGTTTAAACGTTTATTTAAACATTAAACGTTGCCGGCACACAAAACCCATATAACCTGCCAACCAAAAGTTTTGAACCCCCGTGGTATTGTATAAATATTCGAATATTCGGGTGGGACCCTGCACATAAACCTACCGCCAGCTCCGAACTCCATCAGCCCTCTGATCCGCCCCCCAAGATCCAATAGCCCTCGCTGATTTCGGAGCTGCCCCGTCACTCGATGGTTAGCCTCCGATAGCCTAGCGGTTTCTTCACCGTACAAAGGACACGTGTCTCCACGCGATTGCATCGGATCCCCTCTAACAAAAACCATCCCCGTATAGAAGGCAGTTCGATAAAACCACAAACCGCCTTCTTCCTCTCCCCCTGACGTCAACGCCACGTCAGCGCTACGTCACCTCTCTGTCAACCCCCACTGCTAGGTGGCACTACCACCGCATCTACCTTCGTCCCTACCCCGCCACCGTGTCTTGTGCCACATCGTCAAACCAGTCAGCTGCCACGTCACCCTGCCGTACTGGGACCCACCGCTGACGACATCACTGAAAAAGGCGCGAAGGGCAAAAATCGCAGCAAAGGATGCCCGGAATGAAAAACTGAGGCAGTTTTCGAGGCGCACGCTAATCGCACATCGCTAAGAAAAATTGATCAAAATGGAGGGCTTCTCATGGCTCGGCTACCTACAAAACCCAAAAATTCGCAGGAGGCAACGCTGGAAACAGAGAAACTAAAGAAAGGACAGCATAAACAGAATGAGAGAACTAAAGGTATGCTGGTATGTTCATATCCAATCGGTTAGGGCCGATAGCACTCTAAAAAGCCACGAAAAGCATTTACAGCAGTTATGTTTGCCTAGAAGGGGCAAAAAAGGGGCAACTTGACAGTTTCAAGAGTATCAGAGGAAAGATGAAACCTAGATTCAGTTAAAAGAGTATCAGTGAAGCGGCAGAGAGTATCAGATCGGAAACATCAAAGCAGGTGAACATTAAAGGCCCCCCATCAAAGTCAAAGAAGCAGTAAAGGCCATTGAAAGCTCATCAGATCGAAATCAGTGCACATTAAAGCCACCTAAAAGCAGCAGAACTTCTTCACTGCACCGAGCCACCAAGGAAACCATATTAACTCATTTTGATACAGCTGCCTCCAACATAGCTCAAAGGATATTTTATTGCATTAATTTCAGGACAAGATTAGGTTAAAAGAACTCATTTCCCTCAGACCTTTTTAGGTCTGTTGTAATAGATATTTTTGGATACTTTTCTCTATTTAAACCACCCTAATTCATTATTTAGAGGGTTGGTTGGTTGATTCACTCCAAGAGAGACTCGTACTGTATATATGATATTTTCTATAATCAAAGACTGCTTACAAGCTTGGAGAATGAACGGTTTGCTGTGTTTAATGGTTGAAGAGTGATTGTGGAATTCTTGTGCTGTTACATGACTCAATAAGTGCTTCTTACCTCTGTTTTCCATTCATAAATGCTCATATCATCCATGTATTACCTTCTAAGTTGCAGAAAGAATGATTAGCTTAGAATTTGCTTGGCTGCACTCTATGCTTAGTTTCTGTGACTTGTTTATGTTTTCCTATGAATTGGCTATGAAATATGAATTCCTTTTGGCTCATATTTCCCCTAATTCACCCATATATGACAGTTATCTAGGAACTCTTAACTGCTCCTAGATAGAGCTCATTCACCTTCCCTCTGTTAAGCTGAATGAGAGATTCTTAGTTGCCTCTCATTCCTTAGCCTTCAATCCATCTCCATTTAGCTTGAATGTTGTTTCATGTGTAGCTATCTTGCTCCATATTCCTCTTATGACCAAGAAAATGCACCAGCAGTCCTATTCCTTGACTCCATACCCAATGGTTTGAAACTTTCACACTATGCATGCCTCTCTACTTGAAAACATCAATCTTCCCACCAAAACTTAAACAAAACCCCTTGAACTCAATAACTAGCCTAAAATCATCGTCAACAAATCTAAATCATTAAGAGAGAGCCCTCTCTGATTGCAAGTGGGCTAGAACCTGCAGTCCAAAGATTGGTTTGTGGTTACCTCGGTCGTATCCCTTTAAGGAGCTTTAGGGACAACCTGAGTGTTAACATAATGGCGACTCCACTGGGGATTGTCCTCAGATAATTTCACAAATCAAGTTGGAAAGCTCCGCTGGGGAAAGAACAAATTTTTCAAATTACTGTCTATTCCTTAAAACTACAGATGAAGCCTGAATGTCAGCTAGGAAGCTTTTGAAACTATTCTTGCTTTGCATCTACAGGAGTAAATAAAATATGCTTCAGTCAATCTTCATGCTAGTTTAAGCTACAGATAGCTGTTCCAAAAATTTGATTATTTCCTTTCTAAATTCCAAAATTTATTCAGAAAATTCCAAAAATGAGGCCAGAAGTCGGCTCCAAAGAGGAAATCTCGTTTTCTGAAGTAGGTGCTCCTTCCTTTTCTTCAGAACTTTTTCACGTTTAGTTCTGATCTTTAATGGTGGACAGGGATCAGACATACCAAGGTTAAATCATCCACCTGACGACTCCACATCATTTTTACAATCAAGTCTCCACTGGAGGAACGAACCTGAAAGAGAAGTAGCAGAATATTTTTGTCCAAAAATCCAGAGCTTCGAGTTTCAGAGCAATTCTACAACCCAATAATCCATATTTCGAAGCATTGATAGTAAGGTAGGATGACCAGGTTTGTGGAAGATCATTCATTAGATAAAGCTTTAGATGAATTTAGGAAGTTGTTATCCGAATATGAGCTTTATCAAGATTTTCTCAAATTAGTATTGTTAAAAGTCAAATAGAACAACCTCAAATAAAAATGAGTTTTCTTGATTTAGTTGTTGAAGAGCATGAAAATGAGATTGAACTTTTGCATTCTCAAATTCAGTCATTTGATTTTCGCGATCCTAAGGAATTCTTACAGCATCTTCCTTCTCCAAGTCATGAGGAAATTGTACTACCTTCTGACTTACAGATTGAGGGTAATCATGCTTTCAATACAAAGACTGAAGAATTGGTTGCAGGGTTTACTACTGAGGATACATACCAAGAAGGCCCAGAAGAAACTATCGTAGAGGATGCTTTTATTGATCCTATATCAGATTACATGGAGGATCTTCCCAACTCAAAATCTGTAACATGTTTTCTCTATAAGGACCAAATACATTAGCAGTGGCCTTTCTATGTCACAATTTTGATTATGGGGCACATGCTAGAATTATGCTTCCGATCTCATTAACAATCAGTCAGCCAGTTCATTTCTTTCTACAGTTGCTTAAGTGGTTGCACTGGTTGTTTCATTTTACCTAACCAACAAACAGAAGGCTGATTAGAGTAAGTAGGTAGGATTTCGGCTTTTATTTGGACAGTAACTTGCTGCAGTTGAAGCCCGAAGTGAAGGCCCTAAGATCTTCAAGTCTGCTGTCATGTTCATAAATAAAGCAGTTAGCAAAGAGAAGTTTTCAGGATACAACAACAATTCAAGATCAAGGCAGTCTGACCTGCTGTTCTTGGCTTTTCACAAGGAAAAGCCATCCCTAAGTGGAGCCACTGTTAGCCTCCTGCTGCAGCAGGTATTCATCTTTCATGATCGACATTTTTACATGCCAAATATGTCATACTTTGCATGCTGCAATGTTCCATATTTGCTACAGAGGCCAAAGAAGTGTCTATGAGAATGTGCTAGTCTAAGTTCCACTGCTGTGTTCCAATTTTGATGAGTTAATCCATTTTTTAAGAGTTTTCAGTTAAGGGAAGGCCAAACAGCTTAATCTTGGCCTCCCTAGGTTTCAATTTCTTGTTTTAGAAGATAGAGAATGAATATCTGTCCAAACTGTTTAATCTTGGTAGATTTGTAGATAGGTAGAGAATCTTGGGCGCTCATCAGCTTAATCTGAGCCCCAGAAGAAATAAGGATCGATTTAGATAGGATGATAGCAAAAAGAAAAGAATGAAAAGTTGGGTTTGCTAGTTCAAGTGCACCCAAACCAAAAGGAAGAAAAAATGCTAGGTAAGTAGGCTGGGTAAGTAGTTTTGTGGTTGCAGAATCAAGCTATGTGATCCATTTCATGTTTTCAAGTGTTATATCTATTCAGATCACAATTATGAGGCACTTTTTCATTTAGAGGAGCTCAAGCCGAGCATGTCTAACTCCCCCTTCTTCTTATTCCCCAAATCACTCACCAACATCCCCTTGAGGACCTTGGGATCTGCCCAACCAGTCCTGTTATCACTTCATTTTTTGTAAAATACTAAGTCAAGCTTTGACTTTCTTCAGTGAAGAGAAGCCACATTTCTTGTGTAAAAATCATTTCTCCACAATCCATTCACTTCCTATGTCTAAGTTTCAGTTCACAAACTTGGCCTCTCCCCTACACTTCACCTCACAAAATCATATTAACTCCTAATTCTATTATCTAGCTCCCTAGATCATTTCCTTATCTCCTATTATACAAAAAAGTATATAAAATTATAAAAATAAATACATACCCCACCTTATAGCATTATAGCTATGTATATATGGTTTTGGGAAATGATAGTCCACCTGGGGCTACTATTAGCCCTTCCGTGTCCTAACCCGGAGTTGTTTTAACCTCTAGTTAAAATAATAACCATGGTCTTCCCATTTTATGTATAAACCTAACCCTTTATCTTTTCGTGCTTATTGTTAATATTTGGCGTTTAAATGTTTATTTAAACATTAAACGCTACAGGCACACAAAACCCATATAACCCACAAACCCAAAGCTTTGAACCCCCACGGCATTGTATGAATATTCGAATATTCGGGTGGGACCCTGCACATAAACCTACCGCCAGCTCCGCACTCCGTCAGCCCTCCGATCCGCCCCCCCCAGATCCAACGGCCCTCGGTGATTTCGGAGTCGCCCCGTCACTCGACGGTTAGCCTCCGATAGCCTAGCGGTTTCTTCACCGTACAAAGAACGCATGTCTCCACACGATTGCATCGGAGCCCCTTTGACAAAAACCACCCCCATACAGAAGGCGGTCCGATAAAACCACAAACCGCCTTCTGCCTCTCCCCCCTAACGTCAGCGCCACGTCAGCGCTACGTCACCTTTGCGTCAACCCCCACTGCTACGTGTCACTACCACCACATCTGCCTCTGTCCCTACCCCGCCACCGTGTCTTGTGCCACGTCGTCAAACCAGTCAGCTGCCACGTCACCCTGTTGTACCATGACCCACTGCTGACGTCATCATTGAAAAAGGCGCAAAGGGCGAAAATCACAGCAAAGATGCCCGGAATGAAAAACTGAGGCAGTTTTTAATGCGCGATTAGCTAAGAAAAATTGATCAAAATGGAGGGTTTCTCATGGCTCGGCTACCTGAAAAACCCATAAATTCGCAGGAGGCAACGCTGGAAATAGAGAAACTAAAGAAAGGACAGCATAAACAGAATGAGAGAACTAAAGGTATGCTGGTATGTTCATATTCAATCGGTCGGTGCCGATAGCACTCTAAAAAGCCACGAAAAGCATTTGCAGCAGTTATGTTTGTTGGGAAGGGGCAGAAAAGGAGCGACTTGACAGTTTCAAGAGTATCAGAGGAAAAATGAAGCCTAGATTTAGTTAAAAGAGTATCAGTGAAGCGACAGAGAGTATCAGATCGGCAACATCAAAGCAAGTGAACATTAAAGGCCCCCCATCAAAGTCAAAGAAGCAGTAAAGGCCATTTAAATCTCATCGGATCGAAATCAGTGCACATTAAAGCCACCTAAAAGCAATAGAACCGCCTCACTGCACCGAGCCACCAAGGACACCATATTAACTCATTTTGATACAGTTGCCTCCAACGTAGCTCAAAGGATATTTTCTTGCATTAATTTCAGGACAAGATTAGGTTAAAAGAACTCATTTCCCTCATACATTTTTAGGTCTGCTGTAATAGATATTTTTGGATATTTTTCTCTATATAAACCACCCTAATTCATTGTTTAGAGGGTTGGTTGGTTGATTCACTCCAAGAGAGACTCGCACTGTATATCTGATATTTTCTATAATCAAAGACTGCTTACAAGCTTGGAGAATGGACTGTTTGCTGTGTTTAATGGTTGAAGAGTGACTGTGGAATTCTTGTGCTGTTACATGACTCAATAAGTGCTTCTTACCTCTGTTTTCCATTCATAAATGCTCATATCATCCATGTATTACCTTCTAAGTTGCAGAAAGAATGATTAGCTTAGAATTTGCTTGGCTGCACTCTATGCTCAGTTTCTGTGACTTCTTTATGTTTTCCTCTGAATTGGCTATGAAATATGAATTCCTTTTGGCTCATATTTCCCCTAATTCACCCATGTATGACAGTTATCTAGGAATTCTTAACTGCTCCTAGATAGAGCTCATTCACCTTCCCTCTGTTAAGCTGAATGAGAGATTCTTAGTTGCCTCTCATTCCTTAGCCTTCAATCCATCTCCATTTAGCTTGAATGTTGTTTTATGTGTAGCTATCTTGCTCCATATTCCTCTTGTGACCAAGAAAACGCACCAGAAGTCCTATTCCTTGACTCCATGCCCAATGGTTTGAAATTTTCACACTATTCATGCCTCTCTACTTGAAAACATCAATCTTCCCACCAAAACTTAAACAAAACCCCTTGAACTCAATAACTAGCCTAAAATCAACATCAAGAGAGAGCCCTCTCTGATTTCAGATGGGCTAGAACCTGCAGTCCAAAGATTGGTTTGTGGTTACCTCGGCCGTATCCCTTTAAGGAGATTTAGGGACATCCTGAGTGTTAACACATATCATTTTCACACTATTCCCACAGTGTTCAAAGCACATTGGCCAAAACAAATGATAGATATTATACACACCATTTTATTATTGATGTGTAATGAAATCTCGATATTAGCATATGCATGATAGCAAAGATACCCCCTTTTTAGCGTTTCAGTATTTTTATAGATATTCTTCTCCATCAAGTCTTTCTACTTGACCTTTTATGCGTTTTTTTGTCATTTAAAATAGCAGGTCACCCTCTCAGGAGATGGATCTATTAGAACGGTATTCTCTTTCCACATCTTGAAAACCAATTCTATTTTTCTATGGCCATTTTGTTATTTTTCAGGATCTGGGCAAGGCACTTGAACTTATGTTAGTCTAATCCCAGAAAATAAATAGTGTCCCTAAACTGAAATCTAATCGACCTGAGTGGATTGAAATAGAGAGGAATTATTGAGGATACTAGAGCTTTGTCATATGTTTAAAATCACTCTTATTTATTTATCTATCAGGTTCACAGGAACAAGCAGATGATTGGAGAAAGCAGAGTTTAACAGAGAGCATTGACTCTCTCTTCCCAAAGGAGGCAAGTATAAGAAACCTGCTGCATTTGGATATCTTAAATTTGATTTCTCCCCTATTGAGCAGAGAATCGAAAATAAATTTTATTTACTAGGCAGGAGATTGATGTCATAATAGCTAACACAGAGGACTCGGGAACTCTAAACTTAAATATTGTTGGACGAAATGATTTATCTTCCTCATGGGTATTAGAAAAGCCCTCTAAAGTAAACCAAATGGATATTACTAACTCTGAGGTACGATTGGTGAATATTTTGGTTATTTTCTCTATTGAACATGTAAGGAAACATATGTGATGATGATCTATGTAGTTGAGTAGGGTTGTATTAAGAAAGAAGTGAAAACTGACATTGGCAAGGGTGCTTCTCTACTTCTAATTGTGTACATCAAGCAGAGGCAAATAACTTCTGGAGATAGCTCAGAAAAGTTACATTCACAACAAGATGATGTGATCTTCAATGAAGAAGGAAAGGAAAATCTTCAGGAGGGTAAAATGAATGACGAGGTGCAGAGAAAAACTTCCAATGATGAAGAAATTCTTACAAGGTTTCAAGAGGATGACACAGGAAGTGAACATCGAGACGTCAAAGAGAATGATCTTGACGGTAAGTTTTGATTTTCCCTGGTTATCTGGTCTATGATGTTGGTAGCCTACTATAAGGTAATGTCTAGTCAAACTCCCAGGACAATGGTTGTTATAATGCAGACCATTTGCATCTTGAAGAAAGTACAACAAAAGTTTCACGGAGGGTAAAATTCTTTGCTGCACTAGATCGCTACTTTTTGTTCTCATGGAAAAGGGAATTGTTATATTATTTTCCAAAATCCTTTTTGAATGTTTTTTTTTTCTCGGTAAAGACTAAATCTATTAAGTAAAATATTGTACAATCTGGAGAGGCAAAAGACCGTCGGACCGGAAATGATGGAATCATCAACCTCGGTCCCGGAAGAAAGATACACTCACAGAGCTACAGGAAAAACGAAAGACCGACAGACCGGAAATGATGGGATCATCAACCTCGGTCTCGGAGGAAGATACAAGCTCAGCTACATCAACAGATTCGCTAGCAAAAACAAACTGTCAGGCTGTTACCCCAGCGGGGCAATGACTGCTCCACAATGTTTTTTCCCTTTCTTTTTGTTGACTTTTGTCCAGCCATCCTGGGGAGGATGGGCTAGAACAACTTGAAGACTGGAATTCTCTATCATCGGGGAATCCTTCTCTGAATCCAAGGAAGACGTCTCATGGGGACGTTTCTGGGAGATTGTTGAGACCTGGGAGATCCCCATGTTGACCGGTGGCGGTTCCATCGGCTGCTGCGTCTGATCTGGTTCTGACTCTCTTTCCTCCTTCTCCATACAAGGGGAGCTGGAGCTTCCAGCTGGCTGCTGAGGACAAGGAGCCCAACGCTTGGGCTTAGAATGAGCGAAGAGGCCCTTTTTCGCTCTTGCTGACAGCGATGGGCAAGAGTGATGCAGATGCCCTGTTAGGTGACAATGACGGCATCTGAAGGCGGTGTTTTCGTACTCTAAAAACTGGGTCCAGATAAAGTCCTTGATCTTGAGATTGATGTACTCTGGCAATCCCTTACTTAAATCAAGCTCCACACAAACTCTGGCATATGTATAGAGCCCCTGCCTCTCTCTCTTATAGTCTCCCGTGAGAAAGCTACCCAAGGTATTGCCGATTTGCCTGTATACTTCTGTACACCACAGGTGAACAGGGAGGTTTGGAAGTCTGATCCAGACCGGGGCTTTGGTGATAACTGCTGTGGCTGGGTCAAAGTCTGGAAACCATGGAGTGAGGAAGAGGCCAGCTTCTCCCATGAACCAAGGTCCTTCGTCGAGGGCATTGTAGCAATGCTCGAGGTCGTCAAACAGCACTATGAAATATCCTTTTGCACAGAAATAAACCTTGCAACGGTCAGTCCAGTTATCTTTGATCCAGTCATACAGATCCTATGAGCGCGGCCAGAGCCCATTGAATCTGCAGATGATGGCCCTTTCAGCAAATTTCTGGGTTTCGTCTTCAAGATCAGGGTAAGAGATCTCAACTGAGGGGACTTCCTCCACTTTGTCAACCAAGAAAGGCTTGGGTGAATACTGCATTGGTGGATCTGTCTTTTCAGACTGTTTGGCATGGACAACATCTTTATACGAAAAATCCTTAGCTGAAGAAGGCTCTCCCACAGCTCCTCCTCGAAGCCGAAGGGTTAAGATAATAGATGCATCTTTCACAATGCCGTAAGAAGAAATAGGGAAGAGATCCTCAAGATGTTTACCTTCGAAGAGAAGCCTTTGAGCTGCAGACGGGATCCCCAGTTTGATGTCCAATGCATGCTTGAGATTTCGCACTAGGTCCGTCTGGCAGACCCATTGAAGCATAGTTTTGCCAGAAAGAAGCCTGATTTGAATCTGGAAGGAAGAGGAAGTTTCTGAAAGCCTTTTTCCCCAATCGATCTGTGGAGAGGAAAGGCAAATGCCTTGATAAATTTTCGGATCCCGCAGTTGTCTAGGTGGCAGGGGCTGCATGCATCTGATAGACACCCTTCCTTCCTTTCTGGAAACTCTGGACAGAGGACAGGCCAAGGGATCTGCATGATCTATCTTGTTTGCTGCTCCAACCATCGAAAGGGGCCTGCAAAGGCGCGTCGTGGAGACAGGGGGCCGGGTCCAGGCTTTCCGGGAGCATTCGGGTAAGAGGATTGCAGATTCTTTTAGATCTGCAGCACCCATGATGATGGCTTGGGAATATTGTATGCCTGCATTTGAGTGAAAGCCCTTTGATCTTTGCCCAGATCTCTCCGTCCCCATCGCAGACGGAACAATCTGAAACCCTGCGGCGGCATGAGGCATGGAGGCGTGAGTGCTGGGGTTCAAGCCGGTGAACATGGCTAAATCATGCTGCTGATCTGCTTCTGAGAGATAACCCTTAAGTCTTAGCTTAGAACTCTCAAACCCCTTCTCACGCAGAGCATGCCGAGAGCCGACGGCGGCCAAGGGCACGGAGATGAAGGATCTAGGGTTCGCCATCGCTCCTGAGCTTCTTTCCCCAAATCCTTTTTGAATGTTACTTCTCCAATAGAAAAATTTTATATTTCTTAGATATTAGCATAGTATGCTTTAATTTATAGTAGTTTAATGCTTACATCAATTGAGACAAAAGAGGAGGGAGAAAAGGTCAATAGATCTGATTCAACAAGATGAATAAAAAGGAGTTGAGCTTGAAAAAACAACAATTAAATGTTCCAACGGGATAGATCTGTTGTCGTGGGAAAATACAACATTTGGAGGTGGGAGAATGAGAACGAGAATTCTGACTCCATTGTTAGATTAATGTGAGACCAACTGATCATGGCTAGGGTGTATTCAAGCATTTCCCAGGCTAGGAATAATCTTGATTTATACCATGAATTGATGCTTCATACCAAAGAATGTCAGCGCACATTGGGTGAGTCTAATGCATATTTTGATCTACCTCAAAGGTAATAGTTTTCGCATTGGCTGCTTCTAAATCAAGAGTAGTAAGTGCTTCCATTTGCATTTGGTGTTCATATCCTTTGTTTCTTTTAAAGTTGCAGTCTGTGTGTCAATCTTTCTGCTTTTCATTCTCTTTTTCATGGCCGATAATTGATATGAATGTTTCAGTGCACCTGAGAAGATCAAGGCTATGGGTCATGTCCTATCCAAGGCTAGAGAACAATTTTATGATTGTGCGATAGTAACAAAGAAGTTGCGAGCCATGCTTCAGTCTGCAGACGAGCAAGTAAGGACCTTGAAAAAGCAAAGTACATTTTTAAGTCAACTGGCAGCAAAGACTGTTCCCAAGGGCCTACACTGTCTGTCCATGCAATTGACCATGGATTATTACTTCCTAAAATGGCAAGTTGGAGGATCCAACTCTTTATCACTATGCATTATTTTTTGACAATGTATTGGCTGCATCTGTCGTTGTGAATTCAACTGTCATGAATGCTAAGTTGAAGTGTTATTAATTTAGAATACTCTAAATTTTGGAAGTCCAACAGTTTTGCTGCGTTTTAGATTTAATATTTGGATCTCATTGTAGGTGATTTACTTGTGTTTGGAGGAACCTCAGAAACATGTATTTCATCTCGTCATAGACAAGTTAAATTTTGGGGCCACGAAAATGTGGTTTTTACTTAATCCCCCAAGGAAAGCTGCAATACATGTAGAAAATGTTGATGATTTTAAATGGCTCAATTCCTCCTATTGCCCTGTGCTTCGCCAACTTGAATCCACAGCTATGAAAGAGTATTATTTCAAGGTAGATCACTCGACTACACTCTTAGCACGTTCCTCCAATTTGAAATATATAAATCCAAAATATTTATCCATGCTAAATCATCTTCGTTTCTATATTCCACAAGTTTATCCCAAACTGGACAAGATCCTTTTCTGGGATGATGATATTGTGGTGTAGAAAGATTTGACACCCTTGTCGTTAGTAGATCTTCATGGAAAGGTTAATGGTTCAGTGGAAACTTGTGGAAAAATCTTTCGCTGGTTTGACAAATACCTTAATTTTTCCAATCTGCACATAGCCAGGCACTTTGATCCCAATGCTTGTGGTTGGGCATATGGGATGAATGTATTTTATCTCAAAGAATGGAGGAAACAAGATATAACTGGAATATATCACAAGTGGCAGAACATGGTAAGTGTGTAGTGTGGTTTATTTATGTGAATTCCTGTGATGCTTACTTTAAAGTATTTGAAGTAAATCTCAAGTAATCTGTTCGATTTCTAAGTTTTTATTTTATTGTATATCAAAATGATGATAGAGTGTTGTGGAAGCTTGGAACACTACTCCCTGGATTTTCACGTTGGCTACTTCTAAATCAAGAGTAGTAAGTGCTTCCATTTGCATTTGGTGTTCATATCCTTTGTTTCTTTTAAAGTTGCAGTCTATGTGTTAATCTTTCTGCTTTTCTTTCTCTTTTTCATGACCAATAATTGATATGAATGTTTCAGTGCACCTAAGAAGATCAAGGCTATGGGTCATGTCCTATCCAAGGCTAGAGAAAAATTTTATGGTTGTGCGACAGTAACAAAGAAGTTGCAAGCCATGCGTCAGTCTGCAGATGAGCAAGTAAGGACCTTGGAAAAGCAAAGTAAGTTTTTAAGTCAGGTGCCAACAAAGTCTGTTCCCAAGGGCCTGCACTATCTGTCCATGTGATTGACCATAGATTTTTACTTTATTACTCTTGAAAAGCGATAATTTCCTAAAAAGGACAAGTTGGAGGATCCGACTCTTTATCACTATGCATTATTTTTTGACAATGTATTGGCTACATCTGTGGTTGTGAATTCAACTATCATGAATGCTAAGGTGAAGTGTTATTAATTGAAATTAATCTAAAGGTTGGAAGTCCAACAGTTTTGCTGCATTTTACATTTAATATTTGGATCTCATTGTAGGTGATTTACATGTGTTTGCAGGAATATGAGAAACATGTATTTCATCTCATCACAGACAAGTTAAATTTTGGGGCCATGAAAATGTGGTTTTTACTTAATCACCCAGGGAAAGCTACGATACATGTAGAAAATGTTGATGATTTTAAATGGCTCAATTCCTCCTATTTCCCTATGCTTTGCCAACTTGAATCCGCGGCTATGAAAGAGTATTATTTCAAGGCAGATCACTCGACTACACTCTCAGCACATTCCTCCAATTTGAAATATATAAATCCAAAATATTTATGCATGCTAAATCATCTTCATTTCTATCTTCCACAAGTTTATCCGAAAATGGACAAGATCCTTTTCTTGTATGATGATATTGTGGTGCAGACATATTTGATGCCCTTGTGGTTAGTAGATCTTCATGGAAAGGTTAATGGTTTAGTGGAAACTTGTGGAAAAAGCTTTCGCTGGTTTGACAAATACGTTAATTTTTCCAATACGCACATAGCCAGGCACTTTGATCCTAATGCTTGTGGTTGGGCATATGGGATGAATGTATTTGATCTCAAAGAATGGGAGAAACAAGATATAACTAGAATATATCACAAGTGGCAGAACACGGTAAGTGTGTAGTGTGGTTTATTTATGTTAATTCCTGTGATTCTTACTTTAAAGTATTTGAAGTAAATCGAAAGTAATTATCTAGAAAACTTAATGGGTTTTTCTTTGTTCGATTTCTAATTTTTTCTTTTATTGTATGTCAGAATGAGGATAGAATTTCGTGGAAGCTTGGAAAACTACCCCCCGGATTGAAAGTTTTATGGCTTGACCCATCCTTTGGACAAGTCTTGGCATGTGCTAGGTTTAGGATATAATCCTAGCGTGGACTGTTCAGAGATTGGTAATGCGGTTGTTGTTCATTACAATGGGAACATGAAACCTTGGTTAGAGCTGGAAATGATGAAGTGCAGGCCTTACTAGAGAAAATATATAAAATATGATCATCCTTTCTTACAACAGTGTAATATAAATGAATAGTTGTGACCTCAATATTCATACTGCAATAGATTGTCAAATGTAAAGTGTAAAGACCCTTGATTCTGGTTGATAATTCATTCTACTTCATTTGTTTTTGGAGTTCCACAGAAGGTTTCTATTTTATGGCTTAATGAGTCAAGTTTTTGGAGGTGCAGTGGCCTAGCCAAGTTTAAGATTTACAAATTTTATGTCCTCATTGTATTCCTTCATAGTTGGAAGTAAACTCCTATATAAGTATTCTTTTCTTTGTTATTTAATATTTCTCTTTCATCAAGTAATTACACAATTGTTCTTCCAAGAACACAAAGAAGTACGAGACACAAAGATTTAGGCTTTCAAGGTAGGGCAAAACCTCTCAATAGGGGAAAACCCAAAAATCCTCCTCTTATTGAATTTATTCAAAATGAGATATCCAACACAAGACCAAAGAATCCCTCCAAGTCAACCCTCCTCTTTAAGTCAAGGTTAATAGTTGAGTCTCTACCTAGTCAAAGTCAGAAGCAGCTTCTGAATTTCTGTCCTTATTGCAAGTTTAGTCTCTTATCATAACACACTGACTTCCAATTACAGATTCTTTTCCTTCTATTACTGATCTTCGGCTACTATAGAAAACCCTTGACTCTTTACCACAGATATTTAGATCCTACTAAAAATAGATAGCTTTAGATTGAGATTCGTCTTAGTCACAAACTTCGGCTTCTTCAAGTTCTGTAGACTTCTTTTTACCCTCAATTTTTCTTCTCCCTTTGGATTACATACTTCGAGCTTTTTCACTTTCTTGGTTGCTACCCAAAAGAGGTCGAATATAGGCTAAAAAACCTAGATATCATTCTCCATGAGCTTTGACTTAACTAAACAAAGAGTGACTATGCCTGGATTGTTGCCTTTGTAATGTTAAAATGTCTTGCAATCTTTGCCTGTGACAAGATGCAATAGCCCTAATTGGACAACACTGAAACTAGCTCAATTCAGTGTTTAACTGCCATGACCAATTCCTTCATTTTCCCATAGCAGCTATGCTGCAATAGTCTCACATGGAGCAAGGGTTAATTTGCACATGGACACCTCTCTTTTGATAATGAAGGCAATGTGCTAGGATCTCATCTAATATATGTTCCTAAGATATAATAAACTTATGGTGTATGAGTTATCATCATTCTTACTCCTTAGTTATATTATATGTGCTCCCTGTCTTTGTGCTCATGGCTGAAATAAATAACTCTCCATTGAATTTCTATTAGCATCATTCAGAAACTCTTGATTGATTGATGCTCTACTAAATGCATCAGCTCTAAGTTACTCATAATCCACTTTCTTGTTGAGTTAGAGATCAACTGCCATGGTTCTGGAGATGTTGCATTTTCCTCAAGGAGTTGCTAATTTGGTTTTAGTACGACTGTTAAGAATTTCTCTCTCCTTACCTAAAGTGTTCTTAGGCATTCTTGGGTGGATTTCTACTTATTAGAGTTGTTTCCATCTCCCCTGAGCATTATTTTAATTTTCTGGGGTGATTTTGCACCGAAGTGGCGCTATCCTTTAAAAGTTGGAGAACTTGTTGTTGATGCTCGATGTGATCTTTCACAGCTTGAACCTTTTTCTTCTTGATATGTCCTTCTATCTTTAGATTTTGAGGAGTGGTAATTTCTTCCAATCCTTTACAAGATATGGTTGGATTCATTTCTTGATGCTCGATGTGATCTTTCACTTCTTGAACATTTTTCTTCTTGATACGTCCTTCTATCTTGATAGTTTGAGGAGTGGTAATTCCGACCAATGAATTACAAGATCTGGTTGGATTCATTTCTTCTTTCTTGATGTGATCTTTCACTTCTTGCACCTTTTTCTTCTTGATATGTCCTTCTATCTTGAGAGTTTGAGAAGTAGTCATTCTTGCCAATAGTTTACAAGATATGGTCTGATTCATTTCTTCTTTCTCTAGGGTTGGGTCCTGGCATATATCCTCTTCTTTTGATGTTTCTTGATCCTTTTCTTCCTCCTCTTCATACTCTATGTAAAATAATTTCTTCTCAGCACACTTATGACCTTTAGTGCATTTTCTATCACAATTGTAACAAAGCCCTTTTTCTCTTTTTTCTTCCAATTGTTGTGATGTAACCCTTGTAGGTTATGGAAGGCTAGGAGAAACAACACTTCCATCTTTATAGTTGTGAGGGGTAGACTTCCTTGTTGCCATAATTTTACTTTTCAATATGTCACAAAGCCCTTTTACTCTTTCCAATTGTTGTGGTGTTGCTCTAAAGAAGGTGTTGCTCTTTATATCCTCATAATGTGCTATCATTTCCTCCGTGAGAATTGACCACGTAACAAGTTGTTTACGAGAACAAAGCCCTTTATAGCATAAAAATTTATCAGGTTCTAAATATGAATATGCAATACATACCTTTTGTAACAGTGGTACAGCATGTAGATCAAAATATTTCTCCATCTGAAGTATCCAATTTACCGGATCCTTCCCATCAAACTTCCTCATCTTGCTTTTTCTTGATTTTAGGACCTCGATCTTGAAACGACTGTAACTCTATACTTTCAAAGATTTAAGTTCTAAAATTGCTACTTGTAGTAGCTCTCTATGCCCTCTTTCCAATGCCACCAGTCTGATCCAAATTGGATTCTCCAAGGAAGCGTTATGCGAAATCTCCCACAATGACCTGATTATAGACTAGTTCAGTAGAGCGAACTTGTATGACGTGCCACGAGTCACTGTTTCGACCTTTGGCCATAAAAAATATATACAAGATACTAAAATCTATCGTCTTTCTGTACCTTCTTATGAAATTTCAATCCGATGCTCAGAGAGAAAGTTATGACGATTTTCCCCAGGTCACCTATTTGGAGTGTAATTCAGGAGTCGATAAAAATACCAACTTCCTCAGATCATATCTCCGCAAATATAGCTCAAAAAGCTCTGAAATTTTGACACGCGATTCAGCACGATTTGTTCTCAAATGGGTTTGTCTTTTAGATTCTGAAACATCACAGAAAAAAAGGTATAGCGAAAATGCCACGATGACCTGTTTGGAGCAGCGAAACCCTAGAATCCAAAGCTCTGATACCAAATGTTATGAAACTAGTTGAAGAAAAGATAGAAAAGATAAATCCACGTCTTAGAATTCAGCCTCTTCAAGGGGGAAACCTCCTTCACATTACATAAATGAAAAATTCTTCGTTGATACAAATGAAAAGACCTCCTTTCTATATATAGGAGTCTAAGGGGTCATAACATAATCAGAGCTGCCATAACAATAATAATGTAAGGGCACAATAATAACAATAGTGGGCTTCTATGGGGCACAAGAGTAACAATATGGGAACTATATGGGTACTTCAATATAATAAGTGGGTTTTACTAATAACAATAAGGGGTTACACTAGTAGTATAGGGGCCTAACATTATGCATGGTACAAGCTCTATATCCTCCAGAAAATCTACAATAAATACTTAGCACAGAAGGATTTGCAGTTGATGGCATCATCTAGATTGTTGGATGCCATTTCTATTATACCCTATGATCACAAGCATGGGGATCACCATTTTGAGCTAGAGAATGAGAAGGAAAGAAGTTCAAGAAAGGCTAGTCTTCTAAGTTTTGGGATTTAGTTTGGATTCTAAAATGGATACCAAAGAAGTGGTAAGTTATTTCAATAAAAGGCTTAAGTTCATCTGTCATTGTTTGAGATGTTTGCATTTGTATAGGTTTTTCTAGTATAAGTATTATATTTTATGCTTAGTCAAGGAGTTTTCTTCCAATATGTCTAATAATAATATGTTTTTTTTCCAGTGGTCACGCTCAACACTTCTATCTGAAGTGGTAAGTAATAGGTACAGAGATCATTAAAGAATTTATTTTTGAAATTAAGTCTTTCCTTGATGTTGCAGAGAAGTCAAAGCACACATATATTCTTGTAAGTATTTTTTATGCTTATACAAGTTACCTCCCATATGTCTTTCCATATGTACCTTGTACCTTGTTACCTCCCAATGTACCTTGTTACCTCCAAACTTGCAAGTAAATTGTTACCTTCCATATGAAGAATTATCAGCCACTGAGACAGAAATCAATGTTTCACCTGTGAAATGTCCCAATGTTCAATCAAAAGCAATACCCATAGCAACTTGTGATATTTGGTTAATGCTTTGTGCAGGCCTCCATTGCATGTTTTACTTGCAACATCAATATATCAAGGCCTTCAGATCAATGGGAAACTTATATGGTGCAATGGTCAATTTTTTTACAGATTGAAGCTTTAGAATAACTCTTTTGGTCTTGGAATTGCTAGACCTCTACAGGTACAGTTCATAAAATATGAAAATAGTTGAGATATTAGTTCTATTTACTGTAAATATTGCTAGTTTAATAGGATGTAGATGCACATCTATTTTGAGTCCTTTTCCTAAGTTTAGTTCCTGGTAAATTAGGTGCCACCATTGCAGCCTGGTAGCTCAGCACACACACTGCTACCAATGGTACTATTTCAAAACATATCTCTTGGACTGGCAAATTCTCTTTTGTAGGTGGAAGTAAAAAATAATCAACAGCTTGTTTGGTATTTTAATGATAATATTTCATTTGAAGTTTTCTTCACTGAGGATGGCAGGATGGAGCATGCAACATTTATGGACGTCATAATGAATGATAGGATCTAAATTTTAATATTTGGAAGTTTTCTTCATTGAGGATGGCAAGATGGAGCGTGCAATGTTTCTAGAGGTAATAATGAATGCTAGGACCATTCCCCCTCCGCCACTCTTCCTACGCCTTCGACTCTGTTGGATTTTTAGGACTTTTGGGTCAGAAGGACTGGGTAGGATGGAGAAGTCCAAGAGATCAAAAGGGGCAGAGGAAGAGCACATAGACGACAAGCTTGTTCTCTCCATTGAAAAGTTGCAGGAAATCCAGGATGAGCTTGAGAGGTTAAGTTCTCATGCACTCTGAAAACTTCTTTTTGGGGTTATTTTATTTATTTATTTATTTTTAAATTGGTTTTTTTCTTATCTTTTTTTAAAAAAATTTGCCCATTCCTTTCTCTATGTATTATTTTTTTGATTTATTGGTGCATCTGTGGATTGATTGAATTTTTTCTTGTCTATGGGATGCTTGAGAATGATTTGTTACAGCCCTTAAGAGCGGGTTTGAGGAAAAGAGAGGTTTTCTCAGTAAACCCACACTTCATCTTCATATTCTTTCATTCTTTTGGATATGGACATTTTGATTGGTTTACATATATTGTTTCTCCAATGGTGTCGGTCAAATTATTTCAAGGAAAAATTGAAACTAGAACATCCTCAAATTAGTTATTTCAGTTTTTTTTCCATATCCATTTATTGTTTGGGCGTGAGTTGGTAAAGCTCAGGGTTCGACAAATGTAATATTTTATGCGACAATTCTTGATCAGTTACAGTCTGCTTGTTTACGATTAGGTTCATAATGACCTGGTGACCTGAGGCTCTCTCAATGTAGTATGCTGTACTCCTAAATCCCTTTTGGTCTCAATTACAGTCTGCACGTTTATGATAAGGTCATAGTGGCCTGGTCACCTGGGGTACTCTCAGCCTAGTCACTGCCCCCAAAGAATCTAACAAGGTTGCTGGACTTAATGGCAAAAGCTCGCAATTCTATTCAGCACCTGCCCTTAAGGAAGGGTAGACTTGCCTTACCTATATGGTTGTTGACAGTTGGCTTATTCTTACATTCATATTTTTATTAGTTGCTAGAAAGCTTTCTTGGAGGAATTAGTGGATAGAGTTTAAGTTGGATTCTAGATGAGAATCAGAGTATTACTACATTACATATTTTTAATTTCATAGTTTCATTCAATTGAGGAAGAACCAAATTCATTGTATCACTTTTGTTTTCCCTTTCCCCACTTATATAGCGATGTTGCAGCTCTGGATTTTATTTTTTCCTTCTACTTTTTCTCTCTGAGATTGAATCTAAAGTTTCCAGTACCTAGCAGAGCCTTTTTCTCTTCTATCATAAGATGCATATGTGTGTAAACCTATGTAGTTGATGAAATAAGTTTGGAGTGGATTGAAACAGTGAGATTTTGCTATGGTGGTGGTGATGAATCATTTTTTCAATTGAGCATAACATGTCTATATGATATAATGGAGAAAAATGGAAAACAAAGTGAAATTTTTAAAGGGTGCATTGAGCTGCTCTCTTTTGGCTATTCATCTCCAGTTATGTTGAATGTTAGAAATGGGGGCCAACTGCAAAACTTTTTTTCTTTCATGAGACTGCAGAAATCAGTCTCCAAATGAATTGAAAATGTCCTGGTGCACTCTGGGTTGTTCTATCACTAGTCTTACATGGGATGTTTGTATTCAAGTCATTCAGGTTATTATTTTTTTTAGTTATTATATGATGTCCAACTATGTGGGGCCTTCTACATGGGTAAATTGCACTTGGGTATTATGGACAATTGAGTCCTCAATTATTTTTTTTGCTTTGCCTTTCACTACAGGGTCTTTAACATTCATTATTGTTTGATACGCTGAGCATTAAATATCATCTACCCTTCTTTGTGCTTTGCCTTTCACTACAGGGTCTTTAACATTCAATACTATTTGATATGCTGAGCATTAAATATCTTCTTCCCTTCACCATAAAACATAAAAAATAAAGCTTTCTTTATATGTAATTTATTTGAATGAAAAAAAGGGAGAGAGCTGTTGTTTCAGTTTCTCTAGTGTGGCATACACCAAACCGTGAAACAAATCATTTCTATTTTAACATAATAAGCATGTAGTTAGTCGAATTAAAAATCGAATTATATCAAAGCTAATCAGAACACCCATTTTTAAAAATCCCCCTATCAGGGAACAACATGGAAATATGCTTATTTCCATTAGAATTGAGTGTCAAGGCTATGATACGCAGCTTAATGTTATGAACATTGCAGCCTGTTTACATGAGATTTCGATTGTGAACTAATGGCATTCTAGGAAGGGGTGTCTTCCTTGTGTACAATCTGAAACAAGTTCTTCGTTAGATATATCAAATTTTCTAATAATACAACATTCAATAATCATGTGATTCTGGATCCTATGAGTAGTAATAATGGGATACATACTGAGAATTGACCATGGTTGGCAATGTCTAATCTCAGTAATTAGGCAGGGAAGATTGCAATTGAAGAAGGTGATGATAGCAATCTGCAGCAAAAGGCCTCTGATTTGGGTCTTGTTCCAAGCATCTATTCTGTAAATTCCTCAACAACTCAGACACATTCAACCCACTTGTCCTGATAAGGTGTCCAGTACTCCACACATCAACTTTAACCCCATGAACACCCCTAGACATCTCAGGAGCATGATTCAAGCCACTAAGATTATGAGGGTAAATCTGAGGTGCACCAATGGCATCCTCAAAATCTATTATAAACCACTCATCTGATTCAATGTTTTTCATCACGTTTTCCCACCTGAGATCCTGTGCATAAACAAAAGGGTGTGCAAAGACACCAGTGCCTTGGTCACAAATTTTAGAGCTTCCACAACCTGTTTGGGTTTGTTCATAGTTTTTAATTTTTATCTTTTTTCTTTAATTTAAAATCAATGACTATAAATGTAATTTTAAGGATTGCCATAACTCTTCACTTGGTTTGGTGTTTGGGTTTGTTCATAGTTTTTAATTTTTATCTTTTAACTTTTTTCTTTAATTTAAAATCAATGATTATAAATGTAATTTTAAGGATTGGCATAACTCATGAATTAATCAATGATTTTGTAGTTCATTTTTAATTAAATATTTTTTATATTGATTTATTTCAATGGTGAGATATTTTTGGATTCATTTTTTTATATTGTCTCTAAAGAGACAAAAGTGATCTTTAAATAAATTTTTTATCGTCTCTAGAGAGACAATAGCTAGTATTAAAGACATATTGTCTCTAATCCAAGTGTTGTCTTTGGAGAGACAAAAATGAAATTGTCTCTTTAGAGACAATAATGGTTGTGTTATATACTCCCTTTATAGACACAATATTTTTTAAGACAATAATCTTTAAAACAATATAATTTAAGATAATATTTTTTAAGGCAATAATATTTAAGACTATTTTTTAAGACAATAATTTTTGAGACACCCATTTAAAGACAATATTTAAGACAATACACAATTTTGTTTTGTCTTAAGTTAAGACAATTTACCCAAAAATTGTCTCAAATATTATCTTAAAACCCTCCTTTATGTGGTAGTGTAAACTAACTCTCTATCAACACATAGTTAGTCCTAGATAAATTGATAATCTTGCACTACATTTATTCTTTCCCATACCTGCCATGCAATAATAATGTACTTAACCAAAACCAAAAGAAAAGAAATCGATGACGCCTTTGTGTAGACCAAAAAGAAAGCGAAATCATGAACCATGACATATTTGTGCATATACTACACTGAAGAAATATTTAATTGCATGTACTGCACTAAAGAAATATGAAGCAAGATATCACATAAATATCTATAAATATGTAACAATAGGTACACTTAAATTTAATTAGATACATTTAAATGAATATATACATTAAATTTAATTTTGATTGATAATTTTTTATTTAATTTGTTTATTTAATTAATTATTCAATTAACTACTTATTAGGAGATATCATGACCCAACCATAAAATCATTAAAACAAAGGTAGGTTTTGCTCATACATAAATCAGAATTACAATATACCAGCGTCATCTTCTTCTATTTATAAGTAAATATAGTGTTGAAAAGTGTGCAAAAAAAAATGCTTGTTGAGAATGCAACAAGATGATGGAGCTTAGTGGAAAGGAGTCACCTTCACTAAGTGGGCCCGCAGGCTATTTTTGGCGCAAAGTCTATTTTTAGACTATGTCTATTTTTAGACATATGGATCATGGTCTATGAGTTGCAGGATGCTATTTATGGATGATTGGTGATGTTGGGAAAAATAGATGGACTTCTATTTTTAGATTACAACGGAGGTACTACAGCAGAGGTACTGTCAAGTCTAAATATAGAACAGTCGAATATTATTAGCCCTTAATAATATTTGAACTATAAACATTATCTTATTCTCTTGGAGCACTTCAATTCGAGCTACAGATGTGGCACATGTAGCTGACAGAAGGAATCACGTGGTTACCTATGGGTTGACTGAGCTATTGCATGAAGGAATTCAGTTAGAACTAAGGTGATTGAGTTCTGTGGAGTTGGATGAGCAGTTAATGGAGTTGTGTTCAGTTTGACTTTCTTAAACTAGTTGTATTTAGTCTAACTGGCCAATAGAATAAGTGATGAGTTGTGTGAATTAGTTATTAATTAATTCACTAATTATTAACTCATAAAGAAACTGAAGAATACATCAGTTAACTCAGTGCATGGATAGTTCAGTGGAGACAGGTGTTAGAGGTAAGTGAAATGGTTGAGTTGTGACTATCAGTTGTGCATGAGATTTGCACATGCAAGTGGATTGAGTATGCCGATGAGGATTGCGTGGTATAACAAAGGGAAATACGAGTTTGGAGAATTCATTCTCATCCATTCTCAGCAGGATTGCAGGTATTCTCTTGCAGGATTGCGCAGTGGAGGTAGGCAAGCAACGAGGGAGATTTGGAGAGTAGATCTGAGTTGTATTGTGTGTAACAGGTGGAGATAGTACTGAGTACTTTTGAAGAGTATTGTACTATGTATTGTTACATGTTCTCAATCAATATAATATACAAATAGTTGGGGTTTTTAGCTGTATGCTTTCCCCGGGTACATACTGTGTTGATATGTGCGATTGATGCCTCAATGTGCGCATGTGCTTGTGTTTTGATTTCACAAATTTGATGATCAACGTAGAGGAGGTTATGTATTATGCATGCATTCTACAATAGTGTATAATCAAGATAATCTTTGTGAATATGTGTCATATTATTCAAAATTTCTACATGGTATCAGAGCTCTCTGATTTGTGGAAAAAGGTTCTACATGGTATCGGAGTTGTATTGATCATCGGATCTATTATTCAGGAAGTGTTTACATTTTATTTCTTCAGGCGGAGTCTATAATCAGGCCAGGTAGCCTCTGGATTCATCCTTATTTTGGAAGGTGAGATATCAGGTGAATGCCCATACAGTCGATCTCTGTACGAGAAATACTTTGTTCTCACAAATTTTAGATCAGAAGCAGTTGAGTTTTGAGCTGGTGGAGACCAGAGGAAGTTGGCGCTCAAGGACAAAACTCAAAAACATTAGGTGTGAGAATGGAGACAGTATGCTCGAGTATGTCACGAAGTTCACCCATTGCCAGCATGAGTTGGGAAGTGTGGGGGTGACTGTCGGATGAGGAGATGGTGAGTCTAGCACTCCTTGACCTTCCTAAGAGTTGGCATAGCTACCAAGACTCAGTGAATGGAAGGGAGAAACTGCCAGATTGGGAATGACTATGGTCGGATTTGATGCAGGAGGAGATTAGACGGAGCACCAGAGACAGTTCTTCATCTATGCATGATGAGGAGAACTGTGCCTTAGCGAGTAAGGCGAAGAAGGGGAAGGAGAAGGTTTCTCTTTCCGAATCCAGTTCTTCCAATGATGGGAAGAAGGTTGACAAAGAGAAAGTGTGATGCTTTCGCTGTCATGAGGTGGGCCATTTTGCTTCAAATTGTCCGCGGAGGAAATCCAAGAAGGGATCTGGGGAAGGATCTGAAGGTGAGGCACTTGCTTCACAGTTTGAGTTGGATTTCACACTCTTTGCATGCATGGTTTCATCCATGGTGGGAAGTGGTTGGTTTCTTGACAGTGGAGCTTCTTTCCACATGACCGGTGACAAAATTTTGTTCAATACTTTGGAGGAGAAAGATCTCCAGATACTCATAGCAATGGGTAATGATGAGAAGTATAGTGTCTCAGGTGTAGGCACGGTTATTTTTCAGAGGGAGCATGGAGCTTGCCTTACTTTGACTGACGTCAAGTATGTACCAGGATTGAAGAGAAATTTGGTGTCGATCACGATGCTGGAAGACAGAGGCTATGATGTAGTCTTCAGTAAGGGAAAGTTTTTCCTTAGACACATCATCACTAGACAGGTGAAGCATATTGGTTCACGGGTCAAGAACCTGTATGCTCTTGAGGTTCAAGATACATGCAAAGCCTTGAGCAGCGAGGAAACTGATGGAGACTTGGTGGTTGAGAGGGAGCATATATTACCTCTCAACATGCAGAGCCAGAAGAAGTCTCAGACGATTGTGGAGGAGCCACAATTGGTGCAGCACCTTCAAGAGGTTGTGGAGCAGCCACAACAAGGGAAGCTAAGAGGAGATCGAGTAGAGACATCTACTCATGCAGAGACCTTTAGTAGGGGGAAACTTCGAGCCAGGTGGGCTGAGGGATCACATGCAGCCATACCTCCAGGTAGGAGGTGGGGCGATATAGAGTGATCGTCCTAAGGAGGAGGGGCATGATCCTTGAGGTACCCAACCTCTTGGATGAGACCTTGCTACGCGAGCCCCAATGTGTAGTAGCAGGAACTGATTGATTAGGTAGAGACAGATGCGGATGGAGCGGCAGAGAGAGTGACAGTGTAGGGAATCCCAGGACAACGCATAGCTAGCAAGCTGCAGCAATGCAAGAGGCACAAGTGTTTTGCACAGTGCTAGGTGGCACAGAGAGGTGTGCAATGGAGAGAGATGCATGGAGATGTTGCAGTAGTGCAGATGTCAGAGAGGGAGCACTTGTCAGCAGCAGGTAGAGCTTCAACATTAGAGTATGTTCCTAGCCCAATAGAGTGTTCAGTTGGTAGTGTTTTTGTTCCAAGTGTTGTTGGAGAAAATGGACTGGGCAAATGTGTTGCATGCAAAACATTCCAGAGTTACAGGATCGGGTTTGAGAGGAAGCCTTTCTTGTTGAGAGGGAGTGTTGAAAAGTGTGCAACAAGAAATGATTGTTGAGAATGCAACAAGATGATGGAGCTTAGTGGAAAGGAGTCGCCTTCACTAAGTGGGCCCGCAGGCTATTTTTGGTGCAAAGTCTATTTTTAGACTATGTCTATTTTTAGACATATGGATCATGGTCTATGAGTTGCAGGATGCTATTTATGGATGATTGGTCATGTTGGGAAAAATAGATGGACTTCTATTTTTAGACTACAACGGAGGTACTGTCAAGTCTAAATATAGAACAGTCGAATATTATTAGCCCTTAATAATATTTGGACTATAAACATTATCTTATTCTCTTGGAGCACTTCAGTTCGAGCTACAGATGTGGCACATGCAACTGACAGAAGGAATCACGTGGTTACCTATGGGTTGACTAAGCTATTGCATGAAGGACTTCAGTTAGAACTAAGGTGATTGAGTTCTGTGGAGTTGGATGAGCAGTTAATGGAGTTGTGTTCAATTTGACTTCGTTAAACTAGTTGTATTTAGTATAACTGGCAAATAGACTAAGTGATGAGTTGTGTGAATTATTTATTAATTAATTCAATAATTATTAACTCATAAAGCAACTGAAGAATACATCAGTTAACTCAGTGCATGGACAGTTCAGTGGAGACAGGTGTTAGAGGTAAGTGAAAGGGTTGATTTGTGACTATCAGTTGTTCATGAGATTTGCACATGCAAGTGGATTGAGTATGCCAATGAGGATTGCGTGGTATAACAAAGGGAAATACAAGTTTGGAGAATTCATTCTCATCCATTCTCAGCAGGGATTGCAGGTATTCTGTTGCAGGATTGCGCAGTGGAGGCAGGCAAGTAGCGAGGGAGATTTGGAGAGCAGATCTGCGATGTATTGTGTGTAACAGGTGGAGATAGTATTGAGTACTTTTGAGGAGTATTGTACTATGTATTGTTACATGTTCTCAATCAATATAATATACAGATAGTTGGGGTTTTTAGCTGTATGCTTTCCCCGGGTACATACTGTGTTGATATGTGTGATTAATGCCTCAATGTGCGTATGTGCTTGTGTTTTGATTCCGCAAAATTGATGATCAATGTAGAGGAGGTTATGTATTATGCATGCATTTCGAAATGGTGTATAATCAGGATAATCTCTGGGAATATGTGTCATATTATTTAAAATTTCTACATATAGTATTTGTCGCTAAACTAACTATATATCAACACATAGTCAGTCTTAGATAAACAGATAATCTTCAACTCCATTTATTCTTTCCCATACCTGGCATGCAATAATAATGTACTTAACCAAAACCTTGAATTGATATGAGAATGCCTTATAAGTAGACTATTTGGCTCTAAACTAGCTATATATCAACACATAGTCAGTCTTAGATAAACAGATAATCTTCGACTGCATTTATTCTTTCCCATACCTGCCATGCAATGACAATGTAATTAACCCTAAGGAAAAGAAATTCATGACATATTTAATGCCAAAATTATTAACGATGACATATTTGTGCATATAGTGCAGTAGTGAAGCAAAAGCGAAGCATAAATTTCAGAGAGGAAAACAAAAGCCACTTAGTATAAGTTGGTCTAGTTAAGTTTCCATTACCTGGTGTCATAAGTTGCTCTACAAATTTATCGGGTTGTTGTTGCCGCCACCTTTGTTGTTGTTGTTCATGGTGTTGTTGCTCTTGGTGTTGTTATTGTTGTCGACAACTTTATTGTTGCCAACGACTTTATTGTTGCCACTGTTATCGCCGAGGATGGGATTCCCATGAATCTGGGTGTTGGGGCCAACGACGTTACGCCTTGCTTGTAGCATGTTGTTCTTGTCGACCTTGTTGTTATCGCCGCTGACGTTATGCTCTACTTGTGGAAAATTGGTCATGTTGTTGGGCACTAACATTATTGAAACTGGAACGGCAACAAGATTCTGCAAAAAAACGGCTTCAGTTGAACAATACATAACGTGGACATTGATAAGTTACTGTGAATCAATGCTTAACGTGGACATAGAATATGAGCAAATCAATGATATCTAACAGATTAGAAATATACAACCATACCTGGAACTAGAGTAGGGAAAATTCCATAAGCAAGAGGTGAGAAATACAATTGCATAGCCTGCCTTATATAGAAGTATGCAAACTCCAACCTCGGATTTGAAAACCATCTACACTCCCAACTAGGGTCAAGTTTTGAAGTTTTCATGTATTAAATTTCCATGAATGACATCATCAATCATGCAAAGACCAACGTCACTAGGATGACATATTGTGGACGCCCTGTTGGGCAAACGAGTTATTCTTTTTGAGATTGAAGTGTTTAATCATAAATGTGATTTCTTTAGTATTTGTGACTGTTCAAAAACTTTTACTTTTATCATGGGACCCACTGACCTTTTAGCAAAATCTTGCAAGCAAACCTTTTTTTTTGTGGACTTTTACCATATGAATTTAGGTATCACATGTCGCTTTATACTTCGGAAGGAAAATCTAGTGTGGTTATATGAAAATCTTGTCTATGTGGTATACTTTTTAATTATTATTAATAATAAGGTAATCTTGCATTGAATTTAGGTATCACATGTAGCTCTATACTCCGAAGGAAATATATGTGTGGTATATTTTTTAATTATTATTAATAATGAGGTTTTCTTTATGTAAGATAATAATAAGTTTGTTTATGTAAGATAGGTTTTGGTAGTCTAGTTAATAAATGTTTTTATTTTTTTACTTTATTTTTTTTTATTTATAACTTTTTTAGAATTTATTTCAATAGAATCACTCGATTTATTATTCTCCTAGAAATGTATTTTTGTGGTTAATATTATTAAAAATGTATATAGTTTTTGATACATGTGGTTAATATTATTAAAAATGTATATAGTTTTATCTAGTATCAAGTGCTTTCATGTAATAATATTAGTTGGATTCATAATAAGATTACTATTATATATATTCGGTGGTTATTGAAGATATCTTTAAGGAAAAATAATTGAGTTCAAAATTGGAGGATTTACCTCTCAAATCAGTTGTGATGAATCTCTTATACTACTTTATAAACCATTCATTTGAACTTAAGTTGGGGCGGTGGAGAACCTATGGCCTGCCTCCTTATATTTTGTTTCAAGTTGAAAATAGGTTTCATAAAGCCTTTCCTTTGACCCCCTACGATTTTGGTTTTTAGGAAGGAGTTTGAGATTGTAAGTGTTGTAGTCATTTTTAAAATTTCATGAATAAATCTAGCCTTGATGATCTCATCTACAAATTAAGGCATTGTGTTATGTAAGCTTATCTATGATTTGTAATTATTAGCACAAGACACCATTAAAATCATGTCAATAGTTGGCATCTTCAATATACAAGTCTCAATAAAATCTATTCACGTGTTGGAAGTAAATCCAAGGATTATAGAAAGACAAATGTGATGGGATGGATGATCAAATTCATGTATACTTTGCAAAGAAAATGTTGTAAGATATTTCAAAGATTAACAAGGTGTCACAATCATAAGATAACCTTGCACTTGTTGAACCACACATGGCATGTTGAAGGAGAATGGTAGTTTTAAAAACAATTGGAAAAGCCTCCATGTACCACTCATAAATTGTTATGCTCTTGACCTGCGAGAAATTCCAGAATACCAAATATGCAAAGAAATACAACCTATAACGTAGAACAAAATGAGAAAAACAACAAGTGTTTTATTATCAAGAGATGAAAGCAGTGTTCACTTGCCTCTTTGAGGGGGCAACCTCCAACATAGCAGACCTCAATTACAAAATAAGACTCGATATATCTCAATGGGGAGTCTCTATCCTTTATATAGGATTCATAAATACAATACCATGGGTCATTACCATGGTTCTCTCAATACCATCTATCTAATACCATGGCCCGTTTCCAACTAACTGTGGTCCCTTTCGTAAATGCAGGTCAACCACTTACAATTATTAATACGAGCTTTATTGACTCTTTGACTAACTATAACTGTGACTTGGCCCTATTACATAAATAAAGGGGTTAGGGTTGGACCCTAATATAAATCCCAATGAGGTTTCTTGCAATCCTTATACAATGGTTGGAAAAGTAATTAGTGATGACTTGATTTTCAACCAAAATAAATAAAAAAGGGGAATTTATCTAAATGACAAGGGAGTATTAATCCCAACTAATTATTTCCAATGGAAGTTCAAGTTCATGGTTTGAAAATATCATCTAGAAAGTTATTATTCATGGAATTCCATTAAAAATTTACAAGCATAGAACTTGCCAAAATTTGGAGCCCCATTTCAAATATCAAGAATTATCCACTACCCCAAAGTTGTAAAATATTCACATATGCTTGTTTTTCTACTTTCATTTTACATTTTGAATTAGTTGTAGGATTAATAACATTTCCTATGGCTTCCAAAGAAATATGTTGTTCCTTCTAAAAACCATTTCTCACAACCCTAAAGATGAGAGCCTAATTCACCATGAGCTATATATTTTCACAACCTACGTTACTAGGGAAACACCATACAAGATTTTCAATGTAACATTTGGAAAATTCTAGGATGCTTGTGATTGAATTCCCACCTAGGATTGTGTCTCTTTATGTGCCAAAATTGATAATCTTTCTCAGCAAGCCATGATGTCCATTGATTATTCTTAAATTACTTTTCCTATAACTACTACATTTATTTATCAGATGTCAATACTATATAAGAATGTTGCACACTTGGACAATGCAAATCCTTCATCGCAATATTTAAAACCATAAAAAAATTCAAGTAAAACACCTATTGCCTCATTGCCTCCGAAAAGGAGTCCCTCTTCTTGAAATTATCTTTCCTTTCCAAGTTTTTTCCTTTCCAAATCCTTCTAGAGAAGCAATTTTGGTGATTTCTCTCATACTAGAATATGATGATGATGATACTGTAGATGAAGCTACCTTGGTAATGATGGAAAATATTTTTTTGCTAACTCCCCAATTAAAAGCACACTATGAGAAACATAAATATCATGCTTATATACATGTTAGGGATTTATTTAGTAGATAAATATAGTGCATAAACACTACCTCTTGGATTTATATCTTGAGCATATCATATTATCCTTAATAGTGGAAGTAATGTTTCTTGAATATTTTACTTAAAAAATGAAATTGTAATGGACACCAATGGTGATAATTCTATCAAAACATTATAGAGTATCTTAAGAAATCCTAGTTGGCTTATAGGTCTCTACTAACATGAAAATATTTTATGATTGCATCATTGCTTTCTATTTAGTCTAAGAAGTTTATGATTAAGAGCTTTCCAAGATCTATAAAACCACAAAGTTAAAATAAATTACTCATGAAGATCACAAAATATGCTACCCTAATTGAGGATATAGATTGTTCACTTTATCTCTTAGCAAATGCAAAGATGTATGTTAATCTGGTTGCTAGAGACAAATCCCTAATTCATAGATCTAATTATAACTAAAATTATGATACCTTCTCCATAAATTTCTAAAGAATCTTAACTACGCCTTAAAAATGTATCTCCAAGCATTAATGTTGTACAATATATTACTTATTGATTTTGGGCTTGGGATGAGAGAGATAAAAGAGAGATTGACCATTCTCAAAGTAAACACTCACTTTTCCATACATAATGTCCCTTTTTTACCTCGCACCATGTACAAATTTTTTCTAATAATATTATAAAGCTTGTCATGTGCATAAATAGGGAATATATCAAAAGGTATAATGGACCAATGAGTTAGGAAAGCTTCCATAGGGTATATCTTTGGAAAGTATAGAAAATCAATGGATAAAAGTTTTACCTCATGTAACATGAATATCTTACTTTTATCTCCTCAAATTTTCACTGTCTAAAACATCACAAAATGGAAAAATGACTCACTCACTTCCTAAACCAAATTTTTGCTCCACTTTTAAAATGTCAATAGTATTCCCTAGGTTCTTTTGCACACTTTGAATCTCTTTGAGCTTAGATGTTTTTCAATTATACTCAAGTCACCCCTACTTGTAAAGTTGGGTGAGCTAACTCATACTACATGGCTTAGTCAACTGGACATAATCTTATTTCATATGTCCTCATTGGGTTGCAATTAGCACGAGCAACATATATCAACATATATCGTTGGAAATGTCGAAGAATAATCATTTGATCCATATATCCTATGCTCCCATTTAAACTAGGTATTTAGAGTAAAAATGAATTCAAATATAAGATATCCAATCTAGGCATCAAAAGCCCAACAACAATATTTCCAACAATCTTCATTTTAAAATATGTATCTTCAACATCTATATTCTTCCCATATCTTTCACATTAATTAAAATAATATTTCCAGCCATCTTTGTTGGAGAAATGACATGAAGCTACGATTTCCACAATTTCTATCTTGAGGACCGGGCTTAAATGGATATTGGGCACATTAATGTCAACTAAAGAGCAACCCCTAAACATGAAATAATTTAGGATAGTTTTTTTGGGATTTTTACCCATAAAATTAGGAATTGCCCATGGTAAAAGTAGGTTGTTTGTTGGAGTTGAGCCTAATGTAAAACTATAAATAAGTATTCAATGTTCTATGATAGGTATGCCTAATAAATGGACCATGCGAAACAAACATCCTTGTAGATTAACTCTTTCTGTCAATTTACAACAAGTGCACCAAGGGCCTGGTTTTGTGAAGGCTTCTAAGGTTAACAGTATTGGGGCATTTGGGCCTAATAAAGTATTACAGGTGCTTAACATTGAGTTCGTGCTTAAAATTTATATATTAATAATTTATTTTAATATCAATGTTAAAGATAAAAGTGCAATAATTATCATTTTATATAAATTTTCAAATTGAAGTATATAAATTTCTAATATTAAAAATCATGTAGTCTAACAAGGCGGAGGAGTTGCCTGGAAAGTTATGCAAATTCCGATTATATTTAGAGAAAATCCAACAAGGATTTTTGTAAATCCAAATTATAATTGTTAAACTTCAAAATGTTTTTGATGGTGCTGAATCCATATCCACCATCAAAAACAAGATTCAAACATTGCCTCTACAAGATTTTTTGAATTTTTTTTGGGTGGATTCCGGCCACTTTTGGCCACCCGGGCAATTCCTTCGCCTCCTTAGGCGACTCCATTAAAAATTCTAAAATATGTTGATAAATTATAACTACTAACTTGTATTTTTTAAAATATCTATTAATAGTTTATGGGATTTTAGATAAATAGTGATAGATGTATATGACAATAATATAGCCTCACCATTTCCAAACTTAAAAAAAAAATTCATATAATGGGGTGGGCGGGCCACCGGCGGTGGACCCGGCCCACGCCCCAATGTCCTCCACCATGTCATATTACACGCCGTTACATTTGATACAGTACTGGTGGCCCACGTGGCCAGCCCCAAGCGGGCCGCCCCAAAACAAGTTATACCACCCAAAACAAGACCTTGTATGTCAGTACACCACGTGGGGATTACGAGGGCGGGCCCAATGCGGACCCGACCCCCACTCATATATTTTTTTGCCCTGTTTACTGATGTAACTACTCAGATTTATTCGCACAGCTGGGCAAACAAGTTATTTCTACTTGCGCATGTGACAGAGGAGTTCTTCTTGGATTTCTTCACGTGCAAAGGGGCAGAGTTATTTTTCTTGGGCAGAAAAAAAAATTTGAAATCTTTGTTACTATTCGAGTGAAAAATGTAAATATTTTTAAAAACAATCTTTGTTCTGATTATTTTTACTCTAACTACATCTCTATTTTTAGTTTCATGATGTCAATACTTTGTAAAATACTTAAAAACAATGAAAATCCCTCATCACAATATTTAAAAATCTAATTGTCTCATTACTTCCTAAAAGCAGTCAGTCCTCTTGAAATTGTCTTTCCTTTCGAAGTTTCCATCTTCTCAAAGCCTTCTAGAGAAGTAATTTTGGTTATTTATTTCATGCTAGGATATTGTAGATGAAGCTATGTTGGGAATGGTGGAATATATTTTTTGGCTAATCCCCCATTAAAAACGCATTATGAGAAAAATAACTACTACGCTTATATGCATGCATGTTAGCCATTTATTTGGTATATGCATATTTGGATCTATATTTTGAACTTATACAAATTATCCTTAATTATGGAAGTAGTGTTCATTGACTATTTCATTTAAAAAGAATAAATTGCAATGGACCTTAACCCCATTGTTGAATGGTGATAATTTTGTCAAAATATTAGAAAAACCATGAAGAAAGTCTACTTGGTTTATAGGGCTCCACTAACATGCAAATATTGCATGATTGAATCCTGTAATATCCCAACATCAAAATTTTAATGAGATATGGTACACTCTAGGTGTTCTATTGAAATTTTTGCACTAAAAACACCTAACACAATAAAGATCTAAGAATGCAGCCTCTTCTTTATGCAAATAAATAGAAACAAAATTACATGCCCACACAAGACCTACTAAATCCCATGCCTTGGCATGTATGGCTACCCATCAACAAATAAATTAAATATATTGAAGCACAATCGTAGATCCTAGATGGATCGACTACACAAATTACTCCCATGGGTTTTCATACCTAGGATCAACTAGAACTAGCCTTGTCAAGTTCACAACAAAAGCCAAATAGATAAATAACTCTCCTATCCCCTTTAGAGGCTTGATTGACTCTTTAGAGACTTTATTCTATTGTTTTCCCTCGAAAAACAAAGGCAAATACAATGGGCCAATGCCATGGGCAACTACCACATTAAATACCATGGGAAGATTCCATCCACTTTGACCATATCCAAATATATATATATATATATATATATATATATATATATTACAAATCCTCCCGCCCAAAGATTATTTTCCCTCAGGTAATCCACTTCTATCCACAAAGGAAGCATTTGTATATTGATACCAAGATCCCATACAACCCAATGTGTTATTCCATGCCTCTACTCTAAATGATCATGAATAGATCCTTTGATACCTGAATCCAAAACAATCCTTTGGTAAATCCTACCCCCAATGGATTCTCCTAGATCCCAATGCCACCTAAGTCCTAGGACATGTTGGTTATGACACCACCTTAGCCCTCCATCATTGCTTGTGCTTGAAGGCCCAAGTTACAATATACCCTTGGCTAAGAGTATCCTGTCAATAGAGTTCCAACTCATAATCTCTCGTAAATCCATCTCATGGGAAGTATATAATGCATGAATCCCTGCACATGCTCAACTCATGTTGCTCCATCCGATCACCCATCATGATCTATTTGTATAACTCTTCCTTGCTATCCCCAATGTATAATGGCAGGTTGGTAGAGCTGCAAGCCTTATCTATGTACTCTTGTAGAGGGACGCTCTGCGACTCCCAAATGTACTTCTCTTCCTGCCTTGTGAGGGACTTGAGTCATTCCTCAACACTAGACAACTGGGTCATTGATTCAATGCATACCCTATGAGGTCCTCAAATTTTCTATTCTCGGGTAAGACAATGTCTTAGGCTGCCCCAACTCTCTACTTCAACATCTTAAGATCTATCTTGAAATGCATGATCCTTTCACAAAAGTCCTCTACTAGAAATTCTTGTGCCCTGTAGAATGTCTCTATATTTGACTGCACAGGATGCCCCATGACCACAACTTTAACTTGAACCTTTGTTTGACCCTCCAGAAATGGCTTATCCTGCATACTATATTTGTCATGATACCCTGCATGATCATGCTCATCATGTCGGTTTATTATTATTGGCTCCTCATTTGGTTCTGCTAGAATTTCTTCTTCCTGGCCTTTTTCACATGTGGGGATAAGTTGTCCACCCTCTTTGATTGTCAAACATGGATGTATTGGTGGACTGTTATCTATACCTGATTATCCATACTCTTTATGGATGTTCTCCTAGATATCTATAGACTCAACTACCTCATCATCAGGAGGAATCCCCTCCTTCCTTTCCTGATTTACTTTGTCAAGTTGATTTATTATCATCGACCTGTCCTATAAGTTTCTGTGAAAAACATGGTTTTGTTGCTCACCATTTTTACTTGACTGCTTGGATCCTTCACAGGTTCTCTTCTAAAAACCGGTGAAACCAACTGTGGATGAATCTTCATGACCTGCCCTTGTTTCCTTTTATCACCTGGACATGAATGGTTAAGGGCCCAAGTTCCCTTGTAGATAAAGCATAGTGCTCTCATCCTTAGTTCATTATTGATGCATATTTTTTTCTTGCTTCCTCCATCAATCCTTATCAACTCCTTCGTAGTGAGCACCCTTTTGAGTAATTTTATGTTTTTCCTGACAAACTTCTTGACTAGATCATAGGATCTCTGTGGTCCTTCCTCCAAATGGTCAACAATTTACATCTTAGTATCTTGCATATGTGAGCATGGCCTTCTAATAATAGAGACACAATCTTTTGCATGCTTGTTTTGACATGGTCTGAATGAGCTGATGTAATACTGGTGTAAAAGTTATGGAGCAACTAAAAGATCAACTCATCACATTCCAAATTCAGTATGAATGTGCCAAAGTTGAATTCTTCCATGACTGTTAAAAATTTCTACATCGGTTCTAAAAGGTAGGAAGCATGATGTTATTCAACCCTTTAAGGCCTTACACTATCAACTACAATATCTCCCTCATAAGATCATTATTTTTAGACAATACTCAGGATGTTAAAGCTATGATCTTGTTGAGACAAGAAGAAATTGTGAGCTTGACCTCTTCACAAGGTTGCTCCGAGAGTTTAGGTTGTATTAATGCAAGCATAGATGGCTTGAGATTCCAACTGAGTTTCCTCCATTCTGGTTGCCCCACCTCTAAGAGCCATGTGTCTAATTCCTCTAATTTCTAAAGGTCTATGGTTGACTTTGTTTGTTGCAATTAAGATCCAAGTGCGAAGAACTTAGCTCCTCTTCCTTGTCCTTCCTTCACTTTCCATGGGCATTTTTGTTGCATAATGGCATAGACCATTTTTGAGAAAGACTTGCTATTCTATTATAAATTGGTATTGCTAAGAAAAGGCCCCATGCTTCTTTTATTTTATCTAGAATTTTGTCCAAATTTTTATGAGTGTTTTCTAGGGACAGTACCATCTCCCCTCATACCAAAGCATGAATACACTAATTCTTCAATGGATTTCGCCCCAAGATAAGGTAAATACAAACTTGATTGGTAATAGTAAGATGATTGTACCACCTCCTTCCTTTTCTATTCCCTTTTTTTAACACAAAATCTCCTTTCTATCATCAAACTCCAAAATTTGAAAAACCCCTTGTCAAATGCTAAAACCAATCAAAATTTTCAAAACTATAAACATGGTTTAGTCCGTAACCCGCCATCTCTCATGCTTCCACACTGAGATTTTTGAGCGGAAAATCTGTCTAGATGGAAATAGAATTAGTTTTCAGGTAAAGACTTGGATCTTCATACACTAATCAAGAGTCTGTGGACCCAATAATTATGCCCTTGTGAGTGATCAATGGATCATGTGCGACATTGAATTTGGTGTTAGAGGTTTCAAATGTATAGGCATAAGACTATATTCAACAATGATAAACCTCTACACCAATCCAACCACATAATGCAACATACTATATAATGAAAAAAGACATAACATTACTTTATTTAATTATGGTGACCCACCACGAAATCTTTTGATGAAATATAATTTACTCAATTCCACAAAAACATGGTGTCTTTGCCTCTATGACTAATGTGTGAGTGATCTTGATGTAGCGAGATCAATTTATCTAATGTAATAAAACAAACACTTTGGTGTGCACCTGAAGAGGACCATGGTTGGCTCCTTGACCGATGCTACGATAAAAATAATCTTGGCTCTGCTATTAAGAGTGATGACAACTTTGGCTCCCGTAATGAATCATTGGTCAATGCCAGAACCGAAGCCTATGAAACTTGCTCAGCTCCTTCGTGCGCTTAGAGGGTTGTGGTGACAGTGCAATGCCCAAGCTATGTCCACTTCCTTTCACCTGGAATAGATATGGGGATGCTCAACTCCTTTCTTAGCTCAGACAGTTGTTGTGATAGTGTTTTGGCAATGCGACCAATGCTCAGGCTATATCAAATAATCAACATTCAACCCTCATACTCCCTTTCACCTTCCATTGACACGAATTAGAGGTTGAAACCAATCTAACACCTCTACTCATTAGATTTCTCGGTGTTCATTTTAACACACAAAATTATCCTCCTTGCGACCTCGACTGCTCCTGAGAAACATCACCCTTCAGATCAGCAATGCAACTATTTGATTATGAGTGCCTCGAATTCCCTTATGTCAGTGGTATAGTCCCATGCGATTGATTCGATGGGTCTGCGTGATTTTTGGCTGACCTCCTTGCTCTAGTGATTTGAATACTCCCTTTCGTGGTGAGGTGCCTCCCGGAAGGTGAAATGTTGGATCAAACCATTGTTGACCTAATCCATGGCTCAGCAATGTCGGTAGAGTGTTTTGATGCAATCTATGCCTATGGCTATTGGTTCTATCCTCAATGGCCCTCAGATTCACTTGCTAAAGAAAAAATATTCGGCCCTCTCTCCCTGTTTAACTCAATCCCCTTTGATGAAAGTGTTATCACCAAAAAATGAACATCTAGCCTAATTTACTAGATGGATCAAAGTGCACCATGTAAAGTCAATTTTACCATAGTAAAATTGCTTTCATTGTGAGAAATTACTTAATAAAGCACCTTTGTTAAGTAATTTATAATTAAACCCATGAAGAATAGTTAAATAAATCACTATTTATTTTATTTTCTTCTAGGAATAATTAATTAAACCATTGTTCAATTATTATTTCTTGTCATATTTGACCCAATTATGAAAAATCAAAAGATAAATTATTAATTATCTTATTTTTCTCTAGGAATAATTAATTAATCACTAATTAATTATTATTCCTTGTCAAATTTGACTAAATCCCTTAGGAATAATTAAATAAATCATTATTTATTTATTATTCCTTAACCAATTTCTTGAGGTGATAAATAAATCATTTATTTATTTATTATTTCTAAATAAAAGTCTAAATACGTTTTCCCTCCTAACCAAATATAACAAAATATTCCAAGAGGTTATTCCAAGAATGGGGTTAATAATATTTTATTATTGGTCATTATTCGAAGATAACTAAATATTTTGTTATAAATAGAGGGGTTTTCCATTCATTATTCACTTTCGATTATTTTCGTTGTTGCACTCATTGCTGTAACTCTTATTATTTTCATTGTCGCACACCATTTCTCTACCATTTGAGTTCCCATTAAGCTCAAACATTTTATTTGTTGGGTTTTCACATTATAGAGGAGAGAGACTCTACACAAGTTGAAGACGTTTTAGGATTGACAAGAACCCATCCCATAGAGGGGGACTGGTAAAATTTATTTGTTCCCTTCACAGGTGTTATAATAAAATATATTCTTTGTATATCTAGTTTCCATTGGATGATTGGAGTTATTATTGTTTCTTTTTGCTATTTAACTATGATTGTGTCATAAGTCAGGACTTTGCTACGTTTTGTTTCTATCATTTGCTGCAAATCTACAATGTTTAGTAGCCATTTATATTGTTCAGACTGTTTGTCATTCGCAGTCTTAAGTGGGTTCTTTTCATACATCTTTGAGACAAAAACACTACAAGAAAATTGGCAACTCCATTGGTTTTTTACTTCAGATCCAGAAACTTGGGTGACCTTCAGTTTTCAGGTTAGGGTTTCTTATTTGTTCAGACTCTTAATGTTATTTACTAGCTTTCTAACCCTAGATATGTCAAATTTCTAACTTCTGCAAGTTTTCTGGTCTTTTCTGCAGGTCACAGGAACGAGCTGCGACAGAGACGGTAGTTTTTTTGAGATTTTCTGACCAGGAATCAAGGATCAGAAATCACACTTTTTAGCCCAAAAAGTGCGATCTTGAGTCTACAGTGCATATTTCACCCCAAAAACTATGATCCCCCTTAAAAATACGTTAGTACTTGCGATTTACAGTTTCGGGGTTTTGCCGAGACCTGTGCGTTGGGTTGTTTGACCTCTATCTCATCCTGCTTAGGCCTTGATCTACTTTGATTTACTTGTCAAAGTGGAATTTATCCCCTTAGGGCTTCTAGTACGCTTCCACCTTTATAGGAGGAGTTTAGCTGAGTAAGAAGTCTAAGTTTCTCCAGCACTTTCAGCCATATTTTCCAGATCTATACCCTTTTCTTTCAGATCTCCAAAGATGGGTTGTTTCCATCCATGGTTTCATATTAAACCTTGTTTGGTCATTGGCCTTAGGGTCCCATCGGTTGCCCTAGGATTTACACCCATCTACCTATCCTTTTGTAGCGATCTTCCTCTTTGGTATTTTGTTGTTGCTGCACCACATTCCAGTAGCCTATTTTCATTTCATCCCAGTCACACCGACACTTAGATCCCTTGAACTGTTTAGTGTGTTTTCAGTTGATTTCACCACCATCTAGCACAATGTTTGCAAATTCAGTTTGGGTGGGGTTTAGTTAATGGTTTTGTTGTTCATTTACTCTTGTTAATTTTGGTTTATTTTCAACAATATTTTTTCTTTTTTACAAACACGATCTAGGCTTAATCAATAAATACACTTGCACACACAAGCACACCTTAAGCGAAGGGTGGTTGGTTTACATCCCCAAGCCAAGACTAAACATAATGATGATGATGATGATAGTGGTTAACGTCCACTAAGACCAAATTGGTCTATCAGACCTATAATTTTCTTAAGTTTTAATTGTCTGGCTCCTCGTCTTTCTTGGCGAGATTGATGTTGTAGCTTTCTTTTTTTTCTCTACGATCGTCCAACTTCCTTTATGTTGCATCTCCTTCATCTCTTCTGGTTTTTGGGACATTTGTATCTTAGCTTCGCGATCTATTGTGTTCGGCCTCTTGAAGATAGACAGAGAAGAATTTTGGTCTAGGAGATCTGCTTTGCTGTTAAATGAAGAATTATTTTGTGCGGTATTCAAATCCTCATAATTGTTGATGCTTGAGGGGTTGTCGAGTTCACTTTTTGTTGTTAGGCAAGGCTTTCTCCCTGCTTGTCTTGAGAGTTGTTTCTTTCTTGCCCGATTTCTTGTGATTCAGAGTTTTCTCTAGAGTATTCTTCTTTGATAACAGTGTAGTGTTCTTTTTGTGCTCCTTCCCACCATGTAGATCTATGGTGGTTTTTTCTAGCAAAATTTTCCTGGGAGGCTTTTGGGCAACTTTTGGCTAGATGGCCCGTCTCAAAGCAAGATCGACATCTGAAGAGGACACTTTCATAATCGAGTTTTTGGTTCCACACATAATCTTTGCTTGTTAGGTTTATTTCAGCAGGGAATCTAGCGCTGAAGTCCAATTCCACACAGATGCATGCATAGGTGGTTTTGGCATATTCCTCTATTTCTGGGCACCTGCAGTAAAATTTCCCAATTGCATTTCCAATGGCTTTTAGTGAGGAGAGATTCCAGAGATGCAAGGGTAGGCTTGGCAATCTCACCCAAACTAGTGTTGAGGTTATGACTGTTATTGAGGTATCGAATGATGGGTTCCATGGCTTCATGAATAGGCCTAAGTTTCCCCAAAACCAAGGGCCGGAATCTAGAATACATTGTCTGCTTTCGGGATTTTAAAAATCTACTATAGAGAAACCCCTAGCATAGGGGTAGATATTAATTTCATCAGAAATGATAGGATTCCATACCTCCAAGATCCAATTGTGGAGAGCTATCAGCCACGGCCAAAAACCATTGAACTAGCAGATTAGGGCACGTTCGAAAAACTTCAAAGTCTCATTGAGCGAGGCCTGGACCACCTGGACAGTGGGAGCTGGGGCTTCACTGACGATATGGGTAGGAGTTTCCCTCTAGAAGCGGATGAAACTGAGCCAGTAGCGATTTTCGCAAAGCTAGGAGCCATATTTTCCAGTACAAAGCTGAGACCCAACCACAAAGAAATAAGGCAGAAGATTAGATGTAGATCTAGCCATAGAAGATTAGATATAGAACCTAGCCACAAAGAAATAAGGCATAAGATTATATCTAGATATAGATATAGCCACAAAAGATTAGATCTAGAACCGAGCAACAGAGTCTCAGTAAGCCTTTTAATCTACAAGAAACCCTAGTAGGAAAAATCTTGCTTTTAGTACCGCGAATCAAATCCTGCTCCAGATAAAAATAAATCACCGACTTTCGCTTCATGAACCACTCGATCCGGAGATGCCCATGTAAAATAACAATGAACCAAAAAACAAGATCTCTGCATTCGAATTTCGCGACCGTCCTCTTAAACCACATCACCTCTTACCATTAACGATTCTGTTAGGTTGCAAGCATTCAATCTCAATCAACAAGAAACCTTACAAAGAGCACCACATAAAAGATGCTTCGTTAAGGAATGGTGTACGTATGGAGAGTGTCGCAGAGATACCTCGAGCCGCAGCCACAGAAAGACCTAGAGCCATAGAGACCTGGAGCCACAGAAAGACCTGGAGCCACAGTCATGGAAAGACCTAGAGCCGTAGAGACCTTGAGCCGCATCAAGACACCGAGCCGCAGCCGCAGAAAGACTTGGAGCCTCCTTGGAGACAAAGTCATATTGTTGATCTCCCTTCACCATTTTCATGTCACATGTGTCTTACCACCATTGTGCCACCAAGGCATTTGTCATAAATACTCTTATAGCTTCATCCCCATTTTCCACTCAGGCATATTACTCCTCCCCACTGGGTTCAAGTTCATAGCCCTCTGAGTCCCCATATTGACTCTTATCCTGGTTCATCTAATTCCGGGCCTCCTTCACCATATATTGTCACCATGTTTAGACGCACAGCTGGTGTAGGAACCCAACCTGGTGTTGGCTCCAGTTCTACCCTAGTGATCACATCTAGAGGAGCAATCTCATGAACCATTCAGAAAACTCCCATACTCCCTTTTATGGCTAGCTTAAGTCTCCTGTATTTTAGCCAGTTGATAAACAACCCAATACACCACCATGCTGGTTGGCATGCTATGCCGACTAAGCTTCCCTCAAATATCCCAAAGTTTGAGGGTAATTCTGGAGAGGATCCTACCGATCATGTTTTCTCCTTCCACATGTGGTGTTCATCCAACTCCATTACATATAACTTCATTCATTTTCGGCTGTTCCAATGCACGCTCACTAGAGAGGCTACAAAATGGTATGTAGACTAGCCCGCCACATTTCATTCCATTTTCGTGATTCTTGCTAAATTGTTTCTCTCATATTTCTAGCTACCTCTCCGATATGACACTGGTAGAAAGATATTGACCTCATTTCGTTAGCCCTCTGCCACTCACCTTTCTGACCATGTTCAAGAGTGGCATAAGAGGAGGAGCACATGTCGTGCCCCACACCTTGAAGATTGTGTCTATCTAGATTGGTTTCTCAGAGCCTTTTAGCACCCATAGGAAAAGATGTCGCGTCCCATTTTCCTTAGACTAAGGAAGAAGCTCTCCAAACCGCTCTGAGATATGACCTAATTTATGTGCAATTCGATTCTGTCTATACCGTCATTCCAAACCTTCCCCATCCTAGAGGTTCTGATGCACTGGGGGAATCTCACATTGTTGACGGTATCGTTGGAACCCTTTCACATCCTTCCCCATATACTCAACAAAGTTATGGCCATCCACAGGGGGGCGGTTAGTTCCTCCAACACTTATGCCCCTCTTGCTAGCAACATGTTTTCAGGGCCCCAACCTATCTACCAAACCATTGCTCCTCCTTATGAACAATCGAGCACTCTAGCCCCTCAAGCATTAACACCGCAGCCTCCCATGCATCCTCAGCCCCCCCAACTACTTCCCCCTTAGGGTTAGGTGTTTGCACAATAGAGTGCAACCAATCCCCAAAATTTGAAGAAAAATAATAAGGGGAAGGGTAACAATGGTAGCAAGGGTAGCTAGGGTAATCAAGGTAATCAACTTAGTGAATCCCAGGGGAACCAGCCTAACACCAACAACCAGCAATAGGGAAGCCAACCCAAGCAAAACAAGGTTATTCGTACGAACAAGCCTTGTGCATGTTGTTATGTACATGACCATTATACACATGAGTGTGCTATCTTACCCTAGATGCGTCAAATGTGGGAAGCTCAAGCAGCTTCTAGAGGACAACAATTGCCTTAGAATCCTGCACCATCTCAATCGATAGTGCTTACAAATCCTTTCCCTCAACAAGGATTTGTTTCGTCTCAACCTCACCCAGGTCAAGCAGCCCACCCTCCCCAACCTTCTGGTCCTAGTGACTACCAGATCCTCATGATGAGCTCTGATGAGGTTAACCCCTCTGATATCAACTTGCAAACTCGATCGCGTCAATATGATAAGCCATCAACTTTGTCCGCCACTGGTTCCAGAGCCAAAGCTTCTACTGAGCCTCTTATGACATCAAATTTTCCATTACAGATTCCCCAACCTAAAGCTAAGGCAATTCCCAAGATCCCAAAGGGACCATTACACCATAACACGGCTTCTAATCGAGTTTCCCATACATACAGTATAGTAGATGACTTGGCACAATCACCTGCCACCATGTCGATGCTGGATGTACTCAGTCATGCCCATCTCAAAAGAAAGCTCTAATAAATTCTTTGGGCGTAGTAAATCCTTCTGATGATCATTTGATTGTCTTCCCAGTTGATACATCAGAACATCCCCCATTGCCTCGCTCCGTTGCTTTCTAGGTACTAGTCTAAGTTCGTATTGTCATCATCTCCCGATGCATTACTGACGATGGTGCATCCACCTGTGTGATGTCCACTACCATTTGGAAAAAAAATTAGTCACCTAAGTTGTCCCCCTCAACCATCACTTTGCATGCTTGGGACAGACACTCCTCCTAGCCTCTTAGCATTTACTGCAACTATCCAGTGACCCTTGTGGGAAAGACTCTCCATGTAGATATTGAGGATATTGATGCCCCTTTAGATTGCAACATTCTCTTGGGTCATAGTTACACATATGCCATGTCAGCTGTCACATCTACGGTTTTCTGCAAGATGTGCTTCCCCCATGAAGGGAAGGTTGTTACCATAGATCAGTTGACTTACTACGAGCTGGCATCCATGACATCCCCTGAGTCCATTATCTCATCAGTGTTAGATAAGAAGTATTCAACTTCTCTCACTGGTGTTTCACCTAGATTCTATAAAGATTCCTCATTGTTGGGTTCTTTCCTTGGTCCTCCCCCTCTCATCTTAGAGCCTAAATCTTTTAGCTTCATGGGTTGTCCTCAAGAAGTTTTGTACATTCGATCCATAATGATCTCCTCCTCACCATGCGGTTACCATCCTAGGCGAGCCATATAGATCCACCCCCTAGGACCTCCTCCATTTGTGGGTGCCTCTCCTATCTTCCCCTAGGAACTGTTCCTCTAGGTCTCAACTATCCAAGAGTTGTTCCGCTAGGACATTACCTTGCAGGCCAGATACCTTTCATATTTCCCCCTCCCACAGTATTTTATGTCCCTATCATGGCTTCGTTGGTCCTTCCTAACATGACTTTAGGGATCCCCATATGGTACATTGATCCCCCTGCAAGCATTCTTCTTGGTTAGCTAAGACCTTATCGTGCTCTGACCCTAGTTCAACTAGTCCCTATGGCCCCTACCACTACTTTAGTTCCATCACAACCTCAAGAGAAACCCACTCCTATTGTGAAAGCATCTGGACAAGGGGGAAAAGGTAAGAGGAAAGAACCTAAGGACAAGGCTACCCAACCTTCTCCAGTCCCCAAGGCCCCAAAATCATCACCTTTGTGCGCTTTATGTAAAGTTGTGGGGCACGTGACCAATAATTGTCCTGAGCTTCCTCATCTCAAACCTTTGGTTTATGAAACATTCCCTGAGTCAAATATCCCTAAAGTCCATGTTAACTTTCCTGGTCCACCCAATAAAATCAAAACATTGCGCAAAAATCACCCTTGTTCCCTGTGTGATCATCATGGTGACTACTCCCATTGTTGCCCTCATCTCAACAAATTTTGTGATTTCCTTAAGGAACTTTGCGAATACGAGACCACTCATACTGGATGACCTTCTCCTCTTCCTGTGGATTTTTGTACCAATAGTAAACTAGAATAGGGGGAATCAGGTCCCACCATCATGATCCCTTCCCTAGATGTCAAGATGATGGACACCACGGGCCATGTCCTTTACCTGTCGTCATCTTTGAGTTCCTCGTAGGCAATCCTTTTTGAGGTTTCTAAGCACACTTCTATTCAACCTCTTTCGAAAGAATCCTAGGTCTTAACATACATAGATCCTTCATCTACTATCTCATCGTGTACCATTCCATATGATGCGTATGTGAACCTTCTTTCTTAGGTTGATGCACTAGGTACTGCGCCACATGATGTAGGCAATATTCATCTCATCCGCTCATCTTCCATTTGGATGAGGACATCATGGAAGCTATGTCTACCCCTAATTACCCTTGCACTTAGGTAAGGGGGAATATTTTTTGGAGGATTCTAAAGGCCATTTCCTTCCTAATAATCCCAATGCAATCTACCTAAAGAATTTTTTCTCATAGCTTATCTCTTTGATTTGCATGTCTTTATTTTTGTCATGAATTTAGGTAGGATGCATCATCTCATCTGTTGTCTTTTGCACCTTTCAGATGGATCCATCATCCACACCATATATTGGTCATGTTGATGGTGCAAATCGCTTCTCCAGGAATATAGCCTCGACAGCCTGGGCCATTTTTACCCCCTTGCATACATTAGTGCTTTCAAACGATGTGTGTATTGGATCTGCCACCAATAACCAGGCCAAATATGATGCAGTGATAGGATTTTTAGTCGATTGCATTTCTCATCGCATATTTCATCTTCATGTTCATTTATATTCCTTGCTACTTGTCATGCAATTGAATGGTGTGTATCATGTACATAACCAAGTCATATTTAGAAAATATATGCATGTTAAGTTGTTGGTATGTGAATTTCCAACCACTACTATTAGTCAAGTTCCTACAGCCCAAAATAACTATGTAGATACCATTGCAAATAACATTCTAGATTGGCATTTATCACATGTATACCACAAAAGACAACCATAAACAAAACACATGGCGAACCATCATCGTCATATAAAAATGCATTATCATATTATGTATCATATAAGTGTTCGGAACCCATAGCTCTAAATACATCTGACATGCCCAAAACATGTTACAAAAATCAAAATCAAAGGGACCCACATGTCCCCATACCTAGTCACTATCCGAAGGATCACACACCAAAGGCTCTACCCCACTTGCACGTAGATCATGTACTGCATGACCATCCATCGTCATGCACCGCATGATACCTCACCACTCTAAGGGAAGGTCGTTACACTCATATATGTATCGATCGTCTTGCTCATGCCATCCGCGCTCAGAAACTATGGTCAAGCGTACCCCACATCTACAGTGTAAATAAACGAGTAGCACACTATCCTCTGGACCTTGACAAGATGACGATGTTCCCCAATCTGCAGCCACAAGCACTGCAGCTCATCCTACATTTCTTGCCAGTTTTACCAGTTTTATGTCTGAATAACACATATTTTACACTTAGTACCATATACATGTGATAAAAATATGAAATGCACCATAAAATAGCAAATTAACAATTATCATTTGGTCCCCATGCTTACCTGAGCAAAAGTGGCAAGTCAGGATCTCCCTAAAAGTTCATCCCACTATAAGGATAATTGTCAATCTATAGGGGCATCTAATCCCAATGTGCAAAAAATGTGGGTTGGAACACCCGTCTGACTCCCTGTCCTCCTCTCCGTAGTAGCAGCCCCCAATGGCGGATCCTAGGCTCCTGTGGGCCCCCATATCAGATCTATACATGAGGAAAGATGGTGGGTATCTTCTCAAAGAAGAATGCACACAATACTATACCAAAAACATAGTCATGGCTGACCTGTATAGACTTAACTATCATTTCACCGACGACAGCATCATATTGGCCCACCCTTAGTAGGTCCTAGCCAAAACACTCTCAACTAGCATCATTTGCCCACCAATGGTGTGGTGAAACACACGGTTGCCCAAGATCCATAGCATAGCTGCGGAAATAACCTATGTCTCTAGCCGGTCTAAATCACTAATCGTGATAGTCGTGCCCTTCACATGCACATCCTGTGGACAATGGCACTCCACATGTTAACACCCAGGTTGTTCCCTATGACTCCCAAGGGAATACGGCCGGGGTAACCACTAACCAATCTTTGGATCACAGTTTCTAGCCAAACTGTAATCAGAGAGGGCTCTCTCTTTATGATTTGTCTCTGTTTTGATAGTGTTTTCAGGCTAGCTATTATGCTCAGGTTTTTGGTTTATGTTTTGGTTGAAGGACTTCTTTCAGTGGTTAAGATGTAGTTTTCATATAGTAGTATGTCATTGGGCAATGGAGTCTAGAGCTGTGAACTGTTTTGAGATGCTGAAGTGATGATGTTCAGACTACAGGGCCTATTGAGTATCTCAAACAAACAAAATTTAAACTTAAGTGGTGATGTATGGTCAGCCAACAGAAAGCAGTTAAGAATTCTCCATTAAGCTGGTGATGTGAAAGTGAAACATGATGCTCAGGAGCAAACTTGAATTCCTGAAACAAAGGTCACTGTGAAAGATATATTCTGAAAGTGCAGCAATTAAGAATTACACTTATCAAGATTATAGCTGAAGAAAACATTCATTAACAACATAGATTGAACTCAGGGTATTGCATGAATAAGTCCTGAAGGTTATTCTTTTTCTTTGTTGCTAAATACTTAGAAATTAGAAACATATATGGATTGCGACAGATTGAAACACATGACAAAGAGAGTTCACAGAAAAACTTATTGTATTGTGAAGTACACAGGAATCCTACAGTTTTCAACAAACACCAGAACACATTCAACACTTCAGAACTCCGAGAAATTCCATCACTTTCTTTATTAAACTCTGAAAGGATTACAGCATAAGAACTTCTTCAAGAGAAATCAACAACAACCCCTGCAAGCTTGTGCGAGGGGAAAATATATACAATCGGTTTACAAAATATCTGAGTGCTAAGTTATCTCAGAAATGAATACGTTCACCAACTTTTCAAGATATTAGATAAGAAAGTTATTACATCATTGAATACAAAGTAAATGCATCTTTATGCCTGTCAGAAGATATTTTGGCCTTTGGAGGCCACTAAGTCGGTTGGAGTGATCTGCATTAATGCTGAGAAATGCACTTTTGGAGCTGCTCTGCTGTAGCTTCTCGGCCTGGACACCTGTAGTTTCTCACCTTGCTTTGTTGGTCGTAAGTTTTGCTGAGGTGGCTCAGCGTTCGTCTTTAATGCATGCTGATTCTTTTTAAACTGTCCTGTGTATGACAGTTTGCATTTTCCATGAACAAAATTTATTGAATGGCTTCATGTTTATAAAATCATCTATATGGCCTTAGTCCACCATTCTAGTGTAGGTAGTTGATGCCTGAGAATTGCATCCATAGTCTCCTCTGCCTCTGTATATTTGTAAAAATTGGGAGGCACCTCAAACAGGTGTTTAATTTCATTCATTATAAAAAATAAACTTTCTACTCTATTGTAGAGAGTCTGTCATGTGGCTGGCCCTGTTTCCTCTGAGGTGTTGGGCTTCTCATTGATCTGACTTGTGGCAAATGCATTAACCCTTTTGGCATACTGCTCATGAGTGAACAGTCTCCCTACGCTGTTCAGCAAGCCAGGGAGCCCTTTGTTTTCTAATACCTGAAACTTCTCCAAAAACCTGTTTACCTCAGTCTGCATGTCCTGGGTTCTTCTCTCTAATGTCTGCACCAAGTTTCTCAGTGTAAGAACCCTCTTGATTAACTGAATGTGCTCAGTTCTATTTGAAATTCCCATGGCAGCCAACTGAGTACTTGTTCTATTGTTAAGCACATTAATCATCCTGGTGGCTATTTCAGGCATATTGCTTAGAGCAACCCTTGATCTCTGAATTTCAGTCTGTGCTTTTGGAATGAGCTCTAACTACTCATGGATGGTTTCAATATACTGACATTGGTCATTAATAGATTGGCCAATGTTAGCCCACAGCACAATTTTAAGCTCAGCCACAACCTTATCTAATTTGAGCTCATTCTCTAGCTCTTTAATCCTGTCCTTGAGGGCTTTTATCTCCCTGCCTTTTTCTGCCACAGACTGTTTGGATTTGTCATATCTATCATTTACTTTGGCCAATTTCTCCCTGTTCTCATTAATTTCTGTCATTTGAGCTTCCAGGGCCTGAATCTCATTTCTTAGCTTTTGCATATCCAAGCTAGGGGCCTGCTCTGTTGTTGGTGGTGCTGAAGTAGATGGTGCTGCTTTTTCAGTCTGTTGAGGAGGTGGAATAGTAATTGGAGCAGCTTCCTCAAGGTTAATGATTTGAGGAGGAGGATGGGAGGTCTGACTTTCTTCTCTTTGTTTCAGAGTTGCTTGTAATGCTGCCTGTGCATCCTCTGATTCCCCCAGCTTTTCTTGTGTCTGGATAAGCTGCTTGTAGAGAGACACCAGCAAAGCTGTGGCATCTTTATCATGCCTTTGTTGAGCTACTTCATCTGTTTGAGGGTGAATTGTGGCTGGGAGTTTGATCTTTCTCCTCAAAGCTGCCATATTTGCATCCCTTAATTTTAATATTTCTTGTATGCCCTTGATATCTTTGGGATCATGCCCAATCTCAATAATTATATCTTCTAAGGACCTTATTCTGTTGTCCTTTGCTTGTGAGGATGCCATCTCCAACTCAAGTTGGGCAGCTGTATTATTAAGGCTATTTTCTAGCCTGTAGTTATCTAATGTCTTGTCTGCCAAGGAAGCATAGACCATCTCACCTGTTTGTTTATGCAATTCAATTTTATCCATCGGGTGGATGTCCTTGGCCAGGACCTCAAGATTGTTCCTTAGGTAATCTGAAGGGGACTTTGGGTGCAAAGTAGTTGGCATGAAGTGACTCATGATCATCTTGCCCTCCTGGACATCATATGCAGACATTAGACGCTGCTGGTTGGTGGGAGCCATATTCAACAGATGGTTATACAACTGCATTTTTATGGGTTCATTCCTTTTCTTTATTTCAATGAACTGCTGTTTAATTCTCAGTTCACCCCCTCTCTGCTGGCTCGAGGACCTGACTTCTCCTCCCACTGTTCTCTCTTGTTCCTGTTGGAAGGAACTTACAGATGCCTCCAAACTGGGCGGGCCCATACCCAAAGATTGCCCTATGGGCATCTCTTCCTCTGAAAGGGGATTCATCCTGTGCCTCTTCTCACCATGACTTATTGATGTAGTCAAGGGAGTCTCTCTATCCCTTTTCCTGCTCACATCCTCCTTTTGTGGAGTTTGGAGGACTGAGGTTTCATTAACAACTTCTTGCCTAGGAGGTACTATGTTTTGAGCCTGCTGCTCAGTGAGAATTGGGGCCTCAACTGCCCCTTCTTGCTGTGTGGGCTGCTCTCTGTCATGCTGCCCTTCTTTTTGCTGTGATTCCTGTTGTTGCTATTGCTCTACCTACTGCTGCACTTCTTCTTGCTGTTCCATCTCTTTATCTGTTTGGTTTTCAGTCATTGGAGGTGGTTGCTCTTGTTCCACCTGCTTTGCTTTGCCTTTGCTGCTTGTCTGTTGAGTGTCCATGGCAGCTTGCTGATGTGTTGTTGAAGAAGAGGTAGCTGCTCCAAGTTGCCTTTAATATGATAAGGAAACCTGTCCACAAGTTTCCAAGTCAGTCTCTTTTTGCATATTTCTAGCCTCTCTCTCTAGTATCTGTTCTCTAGAGATTGGCTCTTCTAGAGTGCCCTCTTTCCAGCCTAAAGAATTTGCATACTTTTTAATATGAGGCAGCCTAACATGTGAATAGTTACCCAATTTTTGTTTTATCCTCCTGAGGGAAATAAAATGATTACGGTCATAAGGTGACCATTTGAAGCTGGTTTGCAATTTGAAACCCTCTAAAATCATATCTGCCTCCTTCCATCCCTCCTCTCTTTTGTTGTACAAAAAAAGGCCTAGCTGGCTCCTTACCTTCAATTGTACCTTCTTGTTTTTTCTTTGGAAATGGAAGTAGTCAGCATATCCAAACTGCCTGAAGTATTCTAGGGCAAACAGTCTCATGGGGACATACCTTGGCAGCTTGTAAGGGTCCAATTCACAGCCATATACTCTGATTACTCTGTGGTGTTGGTAAAAATACCAATCACCAATGGTGTAGGATTTGGAGAGATGGAGAATTCTCTGCATGTCATCGGTTAACCTTGGAGGAGGGACACCATACATCAATGTCATATATGGGTGAATGAACAGGTCTATAAACTCACAGTATGTGTATGGTGATTGAGAAACATCATGGAAAACTGAAGTCCAAAACACAACTGACCTTGGATTTCCCTGGGCATTAATTTTTTTGAGGGGAATGGAGAAACTGTCTGGCTGATAAAACAAGAACAGGTGGTAGATGTATGAGGTGTATCTGAACACCCTTTCCCTTGGTAGATTCATCAGCTGTTCATGGATCTTTTCTGCAGTATAGGTGGCATAGTCATAGTGTACAGCTGGAGGCTTTCCAGGAGAAAACATGGACAACATTGCCATTATAGTGCCATCAACATCCTCAATTCCCTTGTATCCCAGGACATAGCTGATCAAATCCACTAGCATTATGCCCAGGTCATTCAGGTAGTGATATCCAATAGGGGGAGTCCTTATAGTTTCAGAGCTTGGCTGTAGAAATAACTGGTTAATTTTGGTAATCTGAGCACTTGACAGATTATTTCCCTTCTTTATTAAATCCAACATGGAAAGAGGGGTTAATGGCCTTGCAGTATGGAAATTCAGCATCTCATTTATGGCTGCTAGGGTGATGAAGAACAAAACTGAGCCTGTAGGACTGAGAACAGCTCTCTGGCAAGGATCATAGCATTCCTGGCACTTGTGGATCAAGTCTGGGAGGGCATTGACTTGAGGGAGGTTGTAGATGGGAAAATTTGAGTCCCAAATCCCTAAAATATCAGCTCCATTAAGGTGTTGAGCTTTCAATTCATTTAGCATATGGATATTGAACTTAGAACCCATGGGAAACCAATCTAACATCTGATAGTCTACATCTCCCAGGGCTTTCCATGTCATCTCCCTTTGAGGGGCATTCAGAGGCTAGATATTCAGGGCTATCGGTGTCTCCATGGCTAGTAAAGTTTCTGAATTGTATGTAGACTGCTCTGAGTGAGCAGAAAACGCAGAGGAGTTTCTAGACGCTGTGACTGTGAATTGCAGGGAACAAAGGGCAAATTTGTACAAATAGTAGTTGAAATACCGTTTATGGGACTGATAGAAACAGTAGTAGAAGTGACTGGATGGTTTCTATAGTGAAATTATGTAATGGAGGTCTCTAGTTCACGACTGCGCGAACTACCAATGAATTCAGGCCAATTTGGTCAAATGCTGGCTCTGCAGAAAGTTTATTGTCCCACCAGTTTGAAATAGGTGCAGGTCACTGGATGATTGATGGTGAAAACAGTGTTTTTAGGCCTCCTTAAACAGTTTGCTTGCAGAAATACGATAAAACCAGGTAGAGGGGATTTATCTTGAGAAATACCTTGCGAATGGCCGATAACAGGTCGTAACTGCAAGTACAATGGAGGTGCTGACGGTTTCAGAATCAAATTTGGCAGGTTGGCGCTGGTTTGAATGTAAACGGCATGCAGAAATATCAACAAACTCTTTTGGCAAAAGTGTGAAAAACCCTGAAAATCGGCCTAAATATGGATTTTTGGCATATTGGCGCATTTTTGGGATGATGTCAGCATGACATCATCAGGTGGGGTCGAGGTCGGATGACGTCAGCATGACGTCATCGGGTGATGTGGCGGGTTATGATTAGTCCACGGGGATAGTGAGGTGGCGGATATATCGGCGCGGGGGCGGACGAAGGAGCTGATGCGGCGACGGGGTGGCAGTGACGTAGCTCTGACGCGGTGATGATGCGGGCATGCAAAACCGGTGGTAAATGGAAAAAGCGGTAATGGTTTTATCGGACCGCCTACCATACGGCGATGGTTTTGTTAGAGGGCAACCCGAGAGATTGTGAGGGCGACGCGTGGCAGAGCCTGACGTCACCCTCTGACAGTTTCTCGGGTGCTAACTATCGGACGTCGGGCCCAACCCGATATGTATAATGGCCATCCGATCAAAAGCGCTCGATCGGACGGTTGACGGGTTAATGAGGTGATCGATCAATACGGAAGGGGGGCGAGGATTAAAATAATACTTGTTTCAGGATTTGTGCTCGGCGGAAAATCTTTTGGGATATGGTATTTTGTAATGTTTGTCCAATGCAAATAATGCGGCCCCGACACTTTGGATAAGCGAGCAAAAGTGGGTTTTGATATTATTTTGCAATTTAAGGCGGGTATGAGTAAAAGTGGGTCTTTTTATAAGGTTCTCTCAGCAAATGAAGGTTTTGATGGGCAAAATGAATTAAGAAAGGGGGAGGGGGTTAGACTTAGGTTCATCAAAGTGACCAGATGCCAATTTGATCCCTAACAGAGGGCATATGGCTATAATGCCAAGGGGAGGGATATTTATACAATGTTTGGGGTTTATACACCATGGTGTTATAATACTAGTGAAAGGGTAGCATAGGGGAATTATATAATAGAGTTAGGGTTAATATGGATGAAAAGGGGTGGATGAAGGGTAATATTACTAAGTGTATTTGAGAATAACTTAGCTTAGGGAGTAGAGCAAAATGAAAAGAGTTTTTTAAACAAGAAATGTGGCTTTTGAAGGAACAAGAAACATCATGAAACCACCAAGTCTTCCATGAATCTCAACTGAAGGGGGATGTTAGTAATGAATGGAGAGGGGAAAATTGGGAAGTTAGACATGCTTCTTTGCTTGCTACAACCTGATAGAGAAGAATGACTTCTCAATCCATTGACTTTGCTTTTGTGAAATAGGTTAGCACACCTTCAATTGTAAGGAATGACACTTCTGCAACACCATCTTCCTACCCATCTACTTGCCTAGCATTTTTTATTTTTTCTTGGAGGGTGCACTTAGGCTTGCAGACCCTTATTTGCCTTTTCTTTTCTTTGGCCCTTTTCTTTTGTTTTTCTATCTACTTCTACCCTTATCTCTTCCAAGGTCCCAGATTAAGCTGTTGGGAGCCTTTCTTCTCTACCTAAACTACTTGTCTGCCAAGATTAAACAGTTTGGACAGACTTCTTTCTCTATTCTACAACTGAAAATTTAAAACATGGCATGATCCAGATTAGGTTGTTGGACCATCCATCAAAATTGAGAGAACATCAAGCTATATACACAAATTGTTTTCTCTTGGAAATATGTGATCTTTGCATCATCAAAGCAGAGCATATTTGGACCTTTTCATTGTCAATCATGAAATATGAAACCTATTGATATAGGTAGCTAACAGTGGCTCCACATGGGGATGGGTTTTCATTTGAAAGACCAAGAACAGCAGGTCAGATTGCCTTGGCCCTTGACTGCTCTTGCCAATCTTGAAGTTTGCTGCTTTGAAATGCCAAAATTGTGTGCTTCCCTTCTTGGCAGACCTCTGATCCTATTTACCTTTTGCTGGTAGTTAAGAAAACTTGAGAAATTGCATTTTTACATCTTAACAGAAAGTAATATATACATCTGGATATGTACAAGGGAGAACTCAGGCTGTACTTATGGGTGGTAGTCAAAATAGTGCTTGAGCATCCTGCCATTCACAGGACCTTCATCCAAATCAGTTTCATTAAGACTTTTAAGGAAATAAGTGTTGTTTCCTTGTACTGCTTGGACAGCAAATGGTCCTCTCCAAAGGGAATCAAATTTTCCATGTTTTCCCTTATCCTCTCTTCTTGAATCCCACTTGAGGACTTTGTCCCCAATGTTGAAATCTTCTGCCTTAGTCCTTCTGTCAAAGGCCTTCTTTAATTTCTCTTGTAAAACTTGAACTCTACTGAAAACTTGGTCTCTAGTTTGCTGTAAACATATTATTTGATTGATCCTTCTTTGCATATCATTTGGTTCAGCTTGGCTTTCTTGAAGAAGTTTCATAACAGGCACCCCTAGTGATGAAGGGAATTTGGCTTCTAATCCATAAACCAACTCATATGGGCTGGTCCCAATTGATCTCTTGGTTGTTAGTCTATCTGCCCATAGAGCATTCACAAGCTTCTTATGCCAATTCTTTTTGTTCTCTTCTAGCACTTTCTTTATAATGTTTACCAGGCTTTTATTTGATGACTCAGCAAGGCCATTTCCTTGGGGATAGTATGCAGTAGAATGGCCTAAGGTTATGTGAAATTTGTGGCAGAAATTCACCATTTTCTTGGATCTGGAAGCAGCAGCATTGTCTGTTATTATTTTGTCAGGACAACCAAATCTAGCCAATATGTTATTCTCTAAAAACTGAATGATTGTTGAATCATTTTCTTGTCTGCATGGAACAGCTTCAATCCACTTAGTGAAGTAATCTGTGGCTGTTAAGATCCATCTATGTTGGCCTGAAGATGAGGGATGAATTTCCCCTATGAAATCCAAGCCCCATTGTTGGAAAGGCCTCTTTGTTGCAATAGGCCTTAAGGGAAGTGGCAGCAACTGTCTCTTTCCCTCAAACACTTGACATTTATGACATGAGGTGGTGAATTTCTTAACATCAGAGAACATGGTGGGCCAGTAGTAACCAGCCCTTAGTATTTTATCCACAGTGGACTTCCAGTACAAGTGTCCACCACAGTCACTTGCATGAAATTCTTTTATGATATTGTCAGTTTCATTCTCAATTAGGCAGTTTAGCAATATCCCTTCATGGTTTTTCCAAAATAAATTTCCATCCATAACACAGAATTTAGAAGCTTTCATTTTTAAGAACCTACATTTAGTTCTGGACAATCCTGGGGGAGCACACAGGTTTTGCAATACATAACATATATCAGAGTACCAAGGGGATTGTTCAAAGGCTACATTGATCTTTGGAGTCGCCGGCTCCGGTTCACTGTCCAGCTGATTGATGTCTAAGGCTTGGAAATTTGCTTCTGTCATTAGTTTGGCCAAACCTTGCCCTTCTATTAGTTTTGTAGGTTTTATCTCAATATCAAATTCCAAAATGTTGGCAATCCATTTTCCTCTTCTGCCCTCTAGGTTTTCTTGAGTGAGGATGTCTTTTACAATAGGACTTGGCACATATGCTACAACATGGGAGTAAAGGATGTAGATCCTAAAGTCTTTAATGGCTTTGACCAAAGAATAAGCTTGCTTTCCCATGATTTGATATTTTAAAGGTGCATCTCTAAGAGCTCTGCTAAAGAAAGCAATTGGCTTCTCATTTCCTAGGTCATTTTTCTGTAACAAAACAGCGACAATAGTATGCTGGGAGGCAAAAGAGAAAATGATAAATTCTTTGTCAAATTGAGGATTGGTCAAGACCGGGGTTTGGGTAAGGGCCAGCTTTATACCTTCAAAGGCTCGATTTGCTTCAACTGTCCATTTCACTTTTGAATCTTTCTTTAGCATGTTATTTAGTAATCTGATTAGTTCAGCTAAGTTGGGGATAAACCTTCTCAAGAAATTGATTTTTCGCAAGAATCCTTGCAGTTCTTTGATATTTCTTGGGTGGGTCATTTGTAGGATAGCTTGTATCCTATCTGGATCAATTCTTATGCCATCCTTTGAAATGATATGTCCTAACAGCTTACCTTCTTCCAAACCAAATAGAGACTTCTTGGGATTAAAGGAAATTCCATATTTCCTGCATGTTAGGAAGATCTGTCTCAAATGTTTTAAATGTTCTTGGTCAGATTTTGAAAAAGGTGTGAGGTCATCTAAGTAAATGACTAAAAAGTCATGAATCTCCTTGGCAAAAGCAATATCCATTGCTCTTTGAAATGTTGCCCCTGCATTTTTCAATCCAAAAGGCATTTTTACATATTTGAAAGTTCCCCATGGGGTTGTAAATGATGTTTTGTCTTGGTCATCGGGGTGCACCAGGATTTGATTGAAGCCTGAGAATCCATCTAGTAATGAGATCCTTGAGGCCCCTACCACTCTTTGGAGAATGTGATCCATCTTGGGTAAGGGATAGTTGTCTTTGAGGGATACTTGGTTCAGATTTCTTAGATCCACACACAGCCTTATTTCACCAGTTTTCTTTCTTGTAGGGACTAGGTTTGAAATCCACTCAGAGAATCTGATAGGTGCTATGATGCCTACCTTGAACATTTTCTGTACCTCTTGTTCCATTGCTGGGAGAAGCATAGGATTGATTCTCCTCAATTTTTGTTTAAAGGGTTTTTTATCAGGCTTGAGAGGGATAGTATGCTGGATAACAGAGGTATCATAGGATTTTAGGTCCTCATAACTCCATGCAAAGACATCCTGGAACTCTTTAAAGAGGTCAATGTATTTAGGATTTTGGTCAGGAGGTAAGGAAGCAGACAATTTAATTATTTTGGGCTTGTCAATGGTACCAATGTTGCATTCTTCAATGGCTGCATTTAAGGGCTGCATTTTTGGTTTTCTGGGAATATCATTTGAATCAAAGATGTCCTCTAGTGGAGTTAGGCCTGTTGGTAGAAAATTGTCTTTCAGCTCTATGATGTCAGTTTCAACATTGGCCAGTTCTTCACAACTGATTGGTTGAATTTGCTGAATGTTTTCCTTGTTGAAAATAGTTGGATTTAGCATTTGTTTTGCTGTTCTAGGTGATATTGGGTGAGTAATCTGTTGAAACTGTATTTGTGATGGACTTGCTCCTTCAAGTATTTGTGATTGACTTGCTTTGTCAAGTATTTGTGATTGACTTGCTCTATCAGTGTCAATATTTAATCCTGCAAACTCTTGTTGCAGCGTTAAAAAATTGTTTATTTGCATATCATCCTCAAATACTTGCCAATCTTTAACATTGTTTGGAATGGATGGTCTGTGTTTTATCTCAGCTGTGAAACAATTGTTAGGTTCCAATGGTAATTTGCAAGTACTAGCAAATGTGGCCAAACTATGAGCATGTAGATTATGGGTTCTAGGAATTTTAGTGATTTGGAATTCAGAGAAAAAGTTTAGTACCTCAGCAACAACAGACCTATAAGACCTTAGTCTTTTGTCATTGGTGACAAAATTTCCCTTCACTTGCTGGATAACTAAATCTGAATCACCCATGATTGAAACCCTGGCAGCTTGTAAGAACTTTACTAACTTGAGGCCTAGTAAAAGAGCTTCATATTCTGCCATATTATTTGTACATATGAAGTTTAATCTATAGGCTCTGCCTTCTGCATGACTATTTTCTTTATTGTGTACCCGAACTCCAGCTCCTGCCCCTAATTTGTTGACTGAGCCATCAAATTCAAGGAACCATAGAATATCTTGTTGTGAAGGAGATTTAATGATCTGTTCATGGGTTGGCAATGTAAGTTGAAGTTCTGGTTTTTCATCTGGCTTGTCTTCTAGGACAGTCTCATCATTTGATTGGATATGCTTGACAACTAGGGCAGCAACAGTGTCTAGTGTTTGATTGACTGTTGTTTCATGGGTGGTAATTCTTTCATTAGAGTCTTCCTCCTGTATGAGTATTTTGGTTTCAACATCATTTTTTGAGAGAGTTGTGTTGTCATTGAAGAGAATGTATGAGTCTATGTCTGAATGGACAGCATATATGGGAAAGTTTTGAGGCTTTTCTTCACTGCTGACCATGTATTTCATGAGTGTTTCTCTGTATAGTCTTTTTGGTTGCCCAAAAACAGAGATGGTGGCATATGACATGTCTAATTGTAGGGAACCTTGGAGTTTAGCTCCCCATGATCTTGATAACAACATCCCATACTTGGGTGGGATGTCAGCAACTACCACATCCATTAGAATTGTTTTGTTTGGGTATTGAACCAAAGACACACATAAATCTTTTATGAGACCTAAACACTTGACTTGGCTGGAGTCAAAGGAAAATAGGTCCTTGTAAGGTCTTGTTATATCTAGATTCAATCTCTCCATGACTGCTTTTAGCATGAGATTGTGAGAGGCACCTGAGTCAAACATTGCATTATGTAATATTTTATCATGAATATGTAAGCTGACATAAAAAGGTAATACCCATGTGACTACTGTTTTTCCATCCACTTCTGGGCCGAACAGTAATTCTGGGGTATCATCCAACACATTAACATCATCTTTGTTGCCAGTGAGTTGAAGGGACTTGTTGATCTGTAGTTTATAGATGTCATGCTTGGCTAGTTCTGAGAGAGGAATTGCTATCTTTAGTTTGCCAATTTCAGTTTCTAGGTCAAAGGGTTTTTCAGATTGGGTCTTAGGGTTGTGGATAACAGTCCTTTCCTTGTTCACTAAATCTTCTTGTTGATTCTTATCTTGATTTTGGGACTTGTCTTTTTTACCCATCTCTTGAGGAGTAACATTTAAATTAGGGTGAGAGAATGAAGTAGCCATAGGCTGCTGTTTTAAGGACAATGGTTCAGTGATCTCTTCAATAATTACTTCTTCTGCAGGTGAATTGGTTTTGTCATTAGGCTCTGTGACTATGCCTGTTTTAGGCTGCTGATTATCCTTTATATTTTCAGGTTGATTTACATTCACAGTTCTGCTTCTTAGCTTGTATTATTTATGGACTTCATAAACAGCAGTGTCATAGCCTTGTTTAAAGTCAAAGGGTTCACCTGATTTAGTTTGGAACAGTTTGATTTCATCATCCTCATGATCTTGTTGTGTTAAGAAAACTTGACTTTCACCATCTAGACCCATTAAATTAATCTGAGAATCTTCATTGGGTTCAGTTGATGTGGAAGTTTCAGCATAGTTTTCCTGGAAAGGGGGTCTTATGTCTTGGTCAGCACTGGTCTTGCCAACGTTTGGGTTTTGAGTTCTCCTAAAATTTGGATTCCTAGGAGGGTTGTTTTGTGGTGCTTCCCATGATGATTTTCTTTCAACCGATTCCACTCTATCACCCAATCTTTTCATTCCATTGAGTATTGCATCCAGCTTTTGATCAAAAGCAGAGGGTTCCTCTTTGAAAACAGTCCTTTTTTCCAACCTTGATTTGTTTCTTTTGGCAATCAGGTTAGCTTCCACTGTGACAGCAACCCTTTGGGCCTCTGCAAGGGTTTGAGGGTCTCTTTCCTTTAACTGATAGGCCATGTCAGGGTCAAAACCATCAGGGAATTTGTACAAAGCTAAATCAGGAGGGGGTCTTAAATTTTGTGGGATTGCGTTATAAACATTGTTGAATCTTGCACAATACTCCAAAACAGTCTCTTGGGGACCTCTTTTGATAGTGTCATATTCCCCAAGTATGTGCAGAGGATCCTTCTTCTTTTCCCATCTGCTAGTAAAGGCTTGATACAGTTCATCAGGAGTTGTGATGGAATTTGCATTCAGGGATCTAAACCAAGTTCTTACATCCCCAGTTAGGCTTTGAACAAACATCCTCATTCTCACACTGTCATCATCTATTTCATAGGTCTCAAAATGGTCTTGCATCCTTTTGGCATGCTGGACAGCTGTCAAAGGGCCATTGGAGTCAAAATATGAGATTTTGGTTTGGTAATCTTGGGGTAGAGCTGCAGCATTAGCTGGTATTTGCAAGGGTGCATATCTGTTAGCCATATTCATGGGGTTTGAGGGATTTACAGGAGCAACTAGGATAAAAGGAAAGGTGTGTACCACAGGTGTAACAGGTGTGGCAGCACCTGGAGTGTTGTTCAAGGGGATATGTGCAGTGGGTGAAGATGTGAAAGGAGGGCTTTGAGATGTAGATGGTGAACTAGGGGAGACAGGGGTAGAGCGAAATAGAACTTTGATAGGGGTAGGAATTAGTTCAGGGTGGGCTATCTCAGGACTCAAATCACTAGGATTTTCCTGCTTTTGTTGCTTCCTAATTATTCTAGGGATTATATTAGGATTCTCAAAAACTGCTGGATTTGGGTCAGGGTTAGACCTAGTGTGCCTGGTTTCCTTTTTAGGAGCCAGCTTCTGAATTTGTTTTTTGGTATTTTCTAAGATTTTTTAGGATTGTTTAAGGGATTGTTTAAGCCTTTTAGAACCATTGTCTATGGACAGACAACGGTTTGAAAAGTATGCTTACTCCCCAGCGGAGTCGCCAATTATGTTAACACCCAGGTTTTTCCCTATGACTCCCAAGGGAATACGGCCGGGGTAACCACTAACCAATCTTTGGATCACAGTTTCTAGCCAAACTGTAATCAGAGAGGGCTCTCTCTTTATGATTTGTCTCTGTTTTGATATTGTTTTCAGGCTAGCTATTATGCTCAGGTTTTTGGTTTATTTTTTGGTTGAAGGACTTCTTTCAGTGGTTAAGATGTAGTTTTCAGATAGTAGTATATCATTGGGCAATGGAGTCTAGAGTTGTGAACTGTTTTGAGATGCTGAAGTGATGATGTTCGGACTACAGGGCCTATTGAGTATCTCAAACAAACAAAATTTAAACTTAAGTGGTGATGTATGGTCAGCCAACAGAAAGCAGTTAAGAATTCTCCATTAAGCTGGTGATGTGAAAGTGAAACATGATGCTCAGGAGCAAACTTGAATTCCTGAAACAAAGGTCACTGTGAAAGATATATTCTGAAAGTGCAACAATTAAGAATTACACTTATCAAGATTATAGCTGAAGAAAACATTCATTAACAACATAGATTGAACTCAGGGTATTGCATGAATAAGTCCTGAAGGTTATTCTTTTTCTTTGTTGCTAAATACTTAGAAATTAGAAACATATATGGATTGTAACAGATTGAAACACATGACAAAGAGAGTTCACAGAAAAACTTATTGTATTGTGAAGTACACAGGAATCCTGCAGTTTTCAACAAACACCAGAACGCATTCAACACTTCAGAACTCCGAGAAATTCCATCACTTTCTTTATTAAACTCTGAAAGGATTACAGCATAAGAACTTCTTCAAGAGAAATCAACAACAACCCCTGCAAGCTTGTGCGAGGGGCAAATATATACAATCGGTTTACAAAATATATGAGTGCTAAGTTATCTTAGAAATGAATACGTTCACCAACTTTTCAAGATATTAGATAAGAAAGTTATTACATCATTGAATACAAAGTAAATGCATCTTTATGCCTGTCAGAAGATATTTTGGCCTTTGGAGGCCACTGAGTCGGTTGGAGTGATCTGCATTAATGCTAAGAAATGCGCTTTTGGAGCTGCTCTGCTGTAGCTTCTCGGCCTGGACACCTGTAGTTTCTCACCTTGCTTTGTTGGCCGTAAGTTTTGCTGAGGTGGCTCAACGTTCGTCTTTAATGCATGCTGATTCTTTTTAAACTGTCCTGTGTATGACAGTTTGCATTTTCCATGAACAAAATTTATTGAATGGCTTCCTGTTTATAAAATCATCTGTATGGCCTTAGTCCACCATTCTAGTGTAGGTAGTTGATGCCTGAGAATTGCATCCATAGTCTCCTCTGCCTCTGTATATTTGTAAAAATTGGGAGGCACCTCAAACAGGTGTTTAATTTCATTCATTATAAAAAATAAACTTTCTACTCTATTGTAGAGAGTCTGTCCTGTGGCTGGCCCTGTTTCCTCTGAGGTGCTGGGCTTCTCATTGATCTGACTTGTGGCAAATGCATTAACCCTTTTGGCATACTGCTCATGAGTGAACAGTCTCCCTGCGCTATTCAGCAAGCCAGGGAGACCTCTGTTTTCTAATACCTGAAACTTCTCCAAAAAACCTGTTTACCTCAGTCTGCATGTCCTGGGTTCTTCTCTCTAATGTCTGCACCAAGTTTCTCAGTGTAAGAACCCTCTTGATTAACTGAATGTGCTTAGTTCTGTTTGAAATTCCCATGGCAGCCAACTGAGTACTTGTTCTATTGTTAAGCACATTAATCATCCTGGTGGCTATTTCAGGCATATTGCTTAGAGCAACCCTTGATCTCTAAATTTCAGTCTGTGCTTTTGGAATGAGCTCTAACTGCTCATGGATGGTTTCAATATACTGACATTGGTCATTAATAGATTGGCCAATGTTAGCCCACAACACTATTTTAAGCTCAGCCACAACCTTATCTAATTTGAGCTCATTCTCTAGCTCTTTAATCCTGTCCTTGAGGGCTTTTATCTCCCTGCCCTTTTCTGCCACAGACTGTTTGGATTTGTCATATCTATCATTTACTTTGGCCAATTTCTCCCTGGTCTCATTCAATTCTGTCATTTGAGCTTCCAGGGCCTGAATCTCATTTCTTAGCTTTTGCATATCCAAGCTAGGGGCCTGCTCTGTTGTTGGTGGTGCTGAAGTAGATGGTGCTGCTTTTTCAGTCTGTTGAGGAGGTGGAATAGTAATTGGAGCAGCTTCCTCAAGGTTAATGATTTGAGGAGGAGGCTGGGAGGTCTGACCTTCTTCTCTTTGTTTCAGAGTTGCTTGTAATGCTGCCTGTGCAGCCTCTGATTCCCCCAGCTTTTCTTGTGTCTGGATAAGATGCTTGTAGAGAGACACCAGCAAAGCTGTGGCATCTTTATCATGCCTTTGTTGAGCTACTTCATCTGTTTGAGGGTGAATTGTGGCTGGGAGTTTGATCTTTCTCCTCAAAGCTGCCATATCTGCATCCCTTAATTTTAATATTTCTTGTATGCCCTTGATATCTTTGGGATCATGCCCAATCTCAATAATTATATCTTCTAAGGACCTTATTCTATTGTCCTTTGCTTGTGAGGATGCCCTCTCCAACTCAAGTTGGGCAGTTGTATTATTAAGGCTATTTTCTAGCCTGTAGTTATCTAATGTCTTGTCTGTCAAGGAAGCATAGACCATCTCACCTGTTTGTTTATGCAATTCAATTTTATCCATCGGGTGGATGTCCTTGGCCAGGACCTCAAGATTGGTCCTTAGGTAATCTGAAGGGGACTTTGGCTGCAAAGTAGTTGGCATGAAGTGACTCATGATCATCTTGCCCTCCTGGACATCATATGCAGACATTAGACGCTGCTGGTTGGTGGGAGCCATATTCAACAGATGGTTATACAGCTGTATTTTTATGGGTTCATTCCTTTTCTTTATTTCAATGAACTGCTGTTTAATGCTCAGTTCACCCCCTCTCTGCTGGCTCGAGGAGCTGACTTCTCCTCCCACTGTTCTCTCTTGTTCCTGTTGGAAGGAACTTGCAGATGCCTCCAAACTGGGTGGGCCCATACCCAAAGATTGCCCTATGGGCATCTCTTCCTCTGAAAGGGGATTCATCCTGTGCCTCTTCTCACCATGACTTATTGATGTAGTCAAGGGAGTCTCTCTATCCCTTTTCCTGCTCACATCCTCCTTTTGTGGAGTTTGGAGGACTGAGGTTTCATTAACAGTTTCTTGCCTAGGAGGTACTATGTTTTGAGCCTGCTGCTCAGTGAGAATTGGGACCTCAACTGCCCCTTCTTGCTGTGTGGGCTACTCTCTGTCATGCTGCCCTTCTTTTTGCTGTGATTCTTGTTGTTGTTGTTGCTCTACCTGTTGCTGCACTTCTTCTTGTTGTTCCATCTCTTTATCTGCTTGGTTTTCAGTCATGGGAGGTGGTTGCTCTTGTTCCACCTGCTTTGCTTTGCCTTTGCTGCTTGTCTGTTGAGTGTCCATGGCAGCTTGCTGATGGTTTGTTGAAGAAGAGGCAGCTGCTCCAAGTTGCCTTTGATATGATAAGGAAACCTGTCCACAAGTTTCCAAGTCAGTCTCTTTTTGCATATTTCTAGCCTCTCTCTCTAGTATCTATTCTCTAGAGATTGGCTCTTCTAGAGTGCCCTCTTTCCAGCCTAAATAATTTGCATACTTTTCAATATGAGGCAGCCTAACATGTGAATAGTTACCCATTTTGTGTTTTATCCTCCTGAGGGAAATAAAATGATTACGGTCATAAGGTGACCATTTGAAGCTGGTTTGCAATTTGAAACCCTCTAAAATCATATCTGCCTCCTTCCATCCCTCCTCTCTTTTGTTGTACAAAAAAGGGCCTAGCTGGCTCCTTACCTTCAATTGTACCTTCTTGTTTTTGCTTTGGAAATGGAAGTAGTCAGCATATCCAAACTACCTGAAGTATTCCAGGGCAAACAGTCTCTGCGGTAGCCCCCCTTCGTTGCGCAAATTGCGCAGCGGGGGGGCGGCAGCCCCCCTTGTCCGGGGGGTTTGAGGGGGGCGGGTGGCCCCCCTCTATGGGGTCCGGGGCAGCGCCCCGGGAAAATTTTTTTTTGGACCCTATATTAGGTTGGGCGAACCTACCTATGGTTTTGTGCATGATTTTCGCACATGGTATTGGACGCGATGGTTTTTCGGTCCATGGTATTGGATGCTTCGGCATGTATAAATATGTATTGTAACATTGAAAGGAAAATAATGAAAAAATCAAGCTGGTAGTCCCGGTTTTGGGATCCAGGGAAAAATCTCTGTGCATACGTGTTTTATGGGTTATGCTCTCGCATTGTTTATTTTCTTTGTTTAAGAATTCGTATGCAGGTAATTTCTGTACAGGGTTAAAACCTACATTTGGTATCAGAGCTGTTTTGGCTTCAAGGGGACGCCTTTGTTGCTGAGGGGTTTCGCTCGGGCCTGTGGTAGACCCTGTTCAGTGGGAGATCTGCGAGATCGATTCTGGTGGTGAAGGAAGATGGCGAGCAGTGGAAAGATCGAGATTGAGAAGTTCAATGGTCAAAGTTTTGAGTTGTGGAAACTCAAGATGGAGGATCTGTTGGTCGATAAAGATCAGTGGATCGCGATAGATCCGGGTACTAAACCATCGGGAGTGACCGATGAAGAATGGAAGAAATTGGATCGGAAGGCAAAGAGCACAATACGATTGTGTGTCTCAGATTCAGTATTTCTGAATGTATCAGGGGAAGCTACGGCAAAGGCTTTGTGGGTCAAGTTAGGGACTTTGTACCAATCTAAGTCTCTGGTGAATAAACTGTTCCTGCGGAAAAAGCTGTATAACCTGAGGATGAAAGATGGAGACTCGGTGACAGAGCATCTAAATGCGTTTAATACTGTGGTAAGTCAATTATTATCTGTTGATATTAAAATTTCAGATGAAGATAAGTGCATCAGTCTATTGTGTTCTCTACCAGATTCGTGGGATAGTCTGGTTATTGCAATAGGTAGCAATGCAACTGCTTTGCAGTTTGATGAAATAGTCTCAGCCTTGCTGACGGAGGAGATGAGACGGAAGAATATGGACAACCAGAATGGTGATGCCTTGTCTGTACGAGGACGGTCCCAGAACAGAAACAAAAATAAGTCATCGAGTGGGAGATCTAAATCTAGAGGGAGATCTAAATCTCCAGGAAAACCTACAAAGGTGGTGTGCTGGAAATGCGGAAAGGAAGGGCACTTCAGAAGGGATTGTAAATCTAAAGCTCCTGATAAAGGAAAGGGATCTGATGATGCTCCTTCTGCAGAGGCGAAAACCACCTCAGATGAAGGTGGGGATGTGTACTTGGCTTCTTCAAGTACACATGTAGATCATGAGGCATGGTTGATTGACTCAGGTGCATCCTTTCACTTCACTCCCCATAGAGAGTGGTTCTGCGAGTATGAGAAATACAATGGTGGTGATGTCTTCTTAGGAGATGATAGGAAGGCTAGAATCATTGGTCGGGGAAAAGTAAAGTGGAAGTTGCAAGGTGGAAGGGTTAGAACACTTCCGGGTGTTCTACATATTCCTGCATTGGCTAGAAATTTGATTTCTTTAAGCAAGTTGGATGATGCAGGTGTAAAGACGGTGTTCAAGAAAGATACCTGCAAGATGGTTCGAGGAGCACTGATATTGATGCGGGGAGTTCGGACTGGAACTCTGTACAAGCTGCAAGGTAGCACTGTTGTTGATGGGTGCAATAGTTCTATGGTTCCTGAAAATGGAGTAGAAAATCTAGTGGTCTCTAGAGAGAAGACCATGTTGTGGCATCAAAGGCTTGGACATATTGGAGAGAAGGGCCTTCGAATACTTCATGGTAAAGGTATGGTAGAAGGTATGAATGATAGCTCTCTAGATTTTGATTTCTGTGAAAATTGTGTGTATGGGAAGCAGAATCGAGTGAGTTTCCCCTCTGGTGGTAAGAGGACGAAACAGATATTAGAGCTTGTGCACAGTGATGTGTTTGGACCTATGAAGGTTCCATCGCTGGGTAAGTCTGTGTACTATGTATCATTCATAGATGAGTTCTCAAGGAATACATGGATATATTTCCTTAAGAAGAAATCTGAAGTCTTTGACAAGTTTAAAGAATTTAAGGCTCTGGTGGAAAATCAGACAGAGAAGAAGATAAAGGTGCTGAGGACAGATAATGGTGGAGAATTTTGCAGCAAGGAATTTGAAGATTTTTGTAAGAAGTGTGGTATAGCACGACAGAAGACTACTCCATATACACCTCAGCAAAATGGAGTCGCAGAAAGAATGAACAAGACGTTGATGGAAAGGGCAAGAAGCATGCTCAGTGGTGCCGGGTTAGGACAGGAATTCTGGGCAGAGGCGGTGGATACTGCATGTTACCTGATCAACAGATCACCCTCATCAGCGTTGGAGGATAAGACTCCACAAGAAGTATGGACTGGTAAGAAACCCTTTCTTTCACATCTGAGGGTATTTGGATGTGATGCATATGTACATGTTCCAAAGGAGAAACGAACCAAGTTGGATAGTAAATCTGAAAAGTGCATATTTATTGGGTATAAGGATGGTTTAAAGGGTTATAAGCTTTGGAACCCAGTCACACGGAAGGTTGTGTACAGCCGAGATGTGGTGTTCAGAGAGGTAAAAGATGTTATTCAATTTGAAGTCCAACCAAAGGAACCTGAGAAGATAGAGTTTGAGCCAAAGGAGGAAGAATCAGACTCTGCAACAGAGGAGGAATCAGAAGATGAAGAGCCACAAACTCCGGCTGTGAGAAGATTAGGTCGAGAAAGAAGGCAGCCAGAAAGGTATAGTCCATCTGCTTTCAGTTCAAATTTTGCTTTGTCTGTTACTGATGATGATCCCAGAACTGTGAAGGAAGCAGTGGATTCAGAGGATGGAAAACTCTGGAAAGAGGCCATGGTTGATGAAATGGCATCTTTGCACAAAAATGAGGCTTGGGATCTGGTAGAGTTGCCGGCTGGAAGGAAACCGATTGGCAGCAAATGGGTGTTCAAGAAGAAGACTAATGCAGAAGGAAAGGTGGAGAAATACAAAGCTCGGTTGGTAGCAAAAGGTTATTCCCAGGTGCCGGGAATTGATTTTGGTGATATTTTTTCTCCTGTTGCCAAGGTAGCTTCTATTAGATTACTTTTATCTATTGCTGCTGCTTTTGATTTTGAGGTAGAACAGATGGATGTGAAGACAACATTTCTTCACGGGGATTTGGAAGAGGAAATCTACATGAGGCAACCTGAAGGCTTTGCGGTGAAGGGTAAGAAAGAACTGGTATGAAAGTTAAAGAAGTCTTTGTATGGGTTAAAACAGTCACCAAGGATGTGGTATCAGAAATTTGATACATTTATACGGGGACTTGGCTTCACCAGAAGCAAAGCAGATCATTGTGTGTATTTTAAATTAATTGGTGACCGTGTTATTTATCTGGTCTTGTATGTGGATGATATGTTGCTGGTTGGAAATGACAAAGAAATTATCCAGGATTTGAAGACCCAATTGTCCTCCAAATTTGACATGAAAGATCTTGGTGCTGCAAACTATATTTTGGGCATGGAAATTAAAAGAGATCAGGCAAAGAGGAAGCTCTGGTTAAACCAGAGGAAGTATGCCGAGACAATACTGCAGAGGTTTAATATGCAGGATAGTAAACCGGTGAAGGTTCCTATTCCTGTAGGTGTGAGGTTATCTGTTGAACAGTGTCCCAAGACACAAGAAGAGGAAGAGGACATGTCCCGTGTTCCATATGCAAGTGCAGTCGGTAGCCTGATGTATGCAATGGTCTGTACTAGACCAGACATTGCACATGCAGTGGGAGTATTGAGCAGGTTTATGACAAAACCTGGGAAGGAGCACTGGACAGCAGTAAAGCGGGTTTTCAGGTATTTGCGTGGCACTAGTGATTATGGTTTGTGCTACCAAGGAAGACCAGGATTAGACAGAGTGTTGGATATTCATGGTTTTGTTGATGCAGACTGGGCTGAAGATCTGGATCAGAGAAGACCTACAAGTGGGTATGTGTTTAACCTATTTGGAGGTGCAATCAGTTGGATGAGTAAGAAACAATCTGTAGTGGCACTATCAACTACAGAGGCAGAATACATGGCAGCCACTCATGCAAGCAAGGAAGCAGTTTGGTTGCAGAGATTGTGTTCAAGTATGGGGTTAGTACAGGGAGCTATAAGAATAGACTGTGACATCCAAAGTGCAATTTTCTTGGCAAAGAACCCTGCTTATCATTCAAAGACAAAGCACATTGATGTTCAGTATCACTTTGTGAGGGATATGATAGAAGACAAAAAGGTGTTGCTGGTAAAGGTGGACACTTTGAAGAATACTGCAGATGCATTGACAAAATCTGTGAGCTCTGAGAAGTTCTCTTGGTGTAGAGAAACAATGGGTGTTTCAGGGCTGGAAAAATGACTAAGCTCTCCTGTGGCCCCCTGTGGAAAGAAAACAACAAGTGGGAGATTGTTGGGTTGTGTTATATTCTTTCCACGACTAACCTACGTAGTTTAACGGGGGGTTAGAGGTTGGGCGAACCTACCTATGGTTTTGTGCATGATTTTCGCACATGGTATTGGATGTGATGGTTTTTCGGTCCATGGTATTGGATGCTTCGGCATGTATAAATATGTATTGTAACATTGAAAGGAACATAATGAAAAAAATCAAGCTGGTAGTCCCGGTTTTGGGATCCAGGGAAAAATCTCTGTGCATATGTGTTTTATGGGTTATGCTCTCACATTGTTTATTTTCTTTGTTTAAGAATTCGTATGCAGGTAATTTCTGTACAGGGTTAAAACCTACAATACCTTGGCAGCCTGTAAGGGTCCAATTCACAGCCATATACTCTGATTACTATGTGGTGTTGGTAAAAATACCAATCACCAATGTTGTAGGATTTGGAGAGATGGAGAATTCTCTGCATGTCATTGGTTAACCTTGGAGGAGGGACACCATACAGCAATGTCATAGCTGGGTGAATGAACAGGTCTATAAACTCACAGTATGTGTATGGTGATTGAGAAACATCATGGAAAACTGAAGTCCAAAACACAACTGACCTTGGATTTCCCTGGGCATTAAGTTTCTTGAGGGGAATGGAGAAACTGTCTGGCTGATAAAACAAGAAGAGGTGGTAGATATATGAGGTGTATCTGAACACCCTTTCCCTTGGTAGATTCATCAGCTGTTCATGGATATTTTCTGGAATATAGGTGGCATAGTCATAGTGTACAGCTGGAGGCTTTCCAGGAGAAAACATGGACAGTATTGCCATTATAGTGCCATCAACATCCTCAATTCCCTTGTATCCAAGGACATAGCTGATCAAATCCACTAGCATTCTACCCAGGTCATTCAGGTAGTGATATCCAATAGGGGGAGTCCTTATAGTTTCAGAGCTTGGCTGTAGAAATAACTGGTTAATTTTGGTAATATGAGCACTTGACAGATTATTTCCCTTCTTTATTAAATCCAACATGGAAAGAGGGGTTAATGACCTTGCAGTATGGAAATGTAGCATCTCATTTATGGCTTCTGGGGTGATGAAGAACAAAACTGAGCCTGTAGGACTGAGAACAACTCTCTGGCAAGGATCATAGCATTCCTGGCACTTGTGGATCAAGTCTGGGAGGGCATTGACTTGAGGGAGGTTGTAGATGGGCAAATTTGAGTCCCAAATCCCTAGAATATCAGCTCCATTAAGGTGTTGAGATTTCAATTCATTTAGCATATGGATATTGAACTTAGAACCCATGGGAAACCAATCTAACATCTGATAGTCTACATCTCCCAGGGCTTTCCATGTCATCTCCCTTTGAGGGGCATTCAGAGGCTGGATATTCAGGGCTATTGGTGTCTCCATGGCTAGTAAAGTTTCTGAATTGTATGTAGACTGCTCTGAGTGAGCAGAAAACGCAGAGGAGTTTCTAGACGCTGTGACTGTGAATTGCAGGGAACAAAGGGCAAATTTGTACAAACAGCAGCTGAAATACCGTTTATGGGACTGATAGAAACAGTAGTAGAAGTGACTGGATGGTTTCTATAGTGAAATTATGTAATGGAGGTCTCTAGTTCACGACTGCGCGAACTACCAATGAATTCAGGCCAATTTGGTCAAATGCTGGCTCTGCAGAAGGTTTATTTTCCCACCAGTTTGAAATAGGTGCAGGTCACTGGGTGATTGATGGTGAAAACAATGTTTTTAGGCCTCCTTAAACAGTTTGCTTGCAGAAATACGATAAAACCAGGTAGAGGGGATTTATCTTGAGAAATACCTTGCGAATGGCCGATAACAGGTCGCAACTGCAGGTACAATGGAGGCGCTGACGGTTTCGGAATCAAATTTGGCAGGTTGGCACTGGTTTGAACGTAAATGGCATGCAGAAATATCAACAGACTCTTTTGGCAAAAGTGTGAAAAAACGCGAAAATCGGCCTAAATATGGATTTTTGGCATATTGGCGCGTTTTTGGGATGACGTCAACATGACGTCATCAGGTGGGGTCGAGGTCGGATGACGTCAGCGTGACGTCATCAGGTGGGGTCGAGGTCGGATGACGTCAGCATGACGTCATCGGGTGATGTGGCAGGTTATGATTGGTCCACGGGGATAGTGAGGTGGCGGATATATCGGCGCGGGGGCGGACGAAAGAGCTGATGCGGCGGCGCGGTGGCAGTGACGTAGCTCTGACGCGGTGATGATGCAGGCATGCAAAACCCGTGGTAAATGGAAAAAGCGGTAATGGTTTTCTCGGACCGCCTACCATACGGCGATGGTTTTGTCAGAGGGCAACCCGAGAGATTGTGAGGGCGACGCGTGGCAGAGGCCTGACGTCACCCTCTGACAGTTTCTCGGGTGCTAACTGTCGGACGTCGGGCCCAACCCGATATGTATAATGGCCGTCCGATCAAAAGCGCTCGATCGGATGGTTGACGGGTTGATGAGGTGATCGATCAATACGGAAGGGGGGCGGGGATTAAAATAATACTTGTTTCGGGATTTGTGCTCGGCGGAAATTCTTTTGGGATATGGTATTTTGTAATGTTTGTCCAATGCAAATAATGCGGCCCCGACACTTTGGATAAGTGAGCAAAAGTGGGTTTTGATATTATTTTGCAATTTAAGGCGGGTATGAGTAAAAGTGGGTCTTTTTATAAGGTTCTCTCAGCAAATGAAGGTTTTGATGGGAAAAATGAATTAAGAAAGGGGGAGGGGGTTAGACTTAGGTTCATCAAAGTGACCAGATGCCAATTTGATCCCTGACAGAGGGCATATGGCTATAATGCCAAGGGGAGGGATATTTATATAAGGTTTGGGGTTTATACACCATGGTGTTATAATACTAGGGAAAGGGTAGCATAGGGGAATTATATAATAGAGTTAGGGTTAATATGGATGAAAAAGGGTGGATGAAGGGTAATATTACTAAGTGTATTTGAGAATAACTTAGCTTAGGGAGTAGAGCAAAATGAAAAGAGTTTTTTAGACAAGAAATGTGGCTTTTGAAGGAACAAGAAACATCATGAAACCACCAAGTCTTCCATGAAGCTCAACTGAAGGGGGATGTTAGTAATGAATGGAGAGGGGAAAATTGGGAAGTTAGACATGCTTCTTTGCTTGCTGCAACCTGATAGAGAAGAATGACTTCTCAATCCATTGACTTTGCTTTTGTGAAATAGGTTAGCACACCTTCAATTGTAAGGAATGACACTTCTGCAACCCCATCTTCCTACCCATCTACTTGCCTAACATTTTTTATTTCTTCTTGGAGGGTGCACTTAGGCTTGCAGACCCTTATTTGCCTTTTCTTTTCTTTGGCCCTTTTCTTTTGTTTTTCTATCTACTTCTACCCTTATCTCTTCCAAGGTCCCAGATTAAGCTGTTGGGAGCCTTTCTTCTCTACCTAAACTACTTGTCTGCCAAGATTAAACAGTTTGGACAGACTTCTTTCTCTATTCTACAACTGAAAATTTAAAACATGGCATGATCCAGATTAGGCTGTTGGACCATCCATCAAAATTGAGAGAACATCAAGCTATATACACAGATTGTTTTCTCTTGGAAATATGTGATCTTTGCATCATCAAAGCAGAGCATATTTGGACCTTTTCATTGTCAATCATGAAATATGAAACCTATTGATATAGGTAGCTAACACCACAAACTTTGTAATGTTCCTCCCACAAGGAAACACAAGATGTATATCCCCACCACTCTAAGGGGAGGGAGTCCAGTGAAGAAATAAATATCCTATAATGTGATCTCAATATTGTGCCCTTGCACAAAAAATACCTCATGGTCTAGATCCCAATAGCTCACAATTCTCAATAGCAAGGGCTCACCTACCCTCATCAATGGGTTCTCTACCAACTTGAGAACCCCATAGCGAGCCAATTCCTCTCGAACCCCCTGATTCATCAGAATCTCGGATCAAAGGGTATCCAAGTCTCACTCACACCAGTTGATTTTTAGCTCTGTCATGCCTGCAAAACACCACATGTCTTGTCAGTTGAGAGAAGAAAACACTGGTCCACACTAATCAACCTACAACCTCCACCAAGCGAGCAAACCACCCCTCTTTTCAGCCCCAAATCATAGTTTTATGCCCAGAAAGTGTGAGCTCATAGGTTTTCACCTGTTTCCTGTGATCCGAATTGCACTTCTAGGCACAAAAGGTATGATTAGACCGTTAAGAGGAGCAAGGGTCTCCCAGGGAACTGTCAGGAGCCAAAAATCACGAAATAAATAACTGAAATTGAAGAGATGAGTAAGGCCACTACTTGAAAGTCGTAGATCTTGATTCTGATGGCCGGTTTGTCCACTATGATCTCCATAAGATTTAGGGCCTTTTCCTCCTCTCCAAATTTACCACAACTCACATAAAAAATGAATTCCAATTAGAGGGAAAATGTCCTTTCATAGAGAAATCCACAATGATTATGTCACCTACTTTGACCAAATGGTAACTCATCTCAATGAACCATCAACATCATAGGAAATCTCTCATCGAGTGCTATAATGAGTCTTTCTCAGTTTTGGATGATTTGAAACTTCACTAGGAAGCCATTTTTCCAAGAAGGGTCACTTCGTTGCCTCTCAAAATCGGATTTCTTCATATGCGACGCTTGTAATTTGGGGACCACCTTCCCTTGGAACTTGTCATCTCACATGTCAATTTTCATCATGTGTAACCATCATTTACTCATTTTTTCATGGTCCCCACTGGGCCTATTTTGTGTGGCAACGTCATCGAGTCACCCTTGTTCAGAGCATCCGCGATGAGTCACCCTTGAATCCATGGAGTCTGTTTCGAATCCCATTATATCATATCACAGTATTTCATCCATATTTTGATACCGTTCATCCCTTCTTTCCCATTTTAGCCTCCAGTAATACTGTCCGCATCCCATCCGAAGTTGAGTTAGTTGTTGCCAGGTCAACCATGCACTTTATGCTCTGACAAGGGAAGTTGTCTATTTGTCCCTCAATCCCTCATTTTCCATTATACCTAGTGTCAGTCCATCAGTCACATTACTATTTTCCCTCATACCTTAGTTGAGGATCCTCATTGCCTCACCTATCATGGGCCCTACTCTGTCGACATCAGCTCATTTATTCCATAAGAACGACCTAGAGGGCGGTGTATCTTGGTTCCAAATTCCATTCTTGTTTGGTACTTTGGATCGAGTAGAGGGACTCATTATTGCCCTTTGACTTGGTTGTTTCATGTTCGTGATCCATACACTCGATGGTCGAGTGATGCAGCAGATTGTACCAGTGGTTCCTAGGTGTGCATGAGATGTTTGAGACCTCATGAGGGGGTGGCCCTTCAGGTAGCCCACCACATGCTCGAATGCATTCCTATTATGCTACAACCTTAGATGCAGTTCCGAAAATATAATGGGTTCGATTCCTACGAATCACAATGTTCATAGCATGCACATCTCATTTAGATGATCCATTTAGTTTTGTTGATCCCCTCCTTGTTCAACAGGGCTTCTTCGGTTGTTCTATCCTCCCTCCAACCCATTTTTTGAGGGAAGGGCCATTATATCTCATGTAATCAGTTCATATTATATTCAATCCTAGCTCATATTTTTCCAGGTGCATTATATATATGGGACAAATTGTATTATTTTCTGACTCAGTTATGCCAACATGTCATGTACCATTCAACATGTATTTCATTGCACAGTTTGATGTTTCTCAGCAAACCATTATTTTTGTACTAACTTATCTCTGTGGGTATATGTATGCTTCCCCCGCCTCAATGAGGTTCGGTACCACAACATGAGAGGTGACTTGCATTGGTCTTGCCCCCTCTGTCCCTATCCTTCTGCTTCAGTTGTATTGCTCTCTCTCTCTCTCTCTCTCTCTCTCTCTCTCTCTCTCACTCCACTTTGTTGTGTAGTGATTTTGTCTTTACAATACAGTTCAGTCATATGTTTTCCTCCTAACACTCGTAGATTGGGGGGAAATATGTTATCACCAAAATATTGATCATCTAGCCTAATTTACTAGATGGATCAAACTACACCATGTAAAGCGAATTTTACAATAGTAAAATTTCTTTCACTATGAAAAATTACTTAATAAACCACCTTTGTTAAGTAATTTATAATTAAACTCATGTAGAATAATTAAATAAAGCACTATTTATTTGATTTCCTTCTAGATATAATTAATTAAACCATTGTTCAATTATTATTTCGTGTCATATTTGACCCAGTTATGAAAAATCAACAAATAAATTATTAATTATCTTATGTTTCTCTAGGAATAATTAATTACTATTCCTTGTCAAATTTGAAAAATCCCTTGGGAATAATTAAATAAATCATTATTTCTTTATTATTCCTTAACCAATTTGTTGAGATGATAAATAAATCATTTATTATTTCTAAATAAAACTTTAAATCTTTTTTCCCTCCTAACCAAATACAATAAAATATTCCAAGTGCTTATTCCAAGAATGGGGTTAATAATATTTTATTATTGCTCATTATTCGAGGTTAACTCAATATATTGTTATAAATAGAAGAGTTTTCCATTCATTATTCACTTTTGACTATTTTCATTGTTGCACTCACTACTGTAACTCTGGTTATTTTCATTACTGCACTCCATTTCTCTGCCATTTGAGCTCCCATTAAGATCAAACATTTTATTTGTTGGGTTTTCACATTATAGAGGAGAGAGACTCTAAAGAAGATGAAGACGTGTGAGGATAGCCAAGAACCCATCCCATAAAGCGAGACAGCTAACATTTATTTGTTCCCTTCACATGTGTTATAATAAAATCTATTCTTTGTATATATAGTTTCCATTGGATTATTTGAGTTATCACTGTTTATTTTTGTTGTTTAACTATGACTGTGGCATAGATTAGGACTTTCACAGGTTTTGTTTCTATCATTTGTTGCAGATCTACAATTTTTAGCAGCCATTTATATTATTGATATTGTTTATCATCCACAATCTTAAGTGGGTTCTTTTCATACATCTTTGAGAAGAAAACACTACAAGAGAAAGAATTCTGGAAAATGCATGGAGCAAGGACCCTGAAACCCTCAATCTTTGGAAAAGAAATGTGGCCTCCAAGTGATCAATCTCCAAGTTTGGCTATGGGTTCAACCTCAATCCTAGGATGATCTTGATTAAACGATTTATATTCTTCCTTGGGATCAAGTTTAGAAACTCGACCTTCCAACCTTTGCAATTTGACCTCTTTTACCTCCATTGAAATCAATCCACAATTATTTCAAGGAGACACTTTAGATCTATGAGCAAGTTAAAAATGGCATCAAAAGGCAGGGTTTCCTCCTTAGATTTAAATGATCCAACCTCTTTCCAATATAGATTACAACAATATATTCATACCATTGATCTTGAAATGAAACGGATATAATCCGATATGATACTTGTGCTTAGAATTTAGCCTTTGAACCCTTGGTGTTTGACCCACTAGAAGGAGATGAACTCTTCCGTTGGATTTCTATAGACCTGTAATCAAATTATAGTCAAGATGGTAGTACTTCCTACAACAAATCTCAAAGCCTTGAAATACAATTGAAAAGAGACCCTCAAATCTGATAGGGGTTCGATCTCGAACCCGTAAACTTGAATGGTTAAATATGGTAAAGTAGACCTAGGTCCAATCTAAAAATTTGGCAAAGTAATGTTTTCTCTTTTGTTTGCAATGAAAAAATAACTCTTAAAATAATGCAGAAAATTCTCCTTCCAATCAACCGAAAAATAGAACCAACTAGGATGATACGAAATTCCATTGAAGATGGAAATGTTGGCTAGGGTGAGCATAAATTCTGCCAAAGTTCCCTGCATGAAACATCCAAATAACCCTGCAAATAATTTAGAATTTTCCAATAAAACCCTCAGGCTGGTGGGATGCACAGCTCTAATAACACTGTAATTTCCAAATCATCAAAATTTTAATCAGTTCTGGTACATTGTAGGTGTTCTAATAAAATTCTTGCAGTAAAAACACCGAAAACAATAAAGATCTAAGAATGCAACATCTGATTTATGTAAATAAATATAAACAAAATTACATGCCCATAGAAGCACTACTAAAGCTTGTGCCTTGGCATGTATGGCTTCCCATCAATAGAGAAATTAAAGATGCTGAATCACAATCTTAGATCCTCGATGGATCCACCAGAGAAATTACTGCCATGGGGTTTTCGTCCTTGGGATCAACTAGAACTTGCCTTGACAAGCTCTCAACAAAATAAAAATAGATAAATAACTCTCGATGATTACATTGTTAGGCTCCTATCCCCTTTTATATGCTTCATTGAATCTCTAGAGACTTTATTTTATTGTTTTCACTCGAAAAATGAAGGCAAATACCATGGGTCAATGCCATGGGTAGATTTCGTCCACTTTAACCATATCCACAAAAAAAGTATATTACAAATCGATCGCTTCTTATTTATTCTAAGAAGTTTATGTTTAGGAATTCCCCAAGATCCATAAAAGCAGAAACTTAACAGAAATTACTCATCAACACCACAAAGTATGTTATTTTTATTGAGAATATTGAGCACATGGAAAGATGCTTGTTAAAGTGGATGTTAGAGAAATCCCTAATGCATAGGTCTAACAATCACAAGAATTGTGTTACCTTTGGTTAATTTTCTTAAGAATCCTAACTATGTCTTAAAAATGTAGCTCAGGGCATTAAATTTAAACGATATTCCTTATTGATTTTGGGATTGGGATGAGAGAGAGATAGGAGATATTGTCTATTCTAAAAATAAACATCTTTTCACTTGTATCTTTTCCATACATAATGTCTCTTTTTCATAAATTAAATGGACAACCTTCTTTCCTTAATTCTTCATGAGAAACCATCCTTCCAAGAGGCATTAAGGCTATTTCTAGACAAGTAAGGCCACCTACTAAGTCATAGATTCGAAATCCAATTACTCTGCTATGAGCTCACCAAGATTTAGTACCTCTTACTCTTCTCTAAATTTTCCAACAAATCAATGTACAAATGAATTGGAATTTGGGGCAAGAAGCCCTTTTATAGGAAAAACTCTAGTTTCTTTTGGCCATTAGGAGTAAATGGTAGCTCGGTTTGACAAACTATCAGGACTGTTGGAATTCTCTCACCGATCTCTACAATGGGTCTCCATGTTTCTCGTAATTTGAAACTTTGCCACAAAGCCATTTTTTCCATGAAGTCTCACTTTGGTGCATTAAATCAAATCTCTTAATATGAGTCACATGTACTCTCATACCACTTTTCCTTTGAACTTTTAGAATTATGAGTTGTTGTCATAAGTAATCACTATTTACTCATTCTATTATGGCGCCCTATGAGCCTTTCCCATGTGGAAGCATCATATAGTCACCTTTCTTCAAAGCATAAGAGATGAGTCACCCCTAGATCTATGGAGTCTGTTAAAAGTCCCATTGAGTCCTGTTACAATATATTATCCATCTATGTGTCGCATTCATCCCATTTTACTTATATTTGACCTCCATCTATCCTCATGTGCCTTTGAAAATCCTATGTCTGAGTAATTGATCATCCCTTCTTGAATTGTGTCAATCACTATGAGGTCAACCTTGCAAGTTATGCTCTGACAAGGTAAATCATAACTCCAGGAGTCCCCATATCTTCCAATTATCATCCCTAGTGTTAGTCGTTATTAGCCATAATACTATGATCCTTGTGCCTTTGTTGAGGATTCATAATTGCCTAAACTTTGGTGGGCTTGCTTTTGTTAACATCAACACATTTATTTCAAAAGAGTAGTTTAGTGGATGGTGTACCTTGGTTTCATCTTTCATCCTTTCTTGGTGCCTCTAATCAAGCAAAGTGAATCATTATTTCCCTTTTACTTCGTTTTTTCTCGCATGCTCAAATTCAACTCATTATCGCACGATCAAGAAACATACACTTGGTGGTTTAGTGATCTAGCAAATTTTCCTAGATTTTTTGAGGTGTGTGTGAGATGTTCTAGACCTCATGAGGGGATGTCCCTTTAGGTAGCCCCTCACATACCTAGATGTTAGAAAATTATGATCTAGCCTCAGAAGAAGTTATTTTGATTTTAATGGCTTTGTTTTTGCCGATTGCATAACTCACAACATGAACCTCTATTTAAAATGGTCCATTGAGATATCTAAATACCTCTCCTATTCATCTGGGCTTCTTTGGTTGTGATCTGCCCACCCCCCCCCACCCCCTTCACCACACCAACGTGGGAAAATTATGTCTCATGTCCTCAAATCAACATACTTAATTGTATCAATCCTGGCCACTGTATTTGAGGAAATTATGTATATGGGGATCATTATCTCATTTATCATTTTTTGCCCCATTGATGCCAGCATATCATGTATCATATACTATGTACCTCAGACCTAGATTGTTAGGCACACCATTATCATTTGTACTTGGTTATCTCGTAGGTATGGGTATATCTCCCTCGCCTTATTGAGATCTTGTACTCATCAATAGAGGAAACTTTTATCTCACAGGTAGGTGTTGACATTATGATTCAAGTATTGTCCTTGATGGCAACTCACTCAGTAGATGGTACAGGTGCTCAGAGGTTGGTACAGGTGATGGCAACTTAATCAGAAGACAGATCTCAGTACAGCATGCCAAGAAAGCTCATACACGCTGTTTCGTTAAGCCCAAGTCGCGTGTACACGCAAGTTCGATTCAGAAAAAGCGCGTGTATGTGGAAAGGTTCCTTTGGTTCATGGTGGTTAGACCTTGGAAGTTGTGCCTATGATTTCGGACCATTATGTCTCGACGGGCGTGTCGATCCCTAGTTTTAAAGTTGATGGTATTGAGTTACTATGGTTTTGGCTCTTGGTATTGAGAAAGGCCTAAGGCTATATAAGGAGAAGAAGATCATTAGGCAAATATCATCTTTCGACAAGGCATGAATATCTAAGAGAGAAAGAGATCTGATATGCAGGTTCTGAGTTGGTTGATCTAAGTCAAGGAGAGATCACATCGGTTAATGGAAGACTAGATCTAAGGATAGATCGGGATCTAATGGTTTGACATGCACTATCATGATATGGTTGATTATGCGTATTTCTAGATCTGCATATTGTCGCAATGTTACGTTCTGAATCTAACTAATGTCTGGTACAGCTGCAAGTTGAGAAAGTTTATTTTTAGATCTATACGCAGGTTGGCTTCGGTAAAAGGGCGTGTATACGCGGGTTCTGCTCATTAAAGTAGCGTATATCTTTTGAAGCTTGTTTTGGGTTTACAGTGGAGTCTGACTGTTATTGCAGAGTTCTGTAGTCTGCTCTGTATTCTGGTAACTGGTGATTGACAGGGTTCAGTGGTTCAGTGATTCAAAGTTTGGTTGATTTATGCTTCAATGATCTGAATGTATTGTGGTCTTCAAATTGTAATGTTGTGCTTCAGGAATATCCAAGTCTGAAAATGTATGAAAAGTGATACCTGGAAGAAGGAAGATTGTAGGTCAGCACCTACGTACTAGTATCTTGGCTAGTACAAAAGCAAAGGGGGTTGGAGCTCCCTTCCAAGGAAGTTTGGAGAACGAGAGAAGGTTGAAGCCTTCTGCAGGTTGTAGCCTGCGTACTAGTATAAGGCTGCACCAGTACAAAAGATTGTAAACTGAAGTTTCATATTAAGAAAGATAGAGACAACTTGCAGCAGGTGGTTTTCACCCACATTGGGTTTCCACCTTATATCTTGGTGTTCATGTGTGTGGCTTTTTATCTGTTCTGTTATACTGCACATGTTTACTGTTAATATGATGAATAATGTCCTGATGCACTTAATGGAAGAATAAGCCAACTAAATTGTGAGTTTTCTGCTTATACGCTGTTTTACTTCGTCACAGTAGCGTGTACACGCTGGTTCACTTAACTGAAGTAGCGTATATGTTTCTGGGCATTTAAAAGTTTGATTAATCTGATAATACTGATTCACCCCCCCTCTCAGTATTATTTCCAACAATTGGTATCAGAGCAAGTCCTTCAGAGAAGCTTGATCGCTTGAAGGAAGATCATTCATCATGAGCAACTACGAGAAAGAAGCATCAATCAGGCCACCGGTTTTTGATGGAACAAATTTCAATTATTGGAAGGTAAGAGTCACTGCATATCTTCAATCTCTTGGTACAGAAGTTTGGGACATTGTAGAAACAGGCTATGCTTTTCCTTCAGCTACTCCTACAGATCCAGCTGAGAAAAGGGCATATGAAACAAATGCAAAAGTAGTCAGTACTCTATTAGGAAGTATATCTCAAACAGAATTCATGAAGGTCATGCACTTCAAATCAGCAAAAGAAATATGGGACAAAATGATCACTAGCTATGAAGGAGATGAACAGGTAAAGCAAGCTAAACTTCAAACACTCAGGATTCAATATGAGACTCTCAGGATGTATAATGATGAAAGTGTGGCTAATTATTTTCTCCGGGTAGATGAGATTGTTAATTGTATGAAAAATTTGGGTGAAGAAGTAAGAGAAACTATAGTAGTTCAAAAGGTTCTAAGATCTTTATCTCCCAAGTTTGAATCTAAAGTATCTGCAATAGAAGAAAAAGAAAATCTCCGTGTTCTCACTATGTCTCAGCTACATGGAATTCTAACCGCTTATGAAATGAGAAAGGGAGGTCCATCTGACAGAAGGGAAGCTGCTTTTAAGGCATCAGGAAAAGAAGATTACTATGAAGCAAGCCATGTTCCAGAAGAAGAGGAAGAAGAATCAAATTTTGTCAGAAATCTTCAAAGGGGTTCTGGAAGGTTCAGAGGTAAGCTACCTTTCAAATGCTTTGCTTGTGGGAAAGTAGGTCATTATGCTGCAAAATGTCCTTATAAGGATAAAGGAAAAGAACCTGCTAGATGGAACAAGAAACAAAGTGCAAATAGGAAAAGCTACTACACCCATGAAGATAGTGATGGCTTATCAAACAGTGATGAAGATGAACAAGGTAATAAATATAAGCTGTTAATGGCATTTGAAGATGATGATTATGAGGATGCTATAGATGTGGATAATCTCTATAATGAAATCACTAGACTCAAGAGAGGCATAGAAGAAAAGAATGTGATTATTGATACTTTGCAATTTCAGATTGATGAAAAGGAAAAACATCTTGAAAAACTAGAAGGTGAAATTGTTGGTCTCAGAAAAGAAATTGAGAAAACAAAAGCTATTAATCTTAAATTTGTCAAAGGATCTGAAACTTTGGATGAGATTATCAGTGTGCAGCGGTCTCCTCTAAACAAGACAGGTTTGGGCTATAATGGAGAAACCTCTCAAGCATCCACCTCAAAAAGTTATCTTGATGCAGCAAGAGGAAATGAGCGGAAGAACAATGAAGATAATCAGGTAAAGCAGGGACGAGTTACAAACAGAAACTATCAGGGACAATCCTCCTTAAGGATGAACAAAAGCTACAACCAACCACAGGTAAAATCTTCTCAGTTTGGCTCAAGAATAGATGAAAATAGAAATTACAATCAGTTGGCTGGTAGATTCAATAACCGCAGAAGCTTCTTCAATGGACAATGCTTTTCTTGCCACAACTTTGGTCACAGAGCAGCTCAATGTGTTGCATATAAAACAATCATGACTAGGGAAGCTCAAAAACAAAGAAGTATGACAGGGATTACAAAAAGGACCTATAACAACTTTTCGGTGCTTGAAAATGAAGTTGAATGTTCTATTTGCAATAATTTTGGTCATAAAGACTCTGAATGCAGGAGCAGGTTTCAGGAGAAAAAGGAACAAGCCACAAGCACCAAAACATGGAGAATAAAGGAACCTCAAACAGAAAGATGTGGGATAGCATTTTATGCAGAAGGACAGGAAAATCTATGGTACATTGACAGTGGATGTTCGAAACATATGACAGGTGATAAAGAAAAACTTGAATCTTATTCTACTTTAGAAAAGGGAAAGAAAGTCTCTTTTGGAAATGATACTCCTGCAACTATAAAAGGAAAAGGTATTGCTCCTTTGAAAGAAAAGGTCAAGGCTGGAAATGTTTTGTATGTTGATGGATTGAAACATAATCTTCTAAGTGTCAGCCAGATGTGTGATCAAAAAACAAAGGTTATTTTCAGATCGAATGGATGTCTTGTTCGTGATCTTGATACAGGTAAAACAGTTCTCAAAGGCAAAAGAACTCCAAATAATCTGTACATATTTGAAGAAGGACAACAACAATGCTATCTTAGCAAGGATGAAGAGCACTGGTTATGGCATCGAAGGTTGGGACATCTAAGCTTCTCACAAATAAGGAAAGCATGCAAATATCAGGCAGTTCGCGATCTTCCAGATATCAAAATTCCAGACAACACCATATGCAAATCTTGTCAGTTTGGAAAGCAGACCAGAACTAACTTTCCAGAGAAGGAAGGATCAGCTAGCTTGCCTCTTGAGCTAGTCCATACAGATGTATGTGGTCCATTTAGGAAAAGGTCACCTCGAGGAGAAGAATATCTGATATTATTCATTGATGATTTCTCAAGGTTTGTTTGGTTAGGGCTTATGAAGCACAAAGATGAAGCATTCGAAAAATTCAAATCCTTCAAAGCATTGGCCGAAAATGAATCAGGACACAAAATCAAGTGCCTCAGATCTGACAGAGGTGGGGAGTTCACATCAAATGAATTTTTTGATTTCTGCGATGAACATGGGATAAGAAGAGAATTCTCTACAGCTAGAACTCCTCAGCAAAATGGGGTTGTGGAAAGAATGAACAGAACTATCCAACAAATGGCTCGTGCTATGCTCGATGAATCAGGTACTCCTGCAACCTTCTGGGGAGAAGCCGCACATGCTGCTGTTATCATTCTTAACAAAACAAATGTCCGAGTAAACAGCACTCAAACACCTCATGAGCTTTGGAGTGGTAAAACTCCTTCCGTGAAGCATTTCAAAATCTTTGGGAGCAAATGTTATATTAAGAACACTGATGAGCAACTTGGCAAACTTGAACCTAGAGCAGATGAGGGCATTCTTCTTGGTTATTCTCCACATAGCAAAGCATACAAGTGCTACAATAAAAGACTTGGCAGAATTGTTGACAGTATTGATATAGTGGTTGATGAGAAGGGATATATTCCTAGGCAAGTTCATCATGAAGAAGATGAAGGTTACTCTCAAAGGCGAAATGATGAAGAAGAAGAACCTCAAGAAGAAGAAGAATCTCAAGAAGAACCAGAGGAGCAGACAAGAATAGAAGAGAAGACTCCATCCAGATATGTCCAAAAGAATCATCCAGAAACTCAGATTGTGGGGCAGAAAGAAGCAGGAGTACAAACAAGAAGGACACTTGCAGAAGCTTCAAGCTACTTGGCTCTACTCTCCTCCATTGAACCACAAAATGTGAAAGAAGCATGCAAAGATGAATGTTGGGTCAAAGCAATGGATGAAGAACTTGAGCAAATCGAAAGGAACAACACTTGGGAATTAGTTCCTAGACCAAAAGATAAGAATGTAATAGGAACAAAATGGGTCTTCAAGAATAAGTTAAATGAAAATGGAGAAGTAATTAGAAACAAGGCCAGACTTGTTTGTAAAGGGTATGCACAGCAAGAAGGAATAGATTTTGAAGAGACCTTTGCTCCTGTGGCAAGACTAGAGGCCATCCGAATGTTCCTTGCTCTCTCAAGCTTTCAAAACTTCAAGGTATTTCAAATGGACGTGAAATCAGCCTTCCTGAATGGAGACTTAGAAGAAGAAGTATATATTGAGCAGCCAGATGTGTTCATTCTTGGGAATGATCCAAACCTTGTATGCAGATTGAAAAAGGCTCTCTATGGGCTCAAACAAGCCCCAAGGGCTTGGTACTATCGGTTGGACAAATATCTTCACCAACAAGGCTTTTCAAAAGGATCAGCAGATAGCAATCTCTATATAAAAGTTGAAAATAACAAATTGCTAATTCTTGTTGTTTATGTAGATGATATTATTTTTGGCAGCAATGAAGAGACTATGAGTCAAAACTTTGCCTTGGTTATGCAGAAAGAGTTCGAAATGTCACTTCTTGGAGAATTGACATATTTTCTTGGATTGCAAATCCAACAAAATGAAGGAGGTATCTTCTTGTCTCAAACCAAATACCTCAAGCAGATCTTGAAGAAGTATGGCATGGAAGAGTCAAAACCAGTATGTACACCCATGGTTACAGGATGCAGCCTCAGTGCAAATGATGAATCAGCAGCAGTTCACCAACCCACTTATAGATCCATGATTGGGAGTTTGCTTTATTTGGCAGGTACTCGACCAGATATTACACATGCAGTAGGAATGGTTGGAAGATTTCAAGCCAACCCAAAGGAAACCCATCTTCAGGCAGTCAAAAGAATCTTCAAATATCTTCAAGGGACCCAAAACTATGGCTTATGGTATCCTAGAAATACAGATCTCACTCTTCATGCTTACACAGATGCAGATTGGGCTGGAAGTGTGGATGATAGGAAAAGCACAAGTGGAGGTGCTTTCTTCATGGGTTCCAGATTAGTGTCTTGGTTCAGCAAGAAGCAAAGTTCGATTGCCTTATCTACAGCTGAAGCAGAATATGTGGCTGCAGCATCTTGTTGCACACAACTTCTTTGGATGATGCAGACCTTGCAGGACTTTCAAATCACTTGCACTCCACCTGTCTCTATCTTATGTGATAATACAAGTGCAATCAGCATTTCAAAGAATCCAGTCATGCACTCAAAGACCAAGCACATACCAATCAAGTACCATTTTCTTCGGGAACAAGTGCTTGAGCAGAAGGTCAAATTGGAGTATGTTCCTTCTAAGGAGCAAGTTGCTGATATTCTCACAAAACCACTGCCCAGGGAAACTTTTGAATATCTCAGACAAAAGCTGGGAGTAGTTGATGCTTCATCCTGTTGTTGAAGTTTGTTTGTTCTACAGAAAAGTTGGTATACGCAGGTTACGGAAGGGATATAAGCGTATACACGCGGATTTATGCTGAGTAAGTCGCGTGTATGCTAGACGCTTGTTGCAGAAAGAATATCCGCGTACATACGCTGTTTTATACAGGATAAAACGCGTATATGAAGTTCTGAACAGCAAGGGAAAACTCTGAAGTTCTGAACAGCAATAGGAATGTCAGAAGTATTCAGGCACAGTTTCAGGAAGTGCAACAGGCACAGGTTCAGGGGGAGCAGCTCAAAAGTCTCATAAAGCATTGTTGGCATTCAGATGTTTTGGTTGTTGGTTTAAAGAGAAGGAGCTCAGAAAGAAATTCTAGTTGCTGATCTAACAAGATGTTTATCAGATGCTGCTGGTGTCTTTCCTAAGTCTTGGTCTAGATCTGTTGTCTCTATGTCATGTATCTCTCTTGTCTCTTTTATGGTGTCAAGGTCATGTAACGGCCTTTGTTGGTTTCCCCACTATGCCTGGGATGAATGATGAAATGTTCATGTATTATCATGTGGTTAGGTGGATGAGTCAATATTGATGTATCCCCACTTGGTTGGGTGGATGAGTCTTTTTTTTTTTTTTTTTTTTTGTATATCCTCACTTAAGTTGAGAAATGGATGTATGTATGAGTCTTTGGTGATAGGAAGGTCTTTTATGATGTATAGAGTCATGTTCTTCTTGAAGAACATCTTTTGCAGATCTTGCCTACAGGGAGCATGAACAGCACTTGGTGAGCAGGATGGATAGATTGGTACACTTTGGCATACACAAAGGGGGAGCACACTTGGAGATTTCAGCATGTACTCAGGGGGAGTATGGACAGCAGTATGGACAGCAGAAGGAATACCAAGGAAGAGAATATCTTGGTCCACCCTTTGCCCTTGATGTCAAAGGGGGAGAGTGACTTGGTGTGGTGGTTGCCATCAAGTCCAAAGGGGGAGATTGTTGGCATTATGATTCAAGTATTGTCCTTGATGGAAACTCACTCAGTAGATGGTACAGGTGCTCAGAGGTTGGTACAGGTGATGGCAACTTAATCAGAAGACAGATCTCAGTACAGCATGCCAAGAAAGCTCATACACGCTGTTTCGTTAAGCCCAAGTCGCGTGTACACGCAAGTTCGATTCAGAAAAAGCGCGTGTATGTGGAAAGGTTCCTTTGGTTCATGGTGGTTAGACCTTGGAAGTTGTGCCTATGATTTCGGACCATTATGTCTCGACGGGCGTGTCGATCCCTAGTTTTAAAGTTGATGGTATTGTGTTACTATGGTTTTGGCTCTTGGTATTGAGAAAGGCCTAAGGCTATATAAGGAGAAGAAGATCATTAGGCAAATATCATCTTTCGACAAGGCATGAATATCTAAGAGAGAAAGAGATCTGATATGCAGGTTCTGAGTTGGTTGATCTAAGTCAAGGAGAGATCACATCGGTTAATGGAAGACTAGATCTAAGGATAGATCGGGATCTAATGGTTTGACATGCACTATCATGATATGGTTGATTATGCGTATTTCTAGATCTGCATATTGTCGCAATGTTACGTTCTGAATCTAACTAATGTCTGGTACAGCTGCAAGTTGAGAAAGTTTATTTTTAGATCTATACGCAGGTTGGCTTCGGTAAAAGGGCGTGTATACGCGGGTTCTGCTCATTAAAGTAGCGTATATCTTTTGAAGCTTGTTTTGGGTTTACAGTGGAGTCTGACTGTTATTGCAGAGTTCTGTAGTCTGCTCTGTATTCTGGTAACTGGTGATTGACAGGGTTCAGTGGTTCAGTGATTCAAAGTTTGGTTGATTTATGCTTCAATGATCTGAATGTATTGTGGTCTTCAGATTGTAATGTTGTGCTTCAGGAATATCCAAGTCTGAAAATGTATGAAAAGTGATACCTGGAAGAAGGAAGATTGTAGGTCAGCACCTACGTACTAGTATCTTGGCTAGTACAAAAGCAAAGGGGGTTGGAGCTCCCTTCCAAGGAAGTTTGGAGAACGAGAGAAGGTTGAAGCCTTCTGCAGGTTGTAGCCTGCGTACTGGTATAAGGCTGCACCAGTACAAAAGATTGTAAACTGAAGTTTCATATTAAGAAAGATAGAGACAACTTGCAGCAGGTGGTTTTCACCCACATTGGGTTTCCACCTTATATCTTGGTGTTCATGTGTGTGGCTTTTTATCTGTTCTGTTATACTGCACATGTTTACTGTTAATATGATGAATAATGTCCTGATGCACTTAATGGAAGAATAAGCCAACTAAATTGTGAGTTTTCTGCTTATACGCTGTTTTACTTCGTCACAGTAGCGTGTACACGCTGGTTCACTTAACTGAAGTAGCGTATATGTTTCTGGGCATTTAAAAGTTTGATTAATCTGATAATACTGATTCACCCCCCCTCTCAGTATTATTTCCAACAGTAGGTTTCACAGCCTCCAACTTCACTCCTTCCTATTACTTGAGTGATCTTTCTCTCTCTCTCCCTATGACTTCCCTTCGATGTTTTGAGAAAGTGACGCTACAACATATTTCCGTCATACGATGTGCTCCTCAAACTCTTATGTTGGGACACAATCTGTTATCACCCAAAAAATGATCACCTAGTCATGTATTACTAGGTTGATCAAAATGCACCATGTAGGACAGGTTTTTACATATTAAAATCTTCTTTTACCTTAGGCAATAATTTAGTGAACCAATTTCCTAAAGTATGTCGTTGCATTCTAGACTACTACATGGAGGGGAATTTTAAGACATTTTTTCAAGAAAAAATAAATCTTTTGTCTTAAAATTTTCAATATGATGCACTAGTAAAAAAGGTAAAGGATTAGGGGTTCGTCTTTATGCTATTGATGGTTTCTTTGGGAAGTAGAGTGATCGAGGTTGAAAACAACTAATGGGATTTAGGGCGATGGAGGCTGAAAACAGAGGTGTGCGTCGTGAGAGGAGTGGTGGAGGCACTTTCGAAGAACGTTAATGGGTGGTAACATAGTTGGAGTACTTTTCGGGGTCTCCATCGATTGTGTTTTAATATGTTTTTCTTTAGTGTTTTATTTATTTTGAACGCTACTTATATACATTCGTTTTTGTTACTAGAAAATTGTCGTGCTAGATTAGCAACATGGATTAGATTCACTTGAAGGATTTTTCAAAAATGTGGCAAGAAATTCTCAATTTGATTTTGCCTTGATTAAATTGAGAAAATTTGAATTTCCACATCAGCAGACAACTTGGATGCAATTAGCTTGTATGACATGGTTTGTGTCACCCATTTTACTCAACCAATTCAAGTTGGAGGAGTTAGAGTTCAATTAAGCATGTGTGATTTCTAATTTGTAGCAGTCAAAGTTAGTTATCTCAAGTTGCTTTCAGTTAAACTAGGTCTAACTGTTGGAGGAACTAGTGGAAGGCTAGTTGTGCAGTGAGACTTCAGTCAATTGCAATGATCATCTAGTTAAGTGATCAATCATCCCAAAATTGCTAGTGCATGCAAACAATTCGAGTTCCCTAGCTATGGTGGAGATTCCAAGGCAGTTTAATATTAGTTTTTGATAGGTCCCTATAATACTATTGATTACCCCATTACCATTGTAGTTGTATCCCTTATTAATATTGTTGTGCCCCTATTGTCCCCATATTTTTATTACTGTGCCCCATAGAATCCCTCTATTGTTATTTTTGTGGCTTTATATTATTATTGTTAGGTCGGCTAGGTTATATTGTGACTCCTTAGACTCCTATATATACAAAGGAGGTTTTGTCATTTGAATCATCCAAGAATTGTTCATTTATGTAATGTAAAGGAGGTTGCCCCCTCGAAGAGGCTGAATTCTGAGGCGTTGATCTATCTTTTCTATCTTTTTCTTGAGCTGGTTCATAACATTTTGGTATCAGAGCTTTGTATTCTAGGGTTTCGCAGCTCCAAACAGGTCATCGTAGCATTTTCGCTATAACTTTTCTCTGCAACGTTTTAGAAGCTAAAAAAAACCCATTTGAGAAGAAATCGCGTTGAATCTCAGGTCTGAACTTTAGAGCTTTTCGCACTATATTTGCGGAGATATGATCTGAGGAAGTTGGTCTTTTTGCAGACCCCTGAATTACATTCCAAACAGGTGACCTCGGGAAAATCATCATAACTTTCATTCTAAGCATTGGATTGAAATTTCGTAAGAAGGTAAAGAAAGAGGATGGACTATAGTTTCTTGTATATATTTTTCAGAGCCAAAGGTCGAAACAGTGACTTGTGGCACATTGTACAAGTTTGCTCTACTAAACTAGTCTATAATCAGGTCACTGTGGGAGATTGTGCATGACTCTTTCTTGGAGAATCCAATTTGGATCAGACTGGTGGCTTTGGAAATAGGACGCAGAGGGCTACTATAGGTTGGAAGTTTAGAACTGAAGGATCTGAAATTACAGAGATACATCAGATTCAATATCAGGCTCCTACAAAGTGCAAAAAGGTGTGTAGTTTTTTTTAAATTTTTGCATAAGGTTGGTTTGAAAAATTAGTTTGAAGGAATTCAAAGGGCATAGTAAAGCATTATTATCGGTAATTGATGCCTCGAGGAAAGAAAATGAAAACACCTAGTAAGCAACCTGAAAGCTCTAACATGACTCATGAAGAAGAGGAATAAATGCAACATGATATATCAAAATTACAAGACCAAGTGCAACGACTGTCACTTGCACAAAAAGAAACAGAATCTAAGATGGATGGTTTAAATAAAGACGTAGAAGCTAAGATGGATTTTTTAAAGACGTAGAAGCTAAGATGAATGACGTGGAAGCTAAGATGGACGATTTGAAGATAGATTTGAAGATAGACATGGAATAATTGAAGATAAATATGAATAAGTTGCTACAAGAAATGGTCACTAATGGTGAAAGGGTAGTAAAGGAAACTCATGATGAGAACAAAAGAAATGTTAATCATGATTCCATAGACTCTAATGTTGGATCTAAGACCCACCATATTCCAAAAATCGATATGAGGAAGTTTGATGGCAAGGATCCCGCAACATGGATATTACAGATGGAGCAATTTTTCGATCTCAATAATGTGCAAAACACACAAAAGGTACGTATTGCAACTTTATATTTGAACCAAATCAGCTTGTACGGTATCAATGGCTTTGCTCTCATAAAAAAATTATCACTTGGGAAATTTTTACAGAAGAATTGACAGCACATTATGAGGATACAAAAAGCAACACTTTTTTTAGCCAATTGATAAGTCTCAAACAAAAGGGTTCAGTAATGGAGCACATTGAGCAGTTCCAAAAATTGAACATAAGGGTAAAAATTATTCCAGAGGAGCATAGGATTGATGTGTTCATAGGGACTTTAAAGGATAATATCCAACATGATGTTCGCCTTTGGGAAATTGATTCATTAGAGAAGGCATTCAAGTTAGCAAGAAAAATGGAAAGAAAAATTATGGCAACCAAGAAGCATACCAGTCACAACTATAAAGATGGAAGTGTTGTTACCCCTAGACTTTCACAACCTATAAGGTTGACACCACAACAGTTGGAAGAAAAAAGAGCAAAAGGGCTTTGTTACAGTTGTGATAGCAAATACACTAAAGGTCATAAGTGTGTTGAGAAGAAATTATTCTACATAGATTTTGAAGAGGAAGAAGAAAAGGAGCAAGAAAGGTCAAAGGAAGAGGATATACTCCAGGAACAAAGCCTAGATAAAGAAGAAATGAATCCGACCATACCTTGTAATGCATTGGCTGTAATTACCACTCCTCAAACCATCAAGATAGAAGGACAAATCAAGAAGAAAAAGATAATATTGTTGATTGATTCAAGATGTACCCACAATTTTATTCATTGTAAGGTAGAAAAAGAATTGAATTGCTTCCTATATCCAGCACCAGAGTGTCAAGTGATGATTGCAAATGGAGGAACGATAAATTGCTCTGGAAAGTGCCATAATATCAAGCTATCCATGGGAGAATATGTATTGACTAGCCCAATGCTTTCCATTCCAATGGGAGGTGTTGATGTTGTACTAGGAGTCCAATGGCTACAATCCTTGGGTACAATAGATTTTAATTTTCAAGAACTTTTCACGAAATTTTCTGCGGAAGGAAAGGAAGTTGAATTAAGGGTTATTGCAGGGAAACCAGGAAAGATAATCAACTCTAACAGTATGACAAAGCTTCTAAAAAAGGAACAAAGAAGTGTAATTGCACAATTATGTTTTCTAGATGTTTCCACATCGGAATCATCTATTTCTCCAGATCTCCAAAAAGTCTTGGACAATCATTCCAAGGTATTTGAAGCTCCCAAAGGTCTCCCACCTATCCATGATCATGATCATGCTATTCATCTAATTGCAAGAAGTGTTCCTCCAAACATCAGGCCATACAGATATCCCTATGCCCAAAAGAGTGAAATTGAACGTATGGTTGCAGAAATGCTAGAGGCTGGTATAATTCAACCTAGTCAAAGTTCTTTCTCTCCTCCAGTAGTATTGGCGCACAAGAAGGATGGATCATGGCACATGTGTTCGGATTATAGGGAGCTCAACAAGCTCACTATTAAAGATAAGTTTCCCATTCCTGTCATTGATGAATTATTGGATGAATTGCATGGATCAATTTACTTCACCAAGTTGGATCTTCGTTCAGGATATCATCAAATCAAAATGAAGACTGAAGACATTCCAAAAACAGCATTTAGAACTCATGAGGGTCATTATGAATTTTTGGTCATGCCTTTTGGCCTTACCAATGCACCTTCTACATTTCAAGGTTTGATTAATTCCATTTTCAAACCCTTCCTTAGAAAATTTTTGTTAGTATATTTTGATGATATACTAATCTACAACAAGTCTTGGAAGGATCATGTTGAACATGTTGACAGGGTGCTGCAACTATTGGAGGAAAAACAATTATATGCAAAAGGATCCAAATGTTTCTTTGGAGTACAAGAGGTGGAATATCTAGGTCATATTGTATCTCATGAAGGAGTTAAGGTAGACCCTAGCAAAATTAAAGAAATTAAGGAATGGAAAAACCCACATCCATAAAGCATCTGCGAGGATTTCTCGGGTTGATAGGGTATTATCGCAAGTTTGTTAAGAATTATGGGAGAATAGCAGCACCTCTAACAACATTATTGAAGAAAGATGCATTTTCATGGACTCTAGAAGCAACAAAGGCCTTCAAACATCTCAAAGAGGAAATGTGCCAAGCGCCGGTCTTAGTTACACTGGACTTCACAAAAACCTTTATTGTGGAATGTGATGCTTCAGGAAATGGAATTGGTGTTGTTTTAATGCAAGATGAAAGACCCATTGCTTTTGAAAGTCATCCAATCAAGGAAGAGTTTTTACACAAAGCTATTTATGAGAAGGAAATGTTGGCAATACTACATGCACTTAAGAAATGGCGACCCTACCTAATGGGAAGACACTTCAAGGTAAAAATGGATCATGATAGCCTTAAATAATTTTTAGAACAAAGATTATCCTCTGAAGAGAAACAAAAGTGGGTCACAAAGATGTTGGGTTATGACTTTGAAATCATCTACAAAAAAGGGAAGCAAAATGTGGTGGCAGATGCACTCTCAAGAAAGGATGAGGATGTGGAAGCGTTATTGTGTGCCATTTCTATTATCCAACCAGATTGGATAAATGAAGCAAGGGAGGAGTGGAAGAATGATGAAGAAGTATGGGCACTTATTCGAAAGTTACAACAAGATTCCAGTACATCTGATACATTTAGCTGGCAAAATGATTCGTTATGGTACAAAGATCACTTATACCTCTATAAGAATTCGCAACTCAAACAAAATATTCTTATTGCATTACACACTTCTCCCTTAGGAGGGCACTCAGGATTTTTAAAAACTTACCACAGGATTAAGAAGGAATTTTTTTTGGGATGGCCTTAAATTGGATATTCAAAAGTTTGTGGCGGAATGTTTGGTTTGCCAAAAAAATAAAGTTGAAACAATTAAGACCCCAGGTCTATTACAACCTTTATCCATTCCAAGCCAACGTTGGGAGGAGGTTTCAATGGATTTTATCATAGGTTTACCCATGTCTGAGGGAAAGAGTGTCATCATGGTGGTAGTTGACAGACTTACCAAGTATGCACACTTTTGTGCATTATCACATCCATTTAAAGCCAATACAGTTTCTACTGCATTTATGGAAAAAATTCAAAAGCTACATGGAAACCCAAAGATTATTGTAAGTGACAGAGATCCCATTTTCACTAGAAATTTTGGACATAATTATTTTCTTGTCTTGGTACTCAGTTAGCTCATAGCTCATCTTATCATCCTCAATCTAATGGGCAAACTGAGATAGTAAACAAATGTTTGGAAGGATACCTTCGTTGCTTTGTATCTTATAAACAGACACAATGGGTCAAATGGTTGCCTTTGGCTGAATGGTGGTATAACACTTCCCTCCATATAGCAACAAAAATGAACCCATTTATGGCACTTTATGGATATCAGCCACCATCCATCGCATCATATTTAAGAGAAAATTCTAAGGTTCAAGCAGTGGAACATCAACAACAAGTCCCCCAACTCTTAAAGGATAACCTCATGTTGGCACAGAATAGAATGAAACAACAGGCAGATAAACATCGCAGCGAAAGAAGTTTTGATGTAGGTGATTGGGTATTCCTACGGCTACAACCATATAAACAAATGTCCCTCAAGGAAGCTAAGAAGGATAATAAATTATCACCAAATTATTATGGTCTGTACAAGATGTTGTAAAAGATTGGTACTATGGCATACAAATTGGAGCTTCCTGCAGCGTCTCGAGTGCACCCAGTTTTCCATGTTTCATGTTTAAAGAAAGTTATAGACGATAAGCTCCCAGTTCAAACAATATTGCCAGAACTTGACGAGGAAGGAAAAATTATATTGGAACCGGAAACAGTCACAGAAACAAGAACTTGACAGCTACGAAATCGATCAATTTCGGAGTATCTCATCAAGTGGAAGAACTTATCCAATGAAGATTCCACATGGGAGGATGAGAATTTATACAGAAGCATCCAAAACTACTCAAGCGTTGAGGACAACACTTTTTTGAAGGAGAGGGGCATGATAAGTCCCTATAATACTAGTGATTACCCCATTACTATTGTAGTTGTATCCCTTATTAATATTGTTGTGCCCCTATTGTCCCCATATTTTTGTTACTGTGCCCCATAGAATCCCTCTATTGTTATTTTTGTGGCTTTATATTATTATTGTTAGGTCGGCTGGGTTATATTGTGACTCCTTAGACTCCTATATATAGAAAGGAGGTTTTGTCATTTGAATCATCCAAGAATTGTTCATTTATGTAATGTAAAGGGGGTTGCTCCCTCAAAGAGGCTAAATTCTAAGGCGTTGATCTATCTTTTTTATCTTTTTCTTGAGCTGGTTCATAACAGTTTTAGACTAGTCTTGAGCGTATAGGTGTTGCATGCAGTCACCTGATCAACCTTAGGAATTGTGCAATCCATTTTGGAAAAAACCTAAATAATAGGAGCCTAATTTCTCAAGGAATTGCATAAGGAAATAGGGGCTCAAGTAGAGGTAGAAATTGACAAAGTTTGGGTTTAAGCTTCTTAGTGATCAGAAGGATAGGTTATTCACTTACGGGTTTTGCACAATTGAGTAAATCAATTGTAATACATCTATATTCATAAGATTGATGCAAGAAGGCATTGGAGTTATTAGAAGATTGCTTTCCCCACGAAAAATATTGTGTGCATGTATTTTATTTCTTATTGCGTGTCTGAGTTTTTTGTTCTAAATTGTGAATTAACTTTCGTAGAGTAGTAGAGTAGGTCTGTGTCTTAGGATTTTGAAAAGACTTCATGATGAGTTGCAAATCTACACCATAATTTCTACATTGTACAGTGTATCATAGCAGAATTCACATTAGAGCATGAATTTCTAATTTGTTTCTCAGGAGGTTCGAATTTGCAGTTCAGTGTAGCAAGATCTCTTAGGAACTAAAAATATGACCTTCAACGGGCTGAGGCTAGAGTATTCCTTGGAAGGCAACTCTAATTTCATTTACTGCAAGGATCGCGTGGAGGAGGTATTCGATGACAATGGATTGCTAGAATACATCAAGAGAGATGTTCCAAAACTAGAAGAATCTGATGCCCAAAACCTTGCTTAGTCGAAGAAAGTTGTAGCCAAGGTGTGGATCGTAATATTGGAGGGAGTACGAGACCACATTTCCAGCAATCTCCATGGGAAAGAAAATCCTTATGGAATGTGGTAGGCACTCAAAAATCTGTTCTAGAATAGTAGTGACCACAAAAAGTTGGTGCTCAAAGATAAACTTTGAAATATCAAGATGTAGAAGAATGACTTTACCCTGCAATATTTGAGGAGGTTCACACAAGTTCATGATGAGCTTGCAGGAGTTGATGTTACTCTTTCAAAGGATGACTTGGTAAGAATATCCCTTATGGGCCTTCCCAAGAGTTGGCATACCTATCAAGATTAAGTGAACGGGAAGGAGAAACTATCGAATTGGGAACACTTATGGTACGATTTGGTACAAGAGGAAATAAGGAAGAATACTAGAGATGGGACCTCATCCAAGGGCAAGGATGAAGAAAAATTTGCATTGGTTGGAAAGGGGAAGAAATCTCAAACCAAACTAGAATCCAACCAAGGGAGAAAGAATAAATATTTGTCAAAAATTAAATCCTTCCATTGTCACGAATATGAGCATTGTGCCACAAAGTGCCCACGGAAAGAGGTAAGTGAGAAGACCTTAGGAGGAGTAGTGGGTGAAGCCTTGGATTCATAGTTTGACCTTGACTATACCCTTATTGCATGCATGTCCGACATAGTGATGGGGAGCGTGTGGTATTCGGACTCAGGTGCATTGTTCCACATGACAGGGTGTAGAGACTTTTCAGTGACTTGGAGGAGAAATATCTCCATATGTACATCAAGCTAGGGGACAAGGGAAGGTGCAACATGACCAGTATTGGTACAGTCAACTTTCAGAGGGAGTCAAGCTCCCCTATGAGGCTAAAGGATGTCATGTTTGTTGTAGGCCTAAAGAAAAATCTCATCTCTATTTCCGTTTTGGAAGACCCTGGTTATGACGTGATCTTCAACAAAGGAAAAACATTCCTGAGACACATAGCCACGAGACAAGTGAAGAAGATCGAGGTTTGTGTGAAGAATCTATATAATTTAGATGTGGATGATTGTGTTGCATTAAAAACTAAGGAAGAGAAAGTGCAGTGCCATGATGTAGGTGAAATTTAGCACATAAGCCTTGGCCATTTGCATCATGGCACCTCGAATAGTATACAAAAAATATCCACTAGCCTCCCTAAAGGAGCACTTGAGCAGTGGGATGTATGCAAAGGATGTACCTTGGGGAAGTACATAAAATCTGAATTTCATGATCGGGACAACAAAGCGCATGCAGTCCAAGAAAGGATCCACTTTGATGTCTGTGGACCTTTCTTTATAGCCTCCACTACCCGACACAAATATTTTGTCCTTTTTATTGATGACTTCTCACATAAGTGTTGGATCTCTTCATGTAGAAGAAAGATGGGACATTCTCCAAGTTCATAGAATTCAAGGCACTGTTTGAGAAAGAAACCAACAAGAAGGTGAAGGCTCTCTGGAGCAATAATGGAGGTGAGTATGTGTTGAATGAATTTAAAAATTTATGTGTGAAAGAAGGTGTTCAACGAGAGTTGACAACACCCCACAACCCACATCAGACTGGGGTGGTTGAGAGAAATATCCATAGCATTTTGGGAGCAACAAGGGTGATGTTGCATGACCAAGGCCTACCTCTGCATTTGTGGGTTGAGGCATGCAATACAACAGTTTTTTTGCAGAAACTAAGTTCTCATCGGATTCTTGGCATGATATTACCCTGGAGGAGGCTTTCTCAGGAAGAAAGCCGAATGTCTCGCACTTCAATATTTTTGGAGCCTCTGTTTACTGCCATGTCTCCAAAGAATCAAGGAAGAAGCTTTAGTCAACAACAAAATTCGGGGTATTTGTGGGTTACACAAAAACTCCCCACAACTAACATGTGTACTTGCCATCACTCATAATGATAGTTATGTGAAGGGATGTAAATTTTGATGAGGAGAAATCTATGTCGTGCTCTCTTGAGAGGGAGCTTTAGATGCCACCAAAAGATGAGATGTTAGCTCAAAAAGAGGAACCTCAAGAAGTTGTAGAGCAACCACAAATTGTGGAGCAAAGAGTGGAGACATTCACTAAAGCAAAACCTCCAGAGAAGGCAGAAAAAGAACTAAGGAAGTTGATAGACTTGTGCAGGATGTGAGGGAGAGGGATATCCTTCAAATTTGCGTAAGCAAAGGAGGTCACCTGAGAGGTACACTGGTGACATGGCTCTTATGACTAAGCTTATAGAGATTGAGCCATCCTATTTTGAGGAAGAAATAGAGAAACCTATATGGGTTTATGCAATAGTGGAGGAATATGAATCGACTGCAAAGAACCGTGTTTGGAAAAAGATCCCAAGAAAACCAAATAAATCAATAGTGGGTTTGAGATGGATCTTCAAGGTGAAGCAGGCTACAAACGAAAGAATAGGGAAGTATAAGGCCAGATTTGTGGCCAAGGGGTACTCTAAAGTTGAGGGAATTGACTATGCGGAGACATTTTGTTGTAGATCTGATCCAAAAGATATATGATAACAGAAATAAACCCAAGAACAATAAGATAGAAATAGATAGAAATGCTTCTTTATTGATCAAACCCTTAAGGTAATGCAACACCATACATTCACTCCTTAAGGAAGGAGAACACTCCACAAGCCATATGCATGTTCATACAAGAATACTTCTCTTCATCTTCCTATCTGGAGTCTCTAGCCTTTATATAGGCCTCATACATACAATACCATGCATTATTACCATGGTTTCCTCATACCATCAACTAATACCATGGGTCCATTACATTATTATTAACTACTTGTGGTCCCTTACATGACATGGGTTAACCACCTTATTTATTACTATGGCCCATCTCATTATTACATTATTACCTTGGGTACCTCCCTTGGTACCCCATATTATCCCCCCTAGGTACATAACATTCCACCCCCCTAAACATGTTTCGTCCTCGAAACATGGGAAGAACATAAATAATAAGATCTACTCAAAAGAGTAGTCCACTGATACCATGCACGTGCATCTAGCCATCCAAGAGAAAGGTGAACCCTCGATCTCGTTGGTGCCTCGCTTGCTTGAGATGGAAGTTGACCATGGCAGCTCTTCTGTATTGATGTCTAGTAGGTGGATCTAGGCTCCTTGCTATCCATCATACGGGGGTTGTTGTCCTTGTGGCTAGTTGGTTGCCATCTTGTTGGTTGTTTTCTTGCGGGGTGATGTGGGTGATGATATGTTGAAGTTTTAACCCACGGTGTCTTTTTCTTTAAGTCACCCTGCTGTGGTGCCTGTTGTCGTGTCTTCTTTTCTAATATGACTTCAACCACTGAACCCTCGTCAAATGTCTCAACACCTGTAACCTGTTCTTCTTCAGCCTCTATTTGTGTTTGATTTTCGACCATCAACTGCTCATCATCTGATATGTCAGTCCCTTGAACATCTTCTGCTTCAGCCTCCATGTGCTCTACCTGTTTATGGATGGAAATATCCTGTAATGTAATTTTCTTCTTTTTATACCATAGCTTCAGGAATTTCTTCTGCACATTAATATTGATAGTACCCACGGATTCCATCCAAGGGTATCCCAAAACAACATCCATGTTATCCATATCTGAAGCGTAAAAATCACCATGAAACACATACTTATCCATAGAAAGCTTCAAATCCTTGTACACTTGAACATCCTCATGATCAACCTGTGTATGTTCAATTTGTTTCGCTAGGACTTGCAATTTCTTTGCCAAGTTGACATTTATAAGATTTTGTTTGCAACTCGGATTGATAGACACAATGATTTTCTCCTTCTGAATCAATCCATGAACCTGCAATACAGAGATACCAGCCAAAAATAACCCTTTTGGTTCCTTGGTTTCCTTCTTTCCTGTAAAAATAAAAGCTTTGCTAGGCTGTGTGTCTGTCTGTGTGTGCTTATCCACAAAATTTGATTTACGGTCAAAGCGCTCTATAAGAGCTTTTTTGAAGGCATCCCAATTCTGAAAAGGTCCATTGCAACGCTGATGCCATTCCGCCCATTTGCATCTTTCAAGGTCCAAATACATTTCTCCCCTGCTCAACTGAGTATAATGATCATAGATGTATTCCGATTTGAAATATTTCTCCATTTGTTCTAGCCATTTAACTGGATGAGAGCCATCAAATTTATACAAGTCCCTCAAACTCCGATCTAGGCCCGCCATCACAAAAATATTGGTGAAAACTTGAAATGGTCACAGATCCGTCAATATTGCTCAGAATCTCTATTATAACCTGTTTTTAGAAACGGAACAACCACTCTGCATCTGCCCATGTGGTAGAAATCTTGATCCAGGCACTTGAAATTTCAGATCTGCGCTGCTACTCTCCCGCCGTCACCCAAAATTTCTGCAAAAAGAGCTGATTTTAATTCAGCGATATCTCCCTCATCCGGACTCCGATTCGACTGATTTTTTTTTTTGAAATTGTGTGTTTTTTCACAAAGATTCCAGATATACAATTAGATCTGTCAGATATTGCACCAGGACTTCTAGATATGCTTCGCAAAATCGCTGCCTTGAAAATTGTCTACAACCCCACTTATTTTTAAATCAGCGATATCTTCTTCATCCGGACTCCGATTCGACTGATTTTTTTTTTGAAATCATGTGTTTTTTCACAAAGATTCCATATCTACAATTAGATCTTGCAGATATGGCACCAGGACTTCTAGATATGTGCCGCAACTCACTGTCCTGAAAATTGTCTGCAACCCCACTGATTTTTAAATCAGCGATATCTCCTTCATCCGGACTCCGATTCAATTGATTTTTTTTTTGAATTTGGGTATTTTTTCACAAGGAATACAGATCTGCAATTAGATTCTACAGATATGGCACCAAAACGTACAGATCTGATCTGCAAATTCGCCGCCCCAGAAACCCTGCAAAAATGAAAAAACAATTCTCCACGGTTTGCCCAAGAAAGTGCTCTGATACCAATTGTTGTATATCTGATCCAAAAGATATATGATAACAGAAATAAACCCAAGAACAATAAGATAGAAATAGATAGAAATGATTCTTTATTGATCAAACCCTTAAGGTAGGGCAACACCATACATTCACTCCTTAAGGAAGGAGAACACTCCACAAGCCATATGCCTGTTCATACAAGAATACTTCTCTTCATCTTCCTATCTGGAGTCTCTAGCTTTTATATAGGCCTCATACATACAATGTCATGCATTATTACCATGGTTTCCTCATACCATCAACTAATACCATGGGCCCATTACATTATTATTAACTACTTGTGGTCCCTTACATGACATGGGTTAACCACCTTATTCATTACTATGGCCCATCCTATTATTACATTATTACCTTGGGTACCTCCCTTGGTACCCCATATTATCCCCCCTAGGTACATAACACATTTTCTCTTGTAGTAAGGTACTCTTCCATTAGATCAATTCTTTGTCTCGCTACACAGATGGGGTGGAATATCCACCACATGAGTGTAAAAACAACATTTCTAAATGGGGTTATTAAGGAGGAGGTGTACATAGAGTAACAAAAAGGTTTTGAGACATTTGATCAAGAGTCTCATGTGTGCAAACTCAAGTGAGCATTGTATGATCTCAAGCAAGCACCTCGTGCTTGGTACACCAAGATCAATAGTTATCTCACTGGTTTGGGCTTCACCATAAGTGAACCAGATGTAAACCTCATCATGTATGGATAGAAGGTAAATTTCTTATTATTGTCTTATATGTTGATAATTTTATTTTAACTAGTGATGAGACATTGATCATATCTTGCAAGGAGGACCTTGCAAGGGAATTTTAAATGAAGGACATGGGTCTCATGCACTACTTTCTCGGGTTGGAAGTATGACAAGGTGATGGGTAATTATTTGTCTCTCAAGGCAAGTATGAAAATGAGATACTGCAGAGATTCTACATGGAGAGTTGTAAACCCATGGAAACACCTCTAACGAACAACTAGAGGAAGGAGGATGCCACTTCAAGTGAAGTGGATGCTACCATTTATTGAAACTAGTGGGTCCATTCATGTATCTTGTGAACACATGACCAGATGTGTGATGTGCAGTAAACGAGCTAAGACACGCTATGGTTAGGTCAACCAAATATTTTGGAAGGCAACTAAGCATGTTTTACGGCACCTCAAATGCACTACCTAGTTTGGACTATGGTATAGACGAGCAGAGGGAGTGAAGTTGTGCGGATTCACAGATGCAAGTTGGGCACGAAGTCCATTAGAACGAAAGAATACATCAAATGTAATTTTTAGTGTTGGGTTTGTAGTTGTTTCTTGGTACGACAGGAAGCAAAGATCTATGGTGCTCAACTAGACAAAAGCATAATACATGGCTGCAAGTCAGGAAACATGTGAGGCGATATGGATGAGAAAGATACTTGTTGGACTATTTGGTCAGATGATGGATCCAATTGTGATAATCAGAGTTGCATCAATCTCTCTGAGAATCTTATATTTCTTGATCCATCCAAGCATATAGATATCCAATATCACCATTTACGAGACTGTGTCTAGAGGCAGATGATGTTGCTACACTCCATTCTGATAGAGGAGTAATATGTTGACATTTTGACAAAATCTTTGTCAAGAGGGAAGTTCAAATTCCTTAGGTGCAGGATAGGGGTGGTTGATAATCCCTTTTTTGTATAGAGGGAGTCTTAAAAAATGTACCAAGAAATTCTCAATTTTATTTTTCCTTGATTAAATTGAGAAAAAATGAATTTCCACATCAATAGACAGCTTGGATGCAGTTAACTTGTGTGACATGGCTTGTGTCACCTGGTTTACACAGTAAATTTGAGTTGGAGGAGTTATATTTCAGTTAAGCATGTATGATTGTTAATTTGTAGCAATCAAACTCAGTTATCTCAAGTTATTTTCAGTTAAACTAGTTCCAACTGCTTGAGGAACTAGTGGAAGGCCAATTGTGTAGTGGGACTTCAGTCAAACTCAGTGATCATCTAGTTAACTAATCAATCAACCCAAAATAGCTAATGCATGGAGAATTCGAGTTCCCCAACTGTGGTGGAGATTCCAAGGTAGTGTAACATCAATTGTAGACTAGCCTTGAGTGTACAGGTGTTGCATACAGTCAGATGATCAACCTTGGGAATTTCGTAATCCATTTTGTAAAAATTCCTAAATAATAGGGGCCTAATTTCTCAAGGAATTGCGCAAGGAAATATGAGCTCAAGCAGAGGTAGAAATTTACTAAGTCTGGCTTAGAGCTTCTCAATGAGCAAAGAGACAAGTTATTCACTTGTAGGTTGTGCTCAGTTGAGAAAATAAATTGCAATACATTTCTATTGATCATATAAGTGCAAATAGACATTGGGGTTTTTGATTAAAACTTCATGAGTAGTTGCAACTCTACACCATAATTTCTACAAGGATGGTGGAGGAAAATTACAGAATATTCCTTAGTAGACAATATGCCTACTTCAAAATATCTATGACAACTTTTGCGAGAAGAAGACGTTGAGAATAAAAGATTGGATTTTCGAAGAATTAGTCACAAAATTCACAAGGGCGGTAGTTTTGGTTGCAAGTGTGGAGGTAGATGGATTAAATGTAATTTTGGCTGCATGTGTGTAGGTAGACAAGTCACAGTTACTCCTTTGACTTTTGTCGATGACGTGTTACTATTTTGTAGATTGACCTCTTTTGATTGGTCTTTGGAATCCTTATGAATAATATTAAATCTCATATGATTTATTCTTACCCAAATGATGCATTGGTACTGGAGATTTATCATATTTTTGGTGTTATCTCCATTGCATTGGATGCAGATTTTAAATATCTTAGATTTATGCTCCAACCCAATTGTTATGGAATTAAGGATTGGATCTGAATTATAGAGAAAATCCACTATATACTTTTATCATGGGCACGCAAGAGGCTCTCCCTAGGAGGCAAGTTGACTCTAGTTTGAGCAGTCCTTCAGAGCATCTCTGTATATTGGCTTCATATTTTCACTCTGCCTAAGAATATCAATAAATGTATCTTTCCAGCTTCAACTTGGCATGGGACAATTTTTGATGTAAAGGATAAAGTGGGTCTGGTTGTTGTTTACTCTGTATGGAGGCGATGGATGACTAGAATCGTCTATTTCTTTTATTCTCCAGAGTAAAATCAATTTGGAATGGTGTATTTAATATGTTCCATTTACAGGCAAATTAGAACTACTCTTTTGTGGTTTATTGTTTTTCGCACTAGATTATTGAATATAAAACATTTGGACCACTTCCAATATACATTGGGAGTTCGACCCAAAGAATGCATTACTGTCCCAATCTCCTTTGTTGTGATACATCCACCTCTGTCCTGGTCAAAAAAGCTAAAGGCCTCCCTGAACTTAGACATAACCTCCATCCCATATTCCTTTAGCAGATAAAACCCTTATCTCATTTTCTGACCATGCCAATCTACCCTCCATCCCATATTCTCTCATGAGCCCTGTGTAAACCACCATTTCATTCAAGGATGGGGATTTTGATGCCTACTCTAACCATATTTGTTAGATACTTTCCCCCTTCTCTTGCTTATGGTTTCTTAAGTTGGCCTCCTCTAAATATTCCCTACTCTCCTTAAATTATTTGAAAGGTATCCTTTGCCTACTAACGCCATTTTACCAAAGATCCTTGACATGTCCCTTGAAATTTTTATTCAGCCCCATGAACTATTTTATGCCAGTGAGTCGAAAGATTTAGATTTCTTTTCCACATATTCGTTCATGACCAAACACTATACCACTAGTTCTAAGAATCTTGTGGTTACTATCACCACAATAAATGTATATTGTATGTTATAGGAGATAAGAATTGTATATTTCCCTTTGGGACACTCCAAAAATATTTTTATGCACCCTATTTGTCTAACAATCTAGTATACTTTCTATATAGTGTAACAATGTCAAGGAGCAATTGTTCATTCTCTACAAATTTATTAGTTATGAAGGTAGGTATGAAACTATTTTTTTCTACCATATTAGGATTTTGATGCATTTTCTAAAGGGGAAGGAGATAATTTTAGCCTACTAGTTGATCAGTAGCCCTAAAATAATGGCATTTAATATCTAGAAGAATTCTAGGAATCTTGACAAAGCCTTATATTAGTTTGGGTTAATCAAAATTCTTGTTGAGGAAAAAAAATTAAGAAGTGACAATTGGGAACCTTGTTTAGTAATAAATTATTTTATTGAGGCATTAGAAGAAAAAAATATTTGTCCAAAGAGAAAAGGAAGAAGAGGTAGGGCTTTTTCAAACCCTTACCCTTAAGAAGAAAATAAATAAGCCAAAGAAACTCTAGTAGAGAGAGGACACTGAAATCATAGAGACAAAAGAAATTTTAAGACTAGAGTCTATGACGATATTGGAAGACGAAGATGCTACTAAAATATAAGATACCATAAAATTAATGCTACTTCGGAAAGGATAATTGTTGAAAATAAGATATGAAAGGAAGAAGAATAAAAAGGATCATGCTAGAACCAAAAAGAAAGGTGACAAAAGCAATTACGAAGAATCCACGAGAAACTACAAAAAAAACCATTGTGATATCTGAACTGAAGTAAAAGAGCATTAAAAGGAAGATTTTGTAAGGAATGAATACACCAGAAGACAAAACAAATGTAGAAGCATCACATGAAGCATGAAAGAAGTAGACAATGTTGTTTCATTTGAGAATTTGAAAGTTGCAGAGCTAAAAGAATCAGAAAGATTAGCAACAAATCCTAAAAGAAAAGGTTTAAATGTCTATGAAACTTAGCAGCATATCTATTATTATTATTTTGATAGTCTCGATCAAGAAGCACAAAAAGAAGAGGTAAAGGATCCCTCTCCTAAAGTCTAACGGTCAATGGAATTTAGAAACATATCTATTTTTTTTATTGTTTGGATCAAGAAGCACAAAAATAAAAAGTGAAGGATCCCTCTGCTACTCTTGAGTGTACTTTCAACAGTGATATTCCAACACCTACCATTCACAATCCTATACATAATAACGATTTAACTTTTTCTAGGGATAAAGATAATATTATAAAATTAAAAGAAGAAATAACTCAATTAGAAATCCTAGAGAAACATGTGAAAGGGGAAAATGAGAATCTCAAAGAAAACAATCATAAGATACTAAAGTGAATGTATTATTGGTATCACAAAAACTCTAGGCTAAAGAAGACAAATAAAGTACTCGAACAAAAAAACAAGGGTTTAAAGACAAAGATGTTAATGAAGAATCCAACATGGTCCATTTCCATGATAAAGAAAGGAGCCATAAGTAACTTGGATATTTTGATCCAAGCTGCTAAAAATATCTTCTGAATTGCAGTATTATCCAAAATTTTAAAACTTTCTAACTTGCATGTGGGCTTGCAACACCCTAAGAACCCGAAAATGTTGGAAAATGTTGATAGAAAAAAATGACCTCAGTAACATCAAGGAGTGATCCAGGTGGCTCCAGAGAGACACATAGGACAAAGAGGGCTTATGAATGCTCGAAAATCAAAGTGCTCAGAATGACTTCGACCCAGGACCAGAGCGTAGATCTCGTCGTCCTAATCGTGGAGGTGTGAACAGTTCGTCAATCTGAGCTCGTATGAGGGAGAACGGGCCAGTCAAAGTTTTGGTCAAAGTTGGGGTGTGGGCTATGTTTAAGTGTCCTACAATTTGACTGACCTCAAGGCATAAACCTAGCTCCCGGAATTGGTCAAAATTGTGGCCTCGTTAATTTTCCCAGTGACCCTTATTTTCTAAAAATTTAAAAACAACCCCCTCATTATAAATATAAAAAAAAAATCATAAATGAGGTGGCAGGCCACCAATACTGCCACCCCAAAATTTCATAACAAAAATATTTTAAAAATAACATTAAATTATATATTAATTATCTAAATATAGTCTCAACTATCTTATGTACCGAATTAGTGTTTATATTAATAAAATATATTCTAAAACTAAAATAAAAGGATAAAAATTTATATATTAATAATTTATTTTAATATCAATGTTAAAGATAAAAGTGCAATAATTATCATTCTATATAAATTTTCAAATTGAAGTATATACATTTCTAATATTAAAAATCTCGTAGTCTAACAAGGCAGAGGAGTTGCCTGGAAAGTTATGGAAATTCTGATTATATTTAGAGAAAATCTGGCAAGGATTTTTGTAAATCCAAATTATAATTGTTAAACTTCAAAATGTTTTTGATGGTGCTGAATCCATTTCCACCATCAAAAACACGATTCAAACCCTCATATATTTTTTTTGCCCTGTTTACTGATGTAACCACTTAGATTTATTCGCACAGTTGGGCAGACGAGTTATTCTTTTTTATCCTAAGAAAGAGAAAAAAAAAGAAAAAAAATCTGCCAGGATTTCTGCACGCGCAATGTGACAGAGGAGTTCTTCTTCTTGGATTTCTTCACGCGCAAAGGGGCAGAGTTATTTTGCTTGGGCGGAAAAAAAAAATTGAAATCTTTGTTATTATTAGAGTGAAAAATGTAAATATTTTTAAAAACAATCTTTGTTTTGATTAAAGTGAAAAATGTAAACATTTTTAGTTTTTAAAAATAAGGTACATTTTTAACTTTTTGTGATTATTGTTTAGAAAATTATGACTCGGATCATCCATAGTACTATATTCATTTCATGAATAAAGGTAGCCTTGATGATCTCATCCACAAATTAAGGCATTGTGTTATGTAAGCTTATCCATGATTTGTAATTATTAGCACAAGACACCATTAAAATCATGTCAATAGTTGGCATCTTCAATATACAAGTCTCAATAAAATCCATTCACATGTTGGAAGTAAATCCAAGGATTATAGAAAGACAAATGTGATGGAATGATCAAATTCATGTATACTTCGCAAAGAAAAGGTTGCAAGATATTTCAAAGATTAACAATGTGTCACAATCATAACATAACCTTGCACTTGTTGAACCACACAAGGTATGTTGAAGGAGAATGGTAGTTTTAAAAACCATTGGAAAAGCCTCCATGTACCACTCATAAATTGTTATGCTCTTGACTTGCGAGAAATTCCAGAATACCAAATATGCAAAGAAATACAACCCATAACATAGAACAAAATGAGAAAAACAACAAGTATTTTATTATTAAGAGATGAAAGCAGTGTTCACTTGCCTCTTCGAGGGGGAAACCTCCAATAGTGCAGAGCTTGATTACAAAATAAGACTCGATATATCTCAATGGGGAGCCTTTATCCTTTATATAGGATTCATACTTATTGTGACCTTCCCAAGCTATTGTCCTCGCATTAAAAATAATGTACATAGACTTTTAAAGAGACAACTAGTCACTGTACTATTTCAGAGGAGTTATTCTTCTTAGACACCCATGCATTGTGGCCATAACTCCTCTTAGACACCCACTTATTGTGGCCTTGCCAAGCTATTGTCCTCACATTAAAAATAATGTACATAGACTTTTAAAGAGAAAAATACTCATTGTACTATTTCAGAGGAGTTATTCTTCTCAGACACCCACGCATTGTGGCCATAACTCCTCTTAGACACCACTTATTGTGGCCTTGCCAAGCTATTGTCCAAAATACCATTTTTTAGAATTTATTTATTAGTGTGCTAAACTCAAAAATCTTTCTAAGCAAGCTATGATGTCCTCCTCAATAAGCCATGATGTCTCATGATTGTTTCCCAATTATTTTTACTCTAACTACATCTCTATTTTTATTTTCAAGATGTCAATACTTTCTAAAAATACTTAAAAACAATGAAAATCCCTCGTCACAATATTTAAAACTCTAATAACAATTCAAGTAAAACACCTATTGTCTCATTACCTCCTAAAAGCAGTCGCTCCTCTTGAAATTGTCTTTCCTTTCGAAGTTTCCGTCTTCTCAAAGCCTTCTAGAGAAGCAATTTTGGTTATTTCTTTCGTACTAGGATATTGTAGATGAAGCTATGTTGGGAATGATGGAATATATTTTTTGGCTAATCCCCCATTAAAAACACATTATGAGAAATATAACTACTACGCTTATATGCATGCATGTTAGCCATTTATTTGGTATATGCATATTTGGATCTATATTTTGAACTTATACAAATTATCCTTAATTATGGAAGTAGTGTTCATTGACTATTTCATTTAAAAAGAATAAATTGCAATGGACCTTAACCCCATTGTTGAATGGTGATAATTTTGTCAAAATATTAGAAAAACCATGAAGAAAGTCTACTTGGCTTATAGGGCTCCACTAACATGCAAATATTGCATGATTGAATCCTGTAATATCCCAACATCAAAATTTTAATGAGATATGGTACACTCTAGGTGTTCTAATGAAATTCTTGCACTAAAAACACCTAACACAATAAAGATCTAAGAATGCAGCCTCTTCTTTATGTAAATAAATAGAAACAAAATTACATGCCCACACAAGACCTACTAAAGCCCGTGCCTTGGCATGTATGGCTACCCATCAACAAAGAAATTAAATATATTGAAGCACAATCGTAGATCCTAAATGGATCCACTACACAAATTACTCCCATGGGTTTTCATACCTAGGATCAACTAGAACTAGCCTTGCCAAGTTCACAACAAAAGCCAAATATATAAATAACTCTCCTATCCCATTTTATAGGCTTGATTGACTCTTTAGAGACTTTATTTTATTGTTTTCCCTCAAAAAACAAAGGCAAATACAATGGGCCAATGCCATGGGCAACTGCCACATTAAATACCATGGGAAGATTCCACCCACTTTAACCATATCCAAATATATATATATATATATATATATATATATATATATATATATATATATATATATATATATATATATATATATCTATATATGTATATATATATATATATATATATATATATATATATATATATATATATATATATATATATATATATATATATATATATATATGATATATTACAAATCCTCCCGCCCAAAGATTGTTTTCCCTCGGGTAATCCACTTCTATCCACAAAAGAAGCATTTGTATATTGATACCAAGATCCCATACAACCCAATGTGTTATTCCATGCCTCCATTATAAATGATCACGAATGGATCCTTCGATACCTGAATCCAAAACAATCCTTTGGTCAATCCTACCCCCAATGGATTCTCCTAGATCCCAATTCCACCTAAGTCCTAGGACATGTTGGTTATGACACCACCGCAGCCCTCCATCATTGCTTGTGCTTGAGGGCCCAAGTTCCAATATGCCCTTGGCTAAGAGTATCCCTTCAATATTGTTTCAACTCATAATCTATTTGTATCCCTACACATGGAATAAATCTACCATGCTGATGTTGCCTAATGCTCAACTCATGTTGCTCAACCTGATCACCCATCATGATCCATTTGTATAACTCTTCCTTGCTATCACCAATGTATAATGGCAGGTTGGTAGAGTTGCAAGCCTTATCTATGTACTCTTGTAGAGGGCTACTCTACAACTCCCAAATGCACTCCTCTTCCTGCCTTGTGAGGGACTTGAGTTGTTCCTCAACATTAGACAACTGGGTCATTGATTCCACACATACCCCTATGAGGTTCTCAAATTTTCTATTTTCTTGTAAGACAGTGTCTCAGGCTACCCCGACTCTCTACTTCAACTTCGTAAGATCTATCTTGAAATGCATGATCCTTTCCCAAAAGTTCTCTACTAGAAATTCTTGTGCCCTGTAGAATGTCTCTATATTTGACTGCACAGGATGCCCCATGACCACAACTTTAACTTGAACCTTTGTTTGACCCTCTAGAAATGGCTTATCCTGCATACTATATTTGTCATGATACCCTACATGATCATGCTCATCATGTCGGTTTATTATTATTGGCTCCTCATTTGGTTCTCCTAGAATGTCTTCTTCCTGGCCTTTTTCACATGTGGGGATAAGTTGTCCACCCTCTTTGATTGTCAAACATGGATGTATTGGTGGACTGTTATCTATACCTGATTGCCCATACTCTTTATGGATGTTCTCCTGGATATCTATAGACTCAACTACCTCATCATCAGGAGGAATTCCCTCCTTCCTTTCCCGATTTACTTTGTCAAGTTGATTGATTATCATCGACCTGTCCTGTAAGTTTCTCTGAAAAACATGGTGTTGTTGCTCACCATTTGTACTTGACTACTTGGATCCTTCATAGGTTCTCTTCTAAAAACGGTGAAACAAACTATGGATGAATCTTCACGATCTTCCCTTGTTTCCTCTTATCACCTGGACATGAATGGTTAAGGGCCCAAGGTCCCTTGCAGATAAAGCATAGTCCTCTCATCCTTAGTTCATTATTGATGCATATTTTGTTCTTGCTTCCTCCATCAATCCTTATCAACTCCTTCGTAGTGAGCACCCTTTTGAGTAATTTTATGTTTTTCCTGACAAACTTCTAGACTAGAACATAGGATCCCTGTGGTCCTTCCTCCAAATGGTTAACAATTTACATCTTAGTATCTTGCATATGTGAGCATGGCCTTCTAATAATAGAGACACAATCTTTTGCATGCTTGTTTTGACATGGTCTGAATGAGCCAATGTAATACTAGTGTAAAAGTTATGGAGAAACTAAAAGATCAACTCATCACATTCCAAATTCAGTATGAATGTGCCAAATTTGAATTCTACCATGAATGTTAAAATTTATACATCGGTTCTAAAGGTAGGAAGCATGATGTTATTCAACCCTTTAAGGCCTTCCACTATCAACTACAATATCTCCCTCATAATATCATTATTGTAAGACAATACTCGGGATGTTAAAGCTATGATCTTGCTGAGACAAGAAGCAATTGTGAGCTTGACCTATTCACAAGGATGCTCCGAGAGTTTGGGTTGTATTAATGAAAGCATAGATGGCTTGAGATTCCAACTGAGTTTCCTCCATTCTGGTTGCCCCACTTCTAAGAGCCATGTGTCTAATTCCTCCAATTTCTGAAGGTCTATGGTTGACTTTTTTCGTTGCAATTAAGATCCAAGTGCGAAGAACTTAGCTCCTCTTCCTTGTCCTTCCTTCACTTCCCATGGGAATTTTTGTTGCATAATGGCATAGACCATTTTTGAGAAAGACTTGCTATTCTATTATAAAGTGGTATCGCTAAGAAAAGGCCCCATGCTTCTTTTATTTTATCTAGAATTTTGTCCAAAATTTTATGAGTGTTTTCTAGGGAAAGTCCCATCTCCCCTCATACCAAAGCATGAATACACTAATTATTCAATGGATTTCGCCCCAAGATAAGGTAAATACAAACTTGATTGGTAATAGTAAGATGATTGTACCACCTCCTTCCTTTCTTATTCCCCCTTTTTTTTTAACACAAAATCTCATTTCTATTGTCAAACTCCAAAATTTGACAAACCCCTTGTCAAATGCTAAAACCAATAAAAATTTTCAAAACTATAAACACGATTTAGTCCATAACCTGCCACATTTCATGCTTCCACACTAAGATTTTTGAGCGGAAAATCTGTCTAGATGGAAAGAGAATCAGTTTCCAGGTAAAGACTTAGATCTTCATATGCTAATCAAGAGTCTGTGGACCCAATAATTATTCCCTTACGACTAATCAATGGATCATGTGCGACATTGAACTTGATGTTAGAGGTTTCCAATGTATAGGGATAAGACTATATTCGACAATGATAAACCTCTACACCAATACAAACACATAATGCAACATACTATATAACGGAAAAAGGCATAGCATTACTTTATTTAATTATGGTGACCCACCACGAAATCTTTTGATGAAATATAATTTACTCAATTCCGCAAAACATGGTGTCTTTGCCTCTATGACTAATGTGTGAATGATCTTGATGTAGTGAGATCAATTTATCTAATGTAATAAAACAAATACTTTGGGGTGCACCTGAAGAGGACCATGGATGGCTCCTTGACCGACGCTATGGTAAAAATAATCTTGTCTCTGCTATTACGAGTGATGACAACTTTGGCTCCCGTAATGAATCGATGGTTAATGCTAGAACCGAAGCCTATGAAACTTGCTCAGCACCTTCTTGCACTTAGAGGGTTGTGGTGATAGTGCAACGCCCAGGCTATGTCCACTTCCTTTCACCTGGAACAAATATGGGGATGCTCAACTCCTTTCTCTACTCAGGCAGTTGTTGTGATAGTGTTTTGGCAAAGCGACCAATGCTCAGGCTATATCAACTAATTAGCATGCAACACTCATACTCCCTTTCGCCTTCCATTGAAATGAATCAAAGGTTGAAACCAATCTAACACCTCTACCATTAGATGGCTCGGTGTTCATTTTAACACACAAAATTACCCTCCTCACAACCTCGACTACTACTGAGAAACATCACCCTTCAGATCAGCAATGCGACTGTTTGGTTATGAGTGCCTCGAATTCCCTTCTGTCAGTGGTATAGTCCCATGCGATTGATTCGATGGGTCTGCGCGATTTTTGGCTGACCTCCTTGCTCTAGTGATTTGAATACTCCCTTTCGTGGTGAGGTGCCTCCCGGAAGGTGAAACGGTGGATCAGACCATTGTTGACCTGATCCATGGCTCAGCAATGTCGGTAGAGTGTTTTGATGCAATCTATGCCTATGGCTATTGGTTCTATCCTCAATGGCCCTCAGATTCACTTGCTAAAGAAAAAATATTCCGCCCTCTCTCCCTGTTTAACTCGGTCCCCTTTGATGAAAGTGTTATCACCAAAAATTGATCATCTAGCCTAATTTACTAGATGGATCAAAGTACACCATGTAAAGTCAATTTTACCATAGTAAAATTGCTTTCATTGTGAGAAATTACTTAATAAACCACCTTTGTTAAGTAATTTATAATTAAACCCATGAAGAATAATTAAATAAATCACTATTTATTTTATTTTCTTCTAGGAATAATTAATTAAACCATTGTTCAATTATTATTCCTTGTCATATTTGACCCAATTATGAAAAATCAAAAGATAAATTATTAATTATCTTATTTTTCTCTAGGAATAATTAATTAATCACTAATTAATTATTATTCCTTGTCAAATTTGACTAAATCCCTTAGGAATAATTAAATAAATCATTATTTATTTATTATTCCTTAACCAATTTCTTGAGATGATAAATAAATCATTTATTTATTTATTATTTCTAAATAAAAGTTTAAATACGTTTTCCCTCCTAACCAAATATAATAAAATATTCCAAGAATAGGGTTAATAATATTTTATTATTTCTCATTATTCGAGGATAACTCAATATTTTGTTATAAATAGAGGGGTTTTCCATTCATTATTCACTTTCGATTATTTTCGTTGTTGCACTCATTGCTGTAACTCTTATTATTTTCATTGGCGCACACTATTTCACTGCCTTTGAGTTCCCATTAAGCTCAAACATTTTATTTGTTGGGTTTTCACATTATAGAGGAGAGAGACTCTACACAAGCTGAAGACGTTTTAGGATAGACAAGAACCCATCCCATAGAGGGGGACTGGTAAAATTTATTTGTTCCCTTCACAGGTGTTATAATAAAATATATTCTTTGTATATTTGGTTTCCATTGGATGATTGGAGTTATTACTGTTTCTTTTTGTTGTTTAACTATGATTGTGTCATAGGCCAGGACTTTGCTAGGTTTTGCTTCTATCATTTCCTGCAAATCTACAATGTTTAGTAGTCATTTATATTGTTCAGAATGTTTGTCATCCGCAGTCATAAGTGGGTTCTTTTCATACATCTTTGAGATGAAAACACTACAACAAAATTTGCAACTCCATTGGTTTTTTACTTCAGATCCAGAAACCTTGGGTGACCTTCAATTTCAGGTTAGGGTTTCTTATTTGTTCAGACTCTTAATGTTATTTACTAGCTTTCTAACCCTAGATATGTCAAATTTCTAACTTCTGCAAGTTTTCTGGTCTTTTCCACATGTCACGGGAATGAGCTGCGACAGAGACGGTAGTTTTTAATGAGATTTTCCGACCGGGAATCAAGGATCATAAATCACACTTTTTAGCCCAAAAAGTGCGATCTCGAGTCTAGAGTGCATATTTCACCCCAAAAACTGTGAGCTCCCCTAAAAATAGGTTAGTACCAACGATTTTAGGGTTTCCGAGTTTTTATCAGATCTGTTTCTAGGTTTTGTCAAGAGCTGTGTGTTGGGTTGTTTGACCTCTGTCTCATCTTGCTTAGGCCTTGATATACTCTGATTTACTCATCAAAGTGGAATTTATCCCCTTAGGGCTTCTAGTACGCTTCCACCTTTATAGGAGGAGTTTAGCTGAGTAAGAAGTTTGAGTTTCTCCAGCACTTTCAGCCATATTTTCCAGATCTATACCATTTTCTTTCAGATCTCCAAAGATAGGTTGTTTCCATCCATGGTTTCATATTAAACCTTGTTTGGTCATTGGCCTTAGGGTCCCATTGGTTTCCCTAGGATTTACACCCATCTCCCTATCTTTTTGTAGCGATCTTCCTCTCTGGTTTTTTGTTGTTGTTGCACCACTTTCTAGTAGCCTAGTGTCATTTCATCCCAGTCACACCGACACTTAGATCCCTTGAACTTTTTAGTGTGTTTTCAGTCGATTTCACCACCAACCAGCACAGTGTTTGCAAATTCAGTTTGGGTGGGGTTTAGTTAATGGTTTTGCTGTTCATTTACTATTGTTAATTTTAGTTTATTTTCAACAATCTTTTTTCTTTTTTACAAACACGATTTGGGCTTAATCAATAAATACACTTGCACACACAAGCACACCTTAAGCGAAGGGTAATTGATTTACACCCCCAAGCCAAGACTCAACATAATAAATTTATCTCCACTCATTGAGACAAAGTCATATTGTTGATCTCCCTTCACCATTTTCATGTCACATGTGTCTTACCACCATTGTGCCACCAAGGCATTTGTCACAGAGACTCTTATAGCTTCATCCCCATTTTCCACTTGGGCATATTACTCCTCCCCACTGGGTTCGAGTTCATAGCCCTCTGAGTCCCCATATCGACTCTTCTCCTTGTTCATTTGATTCCAAGCCTCCTTCACCACATATTGTCACCATGTTTGGACCCACAACTGGTGTAGGAACCCAACCTAGTGTTGGCTCCAGTTCTACCCTAGTGATCACATCTAGAGGAGCAATCTCATGAACCATTCAGAAAACTCCCATACTCCCTTTTATGGTTGGCTTAAGTCTCCTGGATTTTAGCCAGTTGATAAACGACCCAATACACCACGATGCTGGTTGGCATGCTATGCCGACTAAGCTTCCCTCAAATATCCCAAATTTTGAGGGTAATTCTGGAGAGGATCCTACCGATCATGTTTGCTCCTTCCACATGTGGTGTTCATCCAACTCCATTACCGATGACTTCATTCATTTTCGGCTGTTCCAACACACGCTCACTAGAGACGCTACAAAATGGTATGTAGACTAGCCTGCCACATTTCATTCCATTTTCATGACGCTTGATAATTGTTCCTCTCATATTTCTAGCTACCTCTCTGATACGACACTAGTAAAAAGATATTGACCTCATTTCGTCAGTACTTTGCCACTCGCCTTTCTGACCATGTTCAAGAGTGGCATAGAAGGAGGAGCACATGTCGTGCCCCTCACCTCGAAGACCATGTCTATCTAGATTGGTTTCTCAAGAGCTTTTTAGCACCCATTAGAAAAGATGTTGTGTCCCATTTTCCTCAGACTGAGGAATAAGCTCTCCAAACCGCTCTGAGATATGACCTGATTTATGTGCAATCTGGTTCTGTCTATACCATCATTCCAAACCTTCCCCATCCTGGAGGTTCCAATGCACCAGGGAAATCTCACATTGCCAACGTATCGTTGGAACCCTTTCACATCCTTCCCCATATACTCAACAAAGTTATGGCCATCCACAGGGGGGCACCAGTTCCTCCAACACTTATGCCCCTCCTACTAGCAACATGTTTTCAGGGCCCCAACCTATCTACCAAACCATTGCTCCTCCTTATGAACAGTCAAGCACTCCAGCCCCTCAAGCATTAACACCGCAGCCTCCCATGCATCCTCAGCCCCCGCAGCTACTACCCCCTTAGGGTCAGGTGTTTGCACAGCAGAGTGCAACCAATCGCCAAAATTTGAAGAAAAAATAAGAAGGGGAAGGGTAACAAGGGTAACCAGGGTAATCAAGGTAATCAACCCAGTGAATCCCAGGGGAACCAGCCTAACACCAACAACCAGCAACAGGGAAGCCAACCCAAGCAAAACAAGGCTATTCACATGAACAAGCCTTGTGCATGTTGTGGTGTACATGGCCATTATACACATGAGTGTGCTATCTTACCCCAGATGCGCCAAATGTGGGAAGCTCAAGCAACTTCTAGAGGCCAACAATTACCTTAGAATCCTACACCATCTCAACCAACAGTGCTTACAAATCCTTTCCCTCAACAAGGATTTGTTTCTTCTCAACCTCACCCAGGTCAAGCAGCCCCCCCTCCCCAACCTTCTGGTCTTGGTGACTACCAGATCCTCATGATGAGCTTTGATGAGGTTAATCCCTCTGATATCAACTTGCAAACACGATCGCGTCAATATGATAAGCCATCAACTTTGTCAGCCACTGAGTCCAAAGCCAAAGCTTCTAATGAGCCTCTTACGACATCAAATTTTCCATTACATATCCCTCAACCTAAAGCTGAGGCAATTCCCAAGATCCCAAAGGGACCATTATGCCATAACACGACTTATAACCGAGTTTCCCATATATACAGTATAGTAGATGACTTGGCGCAATCACCTACCACCATATCGATGCTGGATGTACTCCAGTCATGCCCTTCTCAAAAGAAAGCTCTAATAACTTCTTTAGGCATAGTAGATCCTTCTGACAATCGTTTGATTGTCTTCCCAGTTGATACATCAGAACATCCCCCATTTCCTTGCTCCGTTGCTTTCTAGGTACTAGTCCGAGTCCGTAATGTCATCATCTCCCGATGCATTACTGACGATGGTGCATCCACCTATGTGATGTCCGCTACCATTTGGAAAAAACTTTAGTCACCTGAGTTGTCCCCCTCCACCATCACTTTGCATGCTTGGGACAGACACTCCTCCTAACCTCTTAGCATGTACCACAACTATCCAGTGACCCTTGCGGGCAAGACTGTCCATGTAGATATTGAGGTTATTGATGCCCCTTTAGATTACAACATTCTCTTGGGTCGTAGTTACACATATGCCATGTCAGCTGTCACATCTACGGTTTTCTGCAAGATGTGCTTCCCCCATGAAGGGAAGATCGTTACCATAGATCAATTGACTTACTACGAGCCAACATCCGTGACATTCCTCGAGTCCATTATCTCATCAGTGTTAGATAAGAAGTCTTAAACTCCTCTCACTAGTGTTTCATCGAGAGTCTATAAAGATTCCTCATTGTTGGTTTCTTTCCATGGTCCTCCCCCTCTCATCTTAGAGCCTAAATCTTTTAGCGTCACGAGTTGTCCTCAAGCAGTTTGGTACATTTCATCCACAATGAGCTCCTCTGCACCGTGCGGTTACCATCCCAGCCAAGCCATCCAGATCCACCCCCCAGGACCTCCTCCATTTGTGGGTGCCTCTCCTATCTTCCCCCAAGAACTGTTCCTCCAAGTCTCAACCATCCAGGAGTTGTTCCGCTGGGACATTACCTTGCAGGCCAAATGTCTTTCTTATTTCCCCCTCCCTCAATATTTTATGTCCCTTTCATGGCTTTGTTGGTCCTTCCTAACATGACTTTAGGGATCCCCGTATGGTACATTGATCCCCCTGCAAGCATTCTTCTTGGTCAGCTAAGACCTTATCGTGCTCTGACCCTGGTTCAAATGGTCCCTATGGCCCCTACCACTACTTTAGTTCCATCACAACCTTAAGAGAAACTCACTGTTGTTGTGAAAGCATCTGGACAAGGGGAAAGCTAAGAGGAAAGAACTTAAGGACAAGGCTCCCCAACCTCCTCCAGTCCCCAAGACCCCAAAGTCGTCACCTCTGTGCACTTTGTGTAAAGTTGTGGGGCACGCAACCAATAATTGTCCTGAGCTTCCTCATCTCAAACCTTTGGTTCATGAAACCTTCCCTGAGTCAAATATCCTAAAGTCCATGTTAAATTATAGGGTCCACCCAAGAAACTCACAATGTTACGCAAAATTCACCCTTGTACCCCGTGTGATCATCATGGTGACTACTCCCATTGTTGCCCTCATCTCAACAAATTTTATGATTTCCTTAAGGCACTTTGCATATACGAGACCACTCATAATGGATCACCTTCTCCTCTTCCTGTGGATTTTTGTACCAATAGTAAACCAAAATAGGGGGAATCTAGTCCCACCATTGTGATCCCTTCCCCGGCTGTCGAGATAACGGACACCACGGGCCATATCCTTTACCTGTCATCATCCTTGAGTTCCTCGTAGGCAATCCTTTCTGAGGTTTCTCAGCATGCTTCTATTCAACCTCTTTCGATAGAATCCCAGGTCTCAACATACATAGATCCTTCATCTACTATCTCATCATCTACCATTCCATATGATGCATATGTGAACCTTCTTTCTTAGGTTGACGCACTAGGTACCGCGACATGATGTAGTAAATATTCCTCTCGTTCGCACATCTTCAATTTTGATGAGGACATCATGGAAGCTATGTCTACCCCTAATTACCCTTGCACTTAGGCAAGGGGGAATATTTTTTAGAGGATTCTAAAGGTCATTTCCCTCCTAATAATCCCAATGCAATCTACCTAAAGAAATTTTTCTCATATCTTATCTCTTTGATTTCCATGTCTTTATTTCTGTCATGAAGTTAGGTAGGATGCATCATCTCATCCGTCATCTTTTGAAACCATTACTTTTAGTCAAGTTCCTAGAGCTGAAAATAACTATGTAGATACCATTGCAAATAACATTCTAGATTGGCATTTATCACATGTATACCACAGAAGACAACCATAAACAAAACACATGGCGAACCATCATCATCATATAAAAATGCATAATCATATTATGCATCATATAAGTGTTTGCAGCCCATAGCTCTAAATACATCTGACATGCCCATAACATGTTACAAAAATCAAAATCAAAGGGATCCACATGTCCCCATATCTAGACACTATTCGAAGGATCACGCACCAAATGCTCTGCCCCACTTGCACGTAGAGCATGTGCTGCATGACCAGCCGTCGCCATGCGCCACATGATACCTCGCCACTCTAAGGGAAGGTCGTTACACTCATATACGTATCAATCATCTAGCACATGCCATCCATGCTCAGAAACTCTGGTCAAGAGTACCCCACATCTACGATATAGATAAATGAGTAGCACACTATCCTCTGGACCTTGACAATATGACAATGTTCCCCAATCTGCAGCCACAGGCACTGTGGCTTGTCCTGCATTTCTTGCTGGTTTTACTAATGATATGTCTGCATACCACATATTTTACACTTAGTACCATATACATGTGATAAAAGTATGAAATGCACCGTAAAAATAGCAACTTAACAATTACCGTTTGGTCCCCATGCTTGCCTGAGCGAAAGCGGCAAGTCAGGATCTCCCTGATAGTTCATCCTGCTATAAGGATAATCATCAATCTAGAGGGGCATCTGATCCCAATGTGCAAAAAACACAGGTTGGAATACCCGTCCGACTCCCCGTCCTCCTCTCCACAGTAGCTGCCCCCAATGGTGGATCCTGGGCTCCTATGGGCCCCCATATCATATCTATACATGAGGAAGGATGGTGGGTATCTTCTCAATGAAGAATGCACACAATATTGTACTAGAAACATAGTACATAGACTTAACTATCATTTCACTGACGACAGCATCATCTCAGCCCACCCATAGTAGGTCCTAGCCAAAACACTCTCAACTAGCATCATCTGCCCACCAGTGATGTGGTGGAACACATGGTTGCCCAAGATCCGTAGCATAGCTACGAAAACAACCTATGTCTCTAGCCAGTCTAAATCACCAATCGGGATAGTCGCACCCTTCACATGCACATCCTGTGGAAAATGGCGCTCCACAAACTTTGTAATGTTCCTCGCACAAGGAAACACCAGATGTATATCCCCCACCACTCTGAGGGGAGGGAGTCCGGTGAAGAAATAAATATCCTGTAATGTGATCTCAATATTGTGCCCTTGCACGACAAATACCTCATGGTCTGGATCCCAATAGCTCACAATTCTCAATAGAGGGGGCTCACCTACCCTCATCAATGGGTTCTCTACCAACTTGAGAACCCCATAGCGAGCCAATGCCCCTCGAACCCCCTGACCCATTAGAATCTTGGATTAGAGGGTATCCAAGTCTCACTCACACCAGTTGATTTTTAGCTCTGCCATGCCTGGAAAACACCACATGTCTTGTCAGATGAGAGAAGGAAACACTGGTCCACACTAATCAACCTACAACCCCAACCAAGCAAGCAAACCACCCCTCTTTTCAACCCCAAATCACATTTTTGTGCACAGAAAGTGTGAGCTCACAGGTTTTCACCTGTTTCTTGTGATCCAAATTGCACTTCTAGGCACAAAAAGTGTGATTAGACTGTGAAGAGGAGCAAGGGTCTCCCAGGGAACTGTCAAGAGCCAAAAATCACGAAATAAATAATTGAAATTGAAGAGATGAGTAAGGCCACTACCTGAAAGTCATAGATCCTGATTTTGATGGCCAGTTTGTCCACTATGATCTCCATAAGATTTAGGGCCTTTTCCTCCTCTCCAAATTTACCACAACTCACTTAAAAAATGAATTCCAATTGGAGGGAAAATGTCCTTTCATAGAAAAATCCACAATTATTTTGTCACCTGCTTTGACCAAATGGTAGCTCAGCTCAACGAACCATAAACGTCATTGGAAATCTCTCATCGAGTGCTATAATGAGTCTTTCTCAATTTTGGATGATTTGAAACTTCACTAGGAAGCCATTTTTCCAAGAAGGGTCACTTCATCGCCTCTCAAAATCGGATTTCTTCATATGAAACGCTTGTAATTTGGGGACCACCTTCCCTTGGAACTTGTCATCTCACGTGTCAATTTTCATCATGTGTAACCATCATTTCCTCATTTTTTCATGGTCCCCACTGGGCTTATTCTGTGTGGCAGCATCATTTTGTCACCCTTGTTCAGAGCATCTGCGATGAGTCACCATTGAATCCATGGAGTCTGTTTCGTATCCCATTATATCATATCACAGTATTCCATCCATATTTTGATACCGTTCATCCCTTCTTTCCCATTTTAGCCTCCAGTCATACTATCTGCATCCCATCCAGAGTTGAGTCAGTTGTTGCTAGGTCAACCATGCACTTTATGCTATGACAAGGGAAGTTGTCTATTTGTCCCTCAATCCCTCATTTTCCATTATACCTAGTGTCAGTCCATCAGTCACATTACTATTTTCCCTCATACCTTAGTTGAGGATCCTCATTGCCTCACCTATCATGGGCCCTATTTTGTCGACATTAGCTCATTTATTCCATAAGAACGACCTAGAGGGTGGTGTATCTTAGTTCCAGCTTCCACTCTTGTTTGGTACTTTGGATCGAGAAGAGGGACTCATTATTGCCCTTTGACTTGGTTGTTTCATGTTCGTGATCCATACACTTGATGGTCGAGTGATGCAACAGATTGTACCAGTGGTTCCTAGGTGTGCATGAGATGTTTGAGACCTCATGAGGGGGCGGCCCTTCAGGTAGCCCCCCACATGCTCGAATGCATTCCTATTATGCTACAGCCTTAGATGCATTTCCGCAAATATAATGGGTTCGGTTCCTACGAATGACAGTGTTCATAGCATGCACATCTCCTTTAGATGATCCATTTAGTTTTGCAAATCCCTTCCTTGTTCAACAGGGCATCTTCGGTTGTTCTACCCTCCCTCCAACCCATTTTTTGAGGGAAGGGCCATTATATCTCATGTAATCACTTCATATTATATTCAATCCTGGCTCATATTTTTCCAGGTGCATTATATATATGGGACACATTGTATTAGTTTCTGACTCAGTTATGCCAACGTGTCATGTACCATTCAGCATGTACTTCATTGCATAGTTCGATGTTTCTCAGCACACCATTATTTTTGTACTAAGTTATCCCAACGGATATATGTATGCTTCCCACGCCTCATTGAGGTCTGGTACCACAACATAAAAGGTGACTTGCATTGGTCTTACCCCCTCTGTCCCTATCCTCCTGCTTCAGTTGTATTGGTCTCTCTCTCTCTCTCTCTCTCTCTCTCTCTCTCTCTCTCTCTCCACTTTGTTGTGTAGTGATTATGTCTTTACAACACAGTTCGGTCATATGTTTTCCTCCTAACACTCGTACATTGGGGGGAAATCTGTTATCACCAAAATATTGATCATCTAGCCTAATTTACTAGATGGATCGAACTACACCATGTAAAGTGAATTTTACAATAGTAAAATTTCTTTCACTATGAAAAATTACTTAATAAACCACCTTTGTTAAGTAATTTAGAATTAAACTCATGCAGAATAATTAAATAAATCACTATTTATTTGATTTCCTTCTAGGTATAATTAATTAAACCATTGTTCAATTATTATTCTGTGTCATATTTGACCCAATTATGAAAAATCAACAGATAAATTATTAATTATCTTATTTTTCTCTAGGAATAATTAATTATTATTCCTTGTTAAATTTTAAAAATCCCTTGGGAATAATTAAATAAATCATTATTTCCTTATTATTCCTTAACCAATTTGGTGAGATGATAAATAAATCATTTATTTATTTATTATTTCTAAATAAAAGTCTAAATATTTTTTCCCTCTTAAACAAATACAATAAAATATTCCAAGTGGTTATTCCAAGAATGGGGTTAATAATATTTTATTAATTCTCATTATTCGAGGATAACTCAATATTTTGCTATAAATAGAAGGGTTTTCCATTCTTTATTCACTTTTGACTATTTTCATTGTTGCACTCACTACTGTAACTTTGATTACTTTCATTGATGCACTCCATTTCTCTGCCATTTGAGTTCCCATTAAGCTCATACATTTTATTTGTTGGGTTTTCACATTATAGAGGAGAGAGACTCTAAAGAAGATGAAGACATTTGAGGATAGCCAAGAACCCATCCCATAGAGGGAGATAGGTAACATTTATTTGTTCCCTTCACAGGTGTTATAATAAAATCTATTCTTTGTATATATAGTTTCCATTGGATTATTTGAGTTATTACTGTTTCTTTTTGTTGTTTAACTATGATTGTGGCATAGATTACTTTCGCAGGTTTTGATTCTATCATTTGTTGCAGATCTACAATTTTTAGCAGCCATTTATATTATTGATACTGTTTATTATCCACAGTCTTAAGTGGGTTCTTTTCGTACATCTTTGAGAAGAAAACACTACAACAAAAAGAATTCTGGAAAATGCGTGGAGCAAGGACCCTTGAAACCCTCAGTATTTGGAAAAGAAATGTGGCCTCCATGTGATCAATCTCCAAATTTGGCTATGGGTTCAACCTCAATCCTAGAATGAGTTTGATTAAATAATTTATATTCTTCCTTGGGATCAAGTTTAGAAACTCAACCTTCCAACCTTTGCAATTTGACCTCTTTTACCTCCAATGAAATCATTCCACAATTATTTCAAGGAGACACTTTAGATCTATGAGCAAGTTAAAAATGGCATCGAAAGGTAGGGTCTCCTCCTTAGATTTAAATGATCCAGCCTCTTTCCAATATAGATTACAAAAATATATTCATACCATTGACCTTGAAATGAAACAGATATAATTCGATATGATAATTGTGCTCAGAATTTTGCCTTTGAACCCTTGTTCTTTGACCCACTAGAAGGAGATGAACTCTTCCATTGGATTTGTATAGACCTGTAATCAAATTATAGTCAAGATTGTAGTACTTCCTACAAAAAATTTCACAGCCTTGCAATACAATTGAAAAGAGACCCTCAAATCTGATAGGGGTTCGATCTCGACCCCATAAAGTTGAATGAATAAATATGGTAAAGCAGACCTAGGTCCAATCTAAAAATTTGGCAAAGTAATGTTTTCTCTTTTGTTTGCAATAAAATAATAACTCTCAAAATAATGCAGAAAATTTTCCTTCCAATCAACCGAAAAATAGAACCAACTAGGATGATACGAAATACCATCGAAGATGGAAATGTTGGCTAGGGTGAGCATAAATTCCACCAAAGTTCCCTGCATGAAACCTCCAAATAACCCTGCAAATAATTTAGAATTTTCCAATAAAACCCTCAGACTAGAGGGATGCACAACTCTGATACCACTGTAATTTCCCAATCATCAAAATTTTAATCAGTTCTAGTACATTGTAGGTGTTCTAATAAATTCTTGCAGTAGAAACACCGAACACAATAAAGATCTGAGAATGCAGCATCTTCTTTATGTAAATAACTCTAAAGAAAATTACATGCCCACAGAAGCACTACTAAAGCTCATGCCTTGGCATGTATGGCTTCCCATCAACAGAGAAATTAAGGATGCTGAATCACAATCTTAGATCCTCGATGGATCCACCACAGAAATTACTCCCATGGGGTTTTCATCCTTGGGATCAACTAGAACTTGCCATGATAAGCTCTCAACAAAAGAAAAATAGATAAATAACTCTCGATGATTACATTGTTAGGCTCCTATCCCCTTTTATATGCTTCATTGAATCTCTAGAGACTTTATTTTATTGTTTTCACTCGAAAACGAAGGCAAATACCATGGGTCAATGCCATGAGCAACTATCACGGTAAATACCATGGGTAGATTCTGTCCACTTTAACCATATCCACAAAAAACAATATTACAAATCGATCGCTTCTTATTTAGTCTAAGGGGTTTATGTTTAGGAATTCCCCAAGATCCATAAAAGCAGCAACTTAATAGAAATTACTTAACAACACCACAAAGTATGTTATTTTTATTGAGAATATTGAGCACATGGAAAGATGCTTGTTAAAGTGGATGTTAGAGAAATCCCTAATGCATAGGTCTAACAATAACAATAATTGTGTTACCTTTTGGGTAATTTTCTTAAGAATCCTAACTATCTCTTAAAAAGGTAGCTCGGGGCATTAAATTTAAATGATATTCCTTATTGATTTTGGGATTGGGATGAGAGAGAGATAGGAGATATTGTCTATTCTAAAAATAAACATCTTTTCACTTGTATCTTTTCCATACATAATGTCTCTTTTTCATAAATTAAATGGACAACCTTCTTTCCTTAATTCTTCATGCCAAACCATTCTTCCAAGAGGCATTAAGGCCATTTCTAGACAAGTAAGGCCACCTACTAAGTCATTGATTCAAAATCCAATGACTTTGCTACGAGCTCACCAAGATTTAGTACCTCTTACTCTTCTCTAAATTCTCCAACAAATCAATGTACAAATGAATTGGAATTGGGGGCAAGAAGCCATTTTATAGGAAAAAATCTAGTTTTTTTGGCCATTAGGAGTAAATGGTAGCTCGGTTTGACAAACCGTCAGCACTGTTGGAATTCTCTCACTAATCTCTACAATGGGTCTCCATGTTTCTCGTAATTTGAAACTTCGCCACAAAGCCATTTTTTCCATGAGCTCTCACTTTGGCACATTAAATCAAATCTCTTAATATGAGTCACATGTACTCTCGTACTACTTTTCCTTTGAACTTTTAGAATAATGAGTCAAGTTCTGTCAGGAGTAATCACTATTTACTCATTCTATTATGGTGCGTTGTAGGCCTTTCCCATGTCGAAGCATCATATAGCCACCTTTCTTCAAAGAATTAGAGATGAGTCACCCCTACATCTATGGAGTCTGTTCAAAGTTGCATTGAGTCCTATTACAATATATTATCCATCTATGTGTCGTATTCATCCCATTTTTCTTATATTTTACCTCCATCTATCCTCATGTGCCTTTGAAAATCCTCCGTCTGAGTAATTGACCATCCCTTATGGAATTATGTCAGTCACTATGAGGTCAACCTTGCATGTTATGCTCTGACAAGGTAAATCATAACTCCATGAGTCCCCATATCTTCCAATTGTCATCCCCGGTGTTAGTCGTTATTAGCCATAATACTATGATCCGTGTGCCTTTGTTGAGGATTCATAATTGCCTAAACTCTGGTGGGCCTGCTTTTGTTAACATCAACACATTTATTCTAGGAGATTAGTCTAGAGGATGGTGTACCTTGGTTTCATCTTTCATCCTTTCTTGGTGCCTCTAATCAAGCAAGGTGAATCATTATTTCCCTTTTACTTGGTTTTTTCTCGCATGCTCAAATTCAACTCATTATCGCACGATCAAGAAACATACACTTGGTGGTTTAGTGATCTAGCAGACTTTCCTAAATTTTCTGAGGTGTGTGTGAGATGTTCTAGACCTCATGAGGGGATGTCTCTTCAGGTAACCCCTCACATACCTTGGTGTTAGAAAATTATGATCTAGCCTCATAAGAAGTTATTTTTATTTGAATGGCTTTGTTTCTGCCAATTGCATAACTCACAACATGAACCTCTATTTAAAATGGTCCATTGAGATATTTAAATACCTCTCCTATTCATCAGGGCTTCTTTGGTTGTGATCTTCCCCCCCCCCCTTCACCAAACCAACGTGGGGGAATTATGTCTCATGTCCTCATATCAACATACTTAATTGTATCAATCCTGGCCACTGTATTCGAGGAAATTATGTATATGGGGATCATTATCTCATTGTATCATTTTTTGCCCCATTGATACCAACATATCATGTATCATGTACTATGTACCTTAGACCTAGATTGTTAGGCACACCATTATCATTTTTACTCGGTTATCTCGTAGGTATGGGTATATCTCCCCTGCCTTATTGAGATCTTGTACTCATCAACAAAGGAAACTTTTATCTCACAGGTAGGTTTCACCCCCTCCAACTTCACTCCTTCATATTACTTGAGTGATCTCTTTCTCTCCCTATGACTTCCCTTCGGTGTTTTGCGAAAGTGAAGCTACAACGTATTTCTGTCATATTATGTGCTCCTCAAACTCTTATGTTGGGAAACAATCTATTATCACCCAAAAAATGATCACCTAGTCATGTATTACTAGTTTGATCAAAATGCACCATGTAGGATAGGTTTTTACATATTAAAACCTTCTTTTACCTTAGGCAATAATTTAGTGAACCAATTTCCTAAAGTATGTCCTTGCATTCTAGACTACTACATGGAGGGTAATTTTAAGACAAAATAAATCCTTTGTCTTAAAATTTTCAATATGATGCGCTAGTAAAAAAGGTAAAGGATTAGGGGTTCGTCTTTACGTTGTTGATGGTTTCCTTGGGAAGTAGAGTGATGGAGGTTGACAACAACTAATGGGATTTAGGGCGACGGAGGCTGAAAAAAAAGGTGTGCGTCGTGAGAGGAGCGATGGAGGCACTTTCGAAGAACGTTAATGGGTGGTAACATAGTTCGAGTACTTTTCGAGGTCTCCATCGATTGTGTTTTAATATGTGTTTTTTTACTGTTTTATTTATTTTGAATGTTACTTATATAAATTTGTTGTTGTTATTAGCAAATTGTTGTGCTAGATTGGCAACATGGATTAGATTCACTTGAAGGATTGTTGAAAAATGTGGCAAGAAATTCTAAATTTGATTTTGCCTTGATTAAATTGAGAAACTTTGAATTTCCACATCAGCAAACCACTTTTATGAAATCAGTTTGTATGACATGGTTTGTGTCACCCAGTTTACTCAATCAATTCAAGTTGGAGGAGTTAGAGTTCAGTTAAGCATGTGTGATTTCTAATTTGTAGCAGTAAAAGTCAGTTATATCAAGTTGTTTTCAGTTAAACTAGGTCTAACTGTTGGAGGAACTAGTGGAACGCTAGTTGTGCAGTGAGACTTCAGTCAAATGCAATGATCATCTAGTTAAGTGATCAATCATCCCAAAATTTCTAGTGCATGCAAACAATTCGAGTTCCCCAGCTATGGTGGAGATTCCAAGGTAGTGTAATATTAGTTGTAGACTAGTCTTGAGCGTACAGGTGTTGCATGTAGTCACATGATCAACCTTAGGAATTGTGCAATCCATTTTGGAAAAAACCTAAATAATAGGGGCCTAATTTCTCAAGGAATTGCACAAGGAAACAGGGGCTCAAGTAAAGGTAGAAATTGCAAAATTTTGGGTTTGAGCTTCTTAGTGAGCAGAGGGATAGGTTATTCACTTACGGGTTGTGCATAGTTGAATAAATCAATTGTAATACATCTATATTCATAAGATTGATGCAAGAAGGCATTGGAGTTATTAGAAGATTGCTTTCCCCATGAAAATTATTGTGTGCATGTATTTTATTTCTTATTGCATGTCTGAATTTTTTGTTCTAAATTGTGAATTAACTTTCGTAGAGTAGTAGAGTAGGTCTGTGTCTTATGATTTTGAAAAAACTTCATGATGAGTTGCAAATATACACCATAATTTCTACATCGTATCATAGCAGGATTCACATTAGAGCATGAATTTCGAATTTGTTTCTCAAGAGATTCAAATTTGCAGTTCAGTGTAGCGAGATCTCTTAAGAACTGAAAATATGACCTTCAACGGGCTAAGGCTAGAGTATTCCTTGGAAGGCAACTCTAATTTCATTGACTGCAAGGATCGCATGGAAGAGGTATTTGATGACAATGATGTTGAAAAATGTGCAACAAGAAATTTTAAATTTAGAATGTGCTAAAAATAGACCTGCTAAAAATAGTAGTTTGGCCAGTGAGGTCATTGGCCACATTGGGTGAGAAGTGAAACTACTAAAAATAGAAAGTTCTAAAAATAGCATTTCTAGGTCCCTTCCTATTTATAGCAGTCCCTAATCTATCTATAGGAAGTAAAATTAATTTTGATCATAACAATAGTTGGAAATATTAATTAATTAATTTAGTTGAGTTAATTAGTTAAGGAAATTCGAATTTGAAGTCTTTGTGAGCATGCACATGAGTTGTCCCACTGATTGACGCATTTATCCTTAATTTACTCCACTGATTGAGGGAATAAGTATGAGTTCTATAATGAGAGAATCAGTTGACTTAGTTCTATCTAGTCAAGTCCAATTAGATTATTTTAACAAGTTGTTAAAATAATAAAATATAGTTTGTTAATGCTTGCATGCATGTGACAACTATTATTTTAGATAATTGAGGATTCACTCATGGATAACTATTGCATGTCAGTTCTGTCAGAGACCCAGTTGAGATTAGATGAGGGACAGTGTACTATCAAATGATTGGATATTTCTAGTAAGTATTCCTTGCATGGAGAAGGATCTATTTCAAGAGAAATACATATTATAGGAGATTGGAGGACTTGTGGCCTTTATAATGAGGCCTAGGTAGTCCGTGATTTTCATCTTCTGATTCAATATCATCAGGATCTCCTGATTACAGAGAGATCAGGATAGCTATTGAGCTTATTCTTTTTGTATGTTGTTGAGGATCTACACTTGATTGATAATACATGGTTGGGGTTTTATACTGGTGCTTTCCCCTAGATATATCTTGTGTTATGTGTGATTATTTCTTTTGATCAGTTATGCATGTATCTACTTGATGTTTCTCATGAATTCGATTATGCTTCTGCTTAATGTTTTGTAGAAGTAGAGCAAGTATTATGCTTTAGGACATTGCATATATTGGTTTGTTCTAGAGGTGATATTTCTACATGGTATTGGAGCACAGGTGATCAAGAATGAACAATATACTAGTAGGAGAAATTCAAAGTTTATTATTCGGGATATAGATCTCAAGTTCTTATCACATCTATTTCATCGATGGCATTCTATGGTTTGAGGCTTGAGTATTCCCTTGATGGCAGCTCAAACTATATAGCTTGGAAGGATCGCATGGAGGCAGTTTTGGAAGATAATGGTCTTAAGGATTTCATTGATCAAGAAATCCCTAAACCTACTAACAAGACTAAGAAGGTGGAATGGAGGAAGTGTGTGGCTAGAGCTAGGAGATTTCTCTTGGAGGGAGTGCAAGATCACATTGTCTCAAGCCTCCATGGGAAGGAGACCCCACATGCAATGTGGAAAACATTGAAACATTTATATCAGAATAGTAGTGATCAGAGGAAGCTGGCACTAAAGGACAAACTTTGAAAGATCAAGTGTGAAAGGGATGAGACAATCTCTATGTATCTGAGCAAGCTCATCACATGCAGGGATGAGCTTGCAAGTGTAGGGGTCGAGACATAGGATGAGGATATGGTGAGTCTAGCACTCCTTGGCATTCCTAAGAGCTGGAATAGCTACCAAGACTCGGTGAATGGAAGGGAGAATCTGCCATATTGGGAACAACTATGGTCAGATTTGATGCAGGAGGAGATCACACAGAGCACCAAAGACAGTTCTTCATCCATACATGATGACGAGAATTGTGCCTTAGCGAGTAAGGTGAAGAAGGGGAAGGAGAAGGTTTCTCTTTCTGAGTCCAGTTCCTCCAATGATGGGAAGAAGGTTGAAAAATCGAAAGTGCGAGTGCAGGGAATCCTAGGACAGTGCATAGCTACCAGGCTGCAGCAATGCGAGAGGCACAAGTGTTTTGCACAGTGCCAGGTGGAACAGAGAGGTGTGCAATGGTGTGAGATGCATGGAGATGTTGTAGTAGCGCAGATGTTAGAGAGGGAGCACTTGTCAGCAATAGGTAGAGCATCAGCATCAGAGTATGTTCCTAGCCCAACAGAGTGGTCAATTGGGAGTGTTTTTGTTCCAAGTGTTGTTGGAGCAAGTGAACCTGGTAGATGTGTTACATGCAGAACATTCCAGAGTTACAGGATCTTGTTGAGAGGGAGTGTTGAAAAATGTGCAACAAGAAATGTTAAATTTAGAATGTGCTAAAAATAGACCTGCTAAAAATAGCATGTCTAAAAATAGTAGTTTGGCTAGTGAGGTCATTGGCCACATTGGGTGAGAGGTGAAACTGCTAAAAATAGAAAGTTCTAAAAGTAACATTTATGGGTCCCTTCCTATTTATAGTGGTCCCTAGTCTATCTATAGGAAGTAAAATTAATTTTGGTCTTAATAGCAGTTGGAAATATTAATTAATTAATTCAGTTGAGTTAATTAGTTAAGGAAATTTGAATTTGAAGTCTTTGTGAGCACGCACATGAGTTGTCCCATTGATTGAGGAATTTATCCTTAATTTCCTCCACTGATTAAGGGAATAAGTATGAGTTCTATAATGAGAGAATCAGTTGACTTAGTTCTAACTAGTCAAGTTTAGTTAGATTATTTTAACAAGTTGTTAAAATAATAAAATATGGTTTGTTAATGCTTGCATGCATGTGACAACTATTATTTTAGATAACTGAGGATTCACTCATGGATAACTGTTGCATGTTAGTTCTGTCAGAGACCCAGTTTAGATCAAATGAGGGACAATGTACTATCTAATGCTTGGATATTTCTAGTAGGTATTCCTTGCATGGAGAAGGATATATTTCAAGAGAAATACATATTATAGGAGATTGGAGGACTTGTGGCATAGATAATGAGGTCTAGGTAGTCCGTGATTTTCATCCTCGAATTCAAGATCATCAGGATCTTATGATTATAGAGAGAGCAAGATAGCTATTAAGCTAATTATTTTTTGTATGTTGTTGAGGATCTACACTTGATTGATAATACATTGTTGGGGTTTTATGTTGGTGATTTCCCCTAGATATATCTTGTGTTATGTGTCATTATTTCTCTTGATCAGTTATGCATGTTTCTACTTGATGTTGCTCATGAATTCAATTATGTTTCCACTTAATGTTTTGTGGAAGTAGAACAAGTATAATGCTTTAGGACATTGCATATATCGGTTTGTTCTACAAGTGAAATTTGTACATTGCTAGAATACATCAAGAGAGATGTTACAAAACCAGTAGAATCTGATGCCCAAAACCTTGCTCAGTCGAAGAAAGTTGTAGCCAAGGTGTGGATAATAATATTGGAGGGAGTACGAGACCACATTGTCAGCAATCTCCATGGGAAAGAAAATCCTTATGGAATGTGGTAGGCACTCACAAATCTGTTCTAGAATAGTAGTGACCACAAAAAGTTGGTGCTCAAGGATAAACTTTGAAATATCAAGATGTAGAAGAATGACTTTACCCTACAATATCTGAGGAGGTTCACACAAGTTCATGATGAGCTTGTAGGAGTTGGTGTTACTCTTTCAAAGGATGACTTGGTAAGAATATCCCTTCTGGGCCATCCCAACAGTTGGCATACCTATCAAGATTAAGTGAACGGGAAGGAGAAACTACCGAATTAGGAACACTTATGGTATGATTTGGTACAAGAGGAAATAAGGTAGAATACTAGAGATGGGACCTCATCCAAGGGCAAGGATGAAGAAAAATTTGCATTGGTTGGAAAGGGAAAGAAGGGAAAAGGGGAAGAAATCTCAAACCAAACCAGAATCCAACAAAGGGAGAAAGAAGAAAGATTTGTCAAAAATTAAATCCTTCCATTGTCACGAATACGAGCACTATGCCACGAAGTGCCCACAGAAAGAGGTAAGTGAGAAGACCTTAGGAGGAGTAGTGGGTGAAGCCTTGGATTCATAGTTCAACCTTGAGTTTACCCTTATCGCATGCATGTCCAACATAGTGATGGGGAGCGTGTGGTACTAGGACTCAGATGCATTGTTCCACATGACAGGGTGTAGAGACTTTTCAGTGACTTGGAGGAGAAAGATCTCCATATGTACATCAAGTAAGAGGACAACGGAAGGTACAACATGACCAGTATTGGTACAATCAACTTTTAGAGGGAGTCAGGCTCCCCTCTCAGGCTCAAGGATGTCATGTTTGTTGTAGGCATAAAGAAAAATCTCACCTCTATTGCAGCTTTGGAATACCGTGGTTATAACGTGATCTTCAAAAAAGGAAAAACATTCCTGAGACACATAGACACAATACAGGTGAAGAAGATCGAGGTTTGTGTGAAGAAGCTATATAACTTAGATAAGGAAGATTGTGTTGCATTAAAAACTAAGGAAGAGAAAGTGTAGGGCCATGATGTAGGTGAACTTTAGCACATAAGCCTTAGCCATTTGCATCATGGAACCTCGAATAGTATACAACAAATATCCACTAGCCTCCCTAAATTAACACTTGAGCAGTAGGATTTATGCAAAGGATGTACCTTGGGGAAGTACATAAAATCCAAATTTCATGATCGGGACAACAAAGCACATGCAGTCCAAGAAAGGATCCTCTTTGACGTCTGTGGACCTTTCTTTATAGCCTCCACTGCCCGAGACAAATATTTTGTCCTTTTTATTGATGACTTCTCACATAAGTGTTGGATCTCTCCATGCGGAAGAAAGATGGGACATTTTCCAAGTTCATAGAATTCAAGGCACTGTTTGAGAAAGAAACCAACAAAAAGGTGAAGGCTCTCTAGAGCAATAATGGAGGTGAGTATGTGTTGAATGAATTTAAAAATTTATGTGCGAAAGAAGGCATTCGATGAGAGTTGACAACAACCCACAACCCACATCAGACTAGGGTGGTTGAGAGAAATATCCATAGCATTTTGGGAGAAACAAGGGTGATGTTGCATGACCAAGGCCTACCACTACATTTGTGGGTTGAGGCATGCAATACAATAGTTTGTTTGCAGAACTGAAGTTCTCATCGAATTCTTGGCATGATATTACATCGGAGGAGGATTTCTCAAGAAGAAAGTTGGATGCGTCACATTTCAAGATTTTTGGAGCCTCTGTTTATTACCATGTCTCCAAAGAATCAAGGAAGAAGCTTTAGTCAACAACAAAATTCGGGGTATTTGTGGGTTACACAAAAACTCCCCACAACTACCATGTGTACTTTCCATCACTCATAATGATAGTTATGTGAAGGGATGTAAATTTTGATGAGGAGAAATCTATGTGGTGCTCTCTTCAGAGGGAGCTTTAGATGCCACCAAAAGATGAGATTTTTGCTCAAAAAGAGGAACCTCAAGAAGTTGTAGAGCAACCATAAATTGTGGAGCATAGAGTGGAGACATTCACTAAAGCAAAACTTCCAAAGAAGGCCGAAAAATAACTAATGAAGTTGATAGACTTATGCGTGATGCGAGGAAGAATGTGGGATATCCTTCAAATTTGCGAAAGCAATGGAGGTCACCCGAGAGGTACACTGGCGACATGGCTCTTATGACTGAGCTTATAGAGATTGAGCCATCCTATTTTGAGGAAGAAATAGAGAAACTTGTATGGGTTGATGTAATGGTGGAGGAATATGAATCCATTGCAAAGAACCATGTTTGGGAAAAGCTCCCAAGAACAACATATAAATCAATAGTGGGTTTGAGATGGATCTTCAAGGTGAATTAGGCAACAAACGAAAGAATATGGAAGTATAAGGCCAGATTTGTGGCCAAGGGGTACTGTCAGGTTGAGGGAATTAACTATGAGGAGACATTTTCTCTTGTAGTAAGGTACTCATCCATTAGATCAATTCTTCGTATCGCTGCATAGATGGGGTGGAATATCCACCAGATGGGTGTAAAAACAACATTTATGAATGGGGTTATTAAGGAGGAGGTGTACATAGAGTAACAAAAAGGTTTTGAGAAATTTTATCAAGAGTGTCATGTGTGCAAACTCAAGTGAGCACTGTGTGGTCTCAAGCAAGGACCTCATGCTTGGTACACCAAGATCAATAGTTATCTCATTGGTTTGGGCTTCACCATAAGTGAACTAGATGTAAACCTCATCACGTATGGATAAAAGGTAAATTTCTTATTATTGTCTTATATGTTGATAATTTTATTCTAACTAATGATGAGACGTTGATCATATCTTGCAAGAAGGACCTTGCAATGGAATTTTAAATGAATGACATGGGTCTCTTGCACTACTTTCTCAAGTTGGAAGTTTGACAAGGTGATGGGTAATTATTTGTCTCTCAAGGCAAGTATGAAAGTGAGATACTGCAGAGATTCTGCATGGAGAGTTGTAAACCCAAGGAAACACCTCTAACAAACAAGTAGAAGAAGGAGGATGCCACTTCAGGTGAAGGGGATGCTACCATTTATCGATAGCTAGTGGGTCCACTCATGTATCTTGTGAACACATGACCAGACATGTGATGTGTAGTCAACAACCTAAGACACGCTATGGTTAGGTCAACCAAACTGTTTTGGAATGCAATTAAGCATGTTTTACGGTACCTCACAAGCACTACCCAGTTTGGGCTATGGTATAGATGAGCAGAGGGAGTGAAGTTGTGCGGCTTCACAGATGCAGGTTGGGCAAGAAATCCATTAGAAAGAAAGAGTACATCAAGTGTAATTTTTAGTGTTGGGTTTGTAGTTGTTTCTTGGTACAACGGGAAGCAAAGATCTGTGGTGCTCAGCTAGACAGAAGCATAATACATGGCTGCAAGTCAAGAAACATGTGAAGCGATATGGATGAGAAAAATACTTGTTGGACTATTTGGTGAGATGATGGATCCAATTGTGATAATCAGAGTTGCATCAATCTCTCTGAGAATATTATATTTCATGATCAATCCAAGCATATAGATATCCAATATCACCATTTACGAGACTATGTCTAGAGGCAGATGATGTTGCTACACTCCATTCTAATATAGGAGTAAGATGTTAACATTTTGACAAAATCTTTGTCAAGAGGGAAGTTCGAATTCCTTAGGTGCAGGATAGAGGTGGTTGATAATCCCTTTCTTGTAGAGAGGAAGTCTTAAAAAATGTAGCAAGAAATTCCCAATTTGATTTTTCCTTGATTAAATTGAGAAAAATTGAATTTCCACATCAACAGATAGTTGGGATGTAGTTAGCTTGTGAGACATGGCTTGTGTCACTTGGTTTACACAATAAATTCGAGTTGGAGGAGTTATAGTTCAGTTAAGCATGTATAATTGTTAATTTGTAGCAATAAAAGTCAGTTATCTCAAGTTATTTTCAATTAAACTAGTTCCAACTGCTTGAGGAACTAGTGGAAGGCCAATTGTGGAGTGGGACTTCAGTCAAACTCAGTGATCATCCAGTTAACTAATCAATCAACACAAAATAGCTAATGCATGGAGAATTCGAGTTCCTAGCTGTGGTGGAGATTCCAAGGTAGTGTAACATCATCTGTAGACTAGCCTTGAGTGTATAGGTGTTACATATAGTCAGATGATCAACCTTTGGAATTTCGCAATCCAATTTGTAAAAATTCCTAAATAATAGGGGCCTAATTTCTCAAGGAATTGTGCAAGGAAATATGTGCTCAAGTAGAGGTAGAAATTTACTAAGTCTGGCTTAGAACTTCTCAGTGAGTAGAGAGACAAGTTATTCACTTGTAGGTTGTGCTCAGTTGAGAAAATAAATTGCAATACATTTCTATTGATCATATTAGTGCAAACAGACATTGGGGTTTTTAGCATATTGCTTTCCTTAGGAAAATTTTTGTGTGCATATGTGTTATTTATTATTGCATGTATGAAATTTTGGTTCTAAATTGTGAATTAACTTCCGGAGAGCAGTAGAGTATGCTTGTGTCTTATGATTTTGACTAAAAATTCATGAGTAGTTTCAACTCTACACCATAATTTCTACAAGGATGGTGGAGGCAAATTACAAAATATTCGTTACTAGACAATATGCCTACTTCAAAATATCTATGAAAACTTTTGCGAGAAGAGGACGTTGACGATCAAAGATTGGATTTTCAAAGAATTAGTCACAAAATTCACAAGGGCGGTAATTTTGGTTGCAGGTGTGGAGGTAGATGGATTAAATGTAATTTTGGCTGCATGTGTGTAGGTAGATAGGTCACAGTTACTCCTTTGATTTTTGTCTATGATGTGTTACTATTTGGTAGATTGAACTCTTTTGATCGGTCTTTGGACTCCTTATGAATAATATTAAATCTCATATGATTTATTCTTACCCAGATGATGCATTGGTACTGGAGATTTATCATATTTTTGGTATTATCTCCACTGCATTGGATGCAGATTTTAAATATCTTAGATTTATGCTCCAACCTAATTGTTATGGAATTAAGGATTGGAGGTTAATTATACAGAAAATCCGTTGTATACTTTTATCATGGGCACACAAGAGGCTCTCCCTAGGAGGCAAGTTGACTCTAGTTCGAGCAGTCCTTCAGAGCATCTCTGTATATTGGCTTCATATTTTCTCTCTACCTAAGAATATGAGTAAATGTATCTTTTTGGCTTCATCTTCGCATGGGACAATTTGTGTCTTAAAGGATAGAGTGGGCATGGTCGTTGTTTACTATGTATGGAGGTGATGGATGACCAGAATCATCTATTTCTTTGATTCTCCTTAGTAAAATCAATTTGGAATGGTGTATTTAATATGTTCCATTTACAGGCAGATTAGAACTACTCTTTTGTGGTTTATTGTATTTGGCACTAGATTATTGAATATAGAACATTTGTACCACTTCCAATATACATTGGGGGTTCGACCCAAAGAATGCATTACTATCCCAAGCTCCTTTGTTGTGATACATCCACCTCCATCCTTGTTAAAAAAGCTAAAGGCCTCTCTAAACTTAGACATAACCTCCATCCCATATTCCTTTAGTAGATAGAACCCTTCTCTCATTTTCTGACCATGCCAATCTACCCTCCATCCCATATTATCTCATGAGCCCTATGTAAACCACCATTTCATTCAAGGATGGGAATTTTGATGCCTACTATAACCATATTTGTTAGATACTTTCCCCCTTTTCTTGCTTATGGTTTCTTAAGTTGGCCTCCTCTAAATATTCCCTACTCTCCTTAAATTATTTGAAAGGTATCCTTTGGCTACTAACCCCATTTTATCAGAGATCCTTGACATGTCCCTTGAAATTTTGATTTAGCCCCATGAACTATTTTATGCCAGTGAAATGAAAGCTTTAGATTTATTTTCCACATATTCATTCATAACCAAACACTATACCGCTACTTCTAAGAATCTTGTGGTTACTATCACCACAATAAATGTATATCGTATTTTAGAGGAGATAAGAATTGTATATTGCCCTTTGGGACACTCCAAAAATATTTTGATGCACCCTATTTGTCTAACACTCTAGTATACTTTATGACCTTAATTCCCATTCCATGTTCATCCATGTGGATGCACTTTATGATGTTCTAGGACAACCTAATGTCCTTGTCAACTCCCTCTCATCTTCCTTGTCATGTTTTCTAGGACTTGTGTATCCAACAAGAAATTTGGGAGATGAATGACATCAAGGTAGAAAATCAAGGGGTTTTCAAGTCATTTATTTAGGGTTCCCACTAGCATAGTCCCACCATATGATTCACCCAATCCCTAAATTGGGGTTTAGTGCTATTTCAATTAATTATTAGATGATCATGGTGGGCCATAATTCCAGGTTAAATGTTATGACTCTTCATAGGATATTATTGGAGATACTTTAGGAGACACCTCTTTGGATAAAGGGTCAAGGAAGGTGTTAGAGCCTAGATTTACCTCAGGCTGAAAAGGTAGGATCCAGGACCAACATCAAACCACACTCAGGCTGGTAGCTAGCCCTACCAGGATAGGAGAGGGCTCTCTCCTGGTCAATCTTGGAAAATTATGAACACTAAGGGCCTGAGATGACTGATTTGATTACTGATTTTAGGCTAGGTATATGTATGCAAGATTTTTATTGTATAAAGTGATGATCTTTGGCTCAGATGAGAAGGCAGATTTTGGGTGCGGGGAATGAGGCACAGCCCTGCAGGGATCTTGATGGGGCAAGGTAGGCAATTGAATTTGGCACTCTAAATCAAGTGAGATGGATGGTACAGATAGAGGAGGAGTTGAATAGGGCAATAGAAGCCATGGATCCTCTCCAAACAATGGAAAACATCAAAAACTAAAAGCAAACTTCAAGTAAAGCACTGCAATTTCAATGTATTCTACTTACACTCTTGTTTGATTTAGTTGAGAAGAAATAAGATAGATAATGGCATACAATCACATATGAATAAATTCACAAACACATAAGAAAGCACAACAAATGCCACAGGGATCCCAAAGAGTACTGCAAATCCTAGTCTCAATTCCTTAGCCAAAATGAAAATATGAGTGTACAATGAAGCTCAAGGCTTTCTCAAAAGTCCAACCATGCTAATGACTGAAAAACAACATAATATAGACAAACATAGCTCATCCTTGCCTCTAGGGGTCGAGCTCACATGTTTAGGAGCTGATAAAACTAATTCTAAACTGAGAAATAGAAAATAGGCAACATAACAGCATGCCTCTAGGAACAAGGGAACTGATTCATTCAGTTTCAAACAATCTTTAAACTGATGAATCTACCTCTACAAGTGAAAATTTAACATATTTACATCATGATCCATCAATTTTCATCAAATTACATCACAAATTTTCCATTAGGAAAGTAAAAAAGTCAAACTAGGCAAAGCTGGGTGAAAAACAGAGCAAAACTTGGTCAAACTGGCAATTTTTCCTCTATGCGTCGCCCCTGATTCTCTATGTGCCGTTCCTATTTCGACCCACTTTTGGAGGCCTTCCCGGTGTCCAAATGAGCTCCTGGTGTGCTTGTTGGAAAGGCCTGCCTGTCTACTTTCCAACCCAAATGAAATTTTTCAATTTGGCCTCCATTTACCCCTCCCAAAGTCAGTTATCCCAACACTGCTTCCTGTGTGTCAAAATAGGGGAAGTGAGGTCATTTTTTGAGTGTTTTTGACCTTTTTGAGGGCTCAAAACCTGCCCAAATTTCTTGGCCATAGGTAGGCAAGCATAAATTTTCATGAAAAATCCAAAAATGCTGAGTTTTTGTGATTTGGAGCCCTCTAGAAAAAGTGAGCGCCATGTGGCGTGGCGCGTAAGGCAAAAAATTCTGTGTTTTAGTCCAAAATTTTCAAAAATGCAAAAAGTGTCCCAAATTTTTTGAAATTTGGGCTGAGTCTTCTCTATCAAGAGCTATGTTGGTCCAAGGAAGCCTCAACCAAGATCTAAAGTCCTTCATCATCTTTTTGCCTCCTTAGTGCCTTCTTCAATTTTGCTTTCAAATTCTTGATTCTCGCCTTGCAAACTTTGTTCCTCGCCATGTGTTGCAACAAGTTTTTCTCCTTGTTGGTCTTCTCCAACAATCTCTATAAGTGTATGTTGGCTCTTTCAAGCCATGATTCCCAATCGGCATTGATCTCTTGCTCAAGTGAAGTGAACTCCACCCTCCTCCTTTGGGCAACTTGGCGATTTTTCTTTATGTTTTCGCCACCTCTATGAGGCCTCCTGGGTGCATGTACCTCTGTGGGAGAGTCACTGTGTGTCTCTTCTTCATGATCATATGAAGGATCAGATTCCATCTCTGCTAGTGGATGAATTGTCTTGGAGCTGCCTTGATGAGAAATAGGTGAGCTGTGATGTGTTGAATTGTCTTGATGGTGTGGTTTGACTTTTGCCACCAAGGGGAAGAGTGATACAACTATAGGGGGAAGAACAAATAGTGAGGGATTTAGGGAATTAGGAAATGATTTAAGAATTTTTGGTATGGGGTTAGGGTTTGGGAGTTTGTATTTTGGTTTTAGGAAATGGGAATTGTGGCATGGGATTTAGTGAATTTAGGGGTGTGTTTTGGGGAATAGGGAAATCAAGAAAAAAAATGGACCAAGGGAGTGGTGAGGTGAGGGGATAACTTGGTAGCAAAACAGTCAATACAAAACCCTAGCACTGTTTTCTTTTGAGATAGAGGTAGGGTTTGATTTTCCTTTTTCAATACCATAAGACAAACACCATCCAACAAACACCAACATGGGATAAAAAACTATGATAGAAGCTTCAACCTACTTGTAGCAAGACAAATCCACGCGTTTTGGGAAATCTGATGAATTTTTTGAGAAAATTGGGATTGGAAGCTCTATGTGATACACCTCAAGCCCAACGTGCCGCGCCTTCTCTATGCGCTCCACCTTTGTAAATTTACACTGCAGAGCACTGCCCAATGTGCCGCGCCTGTTATGTGCGCCGCGCCACCACCTAGTGCATAGCGCTTTTTGCAGGAGACTTTTGGAGGCCTTCGCAATGTCCAAATTGGCCACGAAATATCTCATTGGAAATGTATTTGCGTCTAATTTCCAAAACAATTGGAATTGTTCAATTTTGAGTTCATTTTCCCTATCAAAATCAAATCTCCCAAGACTGGTCAAAATGTGCCAAATGAGGCTGCCTAAAGGTAGAGTGTTGTTGCAGTCAACTTTTGAAGGTCTTCCACAACTCCAAATTGAGCTCATGATAGCTAATTGGAAATATATTTGTGTCTAGGTATCATTTGATGCATCAAGCAAGTCATGTGGCCAACCAATCGAGGCAAAAAATTGATTTTCCCAAGGTCACTTCAGAGGTGCATCAATTCTCTCGAGGAAACTATATTTTTTACATTTCTCTAAAACCATGACACATGTGTAAAAAGTGAAGGAGGTTTTTCTTACTTGGCCTATTGTGGAAAAACACCTCTCTCATTTTTCCAAAATTCATCTTTTCTTGCTCATAAACATCATTTGAGTAAAACCTACCCCGATGTGTGGAACAGGGGATTTGTCAAAATGAAGCGAAATGAAGGGGATAAGGGGCTTATAAATTCTTGAGAAAATTTTTGGAAGTAGGGAGGGATGTTAGGAAGCATAGGAAAGTGTAATTTAAAAGATTTAGTGAGGGTAAGGGGTCCAAAAGGGCTAAACACAGGCCCAACCTAGAAAATTGTCAAGTTGTAGCAAGAAACTAGGGTTTGTGCGAAAATGAGGAATTTGGGGGATCTCAGTGATGGGAAGTGTTTAATAAGGTACATTAAGGATAGGGGAAGGTGTATGAACATCAGGATACAAGTTTTGCTGATGATTTGACCATCCAAGAGAAATTGCCTTCAAAACCCTAGGAGAGGGAAATGAACCTTACCTAGGCGCAACTGAAGCATGAACAAGGTGTAAAATGACCCAGTGGAACTTGACATGATGATGAAAACCCTCTGAATGATGGTGCACTCAGCTGAATGGTGACATGGACCGACATTTGGACAACTTTGAAAGGAGTAAAAGCAAACCCTAGACCTAATACCTAGTGACCAATTTTTTACTTGAAGACTCACTGAAATGATAAAATTTGACCTTGACACCTTAAAATCACGTTGTAAGAGCATGTTTGATCACTAGAGAAAGGCTACAAAGACTGAAATTAACAGAAGGATTTTGACTTCAATATCAAACTATCAACCATATCCTCAACATTTGTCCCATCAACCATATCCTCAACATATCGAACCAACAATCATGAAGACAACTGAGGTGAAGCATGGGAATCCTCTCTCGCCCACGTTGTTCAGGATATATATCAATCTATAAAATCCTCTACACTCCACCGACTGTGCATCAATAAAAATTTTGTTTGCCCCATTTTCCACCAAGATGGATACATATTGTCCCAAAATTGTGCCTCTGATTTCCAAAATTGTAAAATTGGGATTTTCCATGTCAAAATTTTAATTCAAGACTAACCATGCATTGGAAGGCCATTAACACAATATTAGGACATAAAAATTGAATAATTGACACAATACCAAATACAACACATACATTGAGTTTTGTCTCACAAGGTACCTAGATGCGAATTGAGCAAGTTCACACAAAGAGAGAAAGGCAATGCATGATACATTGTTCAATTTGTAATCAATAGCATTATCTTGGATAAGGGAGAAGTAACATTTAGTTTCTTTCTCCTATACAAAGGCAAAATTATGAATCAATGTCAAATGCCTTTTGTGAAGCAATGTTGTAAAGGGTGTTAGAAAGCTTGTGTTGTAGGCAAGGCCCTCACACCATACTAGAATGTGTTAACCAAAGCATGTTAATCATGTCCAATGATCTCAAATTTCATGAGCATGTTCACTGAGTGACCATAAATGAGGGGTGTCATAGTGGATAATAATCATAGCTTATAGTGGATGATTGTCATCGTACATAACATCTGTGGTCGAAGTCATTTGTTTGGTGCCCAATATTGGTGAATCATTGTATTACATCATGGTAGCATATCTTGCCTTTTTTAAAGCAAAAATATATTGAAAATAAATTAAGTTATGTCTCATACAAATGTTCAATGTTGTTGTGTTGTGAGTGGTTTGCATATTATATGTATCATATATCTATAATCACTTATTTCAAACCTACCTTAAGAAATAAACGAAGAGGTGCATGGCCTTTTCATAATAAGGACTCCCACCAACTCCTCTCCTTGTAGCAATCTTTCAAACATTAGCCCATAAATCAAACACATGCCCTTGTTTCTCTAGTTTGGAAACCCTTGGATGGATATGACAGTGAACTCCTCCCAACCACTTCTTTAACCATCTATTGAATGCATTTGATTGGTATGTGTAAATGATTTTGATTGATTCCTGGAGAGGTGTGAAATCTAATTTTGCATTGACATAATACAAACACCAAACTTAACCCGTGGTAGCCAACATTTCAGCCTTACAACTCTCTCATCCAATATTACATACTTCACTAATTAGTCAAGGGGTAATCTATTCAACAATATATTAAATATTAGAAGCATTCATATTAATTGAAAAAAAAAAGAATATTATTTAATATTAAGTTATAATGCAGGTAGCTGCCAAGTTGACATATGATACCCCCTTGTTTGTGAGACAAGAGATGCCCTCCATTCAATGCTTTAACTATTTAATCTATGGATGTGTACATACCTTAATTTCCATTGGATCGAATCCTGTGACCTTTAAAGAGGAAACACTTTAACACAAATCAAACATGTAAATACAAACTTAAGTTGTATATGTATCAAAGTTACTTTGAGAGTTGCATGGAATGCTTAATTTTGCATAGAAGCAAGGGAAAAATTGAAGGGTTGATCACAACAAACATGTATGGTCAATTATGATTATCATAGGTATATTGGTTTGGTTTTCCCAATCCGGAACTTACATACTTTGTTACTACTGTTAAAGGCATGTCATGAAAGTTTACTGGTGTAACATCATGTACATTTAGTTGTGTTTATTAAAGGCATGTTAGTTCAATGACAAAACCAATGGTTTGTCAACTTGGTCAGCTTAGTGAGCTATGTGTTAATCATCTCAATGAACAACATATAAGGTCAATTAGCTTAGCCATTGACATGCACATTCCATTGTCACTATTAGTGAAATGTTAGGTTGGATATTAATATGTATTTTTGATTAACATTATCTAGGAGATTAACCAAATCAACATGCATGTTTGACTACAATTGTGGGAGATATGTTAGATAGGTCAACCCCATCAACAACATTTATGTTCAATTGCACATGTTAGAGGCATGACACAATGGTCAATTAATTAGTAACATGTACATTTTGGTTATCACTATTAAAGTTGTGTTAGGTTGGTTAACTTGTTCAATGACTTGTATGTTTGGTTACAATTATTAAAGCCTCACTTGATTGTTTAATGTAGTAAATGGAGTGTAAGTGTAGTTACCATTGTCGAAGACATGTTTTGTTGGTTAAAATAGTTAACATCATATACATTCAACTATGATTGTTAGAGCCATCCAAGGCTATTAAACCAATTTAATGTAGTGCATAACATCAATGGGGGCTTGTTTATTGCATTGTGTGTGAGTATACTGTGTTATTTTTTTTGTAAGTCGAAGATTTTACATTAATCAAAAAGAATGTACAAGGGCGTCAAAATGCATGGCTTATAATTATTTATATATTTAATGTAATATGCCTTTCATTAAGAAGAGGAAACAAACTTTGGGGGATAAGGGAAATGGCATTGTCTAGGGGAAACATCGATCTCATCTATCTCATCTTCACTCTCCCTTCCCTATCATTAGCATCCCTCTCCTTTTTTTCTTTATCCACCAACACCAATAATAGACTTTTTGTTATGTAGTAGCATTGGATGACTCAGGATGAGGGTTAGAGCTCATATGTTTATCTTTGGTTTCTCCTTGGGGTTTCTGAGCTTATGTATCTTGCTTTAAATTCTTCTTAAACGTCCCAACAATATCCTTTCCCATCTCTTGTTCATGAAACTTCAGCTTGTGAGCACAATATTCATCCTAAATTTCCTTTGAAGATTCATGTAGCCATTTTGCACCGAGGCCTATTCTTGGGGGGAGATTGGGAGGATCTACATTTGTCAACAGACCTTTTTATTGTTGTCCCATGCCGCCCCAAACTTTATAGCCCATGTTTGTAGCCAAGATATACCCTCTTCCATATGTAAACTATTTATCAGATTGATAAAAATAGAAGACTGAGCTCTTCCATGAGCTTTTATTTGAAGATGAGAATGACAGTGAAATGTTCATTTTTAACTATACACCTAAACAAGCTTAGAGACCCTTCCACCTCACTGGCTTAAAATTTGGACTCAAACCATGGCATAATTTGACATTTTGAAGCGTGTCACTCTAGTCCCTTTGAAAAGGAGTGACATGACACTTTTTGTGAAAGAGTAACAAGAGACTGTCACCTCTTGCCCCTTTGAAAGTGGTGAAACTTTTTAGAAAAAGGGTAGATGTCTAAAAACATCATGGAAAAAGGTTTCCAAAAATTTAAGAATGATTCCATTTTATTGAAAAACTACTACAATGGACTATCGCCTCTTCCCCCTTTGAAAAAGGTGAAACTGTCTAGAAAAACAAATATTTCTAAAAACGTTGTGAAAAAAAGTTTCCAAAGCATTTAAAAATGATTCCGTTCCACTACTACATGAATTCATCTTAAGATTTCATTTTATTTATTAAATTTATCATAATCAAAATTCCCCATGGAAGACACTGAGAGGCATTAGAAGATATATATATATATTTTTCATAATAGCTTGTTAAAACATACCATGGCAATCTAATAACTTTATTTAAAACATTTTGTCTCCCGCGTACTAGTCACCAAATAAAATTTCGAGGTGGGCGATGCCATTTTTCTTCAAACCCTAAAGGAGCACCCTCGAGGAGCTTTCAAGAATGGAAGAAGAACAATGGGCGATGCAATTTTGTTCATACCCTGGATTTTTGAAATCTGGAGAAGGTTTCAGCAATTTTGTTCAAACCATGAATTTTTGAATTCTAGAGGAGGTTTCAACAATGGAGACCAACGTTTTGCTACGATTATCCTATTCTTCCCTTCCATTTTGATAGAGGCAGGGGATTGTTGTGGTTTTGTGTAGGGAACGAGACACCTAACTGGAACTTTTGCAGCTCCTTGATTTCGCTATGGAACCCCAGACCCACATAAGGATCAAATAGGGCTTTTCCTTTCCAACGTCACCCAAAAAATGCCCGTCTCTCTCTATAGCTTGTCGCCTTCTCCTCCAAGGCAATGAAAGAGGTTGATAGACCTATTCCAGAAATTCTAGGCTCGAGTAACTGATGAAAAATCTTTGGTTTTTGGACATACCCTTCGGAATCATGCATTTTCCCTAGCATAGGCAACAAAAACCCCTCTGAGGCTGTTGTAGCAAAGGACGTTGATAAATCTAGGGAAGAGGGAGAAAAAATTCATGGAGCCCGTCGACCCACCAAGCCTTGGGAAAGAACTTTCGACTGTATCCATTTCTCACAGCGGTAAGTCTCTATCTGACTCCAGTTCTATTATCGAATTTCTATCTTTGGAGGATTTGATGGTTATTGAAACCAGAGTTAATTAAAGGAAAGGAAAAACCATAGTAAATTAAATTCATTTTGAATCCATCAAATAAAATAGACTTCTTTGACTAAGACTAATTCTATCCTAGCTTTAACTAATGGAATGCAAATTTTGCAGCGATGAAAAAAATGTGTAGCATGCACTGAGCATGGGTACTAGAAATTACTAATTAGAGTATATAAAGGTTTTTTAAACCCAAGATGTAAAGATCATATAAAAATTGATGGCTCTAGGCTAAACCCACGTGTGTGTCCTGATTGCCTAAATGAGTTGATATGAGAAGAAATGTTGAGATGCATTTGGCTTAGACACCAATAACAATCATACCTATTTAAATGAGATTTTAGAACAATGTGTTTCAGATTTCAAGATCCTTGAAATGATATTTATTTGTCATGAACCCCCTTTCCTTTGATACTAGAATCTCAGAGACGCACAAAGGTTGATCCTTTACCTTCAATAAGCATCTACCCAATCGAAAACCATGAACACTATTTTTCAAACCCTCTTGATTGATGTCCAAGGGCTGAGGATACTTCACCTTTTGTAGCCTTTTATACTTCTCTGTGAGACAGACAACGCCCTAATACAAGGCCGAAGGCATGTCAATGAGCTCAAGAATAATATTATATATGAGCTTAGATGCTAGGAACTTTATAGCTTCATATATGATTTTATATAAACCTGCAATAGAGAAGGAATTCCGAGTGAGACACTATGTCCAAACCAAATTCAATTTAATCAACTTGAGTGGATTGAAATAGAGAAGAATTATTGAGGATACTGGAGCTTTTTCATATGTCTAAAATCACTCTTATCTATTTATTTGTGGGGTTCATAGGAACAAGCAGATGACTGGAGAAAGCAGAGTTAACAGAGAGCATTGACTCTCTCTTCCCAAAGGAGGCAAGTATAAGAAACCTGCTGCATTTGGATATCTTAAATTTGATTTCTCCCCTATTGAGCAGAGAATTGAAAATAAATTTTATTTACTGGGCAGGTGATTAATGTCATAACAGCTAACACAGAGAACTCGGGAACTCTAAACTTAAATATTGTTGGACGAAATGATTTATCTTCCTCATGGGTATTAGAAAAGCCCTCCGAAGTAAACCAAAATGATATTACTAACTCTAAGGTACGATTGGTGAAGATTTTGGTTATTTTCTCTATTAATCATGTAAGGAAACCTATGTGATGATGATCTATGTAGTTGAGTAGGGTTGTATTAAGCAGAAAGTGAAAACTGACATTAGCAGGGGTGCTTCTCTATTTCTAATAGTGTACATCAAGCAGAGCCAAACGACTTCTGGAGATAGCTCAGAAAAGTTACATTCACAACAAGATGCTATTATCTTCAATGAAGAAGGCAAGGAAAATCCTGAGGGGGGTAAAATCAATGACGAGGTGCAGAAAAAAACTTCCAATGACGAAGAAATTCTTACGAGGTTTCAAGAGGATGACACAGGAAGTGAACATCGAGACGTCAAAGAGAATGCTCTTGATGGTATGTTTTGATTTTCCCTGGTTAACTGATCTATGATGTTGGTAGCCTACTGTAATAATGTCTAGTCAAACTCCCACGACAATGGTTGTTGTAATGCAGACCATTTATAGCTTGAAGAAAGTCCAACAAAAGTTTTGCAGAGGGTAAAATTCTTTGCTGCACTAGATCGCTACTTTTTTTTCTCATGGAAAAGGGAATTTTTATATTATTTTCCAAAATCCTTTTTCAATGTTACTTCTCCAATTGAAAAGTTTTATATTTCTTAGATTTTAGCATAGTATGCTTTAATTTATAGTAGTTTAATGCTTACAACAATTGAGACAAAAGAGGAGGGAGAAAAGGTCAACAGAGCTGATTCAACGGGATGAAGAAAAATGAGTTGAGCTTGAAAACGCAGAAATTAAACGTTCCAAGGAGGTAGATTCTGCTGTCCTTGGAAAATACAACATTTGGAGGCAAGAGAATGAGAACGAGAATTCTGACTCCACTATTAGATTGATGCGAGACCAACTGATCATGGCTAGGGTGTATTCAAGCATTTCCCAGGATAGGAATAATCTTGATTTATACCATGAATTGATGGTTCATATTAAATAATGTCAGCGTACATTGGGTGAGGCTAATGTATATTCTGATCTACCTCAAAGGTAATAGTTTTCGCTTGGCTGCTTCTAAATCAAGAGTAGTAAGTGCTTCCATTTGCATTTGGTGTTCATATCCTTTGTTTCTTTTAAAATTACAGTCTGTGTGTCAATATTTCTGCTTTTCATTCTCTTTTTCATGGCCAATAATTGATATGAATGTTTCAGTGCGCCTGAGAAGATCAAGGCTATGGGTCATGTCCTATCTAAGGCTAGAGAACAATTTTATGACTGTGGGACAGTAACAAAGAAGTTGCGAGCCATGCTTTACTCTGCAGACGAGCAAGTAAGGACCTTGAAAAAGAAAAGTACATTTTTAAGTCAGCTCGTAGCAAGGATTGTTCCCAAGGGCTTGCACTGTCTATCCATGCGATTGACCATGGATTATTACTTGCTTGCCTTTGAAAAGTGAAATTTCCTAAAAAGGACAAGTTGGAGGATCCAACTCTTTATCACTATGCATTATTTTCTGACAATGTATTCGCTGCATCTGTGGTTGTGAATTCAACTATCATGAATGCCAAGGTGAAGTGTTATTAATTTAAAATACTCTAAATTTTGGAAGTCCAACAGTTTTGCTGCATTTTACATTTAATATTTGGATCTCATTGTAGGTGATTTACTTGTGTTTGCAGGAATCTCAGAAACATGTATTTGATCTTGTCACAGAAAAGTTAAATTTTGGGGCCACGAAAATGTGGTTTTTACTTAATCCCCCAAGGAAAGTAGTGATACATGTAGAAAATTTTGATGATTTTAAATGGCTCAATTCCTCCTATTGCCATGTGTGTTGCCAACTTGAATCCACAGCTATGAAAGAGTATTATTTCAAGGCAGATCACTCAACTACACTCTCAGCATGTTCCTCCAATTTGAAATATATATATCCAAAATATTTATCCATGCTAAATAATCTTCGTTTCTATCTTCCACAAGTTTATCCCAAATTGGACAAGATCCTTTTCTGGGATGATGATACTGTGGTTCAGAAAGATTTGACACCCTTGTGGTTAGTAGATCTTCATGGAAAGTTTAATAGTTCAGTGGAAACTTGTGAAGAAAGCTTTCGCTGGTTTGACAAATACCTTAATTTTTCCAATCGGCACATAGCCAGGCACTTTGATCCTAATGCTTGTGGTTGAGCATATGGGATGAATGTATTTGATCTCAAAGAATGGAAGAAACAAGATATAACTGGAATATATCACAAGTGGTAGAACATGGTAAGTGTGTAGTGTGGTTTATTTATGTTAATTCCCGTGATGCTTACTTTAAAGTATTTGAAGTAAATCTGAAGTAATTAGCTAGAAAACTTAATGGGTTTTTCTTTGTTCGATTTCTATGTTTTTCTTTTATTGTATGTCAGAGTGAGGATAGAGTGTTGTGGAAGCTTGGAAAACTACCCCATGGATTTTCGCATTGGCTACTTCTAAATCAAAAGTAGTAAGTGCTTCCATTTGCATTTGGTGTTCATATCCTTTGTTTATTTTAAAGTTGTAGTTTGTGTGTCAATCTTTCTTCTTTTCATTCTCTTTTTCATGACCGATAATTGATATGAATGTTCAAGGCTCTAACGTGGCCACAGGCGGGCAGGTGGCACGTGCGCATCCCTGCACCTAGATGGAGATAGAACAAATATTAAACTCAGTAAATTGGGCACCCGCGATAGCTGTTACCCTACCATTCGACCTGTCGACATTTGTTTACTGTGCGCACGGTCAACTATCTTCCTGGTGGTTTTGGTGGCGGTTTCCGTTAATGGAATAGATGGATATCGAAGAGGAGGCCCTTGATTATTCCCAGGATCCGTTCGAGGGACAAACCATATTTGGCAGTCATAGCCCTAACCCTAACATTGACAGTTCTGCTTCTCCTTACTTAGGTTCTTCGTCGATTATCACGCTTCCGGGAACCTCAGCCTCACTGCTACGCTTTGGATCTCTCTCTCTGGAAACCTCGGGACTCGATTGCGCCCCGCTCTCCCCTAGCACTCCTGATCTTCTCATCGCCATATCGCCTCCCTCACCTACATTCGATCCGCTCCCTCTCCATAATCCGGTGCCCCCCTGAGCTCGCCTCCTTCGTTTACTGCAAACCCTAATACCCTCCCTTCGGGTTGTTTCGACTCTCCGGTCATAAAATCAAAAGCGGCGATTCCCCTGAAGGATGTGGGCTTAGATCCATTGACGGAACACCCATGGGCGCCAAGAACAGGGAAGAGAAAGGTCAAGTGCATGAAGACCTTAGCAAAGGACCTTACCATCACATTTTGTGAAGACATACCAATGGGCAAGGTGGTGGACAAGGCCAACAAAGTACTTATTGGGCATGTGAGAGGAAGGGATTACTCAGCAACCAAGCTCACAAATTGGATAAAAGAGATTTGGGGTGGCATTCTTCAAGAACTCCCATAGGTTCAAAGCCTGGCTTGGGGTTAGTTTTCCCTACATTTTTCAAAGGTAGACTATACTGATCTGATTCTTGCAAAATACTAGCACATAGAGATGGCACTGGTCCTCCTCAAGCGCTAGTCACCACTATTTGATCCGGAACGGGAGAAAATTGGAGCAAGACCTATCTGGGTGAAATTACCAGGTCTTCCTCTACAATTCTAGTCTAAAGAGGTGTTTATTAGGATTGGAAATGCCCTTGGGACGTATCTGGAATATGATAAAACCTATGTTCAGACAAAAAACCATGTGTTGAAAAGAATCCTGGTTCACTTGGACACAAGGGAGGGTCTAGAAGAGAAGATCAGCTTGAAATGGAGGCATTACACCAGAACACAGATCTAGGATTACGAGGGTGTTCCATTCTGCTATAGAAGGTGTCATAAGGTAGGGTACGTATTCAAGGAATTTCCTCTGCTCACGAAACCAGCTGATCCCCTTGGCTCTCCACCGCCACAAAAATGAAAAGCACCTGTGTCGACAACTCGAGCTCCTGTGACTACATCCCGGTCCCAAATCTATATAACTTGGGTGAATCCTCAAAGGATGTGGAAGAAACCTACAAGCCGCCCTCCCCCCTCTGACTCAGGCAAGAGTTGCTGCTACTACGAAGATGGCACGAAAAATAGGTACTACTCCTTTCTCTCCCCTATCCTCTCACTCATCTTCATTATGACTTTCCGTTGGTTCATCATTGGATTTTATTGAACCTCTTTCTCCTGCCATTACTTACATGATTTCCATCCCTCCCCCCATCATAGCCCCCTCTTCCCTTACTGTCCAACCAACCCCATCCTCATCTAGGGTTTCGGCCTCTTCCCACCTGGTATTGCCTTACTCCTACAACCTTCGCTCTAGGCACATACCGGGTCTTGACTCACATATTGGGCTGGGGCTAACCTACCCTGGACCCCCTGCACAATCTTCCCGAGGACGAAAATATTTCCTGACAAAGGCCATTCAGAAAGGCGGTGCTGGGTTGCATCTGGCAAGCAATCTACCATGGAAGGGGTTCTTAGAGCATTGCAAACCCCAGATGGAGTTCCACCATGAAATGCCTCTCCTTTAATTGTATAGGTTTGGCTAGTACCTCCAAAAAACTAGCCATGCGGAGGTTGATTGAGAATGAACCGACTGATATCATTATGCTGCAAGAGACTTTGGGCAATGCTGATTCTATTGAGCAAACCCTATTCACCATCAGACCTGGATGGCACTTCCATGCACTGGATGCCATACGTAGAGCTGAGAGCTTAGCCATCGGATATAATCCCTGGACCATCAACGTATCTGTCACCTGGGGAGGAGTGGGCTTTATAGGTATGGATCTCTTCTCGGCTAAGCTAGGGGGGACCTTGAGGATCATCAATGTATATGGCCCATGCTAGTAGAGAGAGGAATTCTGGTAGTATTTTCTTGGATTAAACTCAACATCTATGGATCAGGTTATCATAGGGGGTGATCTTAATTTCTCCATGGGATATGGGGAATCTTGGGGATCACATATCCAAGTTGACCCATTGTCTGATTTCTTTAAGGACATTCTAGACCAGCACCATCTTGCTGACATCCCCATGAACAAGCCTATGCCTACATGGAGGAACCGAAGAGTAGGGGATGCAGCCCTGGCTAGAAGACTCAACATATTCCTAATCAAAATCCCCTTGCTTCAAAGATTGACCAGATACAGACAATGGGTGGGGTCAGGGTGAATATCATATCATTCTCCTATTTACCTAGAGATTCTTGGACCTGCTGCCAAGCCAAAGGCACCCTTCAAATTCAATCATGTCTGGCTCCAAGATGAGGGATATACAAGTTTAGTCAAGCACTTTTGGGTCACCCACCCTATAAAAAATCACAGAACAACAGCATAAGGTTTCTGCCACAACCTTTCTCAGATAAAACAACTAACCATGGCCTAGGCTAAGGAGAAGAAGGCTAAGGATGATCAGAAGATTTCAGCCATTGAAGCTAAGTTGGAATTATTGTTGGATGACAAGAATCTTGGTTTTACCTCAGCAGCAAAGAAGACCAAGTTGATTGAGCTTGAGAAGCAGAAAGACAAGATACTCAAGGAGAGGGAAGAATCATGGAGACTAAAGAACAGGGCCATTTGGTTAAAGGCAGGAGATGAAAACACCAAATTTTACCAAAATTTTTCCAAGGGAAGGAATACTACAAACATGATTTGGAAAATGCCCCTTCCTGATGGAGAGCAAGCTGAAAATTTCCGAAAGCTCTCCAGACTTGGCACCTCCCACTTTCGGACTCTGTTTAGATCTCCCCATAGGCTAATCTAGCAGATATCATACAAGTGGCTGGACTCTTCCCTCGTTTTGTAGGGGAGAAGAAGCAAATGAATTGATTTCACCTATCACTCTGGAAGAACTTGAGGGGGTATTAAAGTGGTTCAAAAAGGATAAAAGCCTGGGACTTGACGGGTGGACAATCAAATTCTATTTGGAATTTTAAGATCTATTGGCCTTGGATCTTCTACAGGTTGTGGAGGAATGCTGATCATCAAGTAGATTGTATAATGCTATCAACTCTACCTTCATCGTCCTCATCCCAAAATCTTACTCCCCTACCTCTTTTGATGATTTCCGTCCCATCTCTCTCTGCAATTGCCTTTACAAGATCATCTCCAAAAATCATTGCGAATCATATCAGGCCTATCCTTTCTCGGCATATCCTCCCTAAACAATTTTCTTTCCTTGAAGACTGCTATATTCATGAAGCTATTGGCACTACTCAAGAAGCCATTCTTTTCATTCGTGCCCGCAGACTAAAAGGTATCATCCTCAAAATTGACTTGGCCAAGGCTTTTGATCAAGTGAACTGGCTTTATATCAAAATGCTTCTTATCCACCTAGGCTTTCCCCTCTCATTTACCAACTAGATAATGGCTTGCATAACAACCCCCACCTATAGTCTGCTCATTAATGGCTTTGCCTCTCCTTTTTTCCATGCTGAAAGGGGACTCAGGAAAGGTTGCCCACTCTCACCTCTCCTCTTTTTGCTTGTTATGGAATGCATGAGCAAACTTATTTATCATGGAAAGCAGAATGGCAGATTATCAAGTTTAAATATTACTGATCAGTGTTACCTGACTCATCTCCTGTTTGTGGATGATGTCCTCATCTTCTTGGACAGAAGTATTCAATATTTGATCACTCTCGAAAAGATCCTTGCTACTTTTTACAGAACCACTGGTATGATGGAAAACCACTAAAAATCTACTATTTCCCAGGTATATACTTCTGCACAAGACTCCAATATTTCCTTTCATTGATTCCCATATACCCCTCGACCTCTGGAGCAGGACTTCAAATATTTGGGTTACTGGATCAAGCCCTTGGGACACAAGATAGCGGATTGGATTTGGCTGATCTCCAAATTTGAGAAGAAGATTTCTCATTGGAGCCATTGCTTTCTATCCAAAGCAGGAAGGCTGGTGCTTATTAAATCTATCCTGAAGGCTACACCTGTATTCTGGATGGCTTTAGCCTAGATACCTAGAGGTATTCTAGCTCATCTCAAGTAAATTTGTTGCAGATACCTTTGGAATGGAGGACAGGATAAACGAGTTTTTGCATGGATTAGATGGGATAATATTGCCATGCCTAAAAAATGGGGAGGATGGGGTCTTAAAGATCTATCATCCTTTGCACATGCTCTAGCTACGAAAATGGAATGGACATTACTCACCAAGAAAAATCTTTGGACATCTATCTCATACTACAAATACATCTGGCCCCTACAAGTTATGGATTGGATCCGACTGCTTGGTTGGAACAGAATAGGCATCTCATCGGTTAAAGCTCTATTGTGCTCACTCCCCCTCATTCGCAGCCATCTTACTTGGAGAATCAATGATGGATCCAGGGATCGCATTGGAATGGACCCATGGACCAGTGGAGGGGGGAGATGTTACCTCCCTCGTGAGCTTATTCGATTACTGGATCAACAGAACATAAAAGTAATCACCCATATTACAGACCATGAGAATTCATCCATTTTCACACAAGCATGGAAATCGGCAGCGCAGCTAAATTTTCCTCTAATCTGGCACCACAACTAGGAGGATTACACAAGCGCACTGAGTGAATCCCACATCTGCATCAAGGAAGGCCCAGATGAGCTCATGTGGAGAAAGGCCGAATCTGGTTACTACTCCCCCAAGGAAGTTTACTTGTGTTTGATTATAAAGAAACAACCAGAAATGACTCAGAGATGGTGGAAGCTCATTTGGCAATTAAAGACTCCACCCCAGACTAGACTCTTTTTCTCGTGCATTCTCCGAAATAAGGTTCCTACAGGGGACTTGCTTATGCACAGATTCGTGTATGGTCCCACCTAGTGCATACTTTGCAAAAAGCACTCTGAATTGACATAACATCTTTTCCTTTCCTGCAATACCACAAAACAAATATGGAATGACGTGGCTGATGGAATTAGGTTCACGAGAACATGGGAAAGTGACAACATCACAGCAGCATGGGATGCCTGGAACCAAGCACATTCAGGAACTTACCTCCCATGTCTTCCTCTCATCATTTGCTAGGAAATTTGGCTGGCAAGGAACAAATTGACCTTTGAAAATGGCCCGATTTGCTGGTAGTCCATTATTGCCAAAATCATGGCATCATATCACGAATTGCATGAACATACTCCTCCTCATTCCCGAAAACCAACTGTGCCCAATCCCATAGACCACTCCTCACCATGGGAATTTTTTGATGGAGCTGCTCAACAACACGGATGTGGGGGGGCTTTCATTCTATATCTATCAGATCAGCGTTATTACAAAGTCAAGATGGACCTAGGCGTAGGAACGAACAACATTGCAAAACTCATAACTCTTCGTCATCTTATGCATTTTGCTTTAAATCATGAATGCAGAGACTTACAGATATATGGTGACTCAAATATTATCATAAATTGGATCAATCAGAATACTAGATGTCACGCTCACACACTCTTAAATATTCTAGACGAAGTAATGCATCTCAAATCTCAATATAATTCCTTTCTTGTTCGTCATATCTACAGGGATCATAACCAAAGTGCCAACGGATTATTCAAGGAAGCCACGAACTTGCCAAGAGGACAGTGGATAATCCAAGAACAGAGGGGTACCTCACAGTACCAGTACTACCACATTCCTTATATAGATCAAATCTATCATCGGGTGCATGGCCACTAAAGTTTTGAAGAACTATCGAACATATATGATGATGTTTAGAAAATCTTCGGCAAAATCACATAAACCATCTTTTGTCGACGCGTTTCGAACCAACCAGTGTGTTTCATCATCAGGACAAGTTGCAGAACCAATCTGGCTTAGCTGATTAAATAAAGTGTGCAGAGACTCCAACGGCTATATTTTTAACGGCTAATTTTGACCCAATGAACCTAGTCAAACCCTTAATTTAATTATTAATATTCCTATAAATAGCTAAACCCGGTAAATAAAAGAATTCAATTTAATTAACTGTATATGTATATCTAAATATAATTCAGTATTAAGATAATTCATTGGTTAATTTGAGTATATTAAATAATATAATATCCATATTTATTAAATATAATGGTCATTATATCTCGTATAATGGTTAAATTAATTAATTAATCTATAATTATTATTATTCTAATATTATTTAAATACGCATAAATGGTATTAAAATACTCTTACTTTTAGAATTTAGTTATATTAGGTAATTGAGTGTTCATTTAATAATAATTATTTACACCTCGCAGGGCGCTGATCATAAATAAAACTAAATTATCTACATCATCATATAGAACACTATTACAGCATCATTCTACGTGATGATTTTTTGAATTTGATATAGCATCATCCTGCGTGACGATTTTTTTATTTTGACACAGCCATTTACAGGAATGGTTTGTAGATATTATAGATATATGGGCTCAAATCGCATATGCAGAACAATATATACTACATGTAGTTTTTCACCATATAATGAAATATTACGATTTTTCCGGTGGGAAAAAAAAAGTTCCATTGGATTATTTGAGTTATTACTGTTTCTTTTTGTTGTTTAACTATGATTGTGGCATAGGTTAGGACTTTCGCAGGTTTTGTTTCTATCATTTGTTGCAAATCTACAATTTTTAGCAACCATTTATATTATTGATACTGTTTATCATCCACAGTCTTAAGTGGGTTCTTTTCGTACATCTTTGAGAAGAAAACACTACAAGAGAAAGAATTCTGGAAAATGCGTGGAGCAAGGACCCTTGAAACCCTCAGTCTTTGGAAGAGAAATGTGGCCTCCAAGTGATCAATCTCCAAGTTTGGCTATGGGTTCAACCTCAATCCTAGGATGAGCTTGATTAAACAATTTATATTCTTCCTTGGGATCAAGTTTAGAAACTCGACCTTCCAACCTTTGCAATTTGACCTCTTTTACCTCCAATGAAATCAATCCACAATTATTTCAAGGAGACACTTTAGATCTATGAGCAAGTTAAAAATGGCATCGAAAGGCAGGGTCTCCTCCTTAGATTTAAATGATCCAGCCTCTTTCCAATATAGATTACAAAAATATATTCATACCATTGATCTTGAAATGAAACGGACATAATTTGATATGATACTTGTGCTCAGAATTTAGCCTTTGAACCCTTGGTGTTTGACCCACTAGAAGGAGATGAACTCTTCTGTTGCATTTCTATAGACCTATAATCAAATTATAGTCAAGATGGTAGTACTTCCTACAACAAATCTCACATCCCTGCAATACAATTGAAAAGAGACCCTCAAATCTGATAGGGGTTCGATCTTGACCCCGTAAACTTGAATGGATAAATATGGTAAAGCAGACCCAGGTCCAATCTAAAAATTTTGCAGAGTAATGTTTTCTCTTTTGTTTCCAATAAAATAATAACTCTCAAAAAAATGCAAAAAATTATCCTTCCAGTCAACCAAAAAATAGAGCCAACTAGGATGATATGAAATACCATCGAAGATGGAAATCTTGGCTAGGGTGAGCATAAATTCCACCAAAGTTCCCTGCATGAAACCTCCAAATAACCCTGCAAATAATTTAGAATTTTCCAATAAAACCCCCAGGCTGGTGGGATGCACAGCTCTGATACCACTGTAATTTCCCAATCATCGAAATTTTAATCAATTATGGTACATTGTAGGTGTTCTAATAAAATTCTTGCAGTAAAAACACTGAACACAATAAAGATTTGAGAATGCAGCATCTTATTTATGTAAAAAAATATAAACAAAATTACATGCCCACAGAAGCACTACTAAAGCTCGTGCCTTGGCATGTATGGCTTCCCATCAATAGAGAAATTAAAGATGCTGAAGCACAACCTTAGATCCTCAATGGATCCACCAGAGAAATTACTCCCATGGGATTTCCGTCCTTGGGATCAACTAGAACTTGCATTGACAAGCTCTCAACAAAAGAAAAATAGATAAATAACTCTTGATGATTACATTGTTAGGCTTTTATCCTCTTTTATATGCTTCATTGAATCTCTAGAGACTTATTTTATTGTTTTCACTCGAAAAACAAAGGCAACTACCATGGGTCAATGCCATGAGCAACTACCACGGTAAATACCATGGGTAGATTCTGTCCACTTTAACCATATCCACAAAAAAAAGAATATTACAAATCGATCGCTTCTTATTTAGTCTAAGAAGTTTATGTTTAGGAATTCCCCAAGATCCATAAAAGAAGAAACTTAATAGAAATTACTCATCAACACCACAAAGTATGTTATTTTTATTGAGAATATTGAGCACATGGAAAGATGCTTGTTAAAGTGGATGTTAGAGAAATCCCTAATGCATAGGTCTAACAATAACAAGAATTGTGTTACCTTTTGGGTAATTTTCTTAAGAATCCTAACTATGTCTTAAAAATGTAGCTCGGGGCAGTAAATTTAAATGATATCCCTTATTGATTTTGGGATTTGGATGAGAGAGAGATAGGAGATATTGTCTATTTTAAAAATAAACATCTTTTCACTTGTATCTTTTCCATACATAATGTCTCTTTTCCATAAATTAAATGGACAACCTTATTTCCATAATTCTTCATGACAAACCATCCTTCCCAGAGGCATTAAGACCATTTCCAGATAAGTAAGGCCACCTACTAAGTCATAGATTCGAAATCCAACAACTCTGCTATGAGCTCACCAAGATTTAGTACCTCTTACTCTTCTCTAAGTTCTCCAACAAATCAATGTACAAATGAATTGGAATTGGGGGCAAGAAGCCCTTTTCTAGGAAAAACTCTAGTTTCTTTTGGCCATTAAGAGTAAATGGTAGCTCAGTTTGACAAACCGTCAGCACTGTTGGAATTCTCTCACCGATCTCTACAATGGGTCTCCATGTTTCTCGTAATTTGAAACTTCGCCACAAAGCCATTTTTTCCATGAGGTCTCACTTTGGCGCATTAAATCAAATCTCTTAATATGAGTCACATGTACTCTCATACCACTTGTCTGTTCAACTTTTAGAATTATGAGTCAATTTATGGCATGAGTAATCACTATTTACTGATTCTATTATGGCGCGTTGTGGGCCTTTCCCATGTGGAAGCATCATATAGTCACCTTTCTTCAAAGCATTAGAGATGAGTCACCCCTACATCTATGGAGTCTGTTCAAAGTCCCATTGAGTCCTGTTACAATATATTATCCATCTATGTGTCACATTCATCCCATTTTTCTTATATTTGACCTCCATCTATCCTCATGTGCCTTTGAAAATCCTCCATCTGAGTAATTGACCATCCCTTATGGAATTGTGTCAGTCACTACGAGGTCAACCTTGCATGTTATGCTCTGACAAGGTAAATCATAACTCCACGAGTCCCCATATCTTCCAATTATCATCCCCAGTGTTAGTCGTTATTAGCCATAATACTATGATCCTTGTGCCTTTGTTGAGGATTCATAATTGCCTAAACTCTGGTGGGCCTGCTTTTGTTAACATCAACACATTTATTCCAGGAGAGTAGTCTAGAGGATGGTGTACCTTGGTTTCATCTTTCATCCTTTCTTGGTGCCTCTAATCAAGCAAAGTGAATCATTATTTCCCTTTTACTTGGTTTTTTCTCACATGCTCAAATTCAACTCATTATCACACAATCAAGAAACATACACTTGGAAGTATAGTGATCTAGCATATTTTCCTAGATTTTCTGAGGTGTGTGTGAGATGTTCTAGACCTCATCAGGAGATGTCCCTTCAGGTAGCCCATCAAATACCTAGATGTCAGAAAATTATGATCTAGCCTCAAAGAAGTTATTTTTATTTGAATGGCTTTGTTTCTGCCGATTGCATAACACACAACATGAACCTCTATTTAAAATGGTCCATTGAGATATTTAAATACCTCTCCTATTCATCAGGGCTTCTTTGGTTGTGATCTCCCCCCCTGCACCCTTCACCACACCAATGTGGGGGAATTATGTCTCATGTCCTCAAATCAACATACGTAATTGTATCAATCCTGGCCATTGTATTCGAGGAAATTATGTATATGGGGATCATTATCTCATTGTATCATTTTTTGCCCCATTGATGCCAAGATATCATGTATCATGTACTATTTACCTCAGACCTAGATTGTTAGGCACGCCATTATCATTTGTACGCGGTTATATCATAGGTATGGGTATATCTCCCCCACCTTATTGAGATCTTGTACTCATCAATAAAGGAAACTTTTATCTCACAGGTAGGATTCACCCCGTCCAACTTCACTCCTTCCTATTACTTGAGTGATCTTTGTCTCTCCCTATGACTTCCCTTCGGTGTTTTGCGAAAGTGAAGCTACAACATATTTCTAGCATACGATGTGCTCCTCAAACTCTTATGTTGGGAAACAATCTGTTATCACCCAAAAAATGATCACCTAGTCATGTATTACTAGGTTGATAAAAATGCACCATGTAGGATAGGGTTTTACATATTAAAACCTTCCTTTACCTTAGGCAATAATTTAGTGAACCAATTTCCTAAAGTATGTCGTTGCATTCTAGACTACTACATGGAGGGGAATTTTAAGACAAAATACATCTTTTGTCTTAAAATTCTCAAATATGATGTGCTAGTAAAAATGGTAAAGGATTAGGGGTTCATCTTTACGCTATTGATGGTTTCTTCGGGAAATAGAGTGATGGAAGTTGACAACAACTAATGTGATTTAGGGCTATCGAGGCTGAAAATAGAGGTGTGCATTGTGAGAGGACCAATGGAGGCACTTTCGAAGAACATTAATGGGTGGTAACATAGTTGGAGTACTTTTTGGTGTCTCCATCGATTGTGTTTTAATATGTGTTTTTTTATTGTTTTATTTATTTTGAACGCTACCTATATACATTGGTTGTTGTTATTAGCAAATTGTTGTGCTAGATTGGCAACATGGATTAGATTCACTTGAAGGATTGTTGAAAAATGTGGCAAGACATTCTCAATTTGATTTTCCCTTGATAAAATTGAGAAAATTTGAATTTCCACATCAGCAGACAACTTGGATGCAATTAGCTTGTACGAAATGGTTTGTGTCACCAATTTTACTCAATCAATTCGAGTTGGAGGAGTTAGAGTTCAGTTAAGCATGTGTGATTTCTAATTTGTAGCAGTCAAAGTCAGTTATCTCAAGTTGTTTTCAGTTAAACTAGGTCTAACTGTTGGAGGAACTAGTGGAAGGCTTGTTGTGCAGTGAGACTTTAGTCAAATGCAATGATCATCTAGTTAAGTGATCAATCATCCCAAAATTGCTAGTGCATGTAAACAATTCGAGTTCCCTAGCTATGGTGGAGATTCCAAGGTAGTTTAATATTAGTTGTAGACTAGTCTTGAGTGTACAGGTGTTGCATGCAGTCACATGATCAACCTTAGGAATTGTGCAATCCATTTTGGAAAAGACCTAAATAATAGGGGCCTAATTTCTCAAGGAATTGCACAAGTAAATAGGGGCTCAAGCAGAGGTAGAAATTGACAAAGTTTTGGTTTAAGCTTCTTAGTGAGCAGACGGATAGGTTATTCACTTACGGGCTGTGCACAATTGAGTAAATCAATTGTAATACATCTATATTCATAAGATTGATGCAAGAAGGCATTGGAGTTATTAGAAGATTTCTTTCCCAAAGAAAAATATTGTGTGCATGTATTTTATTTCTTATTGCATGTCTGAATTTTTTGTTCTAAATTGTGAATTAACTTTCGTAGAGTAGTAGAGTAGGTATGTGTCTTATGATTTTGAAAAAAGTTCATGATGAGTTGCAAATCTACACCATAATTTCTACATCGTATCATAGCAGGATTCACATTAGAGCATGAATTTCGAATTTGTTTCTCAGGAGGTTCGAATTTGCAGTTCAGTGTAGCAAGAGCTCTTAGGAATTGAAAATATGACCTTCAACGGGCTGAGGCTAGAGTTTTCCTTGGAAGGAAACTCTCATTTCATTGACTGCAAGGATCGCATGGAGGAGGTATTCAATGAAAATGGATTGCTAGAATAAATCAAGAGAGATGTTACAAAACCAGCAGAATCTGATGCCCAAAACCTTGCTCAGTCGAAGAAAGTTGTAGCCAAGGTGTGGATAATAATATTAGAGGGAGTACGAGACCACATTGTCAGCAATCTCCATGGGATAGAAAATCCTTATGGAATGTGGTAGGCACTCACAAATCTGTTCTAGAATAGTAGTGACCACAAAAAGTTGGTGCTCAAGGATAAACTTTGAAATATCAAGATGTAGAAGAATGAGTTTACCCTGCAATATCTGAGGAGGTTCACACAAGTTCATGATGAGATTGTAGGAGTTGGTGTTACTCTTTCAAGGGATGACTTGGTAAGAATATCCCTTCTGGACCTTCCCAAGAGTTGGCATACCTATCAAGATTAAGTGAACAGGAGGGAGAAACTACCGAATTGGGAACACTCATGGTACGATTTGGTACAAGAGGAAATAAGCTAGAATACTAGAGATGGGACCTCATCCAAGGGAAAGGATGAAGAAAAAATTGCATTGATTGCAAAGGGAAAGAAGGGAAAAGGGTAAGAAATCTTAGACCAAACCAGAATCCAACCATGGGAGAAATAAGAAATATTTGTCAAAAATTAAATCCTTCCATTGTCACGAATACGAGCACTATGCCACGAAGTGCCCATAGAAAGAGGCAAGTGAGAAGACCATAGGAGGAGCAGTGGGTGAAGCCTTGGATTCATAATTTGACCTTGACGTTACCCTTATTGCATGCATGTCCAACATGGTGATGGGGAGTGTGTGGTACTAGGACTCAGGTGCATTGTTCCACATGACAGGTTGTAGAGACTTTTCAGTGACTTGGAGGAGAACGATCTCCATATGTACATCAAGCTAGGGGATGATGGAAGGTACAACATTACCAGTATTGGTACAATCAACTTTCAGAGGGAGTCAGGCTCCCCTCTCAGGCTCAAGGATGTCATGTTTGTTGCAGGCCTAAAGAAAAATCTCATCTCTATTTCCGTTTTGGAAGACCTTGGTTATGACGTGATGGTCAACAAAGGAAAAACATTCCTGAGACACATAGCCACGAGACAAATGAAGAAGATCGAGGTTTGTGTGAAGAATCTATATAATTTAGATGTGGATGATTGTGTTGCATTAAAAACCAAGGAAGAGAAAGTGCAGGGCCATGATGTAGGTGAACTTTAGTACATAAGCCTTGGCCATTTGCATCATGGCACCTCGAATAGTATACAACAAATATCCACTAGCCTCCCTAAAGGAGCACTTGAGCAACAAGATGTATGCAAAGGATGTACCTTGGGGAAGTACATAAAATCCGAATTTCATGATCGGGACAACAAAGCGCATGCAATCCAAAAAAGGATCCACTTTGATGTCTGTGGACCTTTCTTTATAGCCTCCACTGCCCGACACAAATATTTTGTCCTTTTACTGATGACTTCTCACATAAGTGTTGGATCTCTTCATGCGGAAGAAAGATGGGACATTCTCTAAGTTCATAGAATTCAAGGCACTGTTTGAGAAAGAATCCAACAAGAAGGTGAAGGCTCTCTGGAGCAATAATGGAGGTGAGTGTGTGTTGAATGAATTTAAAAATTTATGTGCAAAAGAAGGCATTCGATGAGAGTTGACAATACCGCACAACCCACATCAGACTGGGGTGGTTGAGAGAAATATCCATAGCATTTTGGGAGCAACAAGGGTGATGTTGCATGACCAAGGCCTACCTCTGCATTTGTGGGTTGAGGCATGCAATACAACAATTTGTTTGCAGAACTGAAGTTCTCATCAGATTCTTGGCATGATATTACACTGAGGAGGCTTTCTCAGGAAGAAAGCCAGATGTGTCTCACTTCAAGATTTTTGGAGCCTTTGTTTACTGCCATGTCTCCAAAGAATCAAGATAGAAGCTTTAGTCAACAACAAAATTAGGGGTATTTGTGGGTTATACAAAAAATCCCCACAACTAACATGTGTACTTGCCATCACTCATAATGATAGTTATGTTAAGGGATGTAAATTTTGATGAAGATAAATCCATGTGGTGCTCTCTTGAGAGGGAGCTTTAGATGCCACCAAAAGATTAGATTTTAGCTCAAAAAGAGGAACCTCAAGAAGTTGTAGAGCAACCACAAATTATGGAGCAAAGAGTGGAGACATTCACTAAAGCAAAACCTCTAGAGAAGGCAGAAAAATAAATAAGGAAGTTGATAGACTTGTGCAGGATGTGAGGGAGAATGTGGGATATCCTTCAAATTTGTGTAAGAAAAGGAGATCACCTGAAAGGTACACTAGCGACATGGCTCTTATGACTGAGCTTATAGAGATTGAGCCATCCTATTTTGAGGAAGAAATAGAGAAACCTGTATGGGTTGATGCAATGGTGGAGGAATATGAATTGATTCCAAAGAACCATGTTTGGGAGAAGATCCCAAGAACAACATATAAATCAATAGTGGGTTTGAGATGGATCTTCAAGGTGAAGCAGGCAAAAAACGGAAGAATAGGGACGTATAAGGCCAAATTTGTGGCCAAGTGGTACTCTCAAGTTGAGGGAAATGACTATGAGGAGACATTTTCTCTTGTAGTAAGGTACTGATCCATTAGATCAATTCTTCGTCTCGCTACACAGATGTTCTGAAATATCCAATAGATGGGTGTAAAAACAACATTTATGAATGGGGTTATTAAGGAGGAGGTGTACATAGAGTAACAAAAAGAGACATTTGATCAAGAGTCTCATGTTTTCAAACTCAAGTGAGCACTGTATGATCTCGAGCAAGCACCTCATTCTTGGTACACCAAGATCAATAGTTATCTCACCGGTTTGGGCTTCACCATAAGTGAACCAGATGTAAACCTCATCACGTATGGATAGAAGGTAAATTTGTCGTTATTGTCTTACATGTTGATAATTTTATTTTAACTAGTGATGAGACGTTGATCATATATTGCAAGGAGGACCTTGCAAGGGAATTTTAAATGGACATGGGTCTCATGCACTACTTTCTCGGGTTGGAAGTATGACAAGATGATGGGTAGTTATTTGTCTCTCAAGGCAAGTATGAAAATGAGATACTACAAAGATTCTGCATGGAGAGTTGTAAACCTGTTATCACCCTAAAATTTTCTAAAACTTGGACAGTTTACATTTGTTCCTAAGTCATAATTTTAAATGGTGGTTAAGTCACTTTTATGGTTTTTAGAGTCCAATTCATAGGGTTAGAGTCTCATTTCCATCATAAAATAAAGTTCAACAACCTTTTTTGACACTTTATGGGTCCCATATCATGTTTTGAAAGTCATATGTTTAGCCATTCAAAAAAAAAAAAATGAAACTAGCTACGAATCCACATTTTCATAATGCAGACAATGTAAAAAACTAGTTTTGCACTACAAAATCAATGAAGCAGCCTTTTTTTCAACAGCAAAAAAAAAAAAAAAAAAAAAAAAAAAAAAAAACTGTTTTAGGTAGTCAACTTCCAGGAGGCTGTTTGAGCAGCTAAAAGCATATTTTGGAAAACTGAAAGAGGTTTTTATTCCTAACATAATTAAATACTCAAAATTCTTTCAAGTTCTTCAAATTCATTATGATATGGGAGAAATTGATGACCTAACTTGCGCTACGAAACTGCTGTAGGTGGAGTTTTTCACAAATCAGAATTTCCAGTTTACACCTCATATTCAAAGATAGTTTCTGGTCACAGGAAGAGGTATTTTGGAATTATGAAGGAGCTTTGTCTTCATAAACTCTCCAGCTACAATAACCTATCTAACATTCTTCATAAGTGTTATTAGTTGGGAGATACTAAGATTTCTTTGAAACACTAATTTTAGAGAACATATTTTTCCTATTTTACACGTGTTTTTCAAGGACAGATTCTGGACAACTGTAGAAGTATTTTAAAAAACCAAGAGAGGTTTTTGTTCTAGACAACATGGAATACAAAATCCTCCTTAAGTTTCATAAAATATGTCATGTATGAGAATATAAAGGCTTTTTCCCACGTGTTAATGTTCAAAGATCCTAAACCTAAAAACAGGGAAAAATGTTCCCTAATTTCTAGGGTTTATCATCAGTAGTAAGGTGACAACGTGGGAGGCTTCATAAAATTCGACCTCATGAGATTGAAACTGTCAAAGAATGCATTCAATGTTTAGTTAAGGTGGTTTAGTCATAACAAGGATTTGTACTCCTATTTGTATTAGGACTCTAGGACTGTTAGTTAGCTACCAAATGCATTTAAAGGTTTGTTTTATGGTTAGAATAGGTGTCACTTATAGAAAATTCGAATTCTCTTGATGAGGGATGATGGAATCCTTATTGTAAAAGCTATATATGAATCAATATAGGAAATGATAAAGGGTTGGAAAATGAGATAGAAAAAGACTACTTTTGTAAATTTTGTGGAGGGACTGATATATACAGAAGCAGTTTGACTTTTCTGAAGCTGAGATTCTTAGTGTACTTCAGTGAGCTTTATATTTTATCTTTGATATGTTTTACTTCCATAGTCTTAATGCTTATTACTCAAAATTCATGGAGGAACATGCTCTAACTTCCTTTAAGTGTTAAACTATGGTGAATTGAGTTCTTAGGTCCTATCTTTGGATGTTTTTCTTCAATGTTTTAATACTTACTCAGAATTCATGGTTAATCATGCTCTAACTTCCTTTGAGTATTAAAACTTTGATGAATCACTTTAAATACTTTCCTTTTGAATAGCTTGATGTGTCATTACTCAGAATTCATGCCCACATGCTTTGACTCCTATGAACTTCAAGCTATTGAAACTTTCCTGAATGTGTTACTCTTTCATTGAAGTATATACAAGCCTTAGTTTTATAAGAAGAGCTATTTTTTATCTTTATCTCTATCACTAACTCCATAGCCCAATGGTAGCAAGTCTCCATCTTTCAACCTATAAACATATAAAATCACAAACCATAGAGTTAGCCATCTATCTATATCTTTAATCAATATCATTAACCCTTTGAGAGAGCCCTCTCAAGTTGAGGAGGCTAAGTCTTAGCTAAAAGATTTGCTTAAAATAGTTACACTAAGATAGTTTGATCAGCAGCCTATCAGGGTCCTATTTTGGATCTGAAGCCTTATGCAGATGATCAAAGTATTGGTGAGTTGTCCAAAGCTGCAGAATATCACAAGAAACATCAAACTCACCATGTGTTTTTTGACCCTATAGCTGACTACATGGAAAAGATTTATTGTTCAGGCTTCCAGTTATATTTTCATCTTGAAGAACAGTTACACCTCATGCTGCCTTGGTTATTTCAGTATCTAGTTTATTTTTGGTTCAAGCACAATCAAGAGATTCAATTGTCAAATCAGATCGATGACTGGCTTCATTGGAAATTTCATGTTCCTTGAGGTACAAGTGGAGATTGCAGCTGATAGGGTAGGTAGTAATGTGCAAATAAGCTCAGGGTAGGTTGACTGCGCATCTATTTTAGTAGGTGAAATTTGAATTCCTCTTATAGAAACCATTAAAGGCTTGAGGAGCAGATTGGGCAGAAGTTCAGAGTTTTATTCTAGAGGATGGATAGCAGCACTGGAGCTACAGGTTCTTAGTGTACCACAAGGGTACACTATCCCTAGTGGAGCCACTGTTATCACCCTAAAATTTTCTAAAACTTGGACAGTTTACATTTGTTCCTAAGTCATAATGTTAGATGGTGGTTAAGTCACTTTTGTGGTTTTTAGAGTCCAAGTCATAGGGTTAGAGTCTCATTTCAATCATCAAATAAATTTCAACAACCTTGTTTTACACATTATGGGTCCCATATCATGTTTTGAAAGTCATATGTTTATCCATTTAAAAAAATAATAATTGAAACTAGCTATGAATCCACGTTTTCGTAGCGCAGACAGTGTAAAAAACCAGTTTTGCGCTACGAAATCACTGAAGCAGTCTTTTTTCAACAAAAAAAAAAAAAAATGTTTTAGGTAGTCAACTTCTAGGAGGTTTTTTGAACAGCTGAAAGCATATTTTGGAAAACTGAAAGAAGTTTTTATTCCTAACATAATGAACTACAAAAACCTCATTCAGTTTCTTCAAATTCATTATGATCTGGGAGAAATGGATGACCCAACTTGCACTACAAAACTGCTATAGAAGTCTTTTAAAAACCAAGAGAGGTTTTTGTTCTAGACAGCATGGACTACAAAAACCTCCTTCAATTTCATAAAATATGTCATGGATTAGAAGATAAGGGCTCTGTCGTACGTGCTAATGTTCGAAGATCCTAAACCTAAAAATAGGGAAACATGTTCCCTAATTTCTAGGGTTTATCATCAGCAGCAAAGTGACAACGTGGGAGGCTTCATCAAATTCGACCTCATGAGGTTGCAACTGTCAAAGAATGCATTCAATGTTTAGTTAAGGTGGTTTAGTCATAACAAAGAGTTGTACTCCTAATTGTATTAGGAATCTAGGACTATTAGTTAGCTGTCAAATGCATTTAAAGGTTTGTTTTATGGTTAGAATGGGTGTCACTCATAGCAAATTCTAATTCTCTTGATGAGGGATGATGGAATCCTTATTGTAAAAGCTATATATGAAGCAAGACAGGAAATGAGAAAGGGTTGGAAAATGAGATAGAAAAAGACTACTTTTGTAAATGTTGTGCAGGGACTGATATATACAGAAGCAGTTTGACTTTTCTGAAGCTGAGATTCTTAGTGTACTTCAGTGAGCTTTATATTTTATCTTTGATATGTTTTACTTCAATAGTCTTAATGCTTATTACTCAGAATTCATGGAGGAACATGCTCTGACTTCATTTAAGTGTTAAACTATGGTGAATTGAGTTCTTGGGTCCTATCTTTGGATGTTTTTCTTCAATGTTTTAATACTTATCACTCAGAATTCATGGTTACTCATGCTTTGACTTCCTTTGAGTATTAAACTTTGATGAATCACTTTAAATACTTTCCTTTTGAATACCCTGATGTGTCATTACTCAGAATTCATGCCCACATGCTTTGACTCCTATGAACTTCAAGCTATTGAAACTTTCCTGAATGTGTTACTCTTTCATTGAAGTATATACAAGCCTCAGTTTTATAAGAAGAGTTATTTGTTATCTTTATCTCTCTCACTAATTTCATAGCCCAATGGCAGCAAGTCTCCATCTTTCAACCTATAAACATATAAAATAAAAAACCATAGAGTTAGCCATCTATCTATATCTTTAATCAATATCATTAACCCTTTGAGAGAGCCTTCTCAGGCTGAGGAGGCTAAGCCTTACCTAAAAGATTGGTTTGAAATAGTTACACTGAGATAGTCTGATCAGCAGCCTATCAAGGCCCTATTTTAGTGATAACAAAACCCATGGAAACACCTCTAATGAACAACTAGAGGAAAGAGGATGCCACTTCAGGTGAAGTGGATGCTACCATTTATTGACAGCTAGTGGGTCCACTCATGTATCTTGTGAACACATCACCAGATATGTGATGTGCAGTCAACGAGCTAAGACATGCTATGTTTAGGTCAACCAAACTATTTTGGAAGGCAGCTAAGCATGTTTTACGGTACGTCACAGGCACTGCCTAGTTTGGGCTATGGTATAGACGAGCAGAGGGAGTGAAGTTGTGCGGCTTCACAGATGCAAGTTGGGCACGAAGTCCATTAGAATGAAAGAGTACATCAACTATAATTTTTAGTGTTGGGTTTGTAGTTGTTTCTTGGTATGACAGGAAGCAAAGATCTGTGGTTCTCAGCTAGACAGAAGCATAATACATGGCTGCAAGTCAAGAAACATGTGATGCGAAATGGATGAGAAAGATACTTGTTGGACTATTTGGTCAGATGATCGATCCAATTGTGATAATCAGAGTTGCATCAATCTCTCCGAGAATATTATATTTCATGATCAATCCAAGCATATAGATATCCAATACCAACATTTACGAGACTGTGACTAGAGGCAGATGATGTTGCTACACTCCATTTTGATAGAGGAGTAAGATGTTGACATTTTGACAAAATCTTTGTCAAGAGGGAAGTTCAAATTCCTTAGGTGCAGGATAGGGGTGGTTAATAATCCCTTTCTTACAGAGAGGGAGTCTTAAAAATGTAGCAATAAATTCTCAATTTGATTTTCCCTTGATTAAATTGAGAAAACTTGAATTTCCACATCAACGGACAGCTTGGATGCAGTTAACTTGTGTGACATGGCTTGTGTCACCTGGTTTACACAGTAAATTCGAGTTGGAGTTATAGTTCAGTTAAGCATGTATGATTGTTAATTTGTAGAAATCAAAGTCAGTTATCTCAAGTTATTTTTAGTTAAACTAGTTCCAACTGCTTAAGGAACTAGTGGAAGGCCAATTATGCAGTGGGACTTCAGTCAAACTCAGTGATCATCCAATTAACTAATCAATCTAATGCATGGAGAATTCGAGTTCCCCAGTTGTGGTGGAGTTTCCAAGGCAACGTAACATCAACCGTAGACTAGCCTTGAGTGTATAGGTGTTGCATACAATCAGATGATCAACCTTGGGAATTTTGCAATCCATTTTGTAAAAATTCTTAAATAATAGGGGCCTAATTTCTCAAGGAATTGCACAAGGAAATATGGGCTCAAGCAGAGGTATAAATTTACTAACTCTGGCTTAGAGCTTCTCAGTGAGCAGAGAGATAGGTTATTCACTTGTAGGTTGTGCTCAATTGAGAAAATAAATTGCAATACATTTATATTGATCATATTAGTGCAAACATACATTGGGGTTTTTAGCATATTGTTTTCCTTAGGAAAAATTTTGTGTGCATGTGTGTTATTTCTTATTGCATGTATGAAATTTTGGTTCTAAATTGTGAATCAACTTCCGGAGAGCAGTAGAGTAGGCTTGTATCTTATGATTTAGATTAAAACTTCATGAGTAGTTGCAACTCTACACCATAATTTCTACAAGGATGGTGGAGGCAAATTACAGAATATTCCTTAGTAGACAATATGACTACTTCAAAATATCCATGAGAACTTTTGTGAGAAGAAGACGTTGAGGATAAAAGATTGGATTTTCGAAGAATTAGTCACAAAATTCACAAGGGTGGTAATTTTGGTTGCAGGTGTGGAGGTAGATGGATTAAATGTAATTTTGGATGCATGTGTGTAGGTAGACAAGTTACAATTACTCCTTTGATTTTTGTCGATGATGTGTTACTATTTGGTAGATTGACCTCTTTTTATCGGTATTTGGACTCCTTATGAATAATATTAAATTTCACATGATTTATTCTTACCCAGATGATACATTGGTACTGGAGATTTATCATATTTTTGGTGTTATATCCACTACATTGGATGCAGATTTTAAATATCTTAGATTTATGATCCAACCTAATTGTTATAGAATTTAGGATTGGAGCTGAATTATAGAGAAAATCCATTGTATACTTTTATCATGGGCACACAAGAGGCTCTCCCTAGGAGGCAAGTTGACTCTAGTTCGAGAAATCCTTCAGAGCATCTCTGTATATTGGCTTCATATTTTCGCTCTGCCTAAGAATATGACTAAATGTATCTTTCCGGCTTCATCTTGGCATGGGACAATTTGTGTCATAAAGGATAGAGTGGGCCTGGTTGTTGTTTACTCTATATGGAGGCGATGGATGACCATAATCATCTATTTCTTTGATTCTCCAAAGTAAAAATCAATTTTGAATGGTGTATTTAATATGTTCCATTTACAGGAAGAATAGACCTACTATTTTGTGGTTTATTGTATTTGGCACTAGATTATTGAATATAAAACATTTGGACCACTTCCAATATACATTGGGGGTTCGACACAAAGGATGCATTACTGTCCCAAGCTCCTATGTTGTGATACATCCACCTCCATCCTTGTCAAAAAAGCTAAAGGCCTCCCTGAACTTAGACATAACCTCCATCCCATATTCCTTTAGTAGATAAAACCCTTCTCTCATTTTCTAACAATGCCAATATACCGTCCATCACGTATTCTCTCATGAGCCCTGTGTAAACAACCATTTCATTCAAGGATGGGGATTTTGATGCCTACTCTAACCAAATTTGTTAGATACTTTCCCCCTTTTCTTGCTTATGGTTTCTTGAGTTGGCCTCCTCTAAATATTCCCTACTTTCCTTAAATTATTTGAAAGGTATCCTTTGGCTACTAACCCCATTTTATCAGAGATCCTTGACATGTCCCTTGAAATTTTGATTCGGCCCCATGAACTATTTTATGGCAGTGACTCGAAAGCTTTAGATTTATTTTCCACATATTCATTGATGACAAAAGACTATACCACTACTTCTAATAATCTTGTGGTTACTATCACCACAATAAATGTATATTATATTTTTAGAGGAGATAAGAATTGTATATTTCCCTTTGGGACACTCCAAAAATATTTTGATGCACCCTATTTGTCTAACACTCTAGTATACTTTATGACCTTAATTCCCATTCCATGTTCATCCATGTGGATGCACTTTATGATGTTCTAGGACAACCTAATGTCCTTTTCAACTCCCTCTCATCTTCCTTGTCATGTTTTCTAGGACTTGTGTATCCAACAAGAAAATTGGGAGATGAATGACATCAAGGTAGAAAATCAAGGGGTTTTCAAGTCATTTATTTAGGGTTCCCACTAGCATAGTCCCACCATATGATTCACCCAATACCTAAATTGGGTTTTAGCGGTATTTCAATTAATTATTAGATGATCATGGTGGGCCATAATTCGAGGTTAAATGTTATGAATCTTCATAGGATATTATTGGAGATACTTTAGGAGACACCTCTTTGGCTAAAGGGTCAACGAAGGATTTTGACTTCAATATCAAACCATCAACCATATCCTCAACACTTGTCCCATCAACCATATCCTCAACATATCGAACCAACAATCAAGAAGACAACTGAGGTGAAGCATGGGAATCCTCTCTCGCCCATGTTGTTCAGGATATATATAAATCTATGACTGCCTCTACACTCCACAAACTGTGCATCAATAAAAACTCTGTTTGCCCCATTTTCCACCAAGATGGATACACATTGTCCCAACATTGTGCCTTTGATTGCCAAAATTGTAAAATTTGGATTTTCCATGTCAAAATTTTAATTCAAGACTGACCATGCATTGGAAGGCCATTAACACAATATTAGGACATAAAAAATGAATAATTGACACAATACCAAATACAATACATACATTGAGTTTTGTCTCACAAGGTATCTAGATGCTAATTGAGCAAGTTCACACAAAGAGAGAAAGGCAATGTCATGATCAATTGTTCAATTTGTAATCAAGAGCATTATCTTAGATAAGGGAGAAGTAACATTTAGTTTCTCTCTCATATACAAAGGCAAAGTTATGAATCAATGTCAAATGCCTTTTGTGAAGCAATGTTGTTGTAAAGGGTGTTATAAAGCTTGCATTGTAGGCAAGGCCCTCACACGATACTAGATTGTGTTAACCAAAGCATGTTAACCATGTCCAATGATCTCAAATTTCATGAGAATGTTCAATGAGTGACCATAAATGAGGGGTGTCAGAGTGGCTAATAATCATAGCTTATAGTGGATGATTGTCATCGTACATAACATATGTGGTCGAAGTCATTTGTTTGGTGCCCAATATTGGTGGATCATTGTATTACATCATGGTAGCATATCTTGCCTTTTTTAAAGCAAAAATATATTGAAAATAAATTAAGTTATGTCTCATGCAAATGTTCAATATTGTTTTGTTGTGAGTGGTTTTCATATTATATGTATCATATATCTATAATCACTTATTTCAAGCCTACCTTAAGAAATAAACGAAGAGGTGCAGGGCCTTTTCATAATAAGGACTCCCACCAACTCCTCTCCTCATAGCAATATTTCAAACGTTAGCCCATAAATCAAACACATGCCCTTGTTTCTCTAGTTTGGAAACCCTTGGATGGATATCACAGTGAACTCCTCCCAACCACTTCTTTAACCATCTATTGAATGCCTTTGATTGGTATGTGTAAATGATTTTGATTGATTCCTGGAGAGGTGTGAAATCTAATTTTGCATTGACATAATACAAACACCAAACTTAACCCGTGGTAGCCAAAATTTCAGCCTTACAATTCTCTCATCCAATATTAAATACTTTACTAATTAGTCAAGGGGTAATCTCCTTAACAATATATTAAATATTAGAAGCATTCATATTAATTGAAAAAATAAGAGTATTATTTAATATTAAGTTATAATGCAGGTAGCTGCCAAGTTGACATATGAGACCCCCTTGTTTGTGAGACAAGGGATGCCCTCCATTCAATGCTTTAACTATTTAATCTATGGATGTGTACATATTTTAATTTCCATTGGATCGAATCCTATGACTTTTAAAGAGGAAACACTTTAACACAAATCGAACATGTAAATACAAACTTAATTTGTATACGTATCAAAGTTACTTTGAGAGTTGCATGGAATGCTTAATTTTGTATAGAAGCAAGGGAAAACTTGAAGGGTTGATCACAACAAACATGTATGGTCAATTATGATTATCATAGGTATATTAGTTTGGTTTTCCGAATCCAGAACTTGCACACTTTGTTACTACTGTTAAAGGCATGTCATGATGGTTTATTGGTTTAGTTGTGTCTATTAAAGGCATGTTAGTTCAATGACAAAAGCAATGGTTTGTCAACTTGGTCAGCTTAGTGAGCTATGTGTTAATCATCTCAATGAACAACATATAAGGTCAATTAGCTTAGCCATTGACATGCACATTCCATTGTCACTATTAGTGACATGTTAGGTTGAATATTAATATGTATTTTTGATTAACATTATCTAGGATGTTAACCGAATCAACATGCATGTTTGACTATAATTGTGGGAGATATGTTAGATAGGTCAACCCCATCAACAACATTTATGTTTTATTACACATGTTAGAGGCATGACACAATTGTCAATTGATTAGTAACGTGTACATTTTGGTTATCACTATTAAAGTTGTGTTAGGTTGGTTAGCTTGTTCAACGACTTGTATGTTTGGTTACAATTATTAAAGCCTCACTTGATTGTTTAATGCAGTAAATGGAGTGTAAATCTAGTTACCATTGTCGAAGGCATGTTTTGTTGGTTAAATGAGTTAACATCATATACATTCAACTATGATTGTTAGAGCCATCAAAGGCTATTAAGCCCATTTAAAGTAGTGCATAACATCGATGGGGGCTTGCTTATTGCATTGTGTGTGAGTATAGTGTGTTATTTTTTTTTGTATGTCGAAGATTTTTCATTAATTAAAAAGAATGTACAAGGGCGTCAAAATGCAATGCTTTAATTATTTATATATTTAATGTAATATGCCTTTCATTAAGAAGAGGAAACAGACTTTGGAGGATAGGGGAAATGGCATTGTCTAGGGGAAACGTCAATATCATCTATCTCATCTTCACTCTCCCTTCCCTATCATTAGCATCCCTCTCCTTTTTTTCTTTATCCACCAACACCAATAATATACTTTTGGTGAAGAAGTAGCATTGGATGACTCAGGACGAGGGTTAGAGCTCATATGTTTATCTTGGGTTTCTCCTTGGGGTTTCTGAGCTTACGTATCTTGCTTTAAATTCTTCTTAAACGTCCCAACAATATCCTTTCCCATCTCTTGTTCATGAAACTTTAGCTTGCGAGCACAATATTCATCCTAAATTTCCTTTGAAGATTCATGTAGCCATTTTGCACCGAGGCCTATTCCTGGGGGGAGATTGGGAGGATCTACATTTGTCAACAAACCTTTTTATTGCTGTCCCATGGCACCCCAAACTTTATAGCCCATGTTTGTAGCCAAGATATACCCTCTTCCATATGTAAACTATTTATCAGATTGATAAAAAGAGAAGATTGAGCTCTTCCATGAGCTTTTATTTGAAGATGAGAATGATAGTGAAATGTTCATTTTTAACTGTACACCTAAACAAGCTTAGAGACCCTTCCACCTCACTTAATTAAAATCTGGACTCAAACCATGGCAGAATGTGACATTTTGAAGCGTGTCACTCTAGTCCCTTTGACGAGTGACATGACACCTTTTGTGAAATAGCAACAAGAGACTGTCGCCTCTTGCCCCTTTGAAAGTGGTGAAACTTTTTAGAAAAAGGGTAAATCTCTAAAAACATCATGAAAAAAGGTTTCCAGAAATTTAAGAATGATTCCATTTTATTGAATCACTGCTACAAGAGACTATCGCCTCTTCCCCCTTTGAAAAAGGTGAAACTGTCTAGAAAAAAATATATTTGAAAATATCGTGAAAAAAAGTTTCCAAAGCATTTAAAAATGATTCCATTCCATTGAATCACTACTACATGAATTCATCTTAAAATTTCATTTTATTATTAAATTTATCATAATCAAAATTCCCCATGGAAGACATTGAAAGGCATTAGAAGATATATATATTTTTTTTCATAAGAGCTTGTTAAAACATACCATGGAAATTTAATAACTTTATTGAAGACATTATGTCTCCCGCGTACTAGTCACCAAATAAAATTTCGAGGTGGGTGATGCCATTTTTGCTCAAACCCTCAAGGAGCTTTCAATAATGGAAGAAGAACAATGGGCAATGCAATTTTGTTCATAACCTGGATTTTTTAATTCTGGAGAAGGTTTCAGCAATTTTGTTGAAACCATGAATTTTTGAATTTTGGAGGAGGTTTCAGAAATGGAGACCAACGTTTTTCTATTTTTCCCTTCTAGTTTGATAGAGGTATGGGATTGTTGGGGTTTTGTGCAGGGAACAGGACACCTAATTGGAACTTGTGCGGCTCCTTCATTTTGCTATGGAACCCCAGACCCACATAAGGTTCAAACAGGGATTTTCCTTTCCACCGTCACCCAAAAAATGCCACTTTCTCTCTATAGGTTTTCGCCTTCTCCTCCAAGGCAATGAAAGAGGTTGATAGACCTATTCTATAAATTCTGGACTCGAGTAACTGATGAAAAAGCTTTGGTTGTTGGACATCCCCTTCAGAATCATACATTTTCCCTAGCACAGGCAGCAAAAACCCCTCTAAGGTTGCTACAGCAAAGGCCGTTGATAAATCTGGGGAAGAGGGAAAAAAATAAATGGAGCTCGTCGACCCGCCAAGCCTTGGGAAAGAACTTTCGACTATATCCATTTCTCGCGGCGGTAAGTCTCTATCCGACTCTAGTTCTATTATCGAATTTCTGTCTTTGGAAGATTTGATGGTTATTGAAACCAAAGTAAATTAAAGGAAAGGAAAAACCATAGTAAATTAAATTCAGTTTGAATCCATCAAATAAAATAGACTTCTTTAACTAAGAATGATTCTATCCTAGCTTTAACTGATGGAATGCAAATTTGGCAGCTATGAAAAATAATGTGCAGCATGCACTGAGCATGGGTACTAGAAATTACTAATTAGAGTATATAAAGGTTTTTTAAACTCAAGATGTAAAAATCATATAAAAATTGATGCCTCTAGGCTAAACCCACGTGTCTGTCCTGATTGCCTGAATGAGTTGATATGAGAAGAAATGTTGAGATGCATTTAGCTTAAACACCAATAAAAGTCATACCTATTTAAATGAGATTTTAGAACATTGTGTTTCATATTTCAAGATCCTTCAAATGATCTTTATTTGTCATGAACCCCCTTTCCTTTGATACCAGAATCTCAGAGACGCACAAAGGTTGATCCTTTACCTTCAATAAGCATCTACCCAATGGAAAACCATGAACACTATTTTTCAAACCCTCTTGATTGATGTCCAAGGGTCGAGGATACTTCACCTTTTGTAGCCTTTTATACCTCTCTGTGAGACAGACAAAGCGCTAATACAAGGCCGAAGGCATGTCAATGAGCTCAAGAATAATATTATATATATAATCTTAGATGCTAGGAACTTTATAGCTTCAGATAACAGAGAAGGAATTCTGAGTGAGACACTATCTCCAAACCAAATTCAATTGAAGGGTGATTTCATAATAGAAGATTTGACCCTAAACTAACCAAAGCTTCTTGGCTGTAGTCATGACAAAAGGCCTTAGATATAGACCATTTGACCAAAAATTTGACAAAGAGCTCTATCCTAGAGATGCTTGATTGATGAGGCCTTGATCTCATTTCCTTTCTAGGATCTACAACCTAGAACTTTAGAGGAGTTTCAGTGCTTCATGATGACTGATCTTTGAAGACGAAGGAGGTCAGTGTTGTCAGAAAACTTCTTGTGATTTCTTTCTTCCTTGATTGGGCTTGCCCTCACCTTAACTTTGATACCATTATGGCGGGGCAAGCTAAACATGACAACAATAGAGGTAAGAAGTTGTAGATTCTTGTGTTGTCTGTCTTTTAGCTTCTAGAACATCATATGTTTTATTGCCAATTTCTGCTAAATTTAAAAATGACATACTGATCTGAGAAGAGGATTTGCAATTCTAATAAGCTCTTCTGTAGTCCATGTTGGCACACTCAAGTCTTGTTAAAGGACCAACTATTTCTTGTGCAAACTTCGAAGCAGACGACAACATACAACATGTTTTCTAAGAATCAAAACAACTTCTAGAAGTGCTATGACATTAATCCAACACTATGCTTATAAACCGATTCATACTAATGGACACAGTATGTGTAAAATGTATTCTTTAACAAAAAATTTCTCTGTCGGTTGGTTTAAAGCTTATAGCCTTACTCATATCTTGAAGAAAGGGTACTTGCTTCCCTTTCACTTCATAGGTATATGAAAACCTAGTTTTGTAAGCACCCATAACCATGAATATTATACCAACTCCCTATGGTTAGTGCATCAATAATGTAAGTGTAACACTCATCCATGTGGTAGTCATAAGGCATTTAGGTAAGGTTTTACTAACACTGGCATCCCAGACCATTAATATCTATCCATGGCCTCAAATGATGTATTTCCTTTACTCAATAGAACACTCATCATTTCTCTTCCCTAATAATCAAATTTTTTCTCTTCATTCTGAATGAGAAATCAATCAACAAGTCACCATTTTAAATGTTAGATCACAATATGTTTAGCTTCTCTCTTGTGCTTACACTCTAGCATTCTCGCAGCTTCAGAATCACGAATCTTAAACACAGTCTCATGATGTGCATTCAGGGAGGCATAATTCACCCTTGCTTTGCATCAAATTACCCCCCTAGCATTCCCTTTACCTTTACATGCCTCAATGCAAGGCATGCGAAGTCGGTACCTACTCAATTAAATTAGTAAGTTGAGGGGCATCATATATACCCAACGCTGCCTACCTGTTCTTCCTCTTCCTATCTCGTAGCGTATGAACAGTCAACCAGACTGGTGAGGATCCCCATTAATAATAACATATATGTTGGCATCTGAATCAGAATGACATGTTTCCCTTAATCATATGTTTTCGTTTTTTAACCAAAAAGGCTAACAGAGATAGAGACCCTCAAATTTGTCTACTTCCGGCCCCTATGCCCATTTTCATCTAGGTTTTTACCATGTCAATGTCCCTTTCTTTCTCAAAACTGCATGAAATCAGTTGATCTATCCATTTTGTAATGCCTTTGGTAAATTTTTCTATCAAATTCTCTAAAGTATATATGAGATCTAAGTGTTGTTTTGGTTGTTGCTGACTTCATATATTTATGCTAGCCATGATATGGGTTTGATGTAGAGGATTATGATTGTGTAAGGTTTGCATTGCTCTATATCTGTTTAGGAGGAGGAGAAGGAGAAAAGTGGTGTTAGGGTTGAGAGCTAAAGATTCCTGTGAAAAGAGGAGGTGTGTGGAATGGAGGGTGGCAGGGCTACCAGCTTGGTAGAAATGGAGGATGGGGAGGTCGGGGTTTTCATCATCGAATAGCTGTGGCGGGCTTCCTTGTTATCTTTGTGGTCATGCCATTGGTTTTTTTTGCAGCTAGGTTTCGTCACTTTGTATCTACATTTGCAACTAGTAAGCTTCTTCCTTCCCTCCTCCCTCGCTGGTAAGATTCTTCCTGCCCTCCTCCCTTGCTGGTAAGCTTCTTCCTTCCCTCCTCCCTTGTCAGGTTGCTTCTGTCTCTTTTTTTGGGGTGGTTCATTATTTAATTTATCTTTATTGGTAAGCATGCCCTTTCTTAATCTGGTAGTATTACAATGAAGTGTAGACTTCTTACAACATTGAAGTAAGATCTCCCTTGCAATGAAGTGTAGTCGTCTTATACTATTTTAGAAATATCCCTTTCATTGAGAACCCATTGAACAATGTATTTATGTGATTTGAGCCTTGGCGGGGAATTATCATCACTCCCGGTTAACCATTGAACCAAGACCCCATGGACCTGCTTCGAAATTTGATTTGCCTTCACCACCCCTAGTTAACCATTGAACCAAAACCCCATGGACCTACTTTGGAATTTGATTTTCCTTTTAGCTTTTTCGTAGGATCTGAAGGTGCATATGTTATCCAACTCACTTTCCTTGCTTATTGTCAAAAGTTTAGCACCTCTATCATTTTTCTTGACATTTTGTGAGTTTTCTTTATAGGTTTCCTTTCATTTGATCTATGTGAAGCTGTGAAATCCATCTCTGCATTAACACAGTACAATACCTACCAGGAGAAAGATTCAAAGTTTGTACCTCTCTCATGCAAGAGCAAAGGTTTTACCAACTGCCCCTAGGGTAATTTCCCTTGCCAAAGATAATGAAACCATTCATCCCAATAGCAAGAAATAACAATGCTCTTTCCATTTTTTAATAAAGGGAAATGCATATGACTGGTAAATTCACTGGGCAACTGCTCGGTGAATTTGCTAGGCACTCCTCATTCTGAGTAGGATGGTACTAAGTGTGCGCTGGATTCTGCATAAGCTGGATGGGTATTATAAAAATATATTTGTTAAGAGTTCAGTTCAACATCTTACTCATGGGAATTGAATCTAGGTGGGAAGGGTAACAATCATTCTTCCCATCCACTCATTATCCAAGCCAGACCCACTTTCCATCCATAAAGCTAAATCCACTTCTCATCAGTCAAGCTAAAACCAGTTCTGATCCACCCAACCTAGACCCAATTCACAATGACAATCTTGTTCACCAGCTACTTTCTGCTATACATATCATTTTCACACTGTTCCCACAGTGTTCAGAGCACATTGGCCAAAACAAATGATAGATATTATACACACCATTTTATTATTGATGTGTAACGAAATCTCGATGTTAGCATATGCATGATAGTAAAGCAACCCCCTTTTTAGCGTTTCAGTATTTTTATAGATATTCTTCTCCATCAACTATTTCTACCTGACCTGTTATGCATTTTTTATCATTTAAAACAACAGGGCACAACTTCTCACGAGATGGATCTGTTAGAATGGTATTCTCTTTCCACATCTTGAAAATCAATTCCACGTTTCTATGGCCATTTTGTTCTTTTTCAGGATCTGGGCAATGCACTTGGACTTACGTTAGTTTAATCCCAGAAAATAAATAATGTCCCTAAACTAAAATTTAATCGACCTGAGTGGATTGAAATAGAGAGGAATTATTGAGGATATTGGAGCTCTGCCATATGTTTAAAATCACTCTTATCTATTTATTTGTGGGGTTCACAGGAACAGGAATATGACTGGAGAAAGCAGAGTTTAACAGAGAGCATTGACTCTCTCTTCCCAAAGGAGGCAAGTATAAGAAACCTGCTGCATTTGGATATCTTAAATTTGATTTCTCCCCTATTGAGCAGAGAATTGAAAATAAATTTTATTTACTGGGTAGGTGATTGATGTCATAACAGCTATCACAGAGGACTCGAGAAAGCTAAACTTAAATATTGTTGGACGGAATGACTTGTTGGATGGAATGACTTATCTTCCTCATGGGTATTAGAAAGCCCTCTGAAGTAAACCAAAGGGATATTACTAACTCTGAGGTAGGATTGCTGAAGATTTTTGTTATTTTCTCTATTGAACATGTAAGGAAACCTATGTGATGATGATCTATGTAGTTGAGTAGGGTTGTATTAAGCAGGAAGTGAAAACTGACATTGGCAGGGGTGCTTCTCTATTTCTAACGGTGTACATCAAGCAGAGGCAAACGAATTTTGGAGACAGCTCAGAAAAGTTACATTCACAACAAGATGGTGTGATCTTCAATGAAGAAGGCAAGGAAAATCCTGAGGGGGGTAAAATGAATTACAAGGTGCAGAAAAAAAAACTTCCAATGATGAAGAACTTCTTAAGAGGTTTCAAGAGGATGACACATGAAGTGAACATCGAGACATCAAAGAAAATGCTCTTGATGGTAAATTTTGATTTTCCCTGGTTAAATGATTTATGATGTTGGTAGCCTACTGTAAGGTAAGTTTAGTCAAACTCCTAGGACAATGGTTGTTGTTGTTGGGAAAAGTATCTATTCAGAACGCCCCTATCCCACTCTAAGGTGTGATAGTGACTTAGCAACAAAAAAGGAAAACTACTTGAGTATTCTTGTTTATGAAATGTAAACGAAGAGGAAGGATAAACTAACCCGTGTCTTGCGCTAGTTTGTTGATCCAATCGCTCCTCTCTTCAATAGCTCCCAGCTCCCAGCTCCCTGCTCCCTTACCGGCCCAGCTTCACCAAATTCCTGCAAGATCACAGAAGAGAGAAACTACATGAAGATATAGATTTACATTCATAAAACGCTTAGGATCAGATTAAGCTAAACATGAAAATATAACAAAACATCGTTGATACACAACATGTAGGAGAAACTCAAATAATTTTATTGATATGATAAGAAAGTCCAAGAGGAGATACAACCAAGTGAGTCCCGATCCAGCATCTACCTCCCAGCAAAGGAATCCCTTCCTCACCTCCAACAAAGCATAAATCACCCAATGCACAAATCTCAATCTCAAACCAACAACAATTCTCTGCAAAGTACAAAATTCCAGCCTCCTGGATCTCTGGGATGAGGGATCCATATATAGATATAAGCAGAGAGGATGAGTCAGCTTATGTTTTGACTTGTGGCCTCTCTTTGTCAGTTCTTGCTTCCACTTGGAGATTGAGAGCCTCTTACTCATCACTGGTCGAATTCAGTGAGGCAAGTGTCATTGGAGAAGATTCTGGAAGCTTCCATTGTCTCTCCACCTCGTTGAATGACTCTACCACTTGTCATTTCCCACTCAACGCACCTGGGTAGTGCATTCAAGTGTGTTGCAACGCACCTAACCAGTGCATTTGGGTGCTTTGCAACGCAGGCAACTAGTGGAGCTTCTGAATTGATCCTGATTTGACTAGTTTTGAGCGGTTTCTGGTGGAGAACTTATGGGAGAAGTTGTCATTGGTTGACCTTGTTCCTTTAGGGGCAGGAACAACACTTTTAGGGACTTTGGATCCCTTGGATTATGGACATTTCATGCTTGTAGTTGTAAGGCACAAAAATGTCTATAACAATTGCCCCCTAAAGTATGAGGTCGTTTATCGGGTGAAATGCTTTATTAGGAGGACCCGAAGTTCTTTCAATGCTAGGAGGAGACCTGTAATAAGATACAATACAATACATTATTTTCATACTGTTTTCATGATCTAGTTGAGGCGGGCATTCCCATGCTCAGCTTTATAAATTCATTTTTATGTACATAGGACAGACAATCGTCTGATGGTAGAGTGATGATTCTGATGAAATCATCATCCTTTTGGTAGGATGATTATCTGTTCTGCAATGCTGTACATGTCAATGTCTTTACTTTTCCTTAATATATATCGCATCCCTGATGGATGAAACTAGATCCGGGGTCTTCAATCTCGTCCGATCTTCACTCTGAGTACAAGTCGATCCATGTGAGAAATGTTTTGAAGTCGAACATGGAAAGACATCGCTTGATTACCAGTCAATGATGTAAACTATTAACAAGCGCGAGAGGAATCACCGATAATGATAACGAACCTCAAGGTACTGCAGTACAATTCACGTGGTGTGAATAAAGGACTTGGCATCGAACACCACGCAAAATCTTTCGATCGAAGGTCATTGATGTATACCTGTCGCCGGAAGTGAGAAACTTGCCATTGAGGCATGCAAGCTTCAAAGTACTGAAGGGGGTGTTCCTAGATCAACTTCTTGGATAATGAGCTGATGTCGACAAGAAGCGATCCATCAAAGGAGGGCCTTAATGAATCCCACATCAATGACACGGAATGGAGCAAATGATTTTGATGGAGGTGAAAACGATCTGATGATATATGGTTTAGGGTGGCGGTCATGAAAGAATGAAGTATAATGTATGGCAGTGGATGGGACACGGGTGACTTCTCTGGATGACTTCTCTTGAACATATCGGCGACACTTATATGATGGATTGGTAGCATTTACCCCAAAGGTGGATGGTATGGCGAGACCATGGTGATGTGACCGGTGAATGAAACAACCCAACCCGACTCAGGCATGGAGTGGAAGTGTCATGTTCAAGAGCGACCTGCTACCAATAAAGGTTCTTTGAGTTTCTTCCCAATTTTTCCCCAGTCGTTGCTGACCAGTACCTATTTATTTTTGTCAAGATTGAGGAGGATAACATATGCTTGTTCTATAATTTTCCCTTCGGGCAAACCCATCGCTATGTTTTAACGGGCCTAGCGATAGTGAAACTCGTTCTCATCTAAAGACAAGTTTGTCACTATTAATGTTTTTAACGAGTTTAATGACAAAGATAACTCGGTCCTTTTCCTTTTTAGGGAGTCTGAAAAGGAACGTAAAGTTAACTCCGAAATTCCTTTTTCGTCATCTAATCCCTTAAGTCCGAAAAAGTATAAAACAATACAGAAGGGATGAATTTTCGATAGTTTTAACGAGCCGAACAAAACAAGCGCTCGATCTTTTTGTGCAATAATCCCTCAGGTCCAAAAATATTAAAATCTAGAGGAGGGATAGCTCTTCTTGTCGCTTTAACGAGCTGGAAGGCCAAAACTCGGAAATCTTTTCATATTTTACGAGTCAGATGAAAAGAGCTTAAAGAAGACTCGTCTTTTGAGGAACGAGTGATAAAACGGGTAGCAGTTGATTCCAGGTAAGGGCTGGAATTTTTCAAGCACGACAGTGTCACAAGGATGGCTAGTGAAATCACTCTTCGCAGTTGTTCCTTAAAATGGGTAAACAATCAAATGGAGGTGAATGATCGGCCAATAGAAAAGTGGAGGTGACGGTGCAAACACGACCAAGGCTTTAATGGCTGATAATGTTACATTCACGGTGGTTATTTACCGGGGAATAGTTCATTTTTTAACGAGCTTAAACGCGGGTGGAAACATTTGCTCGGTTCAGGTTTATTTTTTAACGAGCTTGAACCCTACAGTAACACTGCTCGAGGCGGGTTTATTTTTTAACGAGATTGAACCCTGCGGTAACACTGCTCATGATAAGTTTGCATGCCCCCAGCATAATAACGCAAATCGAGGTGCATGCCCCCAGCATAATAACGCAAATCGAGGTGCATGCCCCCCAAGCTTCATTGCATTCAACTCGGTGGTTGGAATGAAGGTTTACCTTTGAGATTTGGAAAGGGGATTTGTTTCATTTTTTAATGAGGTTGACACAGTAAAAGAACCATCCTCAAGACTCCTTGTTTCATTTTTTAACGAGGTTGACACGAGATAAGAACTGTCCTCGGAACCCAAGTCCATTAGATATAGAAGGTTTCATATTCCACTGAGGCCACTTCCGCCAGATTTTTCAGAGGCGGTAGGGCAAAAGTACCCATTAAGGCAGGGTCTTTTAGGAGACCTACTCCGATATTTTGGAGCGAATGATCACTTCCATGGATCATGGGAATGCTTCCAGTAACTTGAGAACCATTGGGGAGGAAGTTTTGTTGATCGACGATTGTAATCCCTCCTTGAAAGGGAAATGCAATCTTTCTAAAATAGGTCGACACAACAGCTGCCATGGCATAAATCCATGGTCTTCCTAGTAGGATGTTGTAATCAAGATTCCCATCGATGACTTCAACATCTATTTCTACTATTTTCCCTCCTAGTTCAACTTTCAAGTTATTTAGGATACCATACGGGGCATACGTCCGTCCATCAAATGCTTTTAATGTCGTTGAAGATTGCGACAAGGTTAGAGATCCTAAAGTTTTCCAGCAACTCATCGACATAATACATGTAGATGCCCCCTCATCAATAATTGTTCGATGAACAGTTTTTTTGAGAGCTTTCACTTGAACAAGGAAAGCTAGTTGAGCTGGTAACTGAGGATCGTATCCTTTATGATCGAAGGATACAAGATTGGAATCCTTTGGGTCAATCCCACCAACGGCTGATAATAAAGCCTGCCTTTGGGATGGGCAATTTTGTAGCACCTCAAGAGTCGACATAGCGGATGGCGATTGGGCCAAATCTTCCACTATGTTATAATGTTGCGCCGATCTAGCGCGGGGATTAAACGTCGACTTGTGTACTACTCCCTTTGGCGGTTTTATTGTTAATTCAGGAATGATGGGTGGTACAACTTCTGTCGAAGTTTTTGTCGAACTACTTGGTTGATCTTTATCCTTGTCGTTCGACAGCTGCGGATTCCCGTAATCTTTGTTCCTTGTCGAAATCAAGGCATCATTTTGCTGTTTTGAAACCGACAGCATTAGCACTTGAGACGAGGAAGCATTTCCACTATCAACCAGATTTGTTCCTGGATTTGGAAACGGATCAGTTAACATAGCTGAGGTTTTCGAACTTTTAAAGAATTTCTTAAGCTCAGCTTTGTATGGACATTCTTCCGTGCAATGATCCTCGTCACATATTTGACACCCGAAAGGGGGTTTCCTATTCCCAGGAGGGTTTGAAGAAGTTTTTTCAGGAGATGACTCATCCTGTTTCTTCTTCTTCCCTTTGCCTTTCTTGTTCTTGCTTCCTGGTTGTTTGGTTTCTTTGCCCTTATCTGCTGATACGGCATTTACTTCCGAAGCAACAATTTCGTCTTTTGCATTTTGATTTGAAATCTTACGGGCTTTCTTGGACGTAGCCTTTGTCGATTTCGTGTTTGTCGTGCCGATCACGCCATCGCCAGCGTGAGAGTCATTGTTTGATTTTGGAGCAGGAGGAATTGAGAATTCCGGTCTAGGAGCGTCAGGTATTTTGTCGTAGAGCGTGCCAGACTGAGTATAGACCAAGTCCAGGTATTGCGCACGAGCGATGACTTGCTCTTCCGTTACGACTCCCCCCTTTGCCACATCTTTCGTGATGGCAGGAAGTAAGGATTTGATAAACCATTCAGCTAATATCTGATCGGGAATGTACATTTTTACCATCCTACGACGACGTCGCCACTCATGTATATGATCAGATATGTGAGTGGTCGTTGTTTGTTTGAAGTTGGTTAGGAGTTCCGTTCCCATTTCATACCTTATCGGTAATTGAAAATGGGTTAAGAAAGTCGTGGCTAAGGTACTGAAGTTGTCGAACGAAGCTCTAGGCAATTCAATATACCATTTTGCTGCTGGACCCGTTAACGTCCTCTGAAAAAGGCGAAGCCTTATCGAATCATCATTTAGGGTGTTTTATGAACACCATAGATGAAATGTCATCACATGATTCGATGGATCTTCACCTGGATTTCCATTAAATTTAGAAATATCTTATGGAAGTTTATGAGGGATCGCTGGCCACCAAGGGCCGTAAGCAATTGGATCGTTTGTTAACTGGTGTAAATTAGGTAACTCTAAAGTTGCCATGAATGGTAACTGTTGATTCAGGTTAGGTGAAGCATACCCAGGATATGATGGAATTGCTTGAGCAGTTGGCCTTTGCATACCAGCATAATGTAGTTGATGCTAGTACGACTGATACGGTTGGTGGACATGACCATTGTAAAGTGGTTGATTTTGACCGTTTTGAATGTACGGTTGTCCACTGTTCACAAAGATCTGCTGCTCAGAACCTTGGTATACTTGTTGGAATTGTGGTCGCTAGTATTGCACCAGCCACGGTTGTGAAGCCATGTTCTGTTGCGCTATACTAACCGTTGGACCAAGGTGTGGGGTAATTGTACCCATTTGGACCTGTGTCGCCCCACCAGTCGGCGATTGTGTTTGAGTCACAGGTGTTGTGGGGAAAAGTATCCGACTCGGAATGACCCTATCCCGACTCTAAGGGTGATAGTTCCTTAGCAACAACTGAAAGTAAAGCTTTGATAGTTTTCCTTTATGAAAATACAGAGAAGGAAGAAAAGATTGACCAACCGATGTCTTTCGCTTTTGTCGATCCTGTCTTCTCTCTTTGCCTCTTGTTCCCAGCTCCTTGCTCCCTTGCCGGCCCAGCTACACACAGATCCTGCAAAAACGAGAGAAGGAAACTACAAGAAACATGTACTCATAACTGATGCATGGATTAGGATGAATCAAATATACAGATGAAAACAATACATCATTGCAATACAAGTATATAGGAGAACATCAAAGCTTTATTGATAGAAGAAAAAGGTTCTGAGAAGGTTACAACCATAAATGGCCCCAATCCAGCAGGTCCTCCCCAGCAGCAAGAAATCTCCTCTTCTCCTCTATAAAAGCAATCACTCAATAGCTCTAACTGTAAACCAACAGCACTTCCTTGCTTTGCACAAAATTCCAGCCTCCTTAGACCTCATGAGAGAGCTCTATATATAGGGTAGAAGGAGAAAGGATGAGTCAGCTTGAGATTGACATGAAGCTGCCTTGTGTCCTCTCCCTCTTCAGTTAAACTTCAGTTCTTGAGTCCACTTGGAGATCCTTGCTTCCACATGGAGATCAAGTACCTCTTACTCATCATAGGGCGAATTCCATGAACCAAGTGTCAGTTTGGAAGCTTCCTGGGCAGTTGACACCTTGCAGAATGACTGTGCCACTTGGCCAATCTCGCCCAGCGCAGGTAGCCTTCATTAGAGTTGACTTTCAGCGCAGGTACAAGGAGGAGCAGTTGACATTCAGCGCAGTTTCTCAGTGGAGCAGCTGACATGATCCAAAAATAGCCTGTTTTTGAGTGTTTTCAGGTGGAGAACTGATAGGAAGTGTTGTGGTTTGCTGACCTTGTTCCTCTAGGGGTAAGAACAACATGTTTAGGGACTTTGGATCCCTGTAATTATCGACATTTCATGCTCCATGCTGCGAGGCACAAAAATGTCTATAACAGTTGCCCCCTAAAGTATGAGGTCGTTTATCGGGTGAAATGCTTTATCCAGAGGGTCCGAAGTTCATTCAAGTGCTGAGAGGTGCCCTGTAATACAATACAATACAATACATTATTTTTCATTCTGCTTTCATGATCTAGCTGAGGCGGGCATTCCCATGCTCAGCTTTATAAATACATTTTGGTACATAGAACAGACGATCGTCTGATGGTAGACTGATAATTCTCTGCTGAAATTATCATCCTTTGAGTAGGATGATCATCTGCTGCAATGATGTACATGACAAATGCTTTTATATTTCCTGAATATGTATCGCAGCCCGGATGGATGAAACTAGATCCGGGGTCTTCAAACTCGTTCGATCTTCACTCTAAGTACAAGTCGATCCATGTGAGAATTTCGCTGAAGTCGAACATGGAAAGAAATCGCTTGATTACCGGTCAGTGATGAAAACCGTTAACAAGCGCGAGAGGAATCACCGATAATGATAATGACCCTCAAGGTACTACAGTACAATTCACGTGGCGTGAATAAAGGACTTGGCGTCGAACGCCATGCAAAATCTTCTGGTCGAAGGTCATTGATGTATACCTGTCGCCGGAAGTGAGAAACTTGCCATTGAGGCATGCAAGCTTCAAAGTACTGATGGGGTTGTTCCTAGATCAACTTCTTGGATAATGAGCTGAAGTCGACAAGAAGCGATCCGTCAAAGGAGGGCCTTAGTGAATCCCACATCAATGACACGGAACGGAGCTAATGATTTTAGTGGAGGTGAAAACAAACTGTGACATATGATTTAGGGTGGCGATCATGAATGGATGAAGGATAATGTATGGCAGTGGATGGGACACGGTTGACACTTTCAGAATGACCTCTCTTGAACATATAATGACACTGATGCGATGGATCGGTAGCATTACCCCAAAATGTGGATGGTTTGGCGAAGACCATGGTGATGAGACCGGTGAATGAAACAACCCAACCCGATGTGGTACGGAAGAAAAGTGTCATGTTCAAGAGCGACTTGCTACCATTAAGCCTTGATGTTCTCCCAATTTTTCCCCAGTCATTTCTGACCAGTACCTCTTTATTTTTGTCAAGCTTGAGGAGGACAACATATGCTTGTTCTATAACCTGCCCTTCGGGCAAGCCCATCGCTATGATTTAACGAGCTTAGCGATAGGGAAACTCGTTCTCGTCTAAAGACAAGTTTGTCGCTATTTAATGAATTTAACGAGTCTAACGACAAGGATAACTCGGTCCTTTTCATTTTTAGAGAGTCTGAAAAGGTACATAAATTCAACTCCAAAATTCCTTTTTCGTCATCTAATCCCTTAAGTCCGAAAAAGTATAAAACAATACAGAAGGGATGAATTTTCGATTGCTTTAACGAGCCGAACAAAACAAGCGCTCGATCTTTTTGTGCAATAATCCCTCAGGTCCAAAAAGATTAAAATCTAGAGGAGGGATAACTCTTCCGGTCCCTTTAACGAGCTGGAAGGCCAGAACTCGGCAAACTTTTCATATTTTATGAGTCAGAAAAGAGCTCAAAGATGACTCGTCTTTCGAGGAACGAGTGATTAACAGGGCAGCAGCAGATTCCAGGTATAGGTTGGAATATTCCAATCATGGCAGTGTCACAAGGATGGCTAGGTGAAATCACTCTTCCCAGCTGTTTCTCAAAAGAGGTAAACACACAAATGGAAGTGAATGATCGGCCAAATGACGGTGGAGGTGACGGTGCACAAACACAACCAAGGCTTTTATGGCTGATGAATTTACGATCTCAGAAGGGTATTTACCAGTTCATTTTTTCTGAATGAGCTTGAACTCTAAAGGAAAGCCTGCTCATAAACTTATGTTTATTTTTTAACGAGCATGAACTATGCGCTAAAACTGCTCGGATCTTGCGTTTATTTTTTAAAGAGCATGAACTATGTGCTAAAACTGCTCGATATACCAGTCATAGAATAAAAACGCCTCCTGTGAGATAGCTATTTTTTAAGGAGCTTTATCTCACGAAGCTATGCTCCAAATTTGGCAAGTTTTTACCTTTACCCCACAGACTTTCTTCATGCAAGGTCGGAATCGGCTAATCCTACAAGTTTAAAGGGTTAGACCTACAGGTTTAAAGGGAGGACCTAAAAATTTAAAAAATAAATAGTCGTCCCTCGCTCACATTCCAAAAGTTTGCATGCCCCCAGGTATAGGATAGAATTTCGGGCTGCCCCTTCTCAACGAGGCCTGCCTCTTTCTTATTATCCGAAGAGGGTTCTATTTGCTGCCGCAAATCAATCTCTTTCTTCGGCGATGTCTATCATTGGGTTACTCAAAGATGGTTACCCTCTGTCACAACAACAGAGTCTCCTTCTTTGGAGGCTGCCCCTACTTATCCTTCAAAACATTTGTTTTAATGGGTGAGGCTTGCTTTTCCCCAAAGATGGTTACTTCTTGCTGTCACAAATGGACCCCCTCCTTAGTAGAGCCCACCTCTTTAGACAAATGGAGCGACCGCTTCGCTCACATAACTTTGACAAAAGAATTTTATCCTAGAACAACCCTCCTTTCCACTGCCGGACGGGGTACGGACTAGTCCATTCTTCTGCGGAAATTCTGCCTTATACCCGGGGTTTCTTCTGCCCGAAGCAGACCAGGGTGCATGCCCCCTGGGTTCCAATCTTTCTTTCTGAATCACTCGCACTCATCGGGAAGTAGGACTGGGGGTGGAGGCAAATCTTGAGTAAACAGACCATTTAGGAATGGTATTTGACTATTTGCGATGCGAGATCCCGGAAACGAAAGTTGGTCTACGAGCTTGACCATCCTTCCTTCGTGTGGAAAACACATTACTCTAAAGAGTGAGGAGACTATCGCTCCCATGCAATAAATATAGTCACGTCCAAGGAGTAGGTTATAATCCAAGGGTCCCTGGACGACCATCACGTTCAAATTGACGGTCTTCCCTTTCAATGTAACAGGCACATTGGGGAGGATTCCTAACGGTCGACTGGTTCCTTTATCAAAACCTGAGAGATTTCTTAACTCAGGTAAAAGCGCCGGGGAACCCAGTGCTTTCCAAGCAACAGAGGAAAGGATACTCACAGACGCCCTGTTGTGGGGAAAAGTATCCGATGCGGATGACACTAACCCTTTCTAAAGGTGACAGACTTTAGCAACAACTGAATGACAAAGTTTTCATGTTCATCTTTATGAAAGCACAGAGAGAATAGAAAGAGGATCAACCAACCTGGTGTCTTGCGCTTAGTCGATCCTTGTCCTTCTCGCTTTGTATCCCGTTCCCAGCTCTTTACTCTCCAAGCCGATCCAGCTACACACAGAATCTACACAACAAAAGGGAGCAAACTACGAGATACAAGCAATCATAATTGAAGCATGGATTAGGTTGCATCAAATATACATGTAAACACAAAAGCATCTATGTAAAACAAGTATATAGAAGAACATGCAAACTTTATTGATAGAAAGTAACAGGGTTCCAGAGGAAGTTACAACCAATGATGTTGGCCCCAATCCAGCAGCACCTCCTCGGCAGCAAGAACTCTCTTCTTCACCTCTAGTAAAACAATCACCCAATAATCCTGGCAGTATACCAACAGCACCTCCTTGCTTATACAAAATTCCAGCCTCCTTAGACCTCATAGAAGAGCTCTATATATAGGAGAGAAGAAGAGAGGATGAGTCAGCTTGAGGCTGGCATAGAGCTGACTAGTGTTCTCTCCCTCTTCAGTTAATCTTCAGTTCTTGAGTCCACTTGGAGATCCTTGGTTACACATGGTGATCAAGTACCTCTTACTCATCACAAGGCGAATCTGATGAACCAAGTGTCAGTTTGGAAGCTTCCTGGGCAATTGACACCTTGCAGGAGGACTGTGCCACTTGGCCAATCTCGCCCAGCGCAAGTAGCCTTCATTGTTTTTGACTTCCAGCGCAGGTACAGAGTGGGACAGTTGCAATACAGCGCAGAAGCTCAGTTAAGCAGCTGACATGATCCAAAATAAGCCTGTTCTGAAGTGTTTTCAGGTGGAGAACTGATTGGAAGTGCTGTTGATCGATGACCTTGTTCTTTTAGGGGTAAGAACAACATGTTTAGGAACTGAGGATCCCTGTAATCATCGACATTTCCTGCTCCTTGACGCGAGGCACAAAAATGTCTATAACACGCCCCCTCATCAATGATAGTACCAGCCATAATCATTCTATAGATCTGGACAATGATTCTGAATGGTATACTGGCTGGTAACCGGGGTCTGCCTAGTTGATTCCAATCAAAGGATACAACCAGGTTGCTTGGTGGTGGGACCGAATATACGGCCGGGTATGACCCTGATGATGTTCCTTCCTGCGATAAAGGAATGGGCACATTGCCCTGACGCTCATCAGAGTCGGTGCTAATGAAAAGAACCTGGATGGTGTCATCCTTATTCTCTTCAGTGAGGGTGTCGCATGAGGATGACTCTCCGGCGACGGTGTCATTTGAAGATGGGTCTTCAATGACAGAGTCGTTGGACGATGAAACCTCTGAAGGAAGAACCGGGTCAACTGCCGTATCGACCTTTGGACTTTCGTCTGGTCTGGATTCAGTAGGTTCATTCTCAATGACCGACACTTCAGCTGTCCACTTGGGCGGGTCAGCTGGATTTTCAACTATCAAGGGATTAGGCGCGAGTTTTTGGTATCCAGGAGGAAGTCGTAACGGTGAAACCGGACAATCTTCCAAAACTCTCTTGGCCTCATCTAAGAATGGACATTTGTGGATGGCATGCTTACCTTCACACAATACACAGGGTGATCTTGATCTCCCTCTTCGTCCTTCACTCTCGCTAGTCGACGGACTGCAATCAACATGACTATCAGAGGTCGATGCTACCGGATTGTGCAACCTCGGGGACCAGTCCCTTAGTATCCGGGGAATACAAGGACAATCACGATGGAAGTGGGTCCCTTTGCAAATGACACATGGCGATTTAGGCCCGGTCGGTGCAGTGTGTGAGTTTTTGTCAGCTGTCTTCTGCTTGCCCCCAGTCGCCTTCGCCATAGGCTCCTTCTGTTTCTTTTCTTTCTTCTTCTTTTCCTTCTTCTCCTTGGGAGGTTGACTTTTGCCAGCTCTACCTTGCGAAGATGAAGGATCAGAGGAAGTATTGTAAGAAGTGGAAGGCTGGTGGGTAGTTCTAGACTGTTCTGACTGTTGATTCGACTGCTCAGAATTAGTGGCGATCTAGACTACATTAGTTGAAAAGAGCCATACAGGTAGGCCAATCGTCAATCCTGGAAGTGACAATGTCGCCATATGAGGCGCACCAACATCTCCCCAAGAGGAGAAGGGATTTGGACTTCTGCCAAGGTTGCCTCCTTGGTTGGTGGGCTCCATACTCTTCAACTGAAAGATCAACGTGGGAATAACAGGTGATTTTGTTCCGCTTAAAATAAATTTTATTAACGACGCTTTTAGACACAAACTTGCTTTTTCATGTTTTAAGAGTCGAGAAAAAGCTAAAGATGACTCTAGTCGCCTTCGATGTTTTAACGAGCCCGAAGTGACAAATGCTCGGTTGGACTTTTTCAGTTATAGAGTTTGAAAAAGGCCAAAAGAAACTGCTCTGGAGATCTAGGCAGAGGGTGTGCCAAACCTTTCGCAAAACCACAGAATACGTTTTACGGTACGGGTGGTCGATCTTCGTGAATGCTGTGTTCACTGCATCGCAATCAGTAGGGCGGTCGACACGGCTTCCTATGGATAAAGGATAATTGCCTATAGGGGTCTCCCAATATATACTCGACGGTACGTGGGAGCACAAGTCCGTATTAGTGCCACCGACTCTCAGGAGGAATCACCCACCTTCGTAGAGATCGACAGTCACTATGTTTAACGACGCCGGAACACGTCTCTACCTAGACCTCTAGATGTTTGCGTTATGTTACAAAGCGTTGTTATGTAAATTGGATTTATTTTAATGTTGATCTTGCTTAGCAGTTTTCCTTTAAGGATCACCACGAGATGTATATATACAACTTCCTAAATGCAATCTAAGATGAGAAGCAAAACTTTTCAATCTTTCAACTTTGAAAACCTTAATCTACTGAGGGAAAAGAAAGACATCAAATTTTCACACAGATCATAGAACACACACTAAATGCACTTTTTCCTAAATCAACATGCAAACTGTCAATAATGCACATGCACAATGCAGATATTTCTTTTCTTTTTCCTTAATGTTGATGTAAGACAAAAAGGAAACTGTTGTATAACTTTGAATCTAATTTCAAGCGAAAGTAAACAAGCTTGTCCAAAATCAAAAGACACCTTAAGATCGACTTGTTTAGACACTGGAAATGTATAGATTCAAACCACAAAATGAAAAACAAACAAACTCAAACAGCCATGAACAGTAATAAAACTAGCTCTTAAGATCACAAAGACACTTTTACAGTTCAGGATCTAAGAGGCCACAGCTATACTGGTTTGCTTTTCACAATGGGAAACTGTAACTGAAACAAGAAATACTGAAAGAACAATCACAGTTTCATCACACAACTGAGGCGGAATAATGTCAAGGAAAGTTGGTGTACAGCAAGTACAAATGACAAGCAATCAACAGCAAAATAACAGTGAAAGCAAGGCCAAGACTCAGTGGGAAACCTCAGGAAGACATAGCCTAACTGGTTCAGCGCAGGCTCTGGTCTGTCAAACTGACTCTCAGCGCAGTTCCTGAAGGGAGTACCTGCGCTGAAATGCAGACTGCCTTTGGACAGCCTGCACTGAGACACGAGAGTTGCGTTTACAAGGGTTTCTGGGTCATAAAAAGCTCAAAAATTCATTGTTTTTGCTGAAATAAAAAGCTATAGGTCAAGTACAAGCTAAGGGATGATCAAGAGGATGAAAAGCTATCACAAAGAGCACAAGAGTCTTTTGTAGATCAGCTCTTCAAATCATGAATCTGCTCAGAAAATGAGCAAGAGTAGCAGCCCCTCTACTTCGCTTTTGATATAGTCAAAAGCTTTTCGATTTGGTACTCTTTTGTTCAAGAAATGAATAGCAAAGATACTACAAACACCAACAAGATACTAGGCTCCCCAGTGGAGTCGCCAGTTTGTTGTGGGGAAAAGTATCCGACTCGGAATGACCCTATCCCGACTCTAAGGGTGATAGTTCCTTAGCAACAACTGAAAGTAAAGCTTTGATAGTTTTCCTTTATGAAAATACAGAGAAGGAAGAAAAGATTGACCAACCGATGTCTTTCGCTTTTGTCGATCCTGTCTTCTCTCTTTGCCTCTTGTTCCCAGCTCCTTGCTCCCTTGCCGGCCCAGCTACACACAGATCCTGCAAAAACGAGAGAAGGAAACTACAAGAAACATGTACTCATAACTGATGCATGGATTAGGATGAATCAAATATACAGATGAAAACAATACATCATTGCAATACAAGTATATAGGAGAACATCAAAGCTTTATTGATAGAAGAAAAAGGTTCTGAGAAGGTTACAACCATAAATGGCCCCAATCCAGCAGCACCTCCCCAGCAGCAAGAAATCTCCTCTTCTCCTCTATAAAAGCAATCACTCAATAGCTCTAACTGTAAACCAACAGCACTTCCTTGCTTTGCACAAAATTCCAGCCTCCTTAGACCTCATGAGAGAGCTCTATATATAGGGTAGAAGGAGAAAGGATGAGTCAGCTTGAGACTGACATAAAGCTGCCTTGTGTCCTCTCCCTCTTCAGTTAAACTTCAGTTCTTGAGTCCACTTGGAGATCCTTGCTTCCACATGGAGATCAAGTACCTCTTACTCATCATAGGGCAAATTCCATGAACCAAGTGTCAGTTTGGAAGCTTCCTGGGCAGTTGACACCTTGCAGAATGACTGTGCCACTTGGCCAATCTCGCCCAGCGCAGGTAGCCTTCATTAGAGTTGACTTTCAGCGCAGGTACAAGGAGGAGCAGTTGACATTCAGCGCAGTTGCTCAGTGGAGCAGCTGACATGATCCAAAAATAGCCTGTTTTTGAGTGTTTTCAGGTGGAGAACTGATAGGAAGTGCTGTGGTTTGCTGACCTTGTTCCTCTAGGGGTAAGAACAACATGTTTAGGGACTTTGGATCCCTGTAATCGACATTTCATGCTCCATGCTGCGAGGCACAAAAATGTCTATAACAACAGGGTCAAGGGGTTGTTGCATTATAACCGGAGAAATCTGAGGTTGATATACAACGGGCAGCGTTTGAACTTGTGACACTGTCACAATAGCTGGTGTAGTCGGGATGTTTGACATAGGTACACATTGTTGCATAGAACACAAATCTTGGTTGTTGGGGTAGTATAGGTACCCAACCACTTGACGTAACTCCAGTATAACTTGAATACTGTTGTGAACTCCCGTATGGATATCCTCCCGGAGGGGGTAATGGAAGGGCATACTGCCCCCCATACGGTGGTAATCCGGAACTCCAGGGGATTGTCTGCCCTTGGGGACTGGATTGCCCAAATTGACCTCCAAATGGATCAATTTGGCGAGTCTCAACATAAGAGTTGCCGGATATTATTCCGTAGGAACAAACAGGAACTGACCATACTGTCGAAATAGCCCCTGGATGGACTCCTTCTAGCGGTTGTGAGCTAGTCGGGAGAGATGGTACGCCGGCAAACATTGTCGGAGTGACGGTAGGGAGTTCTGTTGTCGCTGTGTCATTCGACACAGTCCTAGATGTTGACGGTTGTTCAGACATTTTGAGTCTATCCAAAAGATTACCTAGCGATTCTATAGGAACTTCCACTGGTGGTAGACTAACTTCTAATGTCGAAGGAAATAGAGTGACCCCGACTCCAAAATGTGTTGGAGTACTTGCTTGCGGATCTTCTACAATTTCCTCTATCGCAATCAAACCAGGTGGAAGGGGAAGACCGTCAGGTCCGTAAAATATTTCTGGTGCCGAAGAAGGGGTTGAATCGACAGCGAAAGATGTTTGAGGAGCAAGACTCTCTGAACCGGTTGCAGATGGAACTGGTTCAATAACACAAGTGTTTGCTCTCAGACTAGGATGAGCATCACTGTCCCTCTGTGGCTATTGAACTTCTTCTGTAGAGGCAGGGTTTCTAGAAATGTTTGGAGTAACTGGAATCTCGGATGTTGTTGGAACACTTGTTCTAACTTTAATAGGAGATTTCAAGCTGGTTAAACGAGTTCGCTTTGTCCGTACTGTTTTCGATTCCAGAGACAAAGACGGTTGACTCGTAAGCCTCCGCGAACGACGGGGTTTCAATTGACTTTCTTCCACGATTGCGGATTACTCGATCCACTAAAATACAAAAGGGGAAATATGTTTCCGAATTAAATGAATTTTAGACGCTTTAGACACAACTTGTTTTTTCAGTTTTTAAGAGTTGAAAAAAAACAAAAGATGACTCTAGTCTCCTTCGATTTTTAATGAGCCTGAAGTGACAAGTGCTCAGATGGACCTTTTCCGTTAAGGAGTCTGAAAAGGAACGAAAGGGACTGCTCTGGAGTTCTAGGTAGAGGGTGTGCCAAACCAATCGCAAAACCGCAGAATACTTTTTAGGGTACGGGCGGTCAATCTTCCCGAATGCTGTGTTCAGTGCATTGCGATCAGTAGGGCGGCCGACACGGCTTCCTATGGATAAAGGTTTTAAGCCTATAGGGGTCTCCCAATATATACTCGACGGTACGTGGGAGCACAATCCGTACTGGCACTTATCGTCTCTCAGGAGGAATCACCCAACCATCAGTGAGGCCGACAGTCACCAGGTTTTACGACGCCGGAACACATCTCTAGCCTAGACCTCTATGTTGTGCGTTAAGTTACAAAGCGTTGTTAAGTTCATTCAATTTATTTTAGGTTGATCTTTCTTAGAAGTTTGCCTTTTTGGATCACCACGAGATGTAGATGAAATTCCTAAATGCAATCTAAAGATGATAAGCAAGCATTTATCTCTTTTCAACAATGAAAATCCTAGCTACAAGGGGAAAAGAAAGACACAATCTTTTCTCAAAGAGAAAAGAGCACACTGTAAATGCACTTTTCCTAAATCAAACCATACAAACTATCAATATGAAAATGCACAAATGCATGTATTTGTTTTCACTTTCTTAATATTGATGCCTAAAAAGAAAGTTGATGTACAAATTTGAATTTTCTTTCAAGTAAAAAAACACAAACAAGCTTCTTTTTCGAAATCAAAAGGTATAGAAGATTACGACACTTTATGATTTTGAAGTAAACACTCGTTTTGACACTAGAAAGAGACAAATTCATACCAAAGAAAAAGTAAAAAGTATAATCAACTGTCAATAGCAAAGGAACTTTTTCCTAAGATCAAAATCGACACTTACGACAGATCTAAATCTAAGGACGACAGTATGACTATTTCACTTTTCAATGGAAAACTGTAAATGATGTAACAAATACACAAAGAACACCTACAGTCTTTTTGTACAAAAGAGGCGGAATTAAGGCAGAGAAAAGGGGTTTTCAGATAGGTACACACACTGATAACAGGCTACAAAAATCAGAGATAAAACTGAAAAGAGAAGCAAAGAACCTCAGCTGCACAGGGCAAAGGCTGGTCAGCGCACCTGTTGCACAGAGAAACTGAATTGCAGCGCAGGTATCCCTCTCGGGACCTGCGTTGAAATGCAGAACGTCTTCACAGAGCCTGCGCTGAAGCAGAAACGAGAATTTTCTCTGGGTTCTGGGTCACGGTTTGCAGTTTAATCTATGGTTTTTGGCAGGATAAAAGCTATTAGTAAGGCACAATTAGAGGGATGATTTAAAGGATGACTAAGAGCTATCACAAAGGGCAGTTAGAGCATTTCTGGATCAGTTGTTCAGATCATAAACAGGCCCAGTGAATGGACTAGAGTAGCAGATCTCTACTTTGCATTTGTAAACGGCAAATGCAGTTCGATTCGCCACTCCTAAGTTTATGAGAAGAACAACAATAGAAACACAAATAAACTAACTAGATACGATCCCCAGCGGAGTCGCCAATTTGTTGTTGGGAAAAGTATCTATTCAGAACGCCCCTATCCCACTCTAAGGTGTGATAGTGCCTTAGCAACAAACAAGGAAAACTACTTGAGTATTCTTCTTTATGAAATGTAAACGAAGAGGAAGGATAAACTAACATGTGTCTTGCGCTAGTTTGTCGATCCAATCGCTCCTCTCTTCAATAGCTCCCAACTCCCTACTCCCTTACCAGCCCAGCTTCGCCAAATTCCTGCAAGATCACAGAAGAGAGAAACTACATGAAGATATAGATTTACATTCATAAAAAGCTTAGGATCAGATTAAGCTAAACATGCAAATATAATAAAACATCATTGATACACAGCATGTAGGAGAAACTCAAATAATTTTATTGATTTGATAATAAAGTCCAAGAGGAGATACAACCAAGTGAGTCTCGATCCAGCATCTACCTCCCAGCAAAGGAATCCCTTCCTCACCTCCAACAAATCATAAATCACCCAATGCACTAATCTCAATCTCAAACCAACAACAATTCTCTGCAAAGTAAAAAATTCCAGCCTCCTGGATCTCTGGGATGAGGGATCCATATATAGATGTAAGCAGAGAGGATGAGTCAGCTTATGTTTTGACTCTGGCCTCTCTCTGTCAGTTCTTGCTTCCACTTGGAGACTGAGATCCTCTTACTCATCACTGGTCGAATTTAGTGAGGCAAGTGTCATTGGAGTAGATTTTGGAAGCTTCCATTGTCTCTCCACCTCGTTGAATGACTCTGCCACTTGTCATTTCCTGCTCAACGCACCTGGGTAGTGCATTCAAGTGCGTTGCAATGCACCTAGCCAGTGCATTTGGGTGCTTAGAACGCAGGCAGCTAGTGGAGCTTCTGAATTGATCCTGATTTGACTAGTTTTGAGTGGTTTCTGGTGGAGAACTTCTGGGAGAAGCTGTCATTGGTTGACCTTGTTCCTTTAGGGGCAGGAACAACACTTTTAGGGACTTTGGATCCCTTGGATTATGGACATTTCATGCTTATAGCTGTAAGGCACAAAAATGTCTATAACAGTTGTTGTAATGAAACCATTTGCAGCTTGAAGGAAGTCCAACAAAAGTTTCACGGAGGGTAAAATTCTTGGCTACACTAGATCGCTACTTTTTGTTCTCATGGAAAAGCAAATTGTTATATTATTTTCCAAAATGCTTTTTGAATGTTACTTCTCCAATAGAAAAATTTTATATTTCTTAGATTTTAGCATAGTATGCTTTAATTTATAGTAGTTTAATGCTTACAACAATTGAGACAAAAGAGGAGAGAGAAAATGTCAACAGAGCTGATTCAACAGGATGAAGAAAAATGAGTTGAGCTTGAAAACACAGCAATTAAACATTCCAAGGAGGTAGATTCTGTTGTCCTAGAAAAATACTGCGTTTGGAGGCTTGAGAATGAGAACGAGAATTATGACTCCACTGTTAGATTGATGCGAGACCAACTGATCATGGCTAGGGTGTATTCAAGCACTTCCCAGGCTAGGCATAATCTTGATTTATACCATGAATTGATGCTTCGTGTTAAAGAATGTCAACATACATTGGGTGAGGCTAATGCAGATTCTGATCTACCTTAAAGGTAATAGTTTTCGCATTGGTTGCTTCTAAATCAAGAGTAGTAAGTGCTTCCAGTTCCATTTGGTGTTCATATCCTTTGTTTCTTTTAAAGTTGCAGTCTGTGTGTCAATCTTTCTGCTTTTCATTCTCTTTTTCATGGCCGATAATTGATCTAAATGTTTCAGTTCACCTAAGAAGATCAAGGCTATGGGTCATGTCCTATCTAGGGCTAGAGAACAATTTTATCACTGTGGGATAGTAACAAAGAAGTTGCGAGCCATGCTTCAGTCTACAGACGAGCAAGGACCTTGAAAAAGCAAAGTACATTTTTAAGTCAGCTGGCAGCAAAGACTGTTCCCAAGGGCCTACACTGTCTATCCATGCAATTGACCATGGATTATTACTTTCTTTCCCTTGAAAAGTGAAATTTCCTAAAAAGGACAAGTTGGAGGATCCAACTCTTTATCACTATGCATTATTTTCTGACAATGTATTGGCTGCATTTGTGGTTGTGAATTCAACTATCATGAATGCTAAGGTGACGTGTTATGAATTTAAAATACTCTAAAGTTTGGAAGTCCAACAGTTTTGCTACATTTTACATTTAATATTTGGATCTCATTGTAGGTGATTTACTTGTGTTTGCAGGAATCTCAGAAACGTGTATTTCATCTTGTCACAGATAAGTTAAATTTTGGGGCCATGAAAATGTGGTTTTTACTTAATCCCCCAAGGAAATCTGTGATACATGTAGAAAATGTTGATGGTTTTAAATGGCTCAATTCCTCTTATTGCCCTGTGCTTCGCCAACTTGAATCCGCAGCTATGAAAGAGTATTATTTCAACGCAGATCACTTGAAGACACTCTCAACACATTCCTCCAATTTGAAATATATAAATCCAAAATATTTATCCATGCTAAATCATCTTCGTTTCTATCTTCCACAAGTTTATCCCAAACTGGACAAGATGCTTTTCTGGGATGATGATATTTTGGTGCAGAAAGATTTGATGCCCTTGTGGTTAGTAGATATTCATGGAAAGGTTAATGGTTCAGTGGAAACTTGTGGAGAAAGCTTTCACCGTTTTGACAAATACCTTAATTTTTCCAATCTGCACATAGCTAGGCACTTTGATCCTAATGCTTGTGGTTGGGCATATGGGATAAATGTATTTGATCTCAAAGAATGGAAGAAACAAGATATAACTAGAATATATCACAAGTGGCAGAACATGATAAGTGTGTAGTGTGGTTTATTTATGTTAATTCCTGTGATGCTTACTTTAAAGTATTTGAAGTAAATCTGAAGTAATTAGCTAGAAAACTTAATGGGTTTTTCTTTGTTCGATTTCTAAGTTTTTCTTTTATTGTATGTTAGAATGAGGATAGAGTGTTGTGGAAGGTTGGAACACTACCCCCTGGATTTGTACATTGGCTGCTTCTAAATCAAGAGTAGTAAGTGCTTCCATTTGAATTTGGTGTTCATATCCTTTGTTTCTTTTAAAGTTGCAGTCTGTGTGTCAATCTTTCTGCTTTTCATTCTCTTTTTCATGACTGGTAATTGACATGATTGTTTCAGTGCACCTGAGAAGATCAAGGCTATGGGTAATGTCCTATCCAAGGCTAGAAAACAATTTTATGGTTGTGAAAAAGTAACAAAGAAGTTGCAAGCCATGCTTCAGTCTACAGACGAGCAAGTAAGGACTTTGGAAAAGCAAAGTAATTTTTTAAGTTAGGTGGCAACAAAGTCTATTTCCAAGGGCTTGCACTATCTGTCCATGCGATTGACCATAGATTATTACTTTCTTCCTCTTGGAAAGTGATAATTTCCTAAAAGGACAAGTTGGAGGATCTGACATCTGTGTTTGTGAATTCAACTGTCATGAATGCTAAGGTGAAGTGTTATTAATTTAAATTACTCTAAAGTTTGGAAGTCCAACAGTTGTGCTGCATTTTACATTTAATATTTGGATCTCATTGTAGGTGATTTACTTGTGTTTGAAGGAATCTGAGAAACATGTATTTTGTCCCATCATAGACAAGTTAAATTTTGGGGCCATGAAAATGTGGTTTTTACTTAATCCCCTAGGGAAAGCTGCGATACATGTAGAAAATGTAGATGATTTTAAATGGCTCAATTCCTCCTATTGCCCTGTGCTTCGCCAACTTGAATCCGCAGCTATGAAAGAGTATTATTTCAAGGCAGATCACTCGACTACACTCTCAGCACATTCCTCCAATTTGAAATATATAAATCCAAAATATTTGTCAATGCTAAATCATATTCGTTTCTATCTTCCACAAGTTTATCCCAAAATGGAAAAGATCCTTTTCTTGGATGATGATATTGTTGTGCAGAAATATTTGACGCCCTTGTGGTCAGTAGATCTTCATGGAAAGGCTAATGGTTCAGTGGAAACTTGTGGAGAAAGCTTTCACCGGTTTGATAAATACCTTAATTTTTCCAATCCGCACATAGTCGGGCACTTTGATCCTAATGCTTGTGGTTGGACATATGGGATGAATGTATTTGATCTCAAAGAATGGGAGAAACAAGATATAACTGGAATATATCACAAGTGGCAGAACATGGTAAGTGTGTAGTTTGGTTTATTTATGTTAATTCCTGTGATGCTTATTTTAAAGTATTTGAAGTAAATCTGAAGTAATTAGCTAGAAAACTTAATCGGTTTTTCTTTGTTCAATTTCTAAGTTTTTCTTTTATTGTATGTCAAAATGAGGATAGAGTGTTGTGGAAGATTGGAACACTACCCCCTGGATTGAACATTTTATGGCCTGACCCATCCTTTGGACAAGTCTTGGTATGTGCTAGGTTTAGGATATAATCCTAGTGTGGACTGTTGAGAGATTGACAATGCAACTATTGTTCATTACAATGGGAACATGAAACCTTGGTTAGAGCTGGCAATGATGAAGTACAAGCCTTACTAGACAAAATATAAAAAATATGATCATGCTTTCTTACACAGTGCAATATAAATGAATAGTTGTGACCTCAATATTCATACTGCAATAGATTGTCAAATGTAAAGTGTAAAGGCCCTTGATTCTGGTTGATAATTCATTCCAATTCATTTGTTTTTGGAGTTCCACAGAAGGTTTCTAGTTTATGGCTTAATGAGTCAGGTTTTTGGAGGTGCAGTGGCCTAACCAAGTTTAAGATTTACAAATTTTATGTCCTCATTGTATTCCTTCATAGTTGGAAGTAAACTCCTATATAAGTATTTTTTTCTTTGTTAGTTAATATTTCTCTTTCATCAAGTAATTACACAAATTGTTCTTCCAAGAACACAAAGAAGTACGAAACACAAAGATTTAGGCTTTCAAGGCAAGGTAAAACCTCTCAATAGGGGAAAACCCAACAATCCTCCTCTTATTGAATCTATTCAAAATGAGATATCCAACAAAAGACCAAAGATTCCCTCCAAGTCAGCCCTCCTATTTAAGTCAAGGTCAATAGTTGAGTCTCTACCTAGTCAAAGTCAGAAGTAGCTTCTGAATTTCTGTCCTTATTGCGGGTTTAATCTCTTATTATAATACAATGACTTCCAATTACAGACTCTTTGCCTTCTATTACTGATCTTTGGCTACTATAGCAAACCCTTGACTCTTTACCACAAATATTCAGATCCTGCTGCAAATAGATAGCTTTAGATTAAGATTCGGCTTAGTCACAGACTTCGGTTTCTTCAAGTGATGTAGACTTCTTTTTATCCTCAATTTTTCTTCTCCTATTGGATTATAGACTTCGAGCTTTTTCACTTTCTTGGTTGCTACCCAAAAGAGGTCGAATATAGGCTAAAATGCCTCGATATCATTCTAACGATGTAAACTTTGAAACGGGAACTCATACTGTTACCCGTTTTGCAAAAAAATGACTTGATTTTGAAAAGGAGTGATGCAGAACACACGTGTTTTTTAGAGCATAGTTTTTGGCACTATAAATTTTTTTATGTACATTGTGTTTTAGAATGGTAGTGTTTTTAATGCTGATTTAAAAACTTGGTAATTCTACAGTAGACCCTTTTCTTAATTTTTTTTTTTTTTTTTTTTTTCTAATGTATGAAATGTAAATAATTATTTTGTAAATTTAATCATTTTTGAAGTGGTCTTTTTCTTCATATTTTCTTGTTTTTATTTTAATTTTAATATTTTTGTAGTGAGGTTTTTATTGTTTTCCATATTTAAAGAAGAATGACAATATTTTGAATTTTCGATATTCTACATATTTATACATCGTTAATTAATTTTTCAATCCACAAGAAATAATTGTTTCTAAAAAACAATATTTTTTAACAATGGACATAAAAATAGCCATTTTTAACATAAATATAACTAAAAAACTACATGTTTTAATAATTTTTTGCTACAATTGACATGAAAAAATCACAATTTTTATACAAAAATTTTAACTAAAAATGGTTAAATAATAGCTTTTTTTATGAATTTCATGTCTTTTTTTTTATCATTAAAAACTATGCTACTTCTATTATTTACAGTATCAGCAAAAAACAATTACAACCAAGATAACAAGTCGTCAGAGGCCAGGGGTGGCACTCTGGAAGGATGGTAATCTTCATCGTGACTGAAGGCCCACGCAGGGGTGACACCATTAAGACCAGTAACTGAAAACCCACGCAAGGGCGACACCATTAAACCATTCAACCGTACATGGGCTCTGTAACTGAGACTGGAAGCCCACGCAGGGGCTGTAGAGCTTTGAAGACCAGAAAAAACAAAATTAACTAGCCCACGCAAGGGCAGGGGAGAGAGTAAGAAATTTTCCAGCAAAATCCCTCGCAGGGGCATGGTCATGCACAAAACTGCATAATTGTGAGGCCAAACATAAACATTCACGGCATACATTGAGTATTTGCGAAAAGAGAGACAGTTTACAAAAAAACCTGAACGTTGTCTGAGGGCAGGGGCTTGGTTGAGCCGGCGATTATTCGTCCGAGTCCTCCGGATAAATCCAGTATTCGCCTTCTGGGGGAGGTCCCCAATCATACTTGGCCTTGCCTGAAGCGGGCGCTGGTTGAGATGAAGGTGGAGCGACCCCTGGCTCAGGTTGTGCTTCTGCCTTTTGCTCAGCTGCTCTGGAGCTTTCAGCAATGTGAATTTGGGCGCTGGGTTGCTCCTCAATCTCTTCTTTCGCTTCCTCCAGGAATAGGACTGAGACGTGAGCTTGAATGTTGGAATTGCCTTGGGCACCGCTGAAGGAGAATACCGCTGTACCAAACGCGGGTAGCGGAGCAGCACTTGAATCCGGCGTCCTGGCGTCCATGTATTGCTGCGACTGGATGGGATTTGCTTCAGCCACCCGGTGGCACAGACAGCGGCAGCAGCTTGATGATGGATTGGCAGCCGGGGGGCGTGAGGATCCGCCTCGACCCGTGCCTCGACGGCTAATGAGCCTCTGTCTCGGCGGCATGGCTTCCTTGAAGTTCGATGAGGGAGTGAAACCAACTTCGCCCCCCTGTGATGCTTTATCTCCACCTTCAGATGCCAGAGGGAATTCTCGCGTTTGCGCCCTGAAACCTGAAGCCCAGAAGCCCAAATCCCCAATTCGAACCTTGTTCGATGCAAAACATTCCAAATGCCTGCCATACTTAAACTGTGCTGGCTTGCCTCGAAACTGGAAAGCCATAACTCCTCTCTGCAACGGTTGATGGCGCCTAACCTCGGCAATGAATTGCCGTCCTCTCCCTCCTTAGCTCTCACGCTTGCCATCCAGGGCGGCGGAGGGTAGTTAATGGCTTGATCAGACATGAGGCCGCCCATGCTGAGCAGGTGGAGCGCTGTCCTTATGCTGCGTGGCACCCGCATCCGAGTTTTATGAATTTCATGTCAAAAAAATAATAATAATCATTTTTTTTCAAAAATTAATGATTAACTTAAAAATTAATGCGAAAATCACATATTACAAATATTGAACGCATAACAACCTTAATTGGGTGTATATTCTTCTCATAAAATGTCAAAGTCAAAACATTACAAGTATAACTACTTAATAGTTACAAAAAATGAGCTTGATTTCCAAGCATAACTTAAATTTAGTCAACAATGTCATGTAATCCAAACTCTTCGTCCTCTAGAGTTTCATCATTGTCTTCTTCTACAATATTTTATGCTTCCTTTTGCTCATTTTCGTCTTCTAATGGATCTTTGATGTCTGCGAATCTCCCAATGTATGTCTTTCCAAACATCCCATGTAATGGTGCTTGGGGTTCCTTTGCGTTTTTTTCCACACGTGATTCGCTAAAGTCCCCTTTCTTCAACCCAATTTCTTGCACTGCATCTGGAAGAAATTGAAGAACATTAATTCTTTGTTGAATGAAATTGCACTGTATTGGATCTTTTTCAATTGCAATGCAATTTCTTCCTTTTTGAAGGCAACATACTAGTGTTGTACCTAATTATCGAGCACAAAAGAAATAATGAAGTAAATTAGTACAATGACATATTAATTAAAAAATAACATAGTGAAATTCAATTCTATATAATAAAAATTCCCTAAGCTAGAAAATAAATCCAGAACCCAATCTCCTTCATTTGAACATATGTCTATAAGATAGTTAATCAATAATTGTGGTTTTTGATAAATGTTAACTATCTCTCCTTTTTCTTCTTTGTCTTCATATGTTAGTTTTCTCACAACAGCATCATAAGTCAATATTTGGCTATGAATCTTTCCGTCTACCCAATTAAAAATCATAGATATATAGCTATCATCTTTTGCCCAACTATCAATATGAATGAACTCACAATCATTTATAAATAGTTGATCCTCATGGTTAAGAAGATTTGACTTTTGCCTGTAACATGAAACAGTAAAAGTTCAATTAACTTGTACATAAATTAATATTTCGACATTAATAAAATATACAATTTAAACATCTTACCATGTAAGTTGCATCCTTGAATTTGTTTTCCCTTTGAAGCTTGACAATATCATTGCCAATTGTGTGTCTGAATGAAATGTCACAAATCTCCATAATGGTGATGACGTGATTTCTACAAATCCTGCAACCACTTTACTAAGAGCTTGATAAGTATAAGGGTCACTATCATAGTCAATGTTTGGAATGTTGAAACCATGGAGAATATCTGCAATAACTAGGGCATAATCCCTTTTAGGTATGAGTTTAGCGATGTCTTCACAGTCGCTTTGTATTACTTGATATTGAATAGTGTCTAGCCCATTCCAAATGAAATGAGTAAGAGTTGGATCAAGTTCAACATTCTTAATACGTTGCTTCCTCAGTCTTTCGATCTTTATTTTTTCAATAAAGGTTCTGAAGCTATCTGGTGCTCCATTATCATCCTTCTTCATCTTTTATAAAATAAACAAATATATGTGTAAGTTATAAATTAAAAATAGTACATAGATGAATAAAAATGAATGTATAAATCAAGATACCTTTTTAAATGCAAGATAAAAAGATTTTAATGTTGATGTAGAACTTGAATCTGGATAGTTGCGTACAACATCATCCCAACTATCTTCATTCAACAATTTAACCATTTGTTCTTAAATTTTCATGTAAACTTTGTGACTACATAGATAAAGTAACAAAAAGTTAATATAATGATATGTATAACAAATACTACCAAGAACAACTTGTTTTATTTAAAAGAAAATTATAATCTAGAAATAAATAAAAATAATTCAACAAACTTAATTTTGAAATTCCTCAGACATTTCCTCCAATGATAATTCCCCTGACCTCACACGAGATAATATTTTTTTCACAATTTTTTCATCTTTCATTCCTTGCATTGCTCTCCAAGGTGTGATAGTCATATCTTCTGGAAGCTGTTTCATTTCAGGAGCTGATTTACTACTGCTACATATCAATGGCTTAGTCTTTTTGACCTTCTGGTTTTTAATGCCAATGTTTTCCCACATGCTAAAAATCTCATCAATCAACTTCCAAACATCTCCAGTTCTAAATGCCAATTGGAAAATGTTATCAACACCTTTAAATAAATCACTAATTTTGTTGTCTTTTCCACCTTTTGAATTGGTTTTCTCTTCAATTTGATAGCCTATTTCCATACAACATTCCTTTCAGAAATCTGCAGTAACATTTATCCTATCCCCACCACATTTTTCTTGAAATTCACTATGAATAAATCTAACCCTTTGGATGAAAGTCATAGACATCCTATATTCATTATCTGAATTATGATCCCATGCCACTAACTTTGCTTCTGTATCTGATAAACCAGCATAAATGATACATTTCATTGTTTCAAAACGTGGGTTATTAGGATATTCCTCCATCAATTGTCTTTGAGCTTCTACAGAATGGTTCCCCCCAAGCACATAACAATTGTATTCAAAACATTTTGACTTATCAAATGTTTCTTTGTTGGGAACTTGAACTGGATCAATAAGAGGCACATAACTAACCACATAAGCATATGGATTGTACCTCTTCAATGTCTTCAAGTTGTGAACATGCAGATGATGTGGCTTTCTGACTTGATATTGACATTGTCCTTCACTTGCCTTATAGGTTTGTCTGACATTAAGCTGAAATGTACGACCACCATCAATTAAGTTTCTCTTTGTCAAATTCTGTCGAATGGCATTTTGTTTTGTTTTGATAATGCCATCCACTAAATCAGCTCCTAGTGTAACAATTTCTCTGCTTCCTTTTGATGTTTCACTAGGTTCTTGACTGCTGGTAATGACTACTCCAAAATCTTCAACTTTACTTTTCTTCATCATAACATTCTCAACAGATTTATTCTTGGGCATTGTTACTTTTGGTCTTTTACGGCTCTTCTCAGTTCCAATGTCATCTTCAGTAACGACAACATATGCTTCACTATCAGTTTCAACTTCATCGTCCTCAAAAGTAACTTGTCTACCCTTGCTAGATTTATCCACTAGAGGCCTTTTTTTCTTATCCTATGGATGTAGTTTTGTAGCATCATCAATTACTACAGTTTGCTTGTTTTCCATATCTTCTTCTGGCACTGAGTAAAAACTGTTGACAACTTTTGTGATATCATGCTCTATGAAATGAATGCATCCCAACCTAATTGAACAACTTTTAACAAAATTCTGCCAAACAAAATATCATATGTCAATAAAAACAAAGTTAAAAAAATATAGCAAGACACTTTCAAGAACGCAAAATACAAATATAAAGAACAATACTTACGATGTTTTGTTTCATCTCATTTATGATTTGTTTACACAACTTTGTAGATACCTCTCTCATGTCATACAATGAATATGATAGTCGGTATTTAATCCTTTCATGTGACTTGGGAGCTTTTGTAAGTATGTAAAAACTTCAGTGTCCGCTACCGAACACATATTTATGATTCTTCCCATCACCTCATAAATTCCATTATCATTCGATATATCAATATATAGATATATATTCACATTTTGGCTTTCTCTCTCTTTCACATACCAGATTCTTGATGGAAATTTCACCTCTTTTGAATTCTTCCAGTATAAAATCATATTCTTATCGTTTGAGGCACTTGAAATATTGGTAGCCATGAGCTCAAGTGGAGTTCGTTCACCAATGTTTTTTGAAGATGCACCTTTAAGATTCTTTGGCTCAGAAAGATTCACAGAAATCTTCTTTGATGCCATTTTCCTGAAAAATAGAAACACATAAATTAGTAAATAACGAAAACATATTAACTTAAATCCACAACGAAAGTATATCATAAATTTTTAATTTGTATAATTAGATAATTGAAATTAAAAAAATATTAACACTAAGAAATTCGCCCACCAACGCAAAAGCATGCGGGCCGCCGGGGTGGGTGGGCAGGCGAGCGAGCGGGTGCGGGCAGGTGGGTTGGCGCCAGGTGGGCGGGCGGGCAGGTGGCCACTGTGTCAGCGGGCAAGCGAGCAGGCGCCGGGTGCGCAGGTGGGCAGGTGGTTGCCAGGTGGGTGGTGGGTGGGCAGGCGCTGGGTGGGCGGGCAAGTGGGCGCGGGCACTGGGTTGGCGGGCGGGCAGGTGGGCAGGCCTGGAGGTGGGCGTCGGGTGCGCGGGTGGGCACCGAGTGGGCAGGCGGGCGTGGCGAGTGGGCGGGCAGGAGAGAGGGGCAGGCGGGCGGGTGGGCGGGCAGGGGGGCGGGTGGGCGCTGGGTGGGCGGGGGGATGGGCGCTGGGTGGGCAGGTGGGCGAGTGGGCAGGGGGGTGGGCAGGCGGGTGGGCGGGTGGGTGGGGATTTGGCTGGGTGGGCAGGCGAGTGCTGGGTGGGCGTCGAGTGGGCGAGTGGGTGGGCATGGGGTAGCCGGGTGGACAGGCAGGTCGGCGCTCGCGCGTCGGGTGCGCGGGTGGGTGGGTGGGCGGGTGGGCACCGAGTCGGCAAGTGGGCAGGTGGGCACCAGGTGGTCGGGGGGATGGGCAGGCGAGCGGGCGGCGCGGACCGCCAGGGTGGCACAGGGTGGGGTGTCGCCCCTCACCCCGCGCCACCCCGGCGTCCTGCTCGCCCGCACAGGGTGGTCAGGCGGGCCGCCAGGTTGGAACGGAGTGGGCCGTCGCCGCCCACCCCACGCCACCCTGCTGGCCCGCCGGCCCGCTCGGGGTAGCCGATCGATTCCAGGAATCACTAGGCCACCCTGAGCGGGTGGGCGGGCCACCGGGGTGGTGCGGGGTGGGGTGCCGCCCCTCACCCCGTGCCACCGAAGCGGCTCGCTCGCCCACTTGGGGTGGCCGAGCAATTCTCAAAATCGACTGGCCACCCCGGGCGGACGGGCAGGCAGCCGGGGTGGCACAGGGTGGGGCGCTGCCACCCACCCCATGCCACCCCGGCGGCCCGCAAGCCCGTTCGGGGTGGCCGGGCGATTCCAAGATTCGCCCGACCACCCCGGGCTGGCAAGTGGGCTGCCGGGGCCGCGCGGGGTGGGGGTTCCCAACTTTACTGGGCCCACCATGCTCACGACGGATGTATTAGTTAATTTCGCTCACAAAAAGTATTAATTAAAAAAAAAAACTACTTCATTAAACTAATTTCATATGAAAATTTTCAAGGAAAAAAAATTAACTAAACTTTTCATTGCGAGAATTCTTTGTTGAATATGTTGTTGATAGCAATGTAGCTGCTCCACAAATTTTCTCCAAGTCTTTCAACGAACCTCAAAAAACCTTGATGTAATCTGAGTAATAGTGATAATCGACTTTACTATATAGGTGAAATTACAAAGATGTTTTACAGTACGATGAATGCGAGATTAATTAGTTTTAAAAGATTTTAACATGTTAATTTTTTTATGGCGATGAAGGAAAATATGATAAAGCAAGGGGTGAATGTGGGATTAATTTGTTTCAGAATGTATTATAAAAATTAAAAAAAAAGCATTCAATTGTTTAGTAGATATTATATACTTTGACTATTAAAATAATTTAGGTAGAAGTTGTTGTTTACAATTTTAACTTTAATGATTTATTTCATAAAAAAATTTAGTTTACATTTTTCACTAAATTGTAGAAATAAATAATGAAGAGAAATAAATCTTACAAAATTTTAGGAGGGAAATATTTTCGCGAAACTTTTTGTGGGGGGGATTTTTGGAGGGAAAATTTCATTCTCTAAGCTATATAATATCTTTATGAGACTCTCCATTTGTATCATTCAACATCTTCTATTTGAAAGGGATGGATTGTCCTGATAGTAAAGTTTCGATTTATACAGCATCAATATCTTCATCGCGTAACAACTCTATTCATATGGATGAATATAGCGGGAAGTCTTCCACTATTAATAGAAAGTCAATTCTTCCACTTAGTCTTGATCCTAAGGACTATGAGAACAGCACTGATGAAAGAGGGGATGGAGAATTTCAAATAAATAAAGAATCGCAGATTCCACTTAGTCTGAATTCGAAGGACTATGAAAGCAGCAGTGATGATGAGCTTGATGAAAAATTTCAAAAGAATGGAGTATCACAGTGTCCACTTAGTCCTCATTCTAAGGAATATGAGAGCAACAGTGATGAAGAGCATGATGGTGAAGTTCAAAAGAATGGAGTGTCACAATGTCCACTTAGTCCTAATTCTAAGGACTGTGAGAGCAGGTGTTGAAGAGCATGATGACGAATTTCAAAAGAATGGAGTGTCACGGTGTCCACTTATTCCTAATTCTAAGGACTATGAGAGCAGCAGTCATGAAGAGCGTGATAACGAATTTCAAAAGAATGGAGTGTCAAAGTGTCCACTTAGTCCTAATTCTAAGGACTATGAGAGTAGCAATGATGAAGAGCATGATGATGAATTTCAAAAGTATGGAGTGTCACGGTGTCCAGTTAGTCCTAATTCTAAGGACTATGAGGGCAGCAGTGATGAAGAGTAGGATGATGAATTTCAAAAGTATGGAGTGTCATGGTGTCCAGTTAGTCCTAATTATAAGGACTATGAGAGCAGCAGTGATTAAGAGTGAGATGGTGAATTTCAAAAGAATGGAGTGTCACGGTGTCCACTTAGTCCTAATTCTAAGGAATATGAGAGCAACAGTGATGAAGAGCGTGATGATGAATTTCAAAATAATGGAGTGTCACAATGTCCTCTTAGTCCTAATTCTAAGGACTATAAGAGCAGTAGTGATGAAGGATAGGATGATGCACTTAGTCCTAATTCTAATTAGTATAAACGTAGCAGTGATGAAGGACAGGATGATGCACTTAGTCCTAATTCTATGGACTATGAGAGCAACATTGAAAATGCACATGAGGAAGAATATTGTTACCGGGAAAAGTGTCTATTAGAACGACTCTATCCCAAAAAGGTGTGACAGTTACCTTAGAAACAAACAGAGAAAACTACTTTTGTATTTCCTTTATGAATTAAAGATAGAGGGGGATAGAAAGAACCGACCTGTGTCTTGCGCTAATCCTTTGATCCAATCCCTCTCTTCTTTGATAGCTTCCAACTACCTGCTTCCTTACTTTCCCAGCTTCACCAAGTTCCTGTAAGATCACAGAAGAAGAAAACTACACAAAGACATGGATCTATATTCATAAAAAGCTTAGGATCAGTTTTAAGCTAAACATACAAATGTAACAAACATCAATGATACACAAGCATGTAGGAGAAACTCAAATAGTTTTATTGATATAACAAGAAGATCCAGGAGGAGTTACAACCGATGATTCCTGATCCAGCATCAACCTCCCAGCAAAGAAGCCCCTCTTCACCTCCAACAAAGCATAAATCACCCAATACTCTGATATCTATCTCAAAACCAACAACGATCCTTTGCAATGTACAAAATTCCAGCCTCTGGATCTCTGGGATGAGGGATCCATATATAGATGTATGCAAGGAGGATGAGTCAGCTTAATTTGACTACTGTCTTCTCTCTATCATTTCTTTCTTCCACTTGGAGACTGAGAGCCTCTTACTCATCCTTGGTCGAGTTTAGTGAGGCAAGTGTCATTGGAGAAGATTCTGGAAGCTTCCATTGTCTTTCCACCTCGTGGAATGACACTGCCATTTGTTATTTCCCGCTCAGCGCACCCTGATAGTGCATTTATGTGCGTTGCAACGCACCTAGCTAGTGTATTTGGGTGCTATGAAACACAGCTAGCCAGTGGAGCAGCTAAAATGATCCTGATTTGACTGATTCTGAGCAGTTTCTGGTGGAGAACTTCTGGGAGAAGTTGTAATTTGTTGGACTTCTTCCTTTAGGGGTCGGAACAACACTTTTAGGGCTTAGGATCCCTTGGTTTATGGACATTTCATGCTTGGAGCTGCAAGGCACAAAAATGTCTATAATAGTTGCCCCCTAAAGTATGAGGTCGTTAATCAGGTGACATGCTTTATTATGAGGATCTGAAGTTCTTTCAATGCTGGGAGGATACCTGTAATAAGATACGATACAATACATTATCTTCATACTATTTTTCATGATCTAGCTGAGGCGGGCATTCCCATGCTCAGCTTTATAAATTCATTCTCATGTACATAGGACAGACAATCATCTGAGTGTAGACTGATGATTCTGATAGAGCCATCATCCTTTTGGTAGGATGATTATCTATTCTACAATGCTGTACATTTAATGTCTTTATTTTCCTGAATATATATCGCAGCCTGGATGGATGAAACTAGATCCGGGGTCTTCAATCTCGTCCGATCTTCACTCGAAGTACAAGTCGATCCATGTGAGAAATGTTCTAAAGTCGAACTTCGAAAGACATCGCTTGATTACCATTCAATGATGTAAACTGTTAACAAGCGCGAGAGGAATCACCGATAATGATAATGACCCTCAAGGTACTACAGTACAATTCACGCAGTGTGAATAAAGGACTTGGCGTCGAACACCATGCAAAATCTTTCGGTCGAAGGCCATTGATGTAAACCTGTCGCCGGAAGTGAGAAACTTGCCATTAAGGCATGCAAGCTTCAAAGTACTGAATGGGGTGTTCTTAGATCAACTTCTTGGATAATGAGCTGATGTCGACAAGAAGCGATCCGTCAAAGGAGGGCCTTAATGAATCCCACATCAATGACACGAAATGGAGCAAATGATTTTGATGGAGGTGAAAACAATCTGATGATATACGGTTCAGGATGGTGGTCATGAAAGAATGAAGTATAATGTATGGTAGTGGATGGGACACAGGTGACTTCTCTGGATGGCTTCTCTTGAACATGTCGGCGACACTTATGTGATGGATTGGTAGCATTTACCCCAAATGTGGACGGTATGGCATGACCATGGTGATGTGACCAATGAATGAAACAACCCAACCCGACTCGAACACGGAGTGGAAGTGTCATGTTCAAGAGCGATTTGCTACCAATAAAGATTCTTTGAGTTTTCTTCCCAATTTTTTCCCCAGTCATTGTTGACCAGTACCTCTTTATTTTTGTCAAGCTTGAGGAGGATAACATATGCTTGTTCTATAATTTTCCCTTCGGGCAAACCCATCGCTATGTTTTAACGAGCCTAGCGATAGTGAAACTCGTTCTCGTCTAAAGACAAGTTTGCCGCTATTAATCTTTTTAACGAGTTTAACGTCAAAGATAACTCGGTCCTTTTCATTTTTAGAGAGTCTTAAAAGGTACATAAAGATAACTCCAAAATTCCTTTTTCGTCATTTAATCCCTTAAGTCCGAAAAAGTATAAAACAATATAGAAGGGATGAATTTTCGATAGTTTTAACGAGCCGAACAAAACAAGCGCTCGATCTTTTTGTGCAATAATCCCTCAGGTCCAAAAAGATTAAAATCTAGAGGAGGGATAGCACTTCCTGTCCCTTTAACGAGCTGGAAGGCCAAGGACTCGGCAATATTTTCATATTTTACGAGTCAGTTGAAAAGAGCTTAAAGAAGACTCGTCTTTTGAGGAACGAGTGATAAAATGGGTAGCAACTGATTCCAGGTAAGGTTTGGAATTTTCCAATCACGGCAGTGTCATAAGGATGGCTAGTGAAATCACTCTTCGCAGCTGTTCCTCAAAATTGGTAAACAATCAAATGGAGGTGAATGATCGGCCAATGAAAAGTGGAGGTGATGGTGCAAACACGACCAAGGCTTTAATGGCTGAAGTACTACATTCACGGTGCTTATTTACCAGGGGAATAGTTCATTTTTTAACGAGCTTAAATGCGGGTGGAAACATTTGCTCGGTGCGGGTTTATTTTTTAACGAGCTTGAAACTTACGGTAACACTTCTCGATTAATCCAATCATATGATAAGAATGTCTCATATAAAACGGAAATTTTTAAAGTTTTTCCCCACATCCTTTCTTTATGCAAGTTAGGAGACGACCAATCCTACGAGTTTAAAGGGTTAGAGGTCCAAAAAATTTTAAAAATAAATAGTCGCTCTTTGCTTGCACTCCAAAAGGTCTGCATGCCCCCAGGTATAAAACAGAGTTTCAAGGTTACCCCTTCTTTAGTCCTTTAAAACATTTATTTTACTGAGAGAGGCCTACCTCTTACAGGTTACCCAAAGATTATTCTATTCGCGGTGCAAACAAAACACTTCTTCAGTGATGTCTATCGAGATAAACAAAGGTGATTGGTGGTGCTCGCCAACTCTCATAACTTTGACAAGAGAATCCTGTACTAGAATAACCCCCTCTTCCACTCACGGACGGGGGTACAGACTAGGCATATTCTCCCGCGGAAACCTACCCTATACCTGAAGTTTTCATGCCGAAGAAGACCAGGATGCATGCCCCCTGGGTTTCAGTAATATCCCTCCGAATTACTCGCGCTCATGGGGAGGACGGACTGGGGATTGAGACATTTCTTGCGTGAAAAGACCATTCAGGGATGGTATATGACTATTTGCTATGCATGATCCGGGAAATGAAAGCTGGTCCACGAGCTTGACCACTCTTCCTTCGTGCGGAAAACACATTACTCTAAAGAGTGAGGAGACAATGGCTCCCATGCAATAAATATAGTCTCGTCCAAGGAGTAGGTTATAATCCAAGGGTCCTTGAACAACCATTAGGTTCATGCGAACTGTCTTCCTTCTCAATGTTATGGGCACATCGGGAAGGATCCCTAAAGGTCGACTGGTTCCTTTATCAAAGCCTGTCAGATTTCTCATTTCAGGCAAAAGCGATGGTGAACCAAGCGCTTTCCAAGCAGTCGAGGGAAGGATACTCACAGAATCCCCCTCATCTATGATGGTACCAGCCATAACCATTCTATATATTTGAACGATAATTCAGAATGGTACACTTGCTGGTAAATGGGGTCTGCCTAGTTGATTCAAGTTGAAGGAAACAACTAGGTTGCTTGGAGGTGGGACCGAATAGACAGCCAGATACGGCTCTGACGACCTTCCTTCCTGTGGTAAAGGAACACGTAAATTGCCCCCATGTTCGTCAGAGTCTGTGTTTATGAAGAGAATTTGGACGGTGTCATCCTTGTTCTCTTCAGTGACTGTATCATCTGAATATGAAACCTCTGAAGGCAAGACCGGGTCAACTGCCGCCTCGACCTTTTGACTTTTGTTTGGTATGGATCCAGATGGTTTATCTTCAATTATAAGCGTTTCAACCGACCACTTAAGCGGGCCAGCTGGATTCTCAACTAGCGACGGACTCGGCAAGAGTTTTTTATATCCAGGAGGAAGTCGTAACGGTGAAACCGGACGATCATCCAACACTCTTTTAGCTTCGTCTAAGAAGGGACAACGATGGACGGCATGATTGCCTTCGCACAGTTTACAAGGAAATCTAGCTTTCCCTTTTTTTCCTGGGGCTTCACTTTCACTAGTTGACGGTGTGCTTTCAACATGATCATCAGAGGTTAGTGACACCAGATTGTGCAAACGAGGAGACGAGTCCCTTAGTATCCGAGGGATGCAAGGACAATCTCTGTGAAAGTGGTCTCCTTTGCAAATGACACATGGCGATTTAGGCTTGGTCGGTGCAGTGTGTGGATTTTCGTTAGACGACACTTGTTTCCCCCATTCGCTTTTGGCTCCTTTTTCTTCTTCTCTTTCTTCTTCTTTTCCTTCTTCTCCTTAGGAACTTGGCTTTTAGCTTTACCAGCTCCATCAAGCGAAGAGGAAGGAGGAGAGGAAGAATTAGAGGAAGTAGAAGGCTGGTGGGCAACTCTGGATTCGTCTAATTGCTGATTCGATTGTTCAGGAATAGTGGTGTTCTAAATGACATTGGTTGAGAAGAGCAATACCGGCAAGCCAATTGTCAGTCCTGGAAGCGACAATGTGGCCATATGGGGTGCACCAACATCTCCCCAAGAGGAGAAGGGACTAGGATATCCACCAAGGGGAATTCCTTGGTTGGAGGACTCCATTTTCTCAACCTAAGATCAACATAGGAAAGGGGTAATGAATATTCTGTTTAAAATAAATTTTTAGACACTTTGACACAACTTGTTTTTTTCAGTTCTTAAGAGTCGAGAAAAAACAAAAGATGACTCTAGTCTCCTTCGATTTTTAATGAGCCTGAAGTGACAAGTGCTCAGATGGACCTTTTCCGTTAAGGAGTCTGAAAAGGAACGAAAGGGACTGCTCTGGAGATCTAGGTAGAGGGAGTACCAAACCAATCGCAAAACTGCAGAATACTTTTTACGGTACGGCAGTCAATCTTCCCGAATGCTGTGTTCAGTGCATTGCGATCGATAGGGCGGCAGACACGGCTTCCTATGGATAAAGGATTTAAGCCTATAGGGGTCTCCCAATATATACTCGACGGTACGTGGGAGCACAAGTCCGTACTAGCACTTATCGTCTCAAAGTGGAGGAATCACCCAACCATCGATGGGGACAACAGTTACCAGGCTTTACGACGCCGGAATACGTCCCTAGCCTAGACCTCTAAATGTTGTGCGTTAAGTTCCAAAGCATTGTTAGATTCATTGAATTTATTTTAAGTTGATCTTTCTTATGAAGTTTGCCTTTTGGGTTCACCACGAGATGTAGATGTAATTCCTAAAATGCAATCTAAAGATGATAAGCAAACTTTTATCTCTTTTCAGCAATGAAAATCCTAGCTACTAGGGGAAAATAAAGACACAATCTTTTCGCAAAGAGCAAAGAGCACACTGTAAATGCACTTTCCTAAATCAAGCCAAACAAACTGCCAATATGAAAATTCACATGCATGTGTTTTGTTTTCCACTTTCTTAATATTGATGCCTAAAAAGAAAGTTGATGTACAAATCTAAATTTGCTTTCAAGTGACAAACACAAACAAGCTTCTTTTCGAAATCAAAAGGTAGAGATGATTACGATGCTTTATGATTTTGAAATAAATACTCGTTTTGACACTAGAAAGTCACAAAATCAAACCAAAGGCAAAAGTAAAAGAATAATCGACTGTCAATAGCAAATAAACTTTCTCCTATGATCAAAATCGACACTTGTGACAGATCTAAATCAAAGGACGACAGTATGACTATTCTACTTTTGCAACGGAAAACTGTAAACGACTCAACAAACACACAAAGACATCTACAGTATTTTTGTACAAAGGAGGCGGAATTATAGCAAGGAAAAGGGGTTTTTAAATAGACACATACACTGATCACAGGCTGCAAAAATCAAAGACAAAACTGGAAAGAATGAAGCACAAGAACCTCAGCTGCACAGGGCTAGTCTGATCAGCGCACCTGTAACATAGAGAAACTGGATTGCAGCACAGGTTTCCCTCTCAGGAACTGCGCTGAAATGCAGGAACTCTTCACAGTACCTGCGCTGGGGCAGAAACGAGAATTCTATCCGGGCTCTGGGTCATAGTTTATAGTTTAGTCTTTGGTTTTTGGCCGAGTAAAACCAATCAGTAATGCACAATCAGAGGGTAGATCTAAGGAAGGTATAAGAGCTATCACAAAGGGAAATCAGATCATTTGTGAATCAGCTGTTCAAATCATAAATAGATCCAGTGAATGGATTGAAGTAGCAGATGTCTACTTTGCATTTGCTATGGCAAAAGCAGTTCGAACGCTACTTAAAAGTTTATGAAACAAACAACAAAAAATACACAAACAAACTAATTAGACAATCGTCCCCAGCGGAGTCGCCATTTTGTTACCGGGAAAAGTGTCTATTTAGAATGACTCTATCCCACTAAGGTGTGACAGTTACCTTAGAAACAAACAGAGAAAACTAATTTTGTATTTCCTTTATGAATTAAAGATAGAGGGGGATAGAAAGAACCGACCTGTGTCTTGCGCTAATCCTTTGATCCAATCCCTCTCTTCTTTGACAGCTTCCAACTACCTACTTCCTTACTTGCCCAGCTTCACCAAGTTCCTGTAAGATCACAGAAGAAGAAAACTACACAAAGACATGGATCTATATTCATAAAAAGCTTAGGATCAGATTTAAGCTAAACATACAAATGTAACAAACATCAATGATACACAAGCATGTAGGAGAAACTCAAATAGTTTTATTGATATAACAAGAAGACCCAGGAGGAGTTACAACCGATGATTCCTGATCCAGCATCAACCTCCCAGCAAAGAATCCCCTCTTCACCTCCAACAAAGCATAAATCACCCAATACTCTGATATCTATCTCAAAACCAACAGCAATTCTTTGCAATGTACAAAATTCCAGCCTCTGGATCTCTGGGATGAGGGATCCATATATAGATGTATGCAAGGAGGATGAGTCAGCTTATGATTTGACTAGTGTCTTCTCTCTGTCAGTTCTTGGTTCCACTTGGAGACTGAGAGCCTCTTACTCATCCTTGGTCGAGTTCAGTGAGGCAAGTGTCATTGGAGAAGATTCTGGAAGCTTCCATTGTCTTTCCACCTCATGGAATGACACTGCCATTTGTCATTTCCCGCTCAACGCACCCTGATAGTGCATTTAGGTGTGTTGCAACGCACCTAGCTAGTGTATTTGGGTGCTATGCAACGCAACTAGCCAGTGGAGCAGCTGAAATGATCATGATTTGACTGATTCTGAGTAGTTTCTGGTGGAGAACTTCTGGGAGAAGCTATAATTTGTTGACCTTGTTCCTTTAGGGGTCGGAACAACACTTTTAGGGACTTAGGATCCCTTGGTTTATGGACATTTCATGCTTGGAGCTGCAAGGCACAAAAATGTCTATAACAAATATCCAATAAACATTGAGTCAAATTTTCCATTGAGTCTGAATTCTAAGGACTATGACAGTAGCACTGAATAAGGGGAAGACGAAAAAATATCCTCCAAGTCAGTATTTGAAAATCACAGCTGATATTCCTCTTAATGAAGATGAAAATCCTTATACAAATGCTGATTCAATGATGAAGATGTTGCCAAGAAATATTGTATCGAGGAGTAGAAGCAGACCTTTTCGTATCAATGCAAGATGTTCTAGTTATACAAGGGGCAGAGCAGAATATCTGGCGAGAAGAAGTTCTATCAGTGCACTCATTTCAAGTGAATGTTGCCAAAAATATTGCTTGAAACATATGGATTTCAAATTTTCATTAGAGAGTAGGAAGAGATATTTGTCAATGGATAAAAGCATGAAAAATTCATATTTAGTTGGGTGCATGCAATCTACATTGTCAAGTTATGATTATCATATTAAGACTTTATTTATCTGTAGAAAAGCTTTCAAAATGTTTCATTCGATTGGGAATTTTCGTCTCTCGAGAATTCAAGAAAATTTTGAAAAGAATCCCACATTTTATTCAGAAGTACGTCATAAAAGACAGTTTGGGCCATTATCAAATACTGCAATGTCATGGATGAAAATTTTCTTTTCAAAGCATGGAGATTGTATGCCAAATACAAAGACAATACATATTCTAGATAATTTTTCAAGATGAGAAATCTACAACTTATACAAAGAATATGTAGAAGGTGCTGAGGGACATGGTCAGTTTATTACATATCAATATTTTGTGAAGGTATGGAAGAAAGAATTCAACAATGTTCGTATTTCTAAGAAGGCAAGGATGGGGATTTGCAGTACATGTGCTTCTCTTAAATAAAAAAGGGACAAATGTGAAGGGTCATAAAGAGGTAAGAATTCATAACTTTAACTTTTAAAACTGTATATTCATCAAGTATGAAAACATATTTCTTAATGGCTTTCTTTTATGTTGTGTAGATTCAATTGTCAAAGAACTTCAGAAGCATCACGAACAACAAACAATCGAAAGGAAGAAGTTGTACAAGCATTGAAAGAACTGTTATGATAATCCGAATAAATTTTGGGTTTGATCATTAATGGTATGGACCAGAAGAAAACACTTTTACCACATTTTGTTTGCACACCCAAAAATTTACAGGAGGAAAATTTTATTCAGTTTCACTTGGTCAGGTGTATGGTCTTCAATGGGAAAATGTTGCCAAGGGTGTACTTCACAGCTCCAAATATTCATAATGATGCAAATCTGACCATAACCATAATTCATGATGTGCTTTCTCATTGGTTTGGTAATCTTCCTGAAGTTTTGTATCTACAATTGGACAACACTTGCCGTGAAAACAAAAATCAAGTTGTTTTTGGATATCTAAACATGCTTGTTGAATGGAGAATTTTTCAAAAGGTAAAGGTTGGTTTCCTTCTTGTTGGGCACACTCATGACCATATTGATCAGATTTTCAGTCGTTTTTCAGTCACATTGAAGAGGAAAGAAGTTGGGAGCTTGCCATCACTAATTGAATGTATTAAGAAATCATACATGCCAGAGCCTACTTTTGATGTGTTGGAAGAAACTGTTGACATGCGAAGGTTTATTCTGGGATCATATGGTGAGGGGAAACGCATTGAACAACTTAATGAAATTAGCTTCCAACATCAATTTCATATCAAAAAAATTGATGGGAAAACACTAATATGGGGCAACAAGTATTCAACTACTGCAGAATGGGCACCGTCATTAGGTTTGCAATTTTTGAATTTCATTCTAGATCATCCAATATTCGCATCAAAAATATTGTTATTACAATCAGTTGGTGAAGTTCATAATGCATGCAAACAAAATAGAGATAGAAATTATTCTGATTGCCTAGAAGAAATTAAAAAATGTATTAGCTATACATATGAGTACTTTGACATTTCTAATTCAGTTTGGTGGGAGTCATTTTTCAATAATCAAAGTGATATCATTTCAACAACAACAAATGAAGATATACCTTTGAAAAATCCATTTATTTGGCCACAAAATGTGTCGAATGAACATGAGGAAACAAACATTGTTGAACAGCAACAATCTCAAGGTATTACTAATTCTTCACAGGCAGAGGAAAGAGAGATGTATATTGGTTCCAGAAGATCTCATGCACAACGTGAAGCCATGGAAGACCTTTACAAGGGTTCAGTACAGGATATTAAGGAGGGTTGCATGATTGCAGTGCTAGCAGATGGAGATCACAATGGCTATCCATTCTGGGTTGCTAAAGTTATAAAGGTCTTTACAGAAAATGAGGATGTTACAAGTGTTGAAGTACATTGGTATGCCACAAATACACACCCATTCAATGGTGTGTATAAGCCAGAGATGGTAGTTGACAAAAAAAATGGTAGAAAGAAAAAGAAAGGGTACAGATATAAATCGCCGCCACACAGACATATTAAAATCGGAGGATGTTGACATACTTGTTTATGACTTCAATTTAACAAAGAGAGGAACTCTTCACTTCAAGACGATAGAGATTCTGAAAAGGTTGTTACCAGAAGGAACAGTGTTGAGATGGGAGTCTGCTGAAACCAGTCGTAGATCTAGAAGAATTTTGAAACTTGAAATGATGGGCTTGCATGTGGACTCAGATGGAGCACTAGTTGATGAAAGAGAAGAATATGGAACATCTTCATCAGCATCCAGTCACTCATCTGAAGATGTGAATTCTGATGGTGTGCAAGAAAATATGAGTGATTTTGAATAATTGTTTAAGACAGTTTATATAACTAATGTATGCATCGTATCTTGAAATAAAATTTATGATTTCCATATGGTGTTAAATGAGAAGTTATGAGGCATTTTTATGTTGTTGGATTATATGTATTAATTATGATAATTTTTATTGTTTAAAATATCTACAATGCAATATTAAATTAGAGATATAATGTATGTTTTATTCAATATACAAATAATGACTTTTGAATTCATTTAGTGATGTAATTTGTTCATAATGTCATGGTTTTTTTATTTTATAGTTGAAAAAATTTCAATTTCTTTTGTATCTAGCATGTTATGGTCGAGAACATGTTGAATTTATACTTAGGAAAGAAAATTGATATTCTACCAAAAACATTAATGTGTTTTTTTCCTCATAAACAACTTTGTTTGGCACATAAAAATTTGGTTTTACTAGCATTTTTTAAACATTTTAAAGTTTGACCCTAGACAAATCATCGTTCTAGTATCATCACTTTTTTGTTTTCAAGCTGTATTTTGTACGAAAATTTTCTTTTCACTGCCATTTTTAAAGCATGTTCAAAATTGACCTTAAAAAACAAAAATCATCGTTCTAGTATACACACTTTTCGTTTTTAGCACTGTTTTTGATGTTTTTTCGGGGTTTTTTGGCCAGAGTTCCCGTTTTGAGTTTATATTTCCCGTTTCCAATTTTACATTGTTTTCTCCATGATCTTTGACTTAATTAAACAAAGAGTGACTATGCCTGGACTGTTGCCTTGGTAATGTTGAAATGTCCTGCAATCTTTGCCTGTGACAAGATGCAATAGCCCTAATGCGACAACACAAAAACTATCTCAATTCAGTGTTTAACTGCCATGACCAATTCCTTCATTTTCCCATAGTAGCTATGCTGCAATAGTCTCACTTGGAGCAAGGGTTAATTTGCACATGGACATCTCTCTTTTGACAACGAAGGCATTGTCTTAGGCTCTCATCTAATATATGTTCCTAAGATATAATAAACTTATGGTGTATGAGTTATCATCATTCTTACTCCTTAGTTATATTATATGTGTTGGAAATAATACTGAGAGGGGGGGGTGAATCAGTATTATCAGATCAGTAAAACCTTTACAATTTCATACTCAGAAATATATACGCTACTTCAGTTAAGTGAACCCGTGTGTACACGCTACTGTGTCTAAGGCAACTAGCGTATATCCAGAAATCTTATGATTCAGTTAGCTTATGTTCAGTAAATGCATCAGAACATTATTAACCATATTAACAGTAAATAGGTGCAGTATAACAGAACAGATCATCACACAAAAGCCACACACATGAACACCATGATATAAGGTGGAAACCCAATGTGGGTGAAAACCACCTGCTGCAATTTGTCTCTTTCTTCTCTATAAAGAAACTTCTTTTACAATGTATGTAGAGCCTCTAACTTGCACTTGATTATCCATCATTACCTACAGCTTTTCCTCACTTATCCCTCTCTTTTGCTCTATTTTCCGCATAAACTTACCCAGATCATTACATTTGATGTCTTTAAGCATAATTAGTTAACTTTGCTTATGTTTTACTGTTGGTTTAGATTTTTGACATATAAACAGAGTTTCCGCAGTTGTTCAGCAATTCCGCAGCTGTTCAGAGATTCCGCAGCCTTTTTGTTGTTTGATATGCTCCACGTGTCCTCTCAAGGAACGAGCCACATGGGCATGTTGGGTTGGATGTACACATGGATCGTATGCTATTGGTTGAGCCAAACCAGTCACGTATGCCCTTGGTCAACGCAGGTATTCCCTCGGTCAAACGGTCAAGTTCTAAACGGTGGCATGAGAGCCGTGAGAAGTTGGGACACGGAACCATAGCTGGCACCTCCTCCACGCCACGAAGACAGCTAAAGACAGGATCCAAACATAGATTTGTCTCCCATGATGACCGTTTCCCTCAAAAGTGCACGGAGTTGCCTACGTGTTTGCTGCACAAGTTAATTAGTTAAGACTGCGTGTTGCTGTGTAGTTAATAAGTTAGGCTGTAGTTGCTTAGTTCACGCAGAGAGTAGTTGCCTCTGTGCTTATAAATAAAGCGTGTGCCAACGCTTATAGATTAGCTTTTTGAATTTTGTAATTGCTGCGCTGATTCTGTTATAAAAACTCTGTTTTAGAAGGCTGTTCCTACAGCACTTTTCACTGTATTTTGACATGCTGGTTTTATAAAAAGAAGACTGTTCTGTTCACCTTTTCATAGCTGATCTTTTAAGTTGGTTGCGTGGATGGAGGGCCCCCATCTATGACAGCCCGTGTACATAGTGTTTGATTTCATTTTCCTGCTTTCAGCAATTTCTATTTCTTTCATCATGTATAATAGTGTACCATTTGATCTCATGTCATTTCATTTCCAACCTTTATTTTAAATTGATCAGTATTGTTCTTTTGCAAGTTTTTAACCCGGGATTGTTTTGTCTTTGTGTATTTGCTTTATATCTGATGGTATTTTCAGTTGACATGTTCAAAGTTGCTGCCTTTACTCTATTTTCATAGCTGATTTCTAGTTTAGTTTCTCAAAGTTGTATGTTAACATATTGATGGTCTCTTTATCATAGGTTGTTCATCTTTTAGAGATCAGAATACTAATAAATTACAGCTGGCTTTGAGTGCTTTTTAGACTAATCATTAACTACTTCCTAATCGTGCTTCACATAATTCCATATGCTGAAAGCAGAGAGTTAGGAAGAGCTGAACATTATAACTAGTCTTTAAGGTAGATTTTTCTCATTTTTGATCACTTTTTAAACTCATCTCTAACTACTTCCTAATCGTGTTTTACATAGTACCATATGTCGGAAGCAGAGAGTTAGGAAGAGATAAACATTATCATTGGTTTTTAAAGTGGTTTTCTTACCTTTTTATTTGCAGCAGCATGAATAGTGTCTAGTGCCATTAGAAAGTGGTTCTTTGCTTTCAGTTTCATTTCAAGTTATTTATTTATTTCAAGCTTTTTCTTCGCAAGTTTAGAAGGTAGTTAGAAATCACTTGTAACACACACTCACTCATCTATTTATAAAATCTCCATTCCATCTTAGGAAGATAAATTGACCACAAACAACACCCCCAAACGACAAAAAGATCTAAGAGGTTGCTTAAGTACATATAGTACACCTTCACTTCATCAGCTTACGAGCTCCTGGTTGACAATTAATGACATCAATTTAGAAACACTAAATTGACTAAACATTTTGGCGTCGTTGCCGGGGAAGTGAAATTAAGTAGCCATATTCTTAGAAAAAAAAACATAAAAATTTCAAGGAAAGAAGTTGATAACCTATCAAAGTATGCTCTCCTCTTGCACTTCAAGGTGATCTGGAGGATCAGAAAAGAGAAAGTTATTGATTTGGTAGTTTCTTGAGTATGCTCTCTTCTTACACCTAGAGTGAACTGGAAGATCAGAAAAAGAACTATTAACTTGACTTGAAGAAAAATAATAAAAAAAAATGACATGCATAGAGCTAGAGATTCTAGGGGAAGGTTTTTAGCTAGAGCTCGAAGTTCAATTTTTACAAGTCCATCTGCTTCAAGGGATAGACAAGAGACACCTCCCTTATCTCCAACCGACACTCCTAGTCCTAGAATTCCTGGAATTCAAGAGCCAAGAGTTGACTCTCCTACACCTTCTATTGAATTTGAACCAAGAAGAGACTCTTCTATTTCTCCTACAGAAAGACCAATTGTAATTGAGGAAGTGGAATCATATGAAGAAGAAGGAGAAATCTCTTCTCATTCACCTTTTGTAGAGGAACCAGAAGATTTTGAAATCCCTAGGAGAACCATCATGGCAGACGAAGAAGGAGGTGGTAGAGGTAGAGGTAGAGGTAGAGGAGGAGGAGGAAACAACAACAATAATGGAGGTAGAGGTCCCCTTGGAGGAGGAAATAGAGATGGGGATAATTCATTTGGGTTTCCCATTGTTAATGAGGATTCCCGAGCCACTATGAAAAACATATCACCATCTGTCCTCCCAAATTTCCATGGGTTAAGGACTGAGGACCCTGAAACATTTTTATTTGAGTTTGAAGTGGTGTGTCGAACTTATGACTACCTGGATGACTCTCAGAAACTCAAATTGTTCCCTTCAACACTGAAGGATCAAGCCTTGAAATGGTTCATGGGGTTACTCACTCAATCCATTAGGTCTTGGGATGAAATGAAACAGACATTTTTGGATAGATATTTGGACTATTGTATGCCTACTAATCACAAGGACGAGGTTTTTAAAATGATACAAAGAGAAGATGAGAGCTTAGAAGATTTACTTGAAAGATTTCAATATAACTTGAAAAGAGCAAAAATGAGTAGCTTGGATGAAGAGACCTTAAAAGCCCTCTTATTAAAAGCCATTAGGGATGAATGGATAGATATCTTAAACATGATGGGGAAAGGGGATATTTCTCAACTTTCACTCAATGATATAGCAGAACTTTGTATCCATCTCTCAAGAGGCAAATCAAAAACTCAAAAAGGGCCTAGAGATCCTTCTCTCCTTAGAGCAAATAAATCTGCAACAGGATCAGTAAGTAGGGCTGAAATCGGCAATATGCTTGATGAATTAAAAACTGACATCTTAGGGAGTCTTAGTGAACAACTAGATACCCTTAAGATTCACAATAAACAAAAAGCAGAAGCTGAGGCTTTGGCCATTTTTTGCCCGAAATGTAGAAAGAAACATGCTTTAAGGGAATGTCCCTTGCACACGCACGTTGTAGAAACATGTGTAATTTTCTCAGAAACTCATGAGACTAAGGATTGTCCTTCAATACCTGGCCTCAAAGCAGTCTTTCAATAGGATCCAAGTACACTTGAATCTCTCTGTTTTATTGCAAGGAGACCTTGGCAAGGGCAACAGAATCAAGGGTTTAACAACTCTATGAATTCTCAATCCCAACCAAATTGGAATCCTTGGCAACAACCTTGGCCTCAACCTCAAAATGCTTTTCAAGCATGGATGCAAAGCATGCAAAATCCTTATGGGAGATTTGCTCAATTCTATCAATATCCTCCATCATTTCAGAATCGGCAGGCTCCACAACTTCCAAATCAAGGTCAACAACTATCATTGCCATACCCTCAACAACAACAACCTCCTCCACAAAATCAAAATTCTCAACTCTCGCTTCAATCCCAGCAGAAATCAAATCAACTTCCCTCTCAGCCATTACCAAATCCAAATAATAGGAACCCTCAAAATGCTTACATGATGGAAGGTCAACCATTCCCTACCTATATGGTTGTTCCTCTCAATGAAGTACAACTCAGATTAGGTAGAATCTTAGATCAACCTTCTACAAGTGTTCAAAAACCAAGCATTTCTGAGGAAGAATCTCTCAAAGTCAATAAGGGTTCTGAAGTATCACTTCAAAACCAAAATATCCAAAAAGAAAAAGAAAAAGAATCAACCTCTACAACTCCCATAGTTGAGCAACCTACACCTTTAGCTACACCTCCTTTTCCTGAAAGATTACAAATTGACAAAGGAGTGGAAAAGCAAATATGGGTGCCTGACTATAGTTTTCTAGATGAATTGAAGAATGTCTGTATCAAGATCCCCTTGTTACAAGCCATTAAGGAAATTCCCATTCTAGCGAAGACAATAAAGGAGTTGAGTTTGAAGAAAACAGGAAAGAGAACCAGAGATACCAAAAGGATACATCTAGTTGGAAAAATTGCAGACATTATGATGGGTAAGATTACCATGCAAAAGTATGTGGATCCGGGTAGCCCTATTGTCAAGACTCATATTAATGGGGTTGAAATCCCAAATACTTTGATTGACTTAGGAGCCGCGATCAACATCATGAGTAGACAGACCATGGATCAGTTAAAGCTTCCTAACCTTCTCTTTACACCTACTTTACTGCAACTTGCAGATAGATCAATCATTAAACCTGATGGTGTATTGGAAGACATTCCTGTCTCCCTAAATTCTTGGGAATATCCAGTTGATTTTATGATTTTAAGTCCCAAGAACAATCTAGGAGGACATCCTCTTATTTTAGGAAGACCTTGGCTGGCCACAACTGATGCTTTTATCAGTTGTAGGTCTGGGGACATGTATATATCAGATGGTAATTCCACCAAGAAATTCAACTTGTATCCTCCAGCAAAGGCAATAACAGAAATAGGAGAAGATGAGTGGGTTGATGATGAGGATACTATTCAACCTGTTCTAACCATCTCTGAGATCAGTGAGGATAGTCAAATTCTAAATACACTAGAAAATTTTGAAATACCTTTAGAATATGACTCTACACAGTTTCAGTTAGATGCAGACATTGAATATCTCTCCTCTAGACAGATGTCTCTCTTCTCAATGGAAGAGTTTGGTAGTTCTACAGTTGAAATCCTTCCAGGAAAAACATTGAACATTAACAAAAACTTGGAAAGACCACAACAAGAAGAATTAACTAAACTTTTGCAAAAACATTCCACTGCATTTGCATGGGAATACACTGACATGAAAGGAATCGATCCTAAGACTTGTATTCATCACATCTATATTGAAGAAAACAACAGACCTATTAGGCAACCACAAAGAAGGATGAATCCAAACCTTAGGGAAATCGTGAAAGAAGAACTCCAGAAATTGCTCAAGGTAAACTTCATTTACCCCATTTCATATAGCCAATGGGTTTCTCCCTTGGTTATAGTGCCCAAAAAGAATGGTAAATGGAGAGTTTGCATTGATTATCGAGAATTGAACAAGGCAACCTTAAAGGATCATTTCCCTCTACCTTTTATTGATCAGGTACTAGACACTTTAGCAGGTAAAAAGTATTTCTCATTCTTGGATGGTTTTAGTGGGTATAATCAAATTCAGGTACAACCTGAAGATCAAGACAAAACCACATTTACTTGTCCTTGGGGAATTTTTGCTTACCGAGTACTCCCTTTTGGATTGTGCAATGCACCCGCTACATTTCAAAGGGCTGTACTAGGAATCTTTTCAGATCTGATTCATGATTGTGTAGAGGTATACATGGACGATTTCACAGTTTATGGTAATACATTTGAAGAAGCTTTGGAAAATTTGGAAAAAGTACTGATAAGATGTAAGGAAACAAATCTTTCTTTAAGTCATGAAAAGTGTTTTATGATGTTTACTGAAGGGATTGTTTTAGGACATCATATTTCAGGAGATGGAATTAAGGTTGATAGATCCAAAGTTGAAGTCATCTCTAAGTTACCTGTTCCAAATTGCCAGAAAGATGTTAGAAGTTTTCTTGGGTTTACTGGATATTACAGAAGATTTATTGAAAACTTCACTAAGATAGCATCTCCTCTTTTCAAATTGCTTACCAAAGACTGTGAGTTCAAATGGGATCCTGAGTGTCAATCTGCCTTTGAAGCTTTAAAGACTAGAATATCTGAAGCACCCATCTTAAGGGGGCCAAATTGGAAACTCCCTTTCCACATTTCTACTGATGCTTCAAATACAGCTCTAGGAGCTGTTTTGGGACAAAAGGATTTGATCCCTTATGCCATTTATTACACCAGTAAAAATTTGACTCCCACTGAGTTAAATTATACTGTTACAGAAAAAGAGTTCTTAGTTGTGGTACATGTGATCAATAAGTTTAGACACTACATAACCGGCTATGAAACCTTTGTCCATACTGATCACTCTGCCATAAAATATTTAATGAACAAACCTGTTACTAATGGTAGAGTTACAAGATGGCTTTTACTCTTACAAGCATTCAACATTACTGTGTTAGATAGACTTGGAAAACAAAACACAGTAGATGATTTCTTGTCTAGAATCCAAAACACTAATGAGGATTCTCCAGTAGAAGATAAGTTTCCAGATGAATACTTGTCTGCAGTAACTACCAAGACTCCTTGGTATGCAGATATGGCTAATTATCTAGTTACGGGGAAGCTTCCTCTACACTTATTTCCTAATGAGAAAAGGAAAATCATTCAGGAGAGTTCACATTATTCTTGGATTTCTAATGAATTGTTCAAAACAGGGCCAGATTGTATAATCAGAAGGTGTGTTCGGGAAGATGAAATGCCTGACATCCTTAAGGCATGTCATGATGAACCATGCGGCGGGCACTTTGCTGACAAGAGGACAGCCTATAAAATCCTTTCTCTAGGATATTATTGGCCTTCTCTCTTTAAAGATGCAAAGCAGTATGTTAGAAGGTGTGACAGCTGCCAAAGAGTTGGGAGACCAACTCCTTCAAATGAAATGCCACTACAGCCTCAGGTATGCATCGAACCCTTTGAGAAATGGGCTCTAGATTTCATTGGACCAATTAAACCACCATCAAAGCAAAAGAAGTATATACTGGTTTGTACTGATTATGTTACTAAGTGGGTAGAAGCCAAGGCATTGCCTTCTGCCACTGAAAATTCAGTTATTCAATTTCTTTTTGAGGATATTTTCACTCGTTTTGGTGTCCCAAGGGAAATTGTAACAGATCAGGGAAGCCAATTTACATCTAAATTGATGGAGAAGCTGATGGAGGAATATAAGATCAAGCATAGAACATCTACTCCATACCATCCGCAATCAAATGGCCAAGTGGAATCTACCAATAAAGTTCTTGAAGGCATTATCACCAAGACTGTTCATCTTCATAGAAGAGATTGGGCGGAAAGGCTTCCTGAAGCCTTATGGGCCTATAGAACTACATGGAGGAACACAACAGGACATTCTCCGTATGAACTTGTTTATGGGAAGGAAGTCCTGTTCCCCATTGAGTTCCAAATCAAGACCTTCAAGATGGCAGTCCAATTGGGGATGAGCCTCACAGAAACCCAAAGACACAGAATGGACCAGCTAAATGAGCTAGATGAAATAAGACAAGATGCAATTCTAAGGACCGATCTAGTTCAGCACCAAAGATCTAAATGGCATGATCGTCGTATCAAAGAAAGAAAGTTTCAGAAAGGAGATTGGGCTCTATTGTTTGATTCAAAGTTTAAGGACTTCAAAGGAAAATTTCAAACTCATTGGCTTGGGCCATATGAGGTTGATGAAGTCTTTAGTAATGGAGCAGTTCGAGTGAAAACTATTGATGAATTTCATACTCCTCTTATTGTGAATGGCCATAGATTGAAAGTCTACCAGAGGCCACTCTCAAAAGAGGAATTTTTCAAGTTGCTTAAAGAATATTCTGCAATCAGTTTGGTGGAGAAGGATTCTTCTCCTCCATCAGCCTAATCTTTGGTTTAAAAAAAAAAAAAAAAAGAATAAATGTATAAGCCTGAAAACCAATCTCTGATTGGCAGTCTTATGCAGAAAACCTGAGGTGAAAATCAGGGTCACCTGACACCTCATGTTTTCCAAAAAAAAAAATCTCTCTCTCTTCCATCTCATTTCGCCATTTCATCCACTTCATTCACCATCTCATTCATTCAATCACTCTCACTCCACCTCATTTCTTTCCATTCATCCATCCATTACATTCCATTCCATCAATAAAGTCATTGTCAGATTTATTTTTACACAGCTAAAGTTGTTTTGTGCAGTCAGAAGGGTATTTCTGCAGTTTCTGCAGCTGAGGAGCAATTCCGCAGCCAATATCCCAATTCCGCAGCCAATACACTTTCTGTACCTGCATAAAAAAAACACAGTCTGTTTAAAGAAGGAATCTGCAGTCCAAAGGTCATCAACAAAAATTGAAAGGTCATGTAGCCGCAACAAACAATGAAAGGTTAATGTCAGATAAGCAAAAGGAATCAAAATGCGGACACCTAAGGTATGATCTAATTTCTAAAACTATGGTTATAACATTTTGCATAGTTTACGGGTAGTGTTTTTTGCCATTCAATGTAATGATTGCCAATCCTCTCCATTACTCGACCGAAATCCCCGTATCTCTCAGCCTTAACAGCCACCATTCATCACGATTTAAAAGCCCACACACGGCTGCGTTTCCATTTAAATTTTTGTACCTAAGTGACGTAGACAATTGTACTACGACTCTCTGCGTTATGATTCCGCAGCCAAATGTACACTCATGACCGAAGTCTAAGGACTTAACCGTTTCTTCCCATCATTCATAACCCTCCTACGCATGTATTATCTCATTCACTCAATTGTTTCACTTCCGCATTTTCCTTGCTTTCCACTGCTCTACCTTATTCACCACTCTGTCATCGTAACCATACTCTGTTTCGTTTCTCTCCTCTGCTAAACTTTGACCGCTGTTGTGAATGTATTACGGCTGTTGTGTTGAAGTCGTAAGTCTACTGTGTGGAAACCACTGTTGAAGCCGTAAAGCTGTTGAGTTAAAGCCACTGTTGAAACCGTATAACCCTTCCTCAAGAGTATTAAAACAGAGCCGTAAAATAGAGCCAGAGAATCGATGGGTAAACTTCTGAGGGCAGAGCCAGAGGGCTCCAAATTTCTGGAAGGATATCCCCAAGTCAAAGACCCTTTGCAAAAGGCAAATTGGCTCCAGTGCATTCAAAAATTCAAGGGTTATCACAGAGAGGTCACAAAGACTTTTGCACGTTCTTTCAAAGAGAAAGACAACCAAGTGGAGATAGGAGATCTGAAATTCACAGTCACCGAGAGCAGTTTGGCACAGGCCACTTCACTACCACAAACTAGAGAGAGATGGTTCAAAAACCGATCAGTACAAGACCAAAAATGGAAGCAAATTTTGAAGAATCCAGGTATGGACACTAGCATCTTTATAAAAGGAATCCCTGTTAATCTTGTCAAAGAAGAATGGACAGCTCTGCTTCTACTAGTACAAAAATTCTTTACATGTGAGGGAAGGTTTGGATTTCTATATGTTTATCATGCCAAAATTATGATGCATTTCTTAGGAGAGCATGACATTAACCTTCCATACTTTTTACTCTCAATCCTTAGAAAAATGTGCTCAATAGTCCAAAGAAACCCAAGAAACATTGAGCCACATTTATACCATCATGGGCTTGTCAAAATACTAGTTGAAGAACAGTTAAAGGCCAAAAGGGATACCTAGGAAAGATTTCTTGTGAGAAACCACTTCGAAGAGGCAGGAGAAACCTCTGTGCCTCGAAAGAGTAGAAGAAAAAGAGAAGAGGTTACCCCAGAAACTGTTGTCCAAGAGGAAACTGTCCAGGACCTTGTTGAAGAAGAAAATGTTGCCCATCATTCTGAACATGAAATTGACCCTGAACCTGCTGTAGACATTGATCAAAGAGTCCAAGGAATCATTACAGAAACCCTGCAAGAATTTCTACAAGAAGCTGCTCAAAAGAAAAAGGAGAGTAGGAAGAAACAAAAGAAAGATAAAGGAAAAGCCATAGCCCAAGAAACCTACCTTACTCTTGAGAATTCCAGTGAAGAGGACACTCAGCCATTGGCACATAGGTTGGCCCAACTTCATGAGGCTACCCTTTCCAAGAAGATGCAAAAACAAAAACAGAAGCAACAAAAAGAAAAACAGAGCATCACCACCGTGAGAAGGAGCAGCAGGTTACAAAGCAAAATGGGGGCCACAAAGAACAAAGAGTCATTCTTTATTGACTTGAGCACACCTAAAAAGGTTGCTACAAGACTTGACTTTGAGAAAAGCTCTCCACATGTTGAGCAGGTTGAGACTAGCCCTCCACGTGAGGAAAGTCCTTTTGAGCATGAGCCTGAATTTGAGCATGAGCCTAGTCCAAAGAGGTCACCAGAGATTGACCCAGACCAGCAGAGAGTATATAACTACTTGGAAACATTAGAACAAGCTGTTGCTGGTCCAAGCACTATTCTACCTCTTGAACAACAAGTCCAATCACTGAAGCAAGAAGTATTTGAGCTAGAGGTACTAAATCGCCACATCAAACAAGAAAATGAAAAACTGAAGGAACAGAGCAATGTGGACAAGATGATCCAAGATAATACCATGCTTCATATGGGCCTTTGGCAAAAGGAAAACAAAAAGCTCAAGAAGAAATGCAGGAAGTTAAACAGAGCTTTGATCAATTTAAAATTCAGATGTTTGATGAAAAGACCAAGAGTCAATGTGGCCACACAGAGGAAGAAGAGAAGACTAGATGTCTTAGCAGAGGCATCTCAACAGGTGGATTAAACAATGTTTTTGTTGCATGAGGACATGCAACACCCTCGTAGTGGGGGTATGTAGAGCCTCTAACTTGCACTTGATTATCCATCATTACCTACAGCTTTTCCTCACTTATCCCTCTCTTTTGCTCTATTTTCCGCATAAACTTACCCAGATCATTACATTTGATGTCTTTAAGCATAATTAGTTAACTTTGCTTATGTTTTACTGTTGGTTTAGATTTTTGACATATAAACAAAGTTTCCGCAGCTGTTCAGCAATTCCGCAGTTGTTCAGCAATTCCGCAGCTGTTCAGAGATTTTGCAGCCTTTTTGTTGTTTGATATGCTCCACGTGTCCTCTCAAGGAACGAGCCACATGGGCATGTTGGCTTGGATGTACACATGGATCGTATGCTATTGGTTGAGCCAAACCAGTCACGTATGCCCTTGGTCAACGCAGGTATTCCCTCAGTCAAACGGTCAAGTTCTAAACGGTGGCATGAGAGCCGTGAGCAGTTGGGACACGGAACCGTAGCTGGCACCTCCTCCACGCCACGAAGACAGCTAAAGACAGGATCCAAACATAGATTTGTCTCCCATGATGACCGTTTCCCTCAAAAGTGCACGGAGTTCCCTACGTGTTTGCTGCACAAGTTAATTAGTTAAGACTGCGTGTTGTTGCGTAGTTAATAAGTTAGGCTGTAGTTGCTTAGTTCACGCAGAGAGTAGTTGCCTCTGTGCTTATAAATAAAGCATGTGCCAACGCTTATAGATTAGCTTTTTGAATTTTGTAATTGTTGCGCTGATTCTGTTATAAAAACTCTGTTTTAGAAGGCTATTCCTACAGCACTTTTCACTGTATTTTGACATGCTGGTTTTATAAAAAGAAGACTGTTCTGTTCACCTTTTCGTAGCTGATATTTTAAGTTGGTTGCATGGATGGAGGGCCCCCATCTATGATAGCCCATGTACATAGTGTTTGATTTCATTTTCCTGCTTTCAGCAATTTCTATTTCTTTCATCATGTATAATAGTGTACCATTTGATCTCATGTCATTTCATTTCCAGCCTTTATTTTAAATTGATCAGTATTGTTCTTTTGCAGGTTTTTAACCCGGGATTGTTTTGTCTTTGTGTATTTGCTTTATATCTGATGGTATTTTCAGTTGACATGTTCAAAGTTGCTGCCTTTACTCTATTTTCATAGCTGATTTCTAGTTTAGTTTCTCAAAGTTGTATGTTAACATATTGATGGTCTCTTTATCATAGGTTGTTCATCTTTTAGAGATCAGAATACTAATAAATTACAGCTGGCTTTGAGTGCTTTTTAGACTAATCATTAACTACTTCCTAATCGTGCTTCACATAATTCCATATGCTGAAAGCAGAGAGTTAGGAAGAGCTGAACATTATAACTAGTCTTTAAAGTAGATTTTTCTCATTTTTGATCACTTTTTAAACTCATCTCTAACTACTTCCTAATCGTGTTTTACATAGTACCATATGTTGGAAACAGAGAGTTAGGAAGAGATAAACATTATCATTGGTTTTTAAAGTGGTTTTCTTACCTTTTTATTTGCAGCAGCATGAATAGTGTCTAGTGCCATTAGAAAGTGGTTCTTTGCTTTCAGTTTCATTTCAAGTTATTTATTTATTTCAAGCTTTTTCTTTGCAAGTTTAGAAGGTAGTTAGAAATCACCTGTAACACACACTCACTCATCTGTTTATAAAATCTCCATTCCATCTTAGGAAGATAAATTGACCACAAACAACACCCCCAAACGACAAAAAGATCTAAGAGGTTGCTTAAGTACAATGTACTGGTGCAGTCATTTACCAGAACGTAGGCTACAACCTGCAGAGGGCTACAACCCTCATAGCTCTTGTACTAGCCAATCTATTTACTAGTACGTAGGTGCCTACCTACAGAATGCTCCAACCTTTACTCGTTTTCCAGCTGCTACTGGAAGGGAGCTACAACCCCCTGGCTCTTGTACTGGCTGATATGTTTACCAGTACGTAGGTGCCAGCCTACGATCTTCCCGGGACCATGTTTCATACATTTTCATACTGGATCCATAAGACAATCACCATTGTAGTACAACCTGCATCATCAATCACTGAAACACCCAATACTGAATCACTGAAACCCTGTCAACAACAACCAGACAACATAACAACAACCAGATCCAACTCCATCTTCAAATATCATACTTCACATTGTATACGCTACTTCGACGAACCCAACCTGCATGCATACACTCTTTCACCAAAACCAACCCGCGTACAGATCTGCAAATTCTAACTTATAACTCCGCAGCTATATCAGACATCAAAACATACCCAAATCATAACAATAAACATGCGTCAATAGATCTGGTCTATCCACAGTCATACCATATGAAGATAATCATTCCAAGCCTTGAGATCTCGTTCCATCATTCATCATCCTCCACATGAGTGAAACCTTGGTTCAGATCATCAACCCATAACCAGCACTTGGATCTCACACTTCCTCAGATCTTCATCACTCACACACTCTTGCACCCTATCTGGCCTAATGATATTCTCCTTATATAGGCTTAGGCCCTTCACAATACCACGATCCAAAACCATAGTAACACAATACCATCAACTTCAAAACTAGGGATCAACACGTCCGTCGAGACACCATGGTCCAAAACCATAGGCACAACTTCCAAGGACTAACCGCCACGGACCAAAGGTATGTTTTCACATGTACGTGCTTTTACTGAAGCCAACCTGCATGTACACGCTGATTCTCCTTAATGAACCTGCGTATATCTCTTTCTTGTCCTGCTGTACTAAGATCTGTCCTCTAATTAAGTTGCCATCACCTGTACCTGCCTCTGAGTGAGTTGCCATCAAGGACAACACTTGTATCATAATGCCAATAATCTCCCCCTTTGGACTTGATGGCAACCACCACACCAAGTCGCTCTCCCCCTTTGACATCAAGGGCAAAGGGCGGACCAAGATATCCTCCTCTTTGGTATACCTTTTGCTGTACATACTCCCCCTGAGTACATGTTGAAATTTCTGATTGGGCTCCCCTTTGTATATGCCAAGTTGTATCAATCCATCCATGCTCCCCCTGAGAAGATGCAAGTTCTAAGACCAGCCATTCATTCAAGACCATGACTATCATTCATCATATATGATCTGTACCATAAGCAACAGCCTGCAATACCATTCCTTTGATCAAATAGCAAGATGTATCATTTAGCTTCACAGACTTTATCAACAACTTCTAACCATAATGCCAACCATGCATTATTTGAAGTATATGCTCTCCCTGAGCCTATGCCATCTGTAGTTAGATCTGATCATGCATACATCAGTAATAAACATCAAGATCATCAAGTTAGGATTAAACACTTCTAACATCTTACAAGTATCAAAACATTTCCAAACATCCTTAGCAGAATGTAATCATTAACCAAGAGAGTAGATATTGGAATGAATCATATCAGACCCCTTTTCTGAGCCTATCCCCACTGCATTTCTTCAGACTGACATATACGCGATTTTGCAGTGTGAAACTCGCGTATATACACGGATTTCCTTCATGAAACTTGCGTATGAGAATTAGAACACTGAAGTTTGACACTTTCAGCTCCCCCTGAGTTTGTTATGTCTGTGCTATGCTGAGTACCCTGTGTTGTGCCACATCTTTCTGACTGAACTTCCTTCTTCTTCCATATCTTCAAGCATGTTGATGATTTCTTTTTATCATGAGCTTTGTTCCTGCGATCTTTTGCTCTATGTCCAAACTTGTTACATGCATAGCATCTTACATGTTTCATATTCCTCCTATAGCAATCGGCATATTTGTGACCAAACATATTGCAAGAAAAGCAATATCCATTAAAGTACCTTGAATGTGATGATCTTTCTGCATGATGGTCTTGAAACCTTCTTCTTCTACATATGGCGGCAACATGTCCAAGATTATGACATACATGGCATTCAACATTATTCAATGGAGGAGTAAAAGATTTTCTTTGAGGAGTCTCTTTCCTTGATTGTTGATGGGATTGTCCTTTCATCTCCTTGTAGAGCCTTTCAGATTTTGCATTAGAGATTCTTGTCTTACTTTGTGAACCAGATTCATCTTCAATAGACTCATGAAAACCAAGACCAATTTTGATAGCAGGGGATCTTTAACTACTAAGAATATCATCCAAGATCTTAGTACTATCTTGAAATCGTAATAGTTTATCTGTTTCTTCTAATTTACTTTTCAAGATTTTTACCTCAACTTGATGTTGTTCTTCTTTTTCCAAACATTGCTTCTTCAAGGTCTCTTCAACTTTCCTTCCTTCATCCAGCTGATGCCTTAGTTTGAGGATCTCGTTTTCTTGCTCTTTATTCAGCACTAGTAGCATTTTGTCGAATTCTGGAGGCACATTCCAACTGATCTTCTAATCTGATGATTTCTTCTTTAAGGGCATTCTCCCTTTTGCTAGGTAGATCTTGCTGATCTATGGTTTGATCTGATGCTTCATTTGTTTGTCCATCTTCATTCTGAGGTGATTCAGGATCTGAATTCTTTCTTCCACTCAACGGCAGGTTGTCATTGTTCCTTTGAGCTATCTTCTTCTTCTAACGTGCTTTCTTCCCCATTGTTCTACGAATCTCCTTCAAGCGATCAAGCTTCTCTGAAGGACCTGCTCTGATACCAATTGTTGGAAATAATACTGAGAGGGGGGGGGGGGTGAATCAGTATTATCAGATCAGTAAAACCTTTACAATTTCATACTCAGAAATATATACGCTACTTCAGTTAAGTGAACCCGCGTGTACACGCTACTCTGTCTAAAGCAACTAGCGTATATCCAGAAATCTTATGATTCAGTTAGCTTATCTTCAGTAAATGCATCAGAACATTATTAACCATATTAACAGTAAACAGGTGCAGTATAACAGAACAGATCATCACACAAAATCCACACACATGAACACCATGATATAAGGTGGAAACCCAATGTGGGTAAAAACCACCTGCTGCAATTCGTCTCTTTCTTCTTTAATAAGAAACTTCTTTTACAATGTATTGGTGCAGTCATTTACCAGCACGCAGGCTACAACCTACAGAGGGCTACAACCCTCATAGCTCTTGTACTAGCCAATCCATTTACTAGTACGTAGGTGCCTACCTAAAGAATGCTCCAACCTTTACTCGTTTTCCAGCTGCTACTGCTCTTGTACTGGCTGATATGTTTACCAGTACGTAGGTGCCGGCCTACGATCTTCCCGGGACCACGTTTCATACATTTTCATACTGGATCCATAAGACAATCATCGTTGTAGTACAACCTACATCATCAATCACTGAAACACCTAATACTGAATCACTGAAACCCTGTCAACAACAACCAGACAACATAACAACAACCAGATCCAACTCCATCTTCAAATATCATACTTCACATTGTATACGCTACTTCGACGAACCCAACCTGTGTGTATACGCTCTTTCACCAAAACCAACCCGCGTACAGATCTGCAAATTCTAACTTATAACTTCGCAGCTATATCAGACATCAAAACATACCCAGATCATAACAATAAACATGCGTCAATAGATCTGGTCTATCCACAGTCATACCATATGAAGATAATCATTCCAAGCCTTGAGATCTCGTTCCATCAATCATCATCCTCCACATGAGTGAAACCTTGGTTCAGATCACCAACCCATGACCAGCACTTGGATCTCACACTTCCTCAGATCTTCATCACTCACACACTCTTGCACCCTATCTGGCCTAACGATCTTCTCCTTATATAGGCTTAGGCCCTTCACAATACCACGGTCCAAAACCATAGTAACACAATACCATCAACTTCAAAACTAGGGATCAACACGTCCATCGAGACACCATGGTCCAAAACCATAGGCACAACTTCCAAGGACTAACCGCCACGGACAAAAGGTACGTTTTCACATGTACGAGCTTTTACTGAAGCCAACCTGCGTGTACACGCTGATTCTCCTTAATGAACCTGCGTATATCTCTTTCTTGTCCTGCTGTACTAAGATTTGTCCTCTGATTAAGTTGCCATTACCTAAACCTGCCTCTGATTGAGTTGCCATCAAGGACAACACTTGTATCATAATGCCAACAATCTCCCCCTTTGGACTTGATGGCAACCACCACACCAAGTCACTCTCCCCCTTTGACATCAAGGGCAAAGGGCGGACCAAGATATTCTCCTCTTTGGTATACCTTTTGCAGTACATACTCCCCCTGAGTACATGCTGAAATTTCTGATTGGGCTCCCCTTTGTATATGCCAAGTTGTATCAATCCATCCATGCTCCCCCTGAGAAGATGCAAGTTCTAAGACCAGCCATTCATTCAAGACCATGACTATCATTCATCATATATGATCTGTACCATAAGCAACAACCTGCAATACCATTCCTTTGATCAAACAGCAAGATGTGTCATTTAGCTTCAGAGACTTTATCAACAACTTCTAACCATAATGCCAACAATGCATTATTTGAAGTATATGCTCCCCCTGAGCCTGTGCCATCTGTAGTTAGATCTGATCATGCATACATCAGTAATAAACATCAAGATCAAATCATCATCAAGTTAGGATTAAACACTTCTAACATCTTACAAGTATCAAAACATTTCCAAACATCCTTAGCAGACTGTAATCGTTAACCAAGAGAGCAGATATTGGACTGAATCATATCATACCCCTTTTCTGAGCCTATCCCCACTGCATTTCTTCAGACTGACATATACGCGATTTTGTAGTGTGAAACTCGCGTATATACATGGATTTCCTTCATGAAACTTGCGTATGAGAATTAGAACACTGAAGTTTGACACTTTCAGCTCCCCCTGAGTTTTTTATGTCTGTGCTGTGTTGAGTACCCTGTGCTGTGCCACATCTTTCTGACTGAACTTCCTTCTTCTTACATATCTTCAAGCATGTTGATGATTTATTTTTATCATGAGCTTTGTTCCTGCAATCTTTTGCTCTATGTCCAAACTTGTTACATGCATATCATCTTACATGTTTCATATTCCTCCTATAGCAATCGGCATCTTTGTGACCAAACATATTGCAAGAAAAGCAATATCCATTAAAGTACCTTGAATGTGATGATCTTTCTGCATGATGGTCTTGAAACCTTCTTCTTCTACATATGGCTGCATCATGTCCAAGATTATGACATACATGGCATTCAACATTATTCATGGGAGGAGTAAAATATTTTCTTTGAGGAGTCTCTTTCCTTGATTGTTGATGGGGTTGTCCTTTCATCTCCTTATAGAGCCTTTCAGATTTTGCATTAGAGATTCTTGTCTTACTTTGTGAACCAGATTCATCTTCAATAGACTCATGAAAACCAAGACCAGTTTTGATAGCAGGGGATCTTTGACTACTAAGAATATCATCCAAGATCTTAGTACTATCTTGAAATCGTAATAGTTTACCGTTTTCTTCTAATTTACTTTTCAAGATTTTTACCTGAACTTGATGTTGTTCTTCTTTTTCCAGACATTGCTTCTTCAAGGTCTCTTTATTCAGCGCTAGCAGCATTTGTCGAATTCTGGAGGCACATTCCAACTGATCTTCTAATCTGATGATTTCTTCTTTGAGGGCATTCTCCCTTTTGCTAGGTAGATCTTGTTGATCTATGGTTTGATCTGATGCTTCATTTGTTTGTCCATCTTCATTCTGAGGTGATTCAGGATCTGAATTCTTGCTTCCACTCAACGACAGGTTATCATTGTTCCTTTGAGCTGTCTTCTTCTTCTGACGTGCTTTCTTCCCCATTGTTCTACGAATCTCCTTCAAGCGATCAAGATTCTCTGAAGGACCTGCTCTGATACCAATTGTTGGAAATAATACTGAGAGGGGGGGGGGGTGAATTAGTATTATCAGATCAGTAAAACCTTTACAATTTCATACTCAGAAATATATACGCTACTTCAGTTAAGTGAACCCGCGTGTACACGCTACTCTGTCTAAAGCAACTAGCGTATATCCAGAAATCTTATGATTCAGTTAGCTTATCTTCAGTAAATGCATCAGAACATTATTAACCATATTAACAGTAAACAGGTGCAGTATAACAGAACAGATCATCACACAAAAGCCACTCATATGAACACCATGATATAAGGTGGAAACCCAATGTGGGTGAAAACCACCTGCTGCAATTCGTCTCTTTCTTCTTTAATAAGAAACTTCTTTTACAATGTACTGGTGTAGTCATTTACCAGCATGCAGGCTACAACCTGCAGAGGGCTACAACCCTCATAGCTCTTGTACTAGCCAATCCATTTACTAGTACATAGGTGCCTACCTACAGAATGCTCCAACCTTTACTCGTTTTCCAGCTTCTACTGGAAGGGAGCTACAACCCCCTAGCTCTTGTACTGGCTGATATGTTTACCAGTAGGTAGGTGCTGGCCTACGATCTTCCCGGGACCACGTTTCATACATTTTCATACTAGATCCATAAGACAATCACGATTGTAGTACAAACTGCATCATCAATCACTGAAACACCGAATATTGAATCACTGAAACCCTGTCAACAACAACCAGACAACATAACAACAACCAGATCCAACTCCATCTTCAAATATCATACTTCACATTGTATATGCTACTTCGACGAACCCAACCTGCGTGTATACGCTCTTTCACCAAAACCAACCCGCGTGCAGATCTGCAAATTCTAACTTATAACTCTGCAGCTATATCAGACATGAAAACATACCCAGATCATAACAATAAACATGCGTCAATAGATCTGGTCTATCCACAGTCATACCATATGAAGATAATCATTCCAAGCCTTGAGATCTCGTTCCATCATTCATCATCCTCCACATGAGTGAAACCTTGGTTTAGATCACCAACCTATAACCAGCACTTGGATCTCACACTTCCTCAGATCTTCATCCACACACTCTTGCACCCTATCTGACCTAACGATCTTCTCCTTATATAGGCTTAGGCCCTTCACAATACCACGGTCCAAAACCATAGTAACGCAATACCATAAACTTCAAAAATAGGGATCAACACGTCCGTCGAGAGACCATGGTCCAAAACCATAGGCACAACTTCCAAGGACTAACCTCCACGGACCAAAAGTATGTTTTCACATGTACGCGCTTTTACTGAAGCCAGCCTACGTGTACACAATGATTCTCCTTAATGAACCTGCGTATATCTCTTTCTTATTCTGCTGTACTAAGATCTGTCCTCTGATTAAGTTGCCATCACCTGTACCTGCCTCTGAGTGAGTTTCCATCAAGGACAACACTTGTATCATAATGCCAACAATCTCCCCCTTTGGACTTGATGGCAACCACCACACCAAGTCACTCTCCCCCTTTGACATCAAGGGCAAAGGGCGGACCAAGATATTATCCTCTTTGGTATACCTTTTGCAGTACATACTCCCCCTGAGTACATGCTGAAATTTCTGATTGGGCTCCCCTTTGTATATGCCAAGTTGTATCAATCCATCCATGCTCCCCCTGAGCAGATGCAAGTTCTAAGACCAGCCATTCATTCAAGACCATGACTATCATTCATCATATATGATCTGTACCATAAGCAACAGCCTGCAATACCATTCCTTTGATCAAACAGCAAGATGTATCATTTAGCTTCATAGACTTTATCAACAACTTCTAACCATAATGCCAACAATGCATTATTTGAAGTATATGCTCCCCCTAAGCCTGTGCCATCTGTAGTTAGATCTGATCATGCATACATCAGTAATAAGCATCAAGATCTCATCATCATCAAGTTAGGATTAAACACTTCTAACATCTTACAAGTATCAAAACATTTCCAAACATCCTTAGCAGACTGTAATCGTTAACCAAGAGAGAAGATATTGTACTGAATCATATCAGACCCCTTTTCTGAGCCTATCCCCACTGCATTTCTTCAGACTGACATATACGCGATTTTGCAGTGTGAAACTCATGTATATACGCGGATTTCCTTCATGAAACTTGCGTATGAGAATTAGAACACTGAAGTTTGACACTTTCAACTCCCCCTGAGTTTGTTATGTCCGTGCTATACTGAGTACCCTGTGCTGTGCCACATCTTTCTAACTGAACTTCCTTCTTCTTCCATATCTTCAAGCATGTTGATGATTTCTTTTTATCATGAGCTTTGTTCCTGCAATCTTTTGCTCTATGTCCAAACTTGTTACATGCATAGCATCTTACATGTTTCATATTCTTCCTATAGCAATCGGCAGCTTTGTGACCAAACATATTGCAAGAAAAGCAATATCCATTAAAGTACCTTGAATGTGATGATATTTCTGCATGATGGTCTTGAAACCTTCTTCTTCTACATATGGCTGCAACATGTCCAAGATTATGACATACATGGCATTCAACATTATTCATGGGAGGAGTAAAAGATTTTCTTTGAGGAGTCTCTTTCCTTGATTGTTGATGGGGTTGTCCTTTCATCTCCTTGTAGAGCCTTTCAGATTTTGCATTAGAGATTCTTGTCTTACTTTGTGAACCAGATTCATCTTCAATAGACTCATGAAAACCAAGACCAGTTTTGATAGCAGGGGATCTTTGACTACTAAGAATATCATCCAAGATCTTAGTACTATCTTGAAATCGTAATAGTTTATCTTTTTCTTCTAATTTACTTTTCAAGATTTTTACCTCAACTTGATGTTGTTCTTCTTTTTCCAGACATTTCTTCTTCAAGGTCTCTTCAGCTTTCCTTCCTTCATCCAGCTGATGCCTTAGTTTGAGGATCTCGTTTTGTTGCTCTTTATTCAGTGCTAGCATCATTTGTCGAATTTTGGAGGCACATTCCAACTGATCTTCTAATCTGATGATTTCTTCTTTGAGGGCATTCTCCCTTTTGCTAGGTAGATCTTGTTGATCTATGGTTTGATCTGATGCTTCATTTGTTTGTCCATCTTCATTCTGAGGTGATTCAGGATCTGAATTCTTGCTTCCACTCAACGACAGGTTGTCATTGTTCCTTTGAGCTGTCTTCTTCTTCTGACGTGCTTTCTTCCCCATTGTTCTACGAATATCCTTCAAGCGATCAAGATTCTCTGAAGGACTTGCTCTGACACCAATTGTTGGAAATAATACTGAGAGGGGGGGGGGGGGGGGGGGTGAATCAGTATTATCAGTTCAGTAAAACCTTTACAATTTCATACTCAGAAATATATACGCTACTTCAGTTAAGTGAACCCGCGTGTACACGCTACTCTGTCTAAAGCAACTAGCGTATATCCAGAAATCTTATGATTCAGTTAGCTTATCTTTAGTAAATGCATCAGAACATTATTAACCATATTAACAGTAAACAGGTGCAGTATAACAAAACAGATCATCACACAAAAGCCACACACATGAACACCATGATATAAGGTGGAAACCCAATGTGGGTGAAAACCACCTGCTGCAATTCGTCTCTTTCTTCTTTAATAAGAAACTTCTTTTACAATGTACTGGTGCAGTCATTTACCAACACGCAGGCTACAACCTGCAGAGGGCTACAACCCTCATAGCTCTTGTACTAGCCAATCCATTTACTAGTACATAGGTGCCTACCTACAGAATGCTCCAACCTTTACTCATTTTCCAGCTGCTACTGGAAGGGAGCTACAACCCCGTGGCTCTTGTACTGGCTGATACGTTTACCAATACGTAGGTGCCGGCCTACGATCTTCCCGGGACCACATTTCATACATTTTCATACTGGATCCATAAGACAATCACCATTGTAGTACAACCTGCATCATCAATCACTGAAACACCCAATACTGAATCACTGAAACCCTGTCAACAACAACCAGACAACATAACAACAACCAGATCCAACTCCATCTTCAAATATCATACTTCACATTGTATACGCTACTTCGACAAACCCAACCTGCGTGTATACACTCTTTCACCAAAACCAACCCGCGTACATATCTGCAAATTCTAACTTATAACTCTGCAGCTATATCAGACATCAAAACATACCCAGATCATAACAATAAACATGCGTCAATAGATCTGGTCTATCCATAGTCTTACCATATGAAGATAATCATTCCAAGCCTTGAGATCTCGTTCCATCATTCATCATCCTCCACATGAGTGAAACCTTGGTTCAGATCACCAACCAATAACCAGCACTTGGATCTCACACTTCCTCAGATCTTCATCACTCACACACTCTTGCACCCTATCTGCCCTAATGATCTTCTCCTTATATAGGCTTAGGCCCTTCACAATACCACGGTCCAAAACCATAGTAACACAATACCATCAACTTCAAAACTAGGGATCAACACGTCCGTCGAGACACCATGGTCCAAAACCATAGGCACAACTTCCAAGGACTAACCGCCATGGACTAAAGGTACGTTTTCACATGTACGCGCTTTTACTGAAGCCAACCTGCGTGTACACGCTGATTCTCCTTAATGAACCTGCGTATATCTCTTTCTTGTCCTGTTGTACTAAGATCTGTCCTCTGATTAAGTTTCCATCACCTATACCTGCCTCTGAGTTAGTTGCCATCAAGGACAACACTTGTATCATAATTCCAACAATATGTGCTCCCTATCTTTGTGCTCATGGCTGAAATAAATAACTCTCCATTGAATTTCTATTAGCATCATTCAGAAACTCTTGATTGATTGATGCTCTATAAAATGCATCAGCTCTGAGTTACTCATGATCCACTTTCTTGTTGAGTGAGCTAAATTTTTTATTTTTAATATATTTTTGCCGTATACTATTTCTTATGATGGATGGCATATGATATGTAGGAAGCTTTTCACTCTATAGAAGATATTCATGGCCTTGCGTATGGTCAAGAAGATTCCTAAACCTCAAATGACAACAATCTGCTATTCAAAGTTAACAAAGATATTTTGGATATTAGAAAGTCATTTGTATCACGCTTATGCATGGTACAAGCTCTATATCCTCCAGAAAAGCTACAATAAATACTTAGCATAAAAGGATTTATAGCTGATGGAATCATCTGGATTGTTGCCTGCCATTGTCAAATGGGATGAGGGAAATGTGTAGAAAAATCGTATTCTAGAAACCATTTATCTTTGGTTGGGAGTTTACCCATATTGCCCATGATGTAAATAGTTATAATGTCATGTTGAGTAGATTTTTTGCACACCTTTAAGAAGGTATCATTATCGAATGGGGGCTAGAAATCTAAAATGTTATGTATTGAAATAAATATAGGATTATATTTGTCTAGATGGGAAGGTTGATGTAGTTTGATCTTGTAGGAATTAATTATTGGAGAATACCCTATTGCAGAGGAAGCTTTGGGTTGAATGAAATTTCATGAACCTACTATAGAATCTGTGAGCTAAATTATTTTTATTTTTAATATATTTTTGCCTTATACTATTTCTTATGACAGATGGCATATGATATGTAGGAAGCTTTTCACTCTATAGAAGATATTCATGGCCTTGTGTATGGTCAAGAAGATTCATAAACCTCAAATGACGACAATCTGCTATTCAAAGTTAACAAAGATATTTTGGATATTAGAAAGTCATTTGTATCATGCTTATGCATGGTACAAGCTCTATATCCTCCAGAAAAGCTACAATAAATACTTAGCATAGAAGGATTTGCAGCTAATGGCATCATCTAGATTGTTGGATGCCATTTCTATGATGCCTTATGATCACAAGCATGGGGCTCACCATTTTGAGCTGGAGAATGAGAAGGAAAGAAGTTCAAGAATGGCTAGTCTTCTAAGTTTTGGGATTTAGTTTGCATTCTAAAATGGATACCAGAGAAGTGGTAAGTTATTTCAATGAAAAGGCTTAATTTCATCTATCATTGTTTGAGATGTTTGCATTTGTATAGCTTTTTCTAGTATAAGTATTATATTTTATGCTTAGTTCAAGGAGTTTTCTTCCAATATGTCTAATAATAATATGTTTTTTGGGTAGTTGTCATGCTCAACACTTCTACCATAAGTGGTAAGTAATAGGTACAAAGATCATTAAAGAGTTTATTTTTGAAATTAAGTCTTTCCTTGATGTTGCTGAGAAGTCAGAGCACACATAGATTCTTCTAAGCACTTTTTATGCTTGTACGTGGGTTACCTCCCATATGTCTTTCCATATGTACCTTGTACCTTGTTACCTCCCAATGTACCTTGTTAACTCCAAACTTGCAAGTAAACTGTTACCTTCCATATGAAGAATTATCAGCCACTGAGATAGAAATCAATGTTTCACCTGCCAAAGGTCCCAATGTTCAATCAAAAGTAGTACCCATAGCAGCAACTCCACCTCCTATCATCGATCTTCTTGGTTATTTGATAGGTTTAGGCAATGCACTTGTCCCTAAAGATTAGTGAGCAGTCGGCTCTAGGTGGGTATTAGATGGGCAATTCCATTTCATTTTGTAAATAACAAATGGAAAAAATTGGCTTTATTGTTGTTAGATGTGAATTGCATTTACTATGATAAGCATCAACCTGATTAAAGCAACTTGTGATATTTGGTTAATGCTTTGTGCAGGCCTCCATTGCTTGTTTTACTTGCAACATCAGTATGTCAAGGCCTTCAGATCAATGGGAAACTTATATGGCGCGATGGTCAAATTTTTTACAGCTTGAAGCTTTAGAATAACTCTTTTGGTCTTGCAGCTGTTGGACCTCTATAGGTACAGTTCATAAAATGTGAAAATAGTTGAGATATTAGTTCTATTTACTGTAAATATTGCTAGTTTAATAGGATGTAGATGCACATCTATTTTGAGTCGTTTTCCTAAGTTTCATTCCTAGTAAATTAGGTGCCATCATTGCAGCCTGGTAGCTCAGCACACACACACTGCTACCAATGGTACTATTTCAAAACATATCTCTTGGATTGGAAAACACTCTTTTGTAGGTGGAAGCAAAAAATAATCAACAACTTGTTTGGTATTATAATGATAATATTCCATTTGAATTTTTCTTCATTGAGGATGGCAGGATGGAGCGTGGAACATTTCTGGACGTAATAATGAATGATAGGATCTAAATTTTAAGCTTTGGAAGTTTTCTTCATTGAGGATGGAAAGATGGAGCGTGCAACGTTTTCGGAGATAATAATGAATGCTAGGACCATTCCCTCTCTGCCACTCTTCTTGCGCCTTCGACTCTGTTGGATTTTTAGGAGTTTTGGGTTAGAAGGACTGAGCAGGATGGACAAGTCCAAGAGATAAAAATGGGAAGAGGAAGAGCACATAGATGGTAAGCTTGTTCTCTCCATTGAAAAGTTGCAGGAAATCCAGGAGGAGCTTGAGAGGGTAAGTTCTCATGCACTCTGAAAACTGTTTTTTGGGGTTATTTTATCTTATTTATTTATTTTTAAATTGGTTTTTTTCTTATATTTTTTTAAAACATTTTTCCCATTCCTTTCACTATGTATTATTTTTTTGATTTATTGGTGCATCTGTGGATTGATTGAATTCCGTAAGCAAGAGGTGAGAAATACAATTGCATAACCTGCCTTATATAGAAGTAGGCGAACTCCAAACTCAGATTTGAAAACCATCTACACTCCCAACCAGGGTCAAGTTTTGAAGTTTTCATGTATTAAATTTACATGAATGACATCATCAATCATGCAAAGACCAGCATCATGAGGATGACATATTGTGGACGCCCTGTTGGGCAGACGAGTTATTCTTTTTGAGATTGAAGTGTTTAATCATAAATGTGATTTCTTTAGTATTTGTGACTGTTCAAAAACTTTTACTTTTATCATGGGACCCACTAACCCTTTAGCATAATCTTGTAAGCAACTTTTTTTCCTAGTGGACTTTTACCATGTGAATTTAGGTATCACATGTCGCTTTATACTTCGGAAGGAAAATCTAGTGTGGTTATATGAAAATCTTGTCTATGTGGTATACTTTTTAATTATTATTAATAATAAGGTAATCTTGCATTGAATTTAGGTATCACATGTAGCTCTATACTCCGAAGGAAATATATGTGTGGTATATTTTTTAATTATTATTAATATTGAGGTTTTTTATGTAAGATAATAATAAGTTTGTTTATGTAAGACAGGTTTTGGTAGTCTTGATAATAAATGTTTTTTTTTTTTACTTTTTGAGAATTTATTTCAATAGAATCACTCGATTCATTATTTTCCTAGAAATTTATTTTTGTGGTTAATATTATTAAAAATGTATATAGTTTTTGATACACGTGGTTAATATTATTAAAAATGTATATAGTTTTATATAGTATCAAGTGCTTTCATGTAATAATATTAGTTGTGATGAATCTCTCATACTACTTTATAAACCGTTCATTTGAACATAAGTTGGGGTGGTGGAGAACCTATGGCCTCCCTCCTTATATTTTGTTTCAAGTTGAAAAGAAGTTTCATAAAGCCTTTCCTTTGACCCCTACGATTTTGTTTTTTAGGAAGGAGTTTGAGATTGTAAGTGTTGTGGTCATTTTTAAAATTTCATGAATAAAGCTAGCCTTGATGATCTCATCCACAAATTAAGGCATTGTGTTATGTAAGCTTATCTATGATTTGTAATTATTAGCACAAGACACCATTAAAATCATTTCAATAGTTGGCATCTTCAATATACAAGTCTCAATAAAATCTATTCACATGTTGGAAGTAAATCCAAGGATTATAGAAAGACAAATGTGATGGGATGGATGATCAAATTCATGTATACTTTGCAAAGAAAAGGTTGCAAGATATTTCAAAGATTAACAAGGTGTCACAATCATAAGATAACCTTGTACTTGTTGAACCACACATGGTATGTTGAAGGAGAATGGTAGTTTTAAAAACCATTGGAAAAGCCTCCATGTACCACTCATAAATTGCTATGCTCTTGACCTTTGAGAAATTCCAGAATACCAAATATGCAAAGAAATACAACCCAGAACATAGAACAAAATGAGAAAAAGAACAAGTATTTTATTATTAAGAGATGAAAGCAGTGTTCACTTGAATCTTCGAGGGGGCAACCTCCAACATAGCAGAGCTCAATTAGAAAATAAGACTTGATATATCTCAATGGGGAGTCTCTATCCTTTATATAGGATTCATAAATACAATACCATGGGTCATTACCATGGTTCTCTCAATACCATCTATCTAATACCATGGCCCGTTTGCAACTAACTGTGGTCCCTTTCTTAAATGCAGGTCAACCACTTACAATTATTCATACGAGCTTTACTGACTCTTTGACTAACTATAACTATGACTCGACCCTATTACATAAATAAAGGGGTTAGGGTTGGACCCTAACATAAATCCCAATGAGGTTTCTTGCAATCCTTATACAATGGTTGGAAAAGTAATTAGTGATGACTTGATTTTCAACCAAAATAAATAAAAAAGGGGAATTTATCTAAATGAAACGGGAGTTTTAATCCCAACTAATTATGTCCAATGGAAGTTCAAGTTCATGGTTTGAAAATATCATCTAGGAAGTTATTATTCATGGAATTCCATTAAAATTTACAAGCATAGAACCTACCAAAATTTGGAGCCCCATGTCAAATATCAAGCATTATCCACTACCCCAAAGTTGTAAAATATTCACATATTCTTGTTTTTATACTTTCATTTTACATTTTGAATTAGTTGTAGGATTAATAACATTCCCTATGGCTTCCAAAGAAATATGTTGTTCCTTCTAAAAACCATTTCTCACAACCCTAAAGATGAGAGCCTAGTTCACCATGAACTATATATTTTCACAACCTATGTTACTACAGAAACACCATACAAGATTTTCCATGTAATGTTTGGAAAATTCTAGGATGCTTGTGATTGAATTCCCACCTAGGATTGTGTCTCTCTATGTGCCAAAATTGATAATCCTTCTCAGCAAGCCATGATTTCCATTGATTATTCTTGAATTACTTTTCCTATAACTACTACATTTATTTATCAGATGTCAATACTATATAAGAATTTTTCACACTTGGACAATGAAAATCCTTCATCACAATATTTAAAACCATAAAAAAATTCAAGTAAAACACCTATTGCCTCATTGCCTCCGAAAAGGAGTCCCTCTTCTTGAAATTATCTTTCCTTTCCAAGCTTTTTCCTTTCCAAATCCTTCTAGAGAAGCAATTTTTGTGATTTCTCTCATACTAGAATATGATGATGATGATATTGTAGATGAAGCTACCTTGGGAATGATGGAAAATATTTTTTGCTAACTCCCCAATTAAAAACACACTAAGAGAAACATAAATACCATGCTTATATACATGTTAGGGATTTATTTAGTAGATAAATATAGTGTATAAACACTACCTCTTGGATTTATATCTTGAGCATATCAGATTATCCTTAATAGTGGAAGTAATGTTTCTTGAATATTTTACTTTAAAAATGAAATTGCAATGGACACTAATGGTGATAATTCTATCAAAACAGTTTAGAGTATCTTAAGAAATCGTACTTGGCTTATAGGGCTCTACTAACATGTAAATATTTTATGATTGGATCATTGCTTTCTATTTAGTCTAAGAAGTTTATGATTAAGAGATTTCCAAGATCTATAAAACCACAAAGTTGAAATAAATTAGTCATGAAGATCACAAAGTATGCTACCCTAATTGAGAATATAGATTGTTCACTTTATCTCTTAGCAAATGCAAATATGTATATTAATCTAGTTGCTAGAGACAAATCCCTAATTCATAGATCTAATTATAACTAGAATTGTGATACCTTCTCCATAAATTTCTAAAGAATCTTAACTATGCCTTAAAAATGTATCTCCAAGCATTAATGTTGTACAAGATATTACTTATTGATTTTGGGCTTGGGATGAGAGAGATAAAAGAGAGATTGACCATTCTCAAATTAATCACTCACTTTTCCATACATAATTTCCCTTTTTTACCTCGCACCATGTACCAATTTTTTCTAATAATATTATAAAGCTTGTCATGTGCATAAATAGGGCATATATCAAAAGGTATAATGGACCAATGAGTTAGGAAAGCTTCCATAGGGCATATCTTGGAAAGTATAGAAAATCAATGGATAAAAGTTTTACCTCATGTAACATGAATATCTTACTTTTATCTCCTCAAATTTTCACTGTCTAAAACATCACAAAATGGAAAAATGACTCATTCACTTCCTAAACCAAATTTTTGCTCCACTTTTAAAATGTCAATAGTATTCCCTAGGTTCTTTTGCTTACTCTGAATCTCTTTGAGCTTAGATGTTTTTCAATTATACTCAAGTCACCACTACTTGTAAAATTGGGTGAGCTAACTCATACTACATGGCTTACTCAACTTGACATAATATTATTTCATATGTCCTCATTGTGTTGGAGTTAGCACGAGCAACATATATCAACATATATCGTTGGAAGTGTCCAAGAATAATCATTTGAACCATATATCCTATGCTCCCATTTAAGCTAGGTATTTAGAGTAAAAATGAATTCAAAGCTAAGATATCCAATTTGGCATCAAAAATCCAACAACAATATTTCCAACAATCTTCATCTTACAATTTTTATCTTCAACATCTATAGTCTTCCCATATCTTTCACATTAATTAAAATAATATTTCCAACAATCTTTGTTGGAGAAATGACATGAACCCACGATTTCCACAATTTCTATCTTGAGGACTGGGCTTAAATGGATATCGAGCACATTAATGTCAACTAAAGAGCAACCCCTAAACATGAAATACTTTAGGGTTTTTTTGGGATTTTTACCCATAACATTAGGAACTGCCCATGGTAAAAGTAGGTTGTTTGTTTGAGTTGAGCCTAATGTAAAACTATAAATAAGTATACAATGTTCTATGATAGGTATGGCTAATAAATGGACCATGCGAAACAAACATTCTTGTAGATTAACTCTTTTTTCAATTTACAACAAGTGCACCAAGGGCCTGGTTTTGTGAAGGCTTCTAAGGTTAACAGTATTGGGGCCTTTGGGTCTAATAAAGTATTACAGGTGCTTAACATTGAGTTTGTGCTTAAAATTTATATATTAATAATTTATTTTAATATCAATGTTAAAGATAAAAGTGAATAATTATCATTTTATATAAATTTTCAAATTGAAGTATATAAATTTCTAATATTAAAAATCACGTAGTCTAACAAGGCGAAGGAGTTTCCTGGAAAGTTATGAAAATTCCGATTATACTTAGAGAAAATCCAACAAGGATTTTTGTAAATCCAAATTATAATTGTTAAACTTCAGAATGTTTTTGATGGTGTTGAATCCATATCCACCATCAAAAACACGATTCAAACATTGCCTCTACAAGATTTTTTGAGTTTTTTTTTGTGTGGATTTCGACCACTTTTGGCCGCCCAGGAAATTCCTTCGCCTCCTTAGGTGACTCCATTAAAAATTCTAAAATATGTTGATAAATTATAACTACTAACTTGTATTTTTTAAAAAATCTATTAATAGTTTATGGGATTTTAGATAAATAGTGATAGATGTGTACGACAATAATATAGCCTCACCATTTCCAAACTTAAAAAAAAAAATCATATCATGGGGTGGGTAGGCCACCGGCGGTGGACCCGGCCCACGCCCCAATGTCCTCCACCATGTCATATTACGCGCCGTTACATTTGATACGGTACTAGTGGCCCACGTGGCCAGCCCCAAGCGGTCCACCCCAAAACAAGTTATACCACCCAAGACAAGACCTTGTATGTTAGTACACCACGTGGGGATTACAGGGGCGGGCCCAATGCGGACCTGACCCCCACTCATATATTCTTTTGCCCTGTTTACTGATGTAACTACTCAGATTTATTTGCAGATCTGGGCCAACGAGTTATTTCTGCACGTGCAATGTGACAGAGGAGTTCTTCTTGGATTTCTTCACGTGCAAAGGGGCAGAGTTATTTTGCTTGGGCGGAAAAAAAAATTGAAATCTTTGTTACTATTAGAGTGAAAAATGTAAATATTTTTAAAAAAAATCTTTGTTCTGATTATTTTTACTCTAACTACATCTCTATTTTTATTTTCATGATGTCAATACTTTGTAAAAATACTTAAAAACAATGAAAATCCCTCGTCACAATATTTAAAACTCTAATTGTCTCATTACTTCCTAAAAGTAGTCACTCCTCTTGAAATTGTCTTTCCTTTTGAAGTTTCCATCTTCTCAAAGCCTTCTAGAGAAGCAATTTTGGTTATTTCTTTCATACTAGGATATTGCAGATGAAGCTATGTTGGGAATGATGGAATATATTTTTTGGCTAATCCCCCATTAAAAACGCATTATGAGAAAAATAACTACTACGCTTATATGCATGCATGTTACCCATTTATTTGGTATATGCATATTTGGATCTATATTTTGAACTTATACAAATTATCCTTAATTATGGAAGTAGTGTTCATTGACTATTTCATTTAAAAAGAATAAATTGCAATGGACCTTAACCCCATTGTTGAATGGCGATAATTTTGTCAAAACATTAGAAAAACCATGAAGAAAGTCTACTTGGTGTATAGGGCTCCACTAACATGCAAATATTGCATGATTGAATCCTGTAATATCCCAACATCAAAATTTTAATGAGATATGGTACACTCTGGGTGTTCTATTGAAATTCTTGCACTAAAAACACCTAACACAATAAAGATATAAGAATGCAACCTCTTCTTTATGCAAATAAATAGAAACAAAATTATATGCCCACACAAGACCTACTAAAGCTCGTGCCTTGGCATGTATGGCTACCCATCAACAAATAAATTAAATATATTGAAGCACAATCGTAGATCCTAGATGGATCGACTACACAAATTACTCCCATGGGTTTTCATACCTAGGATTAACTAGAACTAGCCTTGTCAAGTTCACAACAAAAGCCAAATAGATAAATAACTCTCATATCCCCTTTAGAGGCTTGATTGACTCTTTAGAGACTTTATTCTATTGTTTTCCCTCGAAAAACAAAGGCAAATACAATGGGCCAATGCCATGGGCAACTGCCACATTAAATACCATGGGAAGATTCCATCCACTTTGACCATATCCAAATATCTCTCTCTCTCTCTCTCTCTCTCTCTCTCTATCTATCTATATATATATATATATATATATATATATATATATATATAGATATATATATATATATATATATATATTACAAATCCTCCCGCCCAAATATTGTTTGCCCTCAGATAATCCACTTCTATCCACAAAAGAAGCATTTTTATATTGATACCAAGATCCCATACAACCCAATGTGTTATTCCATGCCTCCATTCTAAATGATCATGAATGGATCCTTTGATACCTGAATCCAAAACAATCCTTTGGTCAATCCTACCCCCAATGGATTCTCCTAAATCCCAATGCCACCTAAGTCCTAGGACATGTTGGTTATGACACCACCTCAGCCCTCCATCATTGCTTGTGCTTGAAGGCCCAAGTTGCAATATACCCTTGGCTAAGAGTATCCTCTCAATAGAGTTCCAACTCATAATCTCTCGTAAATCCATCTCATGGGAAGTATATAATGCATGAATCCCTGCACATGCTCAACTCATGTTTCCCCACCCGATCACCCATCATGATCCATTTGTATAACTCTTCCTTGCTATCCCCAATGTATAATGGCAGGTTGGTAGAGTTGCAAGCCTTATCTATGTACTCTTGTAGAGGGATGCTCTGTGATTCCCAAATGTACTCCTCTTCCTGCCTTGTGAGGGACTTGAGTCATTCCTCAACACTAGACAACTGGGTCATTGATTCAATGCATACCCCTTTGATGTCCTCAAAGTTTCTATTCTCCTGTAAGACAATGTCTCAGGCTGCCCCAACTCTCTACTTCAACATCGTAAGATCTATCTTGAAATGCATGATCCTTTCACAAAAGTCCTCTACTAGAAATTCTCGTGCCCTGTAGAATGTCTCTATATTTGACTGCACAGTATGCCCCATGACCACAACTTTAACTTGAACCTTTGTTTGACCCTCCAGAAATGGCTTATCCTGCATACTATATTTGTCATGATACCCGGCATGATCATGCTCATCATGTTGGTTTATTATTATTGGCTCCTCATTTGGTTATGCTAGAATGTCTTCTTCCTGGCCTTTTTCACATGTGGGGATACGTTGTCCACCCTCTTTGATTGTCAAACATGGATGTATTGGTGGACTGTTATCTATACCTGATTATCCATACTCTTTATGGATGTTCTCCTAGATATCTATAAAATCAACTACCTCTTCATCAGGAGGAATTCCCTCCTTCATTTCCCGATTTACTTTGTCAAGTTGATTTTGTTGGATACCTATAGTAATAGGTTTCATATTTCATGATTGGCAAGAGAAAAGCCAAATATGCTCTGCTTTGGTATCCCAAAGATCCCATATTTCTTAGAAAGCAAGAGCTGGGTAAAGTGTTTCTAGTATTGAGGACCTTATTTCAATTTTTTGTGGATGATTCAACAGTTTAATCTGGATCATGCCATGTTTCAATTTTGAGTTGTAGAATAGAGAAAGAGGTCTGTCCAAACAGCTTAATCTTGGCAGACAAGTAGTTTAGGTAGAGAAACAAAGGTTTCCAAAAGTTTAATCTGGGACCTTGGAAGACATAAGGGTAGAAGTAGGTAGAGAGAAAAGAGGAAAAAGCCAAGGAAAAGAAAAGGCAATTGAGGGTTGCAAGTTCAAGTGCCCCTCCAAGAAGAAACAAAAAATGCTAGGCAAAATAGTTGGGTAGGCAGTTGTGGTTGCAGAAAGAATATGATCACCATTACACAAGTATCAATAGGTCTCTTGCCAAGGCAATTGATCTATCAGCAAACAAAGTGGTGAATTCCATGAAATTACAGCAAAGAGCATCACTAACTTCTTCTCTTTCCCTCTCTACTCCATCACTAACACCCCCTTTCTAAATTCCCCTCCTTCATTCATATTAACTCCTAATTCTACTATATAACATCCCTTATCTTACCCCACCCCTAATACTATTAACACTAAGGTGTATAAAACCCCAAATCTTATGTATATTCCCTCCCCTAGGCATAATAGCCGTGTATTTTTCAAAAAAGGGACCAAATGGCATCTGGCCACTTTGGTGAACCTATTCCACCCATTTCCCCTTTGCTGCAGGTCAATTTGCCTTCAAATCACCTCTGCATTGCTAAAACCCACTTTCCGAACCCATTTTGCCTATAAAACCTTTGCAAAGGTCAAATGCCCGCCTCTGGCACGTTTCCCAACCCTACCGCATTGTGGTTTAATCAAAACATTTGAAAAAACCGACATAAAACCCACAAATTTTGATTTTTCCGCCCCTAATATCAAAGGCGCATGTTACCCCTCCGCCAGCCGTCGGATCAAGCCCACCAGATCCGACGGCCCACAGCAATATCGGAGCGCCTCCCGTGACCACACGTTAACTTCCGGGGAAGTGACGTTGCGCCTTGTCACGCCTCCTCCACGCGTCGGGCGTTAAACCATCTCGGAGCCCGCTCTGACATCCTCTGCGCCGTACCTTAACCGCCCCGGGAGACTGCAACGGTTAAGGCCTTAACCGTGACCGCTGCACGTTAACCGCCGCCTACCCGCCGCTAATTCACCGCCACGTCGTTGCCTGCCCGTACCCGCTTATGTTATTGGCCCACCTCACTGCTGACTGGGCTGCCACCTCGCCTCACCTTTGACCAGTTGCCCACTGCCACGTCGCCCGATGACGTCAGCTGACGTCACCTCACCATGACCCACCAATGACGTCATGCTGACGTCAGCAGAAAAAAGCGCCAAATGGTAAAATGACCCATATTTACCAATTTTTCCCGTGTTTTTACCATTTTCACTGTGTTTTTTACTGAGCGCTCTGCTTGACCGTTTGAGCTCGAATTTTCACCAACCAGCCGATTTGCCCGGGCGACCTCCTCAAAAAGCACCTGTGCACCTGTGTTTCAACCTCTGCTCGTCAAATTACAGGTATTTAGACCATTTCGCCCTCCATACGACCTTCATTAAGCTCAAAATTGCTCACAGAGATAATAGAACCATAAAAACTATATTTGCACCGTTCATTCCCTTTCATTCGTCCAGCATTATCATTGTGAGGGCCAAGAAACACTTGCAGAGCTCTAGAAACCTGCAATTCCCGTTAAACCTCTGTAATTCTGCGTTTTCCCGGCAGAGTTGCTAATAGACATAATTCACCCTGTCAGAGAGTTCAGTTACACCACAGAGAGGTTCTGTCACTAGAATCCAGTAGTATTTCAATTGCTACTGAGAGAATTCCCCTTGAACACTCAAAACCTCAAATTGTTTCCACAGAAGACTGCCTCCAGACTGTGTTTTCACCATTCCACCTGTCTATTTGAAATTCTGGTAACTTGAACAGCTATGGAGACCCCTATTGCACTGAACATTAAGCCCATCAATGCCCCTCACCAAGAACTAGCATGGAAAGCCCTGGGAGACATGGACTACCAAATGCTGGATTGGTTTCCCATGGGAACCAAGTACAATGTGCTAATGCTGAATGAACTAAGAGCCCAGCACCTCAGTGGAGCAGATATCTTGGGGATTTGGGAGTCAAATTTGCCCATATACAACCTTCCCCAAGTCAATCCAATGCCAGAGCTCATTTACAGCTGCCAGGAATGCTATGACCCCAGCCAAAGGGCAGTCATAAGCCCCACAGGCCTAGTCCTGTTCCAGATCACCCCAGAGAGCATAAACCAGATGCTGCACTTCAATACAGCCAAGAAATTGACCCCTCTGTCCATGCAGAATCTAATTAACACAGGGATCAAGCTGTCCAGTGACCAGATCATCAAAATTAACCAACTGTTTGTCACACCAAGCTCAGAAACAGTCAGAACCCCTCCTATTGGGTATCATTATCTGAATGAGTTGGGCAGAATGCTGGTGGATCTGATTAGCTATGTCCTAGGGTTCAGGGGGCTGGAAGATGTAGATGAAAGTATAATGGCAATGCTGTCCATGTTTGCCCCTGGTAAGCCTCCAGCTGTGCAGTATGATTATGCAACCTACATAGCAGAGAAGATCCATGATCAGTTCATGAATCTGAAAAGGGAGAGACTGTTCAGGTACTCCTCATATATCTACCATTTATTCCTTTTCTATCAGCCAGCTACCTTCTCAGTTCCTTTGAGGCCACTCAATGCCCAAGGAAGCCCAAGATCAGTTGTTTTCTGGACCTATGTGTTTCATTTTACCTCAGTATCACCCTATACATACTGTGAGTTCATTGATCTATTTGTTCATCCGGCCCTAACAGTTCTGCAAGGCACTCCTCCTCCTAGATTAACCGATGAAATGAGGAGGATTCTACATCTGAACAAATCCTACAATATTGGCAACTGGTACTTCTACCAGAACCACACAGTCATTAGAATATATGGCTGTGAAATGAACCCATTTAGGTTGCCAAGGTATGTCCCCATGAGGCTGTTTGCCTTGGAGTATTTCAGGCAGTTTGGGAACTCAGATTACCTTCATTTTCAGAGTAGAAACAAGAAGTCACAACTGAAGGTAAGAAGCCAGCTAGGTTCCTTCCTGTATAACAAGAAAGAGGAAGGATGGAAAGAGGCACACAGCATGCTGGAAGGCCTCAGATTGCAGACCAGTTTTGAGTGGATTCCTTATGACCCCAATCATAGTATCTCCCTCAGGAGAATTAGATACAGACTGGGCAACTATGCACATAAAAGACAACCGGAAATAGAAAAGTATGCCAATGCACTAGATTGGGAAGAGGGTACACTAATAGAACAACTCACTGAGGTAGAATTGCTTGAGAAAGAAGCCAGGAATGTACAAAAGGAAACTGACTTGGAAACTTGTGCACAGGTGCCCCACTCCTACAGAAAGCAAAGTGGAACAGCTGCTGGATCTTCAGCAGCACAGCAGCAAACCACTGAGAAGACATCCCAGGCAGCAAGCAAAGACAAAGGTAAACAGGTGGAACAGCCACCTGTATTGACAGAGGAACAAGTGGACACCTTGCTACAGCAGCAAGAGGAAATGGAACAGCAAGAACTGGGACAGCAACAAGAAAGAGCACAGTCCAGTGAGCAGCCCTTGCAGCAGGAAAAGGGGACAGATCAACCTGGCAATACTGAGCAGCAGCCTCAAACAAATCTGCCTCCCAGGACAGACACCAATATTGACACATCAGTCCTCCAAACACCACAAATGGAGGATGTGACAAGGAAAAGGGAGAGAGAGACCCCCCACACCTCATCTTTCATCAGGGGAGAGAAGAGACAAAGACTGAATGACTCCCAAGAGGAGGACATTGCAGTAAGGCAAGCCATGGGTATGGGCCCACCCAGTGGAGAACTTTCGGCCAGCTCATCCCAGCGAGGACATGACATGACAATGGGAGGAGAGGTCAGCTCCTCCAGTCAAACAAGAAAGGGGCAGTCAAGTATAAAACAGCAATTCATTGACATCAAGAGGAGGAGTGATCCCATAAAGGTGCAGCTATATGATCACTTGCTAAACCTAGCTCCTAGCAACCAGCAGAGACTCATGTCTGCTTTCGATGTGAGCGAAGGCAAAATGATAATGAGCCACTTCATGCCTACATCTTTGCAGCCTCAGTCCACCTCAGACTATCTAAGAACCAACATGGAGGTTCTTGCCAAAGACATACACCCCATGGACAAGATTGAACTACATAAGCAGACTGGGGAAATGGTGTATGCCTCCCTGGCAGATGAGACATTGGAGAATTATAAATTAAAGAGCAGCCTAGACAACACAGCTTCTCAGCTGGAGTTAGAAAGAGCTTCATCACAGGCCAAGGACAATAGGATCAAGTCCTTGGAAGAGGTAATCATAGAGATAGGGCATGACCCTAAAGATGTCAAAGGCATCCAAGAGCTCCTAAAGATAAGGGATGCAGACATGGCAGCCCTAAGAAAGAAGATCAAACTCCCGGCCACCATCCATCCACAGACCGATGAAGTTGCCCAGCAAAGGCAAGAGAAGGATGCTACAGATCTGCTGGTGTCCTTATATAAAGAGCTGGTCAGGACTCAGGACCAGCTAGGACAAACTGAAGCTGCAAAGGCAGCACTACAGGAAACACTGAAGCAAAGAGAAGAGGGCCAACCCTCCCAGCCTCCTCCTGTCATAATAAATCTTGAGGAAACCCCTCCCAAGATTACTCCTCCTCTTCAGCAAACAGAAACTACAGCACCATCCACAGCAGCAACAACTACAACATCAGAACAGGCTGCTAGCTTAGACATGCAAAAGCTGCAAGCTGAGATCCAAGCCATGGAATCTCAAATGAAAGAGCTGGATGAGCTTAAGAAAACCTTGGCTAAGGTAAATGAAAGGTTTGACAGGAGCAAACAGAATGAGGCAACCAAGGACAGAGAGGTGAAAGCTCTTAAAAAGAGAATTGCTGAACTAGAGAAGGAGCTTGCACTAGAAAGGGTGACAGCTGATATGAAAGCAGTGTTGTGGAGCAACATTGGGAGGTCCATTGCCAAACAGTGGCAATATATTGAGACCATGGATGAACAAATGGTGCTCATCACCAAAGCAAACAGAGAAATTCAGAGAGCCAGGGCAAGCCTTGGACACATGCCAGAAACTGCTACAAGGATAATCAACACTCTGAACTATAAGACTAGCTCTCAATTAGCTGTCATGGGAATCACTAACAGGACAGAAGCAATTGCTGTAGCAAAGAGAGTTATTACATTGAGAAACTTGGTGGGAACATTGGAGAGGAGGACCCAGGATATGCAAACTGAGATCAATAGATTCCTGGAAAAATTCGTGACTCTGCAGAACAGAGGCCTCCCCAGCATCTTAAGCAGTGTAGGAAGACTGCTCACCCTGGACAATTACAACAAGAGGATTGATGCCCATGCAGTGGCAGAAATTGCACAACCACCCAGCACTTCAGCAGAGCCAGGGCCAGCCACAGGGCAGAGTATGTATGACAGGGTGGAAAACCTGTTTTTCCTAATGAATGAAGTGGACCATCTGTTTGACACACCACCTAACTTCTTCAAATTTACAGAAGCAGATGAAACTCTGGGTGCAATCCTAGCACACCAACTGCCCACACAGGATGCCTGGAGAAATTTAACACAAACAGTTCTGTCAGGCCAGAATCAGTAGCGCTATTTCTACAGGCAAATAAGCATCATGCGCAAGCACAGTTTTGAGGAAAAATATCTACAGGAAAGAGGCAGAGGCTGAGCCAACTCAGCAGGACCATTGAGCTCACCACAAGCAACAGTCACAATCACAGGTGACAAGTCCAAGACACAGCGTACAAAGCATTAAAGACAGATTTTCCAGCATTTACTCAGAAAATCTCGACCGACTTAGCTGTCTCCAAAGGCTAAAATATCTTCTGACAGAGCATTAAAATGCCTGTACTCTGTAATCAATGCTGCATTAAATTTTGCCCATAATATCTTAAGTAGTTGGTAAGAAAGTAAAATCTGAGATAACTCAGGACTCAGATATTTTGTAAATGACCGCAAGTATATATTCACCCTTCACAGCAGTTGAAGGGGTTGTTGTTATTTTCTTTTGAAGAGCTCTAGCTCGTTGTAACATTTTCAGAGAATTAATACAAAGGAAGAATGGAATTTCCAAGGCTTGGTGTTCTTTGATGTATTGTGGTGAAAGATGAATGTTACAGGATTCCAGGGTGTTGCATAAAACAGCAAGTATTCTCAAATCTCTTCGTTATGTGTCTTTGAGTCTTTTGTTCTCTTTTGTTGTTCTAATGTTTTACACTTGATAGCAAGGTGAAAGGATAGTCCCAGGATTTAACCATGTTTACCCTGGACTCAAACTGAGCTATTATACATGTTTTCCTCAGATACAGTGACAGAATTGTAATTCTTAATTGCTGCAATTCAAAACTGTGTTTTTTACTGTGACAGTCATTCTCAGGGATTCAACTTTTGCCCCTAAGACCTCTGTTTTCTCTTCTTAAAGCTGTCTGTTGGGAACATATAGATGACAAGTGAAAATTCTTAAATGCTTTCACTGTTTGTGTTACCTGTTTCCAGTCTTTTAATCAAAAAATCTGTTCTATTAAGCACTCAAATGGCCCTGTAAGTCCCATCTTTCATCTCAAAGTTTCAAACACATATAGCCACAGACTCCATTGCCCAATGGTACTCAACCTCTCAGAAAACTACTTCACTAGAACCTAAAAGGAGTTTCATCAACCAAAACATAAACAAAAACCAGTGCATAATAGCTAGCCTAAAACCCTATCACAAACAGTTACAAATCATAAAGAGAGAGCCCTCTCTGATCACAGTTTGGCTAGAAACAGTGATCCAAAGATTGGTTAGTGGTTACCCCGGCCGTATTCCCTTGGGAGTCATAGGGAACAACCTGGGTGTTAACATAAATGGCGACTCCGCTGGGGACTTAAGATTTCTTCAATTACTATCTTTTTTCAAGAGCTACCATCAAGCCTGAAACTAGCCAAGAGGCCTTAGGACTGTTTCTGTAAACACAGGGACAGCTTTAGGGAAGAGCTAACTAGGGAAACTTCATCCTAGCTTTGACACCTATATAGTCATTCCAGAATTCTTACCTAGTCCTTGTACATACAAAACTTTCTGTATAAAGTTCTAAAAGAATACTTAGAAGCTGGCTCCCAAAAGAAACCCAAGGCACACTAGGGCAAACCCTGACCCTGATCAACCTGTCATTGTTGATAATCCAAATATCATACCAAAGAACACAAGGAGACGGCAAAAGCAGGAGAAGCCTGCTGATTCAGATATAAGTTTAGACCAACCTATCCTCATTCCAACTCCTTGTAAAGTCCTTTTCCGTTCCACACCTAATTCCCCTAGTTCATCATCAACACCTCAAAGCCCTCCTCTCCCATCTTCACCTTCTGCACATACCCTTTCAATCAGTTTCCCTCTTGTTACCCCTGTTATACCTGTGATACCAGCTGTCCCATTTGTTCCTATTAACCCTATAAATCCCATAAACATGGCTAACAGATATGCACCTCTGCAGATACCAGCCAATGCTCCAGCTCTACCCCAAGACTACCAAACTAGACTCTCATTTTTTGACTCCCAGGGCCCTTTGACAGCTACCCAGCATGCTAAGAAGATGCAAGATCACTTTGAGACCTTTGAAATAGATGATGACAGTGTTAGGATGAGAATTTTTGTCCAAAGCCTAACTGGGGATGTCAGAACTTGGTTTAGATCCTTAAATGCAAATTCCATTGCAACCTCTGAAGTTCTATACCAGGAATTTACCAACAGATGGGAGAAAAAGAGAGATCCACACCATATACTTGGTGAATACAACACTATTAGAAGAGGTCCCCAAGAAACGGTTTTGGAGTATTGTGCTAGGTTCAACAACATATACAATGCTATTCCCCAGAACTTAAGGCCCCCTCCTGATTTGGCCCTTTATAATTTCCCTGATGGTTTTGATTCTGATATGGCCTATCAGTTGAGAGAAAGAGACCCTCCAACCCTTGCAGAAGCCCAAAGAGTTGCAGTCACTGTAGAGGCCAACCTAATTGCCAAAAGAAACAGGGCAAAGCTGGAAAAGAAGGTTGGTTTCAAAGAAGAGCCCTCGGGCTTTGATCAGAAGTTGGATGCAATACTAAACAGCATGAAAAGACTAGGTGAGAGAGTGGAATCAGTAGAAAGAAAGTCATCATGGGAAGCACCACAAAACAATACTCCTAGAAACCCAAATTTTAGGAGAACACAGAACCCCAATATAGGAAAAACAGGTGCTGACCAAGATATCAGACCCCCTTTTCAAGAAAATTATGCAGAAACTTCCTCAGCTAATCAGCTCAATGAAGATCCTGAGATCAACTTAATAGGTCTGGATGGTAAAAGCCATGTTTTCCTAACACAAGAAGACCATGATGAGGATGAAAGCAAAACATTCCAAACACAATCAGGAGAATCCTTTGACTTTAAACAAGGGTATGATACTGCTGTCTATGAAGTCCATAAGCAGTACAAACTAAGAAGTCGGACTGTAAATGCAAATCAGCCTGAGAAGGTAAAGGAGAAACAGCAATCTAAAGAAACCTTAGTCACTGAACCTAATGACAAAACAAACTTGCCTGCAAAGGAAGTAGTGGTTGAGGAGGTCACTGAATTACTGTCCACACCACAAGAGCCCACAGCAACTTCATCCTCTCACCCAAATCCGAACATCACCCCTCAAGACATGGGCATGAGGGGCAGGTTCCAAAATCAAGATGAAATCCAACAAGAAGATTCAATGAACAAGGAAAGGACTGCTATCCGTGACCCTAAAATTCAGGTGGATAAACCCTTTGACCTAGGAACAGAGATTGGCAAGTTAAAGATAGCAATTCCCCTTTCAGAGCTAGCCAAGCATGACATATATAAGCAACAGATCAAAAAATCCCTTCAGCTCACCAACAACAAAGATGATGTAAATGTGCTAGATGACACTCCAGAATTACTGTTTGGCCCAGAGGTAGATGGAAAAACAGTAGTCACAGGGGTTTTACCTTTTTATGTCAGCTTACATGTTCATGATAAAATACTGCATAATGCAATGTTTGACTCAGGTGCATCTCACAACCTTATGCCAAAAGCAGTCATGGAAAGATTAAACTTGGATATAACAAGACCATACAAAGACCTGTTTTCTTTTGATTCTAGTCAAGTCAAATGCTTGGGCCTAATTAAGGATTTATGTGTGTCCCTGGTTCAATTTCCCAACAAAACCATTTTAATGGATGTTGTTGTTGCTGATATCCCACCCAAATATGGAATGCTCCTATCAAGATCATGGGGAGCCAAGCTCCAAGGCTCCCTGCAATTGGACATGTCATATGCAACCATCTCTGTCTTTGGACAACCCAAGAGACTTTATAGGGAAACACTCATGAAATATATGGTCAGCAGTGAAGAAAAGCCTCAAAATTTTCCAATATATGCTGTCCATTCGGACATAGACTCCTTCATCCTCTTCAATGACAGCACAAGCTCCTTAAACAATGACATTAAGACCGAAACACCCATACAAGAACAAAACATCGATCAAACAAGTGGCACCTGCCAAATTTTAATCAGCCCAACAGTACCCATTCACCCTCCTTTAGTTGTAAAAAATTGTCAAACAAATGATGAAATTATCCTAGGAGACAAATGGGAAAAGAAACCTCAACTCATGCTCACATGGCCATCCCATGAAAAGAATTTAAGATCCCCTGACCAGCAAGATAGTCTGTGGGTCCTAGAGTTTGATGGCTCAGTTAACAAGTTAGGGGCAGGAGCTGGAGTATGGATACATAACAAAAAGAAAGCCTGTGCACAAGGCCGGGCTTATAGATTGAACTTTAAATGCACTAACAACATGGCAGAATATGAAGCTCTGCTACTAGGCCTCAAGATTGCAAAATCATTACAAGCACATAGCCTCTCAATCATGGGGGACTCTGATCTAGTAATTCAACAAGTAAAAGGGGATTTTGTCACCAATGACAAAAGATTAAGGTCCTATAGGTCTGCTGTAATTGAAATATTAGAAACTTTCTCCGAGTTTGTTATCACAAAGATTCCAAGGGGCCACAATCTCCATGCTCACAGCTTGGCAACATTTGCCAGCACCTTCAAATTCCCACTACAACCCAACAATTGTTTCACAGCAGAGGTCAAATATAGGCCTTCTATTCCAAACAATGTCAAAGAGTGGCAAGTATTTGAGAATGATAGGCAAATAAACAACTTTTTAACCTTGCAACAAGAGTTTACAGGATTAAATATTGACCTTGAGACAGCAAGTCAATCTCAAATTCTTGATGGAGCAAGTCAATCACAATTACAGTTTCAACAGTCTGCCCACCCAATGTCACCTAGGACAGCAAAACAACTACTCAGTCCAACCATTTTCAACAAAGAAAACATTCAGCAAATTCACCAAATTGACTGTGAAGAGCTGAGCAACGCTGAAGATGAAATCATACAACTCAAAGACAATCTTCTTCCAGCAGGCCTTACCCCACTAGAGGATATTTTTGACTCAAATGATGTCCCCAGGAAACCAAAGATGCAGCCATTAGATGCAACAATTGAAGAATGTAACATTGGTACCACTGACAAGCCTAAAATAATAAAGCTATCTGCTGCTTTGCCCCCTGACCAAAAACCCAAATATGTTGACCTCTTTAAAGAGTTCCAAGATGTCTTTGCCTGGGGTTATGAAGACTTGAAGTCTTATGATACCTCTGTTATCCAGCACACCATTCCCCTCAAGCCTAATCAAAAACCATTCAAACAGAAATTGAGAAGAATCAATCCTGTGCTTCTTCCTTCCATTGAAAAAGAATTACAAAAAATGTTCAAAGCTGGGATCATAGCACCAATCAGGTTTTCTGAGTGGATTTCAAATTTGGTCCCTACAAGAAAGAAAACTGGTGAGATTAGACTTTGTGTAGACTTAAGGAATTTGAACCTAGTGTCACTCAAAGACAACTATCCCTTACCCAAAATGGACCACATCCTTCAAAGAGTAGTAGGAGCCTCAAGAATATCATTGTTGGATGGCTTCTCAGGTTTCAATCAAATCCTGGTACACCCTGATGATCAAGACAAGACTGCATTTACTACCCCATGGGGTACTTTCAAGTATGTGAAGATGCCCTTTGGATTGAAAAATGCAGGGGCAACATTTCAGAGAGCAATGGACATTGCTTTTGCAAAGGAAATTCATGATTTCTTGGTCATTTACTTAGATGATCTTACACCCTTTTCAAAATCTGACCAAGAACACTTGAAACATCTGAGACAAATCTTCATAACATGCAGGAAATATGGTATTTCCTTAAACCCCAAGAAGTCTTTATTTGGCTTAGAAGAAGGGAAACTTCTAGGTCACATCATTTCGAAAGATGGCATAAGAATTGATCCAGATAGGATACAAGCTATCCTACAAATGCCTCACCCAAGGAATGTCAAGGAGCTGCAAGGATTCTTGGGAAAAATCAACTTTTTGAGAAGGTTTATCCCAAATTTAGCAGAATTAATCAGATTACTAAACAATATGCTAAAGAAAGATTCAAAGGTCAAATGGACTGTTGAAGCAAAACAAGCTTTTGAAAGTATAAAATTGGCCTTGACTCAAACCCCAGTGTTAACTAACCCTCAGTTTGACAGAGACTTCATCATTTTCTCCTTTGCCTCCCAACACACTATTGCTGCTGTTTTATTACAGAAAGATGACCAAGGGAATGAAAAGCCCATTGCTTTTTTCAGCAGAGCTCTTAGAGATGCCCCCCTAAAGTACCAAATAATGGAGAAACAAGCCTATGCCTTGATCAAAGCCATCAAAGACTTTAGGATTTACATCCTTTACTCCCATGTTGTAGCTTATGTACCAAGTCCTATTGTCAAAGACATTCTCACACAAGAAAACTTAGAGGGAAGGAGAGGAAAATGGATTGCAAACATACTTGAATTTGACATTGAAATAAAGCCTACAAAGCTGATAAAAGGGCAAGGTTTGGCCAAGTTAATGACAGAAGCAAATTTCCAAGCCTTAGATATCAACCAACTGGACAGTGAAACAGAGCTGGCGACTCCAAAGATCAATGTAGCCTTTGAACAATCTCCATGGTACTCTGATATCTGTTATGTGTTACAAAACCTGTGTGCTCCCCCAGGACTGTCCAGAACTAAGTCTAGGTTCCTAAAAATGAAAACATCTAAATTTTGTGTGATAGATGAGAATCTACTCTGGAAAAACCATGAAGGTATTTTGCTGCACTGTCTTCTTGAGAGTGAAACTGACAATATTATGCAAGAATTCCATGCTGGAGACTGTGGTGGACATCTGTACTGGAAGTCCACTGTGGACAAGATATTAAGGGCTGGTTATTACTGGCCCACTATGTTCTCAGATATGAAGAAATTCACAACATCATGCCACAAGTGCCAACTGTTTGAAGGCAAAAGACAGTTGCTGCCACTTCCTTTGAGGCCCATTGCAACAGAGAGACCTTTTCAACAATGGGGCTTGGATTTCATTGGAGAAATTCACCCCTCATCTTCAGGGCAACACAGATGGATTCTAACAGCAACAGACTACTTCACCAAGTGGATTGAAGCTGCCCCATGCAGACAAGCAAATGATTCAGTAATCATTCAATTTTTGGAGAACAATATACTGGCTAGATTTGGCTGCCCAGACAAGATAATAACAGACAATGCTGCTGCCTTCAGATCCAAGAAGATGGTAAACTTTTGCCATAAATTTCACATTACTTTGGGCCATTCTACAGCTTACTATCCTCAAGGAAATGGTCTTGCTGAATCATCAAACAAAAGCCTGATAAACATCATAAAGAAAGTGCTGGAAGAGAACAAAAAGAACTGGCATAAGAAACTAGTAAATGCTTTATGGGCAGACAGATTAACCACCAAAAGATCAATTGGGACCAGCCCATATGAGTTAGTCTATGGATTAGAGGCCAGATTTCCTTCATCACTAGGAGTGCCAGTTATGAAACTTCTACAAGAAAGCCAAGCAGAGCCAAATGACATGCAAAGAAGGATTAACCAGATAATTTGTCTACAGCAGACCAGAGAACAAGTTTTCAGCAGAGTGCAGATACTACAAGAGAAACTGAAAAAGGCCTTTGACAGAAGAACTAAAGCTGAAGATTTCAATGTAGGGGACAAAGTTTTAAAGTGGGATGCAAGAAGAGAAGAGAAAGGAAAACATGGGAAGTTTGATTCTTTATGGAAAGGACCATTTGCTGTCCAAGCAGTACAAGGTAATAACACCTACTTCCTAAAAAGCTTGACTATAACTGAACTGGATGAAGGTCCTGTCAATGGCAGGATGCTGAAGCACTATTTTGACTGTTCACTATGATAGAAATTCAGAGGTTCATTGTATATATGCAATTGTACATATTCTCTTTTGATTTAAATTGTATAAAGAGGTTTTCCCAAATGCTGCACCTAGCAGCAACAGGCAGATAGAATCAGAGGTTCTCCAAGAAAGAAGCACACTATTTTGACAGATTATATGCAGCAGATTTTAAAGACAAAGATGGGCAGTCAAGCAACAAGGCAATCTGACCTGCTGTTCTTGGTCTTTCAAAAGAAAAACCATCCCCATGTGGAGCCACTGTTGGATACCTATAGTAATAGGTTTCATATTTCATGATTGGCAAGAGAAAAGCCAAATATGCTCTGCTTTGGTATCCCAAAGATCCCATATTTCTTAGAAAGCAAGAGCTGGGTAAAGTGTTTCTAGTATTGAGGACCTTATTTCAATTTTTGTGGATGATTCAACAGTTTAATCTGGATCATGCCATGTTTCAATTTTGAGTTGTAGAATAGAGAAAGAGGTCTGTCCAAACAGCTTAATCTTGGCAGACAAGTAGTTTAGGTAGAGAAACAAAGGTTTCCAAAAGTTTAATCTGGGACCTTGGAAGACATAAGGGTAGAAGTAGATAGAGAGAAAAGAGGAAAAAGCCAAAGAAAAGAAAAGGCAATTGAGGGTTGCAAGTTCAAGTGCCCCTCCAAGAAGAAACAAAAAATGCTAGGCAAAATAGTTGGGTAGGCAGTTGTGGTTGCAGAAAGAATATGATCACCATTACACAAGTATCAATAGGTCTCTTGCCAAGGCAATTGATCTATCAGCAAACAAAGTGGTGAATTCCATGAAATTACAGCAAAGAGCATCACTAACTTCTTCTCTTTCCCTCTCTACTCCATCACTAACACCCCCTTTCTAAATTCCCCTCCTTCATTCATATTAACTCCTAATTCTACTATATAACATCCCTTATCTTACCCCACCCCTAATAGTATTAACACTAAGGTGTATAAAACCCCAAATCTTATGTATATTCCCTCCCCTAGGCATAATAGCCGTGTATTTTTCAAAAAAGGGACCAAATGGCATCTGGCCACTTTGGTGAACCTATTCCACCCATTTCCCCTTTGCTGCAAGTCAATTTGCCTTCAAATCACCTCTGCATTGCTAAAACCCACTTTCCGAACCCATTTTGCCTATAAAACCTTTGCAAAGGTCAAATGCCCGCCTCTGGCACGTTTCCCAATCCTACCGCATTGTGGTTTAATCAAAACATTTGAAAAAACCCACATAAAACCCACAAATTTTGATTTTTCCGCCCATAATATCAAAGGCGCATGTTACCCCTCCGCCAGCCGTCGGATCAAGCCCACCAGATCCGACGGCCCACAGCAATATCGGAGCGCCTCCCGTGACCGCACGTTAACTTCCGGGGAAGTGACGTTGCGCCTTGTCACGCCTCCTCCACGCGTCGGGCGTTAAACCATCTCGGAGCCCGCTCTGACATCCTCCGCGCCGTACCTTAACCGCCCCGGGAGACTGCAACGGTTAAGGCCTTAACCGTGACCGCTGCACGTTAACCGCCGCCTACCCGCCGCTAATTCACCGCCACGTCGTTGCCTGCCCGTACCCGCTTATGTTATTGGCCCACCTCACTGCTGACTGGGCTGCCACCTCGCCTCACCTTTGACCAGTCGCCCACTGCCACGTCGCCCGATGACGTCAGCTGACGTCACCTCACCATGACCCACCAATGACGTCATGCTGACGTCAGCAGAAAAAAGCGCCAAATGGTAAAATGACCCATATTTACCAATTTTTCCCGTGTTTTTACCATTTTCACTGTGTTTTTTACTGAGCGCTCTGCTTGACCGTTTGAGCTCGAATTTTCGCCAACCAGCCGATTTGCCCGGGCGACCTCCTCAAAAAGCACCTGTGCACCTGTGTTTCAACCTCTGCTCGTCGAATTACAGGTATTTAGACCATTTCGCCCTCCATACGACCTTCATTAAGCTCAAAATTGCTCACAGGGATAATAGAACCATAAAAACTATATTTACACCGTTCATTCCCTTTCATTCGTCCAGCATTATCATTGTGAGGGCCAAGAAACACCTGCAGAGCTCTAGAAACCTGCAATTCCCATTAAACCTCTGTAATTCTGCGTTTTCCCGGCAGAGTTGCTAATAGACATAATTCACCCTGTCAGAGAGTTCAGTTACACCACAGAGAGGTTCTGTCACTAGAATCCAGTAGTATTTCAATTGCTACTGAGAGAATTCCCCTTGAACACTCAAAACCTCAAACTGTTTCCACAGAAGACTGCCTCCAGACTGTGTTTTCACCATTCCACCTGTCTATTTGAAATTCTGGTAACTTGAACAGCTATGGAGACCCCTATTGCACTGAACATTAAGCCCATCAATGCCCCTCACCAAGAACTAGCATGGAAAGCCCTGGGAGACATGGACTACCAAATGCTGGATTGGTTTCCCATGGGAACCAAGTACAATGTGATAATGCTGAATGAACTAAGAGCCCAGCACCTCAGTGGAGCAGATATCTTGGGGATTTGGGAGTCAAATTTGCCCATATACAACCTTCCCCAAGTCAATCCAATGCCAGAGCTCATTTACAGCTGCCAGGAATGCTATGACCCCAGCCAAAGGGCAGTCATAAGCCCCACAGGCCTAGTCCTGTTCCAGATCACCCCAGAGAGCATAAACCAGATGCTGCACTTCAATACAGCCAAGAAATTGACCCCTCTGTCCATGCAGAATCTAATTAACACAGGGATCAAGCTGTCCAGTGACCAGATCATCAAAATTAACCAACTGTTTGTCACACCAAGCTCAGAAACAGTCAGAACCCCTCCTATTGGGTATCATTATCTGAATGAGTTGGGCAGAATGCTGGTGGATCTGATTAGCTATGTCCTAGGGTTCAGGGGGCTGGAAGATGTAGATGAAAGTATAATGGCAATGCTGTCCATGTTTGCCCCTGGTAAGCCTCCAGCTGTGCAGTATGATTATGCAACCTACATAGCAGAGAAAATCCATGATCAGTTCATGAATCTGAAAAGGGAGAGACTGTTCAGGTACTCCTCATATATCTATCATTTATTCCTTTTCTATCAGCCAGCTACCTTCTCAGTTCCTTTGAGGCCACTCAATGCCCAAGGAAGCCCAAGATCAGTTGTTTTCTGGACCTCTGTGTTTCATTTTACCTCAGTATCACCCTATACATACTGTGAGTTCATTGATCTATTTGTTCATCCGGCCCTAACAGTTCTGCAAGGCACTCCTCCTCCTAGATTAACCGATGAAATGAGGAGGATTCTACATCTGAACAAATCCTACAATATTGGCAACTGGTACTTCTACCAGAACCACACAGTCATTAGAATATATGGCTGTGAAATGAACCCATTTAGGTTGCCAAGGTATGTCCCCATGAGGCTGTTTGCCTTGGAGTATTTCAGGCAGTTTGGGAACTCAGATTACCTTCATTTTCAGAGTAGAAACAAGAAGTCACAACTGAAGGTAAGAAGCCAGCTAGGTTCCTTCCTGTATAACAAGAAAGAGGAAGGATGGAAAGAGGCACACAGCATGCTGGAAGGCCTCAGATTGCAGACCAGTTTTGAGTGGATTCCTTATGACCCCAATCATAGTATCTCCCTCAGGAGAATTAGATACAGACTGGGCAACTATGCACATAAAAGACAACCGGAAATAGAAAAGTATGCCAATGCACTAGATTGGGAAGAGGGTACACTAATAGAACAACTCACTGAGGTAGAATTGCTTGAGAAAGAAGCCAGGAATGTACAAAAGGAAACTGACTTGGAAACTTGTGCACAGGTGCCCCACTCCTACAGAAAGCAAAGTGGAACAGCTGCTGGATCTTCAGCAGCACAGCAGCAAACCACTGAGAAGACATCCCAGGCAGCAAGCAAAGACAAAGGTAAACAGGTGGAACAGCCACCTGTATTGACAGAGGAACAAGTGGACACCTTGCTACAGCAGCAAGAGGAAATGGAACAGCAAGAACTGGGACAGCAACAAGAAAGAGCACAGTCCAGTGAGCAGCCCTTGCAGCAGGAAATGGGGACAGATCAACCTGGCAATACTGAGCAGCAGCCTCAAACAAATCTGCCTCCCAGGACAGACACCAATATTGACACATCAGTCCTCCAAACACCACAAAAGGAGGATGTGACAAGGAAAAGGGAGAGAGAGACCCCCCACACCTCATCTTTCATCAGGGGAGAGAAGAGACAAAGACTGAATGACTCCCAAGAGGAGGACATTGCAGTAAGGCAAGCCATGGGTATGGGCCCACCCAGTGGAGAACTTTCGGCCAGCTCATCCCAGCGAGGACATGACATGACAATGGGAGGAGAGGTCAGCTCCTCCAGTCAAACAAGAAAGGGGCAGTCAAGTATAAAACAGCAATTCATTGACATCAAGAGGAGGAGTGATCCCATAAAGGTGCAGCTATATGATCACTTGCTAAACCTAGCTCCTAGCAACCAGCAGAGACTCATGTCTGCTTTCGATGTAAGCGAAGGCAAAATGATAATGAGCCACTTCATGCCTACATCTTTGCAGCCTCAGTCCACCTCAGACTATCTAAGAACCAACATGGAGGTTCTTGCCAAAGACATACACCCCATGGACAAGATTGAACTACATAAGCAGACTGGGGAAATGGTGTATGCCTCCCTGGCAGATGAGACATTGGAGAATTATAAATTAAAGAGCAGCCTAGACAACACAGCTTCTCAGCTGGAGTTAGAAAGAGCTTCATCACAGGCCAAGGACAATAGGATCAAGTCCTTGGAAGAGGTAATCATAGAGATAGGGCATGACCCTAAAGATGTCAAAGGCATCCAAGAGCTCCTAAAGATAAGGGATGCAGACATGGCAGCCCTAAGAAAGAAAATTAAACTCCCGGCCACTATCCATCCACAAACAGATGAAGTTGCCCAGCAAAGGCAAGAGAAGGATGCTACAGATCTGCTGGTGTCCTTATATAAAGAGCTGGTCAGGACTCAGGACCAGCTAGGACAAACTGAAGCTGCAAAGGCAGCACTACAGGAAACACTGAAGCAAAGAGAAGAGGGCCAACCCTCCCAGCCTCCTCCTGTCATAATAAATCTTGAGGAAACCCCTCCCAAGATTACTCCTCCTCTTCAGCAAACAGAAACTACAGCACCATCCACAGCAGCAACAACTACAACATCAGAACAGGCTGCTAGCTTAGACATGCAAAAGCTGCAAGCTGAGATCCAAGCCATGGAATCTCAAATGAAAGAGCTGGATGAGCTTAAGAAAACCTTGGCTAAGGTAAATGTAAGGTTTGACAGGAGCAAACAGAATGAGGCAACCAAGGACAGAGAGGTGAAAGCTCTTAAAAAGAGAATTGCTGAACTAGAGAAGGAGCTTGCACTAGAAAGGGTGACAGCTGATATGAAAGCAGTGTTGTGGAGCAACATTGGGAGGTCCATTGCCAAACAGTGGCAATATATTGAGACCATGGATGAACAAATGGTGCTCATCACCAAAGCAAACAGAGAAATTCAGAGAGCCAGGGCAAGCCTTGGACACATGCCAGAAACTGCTACAAGGATAATCAACACTCTGAACTATAAGACTAGCTCTCAGTTAGCTGTCATGGGAATCACTAACAGGACAGAAGCAATTGCTGTAGCAAAGAGAGTTATTACATTGAGAAACTTGGTGGGAACATTGGAGAGGAGGACCCAGGATATGCAAACTGAGATCAATAGATTCCTGGAAAAATTCGTGACTCTGCAGAACAGAGGCCTCCCCAGCATCTTAAGCAGTGTAGGAAGACTGCTCACCCTGGACAATTACAACAAGAGGATTGATGCCCATGCAGTGGCAGAAATTGCACAACCACCCAGCACTTCAGCAGAGCCAGGGCCAGCCACAGGGCAGAGTATGTATGACAGGGTGGAAAACCTGTTTTTCCTAATGAATGAAGTGGACCATCTGTTTGACACACCACCTAACTTCTTCAAATTTACAGAAGCAGATGAAACTCTGGGTGCAATCCTAGCACACCAACTGCCCACACAGGATGCCTGGAGAAATTTAACACAAACAGTTCTGTCAGGCCAGAATCAGTAGCGCTATTTCTACAGGCAAATAAGCATCATGCGCAAGCACAGTTTTGAGGAAAAATATCTACAGGAAAGAGGCAGAGGCTGAGCCAACTCAGCAGGACCATTGAGCTCACCACAAGCAACAGTCACAATCACAGGTGACAAGTCCAAGACACAGCGTACAAAGCATTAAAGACAGATTTTCCAGCATTTACTCAGAAAATCTCGACCGACTTAGCTGTCTCCAAAGGCTAAAATATCTTCTGACAGAGCATTAAAATGCCTGTACTCTGTAATCAATGCTGCATTAAATTTTGCCCATAATATCTTAAGTAGGTGGTAAGAAAGTAAAATCTGAGATAACTCAGGACTCAGATATTTTGTAAATGACCGCAAGTATATATTCACCCTTCACAGCAGTTGAAGGGGTTGTTGTTATTTTCTTTTGAAGAGCTCTAGCTCGTTGTAACATTTTCAGAGAATTAATACAAAGGAAGAATGGAATTTCCAAGGCTTGGTGTTCTTCGATGTATTGTGGTGAAAGATGAATGTTACAGGATTCCAGGGTGTTGCATAAAACAGCAAGTATTCTCAAATCTCTTCGTTATGTGTCTTTGAGTCTTTTGTTCTCTTTTGTTGTTCTAATGTTTTACACTTGATAGCAAGGTGAAAGGATAGTCCCAGGATTTAACCATGTTTACCCTGGACTCAAACTGAGCTATTATACATGTTTTCCTCAGATACAGTGACAGAATTGTAATTCTTAATTGCTGCAATTCAAAACTGTCTTTTTTACTGTGACAGTCATTCTCAGGGATTCAACTTTTGCCCCTAAGACCTCTGTTTTCTCTTCTTAAAGCTGTCTGTTGGGAACATATAGATGACAAGTGAAAATTCTTAAATGCTTTCACTGTTTGTGTTACCTGTTTCCAGTCTTTTAATCAAAAAATCTGTTCTATTAAGCACTCAAATGGCCCTGTAAGTCCCATCTTTCATCTCAAAGTTTCAAACACATATAGCCACAGACTCCATTGCCCAATGGTACTCAACCTCTCAGAAAACTACTTCACTAGAACCTAAAAGGAGTTTCATCAACCAAAACATAAACAAAAACCAGTGCATAATAGCTAGCCTAAAACCCTATCACAAACAGTTACAAATCATAAAGAGAGAGCCCTCTCTGATCACAGTTTGGCTAGAAACAGTGATCCAAAGATTGGTTAGTGGTTACCCCGGCCGTATTCCCTTGGGAGTCATAGGGAACAACCTGGGTGTTAACAGATTTATTATCATCAACCTGTCTTATAATTTTCTCTGAAAAACATGGTTTTGTTGCTCACCAGTTTTACTTGACTGCTTGGATCCTTCATAGGTTCTCTTCTAAAAACCGGTGAAACCAACTGTGGATGAATCTTCATGATCTGCCCTTGTTTCCTCTTATCACCTAGACATGAATGGTTAAGGGCCCAAGTTCCCTTGCAGATAAAGCATAGTGCTCTCATCCTTAGTTCATTATTGATGCATATTTTGTTCTTGCTTCCTCCATCAATCCTTATCAACTCCTTCGTAGTGAGCACCCTTTTGAGTAATTTTATGTTTTTCTTGACAAACTTCTTGACTAGATCATAGGATCTCTGTGGTCCTTCCTCCAAATGGTCAACAATTTACATCTTAGTATCTTGCATATGTGAGCATGGCCTTCTAATAATAGAGACAAAATCTTTTGCATGCTTGTTTTGACATGGTCTGAATGAGCTGATGTAATACTAGTGTAAAATTTATGGAGCAACTAAAAGATCAACTCATCACATTCCAAATTCAGTATGAATGTGCCAAAGTTGAATTCTTCCATGACTGTTAAAAATTTCTACATCGGTTCTAAAAGGTAGGAAGCATGATGTTATTCAACCCTTTAAGGCCTTACACTATCAACTACAATATCTCCCTCATAAGATCATTATTGTTAGACAATACTTAGGATGTCAAAGCTATGATCTTGCTGAGACAAGAAGAAATTGTGAGCTTGACCTCTTCACAAGGATGCTCTGAGAGTTTGGGTTGTATTAATGCAAGCATAGATGGCTTGAGATTCCAACTGAGTTTCCTCCATTCTAGTTGCCCCACCTCTAAGATCCATGTGTCTAATTCCTCTAATTTCTGAAGGTCTATGTTTGACTTTGTTCGTTGCAATTAAGATCCAAGTGTGAAGAACTTAGCTCCTCTTCCTTTTCCTTCCTTCACTTTCCATGGGCATTTTTGTTACATAATGCCATAGACCATTTTTGAGAAAGACTTGCTATTCTATTATAAATTAGTATTGCTAAGAAAAGGCCCCATGCTTCTTTTATTTTATCTAGAATTTTGTCCAAAATTTTATGAGTGTTTTCTAGGGAAATTCCCATCTCCCCTCATACGAAAGCATGAATACACTAATTCTTCAATGGATTTCACCCCAAGATAAGGTAAATACAAACTTCATTGGTAATAGTAAGATGATTGTACCACCTCCTTCCTTTTCTATTCCCTTTTTTTTACACAAAATCTCCTTTCTATCGTCAAAATCCAAAATTTGACAAACCCCTTGTCAAATGCTAAAACCAATCAAAATTTTAAAAAATATAAACATGGTTTAGTCCATAACCTCCCATCTTTCATGCTTCCACACTGAGATGTTTGAGCGGAAAATCTGTCTAGATGGAAATAGAATTAGTTTTCAGGTAAAGACTTGGATCTTCATACACTAATCAAGAGTCTGTGGACCCAATAATTATGCCCATGCGAGTGATCAATGGATCATGTGCGACATTGAATTTGGTGTTAGAGGTTTCAAATGTATAGGCATAAGACTATATTCGACAATGATAAACCTCTACACCAATCCAACCACATAATGCAACATGCTATATAATGAAAAGAGACATAACATTACTTTATTTAATTATGGTAACCCACCACAAAATCTTTTGATGAAATATAATTTACTCAATTCCACAAAAACATGGTGTCTTTGCCTCTATGACTAATGTGTGAGTGATCTTGATGTAGTGAGATCAATTTATCTAATGTAATAAAACAAACACTTTGGTGTGTACCTGAAGAGGACCATGGTTGGCTCCTTGACCAATGCTACGGTAAAAATAATCTTGGCTCTACTATTAAGAGTGATGACAACTTTGGCTCCCGTAATGAATCATTGGCCAATTCCAGAACCAAAGCCTATGAAACTTTCTCAGATCCTTCCTGCGCTTAGAGGGTTGTGGTGACAGTGCAATGCCCAGGCTATGTCCACTTCCTTTCACCTGGAATAGATATGGGGATGCTCAACTCCTTTCTCTACTTAGACAGTTGTTGTGATAGTGTTTTGGCAATGCGACCAATGCTCAGGCTATATCAGCTAATCAGCATTCAACCCTCATACTCCCTTTCACCTTCCATTGAAACAAATTAGAGGCTGAAACCAATCTAACACCTCTACTCATTAGATTGCTCGTGGTTCATTTTAACACACAAAATTACCCTCCTCGCGACCTCAACTGCTCCTGAGAAACATCACCCTTCAGATCAGCAATGCAACTATTTGATTATGAGTGCCTCAAATTTCCTTCTGTCAGTGGTATAGTCCCATGTGATTGATTCGATGGGTCTGCGTAATTTTTGGCTGACCTCCTTGCTCTAGTGATTTTAATACTCCCTTTCGTGGGAGGTGCCTCCCGGAAGGTGAAATGTTGGATCAAACCATTGTTGACCTGATCCATGGCTCAACAATGTCGATAGAGTGTTTTGATGCAATCTATGCCTATGGCTATTAGTTCTATCCTCAATGGCCCTCAGATTCACTTGCTAAAGAAAAAATATTCGGCCCTCTCTCCCTATTTAACTCAGTCCCCTTTGACAAAAGTGTTATCACCAAAAATTGAACATCTAGCCTAATTTACTAGATGGATCAAAGTGCACCATGTAAAGTCAATTTTACCATAGTAAAATTGCTTTCATTGTGAGAAATTGCTTAATAAAACACCTTTGTTAAGTAATTATTAATTAAACCCATGAAGAATAATTAAGGAATTTAGACTTCTGTGATCCATAACATTGTCTAGATAATCTTCGGCAAAATCACATAATCAACCTTTTGTCGACGCGTTTCGAACCAACCAGTGTGGTTCATCGTCAGGACAAGTTGAAGAACTGATGAGGCTTAGCTTGATTAAATAGAGTGTGTAGAGACTCCAATGGTTATATTGCAACGGCTAATTTTGACCTGAGGATCAAAGTCAAACCCCTAATTTTTATTATTAATAGAAGCATATAATATATTATAATAAATTTATTGTTTAAATATAATGGTCATTATATCTTCATATTTATTAAACAACCTATATTTATTATTATCCCCAAATTTTATTTAAATACAAATAAACAGTATTAAATTACTATTATTCTTAGAATTTAGCTACAATAGGTAACTGTGTATTTATTTAATAATAAGTGTTTAAATTAGCGGGTCCAAAGGTAAACTAGATATAAGTTATGGTAAACTAAATAATGGTAAACTAAAAATAATGGTCCTTAATAAACTATATCTTCATACACCCATATTTATTATATTCCCAAATTATTTAAATTACTATTATAATATAGTTACAATAGGTAACCGTGTATTTATTTAATAATAATTATTTAAATTCAAGGGTCCAATGGTAAACTAGATCATCATTTTTATTAATTATTTAAATGTAATGGCCAATTCGAAATTAAAATAATAAGTTCATACAATAATTTATGTTTATTAATAATCTATATTTACTTAATAAATTCTAATTCTAATATTATAAATAGTATTCTAGTTAAATCATTATTATGTAAATACCATAATTAAAGAGCATGTTTATTAATAATAGCATATCCACTAACTCAATATTATATCATATATTTCTAATAATTTCTTGTTTATCATTTAAACCTCTTATAATTAATTTTGTAATTTATATCCATTAAATTATCAGTTAAAGGAAATAACAAGGTGAAGAAGAATTAAAAACCAATGCAAAGAATCTAATCTAATTTAAAATCACCCCTGGGATAAGGTTAATACCATAATTAGCCCGAAATTACTTAATAACAATTTACTAACTCCTGCACTCCAAAACCCGCCAAAAACAGAACTTAAGGAGAGGGAAGACAGAAACCCTGAGACCTAACAAAAGGGGAATGAGGAGGCTAGGAAGACAACGCTGGGACCCAGCAACTGCTAATCTTCCAGCCATCATCCCTATTAAGATTGTTCGGCCTTTTCTCAATCTCCAGGGCCTCTCTAAATTTGCGATGGTGAAACTGCGCAACTCTGGCAATGACTTGAGCATCTTCTATACAAACATGATGCATAGTCTTCCCCGCATGCTCAGCCAGGGCTGAGGACTTGGTCCTACCATGTCTTAAGTCAGCTGAATGCTCGCTAATCCGTTGATTGATTGAGCGACCAGTCTCACCAATATAAGGGGTCCCACAGGAACAGGGAATGACATAGACACCCTTCATGTCCTTAGGGTCAATAGGATCTTTCACAGACCTGAGGGAGCTACGGATAGTGCGGAGAGGTCTAAAGGTTGCGGGCACATTGTACTTCCTCAGAACCCTCGCAATCCTATCTGTGGTCCCTTGGATGTAAGGAAGGTTCACACCCAGGATATGGTCTTTAGGGACTCTTCGGATTGAAGGCTCCTTCTTGGCCCTGAGGAAGGCTTTTCGACCCAGGTGCCTATTATAACCATTCTTCTCAAAGACATCAAGGAGATGAGCCTTCTCCGCTTCCAGGCTCTCCTCATCCGAAATTCTTACAGCACGTGTGGCCAGCGTGCTAAGAACCCCTAACTTCTGAGCGGGGAAATGATGCGAAGACGCATGCAAGTATTGTTCAGTATGCGTCTTCTTTCTAAACACCTGATGAGAAAAGGAACCATCCACCATAAAATTCACGATGGAAAAAGAAGATAATGGTTGTCTTCCATTCTTGGATGTTCTCATCTCTAAGAAGGTGGATGGTTCCTTTTCTCATCAGGTGTTTAGAAAGAAGACGCATACTGAACAATACTTGCATGCGTCTTCGCATCATTTCCCCGCTCAGAAGTTAGGGGTTCTTAGCACGCTGGCCACACGTGCTGTAAGAATTTCGGATGAGGAGAGCCTGGAAGCGGAGAAGGCTCATCTCCTTGATGTCTTTGAGAAGAATGGTTACAATAGGCACCTGGGTCGAAAAGCCTTCCTCAGGGCCAAGAAGGAGCCTTCAATCCGAAGAGTCCCTAAAGACCATATCCTGGGTGTGAACCTTCCTTACATCCAAGGGACCACAGATAGGATTGCGAGGGTTCTGAGGAAGTACAATGTGCCCGCAACCTTTAGACCTCTCCGCACTATCCGTAGCTCCCTCAGGTCTGTGAAAGATCCTATTGACCCTAAGGACATGAAGGGCGTCTATGTCATTCCCTGTTCCTGTGGGACCCCTTATATTGGTGAGACTGGTCGCTCGATCAATCAACGGATTAGTGAGCATTCAGCTGACTTAAGACATGGTAGGACCAAGTCCTCAGCCCTGGCTGAGCATGCGGGGAAGACTATGCATCATGTTTGTATAGAAGATGCTCAAGTCATTGCCAGAGTTACGCAGTTTCACCATCGCAAATTTAGAGAGGCCCTGGAGATTGAGAAAAGGCCGAACAATCTTAATAGGGATGATGGCTGGAAGATTAGCAGTTGTTGGGTCCCAGCCTTGTCTTCCTAGCCTCCTCATTCCCCTTTTGTTAGGTCTCAGGGTTTCTGTCTTCCCTCTCCTTAAGTTCTGTTTTTGGCGGGTTTTGGAGTGCAGGAGTTAGTAAATTGTTATTAAGTAATTTCGGGCTAATTATGTTATTAACCTTATCCCAGGGGTGATTTTAAATTAGATTAAATTAGATTAGATTCTTTGCATTGGTTTTTAATTCTTCTTCTCCTTGTTATTTCCGTTAACTGATAATTTAATGGATATAAATTACAAAATTAATTATAAGAGGTTTAAATGATAAACAAGAAATTATTAGAAATATATGATATAATATTGAGTTAGTGGATATGCTATTATTAATAAACATGCTCTTTAATTATGGTATTTACATAATAATGATTTAACTAGAATACTATTTATAATATTAGAATTATAATTTATTAAGTAAATATAGATTATTAATAAACATAAATTATTGTATGAACTTATTATTTTAATTTCGAATTGGCCATTACATTTAAATAATTAATAAAAATGATGATCTAGTTTACCTTTGGACCCGCTAATTTAAACACTTATTATTAAATAAATACACAGTTACCTATTGTAGCTAAATTCTAAGAATAATAGTAATTTAATACTGTTTATTTGTATTTAAATAAAATTTGGGGATAATAATAAATATAGGTTGTTTAATAAATATGAAGATATAATGACCATTATATTTAAACAATAAATTTATTATAATATATTATATGCTTCTATTAATAATAAAAATTAGGGGTTTGACTTTGATCCTCAGGTCAAAATTAGCCGTTGCAATATAACCGTTGGAGTCTCTGCACACTCTATTTAATCAAGCTAAGCCTCATCAGTTCTTCAACTTGTCCTGACGATGAACCACACTGGTTGGTTCGAAACGCGTCGACAAAAGGTTGATTATGTGATTTTGCCGAAGATTATCTAGACCATGAAGAATAGTTAAATAAATCACTATTTATTTTATTTTCTTCTAGGAATAATTAATTAAACCATTGTTCAATTATTATTCCTTGTCATATTTGACCCAATTATGAAAAATCAAAAGATAAATTATTAATTATTAATTATCTTATTTTTCTCTAGGAATAATTAATTAATCACTAATTAATTATTATTCCTTGTCAAATTTGACTAAATCCCTTAGGAATAATTAAATAAATCATTATTTATTTATTATTCCTTAACCAATTTCTTGAGGTGATAAATAAATCATTTATTTATTTATTATTTCTAAATAAAAGTCTAAATACGTTTTCCCTCCTAACCAAATATAATAAAATATTCTAAGAGGTTATTCCAAGAATGGGGTTAATAATATTTTATTATTGGTCATTATTCGAATATAACTCAATATTTTGTTATAAATAGAGGGGTTTTCCATTCATTATTCACTTTCAATTATTTTCGTTGTTGCACTCATTGCTGTAACTCTTATTATTTTCATTGTCGCACACCATTTCTCTGCCATTTGAGTTCCCATTAAGCTCAAACATTTTATTTGTTGGGTTTTCACATTATAGAGGAGAGAGACTCTACACAAGCTGAAAACATTTTAGGATTGACAAGAACCCATCCCATAGAGGGGGACTGGTAAAATTTATTTGTTCCCTTCACAAGTGTTATAATAAAATATATTCTTTGTATATCTAGTTTCCATTGGATGATTGGAGTTATTACTGTTTCTTTTTGCTGTTTAACTATGATTGTGTCATAAGTCAGGACTTTGCTACATTTTGTTTCTATCATTTGCTGCAAATCTACAATGTTTAGTAGTCATTTATATTGTTCAGACTGTTTGTCATCCGTAGTCTTAACTGGGTTCTTTTCGTACATCTTTGAGACAAAAACACTACAAAAAAATTGGCAACTCCATTGGTTTTTTACTTCAGATCAAGAAACTTGGGTGACCTTCAGTTTTCAGGTTAGGGTTTCTTATTTGTTCAGACTCTTAATGTTATTTACCAGCTTTCTAACCCTAGATATGTCAAATTTCTAACTTCTACAAGTTTTCTGGTCTTTTCTGCAGGTCACAGGAACGAGCTGCGACAGAGACGGTAGTTTTTTTGAGATTTTCTGACCAGGAATCAAGGATCAGAAATCACACTTTTTAGCCCAAAAAGTGTGATCTTGAGTCTAGAGTGCATATTTCACCCCAAAAACTACGATCCCCCCTAAAAATAGGTTAGTACTTGTGATTTTACGGTTTCCGGGTTTTTACCATATCTGTTTCTGGGTTTTGTCGAGACCTGTGTGTTGGGTTGTTTGACCTCTGTCTTATCCTGATTAGGCCTTAATCTACTCCAATTTACTCGTCAAAGTGGAATTTATCCCCTTAGGGCTTCTAGTACGCTTCCACCTTTATAGGAGGAGTTTAGCTGAGTAAGAAGTCTAAGTTTCTCCAGCACTTTCGGCCATTTTCCAGATCTATACCCTTTTCTTTCAGATCTCAAAAGATGGGTTGTTTCCATCCATGGTTTCATATTAAACCTTGTTTGGTCATTGGCCTTAGGGTCCCATTAGTTTCCCTAGGATTTACACCCATCTACCTATCCTTTTGTAGCGATCTTCCTCTCTGGTTTTTTGTTGTTGCTGCACCACATTCCAGTAGCCTAGTGTCATTTCATCCCAGTGACACCGACACTTAGATCCCTTGAACTTTTTAGTGTGTTTTCAGTCGATTTCACCACCATCCAGCGCAATGTTTGCAAATTCAGTTTGGGTGTGGTTTAGTTAATGGTTTTGTTGTTCATTTACTCTTGTTAATTTTAGTTTATTTTCAACAATATTTTTTCTTTTTTACAAACACGACCTGGGCTTAATCAATAAATACACTTGCACACAAGCACACCTTAAGCGAAGGGTGGTTGGTTTATGTTGAGATTGCAACAAGATGATGGAGCTTAGTGAAAAGAGTCGCCTTCACTGAGTGGGCCCGCAGGCTATTTTTGGCGCAAGTCTATTTTTAGACTATGTCTATTTTTAGACATATGGATCATGTCTATGTTTATGGATGATTGATCAAGTTGGGAAAAATAGATGGACTTCTATTTTTGATGAAAGTGTGAGTGATCACAGTGTGAGTGATCAAAGTCTATTTTTAGACTGGCTGTCAAAAATAGAAAAGTCAAATATTATTATCTCACAATAATATTTGGACTATAAACTTAATCTTATTCTCTTGGAGCACTTCAGTTTGAGCTACAGAGGTGGCACATGCAGCTGTCAGAAGGAAATACGCTTTTCTTATGAGTCAGTTGAGTTGTTGCATGCATGACTTCAGTTAGAACTCAAGTGAGTTGAGTTTAGTGGACTCGAGGTACAGTTGATGGAGTTGTGTTCAGTTTGACTTAGTTAAACTAGTTGTAGTTAGTCTAACTGCAAATAGACTAATGATGAGTTGTTAAACTAATTATTAACTCATAATACAACTAAAAAATACATCAGTTAACTCAGTTGCATGTCAGTGCATGTTCAGTTCAACAGGGACAGGTGGTAGAGAATCAGATTGCTATCAGTTGTGACTATAGTTGTGCATTAGATCTTGTACAATCAAGGGATTGAGTATGCCAATGAGTTTGCTCACGTATTTGGCCCACATTTTAGCCTTTTCTCACGTCCACAAAGAGTGAGTGACTATTTTGCAGGTGAAAAACGAGTTTGGGAAGCTATTCTCATCAGTTCTTGAGCAGGTATTGAGCAGTGGAGGCAGGCAAGCAGTGGAAGAGATTTGGAGATCAGATCTGAGCTGTATTGTGTGTAACAGAGGTGGAGATACTTGTGAGAAGTATTATGATGTGTAATGTTACATGACTCAATCATTAATATACAGATAGTTGGGGTTTTTAGCGCGATGCTTTCCCCGGGATACATACTGTGTTAATGTGTGAATGCTCTTGATGTTTTATTGTTATTGGTACTGCTATATTGTTGATCAACGTAGAGGAGCTTATGTATTGTGTATGTTTTCCGCAATAGTACATGATCAGGATAATCTCCATTGAATATGTGTTAAATTATTCAAAATTTCTACATGGTATCAGAGCTAGATAATTGTAGAAAAAATTTCTACATGGTATCGGAGCTGTTGATCGTCAGATCTACTATTCAGGAAGTGTTTACATTCTATTTCTCTAGGCAGAGCCTGTAATCGGGCCAGGTAGCCTCTGGATTCATCCTTCCTTTGGAAGTTGAAATATCCGGTGAAAGCCCATACAGTCAATCTCTGTACGAGAAATATTTTGTTCTCACGAATTCTAGATCAGAAGCAGTTGAGTTTGGAGCTGGTGGAAAATCGAATTTGCAGCAGTGTTGTTGAAATATCTTTCAACGGATTGCAAATGTTATTCCAACGAAAGAGCGACCTGGCGCTCAAGGATAAACTCAGTAACAATAAAGGTGAGAATGGATCTTCATCAAAGGTATCTGATGAAGAGAATTGTGCTTTGGCTGCCAAAGCAAAGAAGGGGAAGAACAAGAAAGCTTCTCATTCCGGTGCGAAAGGCAAGAAGCAGGATATGTGTTGAGAATTGTTCATTTATGTAATGTAAAGGAGGTTGCCCCCTCGAAGAGGCTGAATTCTAAGGCGTTGATCTATCTTTTCTATCTTTTCTTGAGCTGGTTTCATAACAATATGTCCAAAGTGAAGTGTTTTCACTGTCACCAGCACGGACACTATGCCACAAATTGTCCGCAGAAGAAGAAGAAAAAGCAAGCTGCTGGATCTGCAGGGGGAGAGGCCTTAGCTTCTCAGTTTGAGCTTGATTTTTCATTGATCGCATGCTTGGTTTCAAGTGTTATGGGATCAGTGTGGTTCCTGGACAGTGGTGCGTCTTTTCACATGACGGGAGATAGAGATTTGTTCTCTGATCTGGAGGACAAAGATCTTGGAGTGCACATCGAGATGGGCGATGATGGTAGATACAGTGCCACCGGTATCGGTACCATTTCCTTTGAGAGGGAGTCTGGTAAACCCTTTGTATTGAAGGAAGTCATGCATGTTCCAGGATTGAAGAAGAATCTCATCTCAGTGGCGATGTTAGAAGACAAGGGGTATGATGTTGTTTTCAGCGAGGGAAAGGCCTTCCTGCGCAGCAAGACAACTGGTGAGACCCGGAAGATAGGGGTTCGAGTGAGGAACCTTTATCAGTTGCATGTAGATGGATGCGCAACAATGGCAGGCAAGGCAGGAGGATTAGTGAGCCGGGATGATGGCGAGTTGTGGCACAGGAGATTGGGTCACCTTCACCATGGAGCCTTGAAGATACTGCAGCAGATCACTACATGGCTTCCTAAAGGCACACTTGCGCAGTCAGATCAGTGAAAGGGGTGTACTTTGGGGAAGTTTGTGAAAGCCACCTTTCACGAGAAGGATAGTCGCGCCACGACGATCCTTGAGAGAATTCACACAGACGTGTGTGGACCTTTCTCAGTTGCTTCGACAGCAAAACACAGGTATTATGTGATTTTTGTTGATGATTTCTCTCGTAAGTGCTGGATCTTCTTCATGCAGAAGAAGAGCGAGACATATTCAAAGTTCTGTGAGTTCAAAGCATTGGTCGAGAAGGAGTCGGGGAAGAAGGTGAAGGCTCTTAGGAACGATAATGGTGGTGAATACATCTCAGACGAGTTCAAGGATTTCTGCAAGGCAGAAGGGATTCGTAGAGAGCTCATAGCTCCCCATAACCCACAGCAGAACGGGGTAGCTGAGTGGAAGAATAGAACGATTGTGGGTGCTGCACGGGCAATGTTGCATGATCAAGGCCTACCCCTTCAATTGTGGGCGGAAGCATGCAATACAGCAGTGTATGTGCAGAACCGTTGTCCTCATAGGATACTTGGCATGAGTACACCTGAGGAGGCTTATTCTGGTAAGAAGCCTGATCTTTCTCATTTGAGGATTTTTGGTGCTAACGTTTACATGCATGTGACGAAGGATGCCAGAAAGAAGTTGGAGCCGACTGCAGAGGTTGGGATATTTGTGGGGTACACTGATACGCCCCACAACTATCGTGTGTATTTTCCAGACAGTGGTAAAACTGTTGTGCGACGGGATATAAAATTTCAGGAGGAGAAAGCCATGAAGTGTTTGCTTGAGAGGGAGCTACACTTGCATGCAGATGAGGAGTTATTAGTTCCTAAGGATGAGCTTCAGGACGTGGATCAGCCACAGGACGAGGTTCATGGAGTGGAAGAGACCACTCATGCAGCGCCAACCATCAGAGGGCGAAAGCGCTTGACAGAAGCTGAGCGACTGGCTCAAGATGCAGAGAAAGTTGTAGGACCACCTACAGCCCAACGCATGCAGAGACAGTCACCTGATCGGTACACTGGATACATGGCTCTTATGAGCAAGTGTGTTGTGACTGAGCCATCCTCTTTCGAGGAAGCTGTGGAGGATCCCGCATGGGTAGACGCCATGGTGGAAGAGTATGATTCTATTGTCAGAAACAGTGCATGGGAGATTGTTCCTAGACCGGAAGGGAAATCAGTGGTAGGTTCGAGATGGATCTACAAAGTTAAGCAGGCAGCTGACGGGAGTGTGGAGAAGTACAAGGCAAGATTTGTTGCCCGAGGCTTTTCACAGATTGAGGGGATCAATTATGAGGAGACCTTTGCACCTGTCACAAGGTATTCTTCCATACGGACGATTCTTGCTCTCTCAGCACAGATGGGATGGCACATTCATCAGATGGATGTGAAGACTGCGTTCCTCAACGGAGTCATTGAGGAGGAGGTGTACATTGAGCAACCCGAAGGCTTTGAAGTCTTCAGCAGCGAGTCGCATGTGTGCAGGCTCAAGAGAGCGCTGTATGGGTTGAAGCAAGCACCACGTGCTTGGTACACACGGATATACAACTATTTCACAGGACTTGGATTCTCCAAGAGCGAGGCGGATCCGAACCTATACCAGATTGTGGTGGAGGGTAAGTTGCTTATCATTGTAATGTATGTTGATGATTTGATTCTAACGGGTGATGAGCTGTTGATACTGTCATGCAAGAAGGATCTTGCTACAGAGTTTGAGATGAAGGATCTGGGCCTCCTTCACTATTTCCTAGGATTGGAAATATGGCAGCGCAGTGGTGGACTGTTTGTTTCTCAGGGCAAGTATGCTCGGGAGATACTGGAGAAGTTCAACATGCATGGCTGCAAGCCTGTTGATACTCCTCTTCCTGGAGGTTGGAGGAAGGAGGATGCCACTTCGGGAGAAGAAGTGGATGCCACTGTTTATCGACAGTTGGTGGGGTCGCTGATGTATTTGGTCAATACACGACCTGATATATGCTATGCAGTTAACCAGCTTTCACAAGCTATGGTTAAGCCTACCAAGCTCTTCTGGAAGGCGGGAAAGCATGTATTGCGCTACTTGAGAGGCACATTGGGATATGGTTTGTGGTACATACAGGAGGATGAGGTGAAGCTATGTGGCTTCACGGATGCAGATTGGGCAGGGAGCCCAACAAACAGAAAGAGCACATCAGGAGGGGTCTTCAATATCGGATCGACAGCAGTTTCTTGGTATAGCAGGAAGCAGAGATCCGTGGCACTCAGTTCAGCAGAGGCCGAGTATATGGCAGCACGTTTGGCTGCATGCGAGGCTATATGGATGAGGAAGATCCTAGTTGGTTTGTTCGGTTCTCATTTGGATCCTACTGTGATTTACTGTGATAACCAGAGTTGCATTAAACTCTCGGCTAATCTTGTATTTCATGATAGATCTAAACATATTGACATCAGGTACCATCATATCAGAGATTGTGTGCAGCGGAGGATCATGTTACTTTCGTACATTCCAACGGAGGATCAGGATGCTGATATTCTGACGAAGGCTCTCACCAGGAGCAAATTCGAGTACCACCGAGGCAGGATAGGGGTTGCTGATAATCCATATCTTGTCGAGAGGGAGTGTTGAGATTGCAACAAGATGATGGAGCTTAGTGAAAAGAGTCGCCTTCACTAAGTGGGCCCGCAGGCTATTTTTGGCGCAAGTCTATTTTTAGACTATGTCTATTTTTAGACATATGGATCATGTCTATGTTTATGGATGATTGATCAAGTTGGGAAAAATAGATGGACTTCTATTTTTTATGAAAGTGTGAGTGATCACAGTGTGAGTGATCAAAGTCTATTTTTAGACTGGCTGTCAAAAATAGAAAAGTCAAATATTATTATCTCACAATAATATTTGGACTATAAACTTAATCTTATTCTCTTGGAGCACTTCAGTTTGAGCTACAGAGGTGGCACATGCAGCTGTCAGAAGGAAATACGCTTTTCTTATGAGTCAGTTGAGTTGTTGCATGCATGACTTCAGTTAGAACTCAAGTGAGTTGAGTTTAGTGGACTGGAGGTACAGTTGATGGAGTTGTGTTCAGTTTGACCTAGTTAAACTAGTTGTAGTTAGTCTAACTGCAGATAGACTAATGATGAGTTGTTAAACTAATTATTAACTCATAATACAACTAAAGAATACATCAGTTAACTCAGTTGCATGTCAATGCATGTTCAGTTCAACAGGGACAAGTGGTAGAGAATCAGATTGCTATCAGTTGTGACTATAGTTGTGCATCAGATCTTGCACAATCAAGGGATTGAGTATGCCAATGAGTTTGCTCACGTATTTGGCCCACATTTTAGCCTTTTATCACGTCCACAAAGAGTGAGTGACTATTTTGCAGGTGAAAAACGAGTTTGGGAAGCTATTCTCATCAGTTCTTGAGCAGGTATTGAGCAGTGGAGGCAGGCAAGCAGTGGAAGAGATTTGGAGATCAGATCTGAGATGTATTGTGTGTAACAGAGGTGGAGATACTTGTGAGAAGTATTATGCTGTGTAATGTTACATGACTCAATCATTAATATATAGATAGTTGGGGTTTTTAGCGCGATGCTTTCCCCGGGATACATACTGTGTTAATGTGTGAATGCTCTTGATGTTTTATTGTTATTGATGCTGCTATATTGTTGATCAACGTAGAGGAGCTTATGTATTGTGTATGTTTTCCTCAATAGTACATGATCAGGATAATCTCCATTGAATATGTGTTAAATTATTCAAATTTTCTACAGTTTACACCCCCAAGCCAAGACTAAACATAATGATGATGATGATGATAGTGCTTAACGTCCACTAAGACCAAATTGGTCTATCAGACCTATAATTTTCTTAAGTTTTAATTGTCTGGCTCCTCGTCTTTCTTGGCGAGATTGATGCTGTAGCTTTCTTTTTTTTCTCTATGGTCATCCAACTTCCTTTATGTTGCATCTCCTTCATCTCTTCTGGTTCTTGGGACATTGGTACCTTAGCTTCGCGATCTATTGTGTTCGGCCTCTTGAAGATAGACGGAGAAGAATTTTGGTCTAGGAGATCTGCTTTGTGGTTAAATGAAGATTTATTTTTTGCGGTATTCGAATCCTCATAACTATTGATGCTTGAGGGGTTGTCGAGTTCACTTTTTGTTGCTGGGCAAGGCTTTCTCCCTGCTTGTCTTGAGAGTTGTTTCTTTCTTGCCCGATTTCTTGTGATTCAGAGTTTTCTCTAGAGTATTCTGCTTTGATAACAGTGTAGTGTTCTTTTTGTGCTCCTTCCTGTCACACGGAAACTGTCAAGGGTGTGGACACGACTGACCTTCCTAGAAGTCTAAGACATTCTAATGACAAACAAGACAAAAAGGAGTGATCTTTCTCTAAATACACCTTTTATAACATGAAAACTACAAGTGTTTAGGTTTACCTTATTCCAAAACGCTGTTGTTGAAGTCCGTTCTTGACGATCCGGATGAGCTCCTCCTTCAAGTCAATTCCTGCAACCACAAACAATCAAACAATTACCAAGCACTTGCATTTCATATAATAAAACATATATTCAACATGCAGACCAAGGAACACATGAAATAACTCATTAACATAAGCTATTGAGAAAAATAAACCAGTTTGTATTAATAATGAAACAAAGAAACTCTTACAACCTGGCCTTGGTGTTGTGCAAGTTCCTCCCAGGGTCCATCAAGGGTTTTCCTCTTCTTTGACAAAGCTCACCCTCTCCCAAGTAGAATCAAGTGAAGACAATCTCTCCTCACAAAGGCTCTAATGGAAGACCTAAATCCTGCAGCATTTACCCAAAGAAAATGTATAGCTCCAACCTCCTTTCCTCCTGGCTCAATGCCTTTATTTATAGTGCTGTAAAGAGGTTATTCTGGTCCACCATCAATGGGATCATCCCCCTCTTTGGGTGGGATAGCTCCCTTATTGATGGGATAAGACTCCCCTTAATAGAGATACATGAACCAACTGGAGGCGAATCCATTTCATCAAACCGACCTCTAGAATGTTCTAGAAGTAACCACAAGTAACTTTTTCAAGATAAAACTCGCGCATTTTGTCTTTTACAGAGGGACGCACCTGTCCCTTTACATACAGAGCGTCCATGGACGCAGTTTTTGTGAACAAGGTCCGTGTCCCCGCAGGTAAGACTAGAGAGAACCTGCGACCCTAGAGATAAACATGATTTTTACAAGACTTTCTCTCTATTTTGAGTTTGAGATGGATAACAGAGGCATAGACTTGCCTAAGAGGGTAGCATGACTGTTGATTTGAGCCATACTAACTGTAAGTAGTCAAGGTGACATTTTTTAGTGTAACAGATTGCCCCCTAAAGTGCGAAGCCTGAAATAGAATAGGGTTTTGTAATTCTAGGAAGGGTGAAGCGCTTTATCATTTCGAGGATTACCTTGTGGATGGCCCGGTTGGAACCTGCAATTTTCAACACAAAATACATGGATAAGAATATATCATCACTGAGGTAGGCATTCCCATACTCAGATCCAAAACTTTAACTAATGAACTAACTACTCTGATATAGGAATGATCTTGCAGTACATCATTTTTATAGACTTTTGTAGACACAGTATGGACGCAGCCATCTGTTTATGATGAGCCTACATAGATAATGAATACAAAACTCCTCGCAGCCTGGATGGTAGAAACTAGATCCAGGGTCTTCACTTCTACTTCCCGAATTGGTACGATTCTAGCCATGTGATTAAATGATTTGATGTCGAACATGGTAGAAACCACTTGATTACCAGTCAATGATGTAAACTGTTAACAAGCGTGAGAGAAACCACCAGTAATGTCAATGGTCCTCAAAGTACCAAGCACAACCCGCGAAATGTGAATAGATGTTTTGATGTCGAACACTTCACGGAATCCTCTGATCGAAAGTCAATGATGTAAACTGACGTCAAAGGCGAGAAATCTGCCATTGATGCATGCAGACTTCAAGGTATTGTCGATTCCTAAGTCATCTTTCTAGATAATGTGTCGATGTCGATAGAAAGCGACCCGTTGCAGGCAAGCCCGCAACACGAAATCATTGTTCAAGTTGAAGAAATGTTGCTGTAAGGACCGACTCAGGGATGGTCAAATGGATGACAAGTATTTTGCAGATGAAAGTTTGTTATTTGCAGGCCTCTTGAACACATAACGACACAACAGATGGCTTGGTGACGAATAACTCAAAGTTAATCCCCGAAACCCGGTTAAAGACTTTCAAAGTGACGTGGTCAACTGTGAGGTGAAAAATTTCCCAACCCAGGTGAATAACAAGTGTCGTGTTCAAGAGCGGTAATAAAGTTTCTCTGAGACAAAAAGTGACAAATAGGTTCATTCTTCTCTTTTTCCCCCACCATTTCTGGCAAGTACCTCTTTATTTTTTAACAAGCTTGAGGAGGATAACATATGCTTGATTGTAAGCTCGTCCTTCGGACGAGTCCAACCTAGTTTAAATTCGAACCCTAGGAAGGAGTGGTTCGTTCCTGTTTGTAATTGAACAGGTCCTGTACTGTAAAAATTTAACGAGCCCAGTATAGGAAAAACTCGACGTTTTTCATTTTTAGAGAGTCTGAAAAAACTAAAGGAGACTCCACGTTGAACTTTTTCGTATATTTGTGTCCCTCAAGCCCGAAAAAGTATAAAATAATACCTGGGGGAACCGCTTGATCTTGCGACCAAGGAGTACTTTCATATTAGTGTCGTTAATCTGAAAAGTAAAAAGCGATCAAGGACACGTCGTTTTATTTCCTTATCGAGTTCGAAACGACAAAAACCCGGCAATCTTTTCCTGATTTTGCGGTCAGAAAAGAGCTAAAAGGGGACCGTCTTTTAATTCCGTTTTAACGAGTGAAAAAGAAACACTCGGCGATCTTTTCATTTTTGAGGAGTCAGAAAAGGGCTTAAAAGATGACTCTGCAATTTCGTTTGTGAAAAATTTACAATTTCCCTCGAAATCCCTTTGTCCTGCACAAAAGCGACCCATTACTCATACCTGTTTAAAATAGGCAAAAATACATTCAAAAATATCTTTTCATGGTAAAAAATGAACTAAATCATCCAAAAAACCTATAAAAAGAGCTTTTACCATGTCATTTTTACCGTTTCACTGTTGAGGTTGAAAAAAGGGCTTTTGACAAGAAAACTTCCCGTAGCTGCTGCGGAAAATCTGACCGCTGGAATCGAACGCCGTCTCATCCAGGTATTTTACACATCCTACTCTGCATTTCTATCCGTTTAGAATCAATTTTTAGGGTTTGGTTTTATTTTTTGGGGGGGTTTTGGTTTTGGAATGCGCCTCTCGGCGGACGCAGGTGCCCTTCGGGTGACCCGCGTCCCCCGACTTTTTCTCTTACGGGAAAACGGTCGGAAGACGCAGCCCGCCTTCAGGCCAGCTGCGTCCGGGCGCCCTGTGCAACAAAGCCGGGGTGCGTCCTCCGAGAAACGCGCATTTCAAAACCCCAACTCCCTCAAAAAAACCACCAAAAATTCCCAAATTAATTTCTAATGCTATTTTTTGATATGCAGGCACTAATCATGTTAGACTGGAGAGAAAGAGAGCACGTAGAGGAAGATGAAGTTGCAATAAATCATCAACCTTCTCTGGATGCCCTAAGAGCATGCGGTTTATACAAATATTGGACCATACCGGGCATGAGGGGCCAGGTAAGATTCTTGGAATGGCTGGTTGAGCGATGGAACGTACAGGAACAATGCTTTTACATAGGAGGGCACCAGCTCGAGATAGAGCCCTCGGATGTATACTTTCTCACTGGCTTGCCAAACAGGGGTGAGCAACTCAACCTTGCGGGGACTAGGCCGGGTGGCCAATCCCTTGATAGTCTCCGCGAGACTTGGTGCACACCGGGAGCTCACCATTCAAAAGGCATAGAGATAAAACACATCACTCTGCCGGAACTCAAAGTCATAGCGTTCACGGTTACCAGAATTTGCGGCGCGGCCGCTTTACACATTGCTTCCGGATCCCAAATGCGGATGGCAATTGACTGTTACCAAGGCACCATTTTCAACTGGTGTGAAGCTGTGTCGGCTCATATGAAGAGCCAACTAACCAAGGCAAGGAACGGACGACTAAAGACCTTTGGATATGGGCCTATAGTCGTGAGCTTTGCCTTGGAGAGAGTTCCATTGCTGATCCCTCAGCAACTCACCGTTGATATTCTGGGTCCTCAGCAGCCAAAGCTGATACGATGGGTTGCGGTAATGGCCCGGCATCCTGACGAGGGCGCGACAGTAGTTCGATTCTCAGATAGTTATTTTGACTGGTTAGAGAACCAGCTTTTTGTGATACAGGATTTCCCGTATGCCGGAACAGATTTCAGAGGTGATCCGGACATGGTTCTTCCACAGGGAGAACAATGGGATGACAGAGGTACTTTTTATTTTCACAAGTTTTCTAGTTATGTATTTTTTGTATTTTTTATATATATCGCCCCAAAACTAATAGTAAATTTCTCAAAATGCAGATGTTGGCCCACAACGCCCAGCCAACCTCCGGCCTTATGATAGACTACATCCAGCTGCACTGGCACCGGCCCCACAGGATGCGACAGCAGAGGTACTAGCCGACTTGGAGCATGATCTAGAGCGTCTCACGGCAGATATACCTGAGACTACTATGGATGATATTCCAATGAGGCTTCAGCGCTTCGTGGTCGCGGTCCCTGGACCATTTAGAGGTTTTTTACGTAAGGTAGCCCGTGCAGTGGTGTCGTACAGAGAGCACCACCAGTGATTGACTAGTCACTTTTGTAGTCACATGTGACATTTTGATTTTTTGTACTATCATTTTGCCGATCATAAGGTGTTTTAAACCTATGATCGAAGACGATGTATATATTTTTTGACACACTCCTATCTATATATATCACTATTTTACCGGCTTATCTTGTTTAACATATATGATGAAATGTTTTTAAATTTACTTGCATGATTATCGTAAATATCTGTCTAACATTTGAGAAGCAATTGCATCTGCTAATGTATTCAAAGACCTCGGAATATGTTGATATTCAATGTAATCAAATTCACGTTCCAAGAGACGCACTCTCAAAAACAACCTTAACAACACAGGATTTCTAATGGCATAAACTCTATTAAGCTGTAATACAACAAGTTCAGAATCTAACCTCACTATCAAACGTCGAATTCCAAATGAAATAGATTCGGATAATAATTCAACCACTGCACTGTATTCTGCAATGTTGTTCGTTGTTTGACCGAGGCTTACCCCATGCATAGAAACTAACTCGTCAGAGGGTGAATAGATAACCCAAGCTGCGGAAGAGATATTCCGTGTACTACGACAAGCACCATCAGCAAATCCAATGTATGTTTGGAGAGGCGTCGACATCTACAATATCAAGAGTAAAACCAAGATGAGCCAAAATAATGACGACAAACCACACTTAGCTAAACTAAGCACACTGACTAAACTAACACACACTTGCTAGCTAGAAAGAAAATCTAACCTATCTAAAAATTTCTCCATACCCATCATTTTAAGCATAATACCTCTTTAGGTAAAGTCCATTTCTGGGTTTACCCAAAGAGTCCCCATCAAAATCAACTAACTCATAAGCCCCTTTTGCTAGCTTGCGCTTTACAATGTAGGGCCCATGCCACATAGGAACGAACTTTCCGGCACCTAGCTTATCGTTAGCTTGATCATATAATAATACTAGGTCTCCTTCTGAAAAACTTCGAGGGGTCACATTTTTATCGTACTGAGCTTTCATTCGTTTCGCGTGAGTCTCGATAGCTAAAGTAGCGTCACGTCGAGTCTCATCTAATTTAGCTAAGTATAATAACCGTTTCTCCTCTTCGGAAGTAGCTGGAAGTAATTCGACAGCCATTTGAAGTGATGGGATTTCGCATTCAATAGGTAACACAGCTTCCAAGCCATAAACTAGCTGAAAAGGGGTGAAACCTGTTGAATTTTTCACTGAAGTTCGATATGCCCATAGCGCCGAAAATAACATGTTATGCCAATTCGTTCGATGGATACCAATGATCCGTCGAATCATGACGACTAGAACTTTGTTGATTGACTCAACCAAACCGTTGGCCTGCGGATAATAAGGAGTAGAGCTATCGTGCCGCAAACCAAGCTGGCTTGTAAGTTCTGTCATCATGATATTTCGAAAATGGCTCCCATGGTCAGTAATGATTGCTTGTGGGACACCAAACCTAGTTATGATATGATTGAATACGAAAACTGCAGCTGTCTTGCCGCTTGCGTCGAATGTAGGCATCGCCTCGGCCCATTTTGTAAAATAATCAACCGCGAGGATGATATACGCATGCCCCCCGGCCGAGTGAGGGTTACAAGTAATAAAGTCAATGCCCCATTTGGCGAATGGACCAGCGGCAATTATAGGGTGGAGAGGAGCAGGTGGAGCGCGCATCTTTCGATCAAAAACTTGACAGTTGTGGCACGTTCTGACAGCAAGGATACAATCTTTAAACATAGACGGCCAGAAATAGCCAGCGCGCAACACCTTCTGAGCTGTGGCATACCCAGACATATGACCGCCACATGCTCCAGAGTGACAGTCATTCAAAACTCTCTCAGCCTCTTCGTGAGTTAAACAACGTCGAAAAACTAAGTCTGCCCCCCGGCGATAAAGTGTATCTCCAATAATTCTGTATTGCTGGGATCGAAACCGAATTTTTCGACGGTCTTCTTTGGAAGCTTCAGGCCGAAAGGTTTGGGTTTGGAGATAGATGATTATATCCCCATACCACGGATCTAAAGTGCTAATAAGAAACAAAGATTCGTCCACGATGGACTCCTCTGCCACAGTCTCTGTGTCAGCACTCGGGAAATCACACATTAATTCCGCAAAAACTAAAGATTTCTTAGACTTGGACTTCTCGAACTCCAAGTCGAACTCTTGCAGGATAACAATCCATTTAGAGTACTTGCCCCCTAGCAGTTGTTTTGTCAAAATATAAATCATAGGGTTGCAATCCGAAATAACGGTAGTCTTGCGGAGAAGAATGTAGTGACGAAAACGCTGGACAGCTTGAACGGCTGCCAGGGCCAATTTCTCCACATGTGAATATTTTAACTCAGTTGGGTTTAAGGTTCTGCTAAGATAATATATCACATGCTCTGCTTTGAATTCATCTTCTTGAACTAACACCATTCCAATGGTGGAATGCGAAGCTGCGAGGTATAAGAAGTAGTCCTGGTTGTAGTTGGGAGGATGCAATAACGGTGCATGGGTCAACGCGTGTTTCAATGCATCAAAAGATTGTTGGGCAATCTCGTCCCAAAAGAATTGTGCGTTCTGTTTCAACAACCGTGTAAAACCTTTAGTGACCTCGGCGTAGTTCGGGATGAATCGTCGTAGAAAGTTTGCTTTCCCTTGCAAACTTTGGAGTTGGCGCAAACTCGAAGGAGGAGGCAATTTGATGATAGCCTCGACTTTCGAGGGATCGACGCGAATGCCGGTTTTTGAAACAACAAATCCCAGCAATCGACCTGTTTCTATACAGAAAACACATTTGTGGGGATTCAACCGAATTCGATAATGCCTACACCTCATAAAGATTGCTCGTAGGTGGACAAGGTGATCAGCTCGTTGTAAAGAATGAGCAGGCAAATCATCGAGATAGGGTTGCACAATGTGCTTGATGTCATGAAATGCATAAGACATCGCCCGTTGAAAAGTGGCCCCGGCATTCTTAAGTCCAAAAGGTAATTTGCAATAAGCAAATGTCCCCCATGGACAAATGAATGCCGTTTTTGGTTGATCGGCAGGTAGAATATTGATTTGATTATAGCCTGAGAAACCATCCATGAAGGAAAACATCTCACTTCCGGCACAATCATCAATGATTTGATCGATATAAGGCGTAGGATAGTTGTCTTTTGGACAAGCTCGATTGATATCCCTATAATCGATACAGATTCTTATTGTTCCTTGTTTTTTATTGACGGGAACAATATTCGATACCCAATCCGTTAACGGGATCGGATAAATGAAACCTGCTTTCAACAGCTTTTCGACTTCTGCTTTGATTGCAGCCGCTTTCCGAGGGTGAATCTGACGCAACCGTTGCCGAATGGGTTTAGCATCCGGGTAGGTTTTGATTTCATGAACAACAATGGCAGGATCAATTCCCGGCATTTCCTCGTAAGACCAGGCAAACACGTCGCGGAATTCTTGGAATAGGGCCTTGTAAGTTTGGATTTCCGTTTCAGTACAAGCGGCACCTATATGAATGTTCTCCTCGATTCCGGGTTTCACTGAAATATCAATGGGAATTGTACGAGAAATATTCCCTAAATTCAGCTCTGAATCAGAATGTTTCGTTGGATCCTGAGCGTCTTTGACATATTCAGCGGTAAAGATAGATGAAAAATCATTTTCAAATGCATCATCCTTAGGTAAAAACGAAGATCTGTGATGGAGATCTTCCCATGGTAGATCATCTACACTTAGGATTTCGCGAAGTTGTTCGTCAGATGACACTTCTTCGGGAAACGTTATCCGTTCTAAGGGTGAGGTGAAACGTGACTCTTCACTGACCACATTCATTTGGTCGGTTGAATGAAAATCGGTAAAAGACATAAGAGCTTCATAAGCAATCTCATACGGACTCAACGGCATAACATCACCGAGTGAGTCTAGCTCAGAGTCAGAGGGAACATACCAAGGATCATCATAAATAATGTTTTCTGACGTGATCATATGAATTGTTGCGAATGAAGGGTCTGCATTGAGTGGAGGGAGAGGAAAAGTTCCCAGTAAACCGGAATCTTTAACTAAACCTACACCAATGTCCCTATAAGGGATTGTCGTTTTACCGACATGCTGGATAGTTTCTAAAGAGGTTGGGTCGGATGAAAAGTATGTCAGCTGATCAATAGTCACGATCTTACCGTTATGTGGAAATTTAATGACTCTGAAGACCGATGAAACGATCGCTGTCATAGCATATGACCAACTTCGACCCAAAAGAAGGTTGTAGTCTAGAGGGGCATCAACCACTTCCACATCCAGACTAACGGTTTTACCTTCGACCCCTATAGGTAATTCTTGTAGAATACCAAACGGACGGAACCCACGGCCATCAAAGGCCTTAAGGATGGTGGGGGATTGGTTCAATGAAGGAGAACCAAGCGATCTCCAACATTGAATCGACATAATACACGTAGAAGCTCCCTCATCAATCACAGTCCGATGAATAGGCCTGTTTTTGACTATCACTGGGATTTGGAAAGCCATTTGATGGGGGAGACGTGGTGTACTATTTTCTAGATCAAAGATCATTAGGTTCGGGTCCTGAACATCGACAGCTCCAATAGCCGACAAAAGCAATTTTCGTTGCGCTGGACATGATTGCAGCACTTCGAGTGCCGACATTGCTGAAGGTGAAACAGCTAAGTCTTCAACAATGTTGTAATTCTGGGCTGCTCTCGCATGTGGATTGAAAGCAGACCTTCGAAGTACACCCTTGGCGGGCGGCTTTATCACTAAGTCCGGGTTAGGTTTCTCGATCTGTAGTGGATCGGAACCAGGAGCTGAGGTTGATGGGTTAGAGTGAGAAGATTCTGCTTCCTTACCATCAACAGGAGCCTTACTACCATAATCTTGCGATCGAGTCGCAATCCTGACATGAGACATCATCAAAATGGGTTCTTCACTGGCATTCGAAGAAGAACCTATCATCTTATTTTCCTGCTCTGGGAATGGATTCTTTAACACAGCAGGAGTCGGAGAACCTTTGACTATTTTGACTACCTCGGCCCGATGAGGGCAGTCTCTTGTAAAATGATCTTCTTCACAAATAAGACAAGGATAGCGAGGTTTACGTTTCTCGTCATTGGCTTCCGACTTTTTCGTTTTCTCCTTTGGAGCCTTGTCTGCTTTAGCCTTCTTCTTTCCTTTCTTCTTTCCACCGTTTTTAGATTTGGCCGTAGTTGACTCTACAGCGTGAATGTCGGCGGTAAGTTCTGAAGGAGAAGACTCTCCTGTCGGAGAATCAGGCAAAGTGATAATTGGAGTATTGGAGGCCTTGGAAGACTTCTTCTTACTCTTCGTAGTCACGATACCGATCATACCATCAGCGGCATGAGATCCCGAAGGAGCAGCAGCGATTTGGTTTGACTTGGGAAGATCCGGAATTTTTTCATGTAACGTACCCGACTGAGTATAAACTAAGTCAAGGTACTGCGCCTGAGCAATGACTTGCTCCTCAGTAACTACTCCGGCCTTAGCGACATCTTCAGTAATTCTAGGTAATAATGATTTGACAAACCATTCAGCTAAGATTTGGTCTGGGATAAAAACTTTCACTAATCTCCTTCGACGTCTCCACTCATGAATGTGATCAGAAATGTACGTGGACGTCGATTGTTTTAGCGAAGTTAATAACTCAGTACCATTATCGTATCTGACTGGTAACTGAAAATGAGTTAAGAACGAGGTAGCTAACTGACTAAAGTTGTAAAAAGGGGCCCGTGGTAACTCAATGTACCACTTGGCCGCGAGACCAATGAGTGTACGCTGGAAAAGACGTAAACGGATAGAATCATCTATGATGGAATTTGATGCACACCAGAGGTGGTAAGTCATCACGTGATTAGACGGATCCTCTCCAGACTTCCCTCGAACTTGGGTATATCGCTGGGCAACTTATTTGGCATTGGCGGCCAAAACGGAAGATATTGAATTGGATCGTTCGTTAGGCGCGTCAAGTCGGGTAAATCTAAAGTTGCAATAAATGGTAACTGCCGGTTAGGATCTCTGAAACTCTGAGTCACAATACCAGCCCCAGGAGGAGGATATCCAGGATAACTAGGAACAGGATTCGCATTGGGGATATTGTATCCTCCTGGAAAACCAGGATTAACCGGACCGTACTGGGGTTGTTGAGGTGGTTGATAATTGTACCCAGGATACGGTTGATACTGGTAAACCGGTTGTTGGGCAGCTTGCCCAGGTTGATACTGTCCCTGGTACGGAGGTTGAACAAATTGAGGTTGAGTAGTAACAACCGTACTAGTACGGTTGGCCTACAGGCATCTGGACTGTGGTCTGAACCGTGGGTCCAGACAACGGTACAGATATCTGAGGAGTGGTAACAGGGACAGTAGGAACTGGAGCTGCCGATACTCCGAAAGTAAACATGGTAGATGAAGCGGTAGTTGCTACAGCCGTGTGAGGTGGAGTACCTGGTGCAATTGGCGGCTGAGTAACTACCGAAGTTACAGGGGTCTGAACACTTGACTGGACAGGTTGCGGTTGCTGGGATGGACCAGGAACTGCAGGTTGTCCTGCCTGAGGTACCGACTGCATACTTGGTTGCAACATCTGTTGACCCTGTGACGGATCCCATGTTAACATTCCAGGGTATTGACTCGTAACAGGTTGAGGATACTGAGAGCCATAGCCGCCGTATTGAGGATAGGGTTGATAATTGTAAGGTGCAGTCCCATATGATTGCCCTTGAGGTGGTTGATAACCTTGACTAGGGTATTGACCCGTAGGTTGATAACCTTGGGGTAAATACGAATACTGGGGTTGACCTTGACCTTGAGGTTGGTAACCTTGAGGTTGATACCCTTGGGGTTGATACCCTTGGGGTTGCCATCCTTGAGGTTGCCATCCTTGAGGCGGATACTGATACTGAGGTTGACTTTGGGGTACAAATTGAGGCTGGGGTTGATACCCTTGGGGTTGCCCCCCAATCGCAAATGAAGTACCTTGAGGTTGCCCCCCAGGTATAAACGAAGGTTGCCCCCCAGGCGGTAATTGGCCACCTGAGGTTGGTTAATGGGAGTTGAACCTGACATCATATAAACGTCACCTATACTCAATGGTACATTACCACTGTTTCCAAGTAATAACCCATGATCAACAGGTTTAGGAGATGCTCCCACAAAGGTACCAGAAAGTGATTGATACCCAGTAGGAACAGAAGGACCGCCATGTAAAAATGATTCAGGACTTTGTGAAAACACAGATGACTGACCAGACATATTTACAGGAGAATGTATACCTCTAGGTGGAACCGGAGTACGAGGTGTAGAAAAACCTACTGAGTTGTCTAACAAATTGGTTAATGCAAGGTACCAAGGTTCAGTTCTAGGAGGACTGTAGAATATGGATTCACGCTCCCTTAAATCAAGGGTAATTAGATCTTCAGAATTAGAAACGCCTATTTCTTCCTCTGGAACAAGTTCTTCTATGGCAATTAATCCAACAGGAAGATTTTCGGTGATAATTCTTTCTATTCTTGGTGAATCAGGAACACTAGGAGTTGGAGTAACAGGTTCTGAAATCTCAGGTTCTTCGCCTGTTTCACTGGCAGATGAAAAACTACCAGCAAGCTCGGAAACTTCAACAGCTTCGGGATTGTAACCTGTTTCTAAACTTTGGTAATACGGATGGACTACCAAGGAAGATTCTCCTTCTTCAGGTGATCCTACTCTACTGCCACTAGGAGGAGTTACAAGGACCTTTAACCCTTCTAAATGACCTGGGTCGTCTCGAGGAGGGGATCCCCTAAGTCTACGGGATCTTCTCAACAATTCGGCCACAGACACAACTTCAGGAGACTGGCCCGCAATTCGACGGGACCTTCTCGGTGATTCCGCCACAATTAAAGATTTTAACTACAACACACGAAAACAAAATAAAAAAGTTCAAATCAAACCACCTAAAGTCTTCTAAAGAACCAATCAATTTTGAAGCATACGCCTAAATAATCTAGAGCGTCAAACCATACACAAACAGTAGTCTTCCGAACCAAAAACGCTAGTTGGTGATTAAGCCCAACGTCGCAGGATTCAGTACAGAAATAGTGGGTGGAACAGTTACCCCGGCAACCTGCTTAATGAATAGACTGGACCAAGTTCCTCCACTTTAACCGTCTCGAAGTGAAGCGAACCCCCCAGAAAATCCAAGTGAGTATAACCGACGTCTGCTCCAGGTACAGTGGGACCTTCCCTCCACCGTCACCTTGGGTAGAATCCTAGATATTATAGCCACTAAGGTTACCAATCACAACAATTACACCTGGGGGAACAGTCTAGGCTCCAACAGCACGCAAGGGCAGAGTAGCAAGCTCCAATCCCCTTACCGGCTCCTTGATAACAATCCAAGGTTTACCGATAAGTGACCCCTGGCTCCTCGACAATGGTTAATCCGAGGTTTACCGTTTGTAATACGTACTGTCTGGCGTCGTTCCCAACGAGGGAGGAATGATCCCCTCACTGGTTCGGACACGAGCTCGTGCTTCTCCTTTAAGAGGAGCTTTCCCAGAATGTAACTGAAACAATTGGATTTGTTCTACTCAAGATAGACTATCTGTTTGGTTTTGTAGTCTTGGAGAGTTAAGTACTCACCTACTCCAAGACCCTAGCCTAAGCTATGTTGGTGCTTCAGAGCCCTAGAAAAATAAAGATTACTAGATTGATTTTAATTTAAGCGTTACTTTTAAGGTTGTTTCTTAAGTCAAAAGGTGATGGAAGTGAAACTAGTGGTGTGTTGACTCGACTCGAAACCACTACAAAATGCACCTAGAATGATTTATCCACTACTTTACTTTTCGATGAATTGCTTTAACTAAAAAGTTGAGAGAATGCAAACTTTATAAAAGCAACCTTTTAATTGAAAACAATCAAAGAAATATTTCGTTTGTCTTTTCCAAGCATAAAAACATAACTTCTCTTTACATGCACGAAAAAACTCTTTCCTTCTTTTGAAAACAAAAAGCTACTTGAAACAAGACTCTTAAGAATGTTTTTGTATTTTTCTTTTAATAAAGCAAGTAAATCTAATTTAAACAAAAATCAATCTTAACAACTCTTAAAATCTATGAAAATGCACTCATAAGCAAACTAAAAGTAAATTTACCCTAAGCAATCTTAATGAGGTCAAAACTAACAATGACTATTTCTAGGGTGTTTTACTTGATTACAATCAAATCAAGGGCTAGCTTATTGCAGAATCAACATCTAGCCAAAAACAAATTCTAATCTTTTTGTTCTTTTTTAAAATGGAAATCAATACTTTATAAACAAGTAATTCGAAAATTGACCCAACACAACTCAAATGGCAAGTTGCACACAAAAGGAGACTTTACGACAGGCCAGACTTCTAAGAAGGTTGACTAACCAGAGATATCTAAGGCTGGACAATTTTCTAATAGCAAAGTCACTACAAAGCCTTCCCAAAAATCAAACCCTAGGTCAAAACTTCGTTGAAAACCACTAAAACACTCAAAGCTCACAAAACTAGTTTAGGTGAAAATTCTTGACAGGGTACTAAAGGATCTGGGCGGAAAACACTAAGGAAAAACAAAATCTAAGAGCAATTTGAAGCAAAAATGGAATTTTCTCAAGTTTTACAGGAAGACGCAGGCAACCTGTTGTCACAGGTGCGGCCCCGCTCTGTGCAGACGGCAACAGCGCGTCCAAAGACGCACTGTGCAGTACTAAGAGGGTGCGTCCGTCTGGAAAAATAGAGAAAAACCAAATCTAACTAAATCTAAAGCTAAGCCACCCAAATACTAATTCCCACAGTCAAAAACCAGAAAACAAAAATGATTTTCTCAAAGCCAAATTCATATAAAGGAAAAGACTTTCTCATTAATGGCTCCCCAGCGGAGTCGCCAATTTGTCACACGGAAACTGTCAAGGGTGCGGACACGACTGACCTTCCTAGAAGTCTAAGACATTCTAATGACAAACAAGACAAAAAGGAGTGATCTTTCTCTAAATACACCTTTTATAACATGAAAACTACAAGTGTTTAGGTTTACCTTATTCCAAAACGCTGTTGTTGAAGTCCGTTCTTGACGATCCGGATGAGCTCCTCCTTCAAGTCAATTCCTGCAACCACAAACAATCAAACAATTACCAAGCACTTGCATTTCATATAATAAAACATATATTCAACATGCAGACCAAGGAACACATGAAATAACTCATTAACATAAGCTATTTAGAAAAATAAACTAGTTTGTATTAATAATGAAACAAAGAAACTCTTACAACCTGGCCTTGGTGTTGTGCAAGTTCCTCCCAGGGTCCATCAAGGGTTTTCCTCTTCTTTGACAAAGCTCACCCTCTCCCAAGTAGAATCAAGTGAAGACAATCTCTCCTCACAAAGGCTCTAATGGAAGACCTAAATCCTGCAGCATTTACCCAAAGAAAATGTATAGCTCCAACCTCCTTTCCTCCTGGCTCAATGCCTTTATTTATAGTGCTGTAAAGAGGTTATTCTGGTCCACCATCAATGGGATCATCCCCCTCTTTGGGTGGGATAGCTCCCTTATTGATGGGATAAGACTCCCCTTAATAGAGATACATGAACCAACTGGAGGCGAATCCATTTCATCAAACCGACCTCTAGAATGTTCTAGAAGTAACCACAAGTAACTTTTTCAAGATAAAACTCGCGCATTTTGTCTTTTACAGAGGGACGCACCTGTCCCTTTACATACAGAGCGTCCATGGACGCAGTTTTTGTGAACAAGGTCCGCGTCCCCGTAGGTAAGACTAGAGAGAACCTGCGACCCCAGAGATAAACATGATTTTTACAAGACTTTCTCTCTATTTTGAGTTTGAGATGGATAACAGAGGCATAGACTTGCCTAAGAGGGTAGCATGACTGTTGATTTGAGCCATACTAACTGTAAGTAGTCAAGGTGACATTTTTTAGTGTAACACTTCCCACCATGTAGATCTATGGTGGTTTTTTCTAGAAAAATTTTTCTGGGAGGCTTTTGGGCAACTTTTGGCTAGATGGCCCGTCTCAAAGCAAGATCGACATCTGAAGAGGACACTTTCATAATCGAGTTTTTGGTTCCACACATAATCTTTTCTTGTTAGGTTTATTTCAGCTGGGAATCTGACGCTGAAGTCCAATTCCACACAGATTCATGCATAGGTGGTTTTGGCATATTCCTCTATTTCTGGGCACCTGCAGTAAAATTTCCCAATTGCATTTCCAATGGCTTTTAGCGAGGAGAGATTCCAGAGATGCAAGGGTAGGCTTGGAAATCTCACCCAAACTGGTGTTGAGGTTATGACTGCTGTTGAGGGATCGAATGAGGGGTTCCATGGCTTCATGAATAGGCCTGAGTTTCCCCAAAACCAAGGGCCAGAATCTAGAATACATTATCTGCTTTCGGGATTTTCAAAATCTACTATAGAGAAACCCCTAGCATAGGGGTAGATATTAATTTCATCAGAAATAACAGGCTTCCGTACCTCCAAGATCCAATTGTGGAGAGCTGTCAGCCGCGGCCAAAAACCATTGAACTAGCAGATTAGGGCATGTTCGAAAAAATTCAAAGCCTCATTGAGCGAGGCCTAGACCACCTGGACAATGGGAGCTGGGGCTTCACTGACGATATGGGTAGGATTTTCCCTCTAGAAGCGGACAGAACTGAGCCAGTAGCTATTTTCGCAAAGCTAGGAGCCATATTTTCCAGTACAAAGCCAAGACCCAGCCACAAAGAAATAAGGCAGAAGATTAGATGTAGATCTAGCCATAGAAGATTAGATCTAGAACCCAGCCACAAAGAAATAAGGCATAAGATTATATCTAGATCTAGATCTAGTCGCAAAATATTAGATCTAGAACCGAGAAATAGAGTCTCAGTAAGCCTTTTAATCTGCAAGAAACCCTAGTAGGAAAAATCTTGATTTTAGTACCGAGAATCAAATCCTGCTCCAGATAAAAATAAATCACCGACTTTCGCTTCATGAACCACTCAATCCGGAGATGCCCATGTAAAATAACAATGAACCAAAAAACAAGATCTTTGCATTTGAATGTCACGATCGTCCTCTTAAACCACGACACCTCTTACCATTAACGATTCTGTTAGGTTGCAAGCATTCAACCCCAATCAACAAGAAAACTTACAAAGAGCACCACATAAAAGATGCTTCGTTAATGAATGGTGTACGTATGGAGAGTGCCACAGAGAGACCTCGAGCCGCAGCCATAGAAAGACCTGGAGCCACAGAGAGACCTCGAGCCGCAGTCACAGAAAGAGCTAGAGCCGTAGATACCTGGAGCCGCATCAAGACACCGAGCCGCAGCCGTAGAAAGACCTGGAGCCTCCTTCGAGACAAAGTCATATTTTTGATCTCCCTTCACCATTTTCATGTCACATGTGTCTTACCACCATTGTGCCACCAAGGCGTTTGTCACAAAGACTCTTATAGCTTCATCCCCATTTTCCACTCGGGCATATTACTCCTCCCCACTGGGTTCGAGTTCATAGCCCTCTGAGTCCCCATATTGACTCTTCTCCTCGTTCATCTATTTCCGAGCCTCCTTTACCACATATTGTCACCATGTTTAGACCAACAGCTGGTGTAGGAACCCAACCTGGTGTTGGCTCCAGTTCTACCCTTAAGTGATCACATCTAGAGGAGCAATCTTATGAACCATTCAGAAAACTACCATACTCCCTTTTATGGCTGGCTTAAGTCTCTTGGATTTTAGCTAGTTGATAAACAACCCAATACACCACGATGCTGGTTGGCATGCTATGCCGACTAAGCTTCCCTCAAATATCCCAAAGTTTGAGGGTAATTCTGGAGAGGATCCTACCGATCATGTTTTCTCCTTCCACATGTGGTGTTCATCCAACTCCATTACATATGAATTCATTCATTTTCGGTTGTTCCAATGCACGCTCACTAGAGACGCTACAAAATGGTGTGTAGACTAGCCCACCACATTTCATTCCATTTTCATGATTCTTGCTAAATTGTTTCTCTCATATTTCTAGCTACCTCTCCGATATGACACTGGTAAAAAGATATTGACCTCATTTCGTTAGTCCTCTGCCACTCACCTTTCTGACCATGTTCAAGAGTGGCATAAGAGGAGGAGCACATGTCGTGCCCCACACCTTGAATATTGTGTCTATCTAGATTGGTTTCTCAGAGCCTTTTAGCACCCATTGGAAAAGATGTCTCATCCCATTTTCCTTAGACTAAGGAAGAAGCTCTCCAAACCACTCTGAGATATGACCTGATTTATGTGCAATCCGATTCTATCTATACCGTCATTACAAACCTTCCCCGTCCTGGAGGTTCTGATGCACCGGGGGAATCTCACGTTGCTGACGGTATCGTTGGAACCCTTTCACATCCTTCCCCATATACTCAACAAAGTTATGGCCATCCATAGGGGGGCACCAGTTCCTCCAACACTTATGCCCCTCCTGCTAGCAACATGTTTTTAGGGCCCCAACCTATCTACCAAACCATTGCTCCTCCTTATGAACAATCGAGCACTCTAGCCCCTCAAGCATTAACACCGCAGCCTCCCATGCATCCTCAGCCCCCGCAACTACTTCCCCCTTAGGGTTAGGTGTTTGCACAACAGAGTGCACCCAATCCCCAAAATTTGAAGAAAAATAATAAGGGGAAGGGTAACAATGGTAACAAGGGTAACCAGGGTAATCAAGGTAAACAACCTAGTGAATCCCAAGGGAACCCTCCTAACACCAACAACCAGCAATAAGGAAGCCAACCAAAGAAAAACAAGGTTATTCGTACGAACAAGCCTTGTGCATGTTGTTATGTACATGGCCATTATACACATGAGTGTGCTATCTTACCCTAGATGCGTCAAATGTGGGAAGCTCAAGCAGCTTCTCGAGGCCAACAATTGCCTTAGAATCCTGCACCATCTCAATCGATAGTGCTTACAAATCCTTTCCCTCAACAAGGATTTGTTTCTTCTCAAAGTCACCCAGGTCAAGCAGCCCACCCTCCCCAACCTTTTGGTCCTAGTGACTACCAGATCCTCATGATGAGCTCTGATGAGGTTAATCCCTCTGATATCAACTTGCAAACTCGATAGTGTCAATATGATAAGCCATCAACTTCGTCCGCCATTGATTCCAAAGCCAAAGCTTCTACTGAGCCTCTAATGACATCAAATGTTCCATTACAGATCCCCCAACCTAAATCTGAGGCGATTCCCAAGATCCGAAAGGGACCATTACACCATAACATGGCTTCTAACCGAGTTGCCCATACATACAGTATAGTAGATGACTTGGTACAATCACCTGCCACCATGTCAATGCTGGATGTACTCCAGTCATGCCCATCTCAAAAGAAAGCTCTAATAACTTCTTTGGGCATAGTAGATCCTTCTGATGATTGTTTGATTGTCTTCCCAGTTGATACATCAGAACATCCCCCATTGCCTCGCTCTATTGCTTTCTAGGTACTAGTCTAAGTCCGTATTGTCATCATCTCTCGATGCATTAATGATGATGGTGCATCCACCTGTGTGATGTCCACTACCATTTGGAAAAAAATTTAGTCACTAGGTTGTCCCCCTCCACCATCACTTTGCATGCTTGGGACAGACACTCCTCCTAGCCTCTTAGCATGTACTCCAACTATCCAGTGAACTTTGTGGGCAAGACTCTCCAATTAGATATTGAGGATATTGATGCCCCTTTAGATTACAACATTATCTTGGGTCATAGTTACACATATGCCATGTCAGCTGTCACATCTATGGTTTTCTGTAAGATGTGCTTCCCCCATGAAGGGAAGATTGTTACCATAGATCAGTTGACTTACTACGAGCTGGCATCCATGACGTCCCCCGAGCCCATTATCTCATCAATGTTAGATAAGAAGTATTCAACTCCTGTCGCTGGTGTTTCACCCAGATTCTATAAAGATTCCTCATTTTTGGGTTCTTTCCTTGGTCCTCCCCCTCTCATCTTAGAGCCTAAATCTTTTAGTGTCATGGGTTGTCCTCAAGCAGTCTGGTACATTCGATCCATAATGATCTCCTCCGCACCATGCGGTTACCATCCTAGGCAAGCCATATAGATCCACCCCCCAGGACCTCCTCCATTTGTGGGTGCCTCTCCTATCTTCCCCCAGAAACTGTTCCTCCAGGTCTCAACTATCCAAGAGTTGTTCCGCTAGGACATTACATTGCAGGCCAGATACCTTTCATATTTCCCCCTCCCGCAATATTTTATGTCCCTATCATGGCTTCGTTGGTCTTTCCTAACATGACTTTAGGGATCCCCATATGGTACATTGATCCCCCTGCAAGCATTCTTCCTGGTTAGCTAAGACCTTATCGTGCTCTGACCCTAGTTCAACTAGTCCCTATGGCCCCTACCACTACTTTAGTTCCATCACAACCTCAAGAGAAACCCACTCCAGTCCCCAAGGCCCCAAAGTCATCACCTCTGTGTGCTTTATGTAAACTTGTGGGGCACGTGACCAATAATTGTCCTGAGCTTCTTCATCTCAAACCTTTGGTTTATTCAACATTCCCTGAGTCAAATATCCCTAAAGTCCATGTTAACCTTCCTGGTCCACCCAATAAAATCAGAACATTGCGTAAAAATCACCCTTGTGCCCTGTGTGATCATCATGGTCACTACTCCCATTGGTGCCCTCATCTCAACAAATTTTGTGATTTCCTTAAGGAACTTCGCAATTACGAGACCACTCATAATGGATCACCTTCTCCTCTTCCTATGGATTTTTGTACCAATAGTAAACCAGAATAGGGGGAATCAGGTCCCACCATCATGATCCCTTCCCTAGATGTCGAGATGATGGACACCACGGGCCATGTCCTTTCTGAGGTTTCTGAGCACGCTTCTATTCAACCTCTTTTGACAGAATCCTAGGTCTCAACATACATAGATCCTTCATCTACTATCTCATCGTGTACCATTCCATATGATGCGTATGTGAACCTTCTTTCTTAGGTTGATGCACTAGGTACTGTGCTGCATGATGTAGTCAATATTCGTCTCGTCCGCTAATCTTCCATTTGGATGAGGACATCATGGAAGCTATGTCTACCCCTAATTACCCTTGCACATAGGTAAGGGGGAATATTTTTTGGAGGATTCTAAATGCCATTTCCTTCCTAATAATCCCAATGCAATCTACCTAAAGAAATTTTTCTCATAGCTTATCTCTTTGATTTGCATGTCTTTATTTTTGTCCGGAAGTTAGGTAGGATGCATCATCTCATCTGTTGTATTTTGCACCTTTCAGATGGATCCATCATCCACACCATATATTGGTCATGTTGATGGTGCAAATCGCTTCTCCAGGAATATAGCCTCGACATCCTGGGCCATATTTACCCCCTTGCATACATTAGTGCTTTCAAACGATGTGTTCATTGGATCTGCCACCAATAACCAGGCCAAATATGATGCAGTGATAGGTTTTTTAGTCGATTCCATTTCTCATCGCATCTTTCATCTTCATGTTCATTTATATTCCTTGCTACTTGTCTTGCACTTCAATGGTGTGTATCATGTACATAACCAAGTAATATTTATAAAATATCTGCATGTTAAGCTGTTGGTACATGAATTTCAAACCATTACTATTAGTCAAGTTCCTACAACCCAAAATAACTATGTAGATACCATTGCAAATAACATTCTAGATTGGCATTTATCACATGTATACCACAGAAGACAACCATAAACAAAACACATGGCGAACCATCATCGTCATATAAAAATGCATAATCATATTATGTATCATATAAGTGCTCAGAACCCATAGATCTAAATACATCTGACATGCCCAAAACATGTTACAAAAATCAAAATCAAAGGGACCCACATGTCCCCATATCTAGTCACTATCCGAAGGATCACACACCAAAGGCTCTACCCCACTTTCACGTAGATCATGTACTGCATGACCATCCATCGCCATGCACTGCATGATACCTCACCACTCTAAGGGAAGGTTGTTACACTCATATAAGTATCGATCATCTTTGTCATGCCATCCGCGCTCAGAAACTATGGTCAAGCGTACCCCACATCTACAGTGTAGATAAACGAGTAGCACACTATCCTTTGGACTTTGACAAGATGACGATGTTCCCCAATCTGTAGCCACAAGCACTACGGCTCGTCCTACATTTCTTGCCAGTTTTACCAGTGCTATGTCTGCATAACACATATTTTACACTTAGTACCATATACATGTGATAAAAATATGAAATGCACCATAAAAATAGCAAATTAACAATTACCGTTTGGTCCCCATGCTTGCCTGAGCAAAAGTGGCAAGTCAGGATCTCCCTGATAGTTCATCCCACTATAAGGATAATCATCAATCTATAGGGGCATCTAATCCCAATGTGCAAAAAACGTGGGTTGGAACACCCGTCTAACTCCCCATCCTCCTCTCCACAGTAACTGCCCCCAATGGCGGATCCTGGGCTCCTGTGGGCCCCCATATCGGATCTATAAATGAGGAAGGACGGTGGGTATCTTCTCAAAGAATAATGCACACAGTACTGTACCAAAAACATAGTCATGGCTCACCTGTATAGACTTAACTATTTTTTCACCGACAACAGCGTCATCTTGGCCCACCCTTAGTAGGTCCTAGCCAAAACACTCTCAACTAGCATCATCTGCCCACCAGTGATGTGGTGGAACACATGGTTGCCCAAGATCCGTAGCATAGCTATGGAAACAACCTATGTCTCTAGCTGGTCTAAATCACTAATCGAGATAGTCGTGCCCTTCACATGCACATCCTGTGGACAATGGCGCTCCACAAACTTTGTAATGTTCCTCCCACAAGGAAACACAAGATGTATATCCCCCACCACTCTGAGGGGAGGCAGTCCAGTGAAGAAATAAATATCCTGTAATGTGAGCTCAATATTGTGCCCTTGCATGACAAATACCTCATGGTCTAGATCCCAATAGCTCACAATTCTCAATAGCAAGGGCTTACCTACCCTCATAAATGGGTTCTCTACCAACTTGAGAACCCCATAGCGAGTCAATGCCCCTCGAACCCCCTGATTCATCAGAATCTCGGATCAAAGGGTATCCAAGTCTCACTCACACCAGTTGATTTTTAGCTCTGCCATGCCTACAAAACACCACATGTCTTGTCAGTTGAGAGAAGAAAACACTGGTCCACACTAATCAACCTACAACCCCCACCAAGCGAGCAAACCACCCCTCTTTTCAGCCCCAAATCATAGTTTTATGCCCAGAAAGTGTGAGCTCACAGGTTCTCACCTGTTTCCTGTGATCCAAATTGCACTTCTAGGCACAAAAAGTATGATTAGACCGTGAAGAGGAGCAAGAGTCTCCTAGGGAACTGTCAGGAGCCAAAAATCAGAAAATAAATAACTGAAATTGAAGAGATGAGTAAGGCCGCTACTTGAAAGTCGCAGATCCTGATTCTAATGGCCTGTTTGTCCACTATGATCTCCATAAGATTTAGGGCCTTTTCCTCCTCTCCAAATTTACCACAACTCACATAAAAAATGAATTCCAATTGGAGGGAAAATGTCCTTTCATAGAGAAATCCACAATGATTATGTCACCCGCTTTGACCAAATGGTAGCTCAGCTCGATGAACCATCAACGTCATTGGAAATCTCTCATCGAGTACTATAATGAGTCTTTCTCAGTTTTGGATGATTTGAAACTTCACTAGGAAGCCATTTTTCCAAGAAGGGTCACTTCGTCACCTCTCAAAATAGGATTTCTTCATATGCGACGCTTGTAAATTGGGGACCACCTTCCCTTGGAACTTGTCATCTCACGTGTCTGTCAGGCAGAAAGAGTCGTTAGTGCGGACACAACCAACCTCCCTAGGAGCCTAAGACTCTCTAGTGACAAACAAGACAAACAAGAGCAATCCTTCTCTAAACATGCATTTACTATATAAGAAATCAAGTGTTTAGATCCTACCTGTAATCCAACGCTGTTGCAGTAGTCCAGCCTCGCTGATCCGGATGAGCTCCTCCTTCACTTTGAAACCTGCATTCACTAACAATCAAACGATTAAATAGCACTTGATAATCTCATAAAATAAAACATATTTAACACATAGACCAAGGAGTACATGAAACAACTCATAAATAACAAGTTATTGAGAAGAATGGACTCATTTGCATTAATAGGAAACAAAAGGAACAATTACAACCTGAGCCTTGGTGTTGTGCAAGTCCCTCCCAGGGTCCATCAAGAGTTCTCCTTTACTTTTACAAAGATCACCCACTTCCAAATAGAACAAGCAAAGATGGCAATCTCTCCTCACAAGCTTCTAAATGAGAGTCCTAATTCTAGCAGCATCTACCCTTAGAAATGTTTAGCTTCCAACCTCCCGTCCTTCTGGCCCAATGCCTATATTTATAGTGCTCTAGAGGAAGTTATTCAGTTCCACCATCAATGGGATAATCCCCTCTTTGGATGGGATAGCTCCCTTATTGATGGGATAAGTTCCTCTTTGGTAGGGGTACATGAACCATCTGGAGGCGCTCAATACACGTCGAACAACCTTCTAGAATGCTCTAGAAATGACCACAAGTAACTTTTTAAAGATGAAACTTGCGCATTTTGACCTTTACAGGGGTACGCACCTGCCCCTTTACATACAGAGCGTACAAGTACGCAACTTTTGTGAACATTAGGTGCGTATCCGCAGGTAAGGTTGAGAGAACCTGCGTACCCAGAGATAAACACATTTACAAAGACTTTCTCTCTTTCTTGAAGTTTGACATGGAGAGCAGAGGTATGAGACTTGCCCAGGAGGATAGCATGACCATTGATAGAGCCATACCAACTGTAAATAGTCATGGTGACATTTTTTAGTGTAACAGATTGCCCCCTAAAGTGCGAAGCCTGTAGTAGATTAGGGTTTTGTATTATCTAGGAAGGGTGAAGCGCTTTATCATTTCAAGGATTATCTCATGGAGAGCCTGGTCAGAACCTGCAATTTTCAACACAAAATACATGTATAAGATTATATCATTGCTGAGGTAGGCATTCCCATACTCAGATCAAAACTCTAACTAACAGACTAACTAGACTGATACAGGAATGACTTGCAGTACATCATAATCATAGACTTTTGTAGACACAGTATGGGCGCAGCCATCTGTTTATGATTAGTCTACTTAGATAATGAATACAAAACTCCTCGCAGCCTGGATGGTGGAAACTAGATCCAGGGTCTTCATTTCTACTTCCCGTATTGGTACGATTCTAGCCATGCGAATAAATGAGTTGATGTCGAACATGGTAGAAACCACTTGATTACCAGTCAATGATGTAAATTGTTAACAAGTGTGAGAGAGACCACCAGTAATGTCAATGGTTCTCAAAGTACCCAGTACAATCCATGAGATGTGAATGAATGAGTTGATGTCGAACATTTCACGGAATCCTTCGATCGAGAGTCAATGATGTAAACTGGCGTCAAAGGCGAGAAACCTGCCATTGATGCATGCAGACTTCAAGGTACTGACGATTTCTAAGTCACCTCTCTAGATAATGTGCTGATGTCGATAGAAAGCGACCCATTGCAGGCAAGCCCACAACACGAAATCATTGATCAAGTTGAAGAAATGTTGTTGTAAGGACTGACTCAGGGATGGTCAAATGGATGAAAAGTATTTTGCAAATGAAAGTTTTGCTTGCAGACCTCTTGAACACATAAAGACACGATAGATGGCTTTGTAATGAATGACTCAAATTTAATCCCGGGAACCCGGCTGAAGACTTTCAAAGTGGTTTGATCAACTGTGAGGTAAAGGATTTCCCAACCCAGGTGAATGAAAAGTGTCGTGTTCAAGAGTGGTAATAAGGTTTCTTCTGAGACAAAGGATAACAAATAGGCTCATTCTTCTCTCTTTTCCCCCACCATTTCTGGCAAGTACCTCTTTATTTTTAACAAGCTTGAGGAGGATAACATATGCTTGATTATAAGCCCATCCTTCGGATGAGTCCAACCTAGTTTTGATTCAAACCCTAGGAAGGAGTGTTTCGTTCCTGTTTGTAATTGAACAGGTCCTTTACTGTGAAATTTTAACGAGCCTAGTATAGGAGAAACTCGGCGTTTTTCAATTTTAAAGAGTCTGAAAAACTTAAGAAGACTCCAGGTTGAACTTTTTCGTAAATTTGTGTCCCCCAAGCCCGAAAAAGTATAAAATAATACCTGGGAGAACCGCTTGATCTTGCGACCAAGGAGTACTTTCATGATTAGTGTCTCTGACCTGAAAAGTAAAAAGTGATCAAGGACACTTCATTTTATTTCCGTATCGAGTTTGAAACGACAAAAACCCGGCAATCTTTTCCTGATTTTACGGTCAGAAAAGGGCTATAAGGGGACCGTCTTTTAATTCCGTTTTAACGAGTGTAAAAGAAACGCTCAGCAATCTTTTCATGTTTTAGGAGTCAGAAAAGAGCTTAAAAGATGACTCTGACGTGAAAAATGATAATTTACCCTAAAGTCCCTTTGTCCTACACAGAAACAACACATTAATCATACCTGTTTAAGATGGGCAAAAATTCATCGAAAATGTCCTCTCATGGTGAAAAATAAACAAATCTAGCATTTATTTATCCAAAAAACCTATAAAAAGACTTCTTACCATGTCATTTTTACCATTTTACTGTTGAGGTTGAGAAAAGGGCTTTTGACAAGAAACTTCCCGTGGAGATTGTGGAGAATCGAACGTCGTTTCACCAGGTATTCTACAACACCCCTCTCTTGTTTTCCATCCGTTTAGAATTCATTTTTAAGTTTTTATTTGATTTTTTGGGGGCATTGGGGTTTCAAAATGCACCCTTCGGGGTACGCAGGTCATGCACTGCTAACCTGCGTACCCCGATATTTTCCCAATGGGAAAATTACGGGGTGTACGCACCCGGCCTTAAGGCAACCTACGTCTGGGCGCTCTGTCCCTAAAGGCCGGGTGGGGTGCGTACCCCGCAAAACACAAATTGAAACCCTTGGCCCTCCAAAATAGACCAAAATTTTTAAATTTTATGGATTCTCACTGATGTTTTATGATGTGCAGGGAGCACACCATGCTTGATTGGTGTGAAAGAGAGCATGAGGATGTTGATTTGACCGCGATAGGTCATCAACCTTCCATTGATGCATTAAAAGCATGCAGACTGTACAAATACTGGGCCATACCTGGCATGAGGGGCCAAGTGCCTTTTCTTGAGTGGATGGTCGAAAGGTGGAACATTCAGGAGCAATGTTTCTATATCGGAGAGCACCAACTCGAGATAGAGCCCTCCGACATATATTTTCTCACTGGCTTGCCTAACAGGGGCAAGCAACTTTCTCTATTCGGGACTAGGCCGGGTGGCCAATCCCTTGCTAGCCTCCGACTAGAGTGGTGCAACAACCAAAACCATGAGAAGGGGATAGAAATCAAGTACATATCCCGACCTGAACTTATGGTGATAGCCTTTACTGTTACCAGACTTTGCGGCGCGGCCGCTTTGCACCAAGCCACCGGGTCCCAAATGCGGATGGCTATAGACTGTTTCCATGGCACCATTTTCAACAGATGTGATGCTGTGTTGGCTAATTTGAAGGGCCAACTAACCAGGGCAAAGAGAGGACAACTGAAGACCTTTGGATATGGGCATATAGTTGTGAGCTTTGCCCTAGAGAGAGTTCCAATGTTGGTTCCCCAGCATCTTACAGTTCTAGTTGGGGCGCCTCGGGAGCCTAAGTTGACGAGATGGGTTGCGGTAATGGCCCGGCATCCTGATGAGGGCGCAGCAGTTGTTCGATTTCCTGATGGTTACTTTCACTGGCTAGAGAGCCAGGTCTTTGCTATTCAGGACTTTCCTTATGCCGGAATGGATTTTCGGAATGATCCGGACATGGTTCTTCCACAGGGAGAACAATGGGATGACAGAGGTATTTTCATTTTCCACGAGTTTTCAAATTATGTATTTTTTTTGTTTTTATATATCGCCTCAAAACTAACAGCACAAATTTTCAAAATGCAGATGTAGGTCCACGGCGTCCAGCCAACCTCCAAGCTTTTGAGAGGAGAGTACTAGCTGTACCAGCGCCAGCCCCACAGGATTCGACCGCAGAGACCTTAGCCGAGCTGGAACAGGATCTAGAGCGTCTGACGGCGGACATACCAGAGACCACCATAGATGACATTCCCATTCGACTTCAGCGCTATGTGGTCGCAGTCCCAGGACCTTTTAGGAGGTTCTTGTGTAGGGTAGCGCGGGCATTGGTCTCGTATAGAGAGCACCACCAATGATTAGCTAGTCACTTTTGTAGACACATGACATTTTGGCTTTTTGTACTTATCATTTTTGCCGATCATAAGGTGTTTTTCAACCTATGATCGAAGACGATGTATATTTTTGACACACTCCTATCTATATATATATCATTATTACCGGCTTATCTTGTTTAACATATGTGATGAAATGTTTTTAAATTTACTTGTATGATTATCGCAAATGTTTGTCCAACATTCGAGAAGCAATTGCATCTGCTAATGTATTTAAAGACCTTGGAATATGCTGATATTCAATGTAATCAAATTCACGTTCCAAGAGGCGCACTCTCAAAAACAACCTTAATAACACAGTATTTCTAATGGCATATACTCTATTAAGCTCTAATACAACGAGTTCAGAATCTAACCTCACTATCAAACTTCAAATTCCAAATGAAATAGATTCAGACAATAATTCAACCACTGCACTGTATTCTGCAATGTTGTTCGTCGTTTGACCGAGGCTCACCCCATGCATAGAAACTAACTCGTCAGAGGGCGAATAGATAACCCAAGCTGCGGAAGAAATATTCCGTGTACTACGACAAGCACCATCAGCAAATCCAATGTACGTTTGGAGAGGCGTCGACATCTGCAATATCAAGAGTAAAACCAAGATAAGCCAGAATAACGACGAGAAACACACTTTCTAAGCTAAGCACACTATCTAAACTAACAAACATACTAGCTAGAAAGAAAATCTAACCTAACTAAAATTCTCCATACCCACCATTTAAGCATAATACCTCTTTAGGTAATGTCCATTTCTGGGTTTACCCAAAGAGTCCCCATCAAAATCTATCAGCTCATAGGCCCCTTTTGCTAGCTTTCGCTTTACAATGTAGGGTCCATGCCACATAGGAACAAACTTTCCATCACCTAGCTTATCGTTAGCTCGATCATATAATAGCACTAGGTCTCCCTCCGAAAAACTTCGAGGGGTCACATTTCTATCATACTGAGCTTTCATTCGCTTCGCGTGAGTCTCGATTGCCAATGCAGCGTCACGTCGAGTCTCATCTAACTGAGCTAAGTATAATAAACGTTTCTCCTCTTCGGAAGTGGCTGGGAGTAATTCGACAGCCATTTGAAGTGATGGGATTTCGCATTCAATGGGTAACACAGCTTCCAAGCCATAAACTAGCTGGAAAGGAGTGAACCCTGTTGAAGTTTTCACTGAAGTTCGGTATGCCCACAGCGCTGAAAATAACATGTTGTGCCAATTCGATCGATGAATACCAATGATTCGTTGGATCATGATAACCAGAACTTTGTTGATAGACTCAACCAAACCGTTGGCTTGCGGATAATAAGGAGTAGAGCTATCGTGGTGCAAACCAAGCTGGCTTGTAAGCTCAGTCATCATGATGTTTCGAAAATGGCTCCCATGGTCAGTGATGATTGCTTGTGGGACACCAAACCTAGTTATAATATGATTGAATACGAAAACTGCAGCTGTTTTGCCACTTGCGTCGAATGTAGGCATCGCCTCGGCCCATTTAGTAAAATAATCAACCGCGAGGATGATATACGCATGCCCCCCGGCCGAGTGAGGGTTACAAATAATAAAATCGATACCCCATTTGGCGAAAGGACCAACGGCAATTATAGGATGGAGAGGAGCAGGTGGTGCGCGCATCTTGCGATCAAACACATGACAGTTGTGGCATTTTCGGACCGCAATGATACAATCTTTAAACATGGACGACCAGAAATAGCCAGCGCGCAACACCTTCTGAGCTGTGGCATACCCAGACATATGACCGCCACATGCTCTAGAGTGACAATCATTCAAAACCCTCTCAGCCTCTTCGTGAGTTAAGCAACGTCGAAAAACGAAGTCTACCCCCCGGCGATAAAGTGTATCTCCAATAATCTTGTATTGCTGGGATTGAAACCGAATTTTTCGACGTTCCGCCTTTGAAGCTTCAGGCTGAAAGGTTTGGGTTTGGAGATAGATGATTATATCCCCGTACCACGGATCTAAAGTACTGATAAGAAACAAAGATTCGTTCGCAATGGACTCCTCTGCCACAGTTTCTGTGTCAGCACGCGGGAAATCACACATCAATTCTGCAAAAACTAAAGATTTCTTAGACTTGGACTTCTCAAACTCCAAGTCGAACTCTTGCAGGATAACGATCCATTTAGAGTACTTGCCCCCTAGTAATTGTTTTGTCAAAATATAAATCATAGGGTTGCAATCTGAAAGGACTGTAGTTTTACGGAGAAGAATGTAGTGACGAAAACGCTGGACAACTTGAACGGCTGCCAGGGCCAATTTCTCCACATGCGAATATTTTAGCTCAGTGGGGTCTAATGTCCTACTAAGATAATATATCACATGTTCCGCTCCGAATTCATCTTCTTGAACTAACACCATTCCAATGGTGGAATGCGAAGCTGCGAGGTATAAAAAGTAGTCCTGGGTGTAGTTGGGAGGATGCAACAACGGTGCATGGGTCAACGCGTGTTTAAGTGCATCAAAAGATTGTTGGGCAATCTCATCCCAGAAGAATTGAGCGTTCTGTTTCAACAACCGTGTAAAACCTTTAGTGACCTCGGCGTAGTTTGGAATGAATCGGCGTAAAAAGTTCGCTTTCCCTTGAAAACTTTGGAGTTGGCGCAAACTCGAAGGAGGAGGCAATTTGATGATAGCTTCGACCTTCGAGGGATCGACGCGAATGCCGGCTTTTGAAACAACAAATCCCAGCAATCGACCCGTCTCTATACAGAATACACACTTGTGGGGATTCAACCGAATTCGATAATGCCTACACCTCATAAAGATTGCTCGTAAGTGGACAAGGTGATCAGCTCGATGTAAAGAATGAGCAGGCAAATCATCGAGGTACGGTTGCACAATGTGCTTGATGTCATGAAATGCATAAGACATCGCCCGTTGAAAAGTGGCCCCAGCATTCTTAAGCCCAAAAGGTAATTTGCAATAAGCAAATGTCCCCCATGGACAAATGAATGTCGTTTTTGGTTGGTCGGCAGGTAGAATATTGATTTGATTATAGCCCAAAAAACCATCCATGAAGGAAAACATTTCACTTCCGGCACAATCATCAATAATTTGATCGATATAAGGCATAAGATAGTTGTCTTTTGGACAAGCTCGATTTATATCCCTATAGTCGATACAGATTCTTATTGTTCCTTGTTTCTTGTTGACCGGAACAATATTCGATACCCAATCCGTTAACGGGATTGGATAAATGAAACCTGCTTTCAACAGCTTTTCGACTTCTGCTTTAATCGCAGCTGCTTTCCGAGGGTGAATCTGACGCAACTGTTGCCGAACGGGTTTAGCGTCCGGGTAGGTCTTTATTTCATGAACAACAATGGCAGGATCGATTCCCGGCATTTCCTCGTAAGACCAGGCAAACACATTGCGGAATTCTTGGAATAGGGCCTTGTAAGTTTGGATTTCATCTTCTGTACATGAGGCACCTATATGAATGTTTTCCTCAATTCTGGGCTTCACTGAAATATCAATGGGAATAGTGTGAGAAATATTCCCTAAATTCAACTCTGAATCAGAATGCTTCGTTGAATTCTGAGCATCTTTGACGTATTCAGCGGTAAAGATAGATGAAAAATCATTTTCAAAAACATCATCCTTAGGTAAAAACGAAGATCTTTGATGAAGATCTTCCCATGGTAGATCGTCTACACTTAGGATTTCGCGAAGTTGCTCGTCAGATGACACGACTTCGGGAAACGCTATCCATTCTAAGGTTGATGTGAAAAGTGATTCTTCACTGACCACAATCATTTGGTCGATTTGGGTTGAACGCGAGTCGGTAAAAGACATGACGGCTTCATAAGCAATTTCATATGGACTCAAAGGCATAGCATCACCGAATGAGTCTATCTCAGATTCAGATGGGACAATCCAAGGATCATCATAAATAATGTTGTCTGATGTAATCATATGAATTGGTGCAAATGAAGGGTCTGTGTTGATTGGAGGGAAAGGAAAAGTTCCCAGTAAACCGGAATCTTTAACTAAACCTACGCCAACGTCCCTATAAGGGATTGTCATCTTACTGACATGCTGGATACTCTCTGAAGAGGCTGGGTCGGATGAAAAGTATGTCAGCTGATCAATGGTCACGATCTTACCGTTATATGGAAACTTTATTACTCTGTTTTGCTACTTGAAAGTCGCAGATCCTGATTCTAATGGCCGGTTTGTCCACTATGATCTCAATAAGATTTAGGGCCTTTTCCTCCTCTCCAAATTTACCACAACTCACATAAAAAATGAATTCCAATGGGAGGGAAAATGTCCTTTCATAGAGAAATCTACAATGATTATGTCACCCGCTTTGACCAAATGGTAGCTCAGCTCGATGAACCATCAACATCATTGGAAATCTCTCATCGAGTACTATAATGAGTCTTTCTCAGTTTTGGATGATTTGAAACTTCACTAGGAAGCCATTTTTCCAAGAAGGGTCACTTCGTCGCCTCTCAAAATAGGATTTCTTCATATGCGACACTTGCAAATTGGGGACCACCTTCCCTTGGAACTTGTCATCTCACGTGTCAATTTTCATCATGTGTAACCATCATTTACTCATTTTTTCATGGTCCCCACTGGGCCTATTCTATGTGGCAGCGTCATCGAGTCACCCTTGTTGAGAGCATCCGCGATGTGTCACCCTTGAATCCATGGAGTCTGTTTCGTATCCCATTATATCATATCATAGTATTCCATCCATATTTTGATATCGTTCATCCCTTCTTTCCCATTTTAGCCTCCAGTCATACTGTCTGCATCCCATCCGGAGTTGAGTTAGTTGCTGCCAGGTCAACCATGCACTTTATGCTCTGACAAGGGAAGTTGTCTATTTGTCCCTCAATCCCTCATTTTCCATTATACCTAGTGTCATTCCATCAGTCACATTACTATTTTCCCTCATACCTTAGTTGAGGATCATCATTGCCTCACCTATCGTGGGCCCTACTCTGTCGACATCAGCTCATTTATTTCGTAAGAACGACCTAGAGGGCGGTGTATCTTGGTTCCAACTTCCATTCTTGTTTGGTACTTTGGATCGAGTAGAGGGACTCATTATTGCCCTTTGACTTGGTTGTTTCATGTTCATGATCCATACACTCGATGGTCGAGTGATGCAGCAAATTGTACGAGTGGTTCCTAGGTGTGCATGAGATGTTTGAGACCTCATGAGGGGGTGGCCCTTCAGGTAGCCCACCACATGCTCTGATGCATTCCTATTATGCTACAACCTTAGATGCAGTTCCGCAAATATAATGGGTTCAGTTCCTATGAATCACAGTGTTCATAGCATGCACATCTCCTTTAGATGATCCATTTAGTTTTGTTGATCCCCTCCTTGTTCAACAGGGCTTCTTCGGTTGTTCTACCCTCCCTCCAACCCATTTTTTGAGGGAGGGGCCATTATATCTCATGTAATCAGTTCATATTATATTCAATCCTAGCTCATATTTTTCCAGGTGCATTCTATAGATGGGACACATTGTATTATTTTCTAACTCAGTTATGCCAACATGTCATGTACCATTCAGCATGTATTTCGTTGCACAGTTTGATGTTTCTCAACACACCATTATTTTTGTACTAAGTTATCTCGGCAGGTATATGTATGCTTCCCCTGCCTCATTGAGGTTCGGTACCACAACATAAGAGGTGACTTGCATTGGTCTTGCCCCCTCTGTCCCTATCCTCCTGCTTCAGTTGTATTGGTCTCTCTCTCTCTCACTCACTCCACTTTGTTGCGTAGTGATTGTGTCTTTACAATAGAGTTTGTTCATATGTTTTCCTCCTAACGCTCGTACGTTGGGGGGAAATATGTTATCACCAAAATATTGATCATCTAGACTAATTTACTAGATGGATCAAACTACACCAGGTAAAGCGAATTTTACAAGAGTAAAATTTCTTTCACTATGAAAAATTACTTAATAAACCACCTTTTTTAAGTAATTTATAATTAAACTCATGTAGAATAAATAAATAAAGCACTATTTATTTGATTTCCTTCTAGATATAATTAATTAAACCATTGTTTAATTATTATTTCGTGTCATATTTGACCCAGTTATGAAAAATCAACAAATAAATTATTAATTATCTTATTTTTCTCTAGGAATAATTAATTATTATTCCTTGTCAAATTTGAAAAATCCCTTGGGAATAATTAAATAAATCATTATTTCTTTATTATTCCTTAACGAAATTGTTGAGATGATAAATAAATCATTTATTATTTCTAAATAAAACTTTAAATATTTTTTCCCTCCTAACCAAATACAATAAAATATTCCAAGTAGTTATTCCAAGAATGGGGTTAATAATATTTTATTATTGCTCATTATTCAAGGATAACTCAATATTTTGTTATAAATAGAAGGGTTTTCCATTCATTATTCACTTTTGACTATTTTCATTGTTGCACTCACTACTGTAACTCTGATTATTTTCATTAATGCACTCCATTTCTCTGCCATTTGAGTTCCCATTAAGCTCAAACATTTTATTTGTTGGGTTTTCGCATTATAGAGGGGAGAGACTCTAAAGAAGATGAAGACGTGTGAGGATAGCCAAGAACCCATCCCATAGAGTGAGACAGCTAACATTTAGTTCCCTTCACAGGTGTTATAATAAAATCTATTCTTTGTATCTATAGTTTCCATTGGATTATTTGAGTTATTACTGTTTATTTTTGTTGTTTAACTATGATTGTGGCATAGATTAGGACTTTCACAGGTTTTGTTTCTCTCATTTGTTGCAGATCTACAATTTTTAGCATCCATTTATATTATTGATATTGTTTATCATCCACAATCTTAAGTGGGTTCTTTTCATACATCTTTGAGAAGAAAACACTATAAGAGAAAGAATTCTGGAAAATGCATGGAGCAAGGACCCTTGAAACCCTCAGTCTTTGGAAAAGAAATGTGGCCTCCAAGTGATCAATCTCCAAGTTTGGCTATGGGTTCAACCTCAATCCTAGGATGAGCTTGATTAAACGATTTATATTCTTCCTTGGGATCAAGTTTAGAAACTCGACCTTCCAACCTTTGCAATTTGACCTCTTTTACCTCCATTGAAATCAATCCACAATTATTTCAAGGAGACACTTTAGATCTATGAGCAACTTAAAAATGGCATCAAAAGGCAGGGTCTCCTCCTTAGATTTAAATGATCCAACCTCTTTCCAATATAGATTACAAAAATATATTCATACCATTGATCTTGAAATGAAACGGATATAATCCAATTTGATACTTGTGCTTAGAATTTATCCCTTGAACCCTTGGTGTTTGACCCACTAGAAGGAGATGAACTCTTCCGTTGGATTTCTATAGACCTGTAATCAAATTATAGTCAAGATGGTAGTACTTCATACAACAAATCTCAAAGCCTTGCAATACAATTGAAAAGAGACCCTCAAATCTGATAGGGGTTCGATCTCGACCCCATAAACTTGAATGGATAAATATGGTAAAGTAGACCTAGGTCCAATCTAAAAATTTGGCAAAGTAATGTTTTCTCTTTTGTTTGCAATGAAAAAATAACTCTCAAAATAATGCAGAAAATTCTCCTTCCAATCAACCGAAAAATAGAACCAACTAGGATGATACGAAATTCCATCGAAGATGGAAATGTTGGCTAGGGTGGGCATAAATTCCGCCAAAGTTCCCTGTATGAAACCTCCAAATAACCCTGCAAATAATTTAGAATTTTCCAATAAAATCCTTAGGCTGGTGGGATGCACAGCTCTAATAACATTGTAATTTCCCAATCATCAAAATTTTAATCAGTTCTGGTACATTGTAGGTGTTCTAATAAAATTCTTGCAGTAAAAACACCGAACACAATAAATATCTAAGAATGCAACATCTTATTTATGTAAATAAATATAAACAAAATTACATGCCCATAGAAGCACTACTAAAGCTCGTGCCTTGGCATGTATGGCTTCCCATCAATAGAGAAATTAAAGATGTTGAAGCACAATCTTAGATCCTCGATGGATCCACCAGAGAAATTACTCCCATGGGGTTTTCATCCTTGGGATCAACTAGAACTTGCCTTGACAAGCTCTCAACAAAATAAAAATAGATAAATAACTCTCGATGATTACATTGTTAGGCTCCTATCCCCTTTTATATGCTTCATTGAATCTCTAAAGACTTTATTTTATTGTTTTCACTCGAAAAATGAAGGCAAATACCATGGGTCAATGCCATGGATAGATTCTGTCCACTTTAACCATATCCACAAAAAAGGTATATTACAAATCGATCGCTTCTTATTTAGTCTAAGAAGTTTATGTTTAGGAATTCCCCAAGATGCATAAAAGCAGAAACTTAATAGAAATTACTCATCAACACCACAAAGTATGTTATTTTTATTGAGAATATTGAGCACATGGAAAGATGCTTGTTAAAGTGGATGTTAGAGAAATCCCTAATGCCATTAGGAGTAAATGGTAGCTCGGTTTGAAAAACTGTCACGAATGTTGGAATTCTCTCACCGATCTCTACAATGGGTCTCCATGTTTCTCATAATTTGAAACTTCGCCACAAAGCCATTTTTTCCATGAAGTCTCACTTTGGTGCATTAAATCAAATCTCTTAATATGAGTCACATGTACTCTCGTACCACTTTTCCTTTGAACTTTTAGAATTATGAGTTGTTGTCATAAGTAATCACTATTTACTCATTCTATTATGGCGCGTTGTGAGCCTTTCCCATGTGGAAGCATCATATAATCACCTTTCTTCAAATCATTAGAGATGAGTCACCCCTACATCTATGGAGTCTATTCAAATTCCCGTTGAGTCCGCTTACAATATATTATCCATCTATGAGTCTTATTCATCCCATTTTACTTATATTTGACCTCCATCTATCCTCATGTGCCTTTGAAAATCCTCTGTCTGAGTAATTGATCATCCCTTATGGAATTGTGTCAATCACTACAAGGTCAACCTTGCATGTTATGCTCTGACAAGGTAAATCATAACTCCAAGAGTCCCCATATCTTCTAATTATCATCCCCAGTGTTAGTCGTTATTAGCCATAATACTATGATCCTTGTGCCTTTGTTGAGGATTCATAATTGCCTAAACTTTGGTGGGCTTGCTTTTGCTAACATCAACACATTTATTCCAAAAGAGTAGTTTAGAGGATGGTGTACCTTGGTTTCATATTTCATCCTTTATTGGTGCCTCTAATCAAGAAAAGTGAATCATTATTTCCCTTTTACTTGGTTTTTTCTCGCATGCTCAAATTCAACTCATTATCGCACGATCAAGAAACATACACTTGGTGGTTTAGTGATCTAGCAGATTTTCCTAGATTTTCTGAGGTGTGTGTGAGATGTTCTAGACCTCGTGAGGGGATGTCCCTTTAGGTAGCCCCTCACATACCTAGATGTTAGAAAGTTATGATCTAGCCTCAGAAGAAGTTATTTTTATTTTAATGGCATTGGTTTTGCCGATTGCATAACTCACAACATGAACCTCTATTTAAAATGGTCCATTGAGATATTTAAATACCTCTCCTATTCATCTGGGCTTCTTTGGTTGTGATCTCCCCCCCCCCCCCCCCCCCCCCCTTCACCACACCAACGTGGGGAAATTATGTCTCATGTCCTCAAATCAACATACTTAATTGTATTAATCTTGGCCACTGTACTCGAGGAAATTATGTATATGGGGATCATTATCTCATTGTATCATTTTTTGCCCCATTGATGCCAACATATCATGTATCATATACTATGTACCTCAGACCTAGATTGTTAGGCACACCATTATCATTTGTACTTGGTTATCTCGTAGGTATGGGTATATCTCCCTCGCCTTATTGAGATCTTGTACTCATCAATAAACGAAACTTTTATCTCACAGGTAGGTTTCACAGCCTCCAACTTCACTTCTTCCTATTACTTGAGTGATCTCTCTCTCTCTCCCTATGACTTCCCTTCGATGTTTTGAGAAAGTGAAGCTACAACATATTTCCGTCATATGATGTGCTCCTCAAACTCTTATGTTGGGACACAATCTGTTATCACCCAAAAAATGATCACCTAGTCATGTATTACTAGGTTGATCAAAATGCACCATGTAGGATAGGTTTTTACATATTAAAACCTTGTTTTACCTTAGGCAATAATTTAGTGAACCAATTTCTTAAAGTATGTCGTTGCATTCTAGACTACTACATGGAGGGGAATTTTAAGACATTTTTTCAAGAAAAAATAAATCTTTTGTCTTAAAATTGTCAATATGATGCACTAGTAAAAAAGGTAAAGGATTAGGGGTTCATCTTTACGCTATTGATGGTTCCTTTGGGAAGTAGAGTGATCGAGGTTGACAACAACTAATGGGATTTAGGGCGATGGAGGCTGAAAATAGAGGTGTGTGTCGTGAGAGGAGTGATGGAGGCACTTTGGAAGAACGTTAATGGGTGGTAACATAGTTGGAGTACTTTTCGGGGTCTCCATCGATTGTGTTTTAATATGTTTTTTTTTACCGTTTTATTTATTTTGAATGCTACTTATATACATTGGTTGTTGTTATTAGAAAATTGTCGTGCTAGATTGGAAACATGGATTAGATTCACTTGAAGGATTGTTGAAAAGCGTGGCAAGAAATTCTCAATTTGATTTTGCCTTGATTAAATTGAGAAAATTTGAATTTCCACATCAGCAGACAACTTGGATGCAATTAGCTTGTATGACATGGTTTATGTCACCCATTTTACTCAATCAATTCGAGTTGGAGTTAGAGTTCAATTAACCATGTGTGATTTCTAATTTGTAGCAGTCAAAGTTAGTTATCTCAAGTTGCTTTCAGTTAAACTAGGTCTAACTGTTGGAGGAACTAGTGAAAGGCTAGTTGTGCAGTGAGACTTCAGTCAATTGCAATGATCATCTAGTTAAGTGATCAATCATCCCAAAATTGCTAGTGCATGCAAACAATTCGAGTTCCCTAGCTATGGTGGACATTCCAAGGCAGTTTAATATTAGTTTTTGATACGTCCTTATAATACTATTGATTACCCCATTACTATTGTAGTTGTATCCCTTATTAATATTGTTGTGCCCCTATTGTCCCCATATTTTTATTACTGTGCCCCATAGAATCCCTCTATTGTTATTTTTGTGGCTTTATATTATTATTGTTAGGTCGGCTGGGTTATATTGTGACTCCTTAGACTCCTATATATAGAAAGGAGGTTTTGTCATTTGAATCATCCAACAATTGTTCATTTATGTAATGTAAAGGAGGTTTCCCCCTCGAAGAGGCTAAATTCTGAGGCGTTGATCTATCTTTTCTATCTTTTTCTTGAGCTGGTTCATAACATTTTGGTATCAGAGCTTTGGATTCTAGGGTTTCGCTGCTCCTAACAGGTCATCGTGGCACTTTCGCTATAACTTTTCTCTGCAACGTTTTAGAAGCTAAAAAAAACCCATTTGAGAAGAAATCGCGTTGAATCTCAGGTCTGAATTTTTGAGCTTTTCGCACTATATTTGCGGAGATATGATCTGAGGAAGTTGGTATTTTTGCAGACTCTTGAATTACATCCCAAACAGGTGACATGGGGAAAATCATCATAACTTTCTTTCTCAGCATTGGATTGAAATTTCGTAACAATGTAAAAAAAGAGGATGGACTGTAGTTTCTTGTATATATTTTTCAGAGCCAAAAGTCGAAACAGTGACTCGTGGCACGTCGTACAAGTTTGCTCTACTAAACTAGTCTATAATCAGGTCACTGTGGGAGATTGTGCATAAGTCTTTCTTGGAGAATCCAATTTGGATCAGACTAGTGGCTTTGGAAATAGGACACAGAGGGCTACTATAGGTCACAATTTTAGAACTGGAGGATCTGAAGTTACAGAGATACATCAGATTCAATATCAAGCTCCTACAAAGTGAAAAAAGGTGTGTAGTTTTTTTTTTTTTTTTTTTGCATAAGCTTGGTTTGAAAAATTAGTTTGAAGGAATTCAAAGGGCATAGTAAAGCATTATTATCGGTAATTGATGCCCCGAGGAAAGAAAATGCAAACACCTAGTAAGCAACCTGAAAGCTCTAGCATGACTCATGAAGAAGAGGAAGAAATGCAACATGATATATCAAAATTACAAGACCAAGTGCAACAACTGTCACTTGCACAAAAAGGAACAGAATCTAAGATGGATGGTTTAAAGAAAGACGTAGAAGCTAAGATGGATTGTTTAAAGAAAGGCGTAGAAGCTAAGATGAATGACGTGGAAGCTAAGATGGACGATTTGAAGATAGATTTGAAGACAAACATGGAAGAATTGAAGATAAATATGAATAAGTTGCTACAAGAAATGGTCACTAATGGTGAAAGGGTAGTAAAGGAAACTCATGATGAGAACAAAAGAAATGTTAATCATGATTCCATAGACTCTAATGTTGGATCGAAGACCCACTATATTCCAAAAATCGATATGAGGAAGTTTGATGGCAAGGATCCCGCAACATGGATATTACAGATGGAGCAATTTTTCGATCTCAATAATGTGCAAAACACACAAAAGGTACGTATTGCAACTTTATATTTGGAACCAAATCAGTTTGTATGGTATCAATGGCTTTGCTCTCGTAAACAAATTATCACTTGGGCAATTTTTATAGAAGAATTGATAGCACATTATGAGGATACAAAAAGCAACACTTTTTTTAGCCAATTGATAAGTCTCAAACAAAAGGGTTCAATAATGGAGCACATTGAGGAGTTCCAAAAATTGAACATAAGGGTAAAAAATATTCCAGAGGAGCATAGGATTGATGTGTTCATAGGGACTTTAAAGGATAATATCCAACATGATGTTCGCCTTTGGGAACCTGATTCATTAGAGAAGGCATTCAGGTTAGCAAGAAAAATGGAAAGCAAAATTATGGCAACCAGGAAGCATACCACTCACAACTATAAAGATGGAAGTGTTGTTGCCCCTAGTCTTCCACAACCTATAAGGTTGACACCACAACAATTGGAAGAAAAAAGAGCAAAAGGGCTTTGTTACAGTTGTGATAGCAAATACACTAAAGGTCATAAGTGTGCTGAGAAGAAATTATTCTACATAGATTGTGAAGAGGAAGAAGAAAAGGAGCAAGAAAGGTCAAAAGAAGAGGATATATTCCAGGAACAAAGCCTAGATAAAGAAGAAATGAATCCAACCATATCTTGTAATGCATTGGCTAGAATTACCACTCCTCAAACCATCAAGATAGAAGGACAAATCAAGAAGAAAAAGGTAATAGTGTTGATTGATTCAGGAAGTACCCACAATTTTATTCATTGTAAGGTAGCAAAAGAATTGAATTGCTTCCTATATCCAGCACCAGAGTGTCAAGTGATGATTGCAAATGGAGGAACAATAAATTGCTCTGGAAAGTGCCATAATATCAAGCTATCCATGGGAGAATATGTATTGACTAGCCCAATGCTTTCCATTCCAATGGGAGGTGCTGATGTTGTACTAGGAGTCCAATGGCTACAATCCTTGGGTACAATAGCTTTTAATTTTCAAGAACTTTTCATGAAATTTTTTGCGGAAGGAAAGGAAGTTGAATTAAGGGTTATTGCAGGGAAACCAGGAAAGATAATCAGCTCTAACAGTATGACAAAGCTTCTAAAAAAGGAACAAAGAGGTGTAATTGCACAATTATGTTTCCTAGATGTTTCCACATCGGAATCATCTATTTCTCCAGATCTCCAAAAAGTCTTGGACAATCATTCCAAGGTATTTGAGACTCCCAAAGGTCTCCCACCTATTCGTGATCATGATCATGCTATTCATCTGATTCCAAGAAGTGTTCCTCCAAACATCAGGCCATACAGATATCCCTATGCCCAAAAGAGTGAAATTGAACGTATGGTTGCAGAAATGCTAGAGGCTGGTATAATTCAACCTAGTCAAAGTTCTTTCTCTGCTCCAGTAGTATTGGTGCACAAGAAGGATGGATCATGGCGCATGTGTTTGGATTATAGGGAGCTCAACAAGCTCACTATTAAAGATAAGTTTCCCATTCCTGTCATTGATGAATTACTTGATGAATTGCATGGATCAATTTACTTCACCAAGTTGGATCTTCGTTCAGGATATCATCAAATCAGAATGAAGATTGAAGACATTCCAAAAACAACATTTAGAACTCATGAGGGTCATTATGAATTTTTGGTCATGCCTTTTGGCCTTACCAATGCACCTTCTACATTTCAAGGTTTGATGAATTCCATTTTCAAACCCTTCCTTAGAAAATTTGTGTTAGTATTTTTTGATGATATACTAATCTACAACAAGTCTTGGAAGGATCATGTTGAACATGTTGACAGGGTGCTACAACTATTGGAGGAGAAACAATTATATGCAAAAGGATCCAAATTTTCTTTGGAGTACAAGAGGTGGAATATCTAGGTCATATTGTATCTCATGAAGGAGTTAAGGTAGACCCTAGCAAAATTAAAGCCATTAAGGAATGGAAAATCCCCACATCCATAAAGCATCTGCGAGGATTTCTCGGGTTGACAGGGTATTATCGCAAGTTTGTTAAGAATTATGGGAGAATAGCAGCACCTCTAACAACATTATTGAAGAAAGATGCATTTTCATGGACTCCAGAAGCAACAAAGGCCTTTGAACATCTTAAAGAGGCAATGTGCCAAGCACCGGTCTTAGCTACACTGGACTTCACAAAACCCTTTATTGTGGAATGTGATGCTTCAGGAAATGGAATTGGTGTTGTTTTAATGCAAGATGAAAGACCCATTGCTTTTGAAAGTCATCCAATCAAGGGAGAGTTTTTACACAAAGCTATTTATGAGAAGGAAATGTTGGCAATACTACATGCACTTAAGAAATGGCGACCCTACCTAATGGGAAGACACTTCAAGGTAAAAATGGATCATGATAGCCTTAAATAATTTTTAGAACAAAGATTATCCTTTGAAGAGCAACAAAAGTGGGTCACAAAGATGTTGGGTTATGACTTTGAAATCATCTACAAAAAATGGAACCAAAATGTGGTGGCAGATGCACTCTCAAGAAAGGATGAGGATGTGGAAGTGTTATTGTGTGCCATTTCTATTATCCAACCAGATTGGATAAATGAAGCATGGGAGGAGTGGAAGAATGATGAAGAAGTGTGGGCACTTATTCAAAAGTTACAACAAGATTCCAGTACATCTGATACATTTAGCTGGCAAAATGATTCGTTATGGTACAAAGATCGCTTATACCTCTATAAGAATTCGCAACTCAAACAAAATATTCTTATGGAATTGCACACTTCTCCCTTAGGAGGGCACTCAGGATTTTTAAAAACTTACCATAGGGTTAAGAAGGATTTTTTTTGGGATGGCCTTAAATCAGATATTCAAAATTTTTGGCGGAATGTTTGGTTTGCCAACAAAATAAAGTTGAAACAATTAAGACCCCAGGTCTATTACAACCTTTATCCATTCCAAGCCAATGTTGGGAGGAGGTTTCAATGGATTTTATCACAGGTTTACCCAAGTCTGAGGGAAAGAGTGTCATCATGGTGGTAGTTGATAGACTTACCAAGTATGCACACTTTTGTGCATTATCACATCCATTGAAAGCCAATACAGTTTCTACTGCATTTATGGAAACAATTCAAAAGCTACATGGAAACCCAAAGATTATTGTAAGTGACAGAGATCCCATTTTCACTGGAAATTTTTGGACAGAATTATTTTCTTGTCTTGGTACTCAGTTAGCTCATAGCTCATCTTATCATCCTCAATCTGATGGGCAAACTGAGATAGTAAACAAATGTTTGGAAGGATATCTTCGTTGCTTTGTATCTGATAAACAGACACAATGGGTCAAATGGTTGCCTTTGGCTGAATGGTGGTATAACACTTCCTTCCATATAACAACAAAAATGACCCCATTTATGGCACTTTATGGATATCAGCCACCATCCATCACTTCATATTTAAGAGAAAATTCTAAGGTTCAAGCAGTGGAACATCACCTTGAACATCAACAACAAGTCCTCCAACTCTTAAAGGATAACCTCGTGTTGGCACAGAATAGAATGAAACAACAGGCAGATCAACATCACAATGAAAGAAGTTTTGATGTAGGTGATTGGGTATTCCTATGGCTACAACCATATAAACAAATGTCCCTCAAGGTAGCTAAGAAGGATAATAAATTATCACCAAATTATTATGGTCCGTACAAGATGTTGCAAAATATTGGTACTATGGCATACAAATTGGAGCTTCCTGCAGCATCTCGAGTGCACCCAGTTTTCCATGTTTCATGTTTAAAGAAAGTTATAGGAGATAAGCTCCCAGTTCAAACAATATTGCCAGAACTTGACGAGGAAGGAAAAATTATATTGGAACTGGAAGCACTCACAGAAACAAGAACTTGACAGCTACGAAATCAATCAATTTCGGAGTATCTCATCAAGTGGAAGAACTTATCCACTGAAGATTCCACATGGGAGGATGAGAATTTATACAGAAGCATCCAGAACTACTCAAGCGTTGAGGACAACACTTTTTTGAAGGAGAGGGGCATGATAGGTCCCTATAATACTAGTGATTACCTCATTAAGATTGTAGTTGTATCCCTTATTAATATTGTTGTGCCCCTATTGTCCCCATATTTTTTTTATTGTGCCCCATAGAATCCCTCTATTGTTATTTTTGTGGCTTTATGTTATTATTGTTAGGTCGGCTGGGTTATATTGTGACTCCTTAGACTCCTATATATAGAAAGGAGTTTTTGTCATTTGAATCATCCAAGAATTGTTCATTTATGTAATTTAAAGGAGGTTTCTCCCTCAAAGAGGCTAAATTATAAGGCGTTGATCTATCTTTTCTATATTTTTCTTGAGCTGGTTCATAACAGTTTTAGACTAGTCTTGAGCGTACAGGTGTTGCATGCAGCCACATGATCAACCTTAGGAATTGTGCAATCCATTTTGGAAAAAACCTAAATAATAGGAGCCTAATTTCTCAAGGAATTGCACAAGGAAATAGGGGCTCAAGTTGAGGTAGAAATTGACAAAGTTTGGGTTTAAGCTTCTTAGTGATCAGACGGATAGGTTATTCACTTATGGGTTTTGCACAATTGAGTAAATCAATTGTAATACATCTATATTCATAAGATTGATGCAAGAAGGCATTGGAGTTATTAGAAGATTGCTTTCCCCACGAAAAATATTGTGTGCATGTATTTTATTTCTTATTTCATGCCTAAGTTTTTTGTTCTAAATTGTGAATTAACTTTCATAAAGTAGTAGAGTAGGTATGTGTCTTATGATTTTGAAAAAACTTCATGATGAGTTTCAAATCTACACCATAATTTCTACATTGTACATTGTATCATAGAAGAATTCACATTAGAGCATGAATTTCGAATTTGTTTCTCAGGAGGTTCGAATTTGCAGTTCAGTGTAGCAAGATCTCTTAGGAACTAAAAATATGACCTTCAACGGGCTAAGGCTAGAGTATTCATTGGAAGGCAACTCTAATTTCATTGACTGCAAGGATCGCATGGAGGAGGTATTCGATGACAATGGATTGCTAGAACACATCAAGAGAGATGTTACAAAATCAGAAGAATCTAATGCCCAAAACCTTGCTCAGTCAAAGAAAGTTGTAGCCAAGGTGTGGATAATAATATTGGAGGGAGTACGAGACCACATTTTCAGCAATCTCCATGGGAAAGAAAATCCTTATGGAATGTGGTAGGCACTCAAAAATCTGTTCTAGAATAGTAGTGACCACAAAAACTTGGTGCTCAAAGATAAACTTTGAAATATCAAGATGTATAAGAATGACTTTACCATGCAATATTTGAGGAGGTTCACAGAAGTTCATGATGAGCTTGCAGGAGTCGGTGTTACTCTTTCAAAGGATGACTTGGTAAGAATATCCCTTCTGGGCCTTCCCAAGAGTTGGCATACCTATCAAGATTATGTGAACGGGAGGGAGAAACTATCGAATTGGGAACACTTATGGTACGATTTGGTACAAGAGGAAATAAGGAAGAATACTAGAGATGGGACCTCATCCAAGGGCAAGGATGAAGAAAAATTTGCATTGGTTGGAAAGGGGAAGAAGGGAAAAGGGGAAGAAATCTCAAACCAAACTAGAATCCAACCAAGGGAGAAAGAAGAAATATTTGTCAAAAATTAAATCCTTCCATTGTCACGAATACGAGCACTATGCCACGAAGTTCCCACAGAAAGTGGCAAGTGAGAAGACCTTAGGAGGAGTAGTGGGTGAAGCCTTGGATTCATAGCTCGACCTTGACTATACCCTTATTGCATGCATGTCCGACATAGTGATGGGGAGCGTGTGGTATTCGGATTCAGGTGCATTGTTCCACATGACAGGGTGTAGAGACTTTTCAGTGACTTGGAGGAGAAATATCTCCATATGTACATCAAGCTAGGGGAGAAGGGAAGGTACAACATGACCAGTATTGGTACAGTCAACTTTCAGAGGGAGTCAGGCTCCCCTCTCAGGCTCAAGGATGTCATATTTGTTGTAGGCCTAAAGAAAAATCTCATCTCTATTTTCGTTTTGGAAGACCATGGTTATGACGTGATCTTCAACAAAGGAAAAACATTCCTGAGACACATAGCCATGAGACAAGTGAAGAAGATCGAGGTTTGTGTGAAGAATCTATATAATTTAGATGTGGACGATTGTGTTGCATTAAAAACCAAGGAAGAGAAAGTGCAGGTCCATGATGTAGGTGAACTTTAGCACATAAGCCTTAGCCATTTGCATCATGGCACCTCGAATAGTATACAACAAATATCCACTAGCCTCCATAAAGGAGAACTTGAGCAGCGGGATGTATGCAAAGGATGTACCTTGGGGAAGTACATAAAATCTGAATTTCATGATCGGGACAACAAAGCGCATGCAATCCAAGAAAGGATCCACTTTGATGTCTGTGGACCTTTCTTTATAGCCTCCACTGCCCGACACAAATATTTTGTCCTTTTTATTGATGACTTCTCACATAAGTGTTGGATCTCTTCATGCAGAAGAAAGATGGGACATTCTCCAATTTCATAGAATTCAAGGCACTATTTGAGAAAGAAACCAACAAGAAGGTGAAGGCTCTCTGGAGAAATAATGGAGGTGAGTATGTGTTGAATGAATTTAAAAATTTATGTGTGAAAGAAGCTGTTAAACGAGAGTTGACAACACCCCACAACCCACATCAGACTGGGGTGGTTGAGAGAAATATCCATAGCATTTTGGGAGCAACAAGGGTGATGTTGCATGACCAAGGCCTACCTCTACATTTGTGGGTTGAGGCATGCAATACAATAGTTTGTTTGCAAAAATTAAGTTCTCATTGGATTCTTGGCATGATATTACACCGGAGGAGGCTTTCTCAGGAAGAGAGCCGAATGTCTCGCACTTCAAGATTTTTGGAGCCTCTGTTTACTGCCATGTCTCCAAAGAATCAAGGAAGAAGCTTTAGTCAACAACAAAATTCGGGGTATTTGTGGGTTACACAAAAACTCCCCACAACTAACATGTGTACTTTCCATCACTCATAATGATAGTTATGTGAAGGGATGTAAATTTTGATGAGGAGAAATCTATGTGGTGCTCTCTTGAGAGGGAGCTTTAGATGCCACCAAAAGATGAGATTTTAGCTCAAAAAGAGGAACCTCAAGAAGTTGTAGAGCAACCACAAATTGTGGAGCAGAGAGTGGAGACATTCACTAAAGCAAAACCTCCAGAGAAGGCATAAAAAGAACTAAGGAAGTTGATAGACTTGTGCAGGATGTGAGGGAGAGTGTGGGATATCCTTCAAATTTGTGTAAGCAAAGGAGGTCACCTGAGAGGTACACTGGCAAAATGGCTCTTATGACTGAGCTTATAGAGATTGAGCCATCCTATTTTGAGGAAGAAATAGAGAAACCTATATGGGTTGATGAAATAGTGGAGGAATATGAATTGACTGCAAAGAACTGTGTTTGGGAAAATATCCCAAGAACAACATATAAATCAATAGTGGGTTTGAGATGGATCTTCAAGGTGAAGCAGGCAACAAACGGAAGAATAGGGAAGTATAAGGCCAGATTTGTGGCCAAGGGGTACTCTAAAGTTGAGGGAATTGACTATGCGGAGACATTTTCTCTTGTAGTAAGGTACTCTTCCATTAGATCAATTCTTTGTCTCGCTACACAGATGGGGTGGAATACCCACCACTTGAGTGTAAAAACAACATTTCTAAATGGGTTTATTAAGGAGGAGGTGTACATAGAGTAACAAAAAGGTTTTGAGACATTTGATCAAGAGTCTCATGTGTGCAAACTCAATTGAGCATTGTATGATCTCAAGCAAGCACCTCGTGCTTGGTACACCAAGATCAATAGTTATCTCACCGGTTTGGGCTTCACCATAAGTGAACCAGATGTAAACCTCATCATGTATGGATAGAAGGTAAATTGATTATTATTGTCTTATATGTTGATAATTTTATTTTAACTAGTGATGAGACGTTGATCATATCTTGAAAGGAGGACCTTGCAAGGGAATTTTAAATGAAGGACATGGGTCTCATGCACTACTTTCTTGGGTTGGAAGTATGACAAGGTGATGGGTAATTATTTGTCTCTCAAGGAAAGTATGAAAATGAGATACTGCAGAGGTTCTGCATGGAGAGTTGTAAACCCATGGAAACACCTCTAACGAACAACTAGAGGAAGGAGGATGCCACTTCAGGTGAAGTGGATGCTACCATTTATTGACAACTAGTGGGTCCATTCATGTATCTTGTGAACACATGACCAGATGTGTGATGTGCAGTCAACGAGCTAAGACACACTATGGTTAGGTCAACCAAATATTTTGGAAGGCAACTAAGCATGTTTTACGGTACCTCACAAGCACTACCCAGTTTGGGCTATGGTATAGACGAGCAGAGGGAGTGAAGTTGTGCGGCTTCACAGATGCAGGTTGGGCATGAAGTCCATTAGAACGAAAGAGTACATCAAGTGTAATTTTTAATGTTGGGTTTGTAGTTGTTTCTTGGTACGACATGAAGCAAAGATCTATGGTGCTCAGCTAGACAAAAGCATAATACATGGCTGCAAGTCAGGAAACATGTGAGGCGATATGGATGAGAAAGATACTTGTTGGACTATTTGGACAGATGACGGATCCAATTGTGATAATCAGAGTTGCATCAATCTCTCTGAGAATATTATATTTCATGATCAATCCAACCATATAGATATCCAATATCACCATTTACGACACTGTGTCTAGAGGCAGATGATGTTGCTACACTCCATTCTGATAGAGGAGTAAGATGTTGACATTTTGACAAAATCTTTGTCAAGAGGGAAGTTCAAATTCCTTAGGTGTAGGATAGCGGTGGTTGATAATCCCTTTCTTGTAGAGAAGGAGTCTTAAAAAATGTAGCAAGAAATTCTCAATTTGATTTTTCCTTGATTAAATTGAGAAAAAATGAATTTCCACATCAACAGACAGCTTGGATGCAGTTAACTTGTGTGACATGGCTTGTGTCACCTAGTTTACACAGTAAATTTGAGTTGGAGGAGTTACATTTCAGTTAAGCATGTATGATTGTTAATTTGTAGCAATCAAAGTCAGTTATCTCAAGTTATTTTCAGTTAAACTAGTTCCAACTGCTTGAGGAACTAGTGGAAGGCCAATTGTGTAGTGGGACTTTAGTCAAACTCAGTGATCATCTAGTTAACTAATCAATCAACCCAAAATAGCTAATGCATGGAGAATTCAAGTTCCCCAGCTGTGGTGGACATTCCAAGGTAGTGTAACATCAACTGTAGACTAGCCTTGAGTGTACAGGTGTTGCATATAGTCAGATGATCAACCTTGGGAATTTCGCAATCCATTTTGTAAAAATTCCTAAATAATAGGGGCCTAATTTCTCAAGGAATTGCGCAAGGAAATATGGGCTCAAGCAGAGGTAGAAATTTACTAAGTCTGGCTTAGAGCTTCTCAATGAGCGGAGAGACAAGTTATTCACTTGTAGGTTGTGCTCAGTTGAGAAAATAAATTGCGATACATTTCTATTGATCATATAAGTGCAAACAGACATTGGTGTTTTTAGCATATTGTTTTCCTTAGGAAAAATTTTGTGTGCATGTGTGTTATTTCTTATTGCATGTATGAAATTTTGGTTCTAAATTGTGAATTAACGTCTGGAGAGTAGTAGAGTAGGCTTGTGTCTTATGATTTTGATTAAAACTTCATGAGTAGTTGCAAATCTACACCATAATTTCTACAAGGATGGTGGAGGCAAATTACAGAATATTCGTTAGTAGACAATATGCCTACTTCAAAATATCTATGTCAACTTTTGCGAGAAAGAAGAGGTTGAGAATAAAATATTGGATTTTCGAAGAATTAGTCACAAAATTCACAAGGGCGGTAGTTTTGGTTGCAGGTGTGGAGGTAGATGGATTAAATGTAATTTTGGCTGCATGTGTGTAGGTATACAAGTCACAGTTACTCCTTTGATTTTTGTCGATGACGTGTTACTATTTTGTAGATTGACCTCTTTTGATGAGTCTTTGGACTCCTTATGAATAATATTAATCTCATATGATTTATTCTTACCCAAATGATGCACTGGTACTGGAGATTTATCATATTTTTGGTGTTATCTCCACTGCATTGGATGCATATTTTAAATATCTTAGATTTATGCTCCAACCCAATTGTTATGGAATTAAGGATTGGAGCTTAATTATAGAGAAAATCCACTTTATACTTTTATCATGGGCACATAAGAGGCTCTCCCTAGGAGGCAAGTTGAATCTAGTTTGAGCATTCCTTCAAAGCATCTCTATATATTGGCTTCATATTTTCACTCTGCCTAAGAATATCAGTAAATGTATCTTTCTAGCTTCATCCTTGCATGGGACAATTTGTGTCGTAAAGGATAGAGTGGGCCTGGTTGTTGTTTACTCTGTATGGAGGCGATGGATGACTAGAATCATCTATTTCTTTTATTCTCCAGAGTAAAATCAATTTGGAATGGTGTATTTAATATGTTCCATTTACAGGCAAATTAGAACTACTCTTTTGTGGTTTATTGTATTTGGCACTAGATTATTGAATATAAAACATTTGGACCACTTCCAATATACCTTGGGGGTTCGACCCAAAGAATGCATTACTATCCCAAGCTCCTTTGTTGTGATACATCCACCTCCGTCCTGGTCAAAAAAGCTAAAGGCCTCCCTGAACTTAGACATAACCTCCAACCCATATTCCTTTAGTATATAAAACCCTTCTCTCATTTTCTGACCATGCCAATCTACCCTCCATCCCATATTCTCTCGTGGGCCCTGTGTAAACCACCATTTCATTCAAGGATGGGGATTTTGATGCCTACTCTAACCATATTTGTTAGATACTTTCCCCCTTCTCTTGCTTATGGTTTCGTAAGTTGGCCTCCTCTGAATATTCCCTACTCTCCTTAAATTATTTGAAAGGTATCCTTTGGCTACTAATGCCATTTTACCAGAGATCCTTGACATGTCCCTTGAAATTTTTATTCGGCCCCATGAACTATTTTATGCCAGTGAGTCGAAAGATTTAGATTTATTTTCCACATATTCGTTCATGAACAAACACTATACCACTAGTTCTAAGAATATTGTGGTTACTATCACCACAATAAATGTATATTGTATGTTATAGGAGATAAGAATTGTATATTTCCCTTTGGGACACTCCAAAAATATTTTGATGCACCCTATTTGTCTAACAATCTAGTATACTTTCTATATAGTGTAACAATGTCAAAGGAGCGATTGTTCGTTCTCTACAAATTTATTAGTTATTAAGGTACTTGTGAAACTTTTTTTTTCTACCATATTAGGATTTTGATGCATTTTCTAAAGGGGAAGGAGATAATTTTAGCCTACTAGTTGATTAGTAGCCCTAAAATAATGGCATTTAGTATCTAGAAGAATTCTAGGAATCTTGACAAAGCCTTATATTAGTTTGGGTTAATCAAAATCCTTGTTGAGGAAAAGAAATTAAGAAGTGACAATTGGGAACCTTGTTTAGTAATAAATTATTTTATTGAGGCATTAGAAGAAAAAAAATATTTGTCCAAAGAGAAAAGGAAGAAGAGGTATGGGTTTTTCAAACCCTTACCCTCAAGAAGAAAATAAATAAGCCAAAGAAACTCTAGTAGAGAGAGGACACTGAAATCATAGAGACAAAAGAAATTTTAAGACTAGAGTCTATGATGATATTGGAAGACGAAGATGCTACTAAAATAGAAGATACCATAAAATTAATGCTACTTCGGAAAGGATAATTTTTGAAAATAAGATATGAAAGGAAGAAGAATAAAAAGGATCATGCTAGAACCAAAAAGAAAGGTGACAAAATCAATTACGAAGAATCCACGGGAAACTACAAAAAAAACCATTGTGATATCTGAACTAAAGTAAAAGAGCATTAAAAGGAAGATTTTGTAGGGAATGAATACACCGGAAGACAAAACAAATGTAGAAGCATCACATGAAGCATGAAAAAAGTAGACAATGTTGTTTCATTTGAGAATTTGAAAGTTACAGAGCTAAAAGAATCAGAAAGATTAGCAACAAATCCTGAAAGAAAAGGTTTAAAGGTCTATGTAACTTAGCATCATATCTATTATTACTATTTTGATAGTCTGGATCAAGAAGCACAAAAAGAAGAGGTAAAGGATCCCTCTCCTAAAGTCTAACGGTCAATGGAATTTAGAAACATATCTATTGTTTTTATTGTTTGGATCAAGAAGCACAAAAAGAAAAAGTGAAGGATCCCTCTGCTACTCTTGAGTGTACTTCAACAGTGATATTCCAACACCTACCATTCACAATCCTATACATAATAACGATTTAACTTTTTCTAGGGATAAAGATAATATTATAAAATTAAAATAAGAAATAACTCAATTAGAAATCCTAGAGAAACATGTGAAAGGGGAAAATGAGAATCTCAAAGAAAACAATCATAAGATACTAAAGTGAATATATTATTGGTATCACAAAAACTCTAGGCTAAAGAAGACAAATAAAGTACTCGAACAAAAAAACAAGGGTTTAAAGACAAAGATGTTAATGAAGAATCCAACATGGTCCATTTCCATGATAAAGAAAGGAGCCATAAGTAACTTGGATATTTTGATCCAAGTTGCTAAAAATATCTTCTGAATTGCAGTATTATCCAAAAATTTTAAAACTTTCTAACTTGCATGTGGGCTTGCAACACCCTAAGAACCCAAAAATGTTGGAAAATGTTGATAGAAAAAAAAATGACCTCAGTAACATCAAGGAGTGATCCAGGTGGCTCCAGAGACACACATAGGACAAAGAGGGCTGATGAACGCTCGAAAATCAAAGTGCTCAGAATGACTTCAACCCAGGACCAGAGCGTAGATCTCGTCGTCCTAATCATGGAGGTGTGAACAGTTCGTCAATCTGAGCTCGTATGAGGGAGAACGGGCCAGTCAAAGTTTTGGTCAAAGTTGGGGTGTGGGCCAGGTTTAAGTGTCCTACAATTTGACTGACCCCGAGGCATAAACCTAGCTCCCGGAATTGGTCAAAATTGCGGCCTCGTTAATTTTCCCAATGACCCTTATTTTCTTAAAATTTAAAAACAACCCCCTCATTATAAATATCAAAAAAAAATCATAAATGAGGTGGCAGGCCACCAATACTGCCACCCCAAAATTTCATAACAAAAATATTTAAAAAATAACATTAAATTATATATTAATTATCTAAATATAGTCTCAACCATCCTATGTACAGAATTAGTATTTATATTAATAAAATATATTCTAAAACTTATGTACCGAATTAGTGTTTATATTAATAAGATATATTCTAAAACTAAAATAAAAGGATAAAAATTTATATATTAATAATTTATTTTAATATCAATGTTAAAGATAAAAGTGAAATAATTATTATTCTATATAAATTTTCAAATTGAAGTATATAAATTTATAATATTAAAAATCGCGTAGTCTAACAAGGCAGAGGAGTTGCCCGAAAAGTTATGGAAATTCTGATTATATTTAGAGAAAATCTGGCAAGGATTTTTGTAAATCCAAATTATAATTGTTAAACTTCAAAATGTTTTTGATGGTGTTGAATCCCTTTCCACCATCAAAAACACGATTCAAACCCTCATATATATTTTTTGCCCTGTTTACTGATGTAACTACTCAGATTTATTCGCATAGCTGGGCAGATGAGTTATTCTTTTTTATCCTAAGAAAGAGAAAAAAAAAAAAAGAAAAAAACTCTGCCAGGATTTCTCCACGCGCAATGTGACAGAGGAGTTATTCTTCTTAGATTACTTCACGCGCAAAGGGGTAGAGTTATTTTGCTTGGGCGGAAAAAAAAATTGAAATCTTTGTTATTATTAGAGTGAAAAATGTAAATATTTTTAAAAACAATCTTTGTTTTGATTAAAGAGAAAAATGTAAATATTTTTAGTTTTTAAAAATAAGGTACATTTTTAACTTTTTGTGATTATTGTTTAGAAAATTATGACTCGGATCATCCAGAGTACTATATTCATTTCATGAATAAAGGTAGCCTTGATGATCTCATCCACAAATTAAGGCATTGTGTTATGTAAGCTTATCCATGATTTGTAATTATTAGCACAAGACACCATTAAAATCATGTCAATAATTGGCATCTTCAATATACAAGTCTCAATAAAATACATTCACATGTTGGAAGTAAATCCAAAGATTATAGAAAGACAAATGTGATGGGATGATCAAATTCATGTATACTTTGCAAAGAAAAGGTTGCAAGATATTTCAAAGATTAACAATGTGTCACAATCATAACATAACCTTGCACTTGTTGAACCACACAAGGTATGTTGAAGGAGAATGGTAGTTTTAAAAACCATTGGAAAAGCCTCCATGTACCACTCATAAATTGTTATGCTCTTGACTTGCGAGAAATTCTAGAATACCAAATATGCAAAGAAATACAACCCATAACATAGAACAAAATGAGAAAAGCAACAAGTATTTTATTATTAAGAGATGAAAGAAGTGTTCACTTGCCTCTTCGAGGGGAAAACCTCCAAAAGTGTAGAGCTTGATTACAAAATAAGACTCGATATATCTCAATGGGGAGTCTTTATCCTTTATATAGGATTCATACTTATTGTGACCTTCCCAAGCTATTGTCCTCGCATTAAAAATAATGTACATAGACTTTTAAAGAGACAACTAGTCACTGTACTATTTCAGAGGAGTTATTCTTCTTAGACACCCATGCATTGTGGCCATAACTCCTCTTAGACACCCACTTATTGTGGCCTTGCCAAGCTATTGTCCTCGCATTAAAAATAATGTACATAGACTTTTAAAGAGACAACTACTCACTGTACTATTTCAGAGGAGTTATTCTTCTTAGACACCCACACATTGTGGCCATAACTCCTCTTAGACACCACTTATTGTGGCCTTGCCAAGCTATTGTCCAAAATACCATTTTTTAGAATTTATTTATTAGTGTGCTAAACTCAAAAATCTTTCTAAGCAAGCTATGATGTCCTCCTCAATAAGCCATGATGTCTCATGATTGTTTCCCAATTATTTTTACTCTAACTACATCTCTATTTTTATTTTCAAGATGTCAATACTTTCTAAAAATACTTAAAAACAATGAAAATCCCTCGTCACAATATTTAAAACTCTAATAACAATTCAAGTAAAACACCTATTGTCTCATTACCTCCTAAAAGCGGTCGCTCCTCTTGAAATTGTCTTTCCTTTCGAAGTTTCCATCTTCTCAAAACCTTCTAGAGAAGCAATTTCGGTTATTTCTTTCGTACTAGGATATTGTAGATGAAGCCATATTGGGAATGATGGAATATATTTTTTGGCTAATCCCCCATTAAAAACACATTATGAGAAATATAACTACTACGCTTATATGCATGCATGTTAGCCATTTATTTGGTATATGCATATTTGGATCTATATTTTGAACTTATACAAATTATCCTTAATTATGGAAGTAGTGTTCATTGACTATTTCATTTAAAGAGAATAAATTGCAATGGACCTTAACCCCATTGTTGAATGGTGATAATTTTGTCAAAATATTAGAAAAACCATGAAGAAAGTCTACTTGGCTTATAGGGCTCCACTAACATGTAAATATTGCATGATTGAATCCTGTAATATCCCAACATCAAAATTTTAATGAGATATGGTACACTCTAGGTGTTCTAATGAAATTATTGCACTAAAAACACCTAACACAATAAATATCTAAGAATGCAACCTCTTCTTTATGTAAATAAATAGAAACAAAATTACATGCCCACACAAGACCTACTAAAGCCCATGCCTTGGCATGTATGGCTACCCATCAACAAAGAAATTAAATATATTGAAGCACAATCGTAGATACTAAATGCATCCACTACACAAATTACTCCCATGGGTTTTCATACCTAGGATCAACTAGAACTAGCCTTGCCAAGTTCACAACAAAAGCCAAATATATAAATAACTCTCCTATCCCATTTTATAGGCTTGATTGACTCTTTAGAGACTTTATTTTATTGTTTTCCCTCAAAAAACAAAGGCAAATACAATGGGAAGATTCCACCCACTTTAACCATATCCAAATATATATATATATATATATATATAGATATATATAGATATATATATGTAGATAACAAATCCTCCCGCCCAAAGATTGTTTGCCCTCAGGTAATCCGCTTCTATCCACAAAAGAAGCATTTGTATATTGATACCAAGATCCCATACAACCCAATGTGTTATTCCATGCCTCCATTCTAAATGATCATGAATGGATCCTTCGATACCTGAATCCAAAACAATCCTTTGGTCAATCCTACCCCCAATGGATTCTCCTAGATCCCAATTCCACCTAAGTCCCATGACATGTTGGTTATGACACCACCTCAGCCCTCCATCATTACTTGTGCTTGAGGGCCCAAGTTCCAATATGCCCTTGGCTAAGAGTATCCCGTCAATATTGTTTCAACTCATAATCTATTTGTATCCCTACACATGGAATAAATCTACCATGTTGATGTTGCCTAATGCTCAACTCATGTTGCTCAACTTGATCACCCATCATGATCCATTTGTATAACTCTTCCTTGCTATCCCCAATGTATAATGGCAGGTTGGTAGAGTTGCAAGCCTTATCTATGTACTCTTGTAGAAGGCTACTCTACAACTCCCAAATGCACTCTTCTTCCTGCCTTGTGAGGGACTTGAGTCATTCCTCAACATTAGACAACTGGGTCATTGATTCAACACATACCCCTATGAGGTTCTCAAATTTTCTATTCTCCTGTAAGACAGTGTCTCAGGCTACCCCAACTCACTACTTCAACTTTGTAAGATCTGTCTTGAAATGCATGATCCTTTCCCAAAAGTCCTCTACTAGAAATTCTTGTGCCCTACAGAATGTCTCTATATTTGACTGCACAGGATGCCCCATGACCACAACTTTAACTTGAACCATTGTTTGACCCTCTAGAAATGGCTTATCCTGCATACTATATTTGTCATGATACCCTACATGATCATGCTCATCATGTCGGTTTATTATTATTGGCTCCTCATTTGGTTCTCCTAGAATGTGTTCTTCCTGGCCTTTTTCACATGTGGGAATAAGTTGTCCACCCTCTTTGATTGTCAAACATGGATGTATTGGTGGAATATTATCTATACCTGATTGCCCATACTCTTTATGGATGTTCTCCTGGATATCTATAGACTCAACTACCTCATCATCAGGAGGAATTCCCTCCTTCCTTTCCTGATTTACTTTGTCAAGTTTATTGATTATCATCAACCTGTCCTGTAAGTTTCTCTGAAAAACATGGTGTTGTTGCTCACCATTTGTACTTAACTACTTGGATCCTTCATAGGTTCTCTTCTAAAAACCAGTGAAACAATCTATGGATGAATCTTCATTGGTCTGCCCTTGTTTCCTCTTATCACCTGGACATGAATGGTTAAGGGCCCAAGGTCCCTTGCAGATAAAGCATAGTCCTCTCATCCTTAGTTCATTATTGATGCATATTTTGTTCTTGCTTCCTCCATCAATCCTTATCAACTCCTTGATAGTGAGCACCCTTTTGAGTAATTTTATGTTTTTCCTAACAAACTTCTAAACTAGAACATAGGATCCCTGTGGTCCTTCCTCCAAATGGTTAACAATTTACATCTTAGTATCTTGCATATGTGAGCATGGCCCTCTAATAATAGAGACACAATATTTTGCATGCTTGTTTTGACATGGTTTGAATGAGCCAATGTAACACTGGTGTAAAAGTTATGGAGCAACTAAAAGATCAACTCATCACATTCCAAATTCAGTATGAATGTGCCAAAGTTGAATTCTGCCATGACTGTTAAAATTTATACATCGGTTCTAAAAGGTAGGAAGCATGATGTTATTCAACCCTTTAAGGCCTTCCACTATCAACTACAATATCTCCCTCATAAGATCATTATTGTAAGACAATACTCGGGATGTTAAAGCTATGATCTTGCTAAGACAAGAAGCAATTGTGAGCTTGACCTCTTCACAAGGATGCTCCAAGAGTTTGGGTTGTATTAATGCAAGCATAGATGGCTTGAGATTCCAACTGAGTTTCCTCCATTCTGGTTGCCCCACCTCTAAGAGCCATGTGTCTAATTCCTCCAATTTCTGAAGGTCTATGGTTGACTTTGTTCGTTGCAATTAAGATCCAAGTGTGAAGAACTTAGCTCCTCTTCCTTGTCCTTCCTTCACTTCCCATGGGAATTTTTGTTGCATAATGGCATAGACCATTTTTGAGAAAGACTTGCTATTCTATTATAAAGTGGTATTGCTAAGAAAAGGCCCCATGCTTCTTTTATTTTATCTAGAATTTTGTCCAAAATTTTATGAGTGTTTTCTAGGGAAAGTCCCATCTCCCCTCATACCAAAGCATGAATACACTAATTCTTCAATGGATTTTGCCCCAAGATAAGCTAAATAAAAACTTGACTGGTAATAGTAAGATGATTGTACCCCGTTTAACTCGGTCCCCTTTGATGAAAGAGTTATCACCAAAAATTGATCATCTAGCCTAATTTACTATATGGATCAAAGTACACCATGTAAAGTCAATTTCACCATAGTAAAATTGCTTTCATTGTGAGAAATTACTTAATAAACCACCTTTGTTAAGTAATTTATAATTAAACCCATGAAGAATAATTAAATAAATCACTATTTATTTTATTTTCTTCTAGGAATAATTAATTAAACCATTGTTCAATTATTATTCCTTGTCATATTTGACCCAATTATGAAAAATCAAAAGATAAATTATTAATTATCTTATTTTTCTCTAGGAATAATTAATTAATCACTAATTAATTATTATTCCTTGTCAAATTTGACTAAATCCCTTAGGAATAATTAAATAAATCATTATTTATTTATTATTCCTTAACCAATTTCTTGAGATGATAAATAAATCATTTATTTATTTATTATTTCTAAATAAAAGTTTAAATATGTTTTCCCTCCTAACCAAATATAATAAAATATTCCAAGAATAGGGTTCATAATATTTTATTATTTCTCATTATTTGAGGATAACTCAATATTTTGTTATAAATAGAGGGGTTTTCCATTCATTATTCACTTTCGATTATTTTCGTTGTTGCACTCATTGTTGTAACTCTTATTATTTTCTTTGCCGCACACTATTTCGCTGCCTATGAGTTCCCATTAAGCTCAAACATTTTATTTGTTGGGTTTTCACATTATAGAGGAGAGAGACTCTACACAAGCTGAAGATGTTTTAGGATAGACAAGAACCCATCCCATAGAGGGGGACTAGTAAAATTTATTTGTTCCCTTCAAAGGTGTTTTAATAAAATATATTCTTTGTATATCTAGTTTCCATTGGATGATTGGAGTTATTACTGTTTCTTTTTGTTGTTTAACTATGATTGTGTCATAGGCCAGGACTTTGCTAGGTTTTGCTTCTATCATTTGCTGCAAATCTACAATGTTTAGTAGTCATTTATATTGTTCAGAATGTTTGTCATCCACAGTCATAAGTGGGTTCTTTTCATACATCTTTGAGATGAAAACACTACAACAAAATTGGCAACTCCATTGGTTTTTTACTTCAGATCCAGAAACTTGTGTGACCTTCAGTTTTAAGGTTAGGGTTTCTTATTTGTTCAGACTCTTAATTTTATTTACTAGCTTTCTAACCCTAGATATGTCAAATTTCTAACTTTTGCAAGTTTTCTGGTCTTTTCCGCATGTCACGGGAATGAGCTACGATAGAGACGATAGTATTTTATGAGATTTTCCAACTGGGAATCAAGGATCATAAATCACACTTTTTAGCCCAAAAAGTGCGATCTCGAGTCTAGAGTGCATATTTTACCCCAAAAACTGTGAGCCCCCCTAAAAATAGGTTAGTACCAGTGATTTTAGGGTTTCCGAGTTTTATCAGATCTATTTCTGGGTTCTGTCGAGAGCTGTGTGTTGGGTTTTTTGACCTCTTTCTTATCCTGCTTAGGCCTTGATATACTCTGATTTACTCATCAAAGTGGGATTTATCCCCTTTGGGCTTCTAGTACGCTTCCACCTTTATAGGAGGAGTTTAGCTGAGTAAGAAGTTTGAGTTTCTCCAGCACTTTCAGCCATATTTTCCAGATCTATACCGTTTTCTTTCAGATCTCCAAAGATAGGTTGTTTCCATCCATGGTTTCATATTAAACCTTGTTTGGTCATTGGCCTTAGGGTCCCATCGGTTGCGCTAGGATTTACACCCATCTCCCTATCTTTTTGTAGCGATCTTCCTCTCTGATTTTTGTTGTTGTTGCACCACTTTATAGTAGGCTAGTGTCATTTCATCCCAGTCACACTGACACTTAGATCCCTTGAACTTTTTAGTGTGTTTTCAGTCGATTTCACCACCAACCAACACAGTGTTTGCAAATTCAGTTTAGGTGGGGTTTAGTTAATGGTTTTGTTGTTCATTTACTATTGTTAGTTTTAGTTTATTTTCAACAATCTTTTTTCTTTTTTACAAACACGATTTGGGCTTAATCAATAAATACACTTGCACACACAAGCACACCTTAAGCGAAGGGCAGTTGATTTACACCCCCAAGCCAAGACTAAACATAATAAATTTATCTCCCCTCATTGAGAGAAAGTCATATTGTTGATCTCCCTTCACCATTTTCATGTCACATGTGTCTTACCACCATTGTGCCACCAAGGCATTTGTCACAGAGACTCTTATAGCTTCATCCCCATTTTCCACTCGGGCATATTACTCCTCAACACTGGGTTCGATTTCATAGCCCTCTGAGTCCCCATATAGACTCTTCTCCTTGTTCATTTGATTCCAAGCCTCCTTCACCACATATTGTCACCATGTTTGGACCCACAACTGGTGTAGGAACCCAACCTAGTGTTGGCTCCAGTTCTACCCTAGTGATCACATCTAGAGGAGCAATCTCAAGAACCATTCAGAAAACTCCCATACTCCCTTTTATTGGGTGCTTAAGTCTCCTGGATTTTAGCCAGTTGATAAACGACCCAATACACCACGATGCTGGTTGGCATGCTATGCCGACCAAGCTTCCCTCAAATATCCCAAATTTTGAGGGTAATTCTAGAGAGGATCCTACCGATCATGTTCGCTCCTTCCACATGTGGTGTTCATCCAACTCCATTACCGATGACTTCATTCGTTTTTGGCTGTTCCAACGCACGCTCACTAAAGACGCTACAAAATGGTATGTAGACTAGCTTGCCACATTTCATTCCATTTTCATGACGCTTGATAATTGTTCCTCTCATATTTCTAGCTACCTCTCTGATACGACACTAGTAAAAACATATTGACCTCATTTCATCAGTACTTTGCCACTCGCCTTTCCGACCATGTTCAAGAGTGGCGTAGAATGAGGATCACATGTCGTGCCCCTCACCTCAAAGACCGTGTCTATCTAGATTGGTTTCTCAGGAGCTTTTTAGCACCCATTAAAAAAGATGCCGCATCCCATTTTCCTCAGACTGAGGAATAAGCTCTCCAAACCACTCTGTGATATGACCTGATTTATGTGCAATCTGGTTTTGTATATACCATCATCCCAAACCTTCCCCATCCTGGAGGTTCCAATGCACCGGGGAAATCTCACATTGCCGACATATCGTTGGAACCCTTTCACATCCTTCCCCATATACTCAACAAAGTTATGGCCGTCCACAGGGGGGCACCAGTTCCTCCAACACTTATGCCCCTCCTACTAGCAACATGTTTTCAGGGCCCCAACCTATCTACCAAACCATTGCTCCTCCTTATGAACAGTCGAGCACTCCAGCCCCTCAAGCATTAACACCGCAGCCTCCCATGCATCCTCAGCCCCCGTAGCTACTGCCCCCTTAGGGTCAGGTTTTTGCACAACAGAGTGCAACCAATCGCCAAAATTTGAAGAAAAAATAAGAAGGGGAAGGGTAACAAGGGTAAGCAGGGTAATCAAGGTAATCAACCTAGTGAATCCCAGGGGAACCAACCTAACACCAACAACCAGCAACAGGGAAGCCAACCCAAGCAAAACAAGGCTATTCACATGAACAAGCCTTGTGCATGTTGTGGTGTACATGGCCATTATACACATGAGTGTGCTATCTTACCCCAGATGTGTCAAATGTGGGAAGCTTAAGCAACTTCTAGAGGCCAACAATTAAATTAGAATCCTACACCATCTCAACCAACAGTGCTTACAAATCCTTTCCCTGAATAAGGATTTGTTTCTTCTCAACCTCACCCAGGTCAAGCAGCCCCCCTCCCCAACCTTCTGGTCCTGGTGACTACCAGATCCTCATGATGAGCTTTGATGAGGTTAATCCCTCTGATATCAACTTGCAAACTCGATCGCGTCAATATGATAAGCCATCAACTTTGTCCGCCACTGAGTCCAAAGCCAAAGCTTCTACTGAGCCTCTTACGACATCAAATTTTCCATTACATATCCCTCAACCTAAAGCTGAGGCAATTCCCAAGATCCCAAAGGGACCATTATGCCATAACACGGCTTATAACCGAGTTGCCCATATATACAGTATAGTAGATGACTTGGCGCAATCACCTACCGCCATATCGACGCTGGATGTACTCCAGTCATGCCCTTCTCAAAAGAAAGCTCTAATAACTTCTTTAGGCATAGTAGATCCTTCTAACAATCATTTGATTGTCTTCCCAGTTGATACATTAGAACATCCCCCATTTCCTTGCTCCATTGCTTTCTAGGTACTAGTCTGAGTATGTAATGTCATCATCTCCCGATGCATTACTGACGATGGTGCATCCACCTATGTGATGTCCGCTACCATTTGGAAAAAACTTTAGTCATCTGAGTTGTCCCCCTCCACCATCACTTTGCATGCTTAGGACAGACACTCCTCCTAATCTCTTAGCATGTACCACAACTATCCAGTGACCCTTGCGGGCAAGACTGTCCATGTAGATATTGAGGTTATTGATGCCCCTTTAGATTATGACATTCTCTTGGGTCGTAGTTACACATATGCCATGTCATCTGTCGCATCTACATTTTTCTGCAAGATGTGCTTCCCCCATGAAGGGAAGTTCGTTACCATAGATCAGTTCACTTACTACGAGCCAACATCCGTGACATTCCTCGAGTCCATTATCTCATCAGTGTTAAGTCTTAAACTCCTCTCACTGGTGTTTCATTGAGAGTCTATAAAGATTCCTCATTGTTGGGTTCTTTCCCTGGTCCTCCCCCTCTCATCTTAGAGCCTGAATCTTTTAGCGTCACGAGTTGTCCTCAAGCAGTTTGGTACATTTCATCCACAATGAGCTCCTCTGCACCGTGCGGTTACCATCCCAGCCAAGCCATCCAAATCCACCCCCCAAGACCTTCTCCATTTGTGGGTGCCTCTCCTATCTTCCCCCAGGAACTGTTCCTCCAAGTCTCAACCATCCAGGAGTTGTTCCACAGGGACATTACCTTGCAGGCCAAATATCTTTCTTATTTCCCCCTCCCTCAATATTTTATGTCCCTGTCATGCCTTCGTTTGTCCTTCCTAACATGACTTTATGGATCCCCGTATGGTACATTGAACCCCCTCCAAGCATTCTTCTTGGTCAGCTAAGACCTTATCGTGCTTTGACCCTGGTTCAAATGGTCCCTATGGCCCCTACCACAACTTTAGTTCCATCACAACCTTAAGAGAAACTCACTCTTGTTGTGAAAGCATCTGGACAGGGGGAAACGCTAAGAGGAAAGAACTTAAGGACAAGGCTCCCCAACCTCCTCCAATCCCCAAGACCCAAAAGTCGTCACCTCTGTGCACTTTGTGTAAAGTTGTGGGGCATGCAACCAATAATTGTCCTGAGCTTCCTCATCTCAAACCTTTGGTTCATGAAACCTTCCCTGAGTCAAATATCCTAAAGTCCATGTTAAATTATATGGTCCACCCAAGAAACTCACAATGTTACGCAAAATTCACCCTTGTACCCTGTGTGATCATCATGGTGACTACGCCCATTGTTGCCCTCATCTCAATGAATTTTATGATTTCCTTAAGGCACATTGCATATACGAGACCACTCATAATGGATCACCTTCTCCTCTTCCTGTGGATTTTTGTACCAATAGTAAACCAAAATAGGGGGAATCTAGTCCCACCATCGTTATCCCTTCCCCAGCTGTCGAGATAACGGACACCACGGGCCATATCCTTTACCTGTCATCATCCTTGAGTTCCTCGTAGGCAATCCTTTCTGAGGTTTCTGAGCACGCTTCTATTCAACCTCTTTCGATAGAATCCCATGTCTCAACATACATAGATCCTTCATCTACTATCTCGTCATCTACCATTCCATATGATGCATATGTGAACCTTCTTTCTTAGGTTGACGCACTAGGTATCGCGCCACATGATGTAGTCAATATTCCTCTCGTCCGCACATCTTCAATTTTGATGAGGACATCATGGAAGCTATGTCTACCCCTAATTACCCTTGCACTTAGGCAAGGGGGAATATTTTTTAGAGGATTCTAAAGGCCATTTCCCTCCTAATAATCCCAATGCAATCTACCTAAAGAAATTTTTCTCATAGCTTATCTCTTTGATTTGCATGTCTTTATTTCTGTCATGAAGTTAGGTAGGATGCATCATCTCATCCGTCATATTTTGAAACCATTACTTTTAGTCAAGTTCCTAGAGCCGAAAAATAACTATGTAGATACCATTGCAAATAAAATTCTAGATTGGCATTTATCACATGTATACCACAGAAGACAACCATAAACAAAACACATGGCGAACCATCATCGTCATATAAAAATGCATAATCATATTATGCATCATATAAGTGTTCGGAGCCCATAGCTCTAAATACATCTGACATGCCCATAACATGTTACAAAAATCAAAATCAAAGGGACCCACATGTTCCCATATCTAGTCACTATCCGAAGGATCACGCACCAAATGCTCTGCCCCACCTGCACGTAGATCATGTGCTGCATGACCAGCCATCGTCATGCGCTGCATGATACCTCGCCACTCTAAGGGAAGGTCGTTACACTCATATACGTATCGATCATCTATCACATGCCATCCATGCTCAGAAACTCTGGTCAAGAGTACCCCACATCTACGGTGTAGATAAACGAGTAGCACACTATCCTCTGGACCTTGACAAGATGACAATGTTCCCCAATCTGCAGCCACAGGCACTGTGGCTCGTCCTGCATTTCTTGCCAGTTTTACTGATGATATGTCTACATACCATATATTTTACACTTAGTACCATATACATGTGATAAAACTATGAAATGCACCATAAAAATAGCAACTTAACAATTACCGTTTGGTCCCCATGCTTGCCTGAGCGAAAGTGGCAATTCAGGATCCCCCTGATAGTTCATCCTGCTATAAGGATAATCATTAATCTAGAGGGGCATCTGATCCCAATGTGCAAAAAACACAGGTTGGAATACCCGTCCGACTCCTCATCGTCCTCTCCGCAGTAGCTGCCCCCAATGGTGGATCCTAGGCTCCTATGGGCCCCCATATCAGATCTATACATTAGGAAGGATGGTGGGTATATTCTCAAAGAAGAATGCACACAATATTGTACTAGAAACATAGTCATGGCTCACCTACATAGACTTAACTATCGTTTCACTGACGACAGCATCATCTCAGCCCACCCATAGTAGGTCCTAGCCAAAACACTCTCAACTAGCATCATCTGCCCACAAGTGATGTGGTGGAACACATGGTTGCCCAAGATCCGTAGCATAGCTGCGGAAACAACCTATGTCTCTAACCGGTCTAAGTCACCAATCGGGATATTCGTGTGCTTCACATGCACATCCTGTGGAAAATGGTGCTCCACAAACTTTGTAATGTTCCTCCCATAAGGAAACACCAGATGTATATCACCCACCACTCTGAGGGGAGGGAGTCAGGTGAAGAAATAAATATCCTGTAATGTGATCTCAATATTGTGCCCCTGCACGACAAATACCTCATGGTCTGGATCCCAATAGCTCACAATTCTTAATAGCGAGGGCTCACCTACCCTCATCAATGGGTTCTCTACCAACTTGAGAACCCCATAGCGAGCCAATGCCCCTCGAACCCCCTGATCCATTAGAATCTTGGTTAGAGGATATCCAAGTCTCACTCACACCAGTTGATTTTTAGCTCTTCCATGCCTACAAAACACCACATGTCTTGTCAGATGAGAGAAGAAAACACTGGTCCACACTAATCAACCTACAACCCCCCCCCCCCCAAGCAAGCAAACCACCCTTTCAACCCCAAATCACAGTTTTATGTCCAGAAAGTGTGAGCTCACAGGTTTTCACCTATTTCCGGTGATCCAAATTGCACTTCTAGGCACAAAAAGTGTGATTAGACTGTGAAGAGGAGCAAGGGTCTCCCAGGGAACTGTCAAGAGCCAAAAGTCACGAAATAAATAATTGAAATTGAAGAGATGTGTAAGGCCACTACCTAAAAGTCATAGATCCTGATTCTGATGGCCAGTTTGTCCACTATGTTCTCCATAAGATTTAGGGCCTTTTCCTCCTCTCCAAATTTACCACAACTCACTTAAAAAATGAATTCCAATTGGAGGGAAAATGCCCTTTCATAGAAAAATCCACAATGATTTTGTCACCTGCTTTGACCAAATGGTAGCTCAGCTCGACAAACCATCAACATCATTGGAAATCTCTCATCGAGTGCTATAATGAGTCTTTCTCAATTTTGGATTATTTGAAACTTCACTAGGAAGCCATTTTTCCAAGAAGGGTCACTTCGTCGCCTCTCAACATCAGATTTCTTCATATGCAACGCTTGTAATTTGGGGACCACCTTCCCTTGGAACTTCTCATCTCACATGTCAATTTTCATGCAGAATAATTAAATAAATCACTATTTATTTGATTTCCTTCTAGGTATAATTAATTACACCATTGTTCAATTATTATTCTGTGTCATATTTGACCCGATTATGAAAAATCAACAGATAAATTAATAATTATCTTATTTTTCTCTAGGAATAATTAATTATTATTCCTTGTTAAATTTTAAAAATCCCTTGGGAATAATTAAATAAATCATTATTTCCTTATTATTCCTTAACCAATTTGTTGAGATGATAAATAAATCATTTATTTATTTATTATTTCTAAATAAAAGTCTAAATATTTTTTCCCTCCTAAACAAATACAACAAAATATTCCAAGTGGTTATTCCAAGAATGGGGTTAATAATATTTTATTAATGCTCATTATTCAAGGATAACTCAATATTTTGCTATAAATAGAAGGGTTTTCCATTCATTATTCACTTTTGATTATTTTTATTGTTGCACTCACTACTGTAACTTTGATTATTTTCATTGATGCACTCCATTTCTCTGCCATTTGAGTTCCCATTAAGCTCAAACATTTTATTTGTTGGGTTTTCACATTATAAAGGAGAGAGACTCTAAAGAAGATGAAGACATTTGAGGATAGCCAAGAACCCATCCCATAGAGGGGGACAGGTAACATTTATTTGTTCCTTTCATAGGTGTTATAATAAAATCTATTCTTTGTATATATAGTTTCCATTGGATTATTTGAGTTATTACTATTTCTTTTTGTTGTTTAACTATGATTGTGGCATAGATTAGGACTTTCGCAGGTTTTGATTCTATCATTTGTTGCAGATCTACAATTTTTAGCAGCCATTTATATTATTGATATTGTTTATCATCCACAGTCTTAAGTGGGTTCTTTTCGTACATCTTTGGGAAGAAAACACTACAACAGAGAGAATTTTGGAAAATGCGTGGAGCAAGCACCCTTGAAACCCTCAGTATTTGGAAAAGAAATGTGGCCTCCAAGTGATCAATCTCCAAATTTGGCTATGGGTTCAACCTCAATCCTAGGATGAGTTTGATTAAATAATTTATATTCTTCCTTGGGATCAAGTGTAGAAACTCAACCTTCCAACCTTTGCAATTTGACCTCTTTTACCTCCAATGAAATCAATCCACAATTATTTCAAGGAGACACTTTAGGTCTATGAACAAGTTGAAAATGGCATCGAAAGGTAGGGTCTCCTCCTTAGATTTAAATGATCCAGCCTCTTTCCAATATAGATTACAAAAATATATTCATACCATTGACCTTGAAATGAAACGGATATAATTCGATATGATAATTGTGCTTAGAATTTTGCCTTTGAACCCTTGTTCTTTGACCCACTAGAAGGAGATGAACTCTTCCATTGGATTTCTATAGACCTATAATCAAATTATAGTCAAGATGGTAGTACTCCCTACAACAAATTTCACAGCCTTGCAATACAATTGAAAAGAGACCCTCAAATATGATAGGGGTTCAATCTCGACCCCATAAACTTGAATGAATAAATATGGTAAAGCAGACCTAGGTCCAATGTAAAAATTTGGCAAAGTAATGTTTTCTCCTTTGTTTGCAATATAATAATAACTCTCAAAATAATGCAGAAAATTCTCCTTCCAATCAACCGAAAAATAGAACCAACTAGGATGATACGAAATACCATCGAAGATGGAAATGTTGGCTAGGGTGAGCATAAATTCCACCAAAGTTCCCTGCATGGAACCTCCAAATAACCCTGCAAATAATTTAGAATTTTCCAATAAAACCCTTGGGCTGGCGGGATGCACAGCTCTGATACCACTGTAATTTCCCAATCATCAAAATTTTAATCAGTTCTGGTACATTGTAGGTGTTCTAATAAAATTCTTGTAGTAGAAACACTGAACACAATAAAGATCTGAGAATGCAGCATCTTATTTATGTAAATAACTCTAAAGAAAATTACATGCCCACAAAAGCACTACTAAAGCTCATGCCTTGGCATCTATGGCTTCCCATCAACGGAGAAATTAAGGATGCTGAAGCACAATCTTATATCCTCGATGGATCCACTAGAGAAATTACTCCCATGGGGTTTTCATCCTTGGGATCAACTAGAACTTTCCATGATAAGCTCTCAACAAAAGAAAAATAGATAAATAACTCTCAATGATTACATTGTTAGGCTCCTATCCCCTTTTATATGCTTCATTGAATCTCTAAAGACTTTATTTTATTGTTTTCACTCGAAAACGAAGGCAAATACCATGGGTCAATGCCATGAGCAACTACCACGGTAAATAACATGGGTAGATTCTGTCCACTTTAACCATATCCACAAAAAAAGAGTATTACAAATCGATCGCTTCTTATTTAGTCTAAGAAGTTTATGTTTAGGAATTCCCCAAGATCCATAAAAGCATAAACTTAATAGAAATTACTTATCAACACCAAAAAGTATGTTATTTTTATTGAGAATATTGAGCACATGGAAAGATGCTTGTTAAAGTGGATGTTAGAGAAATCCCTAATGCATAGGTCTAACAATAACAATAATTGTGTTACCTTTTGGGTAATTTTCTTAAGAATCCTAACTATGTCTTAAAAATGTAGCTCAGGGCATTAAATTTAAATGATATTCCTTATTGATTTTGGGATTGGGATGAGAGAGAGATAGGAGATATTGTCTATTCTAAAAATAAACATCTTTTCACTTGTATCTTTTCCATACATAATGTCTCTTTTTCATAAATTAAATGGACAACCTTCTTTCCTTAATTCTTCATGACAAACCTTTCTTCCAAGAGGCATTAACGCCATTTCTAGACAAGTAAGGCCACCTACTAAGTCATTGATTCAAAATCCAACGACTCTGCTACGAGCTCACCAAGATTTAGTACCTCTTACTCTTCTCTAAATTCTCCAACAAAATCAATGTACAAATGAATTGGAATTGGGGGCAGGAAGCCCTTTTATAGGAAAAACTCTAGTTTTTTTTTGCCATTAGGAGTAAATGGTAGCTCGGTTTGACAAACCATCAGCACTGTTGGAATTCTCTCACTGATCTCTACAATGGGTCTCCATGTTTCTCGTAATTTGAAACTTCGCCACAAAGCCATTTTTTCCATGAGGTGTCACTTTGGTGCATTAAATCAAATCTCTTAATATGAGTCACATGTACTCTCGTACCACTTTTCCTTTGAACTTTTAGAATAATGAGTCAAGTTCTGCCAGAAGTAATCACTATTTACTCATTCTATTATGGTGCACTGCAGGCCTTTCCCATGTGGAACCATCATATAGCCACCTTTCTTCAAATCATTAGAGATGAGTCACCCCTACATCTATGGAGTCTGTTCAAAGTCCCATTGAGTCCTATTACAATATATTATCTATCTATGTGTCGCATTCATCCCATTTTTCTTATATTTGACCTCCATCTATCCTCATGTGCCTTTGAAAATCCTCCGTCTGAGTAATTGACCATCCCTTATGGAATTGTGTCAGTCACTACGAGGTCAACCTTGCATGTTATGCTCTGAAAAGGTAAATCATAACTCCATGAGTCCCCATATCTTGCAATTGTCATCCCTGGTGTTAGTCGTTATTAGCCATAATACTATGATCTTTGTGCCTTTGTTGAGGATTCATAATTGCCTAAACTCTGGCGGGCCTGCTTTTGTTAACATCAACACATTTATTCCAGGAGATTCGTCTAGAGTATGGTGTACCTTGGTTTCATCTTTCATCCTTTCTTGGTGCCTCTAATCAAGCAAGGTGAATCATTATTTCCCTTTTACTTGGTTTTTCTCGCATGCTCAAATTCAACTCATTATCGCACGATCAAGAAACATACACTTGGTGGTTTAGTGATCTAGCATATTTTCCTAGATTTTCTGAGGTGTGTGTGAGATGTTCTAGACCTCATGAGGGGATGTCTCTTCAGGTAGCCCCTCACATACCTAGATGTTAGAAAATTATGATCTAGCCTTATAAGAATTTATTTTTATTTTAATGGATTTGTTTCTTCCAATTGCATAACTCACAACATGAACCTCTATTTAAAATGGTCCATTGAGATATTTAAATACCTCTCTTATTCATCAGAGCTTCTTTGGTTGTGATCTCCCCCCCCCCCCCCCCCCCTTCACCACACCAACGTGGGGGAATTATGTCTCATGTCCTCATATCAACATACTTAATTGTATCAATCCTGGCCACTGTATTCGAGGAAATTATGTATATGGGGATCATTATCTCATTGTATCATTTTTTGCCCCATTGATACCAGCATATCATGTATCATGTACTATGTACCTTAGACCTAGATTGTTAGGCACACCATTATCATTTTTACTTGGTTATCTCGTAGGTATGGGTATATCTCCCCCGCCTTATTGAGATCTTGTACTCATCAACAAAGGAAACTTTTATCTCACAGGTAGGTTTCACCCCCTCCAACTTCACTCCTTCATATTACTTGAGTGATCTCTTTCTCTCCCTATGACTTCCCTTCGGTGTTTTGCGAAAGTGAAGCTACAACATATTTCTGTCATATTATGTGCTCCTCAAACGCTTATGTTGGGAAACAATCTATTATCACCCAAAAAATGATCACCTAGTCATGTATTACTAGTTTGATCAAAATGCACCATGTAGGATAGGTTTTTACATATTAAAACCTTCTTCTACCTTAGGCAATAATTTAATGAACCAATTTCCTAAAGTATGTTCTTGCATTCTAGACTACTACAAGGAGGGTAATTTTAAGACAAAATAAATCCTTTGTCTTAAAATTTTCAATATGATGCGCTAGTAAAAAAGGTCAAGGATTAGGGATTCGTCTTTACGCTATTGATGGTTTCTTCGGGAAGTAGACTGATGGAGGTTGACAATAAATAATGGGATTTAGGGCAATGGAGGCTGAAAACAAAGGTGTGCGTCGTGAGAGGAGCGATGGAGGCACTTTCGAAGAACGTTAATGGGTGGTAACATAGTTGGAGTACTTTTCGCGGTCTCCATTGATTGTGTTTTAATATGTGTTTTTTTACTGTTTTATTTATTTTGAACGCTACTTATATAAATTTGTTGTTGTTATTAGCAAATTTTTGTGCTAGATTGGCAACATGGATTAGATTCACTTGAAGGATTGTTGAAAAATGTGGCAAGAAATTCTCAATTTGATTTTTCCTTGATTAAATTGAGAAACTTTGAATTTCCACATCAGAAAACCACTTTTATGCAATTAGCTTGTATGACATGGTTTATGTCACCCAATTTACTCAATCAATTCGAGTTGGAGGAGTTAGAGTTCAATTAAGCATGTGTGATTTCTAATTTGTAGCAGTCAAAGTCAGTTATCTCAAGTTGTTTTCAGTTAAACTAGGTCTAACTGTTGGAGGAACTAGTGGAATGCTAGTTGTGCAGTGAGACTTCAGTCAAATGCAATGATCATCTAGTTAAGTGATCAATCATCCCAAAATTGCTAGTGCATGCAAACAATTCGAGTTCCCCAGCTATGGTGGAGATTCCAAGGCAGTGTAATATTAGTTGTAGACTAGTCTTCAGCATACATGTGTTGCATGCAGACACATGATCAACCTTAGGAATTGTACAATCCATTTTGGAAAAAACCTAAATAATAGGGGCCTAATTTCTCAAGGAATTGCACAAGGAAATAGGGGCTCAAGTAAAGGTATAAATTGCAAAATTTTGGGTTTGAGAGCATAGGCATAGGTTATTCACTTACGGGTTGTGCATAGTTGAATAAATCAATTGTAATACATCTATATTCATAAGATTGATGCAAGAAGGCATTGGAGTTATTAGAAGATTGCTTTCCCCATGGAAATTATTGTGTGCATGTAATTTATTTCTTATTGCATGTCTGAATTTTTTGTTCTAAATTGTGAATTAACTTTCGTAGAGTAGTAGAGTAGGTCTGTGTCTTATGATTTTGAAAAAACTTCATGATGAGTTGCAAATCTACACCATAAGTTCTACATTTTATCATAGCAGGATTCACATTAGAGCATGAATTTCGAATTTGTTTCTCAAGAGGTTCAAATTTGCAGTTCAGTGTAGCGAGATCTCTTAAGAACTGAAAATATGGCCATCAATGGGCTAAGGCTAGAGTATTCCTTGGAAGGCAACTCTAATTTCATTGACTGCAAGGATCGCATGGAGGAGGTATTTGATGACAATGGTGTTGAAAAATGTGCAACAAGAAATTTTAAATTTAGAATGTGCTAAAAATAGACCTGCTAAAAATAGCATGTCTAAAGATAGTAGTTTGGCCAGTGAGGTCATTGGCCACATTGGGTGAGATGTGAAACTAATAAAAATATAAAGTTCTAAAAATAGCATTTCTAGGTCCCTTCCTATTTATAGCAGTCCCTAGTCTATCTATAGGAAGTAAAATTAATTTTGGTCTTAACAACAGTTGGAAATATTAATTAATTAATTTAGTTGAGTTAATTAGTTAAGGAAATTTGAATTTGAACTCTTTGTGATCATGCACATGAGTTGTCCCACTGATTGAGGCATTTATCCTTAATTTCCTCCACTGATTGAGGGCATAAGTATGAGTTCTATAATGAGAGAATCAGTTGACTTAGTTCTATCTAGTCAAGTCCAGTTAGATTATTTTAACAAGTTGTTAAAATAATAAAATATAGTTTGTTAATGCTTGCATGAATGTGACAACTATTATTTTCGATAATTGAGGATTCACTCATGGATAACTATTGCATGTCAGTTCTGTCAGAGACCCAGTTGAGATCAGATGAGGGACAGTGTACTATCAAATGCTTGGATATTTCTAGTAAGTATTCCTTGCATGGAGAAGGATCTATTTCAAGAGAAATACGTATTATAGGAGATTGGAGGACTTGTGGCCTATATAATGAGGCCTAGGTAGTCCGTGATTTTCATCTTCTGATTGAATATCATCAGGATCTCCTGATTACACAGAGAGCAGGATAGCTATTGAGCTGATTCTTTTTGTATATTGTTGAGGATCTACACTTGATTGATAATACATGGTTGGGGTTTTATGTTGGTGCTTTCCCCTGGATATATCTTGTGTTATGTGTGATTATTTCTCTTTATCAGTTATGCATGTTTCTACTTGATGTTGCTCATGAATTCGATTATGCTTCTGCTTAATGTTTTGTAGAAGTAGAACAAAAATCATGCTTTAGCACATTGCATATATCGGTTTGTTCTACAGGTTATATTTCTACATGGTATCGGAGCACAAGTGATCAAGCATGAACAATATACTAGTAGGAGAAATTCAAAGTTTCTTATTCGGGATATAGATCTCAAGTTTTTATCACATCTATTTCATCGATGGCATTCTATGGTTTGAGGCTTGAGTATGCCCTTGATGGTAGCTCAAACTATATAGCTTGGAAGGATCACATGGAGGCAGTTTTGGAAGATAATGGTCTTAAGTATTTCATTGATCAAGAAATCCCTAAACCTACTGACAAGACTAAGCAGGTGGAATGGAGGAAGTGTGTGGCTAGAGCTAGGAGATTTCTCTTGGAGGGAGTGCAAGATCACATTGTCTTGAGCCTCCATGGGAAGGAGACTCCACATGAAATGTGGAAAACATTGAAACATTTATATCATAATAGTAGTGATAAGAGGAAGCTCGCACTGAAGGACAAACTTCGAAAGATCAAGTGTGAAAGGGATGAGACAATCTCTATGTATCTGACCAAGCTCATCACATGCAGGGATGAGCTTGCAAGTGTAGGGGTCAAGACATCGGATGAGGATATGGTGAGTCTAGCACTCCTTGGCCTTCCTAAGAGCTGGCATAGCTACAAAGACTCGGTGAATGGAAGGGAGAAACTGCCATATTGGGAACAGCTATGGTCAGATTTGATGCAAGAGGAGATCAGACAGAGCACCAGAGACAGTTCTTCATCCATACATGATGACGAGAACTATGCCTTAGCAAGTAAGGCGAAGAAGGGGAAGGAGAAGGTTTCTCTTTCTGAATCCAGTTCTTCCAATGATGGGAAGAAGTTTGAAAAATTGAAAGTGCGAGTGTAGGGAATCCTAGGACAGTGCATAGCTAGTAGGCTGCAGCAATGCGAGAGGCACAAGTGTATTGCACAGTGCTAGGTGGCACAGAGAGGTGTGCAATGGTGTGAGATGCATGGAGATGTTGTAGTAGCGTAGATGTCAGAGAGGGAGCACTTGTCAGCAATAGGTAGAGCATCAGCATCAGAGTATGCTCCTAGCCCAACAGAGTGGTCAATTGGTAGTTTTTTTGTTCCAAGTGTTGTTGGAGCAAGTGGACCGGGTAGATGTGTTACATGCAGAACATTCCAGAGTTACAGGATCTGGTTCAAGAGAAAGCCTTTCTTTTTGAGAGGGAGTGTTGAAAAATGTGCAACAAGAAATGTTAAATTTAGAATGTGCTAAAAATAGACCTGTTAAAAATAGCATGTCTAAAAATAGTAGTTTGGCTAGTGAGGTCATTGGCCACATTGGGTGAGAGGTGAAACTGCTAAAAATAGAAAGTTCTAAAAATAGAATTTATGGGTCCCTTCCTATTTATAGTGGTCCCTAGTCTATCTATAGGAAGTAAAATTAAATTTGGTCTTAATAGCAGTTGGAAATATTAATTAATTAATTCAGTTGAGTTAATTAGTTAAGGAAATTCGAATTTGAAGTCTTTGTGAGCACGCACATGAGTTGTCCCACTAATTGAGGAATTTATCCTTAATTTCCTCCACTGATTGAGGGAATAAGTATGAGTTCTATAATGAGAGAATCAGTTGACTTAGTTCTAACTAGTCAAGTTTAGTTAGATTATTTTAACAAGTTGTTAAAATAATAAAATATGGTTTGTTAATACTTGCATGCATGTGACAACTATTATTTTAGATAACTGAGGATTCACTCATGGATAACTGTTGCATGTTAGTTCTGTCAAATACCCAGTTGAGATCAAATGAGGGACAATGTACTATCAAATGCTTGGATATTTCTAGTAAGTATTCCTTGCATGGAGAAGGATCTATTTCAAGAGAAATACATATTATAGGAGATTGGAGGACTTGTGGCATATATAATGAGGTCTAGGTAGTCCAAGATTTTCATCCTCGGATTAAAGATCATCAGGATCTTCTGATTATAGAGAGAGCAGGATAGCTAATGAGCTAATTATTTTTTGTATGTTGTTGAGGATCTACACTTGATTGATAATACATCGTTGGGGTTTTATGTTGGTGATTTCCCCTAGATATATCTGTTGTGGGGAAAAATGCCTATGCAGGACGATCCTATCCACCTAAGGTGTGACAGTGCCTTAGCAACAAACAGAGACAGCTATTCTAGTATTTTTCCTTTATGAATTAAGAATGAAGAGAGATGGATGGACTAACCGGTGTCTTCCGTTTGTCCCTCGATCCGGTTTCTCTTCTCTTGGAGAGTTCCCAACTACTTGCCTTCTCGCTCGCCCAACTTCAAGAGGTTTCTGCAAGATCACAAGAAGAGAACACTACACAAGACATGGATTCATATTCATAACTAGTTCAGGATTAGAAATAAACTAAACATACTAATGCAATCATACATCAAAATACATTAGTATATAGGAGAAACCAAGATAGCTTTATTGATGAATAACAAGGTTCAGGAAGAGATACAACCCAGAGGGCTCCAATCCAACATCTCCTTCCCAGCAAATGGAATTCCTATCTTCACCCCCTTCAAAGCATTAAGCACCCAATGATTCCAATCTCAAACCAACAGCAATTCTTTGCAATAACAAAATTCCAGCCTCTAGATCTCATGGAGGAGAGATCCATATATAGATGTTTGGAGAGAGGATGAGTCAGCTTGAGATCTGACTAGTGTCCTCTCCCTCTGTTAGTTCTTGATTCCACTTGGAGGTTCTTGCTTCCACTTGGAGATTTGGAACCTCTTACTCATCACCAATCGAATTCCCTGAGGAAAGTGTCATTTTGGAAGCTTCCTGGGTTCTGACACCTTGAGAAATGAACTTGCCACATGTCCACTCTCGCTCAGCGCAGGTAGCCAGTGTTGGCTTTGAAATTCAGTGCAGATAGCTAGTGTAGCCACTGAAATGATCCTGAATTGACTTGTTTTTGAGCAGTTTCTGGTGGAGAACTTCTGTGAATTGCTGTGGTTTGTTAGCCTTGTTCCTCTAGGGGTAGGAACAACATGTTTAGGGACTTTGGATCCCTTAGATTATGGACATTTCATGCTCAATGATGTAAGGCACAAAAATGTCTATAACATTTGCCCCCTAAAGTATGAGGCCGTTTATCGGGTGAAATGCTTTATCAGGGGGATCCGAAGTTCATCCAATGCTGGGAGGAGACCTATAATAAGATACAATATAATACATTATTTTTCATATTGCTTTCATGATCTAGCTGAGGCAGGCATTCCCATGCTCAGCTTTATAAATTCATTTTTCTGTACATAGAACAGACAATCGTCTGATGGTAGACTGATAATTTTGATGAAATTATCATCCTTTGAGTAGGATGATTATCTGCTGCAATGATGTACATTTCAATGTCTTTATCTTTCCTGAATATATATCGCAGCCCGGATGGATGAAACTAGATCCGGGGTCTTCAAACTCGTTCGATCTTCACTCTAAGTACAAGTCGATCCATGTGAGAAATGTTCTAAAGTTGAACATGGAAAGACATCGCTTGATTACCGGTCAATGATGTAAACCGTTAACAAGCGCGAGAGGAATCACCAATAATGATAATGACCCTCAAGGTACTGCAGTACAATTCACGTGGTGTGAATAAAGGACTTGGCGTCGAACACCACGCAAAATCTTTTGGTCGAAGGTCATTGATGTATACCTGTCGCCGGAAGTGAGAAACTTGCCATTGAGCCATGCAATCTTCAAAGTACTGAAGGGGTTGTTCCTAGATCAACTTCTTGGATAATGAGCTGATGTCCACAAGAAGCGATCCGTCAAAGGAGGGCCTTAATGAATCCCACATCAATGACACCGAACGGAGCTAATGATTTTGATGGAGGTGAAAATGATCTGTGACATATGATTCAGGGTGGCGGTCATGAAAGGATGAAGGATAATGTATGGCAGTGGATGGGACATGGTTGACTTTTCTGAATGACTTCTCTTGAACATATGGCGACACTAATACGATGGATCGGTAGCATTACCCCAAATATGGATGGTATGGCGAGACCATGGATGTGACCGGTGAATGAAACAACCCAACCCGATTGTAGTACGGAGGAAAAGTGTCATGTTCAAGAGCGACTGGCTACCATCAAAGTTTTCTTGAGTTTCTCCCAATTTTTCCCCAGTCATTTCTGACCAGTACCTCTTTATTTTTGTCAAGCTTGAGGAGGATAACATATGCTTGTTCTATAACTTGCCATTCGGGCAAGCCCATCGCTATATTTTAATGAGCCTAGCGATAGTGAAACTCGTTCTCGTCTAAAGACAAGTTTGTCGCTATTTAATGATTTTAACGAGTCTGACAACAAGGATAACTCGGTCCTTTTCATTTTTAGAGAGTCTGAAAAGGTACATAAAGTTAACTCCAAAAGTCTTTTTTCATCATCTAATCCCTTAAGTCCGAAAAAGTATAAAACAATACAGAAGGGATGAGTTTTCGATAGTTTTAACGAGCCGAATAAAACAAGCGCTCGATCTTTTTGTGCAATAATCCCTCAGGTCCAAAAAGATTAAAATCTAGAGGAGGGATAGCTTTTCCTATCCCTTTAACGAGCTGGAAGGCCAAGGACTCGGCAATCTTTTCATATTTTACGAGTCAGTTGAAAAGAGCTTAAAGAAGACTCGTCTTTTGAGGAACGAGTGATAAACAGGGTTAGCAGCTGATTCCAGGTACAGGTTGGAATTTTCCAATCACGGCAGTGTCACAAGGATGGCTAGGTGAAATCACTCTTCACAGCTGTTCCTCAAAATGTGTAAACAAACATATGGAGGTGAACGATCGGCCAATGAAAAGTGGAGGTGACGGTGCAAACATGACCAAGGCTTTAATGGCTGATGATATTACATTCACTGTGGTTATTTACCGGGTAGTTCATTTTTTAACGAGCTTAAACGCGGATTGAAACACTTGCTCGATCTTATGTTTACTTTTTAACGAGCATGAACTATGCGCTAAAACTGCTCGGATCTTGCGTTTATTTTTTAACGAGCATGAACTGTGTGCTAAAACTGCTCGATGATAAGTTTGCATGCCCCCAACATAATAACGCAAATCGAGGTGCATGCATATTGGTCACTATTTAAGCATAGTAACGCTTGAGGTACAACCCATTACGGGATTGCGCCAGTGGAATTTCGTCATAATCCATTAACTCGTAGGCTCCTTTTGCTAACACTCGTTTAACAATATAGGGGCCCACCCATAAAGAATTAAATTTACCTGCTCCCAATTTATCGGATTCTTGGTCATAAAGCAAGACCAAGTCACCTTCTAAGAAGACACGGGGTTTGACATTTTTGTCGAACTATGCCTTGACTCGTTTCTTATGGGCTTTGTTAGCCAAAGTGGCATCACGAAGGGTTTCATCCAATTGGATTAATTCCAAGAAACGAGCCTCTTCTTCTGAAGTTCCGGGGAGGAGATCAATTGCGAGTTTAAGAGACGAGATTTCACACTGGATAGGCAAGACTGCTTCCAGGCCATACACCAGTTGGAAAGGTGTGAACCCGGTCGCATTCTTTACCGATGTTCGGTAAGCCCACAAGGCTGAGTACAGGATTAGGTGCCACCTTCTTTTGTGAACTCCGATCATCCTTTGCAACATACGCTTCAGGACCTTGTTGATTGCTTCAACTTGTCCGTTGGCTTGCGGATAATATGGGGTAGAGCTGTCGTGACATAGCCCTAGCTTGGCAGCTAATTCAACCATCATGTGATTGCGAAAATGCGACCCATGATCTGTAACGATGGCCTGTGGTACGCCGAACCTGGCGACTACATGATTGAAAAAGAAAAGGGCAGTTGTTTCACCAGTGTTATCTAATGTAGGCATCGCCTCGGCCCATTTGGTAAAATAGTCAACGGCGACTATAATATACCCATGCCCCTCGGTCAAGGTGGGGTTACATGTCATGAAATCGATGCCCCATTTGGCGAAAGGCCCAACAACAACTATTGGCTGTAAAGGTGCGGGTGGTCTTCTGGTTTTGCTATCAAAAATTTGACAATCATGGCAACTTCTGACTGCGGTTATGCAATCTTTGAACATGGTTGGCCAGAAGTATCCTGCTCGTAAGATTTTCTGTGTTGTAGCATATCTAGATTGATGCCCCCCACACGCGCCTGAATAACACTCATTCAGGGCTTTTTTGGCCTCTTCATGGGTTAGGCACCTCCTCAGAACTGTATCGATACCACGACGGTAAAGCGTATCACCGACGATCATGTAGTCTTTTGCTTGGTATCGTATATGTTTCTGTTCTGAGTGAGAGGTGTCAGGCCTGAACTTTTGGGTTTGGAGATAAATTATTATATCTCCATACCACTCATTGCTTGTAGATATCAGAAACAAACTTTCGTCCACGATTGATTCTTCGGATGTTTCATCGTTGGACGACGATGGGAGATCGCACAACAATTCTGCGAAAACTAAAGCTTTCTTTGATTTGGATTTTACAAATTCCAGATCAAACTCTTGAAGGATCGCTATCCATTTTGAATACTTGCCCCCCAGCAACTGTCGTGACAATATATAAGTCATGGGGTTGCAATCTGATAGAATGGTAGTTTTCCGAAAGAGGACATAATGTCGAAATCTTTGTATCGCTTGAACAGCAGTGGGTGCTAGCTTTTCAACGTAAGAATATTTGCTTTCTGTATCATTCAAGTTTTTGCTTAAATAATATATAGGATGTTCAATTCCATCGACTTCTTGAACTAAAACCATCGCAATGGTCGTATCTGCTGCAGCCAGATAGAGGTTAAAATCTCTTTGATAGTCTGGGGCATACATTAATGATGCTTTTACTAGAGAATCTTTCAGAGCATCAAAGGAAGCTTGCGCCACCTGATCCCAGACAAAAGGTACATCCTTTTTCAAAAGACGAGTATAACCTTTAGCAAGTTCTGCGTAATTTGGAATGAACCTCCTCAGAAAGTTTGCTTTCCCTTGGAGTTTCTGAATCTGAAGCAAATTTGAAGGTGGAGGCAAATTGATGATTTCCTAAACCTTGCAAGGGTCGAGAGGAATCCCATCCTTAGGGACTACAAAGCCAAGTAAACGACCAGAACCGACGCAAAACACACACTTGTGTGGATTGAGTCTTATCTTGTAGTATCGGCAACGTAGAAATATCGCTCTTAAATGCTGCGGATGATCAGTCCGCTTTCGCGAATGAGCCGGAAGGTCGTCGAGATATGGTTGAACTATGTTCTTGATGTCATGGAAGGCATAATTAATTGCCCTCTGAAACATCGCCCCTACGTTCTTTAAACCAAAGGGTAATTTCCGATAAGCGAATGTTCACCACGGACAAATGAATGCAGTCTTTGACTGGTCCTGTGGGCGGATATTTATTTGATTATACCTCGAAAATCCATCCATGAATGAAAAGATTTCACATCCGGCGCATTCATCAATTATCTTGTCGATGAAGGGTGTAGGGTAGTTGTCCTTCGGACAAGCTTGGTTTACATCCCTATAATCGACACACACTCTAATTTTCCCTTGTTTCTTCATAACAGGGACAATATTCGATACCCAATCGGTTAGAGGAACCGGGTAGATGAAACCAGCATGGAGGATCTTTTCAACTTCTGCTTTAATGACAGCGGCTTTCTTGGGGTGCACCTGCCGAAGCCGTTGTCTTACTGGTTTGACATCAGGATACATCTTAATTTCATGTTCAACGATACTCGAGTCAATGCCTGGCATTTCATCATATGACCAAGCAAAGACATCTCTGAATTCACGAAAAAGAACGTTATATATTTCCAGTTCTGAAGGAGAACAACCTTTGCCGACATAAATATTCTCTACAACATTTGTTTTAGTCAAGATATTTATGGCTATAGTCTCTTCAATATTGGATAAGTTTCGCTCGGAATCCACCGTGTTTTCAGTGTTTGATAGGAATTCAAAAACTGAAGGGTGATAAAGGTCATGCTGAGTATCTTCTTCATATTCTAGAAGAAGGGAACGATGGTGGCAATCATTCCATGGTGCCCCCTCAATCAACATTGATTGTAGAATTCCTTCGTCAGTCCCATGTACTTTCGACCAAGGATCTAAAGGGGTACCATATTCTCTAGACCTATCTACCCAAACGCTTGATGAGCGTTGATTTGGGTTCGCCTCCCATGCCCGAAACATTGGTTGCTACAATATTTCTATAGGGGTCGGGGGCAAGACCATTTCATGATCCATGTCGATATCATATTCTGAGATCTTCGTGGAAGATATCATGTTGCAGGCTCCTACCAATGCTACTTCTCCTATATAGATTGGAGGTGGAAGTGCGAAAGTTCCCATTAATGTGGGGTCTTTCAGTAGGGCTACTCTGATATCTTGAAGCGAACCGTCGCTTCCATGGATCATGGGAATGCTTCCTGTAACTTGTGAACCATTAGGGAGGAATTCTTGTTGGTCGACGATCGTAATCCCTCCTTGAAAAGGGAATGCGATCTTCCTAAAATAAGTCGACACAACAGCTGCCATGGCATAGATCCAAGGTCTTCCTAGTAGGATGTTGTAGTCAAGATTCCCATCGATGACTTCAACATCTATTTCTACTGTTTTTCCTCCTAGTTCAACTTTCAAGTTATTAAGGATACCGCACGGGGTATAGGTCCTTCCGTCAAATGCTTTCAGTGTCGTCGAAGATCGCGACAAGGTCGGAGACCCTAAAGTTTTCCAGCAATTCATCAACATAATACACGTAGATTCCCCCTCATCAATAATTGTTCGGTGAACAGTTTTGTTGAGGGCTTTCACTTGAATAAGGAAAGCTAGTTGAGCTGGTAACTAAGGATTGTATCCTTTGTGGTCAAAGGATACAAGATTGGAATCCTTAGGATCAACCACACCAATAGCCGATAACAAAGCCTGCCTTTGGGATGGGCAATTTTGTAGTACTTCAAGAGTCGACATAGCCGATGGCGATTGGGCCAAATCTTCCACTATGTTATAATGATGCGCCACTCTGGCGCGAGGATTAAATGTCGACTTGTGTACTACTCCCTTTGGCAGTTTTATCGTTAATTCAGGAATGATGGGCGGTACAACTTCTGTCGAAGTTGTTGTCGAACTACTTGGTTGATCTTTACCTTTGTCATTCGACAGCTGCGGATTCCCGTAATCTTTGTTCCTTGTCAAAATCAAAGCATCATTCTGCTGTTTTGAAACCGACAACATAAGCACTTGCGACGGGGAAGCATTTCCACTATCAACCAGATTTTGACCTGGATTTGGAAATGGATCAGTTAACACAGCTGAGGTTTGCGAACTTTTGAAGAACCTTTTAAGCTCAGCTTTGCATAGACAATCGGCTGTCCAATGATCCTCGTCACATATCATGCATGGACTTTTTGGTTTCCCTTTCCTAGGAGGGTTCGAAGAAGTTTTTCCGGGAGATGACTCACCCTGTTTCTTCTTCTTCCCTTTGTTTTGCTTCTTCTTGCTTCCTGGTTGATTGGTTTCTTTGCCTTTATCCACTGATACGGCATTTACTTCTGAAGCAAGAACTTCTTCTTTTGCATTTTGATCTGAATTCTTACGGGCTTTCTTAGACGAAGCCTTTGTCGATTTCGCGTTTTCCGTGCCAATCACACCATCGCCGGCATGAGAGTCACTATTTGATTTAGGAGGAGGAGGAATTGAGAATTCCGGTCTAGGGGCATCAGGTATTTTGTCGTAGAGCATGCCAGACTGAGTGTAGACTAAGTCTAGATATTGTGCACGAGCAATAACTTGCTCCTCCGTTACGACTCCCCCCTTGGCCACATCTTCCGTTATGGCAGGAAGTAACGACTTGATGAACCATTCAGCTAATAACTGATCGGGAACATACGTTTTTACCATCCTACGACGACGTCGCCACTCATGTATATGATCAGATATGTGAGTGGCCGTTGTCTGTTTGAAGTTGGTTAAAATTTCTATTCCCGTTTCATACCTTATCGGTAATTGAAAATGGGTTAAGAAAGTCGTGGCTAGGGAGCTGAAATTGTCGAACGAGGCTCTAGGTAATTCAATATACCATTTTGCCGCTGGACCCGTTAACGTCCTCTGGAAAAGGCGAAGCCTTATCGAATCATCGTTTAGGGTGTTTGATGAACACCACAGATGAAAAGTCATCACGTGATTCGATGGGTCTTCACCTGGATTTCCATTAAATTTAGGAATGTCCGATGGAAGTTTGTGAGGAATCGTTGGCCACCAAGGGGCATAAGCAATTGGATCGTTGGTTAACCGGTGTAAATCGGGTAACTCTAAAGTTGCCACGAATGGTAACTGTTGATTCAGGTTAGGTGAAGCATACCCAGGGTACGATGGAATCGCCTGAGCAGTGGGCCTTTGCATACTAGCATAATGTAATTGATGTTGGTATGACTGATACGGTTGGTGGACTTGACCACTGTAAAGCGGTTGGTTTTGGCCGTTTTAAATATCCTTTTGTCCACTGTTCGTAAAGATCTACTGCTCAGAACCTTGGTACACTTGCTGGAATTGTGGTTGTTGGTATTGCATCAGCCATGGTTGTGAAGCCATGTTCTGTTGTGCTATACTAACCGTTGGACCAAGGTGTGGGGTAATTGTACCCGTTTGGACCTGTGTCGCCCCACCAGTAGGCGATTGTGGTTGAGTCACAGGGTCAAGGGGCTGTTGCATTACAACTTGAGAAATCTGAGGTTGACATACAACAGGCAACATTTGAACTTGCGACACTGTCACAATAGCCGGTGTGGTCGGGATGTTCGACATAGGTACACATTGTTACATAGAATACACAACCCTTGGTTGTTGAGGTAGCATAGGTACCCAACCACTTGATGTAACTCCAGTATAACCTGAATACTATTGTGAACTCCCATATGGATACCCTCCCGGAGGGGGTATTGAAAGGGCATACTGCCCCCCATAAGGTAGCAATCCGGAACTCAAGGGGATTGTTTGTCCTTGGCGACTGGATTGCCCAAATTGACCTCCAAATGGATCAATCTGGCGAGTCTCAACATAAGAGTTGCCAGATATTATTCCAGAGGAACAAACTCGAACGGACCACACTGTCGAAATAGTCCCTTGGTGGACTCCTTCTAGCGGTTGTGAGCTAGTTGGGACAGATGGTACGCCGACAAACATTGTCGGAGTGACGGCAGGGAGTTCTGTTGTCGCTGTGTCATTCGACACATTCCTAGATGTTGACGGTTGTTCAGACATTTTGAGTCTATCCAAGAGATTGCCTAGCGATTCTACATGAACTTCCGCTGGTGGTAGATTAACTTCTGATGTCGAAGGAAATAGAATGACCCCGACTCCAAAATGGGTTGGAGTACTTGCTTGCGGATCCCCTACAATTTCCTCTATCGCAATCAAACCAGGTGGAAGAGGTAGACCATCAGGTCCGTAAAATATTTCTGGTGCCGAAGAAGGGGTTGAATCGACAGTAACAGTTGTTTGAGGAACAAGACTCTCTGAACCGGTCGCAGATGGAACTGGTTCAGTAACGCAAGTATTTGCTCCCAGACTAGGATCAGTGTTATTGTCCCTCTGTGGCTGTTGAACTTCTTCTATAGAGGCAGGGTTTCTAGAAATGTTTGGAGTAACTAGAATCTCAGATGTCGTTGGAACACTTGTTCTAACTTTGATAGGAGATTTCGAACCGGTTAAACGAGTTCGCTTTGTCCGTACTGTTTTCGATTCCGGAGACAAAGACGGTTGACTCGTAAGCCTCCGCGAACGACGGGGTTTCAATTGACTTCCTTCCACGATTGCGGATTACTCGATCAACCAAAATACAAAAGGGGAAAGTGTGTTTCCGAATTAAATGAATTTTTTAGACGCTTTTAGACACAACTTGCTTTTTCACTTTTAAAGAGTCGAGAAAAAGCTAAAGATGACTCTAGTCTCCTTCGATGTTTTAACGAGCCCGAAGTGACAAATGCTCGGATGGACTTTTTCTGTTATAGAGTCTGAAAAAGGCCAAAAGAAACTGCTCTGGAGTTCTAGGCAGAGGGTGTGCCAAACTTTTCGCAAAACCGCAGAATACTTTTTAGGGTACGGGCGGTCGATCTTCCTGAATGCTGTGTTCAGTGCATCGCAATCAGTAGGGCAGCCGACACGGCTTCCTAAGGATAAAGGTTTTATGCCTATAGGGGTCTCCCAATATATACGCGACGGTACGTGGGAGCACAATCCGTACTGGCGCTATCGTCTCTCAGGAGGAATCACCCACCATCAACGAGATCGACAGTCACCAGGCTTTACGACGCCGGAACACGTCTCTAACCTAGACCTCTATGTTGTGCGTTATGTTGCAAAGCGTTGTTAAGTTCATTCAATTTATTTTAGGTTGATCTTTTTAGAATTTTGCCTTTCAAGGTTCACCACGAGATGTATGATACAATTCCTAAATGCAGTCTAAAGATGATAAGCAAGCTTTATATCTTTTCAACTTTGAAAATCCTAGCTACTAAGGGAAAAGAAAGACACCATCTTTTCTCAAAGAGCAATCAGCACACTCTAATGCACTTTTCCTAAATCAAGCATGCAAACTATCAAAATGCAAATGCACAATGCAGGTGTTTGTTTTCCGCTTTCTTAGTATTGATGCCTACAAAGAAAGCTTTTTGTACAACTTTGAATTTGCTTTTAAATGACAAATACAAACAAGTTTACTTTTTCGAAATCAGAGAGGGTAGAAGAGATTACAACACTTAACGATTTTCGAAATGAATACTTGTTTCGACACTTAAAAGAGACAAACTCAAACCAATAAGCAAGAGCAAATATATAATCAACTGTAAACAACCAATGAACTCTCTCCTAAGATCACAATCAACAGATCTGAATCAAGGGCTACAGGATGACTATTTCACTCATGCAAAGGAAAACTGTAAATGATGCCACAAACACATAAAAACACTCACCGTCTTTTTGTACAAAAGGAGGCGGAATCTAAGCAGAGAAAAGGAGTTATCATACTGGTACCTATGCTGGTTACAGGCTGCAAAAATCAGAGATCAAAACAAGGCAAAACAGAGCAGAGAACCCCAGCTGCACAAGGCCAAACTGGTTCAGCGCAACCTCAACATAGGGGTTTTGAAATTCAGCGCGGGTAGCCTTCGTGGGACCTGCGTTGAAATGTAGAATCCCTTCACTGGGTCTGCGCTAAAGGAGAAACTCTCGTTTCCCACAGGTTCTGGGTCACAGATTGTTGATTAACCTGCTGTTTTAGGCCAAATAAAAGCAACAAGCAAGGTACAATCAAAGGGATGCTTTGAGGGGGTACTAAGATCTATCACAAAGGATCATCAAATCATTTGTGAGTCCATTGTTCAGATCATAGACAAGTCCAGTGATCGGATCAAAGCAGCAACTGTCTACTTTGCATCTGGGAATAGCAGATGCAGTTCGATTGTTGCTGTCGAGTCTATGAAACAAACAACGATAGAAACACAAATAAAATGACTAAACAATTATCCCCAGTGGAGTCGCCAATTTGTTGTGGGGAAAAATGCCTATGCAGGACGATCCTATCCACCTAAGGTGTGACAGTGCCTTAGCAACAAACAGAGACAGCTATTCTAGTATTTTTCCTTTATGAATTAAGAATGAAGAGAGATGGATCGACTAACCGGTGTCTTCCGTTTGTCCCTCGATCTGGTTTCTCTTCTCTTGGAGAGTTCCCAGCTACTTGCCTTCTCGCTCGCCCAGCTTCAAGAGGTTTCTGCAAGATCACAAGAAGAGAACACTACACAAGACATGGATTCATATTCATAACTAGTTCAGGATTAGAAATAAACTAAACATACTAATGCAATCATACATCAAAATACATCAGTATATAGGAGAAACCAAGATAGCTTTATTGATAAATAACAAGGTTCAGGAAGAGATACAACCCAAAGGGCTCCAATCCAGCATCTCCTTCCCAGCAAATGGAATTCCTATCTTCACCCCCTTCAAAGCATTAAGCACCCAATGATTCCAATCTCAAACCAACAACAATTCTTTGCAATAACAAAATTCCAGCCTCTAGATCTCATGGAGGAGAGATCCATATATAGATGTTTGGAGAGAGGATGAGTCAGCTTGAGATCTGACTAGTGTCCTCTCCCTCTGTTAGTTCTTGATTCCACTTGGAGGTTCTTGCTTCCACTTGGAGATTTGGAACCTCTTACTCATCACCAGTCGAATTCCCTGAGGCAAGTGTCATTTTGGAAGCTTCCTGGGTTCTGACACCTTGAGAAATGAACTTGCCACATGTCCACTCTCGCTCAGCGCAGGTAGCCAGTGTTGGCTTTGACATTCAGCGCAGACAGCTAGTGTAGCCACTGAAATGATCCTGAATTGACTTGTTTTTGAGCAGTTTCTGGTGGAGAACTTCTGTGAATTGCTGTGGTTTGTTAGCCTTGTTCCTCTAGGGGTAGGAACAACATGTTTAGGGACTTTGGATCCCTTAGATTATGGACATTTCATGCTCAATGCTGTAAGGCACAAAAATGTCTATAACAATATCTTGTGTTATGTGTGATTATTTCTCTTGATCAGTTATGCATGTTTCTACTTGATGTTGCTCATGAATTCGATTATGTTTCCACTTAATGTTTTGTAGAAGTAGAACAAGTATTATGCTTTAGGACATTGCATATATCGGTTTGTTCTACAGGTGAAATTTCTACATTGCTAGAATACATCAACAGAGATGTTACAAAACTAGCAGAATCTGATGCCCAAAACCTTGCTCAGTCGAATAAAGTTGTAGCCAAGGTGTGGATAATAATATTGGAGGGAGTACAAGACCACATTGTCAGCAATCTCCATGGGAAAGAAAATCCTTATGGAATGTGGTAGGCACTCACAAATCTGTTCTAGAATAGTAGTGACCACAAAAAGTTGGTGCTCAAGGATAAAATTTGAAATATCAAGATGTAGAAGAATGACTTTACCCTACAATATCTAAGGAGGTTCACACAAGTTCATGATGAGCTTGCAGGAGTTGGTGTTACTCTTTCAAAGGATGACTTGGTAAGAATATCCCTTCTGGGCCTTCCCAAGAGTTGGCATACCTATCAAGATTAAGTGAACGGGAGGGAGAAACTACCGAATTGGGAACACTTATGGTATGATTTGGTACAAGAGGAAATAAGGCAGAATACTAGAGATGGGACCTCATCCAAGGGCAAGGATGAAGAAAAATTTTCATTGGTTGGAAAGGGAAAGAAGGGAAAAGGGGAAGAAATCTCAAACCAAACCAGAATCCAACCAAGGGGGAAAGAAGAAAGATTTGTCAAAAATTAAATCCTTCCATTGTCACGAATACGAGCACTATGCCACGATGTGCCCATAGAAAGAGGTAAGTGAGAAGACCTTAGGAGGAGTAGTGGGTGAAGCCTTGGATTCATAGTTCAACCTTGACTTTACCCTTATCACATGCATGTCCAACATAGTGATGGGGAGCGTGTGGTACTAGGACTCAGGTGCATTGTTCCACATGACAGGGTGTAGATACTTTTTAGTGACTTAGAGGAGAAAGATCTCCATATGTACATCAAGCAAGAGGATGACGGAAGGTACAACATGACCAGTATTGGTACAGTCAACTTTCAGAGGGAGTGAGGCTCCCCTCTTAGGCTCAAGGATGTCATCTTTGTTTTAGGCATAAAGAAAAATCTCACCTCTATTGCAGCTTTGGAAGACCGTGGTTATGACGTCATCTTCAACAAAGGAAAAACATTCCTGAGACACATAGACACAATACAGGTGAAGAAGATCGAGGTTTGTGTGAAGAATCTATATAACTTAGATGTGGAAGATTGTGTTGCATTAAAAACTAAGGAAGAGAAAGTGTAGGGCCATGATGTAGGTGAACTTTAGCACATAAGCATTGGCCATTTGCATCATGGCACCTCGAATAGTATACAACAAATATCCACTAGCCTCCCTAAAGGAGCACTTGAGCAGTAGCATGTATGCAAAGGATGTACCTTGGGGAAGTACATAAAATCCGAATTTCATGATCGGGACAACAAAGCACATGCAGTCCAAGAAAGGATCCTCTTTGACGTCTGTGGACCTTTCTTTATAGCCTCCAATGCCCGAGACAAATATTTTGTCCTTTTTATTGATGACTTCTCGCATAAGTGTTGGATCTCTCCATGCGGAAGAAAGATGGGACATTCTCCAACTTCATAGAATTCAAGGCACTGTTTGAGAAAGAAACCAACAAAAAGGTGAAGGCTCTCTAGAGCAATAATGGAGGTGAGTATGTGTTGAATGAATTTAAAAATTTATGTGCGAAAGAAGGCATTCAATGAGAGTTGACAAAAACCCACAACCCACATCAGAATAGGGTGGTTGAGAGAAATATCCATAGTATTTTGGGAGCAACAAGGGTGATGTTGCATGACCAAGGCCTACCACTACATTTGTGGGTTGAGGAATGCAATACAATAGTTTTTTTGCAAAACTGAAGTTCTCATCGGATTCTTGGCATGATATTACATTGGAGGAGGCTTTCTCAAGAAGAAAGCTGGATGTGTCACATTTCAAGATTTTTTGAGCCTCTGTTTATTACCATGTCTCCAAAGAATCAAGGAAGAAGCTTTAGTCAACAACAAAATTCAGGGTATTTGTGGGTTACACAAAAACTCCCCACAACTACCATGTGTACTTGCCATCACTCATAATGATAGTTATGTGAAGGGATGTAAATTTTGATGAGGAGAAATATATGTGGTGCTCTCTTTAGAGGGAGCTTTAGATGCCACCAAAAGATGAGATTTTAGCTCAAAAAGAGGAACCTCAAGAAGTTGTAGAGCAACCACAAATTGTGGAGCAGAGAGTGGAGACATTCACTAAAGAAAAACCTCCAAAGAAGGCAGAAAAATAACTAAGGAAGTTGATAGACTTGTGCATGATGCGAGGAAGAATGTGGGATATCCTTCAAATTTGCGTAAGCAATGGAGGTCACCCAAGAGGTACACTGGCGACATGGCTCTTATGACTGAGCTTATAGAGATTGAGCCATCCTATTTTGAGGAAGAAATAGAGAAACCTGTATGGGTTGATGCAATGGTGGAGGAATATGAATCCATTGCAAAGAACCATGTTTGGGAAAAGCTCCCAAGAACAACATATAAATCAAAAGTGGGTTTGAGATGGATCTTCAAGGTGAAGTAGGCAACAAACGAAAGAATATGGAAGTATAAGGCCAGATTTGTGGCCAAGGGGTATTGTCAAGTTGAGGGAATTAACTATGAGGAGACATTTTCTCTTGTAGTAAGGTACTCATCCATTAGATCAATTCTTCGTCTCACTGCACAGATGGGGTGGAATATCCACCAGATGGGTGGAAAAACAACATTTTTGAATGGGGTTATTAAGGAGGAGGTGTACATAGAGTAACAAAAAGGTTTTGAGACATTTGATCAAGAGTCTCATGTGTGCAAACTCAAGTGAACACTGTATGATCTCAAGCAAGGACCTCATGCTTGGTACACCAAGATCAATAGTTATCTCATTGGTTTGGGCTTCACCATAAGTGAACTACATGTAAACCTCATCACGTATGGAGAGAAGGTAAATTTCTTAGTATTGTCTTATATGTTGATAAATTTATTTCAACTAATTATGAGACGTTGATCATATCTTGCAAGAAGGACCTTGCAATGGAATTTTAAATGAAGGACATGGGTCTCTTGCACTACTTTCTCGAGTTGGAAGTTTGACAAGGTGATGGGTAATTATTTGTCTCTCAAGGCAAGTATGAAAATGAGATATTGCAAAGATTCTGCATGGAGAGTTGTAAACCCAAGGAAACACCTCTAACAAACAACTAGAGGAAGGAGGATGCCACTTTAGGTGAAGTGGATGCTACCATTTATCGATAGCTAGTGGGTCCACTCATGTATCTTGTGAACACATGACCAGACATGTGATGTGCAGTCAACGAGATAAGACACGCTATGGTTAGGTCAACCAAACTATTTTGGAAGGCAACTAAACATGTTTTACGGTACCTCACAAGCACTACCCAGTTTGGGCTATGGTATAGATGAGCAGAGGGAGTGAAGTTGTGCAGCTTCACAGATATAGGTTGGGCAAGAAGTCCATTAGAAAGAAAGAGTACATCAAGTGTAATTTTTAATGTTGGGTTTGTAGTTGTTTCTTGGTACAACAGAAAGCAAAGATCTGTGGTCGTCAGCTAGACAGAAGCATAATACATGGTTGGAAGTCAAGAAACATGTGAAGCGATATGGATGAGAAAAATACTTGTTGGACTATTTGGTTAGATGATGGATCCAATTGTGATAATCAAAGTTGCATCAATCTCTCTGAGAATCTTATATTTCATGATCAATCCAAGCATATAGATATCCAATATCACCATTTACGAGACTATGTCTAGAGGCAGATGATGTTGCTACACTCCATTCTGATAGAGGAGTAAGATGTTAACATTTTAGGGTACGTTGATAGGGGTGGTTGATAATCCCTTAGGTGCAGGATAGGGGTGGTTGATAATCCCTTTCTTGTAGAGAGGAAGTCTTAAAAAATGTAGCAAGAAATTCCCAATTTGATTTTTCCTTTATTAAATTGAGAAAAATTGAATTTCCACATCAACGGATAGCTGGGATGTAGTTAGCTCGTGAGACATGGCTTGTGTCACTTGGTTTACATAGTAAATTCGAGTTGGAGGAGTTATAGTTCAGTTAAGCATGTATAATTGTTAATTTGTAGCAATCATAGTCAGTTATATCGCGTTATTTTCAATTAAACTAGTTCCAACTGCTTGAGGAACTAGTGGAAGGCCAATTGTGCAGTGGGACTTCAGTCAAACTCAGTGATCATCTAGTTAACTAATCAATCAACACAAAATAGCTAATGCATGGAGAATTCGAGTTCCCAGCTGTGGTGGAGATTCCAAGGTAGTGTAACATCAACTGTAGACTAGCCTTGAGTGTATAGGTGTTACATACAGTCAAATGATCAACCTTGGGAATTTCGCAATCCAATTTGTAAAAATTCCTAAATAATAGGGGCCTAATTTCTCAAGGAATTGCGCAAGGGAATATGTGCTCAAGTAGAGGTAGAAATTTACTAAGTTTGGCTTAGAGATTCTCAGTGAGTAGAGAGATAAGTTATTCACTTGTAGGTTGTGCTCAGTTGAGAAAATAAATTGCAATACATTTCTATTGATCATATTAGTGCAAACAAACATTGGGGTTTTTAGCATATTGTTTTCCTTAGTAAAACTTTTGTGTGCATATGTGTTATTTCTTATTGCATGTATGAAATTTTGGTTCTAAATTGTGAATTAACTTCCGAAGAGCAGTAGAGTAGGCTTGTGTCTTATGATTTTGATTAAAAATTCATGAGTAGTTGGGACTCTACACCATAATTTCTACAAGGATGGTGGAGGCAAATTACAAAATATTCGTTACTAGACAATATGCCTACTTCAAAATATCTATGACAACTTTTGCGAGAAGAAGACGTTGATGATCAAAGATTGGATTTTCGAAGAATTAGTCACAAAATTCACAAGGGCGGTAATTTTGGTTGCAGGTGTGGAGGTAGATGGATTAAATGTAATTTTGGTTGCATGTGTGTAGGTAGACAAGTCACAGTTACTCCTTTGATTTTTGTCGATGATGTGTTACTATTTGGTAGATTGACCTCTTTTGATCGGTCTTTGGACTCCTTATGAATAATATTAAATCTCATATGATTTATTCTTACACAGATGATGCATTGGTACTGGAGATTTATCATATTTTTGGTGTTATCTCCACTGCATTGGATGCAGATTTTAAATATCTTAGATTTATGCTCCAACCTAGTTGTTATGGAATTAAGGGTTGGAGCTTAATTATAGAGAAAATCCGTTGTATACTTTTATCATGGGCACACAAGAGGCTCTCCCTAGGAGGCAAGTTGACTCTAGTTCGAGCAGTCCTTCAGAGCATCTCTATATATTGGCTTCGTATTTTCGCTCTTTTTAAGAATATGAGTAAATGTATCTTTTCGGCTTCATCTTGGCATGGGACAATTTGTGTCTTAAAGGATAGAGTGGGCCTGGTTATTGTTTACTATGTATGGAGGTGACGGATGACCAAAATCATCTATTTCTTTGATTCTCCTTAGTAAAATCAATTTGGAATGGTGTATTTAATATGTTCCATTTACAGGCAGATTAGAATTACTCTTTTGTGGTTTATTGTATTTGGCACTAGATTATTGAATATAAAACATTTTTACCACTTCCAATATACATTGGGGGTTTGACCCAAATAATGCATTACTATCCCAAGCTCCTTTGTTGTGATACATCCACCTCCATCCTTGTCAAAAAAGCTAAAGGCCTCCCTGAACTTAGACATAACCTCCATCCCATATTCCTTTAGTAGATAAAACCCTTCTCTCATTTTCTGACCATGCCAATCTACCCTCCATCCCATATTCTCTCATGAGCCCTGTGTAAACCACCATTTCATTCAAGGATGGGGATTTTGATGCCTACTCTAACCATATTTGTTAGATACTTTCCCCCTTTTCTTGCTTATGGTTTCTTAAGTTGGCCTCCTCTAAATATTCCCTACTATCCCTAAATTATTTGAAAGGTATCCTTTCGCTACTAACCCCATTTTATCAAAGATCCTTGACATGTCCCTTGAAATTTTGATTTAGCCCCATGAACTATTTTATGCCAGTGAAACAAAATCTTTATATTTATCTTCCACATATTCATTCATGACCAAACACTATACCACTACTTCGAAGAATCTTGTGGTTACTATCACCACAGTAAATGTATATTGTATTTTAGAGGAGATAAGAATTGTATATTGCCCTTTGGGACACTCCAAAAATATTTTGATGCACCCTATTTGTATAACACTCTAGTATACTTTATGACCTTAATTCCCATTCCATGTTCATCCATGTGGATGCACTTTATGATGTTCTAGGACAACCTAATGTCCTTGTCAACTCCCTCTCATCTTCCTTGTCATGTTTGCTAGGACTTGTGTATCCAACAAGAAATTTTTGAGATGAATGACATTAAGGTAGAAAATCAAGGGGTTTTCAAGTCATTTATTTAGGGTTCCCACTAGCATAGTCCCACCATATGATTCACCCAATCCCTAAATTGGGGTTTAGTGCTATTTCAATTAATTATTAGATGATCATGGTGGGCCATAATTCAAAGTTAGATGTTACGACTCTTCATAGGATATTATTGGAGATACTTTAGGAGACACCTCTTTGGATAAAGGGTCAAGGAAGGTGTTAGAGCCTAGATTTACCTCAGGCTAGAAAGGTAGGATCGAGGGCCAACATCAAACCACGCTCAACCTGGTAGCTAGCCCGACCAGGATAGGAGAGGGTTCTCTCTGGGTCAATCTTGGAAAATTATGAACACTAAGGGCCTGAGATGACTGATTTGATTACTGATTTTATGCTAGGTATATGTATGCAAGATTTTGATTGTATAAAGTGATGATTTGTTGGCTCAGATGAGAAGGCAGATTTTGGGTGCGGGGAATGAGGCACAGCCCTGCAGGGATCTCGATGGGGCAAGGTAGGCAATTGAATTTGGCACTCTAAATCAAGTGAGATGGATGCTGCAGACAGAGGAGGAGTTGAAGAGGGCAAGAGAAGCCATGGATCCTCTCCAAACAATGGAAAACATCAAAAAATAAAAGCAAACTTCAAGTAGAGCACTGCAATTTCAATATATTCTACTTACACTCTTGTTTGATTTAGTTGAGAAGAAATAAGATAGATAATGGCATACAATTGGTGGGCTCCAGTATTGTAGCAATAATGCTACAACTCCTGGATCTTCCTTCTTTAATTTTATCAACCTGGTAGTTCGTAACAAACTTGGAAGCGAGGGTGTTGTATGCACAAGTACTAGCTCTTGTCGCAGCTATCACTTGTTCAGCTGGCACAAGTCCGCTAGGGGCTCAAGCCAACTTCTATGAGCTCTTAGAAGAAGATTTTGAACTGATGGGCAAAAGCTAATATCAAAAGAAGCTAATCTATATGCAAAAAGGAACTGAAAGCCAACAAGAAACGCAAACCCTAGCAAACCCTAATTCTACCAGCTAGTCTTACTGACGCAGAGATGGAGATGAAAACTACTGAAAGCGATGCCATTACTTCTATGAAGGTGAAATGCAGGTGTTTAGACTACCTCTATCTGCAGAAAACACTTTTTGTATTTTTGTTCCAATTATTAGAATTATCATGCATGTTCTTTTAACTAGCTCTTTACTGTGCAGAGGTGGATCAAGGAGGCGGAAGGTTTGAAAAAGGTTGGGAAAGTTCAGAGAGGGTCTAAGGGGGTCCCTAACACCCTTCCAAAGAGTCTCACAAAGTTTGGCTCCCAAGAAACCGTGCTTATGAGCTTCTACAGGAAGTCTGCAGGGGTTCTACAGGATGTTTCAGAACTTCTACAGGATGTTCAGTAATTCCTACAGGATGTTCTACAATCGGATTTTTGGGTGATGGGTGAGTGGAAGAGGCTGCATGGGTGTATAGGGAGGTAGGAGAGGGGTTTTTAATGACTTAGGGACAGAGAGATGAGATGAAGAGGGGGTGTGCAAAGCTAGGTTGTCTTGAAGAGGGCAGAGGGAATGGAAGGCAGAAGAAGGTAGAATAACGAGGGTAATAGAATAGTTGAGAGACAAGGGGTCTAATTGGGAGATGAGTACTTGGCCTGGGCACGACTTAGAAGGACAAGAGAGTGAGGGAGTAGCGCTGCACAGTGTAAACGAAACAAATCATCCACGTCCTGCACATAACCGAAATATTATTAACCTATTCTAACTGTTTAATAAAACCAATGAACAACAACGTTATTTCTAAGGAGAATCATGCATGGTACTGAAACAAAGAAACATTCCAAGAGATCTGAATGCATGGACACTTCTATAAACATAAATATTGCATCAAAGATTGCATGGACATGTAAACCAATGTTTTTGGGTGGGCAGCACTGTCTGCAATTCCAGCCCCTAGAAAGAGGTGAAAATGAGTGTGCAGGCAACCCCTTTTTTGGAACTTTTATCAAATCCAATCTCCTCACTCTACTCTAAACAGCTGAAACATTTTTTTCTTATGAAAATGACCTACTTAACCATACCAAGAAATCTAACTCAGCAAACTGCGTTTCAATTGCATGTAAAGGAAAAAAAACATAATGTTGAAAGAAAGACAACAATACAAAGGAAGGAGGCCTTACGCTCTCAGGTTGGGCCCAACCCCGAGAGCTATGGCTCCTTTAAGAACTCAGAACTGAACTCAAATCTACCTGCTTTCCATTAAAAGATAATAATCATAAGTCAAATAACATGCCAATAATGGCTACAAAAGAGCAAAGCAGAGCTAGCAGCTCGTAGTCCAGAATGTGCAACAAGGTTTCAAAAGTCCTTTTCGAAGGCTAAAGCCCTATCATTTATACATCTCGAGGCCCCATGCTGGCCTCCTAAATCAGTGGGACTTGGCTAACCAAACTAGGAGTGAACTACTGCTTCCTCAAAATCCGTTTGGCTGCCTTCTAGATCTGGTTGTGGTGGTTGTCAGAGCTCGGAGTTGGGGGTGAAAATCCCGAGGAAGGCCATTTAATGCTGTGGACAACCCTCCTACGAATCCTCAACCCCATCTTGGCCATCTCCTAGCCCTCATCTGCGTGGTTTTGCTCCATTAAATGTCAAAAAACCAGAAATAAGCACGTGTTAGCCACCTAGGAATAGTGACTGCCCTTATTCGTACAACTGACATAAATATACTAAAAAATGATGCATAAGTTATGAAAAATGAAGGGTTGAGCAAGGGTAGTTAGGCCAAATGAGCCCAAAATGTTACCAAATTTGGGGCTCATCATCACCCCCCAGCTAAAATGATTGCTCATCCTTGAGCAACTAATCCAGCTCCTCGTCCTTCATTGCTTTCACTGCCACCCTCACATCCCAGGCCTCTGAAGTGCTCTCCTCCTCACTGGAATGGAACCCAGCCTTCCTTTCCACCTCTTCCCACTGCTTTTTCTCTTCTTTTTCGGTGCTGCCTTCCATCAATCCTAACAGCAGAGGTGGGCTTAGCTTGAGGCCAATCCAGCTGGCTTGAAGGTTCTGTATGGACTTTTTGTAGAGGGGAACCCGTGCTAGAGCTTCCCTCATTCGAGTTGGAGTATGGTATTCTCTTATTTTAAGGCTGTGGGACAATGAGTTCCATCGGTGGGTGCAAGCATGAACACATTTGTCCCCTAATAGTCGCTCCATATCCTCGAAATGTGCTATGGCCTGTGCCTGCTGATCCATGTATTTCAATAAAGTTTGAGGGTTGGTGGCTAAGTGTTGGTGGGCCGATATCAACGCAGTGGGATCCCCTGGCTCTGCTCTGATCAGCAGTGGCTCATGTAATTCTCGATCCATGACCTCCTTGACTTCTGCTGCCCACTTTTCTTCATGGTTCAACCATGAGGAAAATGCCATCAATTGCATATCCCCTACAACTGTGTTGGGATCACATGTAGTCACATTAGGAAGGGCCAAATTATGGAGATAGAACTCCGAGAGTTTGGCCTTATCCTCTGATGAGCTGCTATTACATAACGTTGTGAACTGCTGCGGGTTTTGGAGTTGGGAGATACCCCTCTGCGCTAATGCGTTGATTTGAAATTGCAGCCACTGGTCTCGTAGGTACAGGCCATAGGATTTGGCCGGCTGTCTGCATTGTATAGCATCCATGGCCCAACTGGCCATGCAAGCCAGATGTGCCTCTTTTTGCTGCAACTGTTGTTTGAGAGCTTGTATCTTTATTTGTGCTTGCAATTCCCCTTCTTGTAGATGTGAGATTGGCTCCCCAAGACCGACTTGCAGTCCTTCTCTGCCTTGATGTTCTGTTGTAGTGTCCCCTGAGGATGTGCCCTTTTCCTTCTTCAGCTCCTGTAGCTGCAGTCTAAGTTTCTCGTTCTCTTCCTGTAGGAACACCCGCTGGCAGTTTGCCACGTGTTTGGCCATAGCTAATTCTTTTCGTGCCTCCTTGATTTGTTCCTCCAAGGGGCCTATATCAGCCACTCCTTTTGATTTAGCTATTTTCATCCACGTGTGAGTTCTCACTCTTTCTTCCTCCAACGCGAAGAAAAGTGGCATAGTGAATTTTTGTGGTATAATTTTTCCAGCTTCTAAGAAGTTATAATATGAGCTCAAACTTGGCTGGGGACTAGGCTCCGGAATATGCTCTTTCTCTTCTTCTCTTGGTGGCTCTCTTTTCCTTTGGTTTTCCTTTCTCAGGGCTTCTTGTAGAAGGCCCTGTATCAGCTGATTTCTGGCTTCCTTTAGAAGCCGTTTTTGGTTTTCCTGTAGAAACAGGTGGCACCGTTTTAGCTTGTTTGACTGCAGGTGCTTTGCTTTTTGACTTGGTTGAGGCTGTTGTCGAGGTGCCTTTGTTGACGTGGACTTGCTCAGTCCTGTCCACCCTACTTTGTAACCTTTTCTCCCTGGGTGTCAATGTGGATTTGTCATCCTTCTATTCGGCAACCTTTTTCTCTTGTTTCCCTTTTTGCTCTTTCTTCGGTGCTTTGGCCATGGGTTCTTGGCCTTTCCCTTTCTTCTCTATGCGTACTGACTCCTTTTCCTCGCTACTGGAGGAGGTGAGCTCCTCAGTCAACATTTTGATATCGCCATCATTAGTCAGATTCCGGAAGGCTTCCCACGAGAGAGGGACTTTGTATGTGTGGAGTGCATCCTCCACGAGGAGCTTAATGAGCCCATGATGAGCTACCTGGTCTGGCGTGCCCTCTCGTAATTTGGTGGCACATTCAGTCATAGACTGGAGGAGGAAGTAGGGAATACTTAGTTTGCTTTCTGCAAGTAGGTCCATCTGATGCCTCAATTCTGTGAGTAGTCAGAAATGGTACCCATATACAATGCTGAATCGTCCTTCGCACGTGATGTACTTCATAATTTGGAGGCTGACCTCGCTCCAAAGCGGCTGTAGGCTAGCTCTGCGAACCCCATTCTTATCCTCTGAGAATTGCTCCTATGGTGGGAAGAACTCCTTTTTAGCCTTCTGGCCTAATTTCCTCTCCTCCTTGTCCCACGGTACCCCCATTGGGAGCTCAGTGACTCTGCTGATGAACTATGGGGTGAGTCTGAGACTCAAACCCCTGAAATTGACAGTTGCCTGCGTTTTTGATTTTGGCTTCAGAGCTCGCAAGAACTCCTCTGCCACCTCATCATCATAACCTTGAAGTTTGTCGCAGAACGACATCCATCGTGCACGAGTGAACAGTTCCACCACCTCAGGGTTCTCCCTTAGTTTCTTTGAGTCTATTGGTTCCTTTCTGATGAATCCACCCGGCATGGTGAAAGCCTGCTATGTTAACCGGAGGTGGCGGGTGCGTATCAAAAGATGGCCTTTCAGATTTCTTTGGGACAGAGCGTAGAACCACGCCTCTGTCACGCACACAATTCGTGAAGATTATCTACAGATGAGCCTTGACAGGGGCTCAATTATAAATCACATCCTTTTCCAATTCGCCACCTTTGACGTGAAGGGACCAATTTTCCTCGTGGCAGTGAGCTTCCTGTAGCGTAGCTTTCCTGTAGAAGTAGCGCACGGGTTCTGGAGAGCACGGCAGTGGTTCTGCGCCTTCTGTGCCGCTACCAGACGTTCGAACAAGCCGAAGACTTGGAGTAACGAGCTTCAGAGAAATTCGGACGCTCACTCGACTTCAAAACGGCTGATGATAAATGAGTGGAGTGGCGATCTAGCCGGTGGATTTGAATCCCTGCGGAATTCGTGGCGCGGGGGTGAGCTGTCCCTGCCGGACCGTTGGACGACGTCACCTACTCATTTCACTGCAAGTCTCCCTGACTGCCGCATCATTCCCTGCAGCTCTGCCGCCGCCATTTCCGTTAAATCGCCGCTTCTCCCCGACTGGACATTCCTCATGTGTCTATTACCCGCTTGGCACGACCACCACTTTCCAAATCCGACTAGACCATCTGACTGGTCGTCGTGGCCAGTTGAATGGCCATTCGACTACTCAACCCATTCATTTCCACACTTGCAAACATTTCAGAGTATTATTCATGTAATTTGACGAAAAAAGGGTGACGCACTTACCTGTGTGGCCGCGACATGATTTTCAGGTTTCAAGACGATGGTGATTAGATTTGCTCGCTGCTGCTATTTGCACAGGCCCGAGGGTCCTTCCTTTTCGTAGACTGTTGATGGTTACGACGCTTATTAACTGGCTGTGGGTGGTGCAGGTGCCCGCTCTATGTGTTGCAGGCGCCTTAATGGTGTACACTCTAGCTGGCTGAACTGCTACGGGATTCCTGTAGGATGCCCTGTAGCAGTTTTTCCTCCTCGGGTGCATGCTGAACGGTGGAGACGGTGGCATCACGGTCATGATCGCAGGGCCCTCGGATGGCTTTGATAAGTATTTCATGGTATCTCTGCATCTTTTTCCCATTTGAGAATCGCTTCCTCTAATAATTCAGTGTTCTGATTTGACTGTGCAGGTACTTCCATTGCATGGCAACTGGGGTGGTAGAAGGAGGTGACAGCAGTGCGTGATGGAGAAAATATTAGCTTGCATGCCTCCGTGCCAGACCTCGAGCATTAGATCTCCCCACACAATTAGTTCTGGGCCGTCCAAAACATCTACAGGAAGTTTCCTGTAGAAATACAGAACTTCCTGTAGAAAGTCCTGTAGCTTCCTGTAGAAGACTAAACTGTGATCAAATCGTGCCCAGACCTCTGAGAAGATGAGTGTTTCCGGAGGGGGTGCTGGTGAGGTCACCTGGTAGCATAGTAAGGACCCTTGTCTTTGAGTTGAGGGACCTCTTTTCCTTCATAGAATACCTGCAACCTGCATGCATTGCCACATTGTGAACTTGTTGTCCCTGTTTTTTTGTTTTTCTTTTTTTTCTTTTTTTTTGAAAGACAGCAGGGGCGCCTCCATGAGGTTTTCACCCTTACCATCTGCCTTGAGCGCCTCAAAGAGGTTTTCACTCAAGGGTCTTTTTTCAACCATTTTCAGAAAGATAGTTGGGACACCTCAATGAGGTTTTCACCCCTACCATTTGCCTTGGGAGCCTCAGAAAGGTTTTCACCCAAGGATCTTTATTTTTTTTTTATTTTTTTTTTTGTTAAGATATTCAAGGTATGCCCAAAACAGAGGCAGAACCCTTCTCGATGACCAGCACTGATTTTTCCACAGTTTTGATGAATTCTTGCCTTGACAAAGGCTTTCTGTAGATCTTCAAGCGATGCCCATTGACAAGCATAGGGATGGCCTCCTCATCAATGGTCCGAATAAGAACAGATCCATTGTCATTAAATTTTTCCACTGCATATGGTTCTAGCCATCTAGTTCTCAGCTTCCCCTTGAAATCTTTATGCCTGGAATCATACAACAGTGCCCAATCTCCCGGCTGAAATTACTTGTCATTGAGGTGTTGGTCATGCCACACCTTCCTCTGAAGTTGAACCACTTCTGAGTGAAGAAGGGCCTGCATTCGGTGCTCGTCCAATCCATTCAGCTGCAATAACCTTTCTTGTTGGGCATGGCTGATATCTAGGTCCAGCTAAGCTGCCATCTTCAAAGTGTTGTACTCGAATTCAATTGACGGCAGAGCTCTCTTCCCATAGACCATCTCATAAGGTGTGAAGCCGGTTGTGGTCTTCCAAGTGGTGTTATAAGCCCACGTGGCCTCAACCAGGTGATCTGCCCAATCTTTTCTACTGCTGCTCACCACCTTAGTCAAGATCCCTTCCAATGCTCTATTGGTGACTTCCACCTGCCCATTTGCTTGAGGATGATAGGGGGTGGAAATCCTATGCTTGATTTTGTGATGAGCTAGAAGGTCTTCAATTAAGTTGGAGGTGAACTGGCTTCCTTGATCGGTGACTAGCTCTCTTGGGTAGCCAAATTTGTAGAAGATGTTTTCTCTTAAGAACTCGGCCACCTTTTCTTCTGTCACTACTTTGATTGCCTTGGTTTCTGCCCACTTTGTCAGGTATTCTGTACACACAATGATGTAAGACCTCTGCCTCAAAGGAGGATTGATTGGACCCACAAAATCCATACCCCACTTCTCAAATGGCTCAAGAGTCACTTGAGGTTGGAGAGGCATTTCATCCCTTGGAGTCGGTTTCCCCATCCTTTGGCATCGGTCACACTGGCTGATATACCTTCTGACATCTTAATGAAGTGTGGGCCAATAGTAGCCTGCCTGCAGGATTTTGAAGGCAGTCCTCTTTGCTGCAAAATGTCCTCCACAAAGCCCATCATGACAGGTGAGGAGGATATCAAAGACTTCCTCCTCCCTTACACAACGCCTTAAGATCTGATCAGGGCCAAGCTTGAACAGGTTGCCCCCGATCCAAGTGAATGAGGCACTCTTTCTGACGATTATGCTCTTTTCTCTTGAGGATAAGTGCGGAGGGAACTGTGCTGAAACAAGGTAGTTTGCTATATCAGCAAACCATGGACAAAGTACTGAAATAGCAAACAGATGTTCATCGGGCATCTGGTCATCCACTATTCCATCCTCATCTGCAGGTAAATCCAATCTAGACAAAAAGTCAGCAACAACATTTTCTTTACCTGGTTTGTCAACGATAGTCAAATCAAACTGCTGCAACAAAAGTAACCATATAATAATATGAGCATTCACATCTGGTTTATTCAGTAAATATCTAATTGCAGCATGACCAGTATGTACAAATGTTTGATAGCCAGTGATATAATGTCGGAACTTGTTAAGTGCATGGACCACGGCCAAGAATTCTTTCTCAGTTACAGTGTAATTCAGTTCTGCCTTGGATAAGTTTTTGCTGACAAAGTAGATGGCATATGGAAGTTTTTGTTCAACTTGTCCTAAGGCTGCCCCTATGGCTTTGTTCGAGGCATCAGTGTGGATGTGGAAAGGTAGGGCCCAGTTTGGACCTCTCAAGATTGGGGCAGACACCAACTTGTCCTTTAATTCATTCAGAGCCTGCTGACAATCGTCAGTCCATTTAAACTCAACATCTTTTGCCAAGAGGCTAAACAATGGCGAGGCTAGCTTGTTGAAGTCTTTAATGAATCTCCTATAATATCCTGCTAATCCTAAGAAACTTCAAACATCTCTTACCTTCTGAGGAGGTGGAACCTTCTTGATGAGAGTAATTTTGTTAGGATCCACCTGTAACCCTTGGCAAGAAATGGTATGGCCTAGCACGGTCCCTTCAGTCATCAAGAATTCACACTTTTCAGGACTAAGGGACAGGTTCATCTCAATGCACTTGGTGAGGAATTTTCCCAGATTGGACAATGCTTCCTAGAAGTTGGACCCATAAGGAGTGAAGTCATCCATATAGATTTCCACCGAATCATGGACCAGCTCAGAAAAGATGCTCAAGACGGCTCTCTGGAAGGTGGCAGGAGCATTGCATAGTCCGAACGGAAGAACTCGGTAAGCAAAGGTACCCCAAGGGCAAGTTAAGGTGGTCTTATCTTCGTCTTCCGGGATGATTTGGATCTGGTTGTACCCGCTAAACCTATCTAGGAAAGAGAAAAACTTCTTTCCTGCCAGTCCATCCAACACTTGATCTATGAAAGGTAGAGGAAAATGGTCTTTCTTGGTAGCTTTGTTCAGTTCTCAGTAGTCCACACAGATTCTCCACTTCCCATTTTTCTTGGGAACCAACACCAAAGGGGACACCCATTCGCTATCCGAGATGGGGTAAATGAATCTGGCATCCAACAGTTTTTGTAATTCCCCCTTGACGATGTCCTTAAGGGCTAGATTCATTCTCCTTTGGGGTTGCCTAACCGGTTTACAGTCTTCTTTGATGTATATGTGATGGGTACAGACCGAAGGATGGACTCCTTTCATCTCCTTATAGCTCCAAGCAAAAGCATCTATATGACTGGCCAACAGACTACACAGCTCCTTTTCCTGGGAAGGAGATAAGGAGGAGCTGATATTTTACGTTCTCTCAGGACCGAACTCCACATTTTTTACTCTGGGGGTGACGGGGTCGGTCACACGAAGGTCCACTAAGGTGCTGGCTTGGGCATCCTCCACCAATTCTTCTAAGGACAATGCACTGGGAGGTGGAGTATGAATCAAGGTCTCAATCAAATCATCCTCGGTTGGGAGGCCTCCCCTAGTGGTGTCTAGGGTGCACAAAGGTGTTGAGTACACCTCGTCCTCTTCTCCTTCCTCCAACCAAAGTGGTAAGTCATGCTCTAATAAGGGTTGGGAAGGAGGGTACAGGACTAGCTGCTTGGACATAGGACCATTTTTTATGGTCATGTTTCCTGCACGGCAGCTTATTTAATCATCTGCAGTGGCTAACCAAGGCCTTCCCAAAATGAGAGGGTATCCAGTAAGCTTTGCCTTTGGTTGCAGAACCAAGAAGTCTGCGGGGTACTCCCAAGAGTCAACCGAGACCAAGACATCCTCTACGATCCCTTCGGGAGTCATAGTGGAGAGATCTGCTAGTTGTAGGACTGTCGAGGTCTTTCTCAGGGAACCCTGAAGGTTGAGTTTGAGCATGGTATCTCTGGTCATCACATTAATGGCAGCCCCCAGATCAATTAATGTGTGAGGGATGATGGTGCCATTGATGTGGACATCCACTACAGGACTCGCAGGATCCAGATACTTTGGGCAGATGGCCTGCCCCAACATAAGATCAGACAGTTGTCCTATGACTTTGATGGTTGAAGCATCTATTTTTCGCCCGCCTGGGTGTCTGAAACACTTTTCCTTAACCAATTTGTTGTATATCGGTAGATCTTTGATGGCTTGGAGAAGTGGTATTTTCACACACAACTGTTTGAGTTCCCCCAGAAGCTCATCCTCCTCTGGGTTGGGTTGTGTGGTGGCTGTTAGTCTCTCAGGAAAGGGTGGAATAGCCTTTGGTTCACTTTCCTGTTTATCTTCCTCGTCCTCTAGGGGAGGAAGTTGGCGATCCGGAAGAGTCTTTCCAGATCGCAGATTGATCTCCTGGATCTCCACAGCATAGGTAGGGCATGATGTTTCCCCAGTATATACCTACTGGGCCTATCTGTTGTTGGGGTTCGGGTTCGGTTGAGCAGGCATTTTGGGTTGCCTTGGAGGAGCAGGAGGTAATGGTTGTGGTTGAGCTGGTGGTGGAGGCAAAATGGCAGGAGGAGTATTGTACTGGGGCCTCCACCCCAGTTGAGGCGCATTCCACTGAGGCTGTGGCTAGGCATGTGAGTGAAACGAAGGGGTAGTGGGCTGAGTATGGTACTGAGGTGGGTAAGACCATGGAGGAGGTATAAACCAGGAAGGATGAACAGGGGGTCCCCAGGAAGGCATAGGAGCAGATTGGTTGGGGCTGTAATAGGTTTGGGGTGTCCCTTGCATCCCCTGTTGGTAAGGTCTAGGTCCATGTGGCCTCCTTTGGTTGAGGAAATAGAGGGGTTCAGTGGGCACTTCTGTCCCTTGATACATGGCTTTAAGCCCAGGTAAGATTGGACATTGGTTTGTGGGGTGGTCCTCCTCACAGACAAAACATACCTCAACTGAATGTAATGGGAACTCATTCTTAGGGTGTTTCCTTGTACACCTAGGGCAGAAGATAGCCAAAGCCCTCTCAACTTCCTCTTTCTTCTGCTGGATTCGGAATGTATCAAGTTGCATGGCGATGGTCTGTCTCACCTCACTCTTGAGGTCCTCTAATTGATTTGCAAACTCATGTTTGGAGAAAGGAATACCAGCTGAGAGGGGGTTTCCTCTACCTCTTTTCCGGGATGCCCTAGAGTGGTTTCTAAACACAGTCTTTATGTCCTCATAAGGCAGTTGGTAAATATCTCCTCCAGCTAGCATGTGAAGGGTATCTAAGAGGTCTTTCGGGACTCCTCGGAGTAGGACCAACTTAAGAGATTCAGGGTCAAGTGTGCATCTGGCCCGTTCATAGCTAAGTTGGAACCTTTCCTCGTAATCTTCTAGAGACTCATCATTCCCCATGGTCATCCGAAAGATTTCTCCCTTGGTTTCCTTGGACCTACAGTAGTCCCGGTACTTGGTATTGAAAGCTTGCTGCATTTGTGCCCAAGTGGTGATATTGTTCCCAAGTAAGCCCATGAACCAGCGTAGTGCTGCATCCTTAAGGGTAGAGGGGAAGAGTTTCAGTTTTTGCTCATCCTCGGTATAGTCATAGGTTTGACAAAGGACGGAAAACTCAAACAGGAAGGTATCAGGATCTTCAGTAGTCAGTCCATGGAAATGAGGTAAAGCGGAGGGACTGATGTTCTTCATTTTCATGTCTCCATTGGTCTCTCGGATGGGGAAGGCACCCTCAATTCTCTCATCTTCTCCCCTATTGTCAGCCATAGCTTCAGATGGAGTGGTCTCTAACTCTTCTTCTGCTATAGGATCTTCGTATATATCTGGAGGTTCACCTATAGGTTCTTCTGGATCACTGTCACCAAATAAGAGAGAAGGGTGACTTAGTGATGTGGTGGGGGTGTTGGGTAAGAATTTGCCTGTTTTATCTCGGTTTCTACGAGGCATGAAATGAAAAGACTTTTGATTTCTTTTGTTTTTTTCTGGTACCTGCAAAACTAAAACAGATTGAACTGCAACTAACTATCTTGCTGAAATGGAAATGCAGAATTGAAATGAAAGCATAAAAGAACTAATCTATTTTTCTCAAATGAAATTGCAGGAATGAAATGCTAAGCTATGCTTTGCAGAATTGAAATGCTAGTCTACGCTTGCAGAAAGGAAATTGCGGAATTGAAATGTTAATCTATGAAAGCAGGAAATGTATATGCTACTTTTGCAGAAAGGAAATTGCAGAATGGAAATGAAATACTACTTAGCAGAAGGCAAGAGTAGGAAAGTAGAAGAAAAGCAACAATCACCAATACTCTGACGCTTCCCCGGCAACGACGCCAAAAAGATGGTGGGCTCCAGTATTGTAGCAATAATGCTACAACTCCTGGAGCTTCCTTATTTAATTTTATCAACCCGGTAGTTCGTAACAAACTTGGAAGCGACGGTGCTGTATGCACAAGTACTAGCTCTTGTCGCAGCTGTCACTTGGTTAGCTGTCACAAGTCCGCTAGGGGCTCAAGCCAACTTCTATGAGCTCTTAGAAGAAGCTTTTGAACTGATGGGCGAAAGCTAATATCAAAAGAAGCTAATCTATTTGCAAAAAGGAACTGAAAGCCAACAAGAAACGCAAACCCTAGAAAACCCTAATTCTACCAGCTAGTCTTACTGATGCAGAGATGGGGATGCAAACTACTGAAAGTGATGCCATTACTTCTATGAAGGTGAAATGCAGGTGTTTAGACTACCTCTATCTGAAGAAAGCAATTTTTGTATTTTTGTTCCAATTATTAGAATTATCATGCATGTTCTTTTAACTAGCTCTTTACTGTGCAGAGGTGGATCAAGGAGGCGGAAGGTTTGAAAAAGGTTGGGAAAGTTCAGAGAGGGTCTAAGGGGGTCCCTAACACCCTTCTAGAGAGTCTCACAAAGTTTGGCTCCCAAGAAACCGTGCTTATGAGCTTCTACAGGAAGTTTGCAGGGGTTCTACAAGATGTTTCAGAACTTCTACAGGATGTTTAGTAATTCCTACAGGATGTTCTACAATCGGATTTTTGGGTGATGGGTGAGTGGAAGAGGCTACATGGGTGGATAGGGAGGTAGGAGAGGGGTTTGTAATTACTTAGGGACAGAGAGATGAGATGAAGAGGGTGTGTGTAAAGCTAGGTTGTCTTGAAGAGGGCAGAGGGAATGGAAGGCAGAAGAAGGTCGAATAACGAGGGTAATAGAATAGTTGAGAGACAAGGGGTCTAATTGGGAGATGAGTAGTTGGCCTGGGCACGACTTAGAAGGACAAGAGAGTGAGGGAGTAGCGCTACACAGTATAAACAAAACAAATCATCCACGTCTTGCACATAACTGAAATATTATTAACCTATTCTAACTGTTTAATAAAACCAATGAAGAGCAACATTATTTCTAAGGAGAATCATGCATAGTACTGAAACAAAGAAACATTCCAAGAGATCTGAACGCATGGACACTTCTACAAACAGAAATATTGCATCAAAGATTGCATGGACACGTAAACCAATGTTTTTGGGTGGGCAGCACTGTCTGCAATTCCAGCCCCTAGAAAGAGGTGAAAATGAGTGTGCAGGCAACCCCTTTTTTGGAACTTTTATCAACTCCAATCTCTCCACTCTACTCTAAATAGCTGAAGCAATTTTGTCTTATGAAAATGACCTACTTAACCATACCAAGAAATCTAACTCAGCAAACTGCGTTTCAATTGCATGTAAAGGAAAAAAAAACATAATGCTGAAAGAAAGACAACAATACAAAGGAAGGAGGCCTTAGGCTCTCAGGTTGGGCCCAACCCCGAGAGCTATGGCTCCTTTAAGAACTCAGAACTGAACTCAAATCTACCTGCTTTCCATTAAAAGATAATAATAATAAGTCAAATAACATGCCAATAATGGCTACAAAAGAGCAAAACAGAGCTAGCAGCTCGTAGTCCAGAATGTGCAACAAGGTTTCAAAAGTCCTTTTCGAAGGCTAAAGCCCTATCATTTATACATCTCGAGGCCCCAAGCTGGCCTCCTAAATCAGTGGGACTTGGCTGACCAAACTAGGAGTGAACTGCTACTTCCTCAAAATCCGTTTGGCTGCCTTCTAGATCCGGTTGTGGTGGCTGACAGAGCTCGGAGTTGGGGGTGAAAATCCCGAGTAAGGCCATTTAATGTTGTGGAAAACCCTCCTACGAATCCTCAACCCCATCTTGGTTGTCTCCTAGCCCTCATCTGCGTGGTGTTTCTCCATTAAATGTCAAAAAACCTGAAATAAGCACGTGTTAGCCACATAGGAATAGTGACTGCCCTTATTCGTACAAATGACATAAATATACTAAAAAATGATGCATAAGTTATGAAAAATGAAGGGTTGAGCAAGGGTAGTTAGGCCAAATGAGCCCAAAATGTTACCAAATTTGGGGCTCATCAACAATCACATATGAATAAACTCACAAACAAATAAGAAAGCACTATACCAAAACAAATGCCACAGGGATCCCAAAAAGTACTGCAAATCCTAGTCTCAATTCCTTAGCCAAAATGAAAATATGAGTGTACAATGAAGCTCAAGGCTTTCTCAAAAGTCGAACCATGCTAATGACTGAAAAACAACATAATATAGACAAACATAGCTCATCCTTGCCTCTAGGGGTCAAACTCACATGTTTAGGAGCTGATCCAACTGATTCTAAACTGAGAACTAGAAAATAGGCAACATAACAACATGCCTCTAGAAACAAGGGAACTGATTCATTCAGTCTCAAACAATCTTTAAAATGATGAATCTACCTCTACAAGTAAAAATTTAACATATTTACATCATGATCCATCAATTTTCATCAAATTACATCACAAATTTGCCATTAGGAAAGTAAAAAAGTCAAACTAGGCAAAGCTGGGTGAAAAACAGAGCAAAACTTGGTCAAACTGGCAATATTTCCTCTACGCGTCACCCCTGATTATCTATGTGTCACGCCTGTTTGGACCCAATTTTGGAGCCCTTCCCGGTGTCCAAATGAGTTGTAGGAGTGCTTGTTGGAAAGGCTTGCCTGTCTACTTTCCAACCCAAATGGAAGTTTTCACTTTGGCCTCCATTTGCCCCTCCAAAAGTCAGTTCTCCCAACACTGCTTCCTGTGTGTCAAAATAGGGGCAGTGAGGTCATTTTTTGAGTGTTTTTTACCTTTTTGAGGGCTCAAAACCTGCCCAAATTTCTTGGCCATAGGTAGGCAAGCATAATTTTTCATGAAAAATCCAAAAATTCTTAGTTTTTGTTATTTGGAGCCCCCTAGCAAAAGCGAGCGCCACATGGCGCGCCGCGTAAGGCAGAAAATTTTGTGTTTTAGTCCAAAAATTTCAAAAATGCAAAAAGTGTCCCAAATTTTTTGAAATTTGGGTTGAGTCTTCTCTATCAAGAGCTATGTTGGGCCAAGGAAGCCTCAGCCAAGATTTGAAGTCCTTCATCCTCTTTTTGCCTCCTTGATGCCTTCTTCAATTTTGCTTTCAAATTCTTGATTCTCGCCTTGCAAACTTTGTTCCTCACCATGTAATGAACAACCATGTGTCTCAACAAGTTTTTCTCCTTGTTGGCCTTCTCTAACAATCTCTCTAAGTGGATGTTGGCTCTTTCAAGCCATGACTCCCGATCGGCATTGATCTCTTGCTCAAGTGAAGTGAACTCCACCCTCCTCCTTTGGCCAGCTTGGCGATTTTTCTTTATGTTTTTGCCACCTCTATGAGGCCTCCTGGGTGCATGTACCTCTGTGGGAGAGTCACTATGTGTCTCTTCTTCATGATCATATGACGGATCAGATGCCATCTCTGCTAGTGGATGAATTGTCTTGGAGCTGCCTTGATGAGAAATAGGTGAGCTGTGATGTGTTGAACTGTCTTGATGGTGTGTTTTGACTTTTGCCACCAAGGGGAAGAGTGATACAACTATAGGGGGAAGAACAAATAGTGAGGGATTTAGGGACTGCTGGGATAGGGTTTAGTTAGGGAGATAGGGAATTAGGAAATTATTTAGGAATTTTTGGTATGGGGTTAGGGTTTGGGAGTTTGTATTTTGGTTTTAGGAAATGGGAATTGGGGTATGGGATTTAGTGAATTTAGGGGTGTGTTTTGGGGAATAGGGAAATCAAGAAAAAAAAATGGAGCAAGGGAGTGGTGAGGTGTGAGGGGATAACTTGGTAGCAAAACAGTCAATACAAAACCGTAGCACTATTTGCTTTTGAGAGACAGATAGGGTTTGATTTTCCTTTTTCAATACCATAAGATAAACACCATCAAACAATCACCAACATGGGATAAAAAACTATGATAGAAGCTTCAACCTAATTGTATCAAGACAAATCCTCACGTTTTGGGCGATTTGATGAAGTTTTTGAGAAAATTGGGCTTGGAAGCTCTATGCGCTGCACCTCAAGCCCAACATGCCACGCCTTCTCTATCCGCTGCACCTGTGTAAATTTACACTGCAGAGCACTGCCCCATGTGTCGCGCCTCTTATGTGTTCCGCGCCAGTTGCCCAATGCACCGCGCCACCACCTAGTTCGTAGCTATTTTTGCAGGAGACTTTTGGAGGCCTTCCTGATGTCCAAATTGGCCATGAGATAGCTCATGGGAAAGGTATTTGAGTCTAATTTCCAAAACAACTATAATTTTTCAATTTGGAGTTCATTTTCCCTATCAAAAATCAAATCTCCCAAGACTAGTTAAAATGTGCCAAATGAGGCTGCCTAAAGGTAGAGTGCTGTTGCATTCAACTTTTAAAGGTCTTTCGCAACTCCAAATTGAGCTCATGATAGCTAATTGGAAACATATTTGTGTCTGGTTATCATTTGACTCATCAAGAAAGTCATTTGGACAACCACGCTAGGCGAAAAATTGATTTTCCCAAGGTCACTTCAGAGGTGCATCAATTCTCTCGAGGCAACTGTATTTTTTACATTTCTCTAAATCCATGACACATGTGTAAAAATTGAAGGAGTTTTTTCTTAATTGACCTATTGTGGAAAAACACCTCTCTCAGTTTTCCAAAATTCATCTTTTCTTGGTCATAAACATCATTTGAGTAAAACCTACCTTGATGTGTGGAACTCGGGATTTGTCAAAATGAAGCGAAATGAAGGGGATAAGGGGCTTCTGAATTCTTGAGAAAATTTTTGGAAGTAGGGAGGGATGTTAGGAAGTAGAGAAAAGTGTAATTTCAAAGATTGAGTGAGGGGAAGGGGTCCAAAAGGGCTAAACACAGGCCCAACATAGAAAATTGTCAAGTTGTAGTAAGAAACTAGGGTTTTTGCGAAAATGAGGAATTTAGGGGATCTCAGTGATGGGAAGTGTTTAATAAGGTACATTGAGGATAGGGTAAGGTGTATGAACATTAGGATACAAGTTTTGCTGATTATTTGACCATCCAAGAGAAATTGCCTTCAAAACCCTAGGAGAGGGAAATGAACCTTACCTAGGCGCAACTGAAGCATGAACAAGGTGTAAAATGACCCAGTGGAACTTGACATGATGATGAAAACCCTCTGAATGATGGTGCACTCAGCTGCATGGTGACATGGACCGACATTTGGACAAATTTGAAAGGAGTAAAAGCAAACACTAGACCTAATACCTAGTGACCAATTTTTTACTTGAAGACTCACTCAAATGATAAAATTTGACCTTGACACCTTAAAATCACTTTGTAAGAGCATTTTTTATCACTGGAGAAAGGTTGCAAAGACTGACACTAACAGAAGGATTTTGACTTCAATATCAAACTATCAACCATATCCTCAACATTTGTCCCATCAACCATATCCTCAACATATTGAACCAACAATCATGAAGACAACTGAGGTGAAGCATGGGAATCCTCTCTCACCCACGTTGTTCAGGACATATATCAATCTATAAATTCCTCTGCACTCCACCAACTGTGCATCAATAAAAATTTTGTTTGCACCATTGTCCACCAAGATGGATACATATTGTCCCAACATTGTGCCTCTGATTGCCAAAATTGTAAAATTGGGATTTTCCATGTCAAAATTTTAATTCAAGACTAACCATGCATTGGAAGGCCATTAACACAATATTAGGACATAAAAATTGAATAATTGACACAATACCAAATACAACACATACATTGAGTTTTGTCTCACAAGGTATCTAGATGCTAATTGAGCAAGTTCACACAAAGAAAGAAAGGCAATGTCATGATACATTGTTCAATTTGTAATCAAGAGCATTATCTTGGATAAGGGAGAAGTAACATTTAGTTTCTTTCTCATATACAAAGGAAAAATTATGAATCAATGTCAAATGCCTTTTGTGAAGCAATGTTGTAAAGGGTGTTAGAAAGCTTGCATTGTAGGCAAGGCCCTCACACCATACTAGATTGTGTTAACCAAAGCATGTTAACCATGTCCAATGATCTCAAATTTCATGAGCATGTTCAATGAGTGACCATAAATGAGGGCTGTCATAGTGGATAATAATCATAGCTTATAGTGGATGATTGTCATCGTACATAACATCTGTGGTCGAAGTCATTTGTTTGGTGCCTAATATTGGTGAATCATTGCATTACATCATGGTAGCATATCTCCCCTTTTTTAAAGCAAAAATATATTCAAAATAAATTAAGTTATGTCTCATACAAATGTTCAATGTTGTTGTGTTGTGAGTGGTTTTCATATTATATGTATCATATATCTATAATCACTTATTTCAAACCTACCTTAAGAAATAAACGAAGAGGTGCAGGGCCTTTTCATAATAAGGACTCCCACCAACTCCTCTCCTTGTAGCAATCTTTCAAACATTAGCGCATAAATCAAACACATGCCCTTGTTTCTCTAGTTTGGAAACCCTTGGATGGATATGACAGTGAATGCCTCCCAACCACTTCTTTAACCATCTATTGAATGCATTTGATTGGTATGTGTAAATGATTTTGATTGATTCCTGGAGAGGTGTGAAATCTAATTTTGCATTGACATAATACAAACACCAAAATTAACCTGTGGTACCCAAAATTTCAGCCTTACAACTCTCTCATCCAATATTACATACTTCACTAATTAGTCAAGGGGTAATCTATTTAACAATATATTAAATATTAGAAGCATTCATATTAATTGAAAAAAAAAATTATTATTTAATACTAAGTTATAATGCAGGTAGCTGCCAAGTTGACATATGATACCCCCTTGTTTGTGAGACAAGGGATGCCCTCCATTCAATGCTTTAACTATTTAATCTATGGATGTGTACATACCTTAATTTCCATTGGATCGAATCATGTGACCTTTAAAGAGGAAACACTTTAACACAAATCAAACATGTAAATACAAACTTACTTTGTATATGTATCAAAGTTACTTTGAGAGTTGCATGGAATGCTTAATTTTTTATAGAAGCAAGGGAAAACTTGAAGGGTTGATCACAACAAACATGTATGGTCAATTATGATTATCATAGGTATATTAGTTTGGTTTTCCCAATCTGGAACTTACACACTTTGTTACTACTGTTAAAGGCATGTCATGACAGTTTACTGGTGTAACATCATGTACATTTAGTTCTGTTTATTAAAGGCATGTTAGTTCAATGACAAAACCAATGGTTTGTAAACTTGGTCAGCTTAGTGAGCTATGTGTTAATCATCTCAATGAACAACATATAAGGTCAGTTAGCTTAGCCATTGACATGCACATTCCATTGTCACTATTAGACACATGTTAGGTTGGATATTAATACGTATTTTTGATTAACATTATCTAGGAGATTAACCAAATCAACATGCATGTTTGACTACAATTGTGGGAGATACGTTAGATAGGTCAACCCCATCAAAAACATTTATGTTCAATTGCACATGTTAGAGGTATGACACAATGGTCAATTGATTAGTAACATGTACATTTTGGTTATCACTATTAAAGTTTTGTTAGGTTGGTTAACTTGTTCAATGACTTGTATGTTTGGTTACAATTATTAAAGCATCACTTGATTATTTAATGTAGTAAATGGAGTGTAAGTCTAGTTACCATTGTCGAAGGCATGTTTTGTTGGTTAAATTAGTTAACATCATATACATTCAACTATGATTGTTAGAGCCATCCAAGGCTATTAAACCCATTTAAAGTAGTGCATAACATCAATGGGGCTTGCTTATTGCATTGTGTGTGAGTATAGTGTGTTATTTTTTTTGTAAGTCGAAGATTTTTCATTAATAAAAAAGAATGTACAAGGGCGTCAAAATGCATGGCTTATAATTATTTATATATTTAATGTAATATGCCTTTCATTAAGAAGAGGAAATAGACTTTGGGGGATAGGGGAAATGGCATTGTCTAGGGGAAACGTCGATCTCATCTATCTCATCTTCACTCTCCCTTCCCTATCATTAGCATCCCTCTCCTTTTTTTCTTTATCCACCAACACCAATAATAGACTTTTTGTTATGTAGTAGCATTGGATGACTCAGGACGAGAGTTAGAGCTCATATGTTTATCTTTGGTTTCTCCTTGGGGTTTCTGAGCTTACATATCTTGCTTTAAATTCTTCTTAAACGTCCCAACAATATCCTTTCCCATCTCTTGTTCATGAAACTTCAGCTTGCGAGCACAATATTCATTCTAAATTTCCTTTGAATATTCATGTAGCCATTTTGTACCGAGGCCTATTCTTGGGGGGAGATTGGGAGGATATACATTTATCAACGGACCTTTTTATTGTTGTCCCATGCTGCCCCAAAATTTGTAGCCAAGATATACCCTCTTCCATATGTAAACTATTTATCAGATTGATAAAAATAGATGACTGAGCTCTTCCATGAGCTTTTATTTGAAGATGAGAATGACAGTAAAATGTTCATTTTTAACTGTACACCTAAACAATCTTAGAGACCCTTCCACCTCACTGGCTTAAAATCTGGACTCAAACCATGGCATAATGTGACATTTTGAAGCGTGTCACTCTAGTCCCTTTGACAAGGAGTGACATGACACCTTTTGTAAAAGAGCAACAAGAGACTGTCACCTCTTGCCCCTTTGAAAGTGGTGAAACTTTTTATAAAAAGGGTAGATGTCTAAAAACATCATGGAAAAAGGTTTCCAAAAATTTAAGAATGATTCCATTTTATTCTCTTCCCCCTTTGAAAAAGGTGAAACTGTCTAGAAAAAAAAAAAATCTAAAAACATTGTGAAAAAAAGTTTCCAAAGCATTTAAAAATGATTCTGTTCCATTAAATCACTACTACATGAATTCACCTTAAGATTTCATTTTATTTATTAAATTTATCATAATCAAAATTCCCCATGGAAGACATTGAGAGGCATTAGAAGATATATATATTTTTTTCATAAGAGCTTGTTAAAACATACCATGGCAATTTAATAACTTTATTTAAAACATTTTGTCTCCCGCGTACCAGTCACCAAATAAAATTTCGAGGTGGGCGATGCCATTTTTGTTCAAACCCTCAAGGAGCACCCTCGAGGAGCTTTCAAGAATGGAAGAAGAACAATGGGCGATGCAAATTTTTCATACGCTGGATTTTTGAAATCTAGAGAAGGTTTCAGCAATTTTGTTCAAACCATGAATTTTTGAATTCTAGAGGAGGTTTCAGCAATGGAGACCAACGTTTTTCTACGATTATCCTATTTTTCCCTTCCATTTTGGTAGAGGCAGGGGATTGTTGTGGTTTTTTGTAGGGAACGAGACACCTAACTGGAACTTTTGCAACTCCTTGATTTCGCTATGAAACCCCAGACCCACATAAGGTTCAAACAAGGCTTTTCCTTTCCACCGTCACCCAAAAAATGCCCCCCTCTCTCTATAGGTTGTCGCCTTCTCCTCCAAGGCAATGAAAGAGGTTGATAGACCTATTCCAGAAATTCTAGGCTCGAGTAACTAATGAAAAAGCTTTGGTTGTTGGACATACCCTTCGGAATCATACATTTTCCCTAGCATAGGCAACAAAAACCCCTCTGAGGCTACTGTACCAAAGGACGTTGATAAATCTGAGGAAGAGCGAGAAAAAATTCATGGAGCCCATTGACCCACCAAGCCTTGGGAAAGAACTTTCGACTGTATCCATTTCTCGCAGCGGTAAGTCTCTATCTGACTCTAGTTCTATTATCAAATTTCTATCTTTGGAAGATTTGATGGTTATTGAAACTAGAGTTAATTAAAGGAAAGGAAAAACCATAGTAAATTAAATTCATTTTGAATCCATCAAATAAAATAGAATTCTTTGACTAAGACTAATTCTATCCTTGGAATGCAAATTTTGCAGCTATGAAAAATAATGTGCAGCATGCACTAAGCATGGGTACTAGAAATTACTAATTAGAGTATATAAAGGTTTTTTAAACCCAAGATGTAAAAATCATATAAAAAGTGATGGCTCTACGCTAAACCCATGTGTGTGTCCTGATTGCCTAAATGAGTTGATATGAGAAGAAATGTTGAGATGCATTTGGCTTAGACACCAATAACAGTCATACCTATTTAAATGAGATTTTAGAACATTGTGTTTTAGATTTCAAGATCCTTGAAATGATATTTATTTGTCAGGAACCCCCTTTCCTCTGATACTAGAATCTCAGAGACGCACAAAGGTTGATCCTTTACCTTCAATAAGCATCTACCCAATCAAAAACCACGAACACTATTTTTCAAACCCTCTTGATTGATGTCCAAGGGCCAAGGATACTTCACCTTTTATAGCCTTTTATACTTCTATGTGAGACAAACAAAGCCCTAATACAAGGTTGAAGGCATGTCAATGAGCTCAAGAATAATATTATATATATGAGCTTAGATGCTAGGAACTTTATAGCTTCAGATATGATTTTATATAAACCTGCAACAGAGAAGGAATTCTGAGTGAGACACTATGTCCAAACCAAATTCAATTTAATCGACTTGAGTGGATTGAAATAGAGAGGAATTATTGAGGATACTGGAGCTTTGTCATATGTTTAAAATCACTCTTATCTATTTATCTATGGGGTTCACAGGAACAGGCAGATGACTGGAGAAAGCAGAGTTTAACAGAGAGCATTGACTCTCTCTTCCCAAAGGAGGCAAGTATAAGAAACCTGCTGCATTTGGATATCTTAAATTTGATTTCTCCCCTATTGAGCAGAGAATTGAAAATAAATTTTATTTACTGGGCAGGTGATTGATGTCATAACAGCTAACACAGAGGACTCGGGAACTCTAAACTTAAATATTGTTGGACGGAATGATTTATCTTCCTCATGGGTATTAGAAAAGCCCTCCGAAGTAAACCAAAGGGATATTACTAACTCTGAGGTACGATTGGTGAAGATTTTGGTTATTTTCTCTATTAAACATGTAAGGAAACCTATGTGATGATGATCTATGTAGTTGAGTAGGGTTGTATTAAGCAGGAAGTGAAAACTGACATTAGCAGGGGTGCTTCTCTATTTTTAATAGTGTACATCAAGCAAAGGCAAACGACTTATGGAGACAGCTCAGAAAAGTTACATTCACAACAAGATGCTATTATCTTCAATGAAGAAGGCAAGGAAAATCCTGAGGGGGGTAAAATGAATGATGAGGTGCAGAAAAAAAACTTCCAATGACGAAGAAATTCTTACCAGGTTTCAAGAGGATGACACAGGAAGTGAACATCGAGACGTCAAAGAGAATGCTCTTGATGGTATGTTTTGATTTTCCCTGGTTAACTGATCTATGATGTTGGTAGCCTACTGTAAGGTAATGTCTAGTCAAACTCCCACGACAATGGTTGTTGTAATGCAGACCATTTGTAGCTTGAAGAAAGTCCAACAAAAGTTTTGCAGAGGGTAAAATTCTTTGCTGCACTAGATTGCTACTTTTTTTTCTCATGGAAAAGGGAATTTTTATATTATTTTCCAAAATCCTTTTTGAATGTTACTTCTCCAATAGAAAAGTTTTATATTTCTTAGATTTTAGCATAGTATGCTTTAATTTATAGTAGTTTAATGCTTACAACAATTGAGACAAAAGAGGAGGGAGAAAAGGTCAACAGAGCTGATTCAACGAGATGAAGAAAAATGAGTTGAGCTTGAAAACATAGCAATTAAACGTTCCAAGGAGGTAGATTCTGCTGTCCTGGGAAAATACAACATTTGGAGGCAAGAGAATGAGAACGAGAATTCTGACTCCACTGTTAGATTGATGCGAGACCAACTGATCATGGCTAGGGTGTATTCAAGCATTTCCCGGGCTAGGAATAATCTTGATTTATACCATGAATTGATGCTTCATATTAAATAATGTCAGCGTACATTGTGTGAGGCTAATGTAGATTCCGATCTACCTCAAAGGTAATAGTTTTCACATTGGCTGCTTCTAAATCAAGAGTAGTAAGTGCTTCCATTTGCATTTGGTGTTCATATCCTTTGTTTCTTTTAAAATTATAGTCCGTGTGTCAATATTTATGCTTTTCATTCTCTTTTTCATGGCCAATAATTGATATGAATGTTTCAGTGCACCTGAGAAGATCAAGGCTATGGGTCATGTCCTATCCAAGGCTAGAGAACAATTTTATGACTGTGGGACAGTAACAAAGAAGTTGTGAGCCATGCTTTAGTCTGCAGAAGAGCAAGTAAGGACCTTGAAAAAGCAAAGTACATTTTTAAGTCAGCTCGTAGCAAGGATTGTTCCCAAGGGCTTGCACTGTCTGTCCATGTGATTGACCATGGATTATTACTTGCTTGCCTTTTAAAAGTGAAATTTCCTAAAAAGGACAAGTTGGAGGTTCCAACTCTTTATCACTATGCATTATTTTCTGACAATGTATTGGCTGCATCTGTGGTTGTGAATTCAACTGTCATGAATGCCAAGGTGAAGTGTTATTAATTTAAAATAATCTAAACTTTGGAAGTCCAACAGTTTTGTTGCATTTTACATTTAATATTTGGATCTCATTGTAGGTGATTTACTTGTGTTTGCAGGAATCTCAGAAACATGTATTTGATCTCGTCATAGACAAGTTAAATTTTGGGGCCACGAAAATGTGGTTTTTACTTAATCCCCCAAGGAAAGTAGTGATACATGTAGAAAATGTTGATGATTTTAAATGGCTCAATTCCTCCTTTTTCCCTGTGCGTTGCCAACTTGAATCCACAGCTATGAAAGAGTATTATTTCAAGGCAGATCACTCAACTACACTCTCAGCACGTTCCTCCAATTTGAAATATATAAATCCAAAATATTTATCCATGCTAAATCATCTTTGTTTCTATCTTCCACAAGTTTATCCCAAACTGGACAAGATCCTTTTCTGGGATGATGATATTGTGGTTTAGAAAGATTTGACACCCTTGTGGTTAGTAGATCTTCATGGAAAGGTTAATAGTTCAGTACTTGTGAAGAAAGCTTTCGCTGGTTTGACAAATACCTTAATTTTTCCAATCCGCACATATCCAGGCACTTTGATCCTAATGCTTGTGGTTGAGCATATGGGATGAATGTATTTGATCTCAAAGAATGGAAGAAACAAGATATAGTTGGAATATATCACAAGTGGTAGAACATGGTAAGTGTGTAGTGTGGTTTATTTATGTTAATTCCTGTGATGCTTACTTTAAAGTATTTGAAGTAAATCTGAAGTAATTAGCTAGAAAACTTAATGGGTTTTTCTTTGTTCGATTTCTAAGTTTTTCTTTTATTGTATGTTAGAGTGAGGATAGAGTGTTGTGGAAGCTTGGAACACTACCCCGTGGATTTTCGCATTGGCTACTTCTAAATCAAAAGTAGTAAGTGCTTCCATTTGAATTTGGTGTTCATATCCTTTTTTTCTTTTAATGTTGTAGTCTATATGTCAATCTTTCTTCTTTTCATTCTCTTTTTCATGACCGATAATTGATATGAATGTTCTGGGCTCTGACGTGGCCACAGGCGGGCAAGTGGCACGTGCGCATCCCTACACCTGGATTAAGACAGAACAAATATTAAACTCATTAAATTGGGCACCCGCGATAGCTGTTACCCTACCATTTCGACCTGTCGACATCCGTTTACTGTGCGCATGGTCAACTATCTTCCTGGTGGTTTTGGTGGCAGTTTCCGTTAATGGAAGAGATGGATATCAAAGAGGAGGCCCTTGATTATTCCCAAGATCCGTTCAAGGGACAAACCATATTTGGCAATCGTAGCCCTAACCCTAACATTGACATTTTTGCTTCTCCTTACCTATGGTTTTCGCCGATTATCACGCTTCCGGGAACCTCAGCCTCACTGCTACGCTTTGGATCTCTCTCTCTGGAAACCTCGGGATTCGATTGCCCCCCACTCTCCCCTGGCACTCTTGATCTTCTCACCACCATATTGCCTCCCTCACTTGCATTCGATCCACTCCCTCTCCATAATTTGGTGCCCCCCCCCCCCCCGAGCTCGCCTCCTTCAGTTACTACAAACCCTAATACCCTCCCTTCGGGCTGTTTCAACTCTCCGGTCATAAGATCAAAAGCGGCGATCCCCCGAAGGATGTGGGCTTAGATCCATCGACGGAACACCTATCGGCACCAAGAACAGGGACGAGAAAGGTCGAGTGCGTGAAGACCTCAGCAAAGGACCTTACCATCGCATTTGGTGAAGACATACCAATGGGCAAGGTGGTGGACAAGGCCAACAGGTACTTGTTGGGCATGTGAGAGGAAGGGCTTACTCAGCAACCAAGCTCACAAATTGGGTAAAAGAGATTTGGGGTGGCATTCTTCAAGAACTCCCAGAGGTTCAGAGGCTGGCTCGGGGTTGGTTTGCCCTACATTTTTCAAAGGTAGACTATACTGATCTGATTCTTGCAAAATACTAGCACATAGAGATGGCAGTGGTCCTCCTCAAGTGTTGGTCACCACTATTTGATCCGGAACGAGAGAAAATTGGAGCAAGACCTATCTGGGTGCAATTACCAGGTCTTCCTCTACAATTATGGTCTAAAGCGGTGTTTTTTAGGATTGCAAATGCCCTTGGGACGTATCTGGAATATGATAAAACCTATGTTCAGACAAAAAACCATGTGTTGACAAGAAACCTGGTTCACTTGGACACAAGGGAGGGTCTGGAAGAGAAGATCAACTTGAAATGGAGGCATTACACCAGAACACAGATCTAGGATTACGAGGGTGTTCCATTCTGCTATAGAAGGTGTCATAAGGTAGGGTACGTATTCAAGGAATGTCCTCTGCTCACGAAACCAGCTGATCCCCTCGGCTCTCCACCGCCACAAAAATGAAAAGCACCTGTGTCGACAACTCGAGATCCTGTGTCGACATCACGAATCAACATCTCGGTCCCAAATTTATATAACTTGGGTGAATCCTCAAAGGATGTGGAAGAAACCTACAAGCCGCCCTCGCCCCCTCTAACTCAGGCAAGAGCTGCTGCTACTGCGGAGATGGCGCGAAAAATGGGTGCTACTCCTTTCTCTCCCCTATCCTCTCACTCATCTTCATTATGACTTTCCGTTGGTTCATCATTGGATTTTATTGCACCTCTTTCTCCTACCATTACTTGCATGATTTCCATCCCTCTGCCCATCATAGCCCCCTCTTCCCTTATTGTCCAACCGACCCCATCCTCATCTAGGGTTTCGGTCTCTTCCCACCTGGTATTGCCTCACTCCTACAATCTTTGCTCTAGGCACTTACCGGGTCCTGACTCGCATATCGGGCTGGGGCTAACCTACCCTGGACCCCCTGCACAATCTTCCCGAGGACGAAAATATTTCCTGACAAAGGCCATTCAGAAAGGCAGCACCAAGGTTACATCTAGCAAACAATCTACCATGGAAGGGGTTCTTAGGGCATTGCAAACCCCAGATGGGGTTCCACCATGAAATGCCTCTCCTTTAATTGCAGAGGTTTGCCTAGTACCTCCAAAAAACTAGCCATGCGTAGGTTGATTGAGAATGAACCGACTGATATCATTATGTTGCAAGAGACTTTGGGCAATGCTGATTCTATTGAGAAAACCCTATTTACCATCAGACCCGAATGGCACTTCCATGCCCTGGATGCCATAGGTAGAGCTGGGGGCTTAGCCATCGGATACAATCCCTGGACCATCAACGTATCTGCCACCTGGGGAGGAGTGGGCTTTATAGGTATGGATCTCTTCTCAGCTAAGCTTGGGGAGACCTTGAGGATCATCAATGTATATGGCCCATGCTAGCAGAGAGAGGAATTCTGGTAGTATTTTCTTGGATTAAACTCAACATCTATGGATCAGGTTATCATAGGGGGCGATCTTAATTTCTCCATGGGATATGGGGAATCTTGGGGATCACATATCCAAGTTGACCCCTTGTCTGATTTCTTTAAGAACATTCTGGACCAGCACCATCTTTCTAACATCCCCATGAACAAGCCTATGCCTATGTGGAGGAACCGGAGAGTAGGGGATGCAGCCCCGGCTAGAAGACTCAACAGATTCCTAATCAAAATCCCTTGCTTCAAAGATTGACCAGATACAGACAATAGGTGGGGTCAGGGGGAATATCATATCATTCTCCTATTTACCTAGAGATTCTTGGACCTGATGCCAAGCCAAAGGCACCCTTCAAATTCAATCATTTCTGGCTCCAAGATGAGGGATATACAAGTTTAGTCAAGGACTTTTGGGTAACCCACCCTATAAAAAATCACAGAACAGCGGCAGAAGGTTTCTGCCACAACCTTTCTCAGCTAAAACAACTAACCATGGCCTAGGCTAAGGAGAAGAAGGCTAAGGATGATCAGAAGATTTCGGGCATTGAAGCTGAGTTGGAATTATTGTTGGATGAAAAGAATCTTGGTTTTACCTCAACAACAAAGAAGACCAAGTTGATTGAGCTTGAGAAGCAGAAAGACAAGATACTCAAGGAGAGGGAAGAATCATGGAGACTGAAGAGCAAGGCCATTTGGTTAAAGGCGGGAGATAAAAACACCAAAGTTTACCAAAATTTTGCCAAGGGAAGGAAGACTACAAACATGATTTGGAAAATGCCCCTTCCTGATGGAGAGCAAGTTGAAAATTTCCGAAAGCTCTCCAGACTGGGCACCTCCCACTTTCGGACTCTGTTTAGATATCCCCATGAGGCCAATCTAGTAGATATCATGCAAGTGGATGGACTCTTCCCTCGTTTTGTAGGGGAGAAGAAGCAAATGAATTGATTTCACCTGTCACTCTGGAAGAACTTGAGGGGGTATTAAAGTGGTTCAAAAAGGATAAAATCCCAGGACTTGATGGTTGGACAATCGAATTCTATTTGGCATTTTATGATCTATTGGCCTTGGATCTTCTACAGGTTGTGGAAGAATGTCGATCATCAAGTAGATTGTATAATGCTATCAACTCTACCTTCATCGCCCTCATCCCAAAATCTTACTCCCCTACCTCTTTTGATGATTTCCAACCCATCTCCCTCTGCAATTGCCTTTACAAGATCATCTCCAAAAATCATTTCGAATCATATCAGGCCTATCCTTTCTCAGCATATCCTCCCTAAACAATTTTCTTTCCTTGAAGACTGCTAGATTCATGAAGCTATTGGCACTGCTCAAGAAGCCATTCTTTCCATTCGTGCCCGCAGACTAAAAGGTATCATCCTCAAAATTGACCTAGCCAAGGATTTTGATCAAGTGAACTGGCTTTATATCAAAATGCTTCTTATCCACATGGGCTTCCCCCTCTCATTTACCAACTCGATAATGGCTTGCATAACAACCCCCACCTATAGTCTACTCATTAATGGCTCTGCCTCTCCTTTTTTCCATGCTGAAAGGGGACTCAGGCAAGGTTGCCCACTCTCACCTCTCCTCTTTTTTCTTGTTATGGAATGCATGAGAAGACTCATTATTCATGGAAAGCAGAATGGCAGATTATCAAGTTTAAAGATTACTGATCAGTGTTACCTGACTCATCTCCTATTTGTGGATGATGTCCTCATCCTCTTGGATGGAAGTATTCAAGATTTGATCACTCTCGAAAAGATCCTTGCTACTTCTTACAGAACCACTGGTATGATGGAAAACCACTCAAAATCTACTATTTCCTAGGCATATACTTCTGCACAAGATTCCAATCTTGCCTTTCATTGATTCCCATATAACCCTCGACCTCTGGAGCAGGGCTTCAAATATTTTGGTTACTGGATCAAGCCTTTAGGACACAAGATAGCGGATTGGATTTGGCTGATCTCCAAATTTGAGAAGAGGATATCTCATTGGAGCCATCGCTTTCTATCCAGAGCAGGAAGGTTGGTGCTTATTAAATCTATCCTTTAGGCTACACTTGTATTCTGGATGGCTTTAGCCTAGATACTTAGAGGTATTCTAGCTTGTCTCAAGTAAATTTGTTGCAGATACCTTTGGAATGGAGGACAGGATAAACAAGTTTTTGCATGGATTAGATGGGATAATATTTCCATGCCTAAAAAGTGGGGAGGATGGGGTCTTAAAGATCTATCATCCTTTGCACATGCTCTGGCTATGAAAATGGAATGGACATTGCTCACCAAGCAAAATCTTTGGACATCTATCTCATACCACAAATACATCTGGCCCCTACAATTTATGGATTGGATCCGACTGCTTGGTTGGAACAAATCAGGCATCTCATCGGTTAAAGCTCTATTGTGCTCACTCCCCCTCATTCGCAGCCATCTTACTTGGAGAATTAATGATGGATCCAGGGCTCGCATTGGAATGGACCCATGGACCGGTGGAGGGGGGAGATGTTACCTCCCTCGTGAGTTTATTCGATTACTGGATCAACAGAACATAAAAGTAATTGCCCATATTACAAACCGTGAGAATTCATCCATTTTCACACAAGCATGGAAATCGGCAGCGCAGCTAAATTTTCCTCTAATCTGGCACCACAACTAGGAGGATTACACAAGCGCACTGAGTGAATCCCACATCCGCATCAAGGAAGGCCCAGATGAGCTCATGTGGAGAAAGTCCGAATCTGGTTACTACTCCCTCAAGGAAGGTTACCTGTGTCTGATTATAAACAAACAACCAGAAATCACTCAGAGATGGTGGAAGCTCATTTTGCAATTAAAGACTCCACCCCGGACTAGACTCTTTTTCTCGTCCATTCTCTGAAATAAGGTTCCTACAGGGGACTTGCTTATGCACAGATCTGTGTATGGTCCCACCTGGTGCATACTTTGCAAATAGCACTCTGAATTGACAGAATATCTTTTCCTTTCCTTCAATACCACAAAACAAATATGGAATGACGTGGCTGATGAAATTAGGTTCACGGGAACATGGGAAGGTGACAACATCATAGCAGCATGGGATGCCTGGAACCAAGCACATGCAGGAACTTACCTCCCATGTCTTCCTCTCATCATTTGCTAGGAAATTTGGCTGGCAAGGAACAAATTGAGCTTTGAAAATGGCCTGATTTGCTGGCAATCCATTATTTCCAAAATCATAGTATCATATCACGAATTGCATGAACATACCCCTCCTCATTCCCGCAAACCAGCTGCACCCAATCCCATAGACCACTCCTCACCATGGGCATTTTTCGATGGAGCTGCTCAACAACACGGATGTGGAGGGGCTTTCATTCTATATCTATCAAATCAACGTTATTACAAAGTCAAGATGGGCCTAGGCGTAGGAACGAACAACATTGCAAAACTCATAACTTTTCGTCATCTTATGCATTTTGCTTTAAATCATGAATGCAGAGACTTACAGATATATGGTGACTCAAATATTATCATAAATTGGATCAATCAGAATACTAGATGTCACGCTCACACACTCTTAAATATTCTGGACGAAGTAATGCATCTCAAATCTCAATATAATTCCTTTCTTGTTCATCATATCTACAGGGAGCATAACCAAAGTGCCAACGGATTATCCAAGGAAGCCACGAACTTGCCAAGAGGACAGTGGATAATCCAAGAACAGAGGGGTACCTCACAGTACCAGTACTACCACAGGCCTTATATAGATCAAATCTATCATCAGGTGCATGGCCACTAAATTTTTGAAGAACTATCAAACATATATGATGATGTAGATAATTTAGTTTTATTTATGATCAGCACCCTGCGAGGTGTAAATATGTTTATATAGAACACTATTACAGCATCATTCTGCATGATGAGTTTTTGAATTTGATATAGCATCATCCTGTGTGATGATTTTTTTATTTTGACACAGCCATTTACAGGAATGGTTTGTAGATATTATAGATATATGGGCTCAAATCGCATATGCAGAACAATATATACTACATGTAATTTTTCACCATATAATGAAAGATTACGATTTTTCCGGTGGGAAAAAAAAAAAGTTTCCATTGGATTATTTGAGTTATTAATGTTTCTTTTTGTTGTTTAACTGTGATTGCGGCATATATTAGGACTTTCGCAGGTTTTGTTTCTATCATTTGTTGCAAATCTACAATTTTTAGCAGCCATTTATATTATTGATACTATTTATCATCCACAGTCTTAAGTGGGTTTTTTTCGTACATCTTTGAGAAGAAAACACTACAAGAGAAAGAATTCTGGAAAATGCGTGGAGCAAGGACCCTTGAAATCCTCAATCTTTGGAAGAGAAATGTGGCCTCCAAGTGATCAATCTCCAAGTTTGGCTATGGGTTCAACCTCAATCCTAGGATGAGCCTGATTAAACAATTTATATTCTTCCTTGGGATAAAGTTTAGAAACTCGACCTTCCGACCTTTGCAATTTGACCTCTTTTACCTCCAATGAAATCAATCCACAATTATTTCAAGGAGACACTTTAGATCCATGAGCAAATTAAAAATGGCATCGAAAGGTAGGGTCTCCTCCTTAGATTTAAATGATCCAGCCTCTCTCCAATATAGATTACAAAAATATATTCATACCATTGATCTTGAAATGAAACAGACATAATTTGATATGATACTTGTGCTCAGAATTTAGCCTTTGAACCCTTGATGTTTGACCCACTAGAAGGAGATGAACTCTTCTGTTGCATTTCTATAGACCTATAATCAAATTATAGTCAAGATGGTAGTACTTCCTACAACAAATCTCACAGCCCTGCAATACAATTGAAAAGAGACCCTCAAATCTGATAGGGGTTCGATCTTGACCCCGTAAACTTGAATGGATAAATATGGTAAAGCAGACCCAGGTCCAATCTAAAAAATTGGCAAAGTAATCTTTTCTCTTTTGTTTCCAATAAAATAATAACTCTCAAAATAATGCAGAAAATTATCCTTCCAATCAACCAAAAAATAGAGCCAACTAGGATGATACGGAATACCATCGAAGATGGAAATCTTGGCTAGGGTGAGCATAAATTCCACCAAAGTTCCCTGCATGAAACCTCCAAATAACCCTGCAAATAATTTAGAATTTTCCAATAAAACCCTCAGGCTGGCAGGATGCACAGCTCTGATACCACTGTAATTTCCCAATCATCGAAATTTTAATCAGTTATGGTACATTTTAGGTGTTCTAATAAAATTCTTGCATTAAAAACACTGAACACAATAAATATCTGAGAATGCAGCATCTTATTTATGTAAAAAAATATAAACAAAATTACATGCCCACAAAAGCACTACTAAAGCTCGTGCCTTGGCATGTATGGCTTCCCATCAACAGAGAAATTAAAGATGTTAAAGCACAACCATAGATCCTCGATGGATCCACCAGAGAAATTACTCCCATGGGATTTCCGTCCTTGGGATCAACTAGAACTTGCATTGACAAGCTCTCAACAAAAGAAAAATAGATAAATAACTTTCGATGATTACATGGTTAGGCTCCTATCCTCTTTTATATGCTTCATTGAATCTCTAGAGACTTATTTTATTGTTTTCACTCGAAAAACAAAGGCAAATAGCATGGGTCAATGCCATGAGCAACTGCCACGGTAAATACCATGGGTAGATTCTGTCCACTTTAACCATACCCACAAAAAAAGAATATTACAAATCGATCGCTTCTCATTTAGTCTAAGAATTTTATGTTTAGGAATTCCCCAAGATGCATAAAAGAAGAAACTTAATAGAAATTACTCATCAACACCACAAAGTATGTTATTTTTATTGAGAATATTGAGCACATGGAAAGATGCTTGTTAAAGTAGATGTTAGAGAAATCCCTAATGCATAGGTCTAACAATAACAAGAATTGTGTTACCTTTTGGGTAATTTTCTTAAGAATCCTAACTATGTCTTAAAAATGTAGCTCGGGGCATTAAATTTAAATGATATTCCTTATTGATTTTGGGATTGGGATGAGAGAGAGATAGGAGATATTGTCTATTCTAAAAATAAACATCTTTTCACTTGTATCTTTTCCATACATAATGTCTATTTTTCATAAATTAAATGGACAACCTTATTTCCATAATTCTTAAGGACAAACCATCCTTCCCAAAGGCATTAAGGCCATTTCTAGATAAGTAAGGCCACCTACTAAGTCATAGATTCAAAATCCAACAACTCTGCTATGAGCTCACCAAGATTTAGTACCTCTTACTCTTCTCTAAGTTCTCCAACAAATCAATGTACAAATTAATTGGAATTGGGGGCAAGAAGCCCTTTTATAGGAAAAACTCTAGTTTTTTTTGGCCATTAGGAGTAAATGGTAGCTCAGTTTGACAAACCGTCACCACTATTGGAATTCTCTCACCGATATCTACAACGGGTCTCCATGTTTCTCGTAATTTGAAACTTCCCCACAAAGCAATTTTTTCCATGAGGTCTCACTTTGGCGCATTAAATCAAATCTCTTAATATGAGTCACATGCACTGTCATACCACTTTTCCGTTGAACTTTTAGAATTATGAGTCAAGTTGTGGCAAGTGTAATCACTATTTACTAATTCTATTATGGCGCTTTGTGGGCCTTTCCTATGTGGAAGCATCATATAGTCACCTTTCCGCAAAGCATTAGAGATGAGTCACCCCTACATCTATGGAGTATGTTCAAAGTCCCATTGAGTCCTATTACAATATATTATCCATCTATGTGTCGCATTCATCCCATTTTTCTTATATTTGACCTCCATCTATCCTCATGTGCCTTTGAAAATCCTCCATCTGAGTAATTGACCATCCCTTATGGAATTGTGTCAGTCACTACAAGGTCAACCTTGCATGTAATGCTCTAACAAGGTAAATCATAACTCCATGAGTCCCCATATCTTCCAATTATCATCCCTAGTGTTAGTCGTTATTAGCCATAATACTATGATCCTTGCGCCTTTGTTGAGGATTCATAATTGCCTAAACTCTGGTGGGCCTGCTTTTGTTAACATCAACACATTTATTCCACAAGAGTAGTCTAGAGGATGGTGTACCTTGGTTTCATCTTTCATCCTTTCTTGGTGCCTCTAATCAAGCAAAGTGAATCATTATTTCCCTTTTACTTGGTTTTTTCTCACAGGCTCAAATTCAACTCATTATCACACGATCAAGAAACATACACTTTGTAGTATAGTGATCTAGCATATTTTCCTAGATTTTCTGAGGTGTGTGTGAGATGTTCTAGACCTCATCAGGAGATGTCCCTTCAGGTAGCCCATCAAATACCTAGATGTCAGAAAATTATGATCTAGCCTCAGAAGAAGTTATTTTTATTTGAATGGCTTTGTTTCTGCCGATTGCATAACTCACAACATGAACCTCTATTTAAAATGGTCCATTGAGATATTTAAATACCTCTCCTATTCATCAGGGCTTCTTTGGTTGTGATCTTCCCCCTGCACCCTTCACCACACCAATGTGGGGGAATTATGTCTCATGTCCTCAAATCAACATACTTAATTGTATCAATCCTGGCCACTGTATTCGAGGAAATTATGTATATGGGGATCATTATCTCATTGTATCATTTTTTGCCCCATTGATGCCAGCATATCATGTATCATGTTTTATTTACCTCAGACCTAGATTGTTAGGCACGCCATTATCATTTGTACTTAGTTATCTCATAGGTATGGGTATATCTCCCCCACCTTATTGAGATCTTGTACTCATCAATAAAGGAAAATTTTATCTCAAATGTAGGTTTCACCCCGTCCAACTTCACTCCTTCCTATTACTTGAGTGATCTTTGTCTCTCCCTATGACTTCCCTTCGGTGTTTTGCGAAAGTGAAGCTACAACATATTTCCAGCATACGATGTGCTCCTCAAACTCTTATGTTGGGAAACAATCTGTTATCACCCAAAAAATGATCACCTAGTCATGTATTACTAGGTTGATAAAAATGCACCATGTAGGATAAGTTTTTACATATTAAAACCTTCTTTTACCTTAGGCAATAATTTAGTCAACCAATTTCCTAAAGTATGTCGTTGCATTCTAGACTACTACATGGAGGGGAATTTTAAGGCAAAATAAATCTTTTGTCTTAAAATTCTCAATATGATGCGCTAGTAAAAATGGTAAAGGATTAGGGGTTCATCTTTACGCTATTGATGGTTTCTTCGGGAAGTAGAGTGATGGAAGTTGACAACAACTAATGTGATTTAGGGCTATCGAGGATGAAAACAGAGGTGTAGGTCATGAGAGGAGCGATGGAGGCACTTTCGAAGAACGTTAATGGGTGGTAACATAGTTGGAGTACTTTTCAGGGTCTCCATCGATTATGTTTTAATATGTGTTTTTTTATTGTTTTATTTATTTTGAATGCTACCTATATACATTGGTTGTTGTTATTAGCAAATTGTTGTGCTATATTGGCAACATGGATTAGATTCACTTGAAGGATTGTTGAAAAATGTGGCAAGAAATTCTAAATTTGATTTTGCCTTGATTAAATTGAGAAAATTTGAATTTCCACATGAGCAGAAAACTTGGATGCAATTAGCTTGTACGACATGGTTTGTGTCACCCATTTTACTCAATCAATTCGAGTTGGAGGAGTTAGAGTTCAGTTAAGCATGTGTGATTTCTAATTTGTAGTAGTCAAAGTCAGTTATCTCAAGTTGTTTTCAGTTAAACTAGGTCTAATTGCTGGAAGAACTAGTGGAAGGCTAGTTGTGCAGTGAGACTTTAGTCAAATGAAATGATCATCTAGTTAAGTGATCAATCATCCCAAAATTGCTAGTGCATGTAAACAATTCGAGTTCCCTAGCTATGGTGGAGATTCCAAGGTAGTTTAATATTAGTTGTAGAGTAGTCTTGAGTGTACAGGTGTTTCATGCAGTCACATGTGTTGTTGGGAAAAGTATCCAATACAGAATGACCCTATCCCACTCTAAGGGTGATAGTTCCTTAGCAACAATCAAAGCAAAGCTATCTGAGATTACTTCTTTATGAGATGTAAAAGAGGGGAGAAAGAGATCCACTAACTGATGTCTTCCGCTAATGATTGATCCAATCTTCTCTCCTTGCTGCTTGCTCCCAGCTCCTTGCTCTTTCACTGGCCCAGCTACACCAAGATCCTGCAAAATGGCAAGAGAGGGAAACTACAAGAAGCATACATTCATAATTGATTCAAGGATTAGAATAAATCAAATACACAAGTATAACAACACACCATTGAGACACATGCATATAGAAGAACCTCAAATGCTTTATTAATGGAAGAAGTAAGGTTCAGGAAGTGATACAACCATAAAAGGCCCAATCCAGCATCACCTTCCCAGCAGAAAGAAATCTCCTCTTCACCTCCTTCAAAGCAAATCACCCAATAGTTCTAAACTCAAACCAACAACAATTCCTTACATTCACCAGATTCCAACCTCCCTAGACCTCATGAGAGAGATCTATATATAGGATTTTTGGAGAAAGGATGAGTCAGCTTGAGGCTGGCATGAAGCTGACTAGTGTCCTCTCTCACTTCAGTTATTCTTCAGTTCTTGAGTCCACTTGGAGGTTCTTGCTTCCACTTGGAGATCTAGAACCTCTTACTCATCACCAGTCGAATTCCCTGATCCAAGTGTCATTTTGGAAGCTTCCTGGGCATTGACACCTTGAGGAATGACTGTGCCACATGTCCAAACTCGCCCAGCGCAGGTAGCCTTCTTTGCAGTTGACATTCAACGCAGGTAGACAATGGAGCAGTTGACATTCAGCGCAGATGCTCAGTGGAGCAGTTGACATGATCCAGAATTGCCTTGTTTTTGAGTGTTTTCAGGTGGAGAACTTTTATTCAGTGCTGTGGTTTGCTGGCCTTGTTCCTCTAGGGGTATGAACAACATGTTTAGGGACTTTGGATCCCTTAGATTATGGACATTCCATGCTTCATGCTGTAAGGCACAAAAATGTCTATAACAGTTGCCCCCTAAAGTATGAGGTCGTTTATCGGGTGAAATGCTTTATCAGGAGGATCCGAAGTTCATTCAATCGCTGAGAGGTGACCTGTAATAAGATACAATACAATACATTATTTTTCATACTGCTTTCCTGATCTAGCTGAGGCGGGCATTCCCATGCTCAGCTTTATAAATTCATTTTGGTACATAGAACAAATGATCGTCTGATGGTAGACTGATAATTTTGGTGAAAATTATCATCCTTTGAGTAGGATGATCATCTGCTGCAATGATGTACATGTCAAATGTCTTTATATTTCCTGAATATATATCGCAACCCGGATGGATGAAACTAGATCCGGGGTCTTCAAACTCATTCGATCTTCACTCTAAGTACAAGTCGATCCATGTGAGAATTGCGCTGAAGTCGAACATGGAAAGACATCGCTTGATTACCGGTCAATGATGTAAACCGTTAACAAGTGCGAGAGGAATCACCGATAATGATAATGACCCTCAAGGTACTGCAGTACAATTCACGTGGTGTGAATAAAGGACTTGGTGTCGAACACCACGCAAAATCTTTCGGTCGAAGGTCATTGATGTATACCTGTCGCCGGAAGTGAGAAACTTGCCATTGAGGCATGCAAGCTTCAAAGTACTGAAGGGGTTGTTCCTAGATCAACTCCTTGGATAATGAGCTGATGTCGATAAGGAGCGATCCGTCAAAGGAGGGCCTTAATGAATCCCACATCAGTGACACAGAACAGAGCTAATGATTTCAATGGAGGTGAAAACAATCTGTGACATATGATTCAGGGTGGCGGTCATGAACGGATGAAGGATAATGTATGGCAGTGGATGGGACACGGTTGACTCTTTCTGAACAACATCTCTTGAACATATAACGACACTGATGCGATGGATCGGTAGCATTACCCCAAATGTGGATGGTTTGGCGAGACCATGGTGATGAGACCGGTGAATGAAACAACCCAACCCGATGTGGTACGGAGGAAAAGTGTCATGTTCAAGAGCGACTTGCTACCATTAAAGCTTTGAGGTTCTCCCAATTTTTCCCCAGTCATTTCTTACCAGTACCTCTTTATTTTTGTCAAGCTTGAGGAGGATAACATATGCTTGTTCTATAACCTGCCCTTCGGGCAAGCCCATCGCTATGTTTTAACGAGCTTAGCGATAGGGAAACTCGTTCTCGTCTAAAGACAAGTTTGTCGCTATTTAATCAATTTAATGAGTCTAACGACAAGGATAACTCGGTCCTTTTCATTTTTAGAGAGTCTGAAAAGGTACATAAAGTTAACTCCAAAATTCCTTTTTCGTCATCTAATCCCTTAAGTCCGAAAAAGTATAAAACAATACAGAAGGGATGAGTTTTCGATAACTTTAACGAGCCGAATAAAACAAGCTCGACCTTTTTGTGCAATAATCCCTCGGGTCCAAAAGGATTAAAATCTAGAGGAGGGATAGCTCTTCCGGTCCTTTTAACGAGCTGGAAGGCCAAAACTCGGCAATCTTTTCATATTTTACGAGTCAGTTGAAAAGGGCTTAAAGAAGACTCGTATTTTGAGGAACGAGTGATAAACAGGGATAGCAGCAGATTCCAGGTACAGGTTGGAATTTTCCAATCACGGCAGTGTCACAAGGATGGCTAGGTGAAATCACTCTTCGCAGCTGTTCCTCAAAATAGGTAAACAATCATATGGAGGTGAATGGTCGGCCAAATGAAGGTGGAGGTGGCAGGTGCAAACACGACCAAGGCTTTTATGGCTGATAAATTTACGATCACAGTGGTTATTTACCGAGATAGGTTCATTTTTTATTTAAAAATGAGCTTAAACTCTGGAGGAAACATTGCTCACTGCTTATATTTATTTTTTAACGAGCATGAAGACCGCGTTAAAACTACTCAGATCTTGCGTTTATTTTTTAACGAGCATGAACTTTATGCTAAAACTGCTCGATTTACCACTCATAAGATAAGAAATGTCCCCTGTGAGATCTCTACTTTTATGGAGCTTCATCTCACTAAGCTTTGCTCCGCTCCTTTCTTTATGCAAGTTTGGAAACGGCTAATCCTACGAGTTTAAAGGGTTAGACCTATAGGTTTAAAGGGAGGACCTAAAAATTTAAAAAATAAATAGTCGCCCCTTGCTTGCACTCCAAAAGGTTGCATGCCCCCAGGTATAAAATACAATTTCAAGGTTGCCCCTCCTCTTTCTCACCTCTGCTTTTCTTTGGGTGTTCACAGCTACTTGTCGTCTTGCTAGTCCAATTTTAACGATACTTGTCTTCTCGTTAATTTTAACGGGTCTATACGATACTTGTCTTCTCGTCAGCCCAACTTTCAATAGATTTTTCGCAAGATCGCAAGAGAACAGCTACTTGCGACAAGAGATCAGCTACTTGCGACAAGAGAAGAACACTACTCAAAGACAAAACATTTGTGTTATTGAGGGAGGCTTACCTCTTTCTGGTTACCCAAAGATTGTTTCGTTAATCTTTCAAACAAAACATTTCCTCGGCATTGTCTACCGAAATAGACAAGGGTGAATGACTGGTGCCAAACACGTAACTTTGACAAAAGAATCCTATTTCAGAACAACCCCTCTTCCATCCACGGACGGGGTACGGACTAGTCATATTCTCTCGCGGAAATTCTATCTTATACCCAAATTTTTCTCTGCCCAACGTAGACCAAGATGCATGCCCCCTGGGTTCCAGTCCCATCTTTCCGAATCACTCGCATTCATCGGGAAGAAGGACTGGGGGTGGAGACATTTCTTGATTGAATAGACCATTCAGGGTTGGTATGTGACTATTTGCGATGCGTGATCCCGGAAATGAAAGTTGGTCTACGAGCTTGACCATTCTTCCTTCGTGTGGAAAACACATTACTCTAAAGAGTGAGGAGACTATTGCTCCCATGCAATATATATAGTCTCGTCCAAGGAGTAGGTTATAATCCAAGGGTCCTTGAACGACCATCACGTTCATTTGAACGGCCTTCCCTTTCAATGTAATGGGCACGGGGAGGATCCCTAATGGTCGACTGGTTCCTTTATCGAAACCCGAGAGATTTCTTATCTCAGGCAAAAGCGTCGGGGAACCCAGTGCTTTCCAAGCAACAGAGGAAAGGATACTCACAGATGCCCCTTCATCAATGATAGTGCCAGCCATTACCATTCTGTATATTTGGACTATGATTCTGAATGGTATACTAGCTGGCAACCGGGGTCTGCCTAGTTGGTTCCAATCAAAGGACACAACCAGGTTGCTTGGTGGTGGGACCGAATACACGGCCGGATATGACCCTGACGATGTTCCTTCCTGCGATAAAGGAATGGGTGTATTGCCCTGATTCTCGTCAGAGTCTGCATTGATGAAAAGAATCTGGATGGTGTCATCCTTACTCTCTTCAGTGAGGGTGTCATTTGAAGATGAATCTTCAGTGACGGTGTCATTTGAAGATGAAACTTCTGAAGGGAGAACCGGGTCAACTGCCGTTTCGACCTTTGGACTTTCGTCCGGTCTAGATTCAGTAGGTTCATTTTCAATGACTGACGCTTCAGCTGACCACTTGAGTGGGCCAGCTGTATTCTCAACCAACGAAGGACTTGGCACGAGTTTTTTGTATCCAGGAGGAAGTCTCAACGGTGAAACCAGACGATCTTCCAAAACTCTCTTCGCTTCGTCTAAGAAGGGACAACGGTGGATGGCGTGATCTCCTTCACATAGTCTGCAGGGGGATCTTGCTCCCCCTCTTTGTCTTGAACCTTCACTTTCGCTGGTTGACGGTAAGCATTCAACATGGCTATCAGAGGTTGATGCTCCCGAACTGTGCAAACGAGGGGACCAGTCCCTTAGTATCCGGGGAATACAGGGACAATCTCTATGGAAGTGGTCTCCTGTACATATGACACATGGCGATTTAGGCCCGGTCTGTGCTGTGTGTGGATTTTTGTCAGATGTCTTTTGCTTGCCCCCAGTCGCCTGAGGCTCCTTCTTCTTCTTCTCTCTCTTCTTCTTCTCCTTCTTCTCTATGGGAGCTTGGCTTTTGCCGGCTCTACCTTGCGAAGATGAAGGATTGGAGGAAGAATTATAGGAAGTAGAAGGCTGGTGGGCAGCTCTAGACTGATCTAACTGTTGACTCGACTGTTCAGGAACCATGGTGTTCTGAACTACATTGGTTGAGAATAGCCATATTGGCAGGCCAATTGTCAGTCCTGGAAGCGGCAATGTGGCCATGTGGGGCGCACCAACTTCTCCCCAAGAGGAGAAAGGACTAGGATTTCCATCATGGGGAATTCCTTGGTTGGTGCATTCCATGTTCTCAACCTACAGATCAACGCAGGAATAGGAGGTGATTATGTTCCGTTTAAAATAAATTTTATAACGACGCTTTAGACACAACTTGCTCTTTCACTTTTTAAGAGTCGAGAAAAAGCTAAAGATGACTCTAGTCTCCTTCGATGTTTTAACGAGCCTGAAGTGACAAATGCTTGGATGGACTTTTTCAGTTATAGAGTTTGAAAAAGGCCAAAAGAAACTACTCTGGAGATCTAGGCAGAGGGTGTGCCAAACCTTTCGCAAAACCACAGAATACGTTTTACGGTACGGGTGGTTGATCTTCGTGAATGCTGTGTTCACTGCATTGCGATCAGTAGGGCGGCCGAAACGGCTTCCTATGGATAAAGGCTTTGTTCCTATAGGGGTCTCCCAATATATACGCGACGGTACGTGGGAGCACAATCCGTATTAGTGCCACCGACTCTCAGGAGGAATCACCCACCTTCTTCGAGATCGACAGTCACTATGTTTAATGACGCCGGAACACGTCTCTACCTTAGACCTCTATGTGTTTGCGTTATGTTTCAAAGCGTTGTTATGTAAATTCAATTCATTTTAAGTTGATCTTGCTTAGCAGTTTGCCTTTATGGATCACTGTAGAAATTTTGAATAATTTAACACATATTCAATGGAGATTATCCTGATCATGTACTATTGCGGAAAACATACACAATACATAAGCTCCTCTATGTTGATCAACAATATAGCAGCATCAATAACAATAAAACATCAAGAGCATTCACACATTAACACAGTATGTATCACGGGGAAAGCATCTCGCTAAAAACCCAAACTATCTATATATTAATGATTGAGTCATGTAACATTACACAGTATAATACTTCTCACAAGTATCTCCACCTCTATTACACACAATACAGCTCAGATCTGATCTCCAAATCTCTTCCACTGCTTGCCTGCCTCCACTGCTCAATACCTGCTCAAGAACTGATGAGAATAGCTTCCCAAACTCTTTTTTCACCTGCAAAATAGTCACTCACTCTTTGTGGATGTGAGCAAAGGCTAAAATGTGGGCCAAATACGTGAGCAAACTCATTGGCATACTCAATCCCTTGATTGTGCAAGATCTGATGCACAACTATAGTCACAACTGATAGCAATCTGATTCTCTACCACCTGTCCCTGTTGAACTGAACATGCACTGACATGCAACTGAGTTAACTGATGTATTCATTAGTTGTATTATGAGTTAATAACTTGTGAATTAATAAAAAACTAATTCACTCAACTCATCATTAGTTGTATTATGAGTTAATAACTTGTGAATTAATAAAAAACTAATTCACTCAACTCATCTCTAGTCTATTTTCCAGTTAGACTAAATACAACCATTTTAACAAAGCTAAACTGAACACAACTCCATCAACTCCACAATCAACTCCACCAAACTCAACTGATTGAGTTCTAACTGAAGTCATGCATGCAACAACTCAACTGACTCATAAGAAAAGCGTATTTCCTTTTGACAGCTGCATGTGCCACTTCTGTAGCTCAAACTGAAGTGCTCCAAGAGAATAAGATTAAGTTTATAGTCCAAATATTATTGTGAGATAATAATATTTGACTTTTCTATTTTTGACAGCCAGTCTAAAAATAGACTTTGATCACTCACACTGTGATCACTCACACTTTCATCAAAAATAGAAGTCCATCTATTTTTCCCAACTTGATCAATCATCCATAAACATAGACATGATCCATATGTCTAAAAATAGACATAGCCTAAAAATAGACTTGCGCCAAAAATAGCCTGCGGGCCCACTTAGTGAAGGCGACTCTTTTCACTAAGCTCCATCATCTTGTTGCAATCTCAACACTCCCTCTCGACAAGATATGGATTATCAGCAACCCCTATCCTGCCTCGGTGGTACTCGAATTTGCTCCTGGTGAGAGCCTTCATCAGAATATCAGCATCCTGATCCTCCGTTGGAATGTACGAAAGTAACATGATCCTCCGCTGCACACAATCTCTGATATGATGGTACCTGATGTGCTTGGACTCGAACAACCCGACCAGGATCATCCTCATCCACATAGATCACTGCTTCCTGCTGTACCAAGAAACTGTTGTCGATCCAACACTGAAGACGCCTCTTGATGTGCTCTTTCTGTCCGTTGGGCTCCCTGCCCAATCTGCATCCATGAAGCCACATAGCTTCACCTCATCCTCCTGTCTGTACCACAAACCATATCCCGATGTGCCTCTCAAGTAGCGCAATACATGCTTGCCCGCCTTCCAGAAGAGCTTGGTAGGCTTAACCATAGCTTGTGAAAGCTGGTTAATTGCATAGCATATATCAGGTCATGTATTGATCAAATACATTAGCGACCCCACCAACTGTCAATAAACAGTGGCATCCACTTCTTCTCCCGAAGTGGCATCCTCCTTCCTCCAACCTCCAGGAAGAGGAGTATCAACAGGCTTGCAGCCATGCATGTTGAACTTCTCCAGTATCTCCCGAGCATACTTGCCCTGAGAAACAAACAGTCCACCACTGCGCTGCCATATTTCCAATCCTAGGAAATAGTGAAGGAGGCCCAAATCCTTCATCTCAAACTCTGTAGCAAGATCCTTCTTGCATGACAGTATCAACAGCTCATCACCCGTTAGAATCAAATCATCAACATACAGTACAATGATAAGCAACTTACCCTCCACCACAATCTGGTATAGGTTCGGATCCGCCTCGCTCTTGGAGAATCCAAGTCCTATGAAATAGCTGTCTATCCATGTGTACCAAGCACGTGGTGCTTGCTTCAACCCATACAGCACTCTCTTGAGCCTGCACACATGCGACTCGCTGCTGAAGACTTCAAAGCCTTCGGGTTGCTCAATGTACACCTCCTCCTCAATGACTCCGTTGAGGAACGCAGTCTTCACATCCATCTGATGAATGTGCCATCCCATCTGCGCTGAGAGAGCAAGAATCGTCCGTATGGAAGAATACCTTGCGACAGGAAAAAAACTATCCTCGTTCACACTGATTCATTTTTTTAACGAGGTTGACACAGTAGAAGGAACTTTCCTCACGCTCACTGATTCATTTTTTAACTAGGTTGACACAGTAAAAGGAACTTTCCTCATAACATCCAATTTCATTTTTTAACGAGGTTGAGAGAGGAACAAACTATCCTCGTGCTAGCCTATTTCATTTTTTAACGAGGTTGATACAGGAAAAAACTATCCTCGTTCACACTGATTCATTTTTTAACGAGGTTGACACAGTAGAAGGAACTTTCCTCACGCTCACTGATTCATTTTTTAACGAGGTTGACACAGTAAAAGGAACTTTCCTCATAACATCCAATTTCATTTTTTAACGAGGTTGAGAGAGGAACAAACTATCCTCGTAACATTGATCATGGTTTCCAACTGGAGGAAAGACATGTCAATGGACACACCTTGATCATGGCTTCCAAGAGGTCTTCATCCGAAGGAAGAATACTTCTTGGGAAGGAACACATGTCAAGGGACTCAAAAGGGATAAGAACATCGTGTTCAAGTAATCCCATAGAGTTTTCCATGTCAATTACCGGAGCTAAATCAAAGGAAGATGAGCAAACAGTGAGAGGCTCACTTACATCGGTAACTGAAATCATGGGACCAGTTGCCACATAATTAACCCGTGGCAGGGTAGATACCACTTTAGAATCAGGAACATTTAGGGGTGTCATATTATTGGTAGTTGAGACAAGACTAGGGAACGAAAGCTGGTCTACAGTTACAATACTGCCATCGTGAGGGAAAGACATCACGCGAAAGAGTGTCGATACGACAGCTTTCATTGCATAAACATAGTCTCGCCCAAGGAGTAAATTGAAATCCAAGGGACCTCGAACTACCATAAGATCAACACAAACAGTTTTACCTTCCAAGGTGATAGAAAACTTAGGAAGGATCCCTAAAGGTTCACTAATTGTTCTGTTAAAAGCTTTCAGATTCTGCGTAATAGGCGCAAGCTGAGGGGAACCCAAAGCTTTCCAAACAGCTGAGGATAAAATACTAACAGAAGCACCTTCATCTACCTGAGTACGATGTATGTCCCTACCACCAGCTTTGACAATGATTTGGAAAGGGATGGAGGAAGGAAGACGAGGTTCTGTCAGTCTATTCCAATCAAAGGAAAAGACCTCAGTACTTGGAGGGGGTTCTGTAGAAACAGGTGAAATGCCCCCCGGCATAGAAGAATCCGATGTAACAAGAAGAACATCAGCGGTATGAAATTTACTCTCGAAAAGGAGAGTGTGATCGACCGAATGTGAAATTGAATCGACCACTTGATCAACTAATGGATCATCAACCTGAGTGACATGAGTTTCACTCTCCAATGGGAGAGTGTGATCGACTGTTCTTGAATTTAGATCAATCACTCCGTCAGTTGACGGTAGGTTGGGAGAAAGTTTACGGTAACCAGTTGGAAATTCTTGCTGTGGAACAGTAAGTTTTTCAAACAATGTTGAGGCTTCATCCATGTGAGGGCAAATGTGAGTTTGATGACTCCCTTTGCATAACTTACAAGGAAACCTAACTTTACCCTTTTCCCCAGGAACCTGACTATCACTGGTTGATGGATCAACAGAAAGTTGATGAGATTTTTCTGACCATACTTCCAAGACCTTTGGAATACCAGGACAATTGACAAGGAAGTGGTCACCCTTACAAAGCTTGCAAGGGTATTTGGGTTTACGGTGCATGTCGGAATTTTCCTCAACACAACTAACACTTACAGCCATGGTTGGTTGGTTGACTTCTTTCTTATCTTGCTTCTTCTTCTTCTTCTTCTTCTTCCCTTTCTTCTTCTTCTTAACCTCCTGGTTACTAGCATCAAGGCTTTTACCAGGCGAAGAGGAAGAAATGGAGGAAGAAAAATTAGGCGAAGAAGGTAAAGGGTCAACAGAAGCTTGGCGATGTTGAGATGGTGAACTCTGTTGAGGTGAAGCATCCGGTTGAGGTGGAACAATTGGAGTACTTTGGGCCAACGAAGTTGAAAATAACCATATTGGTAATCCTATTGTAAATCCAGGTAATGACAAAGTAGCCATATAAGGAGGACCAACATTTCCAAAATAAGGAAAAGTACTAGGATTCTCATTAGGAGGGGTTCCTAGGTTGATAAATTCCGGAACATTTGCCATTATATTCAACTTCAGTGAATTTTATTAACAATTTAAAACTAAAATTAACAATTAACAATTCACACTTAACAACTAAAATTCACAATTCACACCTATGGTCTCTAAAAGTAAAAACAAACAAATTAACACGCGCTATCAAATCTAGGAGTCAAACCATACACAAATAGTAGCCTTCCGGACCGAAAACACTAGTTGGTGATTAAGCCCAACGTCGCAGGATTCAGTACAGAAATAGTGGGTGGAACAGTTACCCCGGCAACCTGCTTAATGAATAGACTGGACCAAGTTCCTCCACTTTAACCGTCTCGAAGTGAAGCGAACCCCCCAGAAAATCCAAGTGAGTATAACCGACGTCTGCTCCAGGTACAGTGGGACCTTCCCTCCACCGTCACCTTGGGTAGAATCCTAGATATTATAGCCACTAAGGTTACCAATCACAACAATTACACCTAGGGGAACAGTCTAGGCTCCAACAGCACGCAAGGGCAGAGTAGCAAGCTCCAATCCCCTTACCGGCTCCTTGATAACAATCCAAGGTTTACCGATAAGTGACCCCAGGCTCCTCGACAATGGTTAATCCGAGGTTTACCATTTGTAATACGTACTGTCTGGCGTCGTTCCCAACGAGGGAGGAATGATCCCCTCACTGGTTCGGACACGAGCTCGTGCTTCTCCTTTAAGAGGAGCTTTCCAGAATGTAACTGAAACAATTGGATTTGTTCTACTCAAGATAGACTATCTGTTTGGTTTTGTAGTCTTGGAGAGTTAAGTACTCACCTACTCCAAGACCCTAGCCTAAGCTATGTTGGTGTTTCAGAGCCCTAGAAATGTAAAAATTACTAGATGAATTTTAATTAAGCGCTGTGTTATTAAGGCTGTTATTACTCAAATGGGTAAATGGAGATGAAAACAAATGGTGTTATGACCCGACTCAACTGAATGCAATCGAATATGATAATGCAATCCTTTCAATTCGATGAATCCTAACTAAAGTAAGGAGAGAGTTTCCATTCACTTCCAACAATGCAAAAAATTGTTCACTAAGAGAAAATATAACAAATTTTCTAATGCACTAATTTTATCATGAAAAACTAATGCAAATCAATTCCAAACCATTTTTGTCATTTTTATTTTTGTGTAAATTCAAATCAAAGAAAGCTGATCTAAATCTACGATTGATTTTTCAGAATGTAAACTATGCAATGGTGATCTAAGCACAATTCACTTGAAAAGCATGCAAATGTAATCTATGCACATTTTTCAATAATATTCTGAAAATGAGAATTCTAATTATGCAAACGTGATCTATGCAAGAGAATTCTCAAACACAAGACGATTCTAATGTGATCTAAGAACCAATCAAGTGCAAGTCGAGAAAATTGGGTGAGAGTTCCAAAGATCAAAACATAAAAACACTCAAAGGCGATTAACACTCATACACAATTTAGCCCCCCCCGGCGAATGAGGGGGAAATTTTTTTTTTTGCAAAAACAAAAGCAAAGAGATGCAAAATTGTGAAAAGACTGAGACAAACCGCCAAGTAATGACCAATAGAAATCAAATCAAGAATTTCTCAAAAAGAGACTCAAAACACCCAATTGATGAAAGCTAAGAGCAGGAACAAGCTTAGGTGAAAATTTTTGACAGGGTACTAAAGGATCTGGGCAGAAAACACTAAGAAAAAACAAAATCTAAAAGCAATTAAAGCAAAAAATGGACTTTTCCTAAATTTTACAGGAAGACGCAGGCGACCCGTTATAACAGGTGCGGGCCCGCTCTGTGCAAACGGCAACAGCGCGTCCAAAGACGCACTGTGCAGTACTTAGAGGGTGCGTCCTTCTGGAAAATTTGAGAAAAACCAAATCTAACTAAATCTAAAGCTAAGCCACCCAAATACTAATTCTCACAGTCAAAAACCAGAAAATAAAAATGATTTTCTCAAAGCAAAGTTCATTCAAAGGAAAAATCTTTTTCATTAATGGAATCCCCAGTGGAGTCGCCAATTTGTCACACGGAAACTGTCAAGGGTGCGGACACGACTGACCTTCCTAGAAGTCTAAGACATTCTAATGACAAACAAGACAAAAAGGAGTGATCTTTCTCTAAATACACCTTTTATAACATGAAAACTACAAGTGTTTAGGTTTACCTTATTCCAAAACGCTGTTGTTGAAGTCCGTTCTTGACGATCCGGATGAGCTCCTCCTTCAAGTCAATTCCTGCAACCACAAACAATCAAACAATTACCAAGCACTTGCATTTCATATAATAAAACATATATCCAACATGCAGACCAAGGAACACATGAAATAACTCATTAACATAAGCTATTGAGAAAAATAAACCAGTTTGTATTAATAACGAAACAAAGAAACTCTTACAACCTGGCCTTGGTGTTGTGCAAGTTCCTCCCAGGGTCCATCAAGGGTTTTCCTCTTCTTTGACAAAGCTCACCCTCTCCCAAGTAGAATCAAGTGAAGACAATCTCTCCTCACAAAGGCTCTAATGGAAGACCTAAATCCTGCAGCATTTACCCAAAGAAAATGTATAGCTCCAACCTCCTTTCCTCCTGGCTCAATGCCTTTATTTATAGTGCTGTAAAGAGGTTATTCTGGTCCACCATCAATGGGATCATCCCCCTCTTTGGGTGGGATAGCTCCCTTATTGATGGGATAAGACTCCCCTTAATAGAGATACATGAACCAACTGGAGGCGAATCCATTTCATCAAACCGACCTCTAGAATGTTCTAGAAGTAACCACAAGTAACTTTTTCAAGATAAAACTCGCGCATTTTGTCTTTTACAGAGGGACGCACCTGTCCCTTTACATACAGAGCGTCCATGGACGCAGCTTTTGTGAACAAGGTCCGCGTCCCCGCAGGTAAGACTAGAGAGAACCTGCGACCCCAGAGATAAACATGATTTTTACAAGACTTTCTCTCTATTTTGAGTTTGAGATGGATAACAGAGGCATAGACTTGCCTAAGAGGGTAGCATGACTGTTGATTTGAGCCATACTAACTGTAAGTAGTCAAGGTGACATTTTTTAGTGTAACAAGGACAACGGTGCTGCACATAAACTGCTGTATTGCATGCTTCCGCCCACAAGTGAAGGGGTAGACCCTGATCATGCAACATTGCCCGTGCAGCACCCACAATCGTTCTGTTCTTCCGCTCAGCTACCCCGTTCTGCTGTGGGTTATGGGGAGCTATGAGCTCTCTACGAATCCCTTCTGCCTTGCAGAAATCCTTGAACTCGTCCGAGATGTATTCACCACCATTATCGCTCCTAAGAGCCTTCACCTTCTTCCCCAACTCCTTCTCGACCAGTGCTTTGAATTCACAGGACTTTGAATATGTCTCGCTCTTCTTCTGCATGAAGAAGATCCAGCACTTACGAGAGAAATCATCAACAAAAATCACATAATACCTATGTTTTGCCGTCGAAGCAACTGAGAAAGGTCCACACACGTCTGTGTGAATTCTCTCAAGGATCGTCGTGGCGCGACTATCCTTCTCGTGAAAGGTGGCTTTCACAAACTTCCCCAAAGTACACCCCTTGCACTGATCTGACTGCGCAAGTGTGCCTTTAGGAAGCCCTGTAGTGATCTGCTGCAGTATCTTCAAGGCTCCATGGTGAAGGTGACCCAATCTCTTGTGCCACAACTCGCCATCATCCCGGCTCACCAATCCTTCTACCTTGCCTGCCATTGCTATGCATCCATCTACATGCAACTGATAAAGGTTCCTCACTCGAACCCCTATCTTCTGGGTCTCACCAGTTGTCTTGCTGCGCAGGAAGGCCTTTCCCTCGCTGAAAACAACATCATACCCCTTGTCTTCTAACATCGCCACTGAGATGAGATTCTTCTTCAATCCTGGAACATGCATGACTTCCTTCAATACAAAGGGTTTACCAGACTCCCTCTCAAAGGAAATGGTACCGATACCAGTCGCACTGTATTTACCATCATCGCCCATCTCGATGTGCACTCCAAGATCTTTGTCCTCCAGATCAGAGAATAAATCTCTATCTCCCGTCATGTGAAAAGACGCACCACTGTCCAAGAACCACACTGATCCCATCACACTTGAAACCAAGCATGCGATCAATGAAAAATCAAGCTCAAACTGAGAAGCTAAGGCCTCTCCCCCTACAGATCCAGCAGCTTGCGTGTTCTTCTTCTTCTGCGGACAATTTGTGGCATAGTGTCCGTGCTGGTGACAGTGAAAACACTTCACCTTGGACATATCCTGCTTCTTGCCTTTCGCACCGGAATGAGAAGCTTTCTTGTTCTTCCCCTTCTTTGCTTTGGCAGCCAAAGCGCAATTCTCTTCATCAGATACCTTTGATGAAGATCCATTCTCACCTTTATTGTTTCTGAGTTTATCCTTGAGCGCCAGGTCGCTCTTGCTTTGGAATAACATTTGCAATCCGTTGAAAGACATTTCAACAACACTGCTGCAAATTCGAATTCCACCAGCTACCAACTCAACCGCTTTCGATCTAAGATTCGTGAGAACAAAATATTTCTCGTACAGAGATTGAATGTATGGGCTTTCACCGGATATTTCACCTTCCAAAGGAAGGATGAATCCAGAGGCTACCTGGCCCGATTACAGGCTCTGCCTAGAGAAATAGAATGTAAACACTTCCTGAATAATAGATCTGATGATCAATCCTCGCTTGATATCCTGTAAAAATCTCTTCTACAAATCAAGCAGCTCTGATACCATGTAGAAATTTTGAATAATTTAACACATATTCAATGGAGATTATCCTGATCATGTACTATTGCGGAAAACATACACAATACATAAGCTCCTCTACGTTGATCAACAATATAGCAGCATCAATAACAATAAAACATCAAGAGCATTCACACATTAACACAGTATGTATCACGGGGAAAGCATCTCGCTAAAAACCCCAACTATCTGTATATTAATGATTGAGTCATGTAACATTACATAGTATAATACTTCTCACAAGTATCTCCACCTTTGTTACACACAATACAGCTCAGATCTGATCTCCAAATCTCTTCCACTGCTTGCCTGCCTCCACTGCTCAATACCTGCTCAAGAACTGATGAGAATAGCTTCCCAAACTCGTTTTTCACCTGCAAAATAGTCACTCACTCTTTGTGGACGTGAGCAAAGGCTAAAATGTGGGCCAAATACGTGAGCAAACTCATTGGCATACTCAATCCCTTGATTGTGCAAGATCTGATGCACAACTATAGTCACAACTGATAGCAATCTGATTCTCTACCACCTGTCCCTGTTGAACTGAACATGCACTGACATGCAACTGAGTTAAATAATGTATTCATTAGTTGTATTATGAGTTAATAACTTGTGAATTAATAAATAACTAATTCACTCAACTCATCTCTAGTCTATTTGCCAGTTAGACTAAATACAACCAGTTTAACAAAGCTAAACTGAACACAACTCCATCAACTCCACAATCAACTCCACCAAACTCAACTGATTGAGTTCTAACTGAATTCATGCATGCAACAACTCAACTGACTCATAAGAAAAGCATATTTCCTTCTGACAGCTGCATGTGCCACTTCTGTAGCTCAAACTGAAGTGCTCCAAGAGAATAAGATTAAGTTTATAGTCCAAATATTATTGTGAGATAATAATATTTGACTTTTCTATTTTTGACAGCCAGTCTAAAAATAGACTTTGATCACTCACACTGTGATCACTCACACTTTCATCAAAAATAGAAGTCCATCTATTTTTCCCAACTTGATCAATCATCCATAAACATAGACATGATCCATATGTCTAAAAATAGACATAGTCTAAAAATATACTTGCGCCAAAAATAGCCTGCGGGCCCACTTAGTGAAGGCGACTCTTTTCACTAAGCTCCATCATCTTGTTGCAATCTCAACAATCACCACGAGATGTATGGTACAACTCCTAAATGCAGTCTAAAGATGAGAAGCAAGCTTTTTCAATCTTTTCAACTTATGAAAATCTTAACTACTGAGGGAAAAGAAAGACATCATCTTTTCACACAGATCATAGAGCACACACTAATGCACTTTTCCCTAAATCAACATGCAAGCCGTCAAAATGCACATGCACAATGCAGGTATTTCTTTTCTCTTTCTTAATGTTGGTGTATTACAAAAAGAAAGCTGTTGTATAACTTTGAATTCAATTTCAAGTGAAAGCAAACAAGCTTTTGTCCAAAATCAAAAGGCACCTTAAGATTTACTTGTTTCAACACTAGAAATACATAAATTCAAACCATATGACGAAAGAAAAAGCTTAATCAGCTATGAACAGAAAACAAACTAACTCTTAAGATCAAAATGACACTTATGACAGGTCTAGATCTAAGAGGCCACAGCAAGACTAGTTCACTTTCGTTATGGGAAACTGCAAATGATGTAAGAAATACACAAAGAACAAATACAGTTTCTTTATACAACTGAGGCGGAATAGTGGCAAAGAAAGGTGGTTTCAGATAGGTACATTGACTGATAACAGGCTGCAAAAACAGGGATGAAAACAGGGCAACAGAAAACAGAGAACCCCAGTTGCACAAGGCCTAACTGGTTCAGCGCAGGTAGAACACTGTCAGTTTGACATTCAGCGCAGGTAGCCCCTTCGGGACCTGCGATGAAATGCAGACTGCCTTCACAGTGCCTGCAATGAAGAGAGAAACTCTCGTTTCTCTTGGTTTCCGGGTTACAGATTGCTCAAAAATCAACAGTTTTTGGCCAAACCAAAGCTATCAATCAAGTACACACTAAAGGATGAAAAGGAGGATGAAAAGCTATCACTAAGAGCTGTTCAGAGTCCTTGTGGATCAGCTCTTCAAATCATAAACATGCCCAGAAACTGAGCTAGAGTAGCTGCCCTCTACTTTGCATTTGAAAGATCCAAATGCAGTTCGATTCGGTACTCCCTGTGTTTAGGAAATGAATAGCAAAAACACAAACAACCAAAAAGATACGATCCCCAGCGGAGTCACCAATTTGTTGTTGGGAAAAGTATCCAATACGGAATGACCCTATCCCACTCTAAGGGTGATAGTTCCTTAGCAACAATCAAAGCAAAGCTATCTGAGATTACTTCTTTATGAGATGTAAAAGAGGGGAGAAAGAGATCCACTAACCGATGTCTTCCGCTAATGATTGATCCAATCTTCTCTCCTTGCTGCTTGCTCCCAGCTCCTTGCTCTTTCACTGGCCCAGATACACCAAGATCCTGTAAAATGGCAAGAGAGGGAAACTACAAGAAGCATACATTCATAATTGATTCAAGGATTAGAATAAATCAAATATACAAGTATAACAACACACCATTGAGACACATGCATATAGAAGAACTTCAAATGCTTTATTAATGGAAGAAGTAAGGTTCAGGAAGTGATACAACCATAAAAGGCCCAATCCAGCATCACCTTCCCAGCAGAAAGAAATCTCCTCTTCACCTCCTTCAAAGCAAATCACCCAATAGTTCTAAACTCAAACCAACAGCAATTTTTTACATTCACCAGATTCCAGCCTCCCTAGACCTCATGAGAGAGATCTATATATAGGAGTTTTGGAGAAAGGATGAGTCAGCTTGAGGCTGGCATGAAGCTGACTAGTGTCCTCTCTCACTTCAGTTATTCTTCAGTTCTTGAGTCCACTTGGAGGTTCTTGCTTCCACTTGGAGATCTAGAACCTCTTACTCATCACCAGTCGAATTCCCTGATCCAAGTGTCATTTTGGAAGCTTCCTGGGCATTGACACCTTGAGGAATGACTGTGCCACATGTCCAAACTCGCCCAGCACAGGTAGCCTTCTTTGCAGTTGACATTCAACGCAGGTAGACAGTGGAGCAGTTGACATTCAGCGCAGATGCTCAGTGGAGCAGTTGACATGATCCAGAATTACCTTGTTTTTGAGTGTTTTCAGGTGGAGAACTTTTATTCAGTGTTGTGGTTTGCTGGCCTTGTTCCTTTAGGGGTATGAACAACATGTTTAGGGACTTTGGATCCGTTAGATTATGGACATTCCATGCTTCATGCTGTAAGGCACAAAAATGTCTATAACAACATGATCAACCTTAGGAATTGTGCAATCCATTTTGGAAAAAACCTAAACAATAGGGGCCTAATTTCTCAAGGAAATGCACAAGGAAATAGGGGCTCAAGCAGAGGTAGAAATTGACAAAGTTTGGGTTTGAGCTTCTTAGAGAGCAGAGGGATAGGTTATTCACTTACGGGTTGTGCACAATTGAGTAAATCAATTGTAATACATATATATTCATAAGATTGATGCAAGAAGGCATTGGAGTTATTAGAAGATTGCTTTCCCCAAGAAAAATATTGTGTGCATGTATTTTATTTCTTATTGCATGTCTGAATTTTTTGTTCTAAATTGTGAATTAACTTTCGTAGAGTAGTAGAGTAGGTCTGTGTCTTATGATTTTGAAAAAAGTTCATGATGAGTTGCAAATCTACACCATAATTTCTACATCGTATCATCGCAGGATTCACATTAGAGCATGAATTTCGAATTTGTTTCTCAGGAGGTTCGAATTTGCAGTTCAGTGTAGCAAGAGCTCTTAGGAACTAAAAATATGACCTTCAATGGGCTGAGGCTAGAGTTTTCCTTGGAAGGAAACTCTAATTTCATTGACTGCAAGGATCACATGGAGGAGGTATTCAATGACAATTGATTGCTAGAATAAATCAAGAGAGATGTTACAAAACCAGCAGAATCTGATGCCCAAAATCTTGCTTAGTCGAAGAAAGTTGTAGCCAAGGTGTGGATAATAATATTGGAGGGAGTATGAGACCACATTGTCAGCAATATTCATGGGAAAGAAAATCCTTATGGAATGTGGTAGGCACTCACAAATCTGTTCTAGAATAGTAGTGACCACAAAAAGTTGGTGCTCAAGGATAAACTTTGAAATATCAAGATGTAGAAGAATGAGTTTACCTTGCAATATCTGAGGAGGTTCACACAAGTTCATGATGAGCTTGCAGGAGTTGGTGTTACTCTTTCAAAGGATGACTTGGTAAGAATATCCCTTCTAGACCTTCCCAAGAGTTGGCATACCTATCAAGATTAAGTGAACAGGAGGGAGAAACTACCTAATTGGGAACACTTATGGTACGATTTGGTACAAGAGGAAATAAGGTAGAATACTAGAGGTGGGACCTCATATAAGGGCAAGGATGAAGAAAAAATTGCAATGGTTGGAAAGGGAAAGAAGGGAATAGGGGAAGAAATCTCAGACCAAACCAGAATCTAACCAAGGGAGAAATAAGAAATATTTGTCAAAAATTAAATCCTTCCATTGTCACGAATACGAGCACTATGCCACGAAGTGCCCACAGAAAGAGGCAAGTGAGAAGACCTTAGGAGGAGCAGTGGGTGAAGCCTTGGATTCATAGTTTGAACTTGAAGTTACCCTTATTGCATGCATGTCCAACATGGTGATGGGGAGCGTGTGGTACTAGGACTCAGGTGCATTGTTCCACATGACAGGGTGTAGAGACTTTTCAGTGACTTGGAGGAGAAAGATCTCCATATGTACATCAATCTAGGGGACGACGGAAGGTACAACATGACCAGTATTGGTACAGTCAACTTTCAGAGGGAGTCAGGCTCCCCTCTCAGGTTCAAGGATGTCATGTTTGTTGTAAGCGTAAAGAAAAATCTCATCTCTGTTGCAAATTTGGAAGACCGTGGTTATGACGTGATCTTCAACAAAGGAAAAACATTCTTGAGACACATATCCATGAGACAGGTGAAGAAGATCGAGGTTTGTGTGAAGAATCTATATAAGTTAGATGTGGAAGATTGTGTTGCATTAAAAACTAAGGAAGAGAAAGTGCAGGGCCATGATGTAGGTGAACGTTAGCACATAACCCTTGGCCATTTGCGTCATGGCACCTCGAATAGTATACAACAAATATCCACTAGCCTCCCTTAAGGAGAACTTGAGCAACAGGATGTATGCAAAGGATGTACCTTGGGGAAGTACATAAAATCCGAATTTCATGATCGGGACAACAAAGCGCATGCAATCCAAGAAAGGATCCACTTTGATGTCCGTGGACCTTTCTTTATAGCCTCCACTGCCTGACACAAATATTTTGTCCTTTTATTGATGACTTCTCACATAAGTGTTGGATCTCCTCATGCGGAAGAAAGATGGGACATTCTCTAAGTTCGTAGAATTCAAGGCATTGTTTGAGAAAGAATCCAACAAGAAGATGAAGGCTCTCTGGAGCAATAATGGAGGTGAGTGTGTGTTGAATGAATTTAAAAATTTATTTGCAAAAGAAGGCATTCGATGAGAATTGACAATACCGCACAACCCACATCAGGCTGGGGTGGTTGAGAGAAATATCCATAGCATTTTGGGAGCAAAAAGGGTGATGTTGCATGACCAAGGCCTACCTCTGCATTTGTGGGTTGAGGCATTCAATACAACAATTTGTTTGCAGAACTGAAGTTCTCATCAGATTCTTGGCATGATATTACACTGGAGGAGGCTTTCTCAGGAAGAAAGCCAGATGTGTCTCACTTCAAGATTTTTGGAGCCTTTGTTTACTGCCATGTCTCCAAAGAATCAAGTTAGAAGCTTTAGTCAACAACAAAATTAGGGGTATTTGTGGGTTATACAAAAATTCCCCACAACTAACATGTGTACTTTCCATCACTCATAATGATAGTTATGTGAATGGATGTAAATTTTGATGAAGATAAATCTATGCGGTGTTCTGTTGAGAGGGAGCTTTAGATGCCACCAAAAGATGAGATTTTAGCTCAAAAAGAGGAACCTCAAGAAGTTGTAGAGCAACCACAAATTATGGATTAAAGAGTGGAGACATTCACCAAAGCAAAACCTCTAGAGAAGGTAGAAAAATAACTAAGGAAGTTGATAGACTTGTGCAGGATGCGAGGGAGAAAGTGAGATATCCTTCAAATTTGTGTAAGCAAAGGAGGTCACCTGAAAGGTACACTAGCGACATGGCTCTTATGACTGAGCTTATAGAGATTGAGCCATCCTATTTTGAGGAAGAAATAGAGAAACCTGTATGGGTTGATGCAATGGTGGAGGAATATGAATCCATTCCAAAGAACTATGTTTGGGAAAAGATCCCAAGAACAACATATAAATCAATAGTGGGTTTGAGATGGATCTTCAAGGTGAAGCAGGCAAAAAACGGAAGAATAGGGACGTATAAGGCCAGATTTGTGGCCAAGGGGTACTCTCAAGTTGAGGGAAATGACTATGAGGAGACATTTTCTCTTGTAGTAAGGTACTCATCCATTAGATCAATTCTTCGTCTCGCTACACAGATGTGGTGAAATATCCAATATATGGGTGTAAAAACAACATTTTTGAATGGGGTTATTAAGGAGGAGGTGTACATAGAGTAAAAAAAAGAGACATTTGATCAAGAGTCTCATGTTTGCAAACTCAAGTGAGCATTGTATGATCTCGAGCAAGCGCCTCGTTCTTGGTACACCAAGATCAATAGTTATCTCACCGATTTGGGCTTCACCATAAGTGAACCAGATGTAAACCTCATCATGTATGGATAGAAGGTAAATTTCTCATTATTATCTTACATGTTGATAATTTTATTTTAATTAGTGGTGAGACGTTGATCATATATTGCAAGGAGGACCTTGCAAGGGAATTTTAAATGAAGGACATGGGTCTCATGCACTACTTTCCTGAGTTGGAAGTGTTAGCTACCTATACCAATAGGTTTCATATTTCATGATTGGCAAAGAAAGTTCCAAATATGCTCTGCTTTGGTGATACAAAGATCCCATATTTCCAAAAGGAGACCAGGTGTGTATATAGCTTCATGTTGATTAAGTTTTGATGGGTGGTCCAAAAGCATAATCTAGATCATGCCATGTTTCAATTTTTCTGTTGTAGAATAGAGAAAGAAGTCTGTCCAAACTGTTTAATCTTGGCAGACCAGTAGCTTAGGTAGAGAATTAAGGTTCCCAACTACTTAATCTGGGACCTTGGAAGCAATAAGGGTAGTTCTCGATAGAAAATCAAAAGGAAAAAGCCAAAGAAAAGAAAAGGAACATAAGGGTCTGCAAGTCTAAGTGCACCCTCCATGAAGAAACAAAAAATGCTAGGCAAATAGATGGGTAGGCAGATGGGGTTGCAGAAATGTCATTCCTTACAATTCAATGTGTGCTAACCTATTCACAAAGGAATATCAATGGATTGAGAAGGTCTTCTTCTCCATCATGTTGCAGCAAAATAAAGAAGCATGACTAACTTCCTTTTCCCCTTTTTCACCTTCATTACTAACATCCCTTCATCAGTTGTGTTCATGAAAGAATTTGAGGTTTTATGCTGGTTCTTATTCCTTTGAAAGCCACATTTCTTGTCTAAAAATCTTTTTATTTTGATCTACTCCCTAAGCTAAGCTATCTTCACATAAACTTAGTGATTTCACTCCTCATTCACCTTTTCCATCCATATTAACCCCTAACTTCTATTATCTAAATCCCCTATGTTACCCTTTCCCTACTATTATAACACTATGGTGTATAAACCCCAAGCATTGTATAAATATCCCTCCCCTTGGCATTATAGCCCTATGTTCACTATCAGGGATTAAATTGACATCTGGTCAGTTTAAGAGCCCTAAGCCTTACCCCTCTTTCCCCTTCAGAAGTCATTTAACCCACTAAACCCTTCATTTGCCAAGAAACCTTGTGATAAACCCCTTTTTACCCCTAACCCGCTTCATTTGCAAAATACATACAAAAAACCCATTTTTTCCATTTACCCAAAGTCTTAGCGCTATCCGCATTTTTATAAAAAACATTGAAAAAACCATGTAAATTGCCAAATTCCTAAGGTTCCCGCCGGGCGCAAATCTCAAAAGAAATATTATTTTAATCCCGCCCCCCATCCGTATCGTCCGGCCACCTCAACGATCCGTCGACCGTCGGATCGGGCCCTTTTCATCCGACGGCCCTCGTGCATTTCGGACCGGCCCCGACGTCCGAAAGATACCGTCCGAAATTTGTCAAAGGGTGACATCAGGCCTCTGCCACGCGTCACCCCCACATCGTATCGGAGGCCCCTCTGAAAATTCCACTTCCGTATGGAAGGCAGTGCGATATGAAACCGCTAACCACTTCCGGTTTCGGTGAACCCGCCTGCCAGCGTCACCGCCAGCGTCATCACCGCGTCGACGCCCCCGTCCGCTTGTGCTCCACCTATCTGCCACCTCACCATCCCCGTGGATCTCTCTTATGCCGCCACATCACCCGATGACATCATGCTGACGTCATCCAAACCTTGACCCCACCTGATGATGTCATGCTGACATCATCCAAAAAAAGCGCCAATGTTCCAAAAAATTCATATTTTGGCCAAAATTTCGTGTTTTTTGCACTTTTTGCAAAAACGGTTGTCGTTTTCTCTGCATGTTTTTCACGTCCAAACTCACGCCAACCTGCTGAATTCGACCTGGAGACCGCTGGCGTGCCATTTCCACCTGCATTCATGACCATTGTTAACAGTTGCCAGGTATTTATCCCTGTAAATCCCTCCTGCGCCTCGTTTTGTCTGTAAATCGCCAAAAATAGCTTAAAACAGTGAAAAAACACATAATTCACCGGCGAATCCCCTGTGCCTAGTCCCCATTTGCACTGTAAGGTCGAAATTCACCAGCTGAGCTTTATATTACCAGTGTTTTCATAAAATTTACATTCAGTTCGCGCAATCGTGGACTGGTAGCCTAAACTGCACCAATTTGCTGTGAAAAAGAGTTTAAAGCCAGGCATTTGTCTTATCCATACTTTGAGCAGTATTTCAATTGCTGTAATTAACCATTTATTCTCTGTTCATCAGTAATTCACCTTTCTTTTAAAGAAAAACTCTTTTAGTGTTGCTCTGCACAGTAACACCAGTTTAGAAACAACAGAAATCCTAAAGGTGACCATGGATCCTCCAGTAGCACCTGTAGCCTTGAATGTTGCCCCTTTAAATGCCCCTCAGAGAGAATTGGACTGGCAACCTCTAGCAGACCTGGATTATCAAATATCAGAGGAAATGCTGATGAAGACCAAGTTCCACATCCACTTGCTAAATGAATTGAAGGCTAAACATGAGAGTGGAACAGATGTATTGGGCATATGGGACTCTTCTCTCCCTATCTTCAAGCTCCCTCAGGTCAACCAGTTTCCTGATTTAATCCATCTATGTGCCGAATGCTATGACCCTACTTAGAGGGTTGTGCTTGACCCTTCAGGCTCAATTGTTTTGTATATCACCCCTAAAGCTATCAAAGAGATGCTGAACTTCAAGACTGAGAAGAAATTAGTTCCTTTATCACTAATAGATTTGATAAATCAAGGAGCTAGATTGACAGATGCTCAGGTCACCAAACTCAATCAGCTGTACATTGGCTCTGACTCTGTCAAGTATCCTCCTATTAACCAAGTATACCTCAACCAATTGGGCAGAGATCTTGCAGACATGATTAGTCCCATTTTAGGCTATAATTCAATTGAATTTGTTGATGAAACTGTGATGGTGATCATGCTCATGTTCGCTCCTGGCAAGTCTCCAATCTGCTAGGACTATGCCACCTACATATCTGATAAGATACATGAGAAGTTGATGAACTTGGCAAGAGAAAAGGTGTTCAGATACACCTCTTACATCTACCACCTAATCCTATATTATCAACATGAAAAGTTTTCTTTTGCAATTTGAGAATGATGATGTGCTACACGTTTCAGGCAGAGGCAAGAAAGCACAGCTCAAGGTCAGGAACCAATTAGGCCACTTTATCTACAACAAAAGGGAGGAAGGTTGGCAAGAGGCGGATAGAATGTTAGAATCCCTTGGCTTGCAAACCAGTTTCCTTTGGAAACCATATGACCCCAATCACTTCATAAGCCTAAGAAGGGTCAAATATAGGCTGGCCAGTTATGACCACGTAAGACTTCCTCATATAGAAAAGTATGCAAATCAAACAAAGTGGAGGAGAGGAACCTTAGAGGAGCCTATCACACAAGAAGAGTTAAATCAAAGAGCACTAAGAAATCTGAAAAAGGTGGCTGACCTAGAGCTTTGTTCACAGGTGTTCACTCTTCCAAGCACTCAAGTGGGAACAGCTGCATCTTCCTCCACAGCAAATCAGCAAGCAGCCAAAGCTACTGAGCAAACCTCTACCAAAGGCAAGGAAAAGGAAATGGAACCAGAACAGCCACCTCATGAGGAGGTACAGCAGCAACAACAACAGGTACAACAGCCACAAGAGGGGCAGCAAGAGAAAGAGCAGCCACTACAGCAAGAAAAGGCAGCTGAGGCCCCAATTTTTACTGAGCAGCAACCACCACAAATTGTGCCTCCTAGGCAGGAAACAACAGCTGAAGCCTCAATCCTCCAAACCCCACAAAAGGAGGATATAAGTAGAAAGAGGGACAAAAAGACTCCCCTCACAACAACAACAACTCAAGGGGAGAAAAGACACTGAATGAATCCCCTTTCAGAAGAGGAAATGCCTATGGGGCAATCTTTGGGCATGGGCCCACCAAGTATGGAGGCCTCAGCAAGTTCCTTCCAGTAGGAACAAGAGAGGATAGTGGGAGGAGAAGTCAGCTCCTCAAGCCAGCAGAGAGAAGGTGAAATGAGCATCAAACAGCAGTTCATTGACATAAAGAGGAGGAATGAGCCAATAAAAATACAGCTATATAATCATTTGTTGAAAATGGCTCCCACTAACCAGCAAATACTATTGTCTGCATATGATGTTAGTGAAGGCAAAATGATCATGAGTCACTTCATTCCAACTGCATTGCAACCACAGTCCCCTTCAGACTACTTGAGGACCAATCTTGAGGTCCTTGCCAAGGACATCCACCCAATGGAAAAAATCGAATTGCATAAGCAAACAGGTGAGATGGTGTATGCCTCCTTGGCAGATAAGACAATGGATAACTACAGGCTAGAAAATAGCCTAAATAATACAGCTGCCCAACTTGAGTTGGAGAGAGCATCCTCTCAAGCAAAGGACAACAGGATCAGGGCCTTAGAAGATATAATCATAGAGATTGGGCATGACCCCAAGGACATCAAGGGAATACAAGCATTATTGAAATTTAGGGATGCAGACATGGCAGCTTTGAGGAAAAAGATCAAAATCCCAGCAACTATTCACCCTAAAACGAAAGAAGCTGCCCAGCTAAGACATGATCAAGATGCGACAGCTTTGCTGGTGTCTTTATATAAACAGCTGATCCAGACTCAAGAAAAGTTGGGAGAATCAGAGGCTGCACAGGCAGCCTTGCAAGCAGCATTACAGCAAAAGGAAGGAGGTCAAACATCTCAGCCTCCTCCAGAAATAATTAACCTTGAGGAAGCTCCTCCAACTACTACTCCCCTCACTCAACAAACAGAACAGGCAGCACCTTCTACCTCAGCACCACCACCAACAACAGAGCAGGCCCCAAGCCTGGACATGCAAAAGCTGAGAAATGAGATTCAGGCCCTGGAAGCCCAAACGACAGAATTAAATGAGGCCAGGGAGAATTTAGCCAAGGTAAATGAAAGATATGATAAATCCAAGCAGACTGTGGCAGAAAAGGGCAGGGAAATAAAAGCCCTCAAAGACAGAATAAAGGAGCTGGAGAAGGAGCTCACACTGGATAAAGTAGTGGCTGAGCTCAAGACAGTGCTATGGGCCAATATTGGCCAATCCATCACTGATCAATGGCAATATATTGAGACAATTCATGAGCATTTGGAGCTCATTGCAAAAGCACAAAGGGAAATCCAGAGATCAAGGGCCTCTCTAGGCAATATGCCTGAAGTTTCCAACAGGATGATCAATGTGCTTAATAATAGAACAAGTGCTCAGTTAGCAACTATGGGAATTTCCAACAGGACTGAGACTATTTTGTTAATAAATAGGGTCCTAACACTAAGAAGCCTGGTGCAGACACTAGAAAGAAGGACCCAGGACATATAGACAGAGGTCAATAGATTCATGGACAAATTTGTGGCATTGCAAAACAGAGGTCTCCCTGGCTTATTGAACAGCGCAAGTAGGCTACTTACACATGAGCAGCATGCCAAGAGGGTCAACACATTCGCCACAAATCAGATCACTGAAAGGCCCAGCACCTCAGAGGAAACAGGGCCAGCTACAGGACAAAGTCTCTACAACAGGATAGAAAACTTATTTTTTATCATGGATGAGATCAAACATCTGTTTGAAGTGCCTCCCAACTTCTACAAATACACAGAGGCAGATGAGACATTAGAGGCAATTCTGAGACATCAATTGCCCACACAGGAATACTGGACCAAAATGATACAGTTGATATTATAAACCAGAGCCTGTAAATCGAATTTCCATTTAAATTCATAGGTGATCATGCACAGGAAAATTTGATAACACCAGCAGGCATGAAAAGGAAAAGGTTGGGCCAACTCAGCAGAACTAATCGGCCAATAAAGCAAGATTGACAGCTACAGGTGACAGGGCCAAAAAACTACAGCACGACAGCCATAAAGGCACATTTTTCTAGAGTTAAAGCAGAACGTTTAGACCGACTCAGTGGCCTCCAAAGGTCAAAATATCTTCTGACATACATAAAGAGCACTTATTTTTTATTCAATGTTGTAATAACTTTCTTATCTACTATCTTGAAAAGTGGGTGAACGTATTCATTTCTAGAATGACTCAAGGCTCCAGATTTTTTGTATGACCAATTGTATATATTCCCCCCTCGCATAATCTTGCAGGGGTTGTTGTTGATCTCTCTTCAAGAGTTTCTTATGTTGTAAATTTCCAGACTATTAATACAAAAGCTGATGGAATTTCCAAAGTTCTGCGTTATCTGAGTCATTGTGGTGTTTTGCTGAATGTTACAGGATTCCTGCGTGTTTCATGAATCAATTAGTTTTCTTCAAACTCTTAGTTATGTGTTTTGTCATCTTCTCATAGCTCATTCATGTTCTGTGTTTTACATTTAATGGCAAAGAAAAAGAATAGTTATAGGATTTAATCATAGATTACCCTAGACTCAATCGATGCTATTATAAATTTTTTCTTCAGTTACAGTTATAAAGGTGTAATTCTTAATTGCTACACTTTCAGACTATATACTTTCACTGTGATTGTTGTTTCAGGAATTCAAGTTTGCTCCTGTGCAACATATCTCTTTCTCACACCCAGCTTAGTGGAAATTTCTTAATTGCCTTTCACTGGTTGAACACACCTCATAATCACAATTTCAAATTTGTTCCATGAGATATTTAAATGGCCCTTTAATTTCGGTAACTCAACTCAATATTCAGTCAACCTGTAGCCACAGACCCCATTGCCCAATGGACTAATACTGCCTGAAAACTTACACCTTAGATGCAGAAGACATCCCTCAACCAAAACATAAAGCAAAACCCTGAACATTATAGCTAGCCTAAAATACTATCAAAACAGAGACAAATCATAAAGAGAGAGCCCTCTCTGATTACAGTTTGGCTAGAAACTGTAATCCAAAGATTGGTTAGTGGTTACCCCGGCCGTATTCCCTTGGGAGTCAAAGGGAACAACCTGGGAGTTAACATAATTGGCGACTCCGCTGGGGACAAAGCATATTATTTTTCAACTGTGGTCTGTCCATAGACTGTGGTTCTAAAAAGCTTGAGCAGTCCCTTAAAACAGTCCTAAAATATCCTAAAAATACCAAAAAGAAATTCAGAAGCTGGCTCCCAAGAAGAATCCACGATATACAAGGTCAAATCCTGACCCTAATCCACCAGCTGTTTTTGAAAATCCTAATACAATCCCTAAGATCATTAGGAAGCAGCAGGGACAGGAAACTCTTGCTGATTCAAGTCCTGAGACAACTCATCCAAACCCTGTTCCAACTCCAATCAAGGTTCTATTTCGGTCTAGCCTTGATTCCCCCAGTTCACCATCCACATCTCATAGTCCTCCTTTTACACCTTCATCCACTGCACATATTCCCTTGACCAACACTCTAGTTTCCACCTTTCCCACCACCCCTGTTGTACCAGTCATTCATGCTATCCCAGTTATCCCTATCAACCCCATAAATCCTGCAAGTATGGCTAATAGATATGCACCCCTGCAGTTACCTGCCAATGCTCCAGCTCTACCTAAGGACTATCAATCCAAGATCTCATATTTTGACTCCATTGGCCCTTTCACAGCAATTCAACATGCCAGAAGGATGCAAGACCACTTTGAGAACTATGAGATAGATGATGACAGTGTGAGAATGAGAATCTTTGTTCAGAGCCTCACAGGGGATGTAAGAACTTGGTTTAGATCACTGGCTGCAAATACCATCACAACTCCTGATGACCTTTATCAAGCCTTTACTAACAAATGGGAGAAAAAGAAAGATCCCTTGCACATACTTGGTGAATATGACACAATCAAACGAGGTCCTCAAGAGACCGTGTTGGAGTATTGTGCAAGATTTAATAATGTATATAATGCAATACCACAGAATTTAAGACCTCCCCCTGATTTGGCCTTGTACAAATTTCCTGATGGTTTTGACCCTGATATGGCATATCAATTGAAGGAAAGAGCGCCTGAAACCCTTGAAGAAGCCCAAAAGGTTGTTGTCACAGTAGAGGCTAACCTGATTGCCAAAAGAAACAGGGCAAGATTGGAAAAGAGAACCACCTTCAAAGAAGAACCCTTAGCCTTTGATCAAAAACTGGATGCAATACTTACTGGTATGAAGAGATTGGATGATAGAGTAGAATCAGTTGAGAGAAATTCATCATGGGAAGCACCACAAAATAACCCTATCAGGAATCCAAATTTTAGGAGAAATCAAAACCCAAACACTCGCAAAATCGGTTCTGATCCAAACATAAGGCCTCCTTTCCAAGAAAACTATACTGAGGCATCCACTTCAAATGAGCAAACAGATGACACCCACATTAACCTAATGGGTCTGAATGATGAGCAGCAAGTTTTCTTGAGTCAAGAGGATCATAAAGATGATGACATTCAGCAATTCCAAACCAGGTCAGGTGAGTCATTTGACTTTAAACAAGGATATGACACAGTTGTTTATGAAGTTCATAAACAATATAAGCTAAGAAGCAGAACTATAAATGTGACACAGCCTGACAAGACAAAGGACACAACACAGCCTAAGAAAGCTATTATCACAGAACCAAGTGACAAAACTGGTCCAATTACAGATGAGGTAACAGTTGAGGAAATAGCTGAAACTTCTCCCTCAAAACAACAACCAGTAGATTCATCACCCTTGCAGCCCAATCCAAGTATCACTCCTCAAGAGATGAGTAAGAAGGACAAGCCGCAAGACCGAGATAAGAATCAAGAAGAAGACTTAGTGAACAAGGAAAAGACTGTCATCCACAACCCCAAAATCCAATCTGAAAAACCCTTTGACTTAGAAGCTGAAATTGGCAAACTAAAAGTAGCTATTCCTCTTTCAGAACTAGCCAAGCATGACATTTATAGACAACAAATCAAGAAGTCCCTTCAAATTACTCGTAATAAAGATAATGTCAATGTGTTGGATGACACCCCAGAATTACTGTTCGGTCCAGAAGTTGATGGAAAAACAGCAGTCACAGGTGTCTTACCTTTCTATGTCAGCCTGCATGTTCATGACAAGATACTACACAACGCAATGTTTGACTCAGGTGCCTCTCACAACTTGATGCCTAAATCAGTCATGGAAAGATTGAATCTAGATATTACAAGACCATACAAGGACTTATTCTCATTTGACTCCAGCCAAGTTAAGTGTTTAGGTCTGATAAAAGATCTATGTGTGTCCCTAGTTCAATATCCCAATAAAACAATCCTCATGGATGTTGTGGTTGCTGATATCCCACCCAAATATGGGATGTTGTTATCAAGGTCATGGGGAGCTAAACTCCAAGGTTCCCTACAACTAGACATGTCATATGCAACCATCTCAGTCTTTGGTCAACCCAAGAGGTTATATAGAGAGTCACTTATGAAATACATGGTCAGCAGTGAAGAAAAACCTCAAAACTTTCCCATATATGTTGTCCATTCCGATATAGATTCATATATTCTCTTCAATGATAATTCAGGTCTTACAAATGATGAAGAAACCAAAACACTTGAACAAGATCAGGACATTAATGAACAAGCTGCTGCTCTAGAAATCAAGCTAATTCAATCAAGTGATCAGACTGTCCTAGAAGACAAACCAGGTGAAAAACCAGAGCTTCAACTCACTATCCCAGATCACAGAGAAGTTATTAAATCTCCCCTAGAAAAAGAGAACCTATGGTTTCTAGAATTTGATGGGTCAGTTAACAAATTAGGGGCAGGAGCTGGGGTTTGGATACATAACAAGCAGAACAATCATGCAGAAGGTCGAGCCTATAGACTAAATTTCAGATGCACTAATAACATGGCAGAATATGAAGCTCTCTTGCTAGGCCTTAAGCTAGTAAAATCCTTACAAGCCATAAAAGTTTCAATTATGGGAGATTCAGACTTGATTATCCAACAGGTAAAGGGAAATTTTGTTACTAATGATAAAAGACTGAGATCTTATAGATCTGTTGCTGCTGAACTACTACAATCCTTCACTGAATTTCAAATTACCAAGATTCCCAGGACCCATAACCTGCATGATCATAGCTTGGCCACATTTGCAAGCACCTGCAAGTTACCTTTTGAGCCCCATCATTGCTTTACAGCTGAGGTAAAACACAGACCTTCTGTCCCAAACAATGTCAAAGACTGGCAAGTATTTGAAGATGATGCACAGATAAATAATTTCCTGACCCTGCAACAAGAGTTTTCAAGACTAAATATTGACATTGAGGGAGCAAGTCAATCACAAATACATGAGGGAGCAAGTCAAACACAAATACTTGAAAGAGAAAGTCAATCACAAATACAGAGTAAACAGAATAACAAGCCAATATCACCTAAGATAGCTCACCAAATCCTACATCCAACAATTTTCAACAAAGACAATATACAAAAAATTCAACAAATCAGTTGTGAAGAAGTGGCTGATGCTGAGGCTGAAGTAATACAATTGAAAGACAATTTTCTTCCAACAGGCCTAACTCCACTAGAGGATATCTTTGATTCAAATGATGCCCCAAGAAAACCAAAAATGCAGCCCCTTAACTCTGCCATTGAAGAATGCAACATTGGAACCATTGAAAAGCCTAAGATAATAAAATTATCTGCTTCCCTACCCCCTGATAAAAAGCCCAAATACATTGACCTTTTCAAAGAGTTTCAAGATGTCTTTGCATGGAGTTATGAGGACTTAAAATCCTATGACACCTCTATTATCCAACACACAATCCCTCTCAAGCCAAATCAAAAGCCATTCAAGAAAAAATTGAGAAGAATAAACCCCAAGCTTCTCCCTGCAATTGAGAAAGAGGTACAAAACATGTTTAAAGCTGGTATCATAGCACCAATCAGGTTTTCTGATTGGATCTCAAATTTAGTGCCCACAAGAAAGAAAACTGGTGAAATAAGACTCTGTGTTGATCTTAGAAACCTAAACCAAGTATCCCTCAAAGACAACTATCCCCTACCTAAGATGGATCACATTCTCCAAAGAGTGGTAGGAGCATCAAGGATCTCATTACTGGATGGATTCTCAGGTTTTAATCAAATCCTAGTGCACCCTGATGATCAAGACAAAACTGCATTCACAACCCCATGGGGAACTTTCAAATATGTAAAAATTTCTTTTGGATTGAAAAACGCAGGGGCAACATTTCAAAGAGCAATGGATATTGCTTTTGCCAAAGAGATTCATGACTTTCTTGTCATTTATTTGGATGACCTTACACCTTTCTCAAAATCAGACCAAGAACACTTGAAGCACTTAAGGCAGATTTTCTTAACATGTAGGTGTTATAGACATTTTTGTGCCTTACAGCATAGAGCATGAAATGTCAATAATCTAAGGGATCCAAAGTCCCTAAACATGTTGTTCCTACCCCTATAGGAACAAGGTCAGCAAACCACAGCACTGCAGATCAGTTCTCCACTGAAAAACACTCAAAAACAAGTCAATTTTGGATCAAAGCAGCTACTCCACTAAGCATCTGCACTGAATGTCAAAAGCTCTATGGTGTACCTGCGCTGCATAGCAAGTGCAACAAAGGCTACCTGCGCTGGGCGTACCTTGACATGTGGAGGAATCTTTTCTCAATGTGCCAGTGCCCAGGAAGCTTCCAAAATGACACTTGGATCAAAAGATTCACCTAATGATGAGTTAAGAGCTTCTAAAACTCCAAGTGGAAGGTAGAAACTCCGAGTGGACTCAAGGACTGAAGAACAACTGGAGTTGAAGAGGACAACAAGTCACACATCAAGCTGACTTATCTTCACTCCAAAACTCTATATAAGGATCTCATCCCATGGGATCTGAAGGGCCGGAATTTGGTGCAAAGAATTGTTGTTGGTTTACAATTGAGAGTATTGGGTGATTGCTTGAGGGAGGTGAAGAGGAGATTTCTTTCCGTCAGGAAGGTGATGCTGGATTGGACCTCTTACGGTTGTATCACCGCCTGAACCTTACTTCCTTATATTAATAAAGCATTTGAGGTTCTTCTATTCGCATGTGTTTCAATGGTGTATTGTCTTACTTGCGTATTTGATTTATGCTAATCCTTGAATCAATTATGAATGCATGCTTCTTGTAGTCTCCTTTTCTTGTCTTGTTCGCAGGATCTCGTGTAGTTGGGCCCGTGAGAAGACTTGGAGCTGGGAGCGAGCGGCAAACAGAGGAGATTGGATCGACCATTTGCGCAAGACATCGGTAAGTGGATCTCTTCCTTTCATCTCTTGCATGTCATAAAGAAGTAACTTTAGATAGCTTTGCTTCAGCTGTTGCTAAGGAACTATCACCCTTAGAGTGGGATAGGGTCATTCCGTGTTGGATACTTTTCCCCACAACAGACTGGCGACTAATGACCCTATCCCACTCTAAGGGTGATAGTTCCTTAGCAACAGCTGAAGCAAAGCTATCTAAAGTTACTTCTTTATGACATGCGAGAGATGAAAGGAAGAGATCCACTTACCGATGTCTTGCGCAAATGGTCGATCCAATCTCCTCTATTTGCTGCTCGCTCCCAGCTCCAAGTCTTCTCACGGGCCCAGCTACACGAGATCCTGCGAACAAGACAAGAAAAGGAGACTACAAGAAGCATGCATTCATAATTGATTCAAGGATTAGCATAAATCAAATACGCAAGTAAGACAATACACCATTGAAACACATGCGAATAGAAGAACCTCAAATGCTTTATTAATATAAGGAAGTAAGGTTCAGGCGGTGATACAACCGTAAGAGGTCCAATCCAGCATCACCTTCCCGACGGAAAGAAATCTCCTCTTCACCTCCCTCAAGCAATCACCCAATACTCTCAGCTGTAAACCAACAGCAATTCTTTGCACCAAATTCCGGCCCTTCAGATCCCATGGGATGAGATCCTTATATAGAGTTTTGGAGTGAAGATAAGTCAGCATGATGTGTGACTTTTTGTCCTCTTCAACTCCAGTTGTTCTTCAGTCCTTGAGTCCACTCGGAGTTTCTACCTTCCACTTGGAGTTTTAGAAGCTCTTAACTCATCATTAGGCGAATCTTTTGATCCAAGTGTCATTTTGGAAGCTTCCTGGGCACTGGCACATTGAGAAAAGATTCCTCCACATGTCAAGGTACGCCCAGCGCAGGTAGCCTTTGTTGCACTTTCTATGCAGCGCAGGTACACCATAGAGCTTTTGACATTCAGCGCAGATGCTTAGTGGAGCAGCTGCTTTGATCCAAAATTGACTTGTTTTTGAGTGTTTTTCAGTGGAGAACTAATCTGCAGTGCTGTGGTTTGCTGACCTTGTTCCTCTAGGGGTAGGAACAACATGTTTAGGGACTTTGGATCCCTTGGATTATTGACATTTCATGCTCTATGCTGTAAGGCACAAAAATGTCTATAACAGTTGCCCCCTAAAGTATGAGGTCGTTTATCGGGTGAAATGCTTTATTAGGAGGATCCGAAGTTCATTCAATCGTCGGGAGGTGACCTGTAACAAAATACAATACAATACATTATCTTTTCATACTTTCTTTTCATGATCTAGCTGATGCGGGGATTTCCCATGCTCAGCTTTATAAATACATTTGTTGTACATAGACAGACGATCGTCTGATAATAGACTGATAATTCTCTGCTTTTAATTATCATCCTTTTAGTAGGATGATCATCTGCTGCACATGTCTATGTTTTTATCTCCTGAATATATATCGCAACCCGGATGGATGAAACTAGATCCGGGGTATTCAAACTTGTCCAATCTTCACTCTAGTACAATTCGATCCATGTGAGAATTTCTTGAAGTCGAACATGGAAAGACATCGCTTGATTACCAGTCAATAATGTAAATTGTTAACAAGCGCGAGAGGAATCACCGATAATGATGATGACCCTCAAGGTACTGCAGCACAATTCACGTGGCGTGAATATAGGATCTGACGTCGAACACCACGCAAAGTCTCCTGGTCGAAGGTCATTAATGTATACCTATCGCCGGAAGCGAGAAACTTGCCATTGAGGCATGCAAGCTTCAAAGTACTGAGGGGGTGTTCCTAGATCAACTTCTTGGATAATGAGCTGATGTCGACAAGAAGTGATCCGTCAAAGGAGGGCCTTAATGAATCCCACATCAGTGACACGGAACGGAGCTAGTGATGATGGTTAAAACGATCTGTGAAATATGATTCAGGGTGGCGGTCATGGAAGGATGAAAGATGATGTATGGTAGTGGATGGGACCCGGTTGACACTTTCTGAATGACATCTCTTGAACATATAACGACATTGATGTGATGGATCGGTAGCATTACCCCATGTATGGATGGTATGGCGAGACCATGGTGAAGGGACCGGTGAATGATAATAACCCAACCCGATATTTACGGAGGCAAAAGTGTCATGTTCAAGAGCGACTTGCTACCATTAAGCTTTGAGGTTCTCCCAATTTTTCCCCAGTCATTTCTGACCAGTACCTCTTTATTTTTGTCAAGCTTGAGGAGGATAACATATGCTTGTTCTATAACCTGCCCTTCGGTCAAGCCCATCGCTATGTTTTAACGAGCGAAACTCGTTCTCGTCCAAAGACAAGTTTGTCGCTATTTAATGTTTTTAACGAGTCTAGCGACAAAGACAACTCGGTCCTTTTCATTTTTAGAGAGTCTAAAAAGGTACATAAAGTTAACTCCAAAGGCCCTTTTTCGTCATCTAATCCCTTAAGTCCGAAAAAGTATAAAACAATACAGAAGGGATGAATGTTCGATAGCTTTATCGAGCCGAACTAGACAAGCGCTCGATCTTTTTGTGCAATAATCCCTCAGGTCCAAAAAGATTAAAATCTAGAGGAGGGATAGCTCTTCCGGTCCTTTTAACGAGCTGGAAGGCCAAAACTCGGCAAACTTTTCATATTTTACGAGTCAGTGAAAAGAGCTCAAAGAAGACTCGCATTTTGAGGAACGAGTGATAAACAGGGATAGCAGCAGATTCCAGGTACAGGTTGGAATTTTCCAATCACGGCAGTATTACAAGGATGGCTAGGTGGGATCACTCTTCGCAGCTGTTCCTCAAAATAGGTAAACAATCAAGTGGATGTGAATGATCGGCCAAATGAAAAGTGGAGGTGACGGTGCACAAACACGACCAAGGCTTTTATGGCTGATGAATTTACGGTCTCGAATGGTTATTTACCAGTTCATTTTTCTGGATGAGCTTGAACTCTGGGGGGAAGCTTGCTCACGTGCTTATGTTTATTTTTTAACGAGCATGAAGTCCTTGTTAAAACTACTCGGTTTTGCATTTATTTTTTAACGAACATGAACTATGCCATAACTGCTCGTTTGATAAGGTCAAATTCATATTTTACCATGACTAGTTTTTCTTTTCCAGAGATAGTACTGTTTTCATCAATTGCTGCAACAAACTTGTTAGAAATGGATAACATGAAGTAAAAATACTAATATTTCACTTTGAACTATGTAAAAAGCAATTTAAAAGATGTTTTTACCTCTCATTTTACCATTTCATGTGCATTTGGTTTGTTGGAGCTTTGGAGGTGCCTCTTCCCCTCCATTTTTTACCAGCTGATTTCGGGAGATTCTGTGGACGATTTTCAGTGCCGTTTCCACCAGGTAGGAGCTAAACCCTGGCTCTATCTTTTCATGGTCTTATTTCTCAGTTTTATGCTTGTTTTCCTTCCCCCATGAGCCCCTGTGGTTTCTCTAGGGCGCTCTGCCATCAGCGCAGGTGCCCTATATCGAAACCTGCGTTGGGGGTTTTCATTTTCAAAGGCAGTTTGTCTCCCAACGCAGGTGAGACCCTTCCCCACCTGCGTTGGGCGCAGAAAACTTTTTGGTTGCATATTTTTTCATGAGAATTTTGCCATTTTCTTTACCGAGTCAGGGATCTTACTCCTCCTCTTGTTTGTTTTGCAGAGTTTATTGGAGCAGAATGACTCTTACGTGGCGAGAACGAGAGCATGAAGAGGAGGACATGATTGCCCTCCATGATCCTGTTACCGTGAGCGCGTTGCGGAACTGTGGCTTGCTAAAATTCTTCCGTATATCTAGCATGAGGGCACAGATACGTTTACTGCGGTACCTGCTTGATGCTTGGGATCCTGTTAACCAAGTGTTCCAGATTAGGGGCAAGTCCATCCCTTTGACCATAGTGGACATTTACTTCTTGACTGGGTTGTCAAGGCGGGGTGCCCCCATTTCCTTGTCCGGTTCGGTCTGAGGGAGCGATTCCGTGAAAGATTATATCCGTCAGTATTGTAGGGAGGGATCCCAGCCGAGCAAAGACGGCAAGGTTTCTATCCATGATATCACTGACAGGTCTCTCAGGTCTATTCTGTACACGATTTGTAGGATGGCTGGCAGCGCATCCCCTCATGTTGCCAACAGGTCATATGTGCAGCACGCCCTGGAGTGTCTTCAGCCGAAAGTTTTTAATTGGTGTGATGCAGTACTGGTTCAGATGAAAAACCAGTTGACCAAAGTAAAGGACGGGAAACTGAAGAATTTTGGCTTCGGTTCAGTTTTGACTGCCTTCGCTTTGGAGAAGATACCCCTGATGCAACCTCAGTACATTCTTCTCGACTTGCCATCTCCTACTGAGCCACGCATGCAGAGGTGGGTCGACCACATGGCTAGACATGCAGGTCAATCTCATGTTACTTTTACTGATGCCTTCTTTAGGTGGTTCGAGCGGCAAGATATGGCTTTTGTCGAGTATCCATACATTGGCATGGATTTCCGAGGTGATCCGGATTTGGTATTACCGGATGGCGAGCAGTGGGGTGATCTTGGTAAATATTTTGACCTTATCACTGTTTACTGGTTTTTTTTCTATTTATAATGTCCTTGTGCTTTACTCTATCAAGACTCTAATCAAACTCATGTGTGGATGCAGATGTTGGTCCCGTCCGTCCAGCAGTTCGTCCGAGAGCTCCGGCCGCTGCCCCAGCAGGGGAGGCTCCAGGGAGAGCTATTCTCCGTGACCTTGACTTGGCCGAGACTCTTGCAGCTGTGCAGGAACAGGTCGAGGGTCTTACCCTTGGGATTCCGGATGTACGGATTGTCGAGTTGCCTCTGCGATTGCAGCGACATACTGCTGGTGTTCCTAGACGATGGTCTCGTCTTCTGCGCATGATCGCACAGGCCGTGGCATGTTATCATGAGCATCACTAGGCTAGGGTGCCCCCCAGCCATTTTTGAGTTTTGGGGTCGTATGACCGATTTTGTCTTGGTTACAGAACATTATATGTAAACCGTAAACAGTTATATATATTTTTGATTTTCGGGGTCTATCCCAGTTTTTATGTGATCTATGTATGAAACATCGATGATGCTTCTCTTTTTATCAATTTTGCAAATGTCTATCTAACACATAGTTTGCTAATGAGTTGGTTAATGTGTTTAAGTTTCTGGAAATGTGTTGATATTGGATAAAATCAAACTGTCTTTCCAAGATTTTAACTCTTAGGAACTTGTGATAAATAGATGGATTCGGACAGAGTAGGTACCATTGAGCTGTAGTACCACGAGCTATGAGTCTAGCCTGACGACTAGCCGGCGTATGCCATGGGTGATGGCATCAGAGAGGAGCTCTATCAACGCGCTATACTCAGCGATATTATTTGTTGATTGACCAATACATACCCCCCTGAAACTCATTAACTCGCCGCTTGGGTTAAAAATGGCCCATGCTGCTGAGGATAGGTTCCTCGAACTACGACTCGCTCCGTCAGCATATCCAACCCATGGTTCCAATGGATTTGACATTTGCAATAAGTGTAAAAAGCGGATTACTTAAACCGGAACAAACACTTTAGCGAAAACAAAAATGTAACAAAAGCATACAGGTTACTATTAGGCATAGTAACGCTTAAGGTACAACCCGTTGCGGGGTTGCGCCAGTGGAATTTCGTCATAATCTACCAACTTGTAGGCACCTTTTGCTAACACACTTTTAACAATATAAGGGCCCATCCATAAGGACTTGAATTTCCCAGCTCCCAATTTATCGGATTCTTGGTCATAAAGCAAGACCAAATCACCTTCCGAGAAGACACGGGGTTTGACATTTTTGTCGAACTGCGCTTTGACTCGTTTCTTATGGGCTTCGTTGGCCAAGGCGACATCACGACGGGTTTCATCCAACTGGATTAACTCCAAGAAACGAGCTTCTTCTTCTGAGGTTCCAAGGAGGAGATCAATTTCGAGTTTAAGGGACGAAATTTCACACTGGATCGGTAGGATTGCTTCTAGGCCATATACCAGTTGGAACGGTGTGAACCCAGTGGCATTCCTTACCGACGTTCGGTAGGCCCACAAAGCCGAGTACAGGATCAAATGCCATCTTCTTTTGTGAACCCCCACCATCCTTTGCAGCATGCGCTTCAGGACCTTGTTGATTGCTTCAACTTGTCCGTTAGCTTGCGGATAGTATGGAGTAGAGCTGTCGTGAGACAATCCTAGTTTGGCAGTTAATTCAACCATCATGTGATTGCGAAAATACGATCCATGATCTGTTACTATGGCCTGTGGTATGCCGAATCTAGCGACTACATGATTAAAAAAGAATAGGGCTGCTGTTTCACCAGTGTTATCCAATGTAGGCATCGCCTCGGCCCATTTGGTAAAATAGTCAACTGCGACTATAATATACCCATGCCCCCCAGTCGAGGTGGGGTTACATTGCATGAAATCGATGCCCCATTTGGCGAAAGGCCCCACAGCTATTATTAGCTGTAGAGGAGCGGGGGGTCTTCTGGTTTTGCTATCAAAAATCTGACATGCATGGCAACTTCTAACTGCGGTTATGCAATCTTTGAACATGGTTGGCCAGAAGTATCCTGCTCGTAAGATTCTTTGTGCTGTAGCATATCCAGATTGATGCCCCCCACAGGTGCCCGAATGACATTCATTCAGGGCTTTTTCGGCCTCCTCATGGGTTAGACAACTTCTCAGGACCGTATCGACACCACGACGGTAAAGCGTATCACCGACGATCATGTAGTCTTTTGCTTGGTATCGAATGCGTTTTTGTTCTGAGTGAGAGGTGTTTGGCCGAAACTTTTGGGTTTGGAGATAAACTATTATATCTCCATACCACTCATCACTTGCTGATATCAGAAACAAACTTTCGTCCACAATCGATTCTTTGGACGTTTCATCGTTGGACAATGATGGGAGATCGCATAACAATTCTGTGAAAACTAAAGCTTTCTTCGATTTGGATTTCACAAATTCCAGATCAAACTCTTGAAGGATAGCTATCCACTTTGAATATTTGCCCCCAAGCAACTGTCGCGACAGTATATAAGTCATGGGGTTGCAATCTGACAATATGGTGGTCTTCTTGAAGAGGACATAATGCTGAAATCTTTGTATCGTTTGAACAGCAGCAAGTGCTAGCTTTTCAACATGAGAATATTTACTTTCTGTATCATTTAAGTTTTTACTTAAATAATATATAGGGTGCTCAATTCCGTCGACTTCTTGAACTAACACCATTGCAATGGTCGTATCTGCTGCAGCCAGATACAGGTTAAAGTCTCTTTGATAGTCCGGGGCGTACATTAATGATGCTTTTACTAGCGCTTCTTTCAGAGCATCAAAGGAAGCTTGCGCAACCTGGTCCCAGACGAAAGGTACATCCTTTTTCAAGAGACGGGTATAACCTTTAGCAAGTTCTGCGTAATTCGGAATGAACCTCCTCAGAAAGTTTGCTTTCCCTTGGAGTTTCTGAATCTGAAGCAAGTTCGAAGGTGGAGGCAAATTAATGATTGCCTGCACCTTGCAAGGGTCGAGACGAATCCCATCCTTGGAGACTATAAAGCCAAGTAAACGACCAGAACTGACGCAAAACACACATTTGTGCGGATTGAGTATTATCTTGTAGTGTCGGCAACGTAGAAATATCGCTCTTAAATGATGTGGATGATCAGTCCGCTTTTGCGAATGAGCCGGAAGATCGTCGAGATAAGGTTGAACGATGTTCTTGATGTCATGGAAAGCATAATTCATTGCTCTCTGAAACGTTGCCCCTGCGTTCTTTAAACCAAAGGGTAATTTTCGATAAGCGAAGGTGCCCCACAGACAAATAAATGCAGTCTTTGACTGGTCCTGTGGGCGGATATTAATTTGATTATACCCGGAAAATCCGTCCATAAACGAAAAGATTTCACATCCGGCGCATTCATCAATTATCTGGTCGATGAAGGGTGTAGGGTAGTTGTCCTTTGGAAAAGCTTTATTTACATCCCTATAATCGACGCACACTCGTATTGTTCCTTGTTTTTTCATAACAGGGACAATATTCGATACCCAGTCGGTTAGAGGAACCGGGTAGACGAAACCAGCATGGAGGAGTTTTTCAACTTCTGCCTTAATGGCAGTGGCTTTCTTGGGGTGCACCTGCCGAAGCTGTTGTCGTACTGGTTTGACATCAGGATACATCTTAATTTCATGTTCAACGATACTCGAGTCGATGCCTGGCATTTCATCATATGACCAAGCAAAGACATCTCTAAATTCGCGGAAAAGAGCTTTATATATTTCTTGTTCTGAAGGGGAACAACCTTTGCCGATATAAATATTCTCTACAATGTCTGTTTTGGTCGAGATATTTATGGCTATAGTCTCTTCTATATTGGACAGGTTTCTCTCGGAATCCACCGTATTTACAGTATTTGTTAGGAATTCAAATACTGAAGGGTGATATAGGTCGCCTTGAGTATCTTCCTGAGGAAGGGAACGATGGTGGTTATCATCCCATGGTGCCCCCTCAATCAACATTGACTGTAGGATTCCTTCGTCACTTGCATGCACTCGTGACCAAGGATCCAAAGGGGTACCACATTCTCCTGACCTGTCTACCCAAATGCTTGACGAGCGTTGATTTGGGCTCGCCTCCCATGCCTGAAACATTGATTGCTACAATATTTCGATCGGGCTTGGGTGCAAAACCATTGCACGATCCATGATGACTTTGTCTTTTGCGACCTTCGTGGAAGATATCATGTTGCAGGTAGCCACCAATGGTACATTTCCTATGTACATATGATTTGGTAGCGAGAAAGTCCCCATCATCGTGGGGTCTTTCAACAAGCCTACTCCTATATCTTGAATTGAATGGTCGCTTTCATGGATCATGGGAATGCTTCCCGTAACTTGTGAACCATTAAGGAGGAAGTTCTGTTGGTCGACGACCGTAATCCCTCCTTCAAACGGGAAAGCGATCTTCCTAAAATAAGTCGACACGACAGCTGCCATGGCATAAATCCATGGTCTTCCCAATAGGATGTTGTAATCCAGATTTCCATCTATGACTTCAACATCAATCTCTACTATTTTTCCACCTAGTTCAACTTTCAAGTTACTTAGGATACCGTAGGGGGTATATGTCCTACCGTTGAATGCTTTTAGTGTTGTCGACGATCTTGACAAGGTTGGCGACCCTAATGTTTTCCAGCAACTCATCGACATAATACATGTCGATGCCCCCTCGTCAATAATTGTTCTGTGAACAGTTTTGTTGAGGGCCTTCACTTGAATAAGGAAAGCTAATTGAGCTGGTAACTGAGGGTCATACCCTTTGTGATCAAAGGACACAAGATTGGAATCCTTAGGATCAACCCCCCCTATTGCCGATAACAATGCCTGCCTTTGGGATGGACAATTTTGTAGTACTTCTAGAGTCGACATAGCGGATGGCGATTGAGCCAAATCTTCTACTATGTTATAATGCTGCGCCGCTCTGGCACGAGGATTAAACGTCGACTTGTGTACTACACCCTTAGGTGGTTTTATCGTTAATTCTGGCATTATGGGTGGGACAACTTCTGTCGAAGTTGTTGTCGAACTACTAGGTTGATCTTTACCTTTTTCGTTTGACAGTTGCGGATTCCCGTAATCTTTGTTCCTTGTCGAAATCAAAGCATCATTTTGCTTCTTAGAGATCGACAACATCAGCACTTGCGACGGGGAAGCATTTCCACTATCAACCATATTTTGACCTGGATTGGGAAATGGATCAGTCAACACAGCTGGGTTCTTTGGACTTTTAAAGAATCTCTTGAGCTCAGCTTTGTATGGACAATCTGTTGTCTTGTGATCTTCGTCACATATCATACAGGGCCATTTCTTTTTCCCTTTCTCAGGAGAGTTCGAAGAAGTTTTTTCAGGTGACGGATCATCCTGTTGCTTCTTCTTCCCTTTGTTTTGCTTCTTCTTGCTTCCTGGTTGATTGGTTTCTTTGCCTTTATCTGCCGATATGGCATTTACTTCCGAAGCAAGAATCTCTTCATGGGCATTTTGATCTGAAGTCTTACGGGCTTTCTGGGATGAAGCCTTTTTCGATTTCACGCTTGCAGTGCCAATCACGCCATCTCCGGCATGAGAGTCAATATTCGATTTAGGAGGTGGAGGAATTGAAAATTCAGGTCTAGGGGCGTCAGGTATTTTGTCGTAGAGCGTGCCAGACTGAGTATATACTAAGTCTAAATATTGAGCACGAGCAATGACTTGCTCCTCTGTTACGACTCCCCCCTTGGCCACATCTTCCGTTATAGCTGGAAGTAATGACTTTATAAACCATTCGGCTAATAGCTGATCAGGAACGTATGTTTTCACCATCCTACGACGGCGACGCCACTCATGTATATGATCAGATATGTGAGTAGCTGTCGTCTGTTTGAAGTTGGTCAGTATCTCGGTTCCTGTTTCATACCTGATAGGTAATTGAAAATGGGTTAAGAAAGTCGTGGCTAAGGAGCTGAAATTGTCGAAAGAGGCTCTTGGCAATTCTATATACCATTTGGCCGCCGGACCTGTCAATGTCCTCTGGAAGAGGCGAAGTCTTATCGAATCATCGTTCAGAGTGTTCGATGAACACCATAGATGAAAGGTCATAACGTGATTCAACGGGTCTTCACTTGGATTTCCATTGAATTTAGGAATGTCGGAGGGAAGTTTGTGAGGAATCGCTGGCCACCAAGGGGCATAAGCAATCGGATCGTTCGTCAACCGATGTAAATCAGGTAACTCTAGAGTTGCCACGAATGGCAGCTGTTGACTCAGATTAGGCGAAGCGTACCCAGGATACGAAGGGATTGCCTGAGCAGTTGGTCTTTGCATACCGGCATAACGTATTTGATGCTGGTATGATTGATACGGTTGGTGGACTACCCCACTGTAAAGTGGTTGGTTTTGACCGTATTGTAGGTACGGTTGTCCATTGTTCGCAAAAATCTGCTGCTCGGTACCTTGGTACACTTGCTGGAACTGCGGTTGTTGATACTGCACCAACCATGGTTGTGATACCATTGGTTGTTGTGCGATGCTTACCACTGGGCCAAGATGAGGGGTAAGGGTACCGGTTTGTGCTTGTGTTGCCCCGCCAGTCGGCGATTGTGGCTGGGTTGCAGGGTCAAAGGGTTGTTGCATTACAACCTGAGAAAACTGAGGTTGACATGCGACAGGTATCGTTTGAACTTGCGACACAGTCACAATTGCTGGTGTCGTCGGGATGTTCGTCACAGGCATCTGTTGTTGCATAGAATACACAACTCTTGGTTGCTGGGGTAGCATAGGTATCCAACCACTTGTAGTTATTCCAGTATAACCTGAGTATGGTTGTGAGCTCCCGTATGGGTAACCTCCCGGAGGGGGTAATGAAAAAGCATATTGCCCCCCATACGGTGGTGGTCCGGAACTGAGAGGATTTATTACACCTCGAGGACCGGATTGCCCAAACTGATTTCCAAAAGGATCAATCTGTTGAGTTCCAACATAGGAGTTACCGGGTATTATCCCGGGAGAACAAACAGGAACAGACCATATTGTCGTCATGGCCCCCGAAGGGACCCCCTCCAGCTGTTGAGAGTTAGGGACAGATGGTACGTCGGCGAACATTGTCGGAATGACTGCAGGGAGTTCTGCTGTCGCTGTGTCATTTGGCACAGTCCTAGATGTTGACGGTTGTTCAGACATTTTGAGTCTATCCAATAGATTGCCTAGTGATTCTTCAGGAACTTCTCTGGGTGATAGGCTAGCTTCTGATGCAGTAGGAAGTAGAGTGATCCCTGCTCCAAAATTTGTTGGAGTAGTTGCTTGCGGATCTTCTACAATTTCTTCTATTGCGATCAGACCGGGTGGAAGAGGAAGACCGTCAGGTCCGTAGAATATTTCTGGTGCCGAAGAAGGGGTTGTTTCGACAGCGACAGTTGTTTGAGGAGCAAGACTCTCTGAACCGATCACTGATGGAACTGATTCAGTAACACAAGTATTTGCTCTCAGACTAGGATCAGTGTTACTGTCCTTCTGGGGCTGTTGAACTTCTTCAATAGGGGAAGGGTTTCCAGAAATGTTTGGAGTAACCGGAACCTCAGATGTCGTCAGAACACTTGTTCTAACTTTGACAGGAGATTTGGAACCAGTTGAACGAGATCGCTTTGCCCGGGTTGTTTTCGATTCCGGAGACAAAGACGGTTGACTCGTACGCCTCCGCGAACGACGGTTCATCGATTGACTTTCTTCCACGGTTGCGGATTACTTGATCAACCAACAATGCACAGGGTAAAATGTGTTTTCGAATTGAATTAATTTTAGACGCTTTTTAAGACACAACTTGCTTTTTCACTTTTTAAGAGTCGAGAAAAAGCTAAAGATGACTCTAGTCTCCTTCGATGTATTAACGAGCCCGTAGTGACAAATGCTCGGGTGGAATTTTTCAGTTATAGAGTTTGAAAAAGGCCAAAAGAAACTACTCTGGAGTTCTAGGCAGAGGGTGTGCCAAACCTTTCGCGAAACCACAGAATACGTTTTACGGTACGAGTGGTCGATCTTCGTGAATGCTGTGTTCACTGCATCGCGATCAGTAGGGCGGTCGACACGGCTTCCTATGGATAAAGGCTTTGTTCCTATAGGGGTCTCCCAATATACGCGACGGTACGCGGGAGCACAAATCCGTATTAGTGCTATCGTCCCTCAGGAGGAATCACCCACCTTCGTAGAGATCGACAGTCACTATGTTTAACGACGCCGGTTCACGTCTCTACCTAGACCTCTTGTTATAGCTCCAAATCTCACTCTTATGGTTTGTGATGCTGCACTTATGGCCTAGGGCAACCCCTCCTTCCAGACCTGGTCCAAAAATTTAAAAAACAGTGTTTTATTCCCTATACGCGACTTTGCCCTGTGTTAAACGCGCGTACACGCGGGTCTGTCATACCCAACCCGCGTGTATCTATTAAAACACTTAAAAAAATATAATTTCCTCTTTTTCGGGCGGTGATCGTGGGTTTACCTGCTGGATCACCTGTTAGTGCCCGTGGCCCAACTGTTCCCAACCAACTCCTAACTAAAAAACTACTTTGGAGAGGGTATAAAAAGACATCAAAGGGAAGGCCAAGGAGAGAGAGAAAGGAGAGCAAGATTATTATGCTGAGATTTTTCCCTTAGACCAGGTCTGAAGTCCTTGGTGCATTCTGCACTTCCCCCATTTTGCATAGGAAACCCTTGTTTCCATGTGTATTGGTGATCATTCATCCTTGACATCATCATTGAGTAAGACTTGGAAGGAGCTCTTGTTGGAGGCTGGAGGCTGGAACGAATCCGGGAGGAAGCTTGCTTGGAGCCTGCTGAAGGTGTTCAGGTGATATCTTTCCGATATATGTACTTTATTTGCCTTTATATATAAAGAAACACGTCTTTGTTCCCGAATAATCTTTCTTTATGCTTATGAGATTCTTGTGTTGAATTCTTATGAAAGTGGTTACTTAAAGATTTTTTATAACTAACTTTATAGCATAAAGATGATTTATATATAAACTTCTATACATGTACTGTTGTGTTCTTTGATTTGTTTGTCTTGCAGGTCAAAGAAAGAAGAAGGGAACTCCAAGAAGGGTTTGCACCCTAACGGTCTTCTCGAACGTAGGACCTTAGGTATGTACCCTAAACATTAGAATTTGCTTAAAAGTAAAAAAGATGGCTGTGTGTGTGTGTTTCTTTGTATAAGCAATTTTCAGTCTGGTAGAGTCTTAGCCCAAAGGACCCTAGGGGTACTTTCCCTTCAACCACCTCTACTGTGTTTCGTTATGTTTCAAAGCGTTGTTAGATAAATTCAGTTCTTTTTAGGTTGATCTTGCTTAGCAGTTTGCCTTTATGGATCACCACGTGATGTATGATACAACTCCTAAATGCAGTCTAAGAATGATAAGCAAGCTTTTTTCAATTCTTTCAACTTATGAAAATCTTAACTACTGAAGGAAAAGAAAGACATCATATTTTCAAACAGATCATAGAGCACACACTGATGCACTTTTCCTAGATCGACATGCAAACTGTCAAAATGCACATGCACAATGCAAGTATTTCTTTTCTTCTTCCTTAATGTTGATGTATTACAAAAAGAAAGCTGTTGTATAATTTCGAATTCAATTTCAAGCGAAAGCAAACAAGTTTTTGTTCAATAATCAAAAGAACACCTTAAGATTCACTCGTTTCAACACAAGAAATATTGAAATTCGAACCATATAACGAAAGCAAATGCTCAAGCAGCTATGAACAACAATAAACTAGCTCTTAGAATCACAACGACACTTTCTCATAGGTCTAGATCCAAGAGGTCATAGCAAGACTAGTTCACTTTCGCTACGGGAAACTGTGAATGAAAGCAAGAAATACAATAAGAACAATCACGGTTTCTTCATACAACTGAGGCGGAATGAAGGCAAAGAGAAGTAGTTTCAGCTGGGTATACAGGTTGACAACAGGCTGCAAAAACAATACTGAAAACTGGGCAACAGACAGTGGGGAATCCCAGTTGCACAAGGCAAAACTGGATCAGCGCAGGTGCTGCACTGTCAATCTGACATGTAGCGCAGGTAGCCCCTTCGGGACCTGCGTTGCAGCGCAGGTAGCCTTTGCTGCAGCTGCACTGAAGAGACAACTCTCGTCTCTCTCAGATTCCGGGTCACAGTTTGCTCAAAAATCAATGGTTTTTGGCCAAATCAGAGGCTATCAGTCAAGTATACACTAGAGGATGATTAAAGCAAGATGAACACTATCACAAAGAGCTAAAAAGAGTCCTTGTCGATCAGCTCTTCAAATCATAAACATGCCCAGCACTGGGCTAGAGTAGCTGCCCTCTACTTTGCATTCGAAGGACTCGAATGCAGTTCGATTCGGTACTCCCTTTGTTTAAGAAATGAATAGCAAGAAACACAAGCTACCAACGCCAGTCTGTTGTGGGGAAAAGTATCCAACACGGAATGACCCTATCCCACTCTAAGGGTGATAGTTCCTTAGCAACAGCTGAAGCAAAGCTATCTAAAGTTACTTCTTTATGACATGCGAGAGATGAAAGGAAGAGATCCACTTACCGATGTCTTGCGCAAATGGTCGATCCAATCTCCTCTATTTGCCGCTCGCTCCCAGCTCCAAGTCTTCTCACGGGCCCAGCTACACGAGATCCTGCGAACAAGACAAGAAAAGGAGACTACAAGAAGCATGCATTCATAATTGATTCAAGGATTAGCATAAATCAAATACGCAAGTAAGACAATACACCATTGAAACACATGCGAATAGAAGAACCTCAAATGCTTTATTAATATAAGGAAGTAAGGTTCAGGTGGTGATACAACCATAAGAGGTCCAATCCAGCATCACCTTCCCAACGGAAAGAAATCTCCTCTTCACCTCCCTCAAGCAATCACCCAATACTCTCAACTGTAAACCAACAGCAATTCTTTGCACCAAATTTCGGCCCTTCAGATCCCATGGGATGAGATCCTTATATAGAGTTTTGGAGTGAAGATAAGTCAGCTTGATGTGTGACTTGTTGTCCTCTTCAACTCCAGTTGTTCTTCAGTCCTTGAGTCCACTCGGAGTTTCTACCTTCCACTTGGAGTTTTAGAAGCTCTTAACTCATCATTAGGCGAATCTTTTGATCCAAGTGTCATTTTGGAAGCTTCCTGGGCACTGGCACATTGAGAAAAGATTCCTCCACATGTCAAGGTACGCCCAGCGCAAGTAGCATTTGTTGCACTTGCTATGCAGCGCAGGTACACCATAGAGCTTTTGACATTCAGCGCAGATGCTTAGTGGAGCAGCTGCTTTGATCCAAAATTGACTTGTTTTTTAGTGTTTTTCAGTGGAGAACTGATCTGCAGTGCTGTGGTTTGCTGACCTTGTTCCTCTAGGGGTAGGAACAACATGTTTAGGGACTTTGGATCCCTTAGATTATTGACATTTCATGCTCTATGCTGTAAGGCACAAAAATGTCTATAACAGTAGGAAATATGGAATTTCCTTGAATCCCAAGAAATCTCTATTTGGTTTGGAAGAAGGTAAGTTGTTAGGGCATATTATTTCAAAGGATGGCATAAGAATTGACCCGGACATGATACAAGCTATCTTACAAATGCCCCACCCAAGAAACATCAAAGAATTTCAAGCCTTCTTGGGTAAGATCAACTTCTTGAGAAGGTTTATCCCAAACTTAGCAGAATTGATCAGATTACTAAATAACATGCTAAAGAAGGATTCAAAAGTGAAATGGACAGTTGAGGCCAATCAAGCCTTTGAAGGTATAAAGTTGGCCCTTAACCAAACTCCAGTCTTAACAAATCCTCAATTCGACAGAGAATTTATCATTTTCTCTTTTGCCTCCCAGCATACTATTGCTGTTGTTTTATTACAGAAAGATGACCAAGGAAATGAGAAACCCATTGCTTTCTTCAGCAGAGCTCTTAGAGATGCACCTCTCAAATATCAAATCATGGAGAAACAAGCTTATGCTTTGGTCAAGGCCATTACAGACTTTAGGATTTACATCCTTTATTCCCATGTTATAGCTTATGTGCCAAGTCCCATTGTAAAAGACATTCTCACTCAAGAAAACTTAGAAGGTAGAAGAGGAAAATGGATTGCCAACATCTTGGAATTTGATATTGAGATAAAACCAACAAAACTAATAAAATGGCAAGGCTTGGCCAAACTAATGACAGAAGCAAACTTCCAAGCCCTAGACATAAACCAGCTGGACAATGAACCGGAGCTGGCGACTCCAAAGATCAATGTAGCCTTTGAACAATCCCCTTGGTACTCTGATATATGTTATGTGTTACAAACCCTGTGTGCTCCACCAAGATTGTCCAGAACTAAGTGTGGGTTCCTAAAAATGAAAGCTTCAATATTTTGTGTCATGGAAGGCAATTTGCTTTGGAAAAACCATGAAGGTATACTGTTAAACTGCCTGATTGAAAATGAAGCTAACAATATCACCAAAGAATTTCATGCAGGTGACTGTGGTGGACACTTGTATTGGAAGTCCACTGTGGATAAGATTTTGAGGGCTAGTTATTATTGGCCCACTGTTTTCTCTGATGTCAGGAAATTCACCACCTCTTGTCACAACTGTCAAGTGTTTGAGGGAAAGAGAAAGTTACTGCCACTTCCTTTGAGGCCTATTGCAACAGAGAGACCTTTTCAACAATGGGGCTTGGATTTCATTGGGGAAATTCACCCTTCATCTTCAGACCAACATAGATGGATTCTAACAGCTACAGACTACTTTACTAAATGGATTGAAGTTGTTCCATGCAGACAAGCAAATGATTCCACTATCATTCAGTTCCTTGAGACCAATATTCTTTCTAGATTTGGTTGTCCTGATAAAATAATAACAGACAATGTTGTTGCCTTCAGATCTAAGAAGATGGTGAATTTCTGCCACAAATTTCACATTACCTTGGGCCATTCTACTGCATATTATCCCCAAGGAAATGGCCTTGCTGAATCATCAAACAAAATCCTTGTGAACATCATAAAGAAGGTATTGGAAGAAAATAAGAAGAATTGGCATAAGAAGCTTGTGAGTGCCTTATGGGCAGATAGACTAACAACCAAAAGATCAATTGGGATCAGCCCATATGAGTTAGTTTATGGATTAGAAGCCAAATTTCCTTCATCACTGGGAATCCCTGTCATGAAATTACTTCAAGAGAGTCAAGCTGAGCCAAATGATATGCAAAGAAGGATAAATCAAATAATATGTTTGCAGCAAACTAGAGACCAAGTTTACAGCAGAGTTCAAGTTTTACAAGAAAAGTTAAAGAAAGCCTTTGACAGAAGGACCAAGGCAGAAGATTTTAATGTTGGAGACAAAGTCCTCAAGTGGGACTCAAGAAGAGAAGATAAGGGAAAACATGGAAAATTTGATTCCCTTTGGAGAGGACCATTTGCTGTTCAAGCAGTACAAGGAAACAATACTTATTTCCTTAAAATTCTTAATGAAATTGATTTGGATGAAGGTCCTATGAATGGCAGGATGTTGAAGCACTATTTTGACTACTACCCATAAGTGCAGCCTGAGTTTCCCTTGTACATATTCAGGTGTATATATTACTTTCTGTTAAAATGTAAAAATGCAGTTTCTCAAGTTTTATTAGTTATCAGCAAAAGGCAAATGAGTTCAGAGATCTACCAAGATGGGAAGAGTACAATTTGGCATGTCAAAGCAGCATACTTCAGGATTTAGTAAAAGCAGTCAAGGGCCCAGGCATTCTGACCTGCTGTTCTTGGCTTTTCAAATGGAAAAGCCATCCCCATGTGGAGCCACTGTTAGCTACCTATACCAATAGGTTTCATATTTCATGATTGGCAAAGAAAGTTCCAAATATGCTCTGCTTTGGTGATACAAAGATCCCATATTTCCAAAAGGAGACCAGGTGTGTATATAGCTTCATGTTGATTAAGTTTTGATGGGTGGTCCAAAAGCCTAATCTGGATCATGCCATGTTTCAATTTTTTTGTTGTAGAATAGAGAAAGAAGTCTGTCCAAACTGTTTAATCTTGGCAGACCAGTAGCTTAGGTAGAGAAGTAAGGTTCCCAACTGCTTAATCTGGGACCTTGGAAGCAATAAGGGTAGTTCTAGATAGAAAATCAAAAGGAAAAATCCAAAGAAAAGAAAAGGCACATAAGGGTCTGCAAGTCTAAGTGCACCCTCCATGAAGAAACAAAAAATGCTAGGCAAATAGATGGGTAGGCAGATGGGGTTGCAGAAATGTCATTCCTTACAATTCAATGTGTGCTAACCTATTCACAAAGGAATATCAATGGATTGAGAAGGTCTTCTTCTCCATCATGTTGCAGCAAAATAAAGAAGCATGACTAACTTCCTTTTCCCCTTTTTCACCTTCATTACTAACATCCCTTCATCAGTTGTGTTCATGAAAGAATTTGAGGTTTTATGCTGGTTCTTATTCCTTTGAAAGCCACATTTCTTGTCTAAAAATATTTTTATTTTGATCTACTCCCTAAGCTAAGTTATCTTCACATAAACTTAGTGATTTCACTCCTCATTCACCTTTTCCATCCATATTAACCCCTAACTTCTATTATCTAAATCCCCTATGTTACCCTTTCCCTACTATTATAACACTATGGTGTATAAACCCCAAGCATTGTATAAATATCCCTCCCCTTGGCATTATAGCCCTATGTTCACTATCAGGGATTAAATTGACATCTGGTCAATTTAAGAGCCCTAAGCCTTACCCCTATTTCCCCTTTAGAAGTCATTTAACCCACTAAACCCTTCATTTGCCAAGAAACCTTGTGATAAACCCCTTTTTACCCCTAACCCGCTTCATTTGCAAAATACATACAAAAAACCCATTTTTTCCATTTACCCAAAGTCTTAGCGCTATCCGCATTTTTATAAAAAAAAATTGAAAAAACCATGTAAATTGCCAAATTCCTAAGGTTCCCGCCGGGCGCAAATCTCAAAAGAAATATTATTTTAATCCTGCCCCCCATCCGTATCGTCCGGCCACCTCAACGATCCGTCGACCGTCGGATCGGGCCCTTTTCATCTGACGGCCCTCGTGCATTTCGGACCAGCGCCGACGTCCGAAAGATACCATCCGAAATTTATCAGAGGGTGACGTCAGGCCTCTGCCACGCGTCACCCCCACATCGTATCGGAGGCCCCTCTGACAATTCCGCTTCCGTATGGAAGGCGGTGCGATATGAAACCGCTAACCACTTCCGGTTTCGGTGAACCCGCCTGCCAGCGTCACCGCCAGCGTCATCACCGCGTCGGCGCCCCCGTCCGCCTGTGCTCCACCTGTCTGCCACCTCACCATCCCCGTGGATCTCTCTTATGCCGCCACGTCACCCGATGATGTCATGCTGACGTCATCCGACCTTGACCCCACCTAATGACGTCATGCTGACGTCATCCAAAAAAAGCGCCAATGTTCCAAAAAATCCATATTTTGGCCAAAATTTCGCGTTTTTTGCACTTTTTGCAAAAATGGTTGTCGTTTTCTCTGCATGTTTTTCACGTCCAAACTCACGCCAACTTGCTGAATTCGACCTGGAGACCACTGGCGTGCCATTTCCACCTGCATTCGTGACCATTGTTAATAGTTGCTAGGTATTTATCCCTGTAAATCCCTCCTGCGCCTCGTTTTGTCTGTAAAACGCCAAAAATAGCTTAAAACAGTGAAAAAACACATAATTCACCGGCGAATCCCCTGTGCCTAGTCCCCATTTGCACTGTAAGGTCGAAATTCACCAGCTGAGCTTTATATTACCAGTGTTTTCATAAAATTTACATTCAGTTCGCGCAATCGTGGACTGGTAGCCTAAACTACACCAATTTGCTGTGAAAAAGAGTTTAAAGTCAGGCATTTGTCTTATCCATACTTTGAGCAGTATTTCAATTGCTGTAATTAACCATTTATTCTCTGTTCATCAGTAACTCACCCTTCTTTTAAAGAAAAACTCTTTTAGTGTTGCTCTGCACAGTAACACCAGTTTAGAAACAACAGAAATCCTAAAGGTGACCATGGAGCCTCCAGTAGCACCTGTAGCCTTGAATGTTGCCCCTTTAAATGCCCCTCAGAGAGAATTGGACTGGCAACCTCTAGCAGACCTGGATTATCAAATATCAGAGGAAATGCTGATGAAGACCAAGTTCCACATCCACCTGCTAAATGAATTGAAGGCTAAACATGAGAGTGGAACAGATGTATTGGGCATATGGGACTCTTCTCTCCCTATCTTCAAGCTCCCTCAGGTCAACCAGTTTCCTAATTTAATCCATCTATGTGCCGAATGCTATGACCCTACTCAGAGGGTTGTGCTTGACCCTTCAGGCTCAGTTGTTTTCTATATCACCCCCTAAGCTATCAAAGAGATGCTGAACTTCAAGACTTAGAAGAAATTAGTTCCTTTATCACTAATAGATTTGATAAATCAAGGAGCTAGATTGACAGATGCTCAGGTCACCAAACTCAATCAGCTGTACATTGGCTCTGACTCTGTCAAGTATCCTCCTATTAACCAAGTATACCTCAACCAATTGGGCAGAGATCTTGCAGACATGATTAGTCCCATTTTGGGCTATAATTCAATTGAATTTGTTGATGAAACTGTGCTGGTGATCATGCTCATGTTCGCTCCTGGCAAGTCTCCAATCTGCTATGACTATGCCACCTACATCTCTGATAAGATACATGAGCAGTTGACGAACTTGGCAAGAGAAAAGGTGTTCAGATACACCTCTTACATCTACCACCTAATCCTATATTATCAACATGAAAAGTTTTCTTTTGCTGTGAAAAGAGTGGATGCCCAAGGCAATCCAAGGTCAGTGGTCTATTGGTCCTCTGTCTTCCACTGCAGACCTGACTCTCCATATACCTACTGTGAGTTCATAGATCTCTTCATCCACCCAGCCATGTCTCTGATGATGAGCTCACCTCCTCCAAAACTAACTGATGAGATGAAAAGGGTACTTCAGTTGTCTAAATCTTACAGCATTGGCGACTGGTACTTCTACCAAAACCACACAGTTATAAGGATATATGGGTGTGAGTTGCCCCCATACAAATTTTCCAAATATGTGCCCATGAGATTGTTTGCCCTGGAATACTTCAGGCAATTTGGGAATGCTGATGTGCTACACGTTTCAGGCAGAGGCAAGAAAGCACAACTCAAGGTTAGGAACCAATTAGGCCACTTTATCTACAACAAAAGGGAGGAAGGTTGGCAAGAGGTGGATAGAATGTTAGAATCCCTTGGCTTGCAAACCAGTTTCCTTTGGAAACCATATGACCCCAATCACTTCATAAGCCTAAGAAGGGTCAAATATAGGTTGGCCAGTTATGATCACGTAAGACTTCCTCATATAGAAAAGTATGCAAATCAAACAAAGTGGAGATGAGGAACCTTAGAGGAGCCTATCACACAAGAAGAGTTAAATCAAAGAGCACTAAGAAATCTGAAAAAGGTGGCTGACCTAAAGCTTTGTTCACAGGTGTTCACTCTTCCAAGCACTCAAGTGGGAACAGCTGCATCTTCCTCCACAGCAAATCAGCAAGCAACCAAAGCTACTGAGCAAACCTCTACCAAAGGCAAGGAAAAGGAAATGGAACCAGAACAGCCACCTCATGAGGAGGTACAACAGCAACAACAATAGGTACAACAGCCACAAGAGGGGCAGCAAGAGAAAGAGCAGCCACTGCAGCAAGAAAAGGCAGCTGAGGCCCCAATTTTTACTGAGCAGCAGCCACCACAAATTGTGCCTCCTAGGCAGGAAACAACAGCTGAAGCCTCAATCCTCCAAACCCCACAAAAGGAGGATATAAGTAGAAAGAGGGACAGAGAGACTCGCCTCACAACAACAACAACTCAAGGGGAGAAAAGACATTGAATGTATCCCCTTTCAGAAGAGGAAATGCCTATGGGGCAATCTTTGGGCATGGGCCCACCAAGTATGGAGGCCTCAGCAAGTTCCTTCCAGCAAGAACAAGAGAGGATAGTGGGAGGAGAAGTCAGCTCCTCAAGCTAGCAGAGAGAAGGTGAACTGAGCATCAAACAGCAGTTCATTGACATAAAGAGGAGGAATGAGCCAATAAAAATACAGCTATATAATCATTTGTTGAAAATGGCTCCCACTAACCAGCAAAGACTAATGTCTGCATATGATGTTAGTGAAGGCAAAATGATCATGAGTCACTTCATGCCAACTGCATTGCAACCACAGTCCCCTTCAGACTACTTGAGGACCAATCTTGAGGTCCTTGCCAGGGACATCCACCCAATGGACAAAATCGAATTGCATAGGCAAATGGGTGAGATGGTGTATGCCTCCTTGGCAGATAAGACATTAGATAACTACAGGCTAGAAAATAGCCTAAATAATACAGCTGCCCAACTTGAGTTGGAGAGAGCATCCTCTCCAGCAAAGGACAACAGGATCAGGGCCTTAGAAGATATAATCATAGAGATTGGGCATGACCCCAAGGACATCAAGGGCATACAAGCATTATTGAAATTGAGGGATGCAGACATGGCAGCTTTGAGGGAAAAGATCCAAATCCCAACAACTATTCACCCTCAAACGGAAGAAGTTGCCCAGCTGAGACATGATCAAGATGCGACAGCTTTGCTGTTGTCTTTATATAAACAGCTGATCCAGACTCAAGAAAAGTTGGGAGAATCAGAGGCTGCACAGGCAGCATTGCAAGCAGCATTACAGCAAAAGGAAGGATGTCAAACATCTCAGCCTCCTCCAGAAATAATTAACCTTGAGGAAGCTCCTCCAACTACTGCTCCCCTCACTCAACAAAGAGAACAGGCAGCACCTTCTACCTCAGCACCACCACCAACAACAGAGCAGGCCCCAAGCCTGGACATGCAAAAGCTGAGAAATGAGATTCAGGCCCTGGAAGCCCAAATGATAGAATTAAATGAGGCCAGGGAGAATTTAGCCAAGGTAAATGAAAGATATGATAAATCCAAGCAGACTATGGCAGAAAAGGGCAGGGAAATAAAAGCCCTCAAAGACGGAATAAAGGAGCTGGAGAAGGAGCTCACACTGGATAAAGTAGTGGCTGAGCTCAAGACAGTGCTATGGGCCAATATTGGCCAATCCATCACCGATCAATGGCAATATATTGAGACAATTCATGAGCAGTTGGAGCTCATTGCAAAAGCACAAAGGGAAATCCAGAGATCAAGGGCCTCTCTAGGCAATATGCCTGAAGTTGCCAACAGGATGATCAATGTGCTTAATAATAGAACAAGTGCTCAGTTAGCAACTATGGGAATTTCCAACAGGAATGAGACTATTTTGTTAATAAAGAGGGTCCTAACACTAAGAAGCCTGGTGCAGACACTAGAAAGAAGGACCCGGGACATGCAGACAGAGGTCAATAGATTCATGGACAAATTTGTGGCATTGCAAAACAGAGATCTCCCTGGCTTACTGAACAGTGCAGGAAGGCTACTTACACATGAGCATTATGCCGAGAGGGTCAACACATTCGCCACAAATCAGATCACTGAAAGGCCCAGCACCTCAGAGGAAACAGGGCCAGCTACAGGACAAAGTCTCTACAACAGGATAGAAAACTTATTTTTTATCATGGATGAGATCAAACATCTGTTTGAAGTGCCTCCCAACTTCTACAAATACACAGAGGCAGATGAGACATTAGAGGCAATTCTGAGACATCAATTGCCCACACAGGAATACTGGACCAAAATGATACAGTTGATATTATAAACCAGAGCCTATAAATCAAATTTCCATTTAAATTCATAGGTGATCATGCACAGGAAAATTTGATAACACTAGCAGGCATGAAAAGGAAAAGGCTGGGCCAACTCAGCTGAACTAATCGGCCAATAAAGCAAGATTGACAGCTACATGTGACAGGGCCAAAAAACTACAGCACGACAGCCATACAGGCACATTTTTCCAGAGTTAAAGCAGAACGTTCAGACCGACTCAGTGGCCTCCAAAGGTCAAAATATCTTCTGACATACATAAAGAGCACTTATTTTGTATTCAATGATGTAATAACTTTCTTATCTACTATCTTGAAAAGTGGGTGAACGTATTCATTTCTAGAATGACTCAAGGCTCCAGATATTTTGTATGACCAATTGTATATATTCCCCCCTCGCATAATCTTGCAGGGGTTGTTGTTGATCTCTCTTCAAGAGTTTCTTATGCTGTAAATTTTCCAGACTATTAATACAAAAGCTGATGGAATTTCCAAAGCTCTGCGTTATCTGAGTCATTGTGGTGTTTTGTTGAATGTTACAGGATTCCTGCGTGTTTCATGAATCAATAAGTTTTCTTCAAACTCTTAGTTATGTGTTTTGTCATCTTCTCATAGCTCATTCATGTTCTGTGTTTTACAGTTAATGGCAAAGAAAAAGAATAGTTATAGGATTTAATCACAGATTACCCTAGACTCAATCGATGCTATTATAAATGTTTTCTTCAGTTACAGTTATAAAGGTGTAATTCTTAATTGCTGCACTTTCAGACTATATACTTTCACTGTGATTGTTGTTTCAGGAATTCAAGTTTGCTCCTGTGCAACATATCTCTTTCTCACACCCAGCTTAGTGGAAAATTCTTAATTGCCTTTCACTGGTTGAACACACCTCATAATCACAATTTCAGATTTGTTCCATGAGATATTTAAATGGCCCTGTAATTTCAGTAACTCAACTCAATATTCAGTCAACCTGTAGCCACAGACCCCATTGCCCAATGGACTAATACTGCCTGAAAACTTACACCTTAGATGCAGAAGACATCCCTCAACCAAAACATAAAACAAAACCCTGAACATTATAGCTAGCCTAAAATACTATCAAAACAGAGACAAATCATAAAGAGAGAGCCCTCTCTGATTACAGTTTGGCTAGAAACTGTAACCCAAAGATTGGTTAGTGGTTACCCCGGCCGTATTCCCTTGGGAGTCAAAGGGAACAACCTGGGAGTTAACAGGAATTATGACAAGGTGATGGGTAGTTATTTGTCTCTCAAGGCAAGTATGAAAATGAGATACTGCAAAGATTCTACATGGAGATTTGTAAACATGTTACCACCCTAAAATTTTCTAAAACTTGGACAGTTTACATTTGTTCCTAAGTCATAATGTTAAATGGTGTTTAAGTCACTTTTATGGTTTTTAGAGTCCAAGTCATAGGGTTAGATTCTCATTTCCATCATAAAATAAAGTTCAACAACCTTGTTTGACACTTTATGGGTCCCATATCATGTTTTGAAAGTCATATGTTTAGCCATTTAAAAAAAAAAAAATGAAACTAGCTACAAATCCACATTTTCATAATGCAGACAATGTAAAAAACCAGTTTTGCACTACGAAATCACTGAAGCAACGTTTTTTTCAGCAGAAAAAAAAAAAAAAAAAAAAAAAAATTTGTTTTAGGTAGTCAACTTCCAGGAGGTTGTTTGAGCAGCTGAAAGCATATTTTGGAAACCTGAAAGAGGTTTTTACTCCTAACATAATGAACTACTAACCAATCTTTCAGTTTCTTCAAATTCATTATGATATGGGAGAAATGGATGACCTAACTTGCGCTACGAAACTGTTGTAGGTGCAGTTTTTCACAAATCAGAATTTCCAGTTTACACCTGATATTCAAAGACATTTTCTGGTCACAGGAAAAGGTATTTTGGAATCCTAAAGGAGCTTTTTCTTCATCAACTCTCCAGCTACAATAACCTATCTAACATTCTTCATAAGTATTATCAGTTGGGAGATACTAAGATTTCTTTGAAACCTTAATTTTAGAGAACATATTTTTCCTATTTTACACGTGTTTTTCAAGGACAGATTCTGGACAACTGTAGAAGTATTTTAAAAAACCGAGAGAGGTTTTTGTTCTAGGCAACATGGAATACAAAAACCTCCTTCAGTTTCATAAAATATGTCATGGATGAGAAGATAAAGGCTTTTCACCACGTGCTAATGTTCAAAGATCCTAAACCTAAAAACAGGGGAAAATGTTCCCTAATTTCTAGGGTTTATCATCAGCAGTAAGGTGACAACGTGGGAGGCTTCATAAAATTCGACCTCATGAGGTTGAAACTGTCAAAGAATGCATTCAATGTTTAGTTAAGGTGGGTTAGTCATAACAAGGAGTTGTACTCCTAATTGTATTAGGACTCTAGGACTGTTAGTTAGCTGCCAAATGCATTTAAAGGTCTGTTTTAAAATAGGTGTCACTTATAGCGAATTCGAATTCTCTTGATGAGAGATGATGGAATCCTTACTGTAAAAGCTATATATAAAGCAAGACAGGAAATGAGAAAGGGTTGGAAAATGAGATAGAAAAAGAGTACTTTTGTAAATGCTGTGGAGGGACTGATATATACAGAAGCAGTTTGACTTTTTTGAAGTTGAGATTCTTAGTGTACTTCAGTGAGCTTCATATTTTATCTTTGATATGTTTTACTTCCATAGTCTTAATGCTTATTACTCAAAATTCATGGAGGAACATGCTCTAACTTCCTTTAAGTGTTAAACTATGGTGAATTGAGTTCTTGGGTCCTATCTTTGGATGTTTTTCTTCAATGTTTTAATACTTATCACTCAGAATTCATGGTTAATCATGCTCTAACTTCCTTTGAGTATTAAAACTTTGATGAATCACTTTAAATACTTTCCTTTTGAATACCTTAATGTGTCATTACTCAGAATTCATGCCCACATGCTTTGACTCCTATGAACTTCAAGCTATTGAAACTTTCCTGAATGTGTTACTCTTTCATTGAAGTATATACAAGCCTTAGTTTTATAAGAAGAGCTATTTGTTATCTTTATCTCTATCACTGAATCCATAGCCCAATGGTAGCAAGTCTCCATCTTTCAACCTATAAACATATAAAATCACAAACCATAGAGTTAGCCATCTATCTATATCTTTAATCAATATCATTAACCCTTTGAGAGAGCCCTCTCAAGCTGAGGAGGCTAAGCCTTAGCTAAAAGATTTGTTTAAAATAGTTACACTGAGATAGTTTGATCAGTAGCCTATCAGGGTCCTATTTTGGTGATAAAATTTTGGTGCATCTGCGAGGAGTCTAAAGATTACTCATTCCTGAAATCAAGAAGCTGAACTTCTGAAGGTAGCAGGAGCTAGGGAATCTTTTCGAGGCTGAAAAACTACCTTGGCGACTCCATTGTTGAAGAATTTGAAATTCATAGATTCATGGTGATTCCACTGGAGTTATGAAGAACTCAGATGCTACCATTCTTATTTCAAGGTATGCATGCATAAATTTTTCAGGAATTCATGTTTTCCCAAATCATTTTCCCAAGGATACATATTTTCTAAGGAATGGTCCAAAATTCAATGGAGAAGATTTGAGTTTAACTTTGAAGCATATATCAGATTTATGTGATTTTACCGAGCTTCTTAGAGTCAAACATGAGGATGTTTGCATTATGTTGTTCTATGATTCATTTCAAGGGAAATGTAAACAGTGGATTGAAAGCTTTCCTGCCAAATCTATTAAGTCATTTGCAGACTTTTGGCTTATGTTTTTGGAGGAATGGATAGATAGAACAAAGTTGGTGGCAAACTCTCCTTCAATTCAAGGTTTCAAACAATGGAATGATGATCATATTAATGAAGAAATAGATGAAATTTTTTCTTTGTCCTTGTCTTCTTATCTAAAATCATTTGAGTGCAAGACAGAAGATAAGATGAAATTTTTGGATGAAGTTGCTAAGAACATTGAGAAATACATTGAAGGTTTACAAGGTCAAATTCAATCATATAGTCTTCATGATCATGATCATACTTTTCAAAAGCTTTCTATGGCAGAATACAAAGAGAGGGTGTTGCTTCCTTTCTCTTTTGAGATTGAGGAAGAATACATTATTTTTGAAAATCAATTTGAGGATCAATTTGAGAGCACACAGCTGAAGCCTTATGCAGATGATCAAAGTATTGGTGAGTTGTCCAAAGCTGCAGAATATCACAAGAAACATCAAACTCACCATGTGTTTTTTGACCCTATAGCTGACTACATGGAAAAGATTTACTGTTCAAGCTTCCAGTTATATTTTCATCTTGAAGAACAGTTACACCTCATGCTGCCTTGGTTATTTCAATATCTAGTTTATTTTTGCTTCAAGCACAATCAAGAGATTCAAGTGTTAGATCAAATCGATGACTGGCTTCATTGGAAGTTTCATGTTCCTTGAGCTACAAGTGGATATTGCAGTTGATAGGGTAGGTAGGAATGTGCAAATAAGCTCAGGGTAGGTTGACTGAGCACCTGTTTCAGTAGGTGCAATTTGAATCCCTCTTATAGAAATCATTAAAGGCTTGAGGAGCAGATTGGGCAGAAGTTCAGAGTTTTATTCTAGAGGATGGATAGCAGCACTGGAGCTACAGGTTCTTAGTGTACCACAAGGGCACACTATCCCTAGTGGAGCCACTGTTATCACCCTAAAATTTTCTAAAACTTGGATAGTTTACATTTGTTCCTAAGTCATAATGTTAGATGGTGGTTAAGTCACTTTTGAAAGTCATATGTTTATCCATTTAAAAAAAATATGAAACTAGCTACGAATCCACGTTTTCGTAGCGCAGATAGTGTAAAAAACCAGTTTTGTGCTACGAAATCACTGAAGCAGTCTTTTTTCAAAAAAAAAAAAACAAACAAACAAACAAACAAATAAACAAACAAACAAACAAACAAAAGAATTGTTTTAGGTATTCAATTTCCAGGAGGTTTTTTGAGTAGCTGAAAGCATATTTTGGAAAACTGAAAGAGGTTTTTATTCCTAACATACTTAACTACAGAAACCTCTTTCAGTGTCTTCAAATTCTTTACGGTCTGGGAGAAACGGATGGCCCAACTTGTGCTACGAAACTGCTGTAAAAGTCTTTTAAAAACCAAGAGAGGTTTCTGTTCTAGACAGCATGGACTACAAAAACCTCCTTCAATTTCATAAAATATGTCATGGATTAGAAGATAAGGGCTCTGTCACATGTGCTAATGTTCGAAGATCCTAAACCTAAAAATAGGGAAACATGTTCCCTAATTTCTATGGTTTATCATCAACAGCAAAGTGACAACGTGGGAGGCTTCATCAAATTCGACCTCATGAGGTTGCAGCTGTCAAAGAATGCATTCAATGTTTAGTTAAGATGGTTTAGTCATAACAAGGAGTTGTACTCCTAATTGTATTAGGACTCTAGGACTGTTAGTTAGCTGTCAAATGCATTTAAAGGTTTGTTTTATGGTTAGAATAGGTGTCACTCATAGAAAATTCAAATTCTCTTGATGAGGGATGATGGAATCCTTATTGTAAAAGCTATATATGAAGCAAGAGAGGAAATGAGAAAGGGTTGGAAAATGAGATAGAAAAATACTACTTTTGTAAATGTTGTGCAGGGACTGATATATATAGAAGCAGTTTGACTTTTCTGAAGCTGAGATTCTTAGTGTACTTCAGTGAGCTTTATATTTTATCTTTGATATGTTTTACTTCAATAGTCTTAATGCTTATTACTCAGAATTCATGGAGGAACATGCTCTGAATTCATTTAAGTGTTAAACTATGGTGAATTGAGTTCTTGGGTCCTATCTTTGGATGTTTTTCTTCAATGTTTTAATACTTATCACTCAGAATTCATGGTTACTCATTCTTTGACTTCCTTTGAGTATTAAACTTTGATGAACCACTTTAAATGCTTTCCTTTTGAATACCCTGATGTGTCATTACTCAGAATTCATGCCCACATGCTTTGACTCCTATGAACTTCAAGCTATTGAAACTTTCCTGAATGTGTTACTCTTTCATTGAAGTAAATACAAGCCTCAGTTTTATAAGAAGAGTTATTTGTTATCTTTATCTCCATCACTAATTCCATAGCCCAATGGCAGCAAGTCTCCATTTTTCAACCTATAAACATATAAAATAAAAAACCATAGAGTTATCCATCTATCTATATCTTTAATCAATATCATTAACCCTTTGAGAGAGCCTTCTCAGGCTGAGGAGGCTAAGCCTTACCTAAAAGATTGGTTTGAAATAGTTACACTGAGATAGTCTGATCAGCAGCCTATCAGGGCCCTATTTTGGTGATAACAAAACCCATGGAAACACCTCTAACAAACAACTAGAGGAAAGAGGATGCCACTTCAAGTGAAGTGGATGCTACCATTTATCGATAGCTAGTGGGTCCACTCATGTATCTTGTGAACACATCACCAGATATGTGATGTGCAGTCAACGAGCTAAGACATGCTATGGTTAGGTCAACCAAACTATTTTGGAAGGCACCTAAGCATGTTTTACGGTACCTCATAGGCACTACCCAATTTGGGCTATGGTATAGACGAGCAGAGGGAGTGAAGTTGTGTGGCTTCACAAATGCAAGTTGGGCATGAAGTCCATTAGAATGAAAGAGTACATCAAGTGTAATTTTTAGTGTTGGGTGTGTAGTTGTTTCTTGGTATGACAGGAAGCAAATATCTGTGGTGCTCAGCTAGACAGAAGCATAATACATGGCTGCAAGTCAAGAAACATGTGATGCAATATGGATGAGAAAGATACTTGTTGGACTATTTGGTCAGATGATGGATCCAATTGTGATAATCAGAGTTGCATCAATGTCTCCGAGAATATTATATTTCATGATCAATCCAAGCATATAGATATCCAATACCAACATTTACGAGACTATGTCTAGAGGCAGATGATGTTGCTACACTCCATTCTGATAGAGGAGTAAGATGTTCACATTTTGACAAAATCTTTGTCAAGAGGGAAGTTCAAATTCCTTAGGTGCAGGATAGGGGTGGTTGATAATCCCTTTCTTACAGAGAGGGCGTCTTAAAAAATGTGGCAAGAAATTCTCAATTTGATTTTCCCTTGATTAAATTGAGAAAACTTGAATTTCCACATCAACAGACAGCTTGGATGCAGTTAACTTGTGTGACATGGCTTGTGTCACCTGGTTTACACAGTAAATTCGAGTTGGAGGAGTTATAGTTCAGTTAAGCATGTATGATTGTTAATTTGTAGCAATCAAAGTCAGTTATCTCAAGTTATTTTTAGTTAAACTAGTTCCAACTGCTTAAGGAACTAGTGGAAGGCCAATTGTGCAGTGGGACTTCAGTCAAACTCAGTGATCATCCAGTTAACTAATCAATCTAATGCATGGAGAATTCGAGTTCCCCAGTTGTGGTGGAGATTCCAAGGCAGTGTAACATCAACTGTAGACTAGCCTTGAGTGTAGAGGTGTTGCATACAGTCAGATGATCAACCTTGGGAATTTTGCAATGCATTTTGTAAAAATTCCTAAATAATAGGGGCCTAATTTCTCAAGGAATTGCACAAGGAAATATGGGCTCAAGCAGAGGTATAAATTTACTAATTCTGGCTTAGAGCTTCTCAGTGAGCAGAGAGACAGGTTATTCACTTGTAGGTTGTGCTCAATTGATAAAATAAATTGCAATACATTTCTATTGATCATATTAGTGCAAACATACATTGGGGTTTTTAGCATATTGTTTTCCTTAGGAAACATTTTGTGTGCATGTGTATGAAATTCTGGTTCTAAATTGTGAATCAACTTCTGGAGAGCAGTAGAGTAGGCTTGTATCTTATGATTTAGATTAAAACTTCATGAGTAGTTGCAACTCTACACCATAATTTCTACAAGGATGGTGGAGGAAAATTACAAAATTTTCCTTAGTAGACAATATGACTACTTCAAAATATCTATGACAACTTTTGTGAGAAGAAGACGTTGAGGATAAAAGATTGGATTTTCGAAGAATTAGTCACAAAATTCACAAGGGTGGTAATTTTGGTTGCAGGTGTGGAGGTAGATGGATTAAATGTAATTTTGGATGCATGTGTGTAGGTAGACAAGTTACAATTACTGCTTTGATTTTTGTCGATGATGTGTTACTATTTGGTAGATTGACCTCTTTTGATCGGTATTTGGACTCCTTATGAATAATATTAAATTTCATATTATTTATTCTTACCCAGATGATACATTGGTACTGGAGATTTATCATATTTATGGTGTTATCTCCACTGCATTAGATGCAGATTTTAAATATCTTAGATTTATGATTCAACCTAATTGTTATGGAATTTAGGATTGGAGCTTAATTATAGAGAAAATCCAATGTATACTTTTATCATGGGCACACAAGAGGCTTTCCCTAGGAGGTAATTTGACTCTAGTTCGAGCAATCCTTCAGAACATCTCCGTAGCTATCGAGTTCTTGTTTCTGTGACTGCTTCCGGTTCCAATATAATTTTTCTTTTCGCGTCAAGTTCTGGCAATATTGTTTGAACTGGGAGCTTGTCACCTATAACCTTCTTTAAACATGAAACATGGAAAACTGGGTGCAATCAAGAAGCTGCAGGAAGCTCCAATTTGTATGCCATAGTACCAATCTTTTCCAACACCTTGTACGGACCATAATACTTTGGTGATAATTTATTATCCTTCTTAGCTTGCTTTAGGGACATTTGCTTATATGGTTGTAGCCATAGGAATACCCAATCACCTACATGAAAACTTCTTTCACTACGATGTTGATCTGCCTGTTGTTTCATTATATTTTGTGCCAACACGAGGTTATCCTTTAAGAGTTGGAGGACTTGTTGTTGATGTTCGATGTGATGTTCCACTGCCTGAACCTTAGAATTTTCTCTTAAATATGATGTGATTGATGGTGGTTGGTACCCATAAAGTGCCATGAATGGGGTCATTTTTGTTGCTGTATGGAAGGAAGTGTTATACCACCATTCAGCCAGAGGCAACCATTTGACCCATTATGTCTGTTTATCAGATACAAAGCAACGAAGATATCCTTCCAAACATTTGTTTACTATCTCAGTTTTCCCATCAGATTGAGGATGATAAGATGAGCTATGAGCTAACTGAGTACCAAGACAAGAAAATAATTTTGTCCAAAAATTTCCAGTGAAAATGGGATCTCTGTCACTTATAATAATCTTTGGGTTTCCATGTAGCTTTTGAATTGTTTCCATAAATGTAGTAGAAACTGTACTGGCTTTAAATGGATGTGATAATGCACAAAAGTGTGCATACTTGGTAAGTTTGTCAACTACCACCATGATGACACTCTTTCCCTCAGACTTGGGTAAACCTGTGATAAAATCCATTGAAACCTCCTCCCAACGTTGGCTTGGAATGGATAAAGGTTGTAATAGACCCGTGTCTTAATTGTTTCAACTTTATTTTGTTGGCAAACCAAACATTCCACAACAAACTTTTGAATATCTGATTTAAGGCCATCCCAAAAAAATCCTTCTTAACCCTGTGGTAAGTTTTTAAAAATCCTGAGTGCCCTCCTAAGGGAGAAGTGTGCAATTCCATAAGAATATTTTGTTTTAGCTGGGAATTCTTACAGAGGTATAAGCGATCTTTGTACCATAACGAATCATTTTGCCAGCTAAATGTATCAGAAGTACTGGAATCTTGTTGTAGCTTTCGAATAAGTGCCCACACTTCTTCGTCATTCTTCCATTCCTCCTTTGCTTCGTTTATCCAATCTGGTTGGATAATAGAAATGGCACACAACAATGCTTCCATATCCTCATCCTTTCTTGAGAGTGCATCTGCCACCACATTTTGCTTCCCTTTTTTGTAGATGATTTCAAAGTCATAACCCAACATCTTTGTGACCCACTTTTGTTGCTCTTCAGAGGATAATCTTTGTTCTAAAAAGTATTTAAGGCTATCATGATCCGTTTTTACCTTGAAGTGTCTTCCCATTAGGTAGGGTCGCCATTTCTTAAGTGCATGGAGTATTGCCAACATTTCCTTCTCATAAATAGCTTTGCTTAAAAACTTTCCCTTGATTGGACGACTTTCAAAAGCAATGGGTCTTTCATCTTGCATTAGAACAGCACCAATTCCATTTCCTGAAGCATCACATTCCACAATAAAGGTTTTTGTGAAGTCCGATGTAGCTAAGACCAGTGCTTGGCACATTGCCTCTTTAAGATTTTTAAAGGCCTTTGTTGCTTCCGGAGTCCATGAAAATGAATCTTTCTTCAATAATGTTGTTAGAGGTGCTACTATTCTCCCATAATTCTTAACAAACTTGCGATAATACCCTGTCAACCCAAGAAATCCTCGCAGATGCTTTATGGATGTGGGGATTTTCCATTCCTTAATGGCTTTAATTTTGCTAGGGTCTACCTTAACTCCTTCATGAGATACAATATGACCCAAATATTCCACCTCCTGGACTCCAAAGAAACATTTGGATCTTTTTGCATATAATTGTTTCTCCTCCAATAGTTGTAGCACCTTTTCAACATGTTCAACATGATCCTTCCAAGACTTGTTGTAGATTAGTATATCATCAAAAAATACTAACACAAATTTTCTAAGGAATGGTTTGAAAATTGAATTCATCAAACCTTGAAATGTTGAAGGTGCATTGGTAAGGCCAAAAGGCATGACCAAAAATTCATAATGACCCTCATGAGTTCTAAATGCCGTTTTCAGAATGTCTTCAATCTTCATTCTGATTTGATGATATCCCGAACGAAGATCCAACTTGGTGAAGTAAATTGATCCATGCAATTCATCCAGTAATTCATCAATGACAGGAATGGGGAACTTATCTTTAATAGTGAGCTTGTTGAGCTCCCTATAATCTGGACACATGCGCCATGATCCATCCTTCTTGTGCACCAATACTACTGGAGCTGAGAAAGAACTTTGACTCAGTTGAATTATACCAGCCTCTAGCATTTCTGCAACCATACGTTCAATTTCACTTTTTTGGACATATGGATATCTGTACGGCCTGATGTTTGGAGGAACACTTCCTGGAATCAGATGAATAGCATGATCATGATCACGCATAGGTGGGAGACCTTTGGGAGTCTCAAATACCTTGGAATGATTGTCCAGGACTTTTTGGAGATCTGGAGAAATAGATGATTCCAATGTGGAAACATCTAGCGAACATAATTGTGCAATTACACCTCTTTGCTCCTTTTTTAGAAGCTTTGTCATGCCATTAGAGCTGATTATCTTTCCTGGTTTCCCTGCAATACCCCTTAATTCAACTTCCTTTCCTTCCACAGAAAATTTCATGAAAAGTTCTTGAAAATTAAAAGCTATTGTACCCAAGGATTGTAGCCATTGGACTCCTAGTACAACATCAGCACCTCCCATTGGAATGGAAAGCATTGGGCTAGTCAATACATATTCTCCCATGGATAGCTTGATATTATGGCACTTTCCAGAACAATTTATTGTTCCTCCATTTGCAATCATCACTTGACACTCTGGTGCTGGATATAGGAAGCAATTCAATTCTTTTGCTACCCTACAATGAATAAAATTGTGGGTGCTTCCTGAATCAATCAACACTATTACCTTTTTCTTCTTGATTTGTCCTTCTATCTTGATGGTTTGAGGAGTGGTAATTCCCGCCAATGCATTACAAGATATGGTCGGATTTATTTGTTCTTCATCTAGGCTTTGTTCTTGGAATATATCCTCTTCTTTTGACCTTTCTTGCTCCTTTTCTTCTTCCTCTTCACAATCTATGTAGAATAATTTCTTCTCAGCACACTTATGACCTTTTGTGTATTTGCTATCACAATTGTAACAAAGCCCTTTTGCTATTTTTTCTTCCAATTGTTGTGGTGTCAACCTTGTAGGTTGTGGAAGACTAGGGGCAACAACACTTCCGTCTTTATAGTTGTGAATGGTATGCTTCCTAGTTGCCATAATTTTGCTTTCCATTTTTCTTGCTAACCTGAATGCCTTCTCTAATGAATCAGGTTCCCAAAGGCGCACATCATGTTGGATATTATCCTTTAAAGACCCTATGAACACATCAATCCTATGCTCCTCTGGAATATCTTTTACCCTTATGTTCAATTTTTGGAACTCCTCAATGTGCTCCATTATTGAACCCTTTTGTTTGAGACTTATCAATTGGCTAAAAAAAGTGTTGCTTTTTGTATCCTCATAATGTGCTATCAATTCTTCCGTAAAAATTGCCCAAGTGATAAATTGTTTTCGAGAACAAAGCCATTGATACCATACAAACTGATTTGGTTCGAAATATAAAGTTGTCATACGTACCTTTTGTTTGTTTTGCACATTATTGAGATCGAAGAATTGCTCCATCTATAATAACCATGTGGCGGGTGTTATAGACATTTTTGTGCCTTACAGCATGAAGCATGAAATGTCCATAATCTAAGGGATCCAAAGTCCCTAAACATGTTGTTCCTACCCCTAGAGGAACAAGGTCAGCAAACCACAGCACTGAATAAAAGTTCTCCACCTAAAAACACTCAAAAACAAGGCAATTCTGGATCATGTCAACTGCTCCACTGAGCATCTGCGTTGAATGTCAACTGCTCCACTGTCTACCTACGTTGAATGTCAACTGCAAAGAAGGCTACCTGCGCTGGGCGAGTTTGTACATGTAGCACAGTCATTCCTCAAGGTGTCAATGCCCAGGAAGCTTCCAAAATGACACTTGGATCAGGGAATTCGACTGGTGATGAGTAAGAGGTTCTAGATCTCCAAGTGAAGCAAGAACCTCCAAGTGGACTCAAGAACTGAAGAATAACTGAAGTGAGAGAGGACACTAGTCAGCTTCATGCCAGCCTCAAGCTGACTCATCCTTTCTCCAAAACTCCTATATATAGATCTCTCTCATGAGGTCTAGGGAGGCTGGAATCTTGTGAATGTAAACAATTGCTGTTGGTTTGAGTTTAGAACTATTGGGTGATTTGCTTTGAAGGACGTGAAGAGGAGATTTCTTTCTGCTGGGAAGGTGATGCTGGATTGGGCCTCTTATGGTTGTATCACTTCCTGAACCTTACTTCTTCCATTAATAAAGCATTTGAGGTTCTTCTATATGCATGTGTCTCAATTGTATTGTTATACTTGTGTATTTGATTTATCCTAATCCTTGAATCAATTATGAATGTATGCTTCTTGTAGTTTCCCTCTCTTGCCATTTTGCAGGATCTTGGTGTAGCTGGGCCAGTGAAAGAGCAAGGAACTGAGGGCAAGCAGCAAAGAGAGAAGATTGGATCAATCATTAGCGAAAGACATCGGTTAGTGGATCTCTTTCTCCCCTCTTTTACATCTCATAAAGAAGTAATCTCAGATAGCTTTGCTTTGATTGTTGCTAAGGAACTATCACCCTTAGAGTGGGATAGGGTCATTCCGTATTGGATACTTTTCCCAACAACAAATTGGCGACTCCACTGGGGATCGTATCTTGTTGGTTGTTTGTGTTTTTGCTGTTCATTTCCTAAACACAGGGAGTACCGAATCGAACTGCATTTGGATCTTTCAAATGCAAAGTAGAGGGCAGCTACTCTAGCTCAGTTTCTGGGCATGTTTATGATTTGAAGAGCTGATCCACAAGGACTCTGAACAGCTCTTAGTGATAGCTTTTCATCCTCCTTTTCATCCTTTAGTGTGTACTTTATTGATAGCTTTGATTTGGCCAAAAACTGTTGATTTTTGAGCAACCTGTAACCCGGAAACCAAGAGAAACGAGAGTTTCTCTCTTCATTGCAGGCACTGTGAAGGCAGTCTGCATTTCATCGCAGGTCCCGAAGGGGCTACCTATGCTGACTGTCAAACTGACAGTGTTCTACCTACGCTGAACTAGTTTTTCCTTGTGCAACTGGGGTTCTCTGCTTTCTGTTGCCCTGTTTTCATCCTTGTTTTTGCAGCCTGTTATCAGTCAATGTACCTATCTGAAACCGCCTTTCTTTGCCACTATTCCACCTCGGTTGTATAAAGAAACTGTATTTTTTCTTTGTGTATTTCTTACATCATTTGCAGTTTCCCATAACGAAAGTGAACTAGTCTTGTTGTGGCCTCTTAGATCTAGACCTGTGATAAGTGTCATTCTGATCTTAAGAGTTAGTTTGTTTGCTGTTCATAGCTGATTAAGCTTTTGCTTTCGTCATATGGTTTGAATTTATGTATTTCTAGTGTTGAAACAAGTAAATCTTAAGGTGTCTTTTGATTTTGGACAAAAGCTTGTTTGCTTTCACTTGAATTGAATTCAAAGTTATACAACAGCTTTCTTTTTGTATTACACCAACATTAAGAAAGAGAAAAGAAATACCTGCATTGTGCATTTTGCATTTGAAAATTTTGCATGTTGATTTAGGAAAAAGTGCATTAGTGTGTGCTCTATGATCTGTGTGAAAAGATGATGTCTTTCTTTTCCCTCAGTAGTTAAGATTTTCATAAGTTGAAAAGATTGAAAAAGCTTGCTTCTCATCTTTAGACTGCATTTAGGAATTTGTATCATACATCTCGTGGTGAACCTTGAAAGGCAAACTTTAAAAAGATCAACTTAAAATATATTGAATGAACCTAACAACGCTTTGCAACATAACGCTCATCGTAGAGGTCTAGGTAGAGACGTGTTCCGGCGTCGTTAAACGTAGTGACTGTCGATCTCGAAGAAGGTGGGTGATTCCTCCTGAGAGTCGGTGGCACTAATACGGACTTGTGCTCCCACGTACCATCGCGTATATATTTGGAGACCCCTATAGGAACAAAGCCTTTATCCATAGGAATCCGTGTCGGCCGCCCTACTGATCGCAATGCAGTGAACACAGCATTCACGAAGATCGACCACCCGTACCGTAAAACGTATTCTATGGTTTTGCGAAAAGTTTGGCACACCCTCTGCCTAGAACTCCAGAGTAGTTTCTTTTGGCCTTTTTCAAACTCTATAACTGAAAAAGTCCATCCGAGCATTTGTCACTTCGGGCTCGTTAAAACATCGAAGGAGACTAGAGTCATCTTTAGCTTTTTCTCGACTCTTAAAAAGTGAAAAAGCAAGTTGTGTCCAAAGCGTCGTTATAAAATTTATTTTAAACGGAACATAATCACCTCCTATTCCTGCGTTGATCTGTAGGTTGAGAACATGGAACACACCAACCAAGGAATTCCCCATGAAGGAAATCCTAGTCCTTTCTCCTCTTGGGGAAAAGTTGGTGCGCCCCACATGGTCACATTGTCGCTTCCAGGACTGACAATTGGCCTGCCAATATGGCTATTCTCAACCAATGTAGTTCAGAACACCATGGTTCCTGAACAGTCGAGTCAACAGTTAGATCAGTCTAGAGCTGCCCACCAGCCTTCTACTTCCTATAACTCTTCCTCCAATCCTTCATCTTCGTGAGGTAGAGCCAGCAAAAGCCAAGCTCCCATGGAGAAGAAGGAGAAGAAGAAGAAGGAGCCTAAGGCAACTGGGGGCAAGCAAAAGACATCTGACAAAAATCACACACAACCCAGACCGGGCCTAAATCGCCATGTGTCATATGTAGAGGAGACCACTTCCATAGAGATTTTCCCTGTATTCCCCGGATACTAAGGGACTGGTCCCCTCGTTTGCACAATTCGGGAGCATCAACCTCTGATAGCCATGTTGAATGCTTACCGTCAACCAGCGAAAGTGAAGGTTCAAGACAAAGAGGGGGAGTAAGATCCCCCTGCAGACTGTGTGAAGGCGATCACGCCATCCACCATTGTCCCTTCTTAGACGAAGCGAAGAGAGTTTTGGAAGATCGCCCGGTCTCACCGTTGAGACTTCCTCCTGGATACAAAAAACTCATGCCAAGTCCTTCATTGGTTGAGAATACAGCTGGCCCGCTCAAGTGGTCAGCTGAAGAGTCATTCATTGAAAATGAACCTACTGAATCCAGACCGGAGGAAAGTCCAAAGGTCGAAACGGAAGTTGACCCGGTTCTCCCTTCAGAAGTTTCATCTTCAAATGACACCATCACTGAAGATTCATCTTCAAATGACACCCTCACTGAAGAGAATAAGGATGACACCATCCAGATTCTTTTCATCAACAGAGACTCTGACGAGCATCAACGCAATGCGCCCATTCCTTTATCGCAGGAAGGAACATCGTCAGGGTCATATTCGGCCGTGTATTCGGTCCCACCACCAAGCAACCTGGTTGTGTCCTTTGATTGGAACCAACTAGGCAGACCCCGGTTGCCAGCCAGTATACCATTCAGAATCATAGTCCAAATATACAGAATGGTAATGGCTGGCACTATCATTGATGAAGGGGCATCTGTGAGTATCATTTCCTCTATTGCTTGGAAAGCACTGGGTTACCCGGCACTTTTGCCTGAGATAAGAAATCTCTCGGGTTTCGATAAAGGAACCAGTCGACCATTAGGGATCCTCCCCAATGTGCCCACTACATTGAAAGGGAAGGCCATTCAAATGAACGTGATGGTCGTTCAAGGACCCTTGGATTATAACCTACTCCTTGGACGAGACTATATATATTGCATGGGAGCAATAGTCTCCTCACTCTTTAGAGTAATGTGTTTTCCACACGAAGGAAGAATGGTCAAGCTCGTAGACCAACTTTCATTTCCGGGATCACGCATCGCAAATAGTCACATACCAACCCTGAATGGTCTATTCAATCAAGAAATGTCTCCACCCCCAGTCCTTCTTCCCAATGAATGCGAGTGATTCGGAAAGATGGGACTGGAACCCAGGGGGCATGCATCCTGGTCTGCTTTGGGCAGAGAAAACTTTGGGTATAAGATAGAATTTCCGCGAGAGAATATGACTAGTCTGTACCCCGTCCGTGGATGGAAGAGGGGTTGTTCTAGAATAGGATTCTTTTGTCAAAGTTACGTGTTTGGCACCAGTCATTCACCCTTGTCTATTTCGGTAGACAGTGCCGAGGAAATGTTTTGTTTGAAAGATTAACGAGACAATCTTTGGGTAACCAGAAAGAGGTAAGCCTCCCTCAATAACACAAATGTTTTGTCTTTGAGTAGTGTTCTTCTCTTGTCACAAGTAGCTGATCTCTTGTCGCAAGTAGTTGTTCTCTTGCGATCTTGCGAAAAATCTGTTGAAAGTTGGGCTGACAAGAAGACAAGTATCGTATAGACCCGTTAAAATTGACGAGAAGACAAGTATCGTTAAAATTGGACTAGCAAGACGACAAGTAGCTGTGAACACCCAAAGAAAAGCAGAGGTGAGAAAGAGGAGGGGCAACCTTGAAATTGTATTTTATACCTGGGGGCATGCAACCTTTTGGAGTGCAAGCAAGGGGCGACTATTTATTTTTTTAAATTTTTAGGTCCTCCCTTTAAACCTGTAGGTCTAACCCTTTAAACTCGTAGGATTAGCCGTTTCCAAACTTGCATAAAGAAAGGAGCGGAGCAAAGCTTAGTGAGATGAAGCTCCATAAAAAATAGAGATCTCACAGGGGACATTTCTTATCTCATGACTGGTAAATCGAGCAGTTTTAGCATAAAGTTCATGCTCGTTAAAAAATAAACGCAAGATCCGAGCAGTTTTAACGCGGTCTTCATGCTCGTTAAAATAAATATAAGCAGTGAGCAATGTTTCCTCCAGAGTTTAAGCTCATTTTTAAATAAAAAATGGACCTATTCCGGTAAATAACCACTGTGATCGTAAATTTATCAGCCATAAAAACCTTGGTCGTGTTTGCACCTGCCACCTCCACTTTCATTTGGCCGATCGTTCACCTCCATATGATTGTTTACCCATTTTGAGGAATAGCTGTGAAGAGTGATTTCACCTAGCCATCCTTGTGACACTGCCGTGATTGGAAAATTCCAACCTGTACCTGGAATCAGTTGCTATCCTTGTTTCTCACTCGTTCCTCAAAAGACAAGTCTTCTTTGAGCTCTTTTCAACTGACTCGTAAAATATGAAAAGATTGCCGAATTTTGGCCTTCCAGCTCGTTAAAGGGACCGGAAGAGCTATCCCTCCTCTAGATTTTAATCTTTTTGGACCTGAGGGATTATTGCACAAAAAGGTCGAGCGCTTGTTTTATTCGACTCGTTAAAGTTATCGAAAACTCATCCCTTCTGTATTGTTTTATACTTTTTCGGACTTAGGGGATTAGATGACGAAAAAGGAATTTTGGAGTTAACTTTCTGTACCTTTTCAGACTCTCTAAAAATGAAAAGGACCGAGTTTCCCTTGTCGTTAGACTCATTAAAATGATTAAATAGCGACAAACTTGTCTTTAGACGAGAATGAGTTTCCCTATCACTAGGCTCGTTAAAACATAGCGATGGACTTGCCCGAAGGGCAGGTTATAGAACAAGCATATGTTATCCTCCTCAAGCTTGAAAAAAATAAAGAGGTACTGGTCAGAAATGACTGGGGAAAAATTGGGAGAACCTAAAAGCTTTAATGGTAGCAAGTCGCTCTTGAACATGACACTTTTCCTCCGTACCACATCGGGTTGGGTTGTTTCATTCACCGGTCTCATCACCATGGTCTCGCCAAACCATCCACATTTGGGGTAATGCTACCGATCCATCGCATCAGTGTCGTTATATGTTCAAGAGATGTTGTTCAGAAAGAGTCAACCGTGTCCCATCCACTGCCATACATTATCCTTCATCCATTCATGACCGCCACCCTGAATCATATTTCACAGATTGTTTTCACCTCCATTAAAATCATTAGCTCCGTTCCGTGTCACTGATGTGGGATTCATTAAGGCCCTCCTTTGACGGATCGCTCCTTGTCGACGTCAGCTCATTATCCAAGGAATTGATCTAGGAACAACCCCTTCAGTACTTTGAAGCTTGCATGCCTCAATGGCAAGTTTCTCACTTCTGGCGACAGGTATACATCAATGACCTTCGACCAGAAGATTTTGCGTGGTGTTCGACGCCAAGTCCTTTATTCACACCACGTGAATTGTACTGCAGTACCTTGAGGGTCATTATCATTATCGGTGATTCCTCTCGCGCTTGTTAACGGTTTACATCATTGACCGGTAATCAAGCAATGTCTTTCCATGTTCGACTTCAGCGCAATTCTCACATGGATCGACTTGTACTTAGAGTGAAGATCGAACGAGTTTGAAGACCCCGGATCTAGTTTCATCCATCCAGGCTGCGATATATATTCATCAAATATAAAGACATTTGACATGTACATCATTGCAGCAGATGATCATCCTACTCAAAGGATGATAATTTTCACCAAAATTATCAGTCTACCATCAGACGATCGTCTGTTCTATGTACCAAAATGAATTTATAAAACTGAGCATGGGAATGCCCACCTCAGCTAGATCATGAAGGCAATATGAAAAATAATGTATTGTATTGTATCTTATTACAGGTCACCTCTCAGCGATTGAATGAACTTCGGATCCTCCTTATAAAGCATTTCACCCGATAAACGACCTCATACTTTAGGGGGCAACTGTTATAGACATTTTTGTGCCTTACAGCATGAAGCATGAAATGTCCATAATCTAAGGGATCCAAAGTCCCTAAACATGTTGTTCCTATCCCTAGAGGAACAAGGTCAGCAAACCACAGCACTGAATAAAAGTTCTCCACCTGAAAACACTCAAAAACAAGGCAATTCTGGATCATGTCAACTGCTCCACTGAGCATCTGCGCTGAATGTCAACTGCTCCACTGTCTACCTGCGTTGAATGTCAACTGCAGAGAAGGCTACCTGCGCTGGGCGAGTTTGGACATGTGGCACAGTCATTCCTCAAGGTGTCAATGCCTAGGAAGCTTCCAAAATGACACTTGGATCAGGGAATTCGACTGGTGATGAGTAAGAGGTTCTAGATCTCCAAGTGAAGCAAGAACCTCCAAGTGGACTCAAGAACTGAAGAATAACTGAAGTGAGAGAGGACACTAGTCAGCTTCATGCCAGCCTCAAGTTGACTCATCCTTTCTCCAAAACTCCTATATATAGATCTCTCTCATGAGGTCTAGGGAGGCTGGAATCTTGTGAATGTAAAGAATTGCTGTTGGTTTGAGTTTAGAACTATTGGGTGATTTGCTTTGAAGGAGGTGAAGAGGAGATTTCTTTCTGCTGGGAAGGTGATGCTGGATTGGGCCTCTTATGGTTGTATCACTTCCTGAACCTTACTTCTTCCATTAATAAAGCATTTGAGGTTCTTCTATATGCATGTGTCTCAACTGTATTGTTATACTTGTGTATTTGATTTATTCTAATCCTTGAATCAATTATGAATGTATGCTTCTTGTAGTTTCCCTCTCTTGCCATTTTGCAGGATCTTGGTGTAGCTGGGCCAGTGAAAGAGCAAGGAACTGAGGGCAAGCAGCAAAGAGAGAAGATTGGATCAATCATTAGTGAAAGACATCGGTTAGTGGATCTCTTTCTCCCCTCTTTTACATCTCATAAAGAAGTAATCTCAGATAGCTTTGCTTTTATTGTTGCTCAGGAACTATCACCCTTAGAGTGGGATAGGGTCATTCCGTATTGGATACTTTTCCCAACAACAACGGGATCCTTGCCATCAAACTTCTTCATATCGATTTTTGGAATGTGGTGATTCTTCGATCCAACATTAGCGTCTATGGAACCATGATTAACATTTCTTTTGTTCTCATCATGATTTTCCTTTACTACCTTTTCACCATTAGTAAGTATTTCTTGTAGAAAATTAGTCAAATCTGTCTTCAAATCTGCCATGCCTGTCTTCCAATTTGTGTTCAAATCTATCTTCAAATTGTCCATCTTAGCTTCCATGCCATTCATCTTAGCTTCAACGCCATTTATCTTAGCTTCCACGCCATTTATCTTAGCATCTGTTAACTTTTGTGAGCGTGACATTTGTTGCACTTGTTCTTGTAATTTTGATATATCATGTAGCATTTCTTCCTCTTCTTCATGATTCATGCTAGAGCTTTCAGGTTCCTTACTAGGTGTTTGCATTTTCTTTCCTTGGGGCATCAGTTACCGATAATAATGCTCTACTATGCCCTTTGAATTCCTTCAAAATAAATTTTCAAACCAAGCTTAAGCAAAAATTTAAAAAAAATCTACACACCTTTTTTCACTTTGTAGGAGCTCGATATTGCCTCTGATGTATCTCTGTACTTTCCAATCATCTAGTTCTGAACTTGTGACCTGTAGTAGCTCTTTGTGTCCTCTTTCCAATGCCACAATTCTGATCCAAATTGGATTCTCCAAGGAAGCGTTATGCGAAATCTCCCACAGTGACTTGATTATAGACTAGTTCAGTAGAGCTAACTTGTACGACGTGCCGCGAGTCACTGTTTTGACCTTTTGATCTAAAAAACACCCACAAGAAACTACAGTCCATCCTCTTTATGTACCTTCTTACGAAACTTCAATCCGATCCCCCGAGAGAAAGTTATGACAATTTTCCCCAGGTCACCTATTTTGAATGTAATTCATGAGTCTGAAAAAAGACCAACTTCCTCAGATCATATCTCCGAAAATGTCGCGTGAAACGCTCCGAAATTCAGACCCAAGTTTCAGCGCGATTTCTTCTCAAATGGGTTTTTTTTGCGACTTATGAAACATCACAGAAAAAAAGTTATAGCGAAAATGCCACGATGACCTGTTTGGAGCAGCGAAACCCTAGAATCCAAAGCTCTAATACCAAATGTTATGAAACCAGCTCAAGAAAAGATAGAAAATAAAGATCAACGCCTTAGAATTCAGCCTCTTCGAGGGGGAAACCTCCTTTAAATTACATAAATGAACAATTCTTCGATGATACAAATGACAAAACCTCCTTTCTATAAATATGAGTCTAAGGAGTCACAATATAATCCAGCCGACCTAACAATAATAATATAAAGCCAGAAAAATAACAATAGAGGGATTCTATGGGGCACAGAAATAACAATATGGGGGTAATAGGGGCACAACAATATAAATAAGGGGTATAACTACAATATTAATGGAGTAATCACTAGTATTATAGGGACCCAACAATCTTAGATAAGGGAGAAGTAACATTTAGTTTCTTTCTCATATACAAAGGCAAAGTTATGAATCAATGTCAAATGCCTTTTGTGAAGCAATGTTGTTGTAAAGGGTGTGAGAAAGCTTGCATTGTAGGAAAGTCCCTCACACAATACTAGATTGTGTTAACCAAAGCATGTTAACCATGTCCAATGATCTCAAATTTCGTGAGAATGTTCAATGAGTGACCATAAATGAGGGGTGTCAGAGTGGCTAATAATCATAGCTTATAGTGGATGATTGTCATCGTACATAACATCTGTGGTCAAAGTCATTTGTTTGGTGCCCAATATTGGTGAATCATTGTATTACATCATGGTAGCATATCTTGAATTTTTTAAAGCAAAAATATATTGAAAATAAATTAAGTTATGTCTCATGCAAATGTTCAATATTGTTTTTTTGTGAGTGGTTTTCATATTATATGTATCATATATCTATAATCACTTATTTCAAGCCTACCTTAAGAAATAAACGAAGAGGTGCAGGGCCTTTTCATAATAAGGACTCCCACCAACTCCTCTCCTCATAGCAATATTTCAAACGTTAGCCCATAAATCAAACACATGCCCTTGTTTCTCTAGTTTGGAAACCCTTGGATGGATATGACAGTGAACTCCTCCCAACCACTTCTTTAACCATCTATTGAATGCCTTTGATTGGTATGTGTAAATGATTTTGATTGATTCCTGGAGAGGTGTAAAATCTAATTTTGCATTGACATAATACAAACACCAAACTTAACCTGTGGTAGCCAAAATTTCAGCCTTACAATTCTCTCATCCAATATTAAATACTTCACTAATTAGTCAAGGGGTAATCTCCTTAACAATATATTAAATATTAGAAGCATTCATATTAATTGAAAAAATAAGCGTATTATTTAATATTAAGTTATAATGCAGGTAGCTTCCAAGTTGACATATGAGACCCCCTTGTTTGTGAGACAAGGGATGCCCTCCATTCAATGCTTTAACTATTTAATCTATGGATGTGTACACACTTTAATTTCCATTGGATCGAATCTTGTGACCTTTAAAGAGGAAACACTTTAACACAAATCGAACATGTAAATACAAACTTAATTTGTATATGTATCAAAGTTACTTTGAGAGTTGCATGGAATTCTTAATTTTGTATAGAAGCAAGAGAAAACTTGAAGGGTTGATCACAACAAACATGTATGGTCAATTATGATTATCATAGGTATATTAGTTTGGTTTTCCCAATCGGGAACTTACACACTTTGTTACTACTGTTAAAGGCATGTCATGATGGTTTATTGGTGTAACATCATGTACATTTAGTTTTGTCTATTAAAGGCATGTTAGTTCAATGACAAAACCAATGGTTTGTCAACTTGGTCAGCTTAGTGAGCTATGTGTTAATCATCTCAATGAACAACATATAAGGTCAATTTGCTTAGCCCTTGACATGCACATTCCATTTTCACTATTAGTGACATGTTAGGTTGGATATTAATATGTATTTTTGATTAACATTATCTAGGATGTTAACCGAATCAACATGCATGTTTGACTATAATTGTGGGAGATATGTTAGATAGGTCAACCCCATCAACAACATTTATGTTTAATTGCACATGTTAGAGGCATGACACAATGGTCAATTGATTAGTAACATGTACATTTTGGTTATCACTATTAATGTTGTGTTAGGTTAGTTAGCTTGTTCAACGACTTGTATGTTTGGTTACAATTATTAAAGCTTCACTTGATTGTTTAATGTAGTAAATGGAGTGTAAGTCTAGTTACCATTGTCGAAGGCATGTTTTGTTGGTTAAATGAGTTAACATCATATACATTCAACTATGATTGTTAGAGCCATCCAAGGCTATTAAACCCATTTAAAGTAGTGCATAACATCGATGGGGGCTTGCTTATTGCATTGTGTGTGAGTATAGTGTGTTATTTTTTTTTGTAAGTCGAAGATTTTTCATTAATCAAAAAGAATGTACAAGGGCGTCAAAATGCATGGCTTATAATTATTTATATATTTAATGTAATATGCCTTTCATTAAGAAGAGGAAACAGACTTTGGGGGATAGGGGAAATGGCATTGTCTAGGGGAAAGGTCAATATCATATATCTCATCTTCGCTCTCCCTTCCCTATCATTAGCATCCCTCTCCTTTTTTTCTTTATCCACCAACACCAATAATAGACTTTTTGTGAAGAAGTAGCATTGGATGACTCAGGACGAGGGTTAGAGCTCATATGTTTATCTTGGGTTTCTCCTTGGGGTTTCTGAGCTTACGTATCTTGCTTTAAATTCTTCTTAAACGTCCCAACAATATCCTTTCCCATCTCTTGTTCATGAAACTTTAGCTTGCGAGCATGATATTCATCCTAAATTTCCTTTGAAGATTCATGTAGCCATTTTGCACCGAGGCCTATTCCTGGGGGGAGATTGGGAGGATCTACATTTGTCAACATACCTTTTTATTGTTGTCCCATGCCGCCCCAAACTTTATAGCCCATGTTTGTAGCCAAGATATACCCTCTTCCATATGTAAACTATTTATCAAATTGATAAAAAGAGAAGATTGAGCTCTTCCATGAGCTTTTATTTGAAGATGAGAATGATAGTGAAATGTTCATTTTTAACTGTACACCTAAACAAGCTTAGAGACCCTTCCACCTCACTTGATTAAAATCTGGACTCAAACCATGGCTGAATGTGACATTTTGATGCGTGTCACTCTAGTCCCTTTGACAAGGAGTGACATGACACCTTTTGTGAAATAGCAACAAGAGATTGTCGCCTCTTGCCCCTTTGAAAGTGGTGAAACTTTCTAGAAAAAGGGTAAATCTCTAAAAACATCATGAAAAAAGGTTTCCAAAAATTTAAGAATGATTCCATTTTATTGAATCACTACTACAAGAGACTATCGCCTCTTCCCCCTTTGAAAAAGGTGAAATTGTCTAGAAAAAAATATATCTGAAAACATCGTGAAAAAAAGTTTCCAAGGCATTTAAAAATGATTCCATTCCATTGAATCACTACTACATGAATTCATCTTAACATTTCATTTTATTTATTAAATTTATCATAATAAAAATTTCCCGTGGAAGACGTTGAGAGGCATTAGAAGATATATATATATATATTTTTCATAAGAGCTTGTTAAAACATACCATGGAAATTTAATAACTTTATTTAAGGCATTATGTCTCCCGCGTACCAGTCACCAAATAAAATTTTGAGGTGGGCGATGCCATTTTTGTTCAAACCCTCAAGGAGCACCCTCAAGGAGCTTTCAATAATGGAAGAAGAACAAAGGGTGATGCAATTTTGTTCATACCCTCGATTTTTTAATTCTGGAGAAGGTTTCAACAATTTTGTTGAAACCATGAATTTTTTAATTTTGGAGGAGGTTTCAGAAATGGAGACCAACGTTTTGCTACGAGTATCCTATTTTTCCCTTCTAGTTTGATAGAGGTAGGGGATTGTTGGGGTTTTGTGCAAGGAACGGGACACCTAATTGGAACTTGTGCGGCTCCTTGATTTCGCTATCGAACCCCAGACCCACATAAGGTTCAAACAGGGATTTTCCTTTCCACCGTCACCCAAAAAATGCCCCTCTCTCTCTATAGGTTGTCGCCTTCTCCTCCAAGGCAGTGAAAGAGGTTGATAGACCTATTCTAGAAATTTTGGACTCGAGTAACTGATGAAAAAGCTTCGGTTGTTGGACATCCCCTTCAGAATCATACATTTTCCCTAGCATAGGTAACAAAAACCCCTCTGAGGTTGCTACAGCAAAGGCCGTTGATAAATCTGGGGAAGAGGGAAAAAAAATAAATGGAGCCCGTCGACCTGCCAAGCCTTAGGAAAGAACTTTCGACTGTATCCATTTCTCGCAGCGGTAAGTCTCTATCTGACTCCAGTTCTATTATCGAATTTTTGTCTTTGGAAGATTTGATGGTTATTGAAACCAGAGTAAATTAAAGGAAAGGAAAAACCATAGTAAATTAAATTCAGTTTGAATCCATCAAATAAAATAGACTTCTTTGACTAAGACTGATTCTATCCTAGCTTTAACTGATGGAATGCAAATTTGGCAGCTATGAAAAATAATGTGCAACATGCACCGAGCATGGGTACAAGAAATTACTAATTAGCGTATATAAAGGTTTTTTAAACCCAAGATGTAAAAATCATATAAAAAGTGATGGCTCTAGGCTAAACCCATGTGTCTGTCCTGATTGCCTCAATGAGTTGATATGAGAAGAAATGTTGAGATGCATTTAGCTTAGACACCAATAAAAGTCATACCTATTTAAATGAGATTTTAGAGCATTGTATTTCATATTCCAAGATCCTTCAAATGATCTTTATTTGTCATGAACCCCCTTTCCTTTGATACCAGAATCTCAGAGACGCACAAAGGTTGATCCTTTACCTTCAATAAGCATCTACCCAATGGAAAACCATGAACACTATTTTTCAAACCCTCTTGATTGATGTCCAAGGGCCGAGGATACTTCACCTTTTGTAGCCTTTTATACTTCTCTGTGAGACAGACAAAGCCCTAATACAAGGCCGAAGGCATGTCAATGAGCTCAAGAATAATATTATATATATGAGCTTAGATGCTAGGAACTTTATAGCTTCAGATATGATTTTATATAAACCTGCAACAGAGAAGGAATTCCGAGTGAGACACTATCTCCAAACCAAATTCAATTCAAGGGTGATTTCATAATAGAAGATTTGACCCTAAACTAACCAAAGCTTCTTGGCTGTAGTCATGACAAAAGGCCTTAGATATAGACCATTTGACCAACAATTTGACAGAGAGATCTATCCTAGAGATGCTTGATTGATGAGGCCTTGATCTCATTTCCTTTCTAGGATCTGCAACCTAGAATTTTGCAGTAGGAGTTTCAGTGCTTCATGATGACTGATCTTTGAAGAGGAAGGAGGTCAGTGTTGTCAGAAAACTTCTTGTGATTTCTTTCTTCCTTGCTTGGGCTTTCCCTCACCTTAGCTCTGATACCTTGCCCTCACCTTAACTTTGATACCATTCTGGTGGGGCAAGCTAAACATGACAACAATAGAGGTAAGAAGTTGTAGATTCTTGTGTTGTCTGTCTTTTAGCTTCTAGAACATCATATGTTTTATTGCCAATTTCTGCTAAATTTAAAATTGACATACTGATCTGAGAAGAGGATTTGCAATGCTAATAAGCTCTTCTATAGTCCATGTTGGCACACTCGAGTCTTGTTGAAGGACCAACTATTTCTTGTGCAAAATTCGAAGCAGACGACAACATACAACATGTTTTCTAAGAATCAAAACGACTTCCAGAAGTGCTATGACATTAATCCAACACTATGTTTATAAACCGGTTCATACTAATGGACACAGTATGTGTAAAACATATTCTTTAACAAAAAATTTCTCTGTCGGCTGGTTTAAAGCTTGTAGCCTTACTCATATCTTAAAGAAAGGGTACTTGCTTCCCTTTCACTTCATAAGTATATGAAAACCCAGTTTTGTAAGCACCCATAACCATGAATATTATACCAACTCCCTATGGTTAGTGCATCAATAATGTAAGTGTAACACTCATCCTTGTGGTAGTCATAAGGCATTTAGGTAAGGTTTTACTAACACTGGCATCCCAGACCATCAAGATCTATCCATGGCCTCAAATGATGTATTTCCTTTACTCAATAGAACACTCATCATTTCTCTCCCCTAATAATCAAATTTTTTCTCTTCATTCTGAATGAGAAATCAATCAACAAGTCACCATTTTAAATGTTAGATCACAATATGTTTAGCTTCTCTCTTGTTCTTACACTCTAGCATTCTCGCATCTTCAGAATCACGAATCTTAAACACAGTCTCATGATGTGTATTCAGGGAGGCATAATTCACCCTTTCTTTGCATCAAATTACCCGCCTAGCATTCCCTTTACCTTTACATGCCTCAATGCAACGCATGCGAAGTCAGTACCTACTCAATTAAATTAGTAAGTTGAGGGGTGTCATATATACCCAATGCTGCCTACCTGGTCTTCCTCTTCCTATGTCGTAGTGTATGAACAGTCAGCCAGACTGGTGAGGATCCCCATTAATAATAACATCTATATTGTCATCTGAATTAGAATGATGTGTTTCCCTTAATCATATGTTTTGGTTTTTTAACCAAAAAGGCTAACAGAGATAGAGACCCTCAAATTTGTCTACTTCCGGCCCCTATGCCCATTTTCATCTAGGTTTTTACCATGTCAGTGTCCCTTTCTTTCTCAAAACTGCATGAAATCAGTTGATCTATCCATTTTGTAATGCCTTTGGTAAATTTTTCTATCAAATGCTCTAAAGTATATATGAGATCTAAGTGTTGTTTTGGTTGTTGTTGACTTCATATATTTCTGTTAACCATGATATGGGTTTGATGTAGAGGATTATGATTGTGTAAGGGTTGCATTGCTCGATATCTGTTTAGGAGGAGGAGAAGGAGAAAAGTGGTGTTAGGGTTGAGAGCTAAAGATTCCTGTGAAAAGAGGAGGTGTGTGGAATGGAGCGTGGCAGGGCTACCAGCTTGGTAGAAATGGAGGATGGGGAGGTCGGGGTTTTCATCATCGAATAGCTGTGGTGGGCTTCCTTGTTATCTTTGTGGTCATGCCATTGGTTTTTTTGCAGCTAGGTTTCATCACTCTGCATCTACATCTGCAACTGGTAAGCTTCTTCCTTCCCTCATCCCTCGCTCGTAAACTTCTTCCTGCCCTCCTCCCTCGCTGGTAAGCTTCTTCCTGCCCTCCTCCCTCGTCAGGTTGCTTCTGTCTCTTTTTTTGGGGTAGTTCATTATTTAATTTATCTTTATTGGCAAGCATGCCCTTTCTTAATCTGGTAGTATTACAATGAAGTGTAGACTTCTTACAACATTCAAGTAAGATCTCCCTTGCAATGAAGTGTAGTTGTCTTATACTATTTTAGAAATATCCCTTTCATTGAGAACCCATTGAACAATGTATTTATGTGATTTGAGCCTTGGCGGGGAATTATCATCACTCCCGGTTAACCATTGAACCAAGACCCCATGGACCTGCTTCGAAATTTGATTTGCCTTCACCACCCATAGTTAACCATTGAACCAAAACCCCATGGACCTACTTTGGAATTTGATTTTCCTTTTAGCTTTTTCGTAGGACCTGAAGGCGCAGATCTTATCAAACTTACTTTCCTTGCTTATTGTCAAAAGTTTAGCACCTCTAGCATTTTTCCTGACATTTTGTGAGTTTTCTTTATAGGTTTCCTTTCATTTGATCTGTGTGAATCTGTGAACTCCATCTCTGCATTAACACAGTACAATACCTACCAGGAGAAAGATTCAAAGTTTGTACCTCTCTCATGCAAGAGCAAAGGTTTTACCAACTGCCCCTAGGGTAATTTCCCTTGCCAAAGATAATGAAACCATTCATCCCAATAGCAAGAAATAACAATTCTCTTTCCATTTTTTAATAAAGGGAAATGCATTGACTGGTAAATTCACTGGGCAACTACTCGGTGAATTCGCTAGGCACTCCTCATTCTGAGTAGGATGGTACTAAGTGTGCACTGGATTCTGCATAAGCTGGATGGGTATTATAAAAATATATTTGTTAAGAGTTCAGTTCAACATCTTACTCATGGGAATTGAATCTAGGTGGGAAGGGTAACAATCATTCTTCTCGTCCACTCATTATCCAAGCCAGACCCACTTTCCATCCATAAAGCTAAATCCACTTCTCATCAGTCAAGCTAAAACCAATTCTGATCCACCCAACCTAGACCCAATTCACAACGACAATCTTGTTCACCAGCTACTTTATGTTATACATATCATTTTCACAATGTTCCCACAGTGTTCATAGCACATTGGCCAAAACAAACGATAGATATTATACACACCATTTTATTATTGATGTGTAATGAAATCTCGATCTTAGCATATGCATGATATCAAAGCAACCCCCTTTTTAGTGTTTCAGAATTTTTATAGATATTCTTCTCCATCAACTATTTCTACCTGACCTGTTATGAATTTTTTATCATTTAAAACAGCAGAGCACAATTTCTCAGGAGATGGATCTGTTAGAATGGTATTCTCTTTCCACATCTTGAAAATCAATTCTACGTTTCTATGGCCATTTTGTTCTTTTTCAGGATCTGGGCAATGCACTTGGACTTATGTTAGTTTAATCCCAGAAAATAAATAATGTCCCTAAACTGAAATTTAATCGACCTGAGTGGATTGAAATAGAGAGGAATTATTGAGGATACTGGAGCTCTGCCATATGTTTAAAATAACTCTTATCTATTTATCTGTGGGGTTCACAGGAACAGGCAGATGACTGGAGAAAGCAGAGTTTAACAGAGAGCATTCACTCTCTCTTCCCAAAGGAGGAAAGTATAGCAAACCTGCTGCATTTGGATATCTTAAATTTGATTTCTCCCCTATTGAGCAGAGAATTGAAAATAAATTTTATTTACCGGGTAGGTGATTGATGTCATAACAGCTATCATAGAGGACTCGAGAAAGCTAAACTTAAATATTGTTGGATGAAATGACTTGTTGGATGGAATGACTTATCTTCCTCATGGGTATTAGAAAAGTCCTCTGAAGTAAACCAAAGGGATATTACTAACTCTGAGGTACGATTGGTGAAGATTTTGGTTATTTTCTCTATTGAACATGTAAGGAAACCTATGTGATGATGATCTATGTAGTTGAGTAGGGTTGTATTAAGCAGGAAGTGAAAACTGACATTGGCAGGGGTGCTTCTCTATTTCTAATGGTGTACATCAAGCAGAGACAAACGACTTTTGGAGATAGCTCAAAAAAGTTACATTCACAACAAGATGGTGTGATCTTCAATGAAGAAGGCAAGGAAAATCCTGAGGGGGGTAAAATGAATGATAAGGTGCAGAAAAAAAAAATTCCAATGATGAAGAACTTCTTACGAGGTTTCAAGAGGATGACACAAGAAGTGAACATCGAGACATCAAAGAGAATGCTCTTGATGGTAAATTTTGATTTTCCCTGGTTAACTGATCTATGATGTTGGTCCTACTGTAAGGTAAGTTTAGTCAAACTCCTAGGACAATGGTTGTTGTAATGAAACCATTTGCAACTTGAAGAAAGTCCAACAAAAGTTTCATGGAGGGTAAAATTATTTGTTGCACTAGATCGCTACTTTTTGTTCTCATGGAAAAGCGAATTGTTATATTATTTTCCAAAATCCTTTTTGAATGTTACTTCTCCAATAGAAAAATTTTATATTTCTTAGATTTTAGCATAGTATGCTTTAATTTATAGTAGTTTAATGCTTACAACAATTGAGACAAAAGAGGAGGGAGAAAATGTCAACAGAGCTTATTCAACAGGATGAAGAAAAATGAGTTGAGCTTGAAAACGCAGCAATTAAACGTTCCAAGGGGGTAGATTCTGCTGTCTTAGAAAAATAATGTGTTTGGAGGCTTGAGAATGAGAACAAGAATTCTGACTCCACTATTAGATTGATGCGAGACCAACTAATCATGGCTAGGGTGTATTCAAGCACTTCCCAGGCTAGGAATAATCTTGATTTATACCATGAATTGATGCTTCGTGTTAAAGAATGTCAACATACATTGGGTGAGGCTAATGCAAATTCTGATCTACCTCAAAGGTAATAGTTTTCGCATTGGTTGCTTCTAAATCAAGAGTAGTAAGTGATTCCATTTCCATTTGGTGTTCATATCCCTTTTTTCTTTTAAAGTTGCAGTCTGTGTGTCAATCTTTCTGCTTTTCATTCTCTTTTTCATGGCCGATAATTGATATGAATGTTTCAGTTCACCTAAGAAGATCAAGGCTATGGGTCATGTCCTATCCAGGGCTAGAGAACAATTTTATGACTGTGGGATAGTAAAAAAGAAGTTGCGAGCCATGCTTCAGTCTACAGACGAGCAAGTAAGGACCTTGAAAAAGAAAAGTACATTTTTAAGTCAGCTGGCAGCAAAGACTGTTCCCAAGGGCCTGCACTGTCTATCCATGCAATTGACCATGGATTATTACTTGCTTGCCCTTGAAAAGTGAAATTTCCTAAAAAGGACAAGTTGGAGGATCCAACTCTTTATCACTATGCATTATTTTCTAACAATGTATTGGCTGCATCTGTGGTTGTGAATTCAACTATCATGAATGCTAAGGTGACGTGTTATGAATTTAAAATACTCTAAAGTTTGCAAGTCCAACAGTTTTGCTGCATTTTACATTTAATATTTGGATCTCATTGTAGGTGATTTACTTGTGTTTGTAGGAATCTCAGAAACATGTATTTCATCTTGTCACAGACAAGTTAGATTTTTGGGCCATGAAAATGTGGTTTTTACTTAATCCCCCAAGGAAAGCTGCGATACATGTAGAAAATGTTGATGGTTTTAAACGGCTCAATTCCTCCTATTTCCCTATGCTTCGCCAACTTGAATCCGCAGCTATGAAAGAGTATTATTTTAACGCAGATCACTCGAAGACGCTCTCAGCACATTCCTCCAATTTGAAATATATAAATCCAAAATATTTATCCATGCTAAATCATCTTCGTTTCTATCTTCCACAAGTTTATCCCAAACTGGACAAGATCCTTTTCTGGGATGATGATATTTTGGTGCAGAAAGATTTGACGCTCTTGTGGTTAGTAGATATTCATGGAAAGGTTAATGGTTCAGTGGAAACTTGTGGAGAAAGCTTTCACCTTTTTGACAAATACCTTAATTTTTCCAATCTGCACATAGCTAGGCACTTTGATCCTAATGCTTGTGGTTGGGCATATGGGATAAATGTATTTGATCTCAAAGAATGGAAGAAACAAGATATAACTGGAATATATCACAAGTGGCAGAACATGGTAAGTGTGTAGTGTGGTTTATTTATGTTAATTCCTGTGATGCTTACTTTAAAGTATTTGAAGTAAATCTGAAGTAATTAGCTAGAAAACTTAATGGGTTTTTCTTTGTTCGATTTCTAAGTTTTTCTTTTATTGTATGTTAGAATGAGGATAGAGTGTTGTGGAAGCTTGGAACACTACCCCCTGGATTTTCACATTGGCTGCTTCTAAATCAAGAGTAGTAAGTGCTTCCATTTGCATTTGGTGTTCATATCCTTTGTTTCTTTTAAAGTTGCAGTTTGTGTGTCAATCTTTCTACTTTTCATTCTCTTTTTCATGACTGGTAATTGACATGATTGTTTCAGTGCACCTGAGAAGATCAAGGCTATGGGTCATGTCCTATCCAAGGCTAGAGAACAATTTTATGGTTGTGCGAAAGTAACAAAGAAGTTGCAAGCCATGCTTCAGTCTGCAAACGAGCAAGTAAGGACCTTGGAAAAGCAAAGTAAATTTTTAAGTTAGGTGGCAACAAAGTCTATTCCCAAGGGCCTGCACTGTCTGTCCATGCGATTGACCATAGATTATTACTTTCTTCCTCTTTGAAAGTGATAATTTCCTAAAAAGGACAAGTTGGAGGATCCGACTCTTTATCACTATGCATTATTTTTTGACAATGTATTGGTTGCATCTGTGGTTGTGAATTCAACTGTCATGAATGCTAAGGTGAAGTGTTATTAATTTAAATTACTCTAAAGTTTGGAAGTCCAACAGTTTTGCTGCATTTTACATTTAATATTTGGATCTCATTGTAGGTGATTTACATGCGTTTGCAAGAATCTGAGAAACATGTATTTTGTCCCATCATAGACAAGTTAAATTTTGGGGCCATGAAAATGTGGTTTTTACTTAATCCCCCGGGGAAAGCTGCGATACATGTAGAAAATGTAGATGATTTTAAATGGCTCAATTCCTCCTATTGCCCTGTGCTTCGCCAACTTGAATCCGCAGCTATGAAAGAGTATTATTTCAACGCAGATCACTCGACTACACTCTCAGCACGTTCCTCCAATTTGAAATATATAAATCCAAAATATTTATCCATGCTAAATTATCTTCGTTTCTATATTCCACAAGTTTATCCCAAAATGGAAAAGATCCTTTTCTTGGATGATGATATTGTGGTGCAGAAAGATTTGACGCCCTTGTGGTCAGTAGATCTTCATGGAAAGGCTAATGGTTCAGTGGAAACTTGTGGAGAAAGCTTTCACCGATTTGACAAATACCTTAATTTTTCCAATCCGCACATAGCCAGACACTTTGATCCTAATGCTTGTGGTTGGACATATGGGATGAATGTATTTGATCTCAAAGAATGGGAGAAACAAGATATAACTAGAATATATCACAAGTGGCAGAACATGGTAAGTGTGTAGTGTGGTTTATTTATGTTAATTCTTGTGATGCTTACTTTAAAGTATTTGAAGTAAATCTGAAGTAATTAGCTAGAAAAATTAATGGGTTTTTCTTTGTTCAATTTCTAAGTTTTTCTTTTATTGTATGTCAGAATGAGGATAGAGTGTTGTGGAAGCTTGGAACACTACCCTCTTGATTAAACGTTTTATGGCCTGACCCATCCTTTGGACAAGTCTTGGTATGTGCTGGGTTTAGGATATAATCCTAGTGTGGACTGTTGAGAGATTGACAATGCAGTTGTTGTTCATTACAATGGGAACATGAAACCTTGGTTAGAGCTGGCAATGACGAAGTGCAAGCCTTACTAGACAAAATATATAAAATATGATGATCCTTTCTTAAAAAGTGCAATATAAATGAATAGTTGTGACCTCAATATTCATAGTGCAATAGATTGTCAAATGTAAAGTGTAAACGCCCTTGATTTTGGTTGATAATTCATTCCAATTCATTTGTTTTTGGAGTTCCACAGAAGGTTTCTAGTTTATGGCTTAATGAGTCAGGTTTTTGGAGGTGTAGTGGCCTAACCAAGTTTAAGATTTACAAATTTATGTCCTCATTGTATTCCTTCATAGTTGGAAGTAAACTCCTATATAATTATTTTTTCTTTGTTAGTTAATATTTATCTTTTATCAAGTAATTACACAAATTGTTCTTCCAAGAACACAAAGAAGTACGAGACACAAAGATTTAGGCTTTCAAGGCAAGGTAAAACCTCTCAATAGGGAAAAACACAACAATCCTCCTCTTATTGAATTTATTCAAAATGAGATATCCAACACAAGACCAAAGATTCCCTCCAAGTCAGCCCTCCTATTTAAGTCAAGGTCAATAGTTGAGTCTCTACCTAGTCAAAGTCAGAAGCAGCTTTTGAATTTTTGTCCTTATTGCAGGTTTAATCTCTTATTATAATACAATGACTTCCAATTACAGACTCTTTGCCTTCTATTACTGATCTTTGGCTACTATAGCAAACCCTTGACTCTTTACCACAAATATTCAGATCCTGCTGCAAATAGATAGCTTTAGATTAAGATTCGGCTTAGTCACACACTTCGATTTCTTCAAGTGATGTAGACTTCTTTTTATCCTCAGTTTTTCTTCTCCTGTTGGATTACAGACTTCGAGATTTTTCACTTTCTTGGTTGCTACCCAAAAGAGGTCGAATATAGGCTAAAATGCCTGGATATCATTCTAACGATGTAAACTTTGAAACGGGAACTCATACTGTTACCCGTTTTGCAAAAAAGTGACTTGATTTTGAAAAGGAGTGATGCAGAACACACGTGTTTTTTAGAGCATAGTTTTTGGCACTATAAATGTTTTTATGTACATTGTGTTTTAGAATGGTAGTGTTTTTTATGCTGATTTAAAAACTTGGTAATTCTACACTAGACCCTTTTTTAAAAGGTTTTTTTTTTTTTTCTAATGTTTGAAATGTAAATAATTATTTTGTAAATTTAATCATTTTTGAAGTGGTCTTTTTCTTCATATTTTCTTGTTTTTATTTTAATTTTAATTTTTTTGTAGTGAGGTTTTTATTGTTTTGCATATTTAAAGAAGGTCAATATTTTGAATTTTCGATATTCTACATATTTATACATCGTTAATTAATTTTTCAATCCACAAGAAATAATTGTTTCTAAAAAACAATACTTTTTAACAATGGACATAAAAATAGTCATTTTTAACATAAATATAACTAAAAAACTACACGTTTTGATAATGTTTTGCTACAATTGACATGAGAAAATCACAATTTTTATACAAAAATTTTAACCAAAAATGGTTAAATAATAGTTTTTTTATGAATTTCATGTCAAAAAAATAATAATAATCACTTTTTTTTCAAAAAATAATGATTAACTTAAAAATTAATGCGAAAATCACATATTACAAATATTGAACGCATAACAACCTTAATTGAGTGTATTTTTTCTCATAAAATGTCAAAGTCAAAACATTACAAGTATAACTACTTAATAGTTACAAAAAATGAGCTTGATTTCCAAGCATAACTTAAAGTTAATCAACAATGTCATGTAATCCAAACTCTTCGTCCTCTAGAGTTTCATCATTGTCTTCTTCTACAATATTTTCTGCTTCCTTTTGCTCATTTTCGTCTTCTAATGGATTTTTGATGTCTGCGAATCTCCCAATGTATGTCTTTCCAAACATCCCATGTAATGGTGCTTGGGGTTCCTTTGCCTTTTTTGCCACACGTGATTCACTAAAGTCCCCTTTCTTCAACCCAATTTCTTGCACTGCATCTAGAAGAAATTGAAGAGCATTAATTCTTTGCTGAATGAAATTGCACTGTATTGGATCTTTTTCAATTGCAATGCAATTTCTTCCTTTTTGAAGGCAGCATGTTAGTGTTGTACCTAATTATCAAGCACAAAATAAATAATGAAGTAAATTAGTACAATGACATATTAATTAAAAAATAACATATTGAAATTCAATTCCATATAATAAAACTTCCCTAAGCTAGAAAATAAATCCAGAACCCAATCTCCTTCATTTGAACATATGTCTATAAGATAGTTAATCAATAATTGTGGTTTTTGATAAATGTTAACTATCTCTCATTTTGCTTCTTTGTCTTCATATGTTAGTTTTCTCACAACAGCATCATAAGTCAGTATTTGGCTATGACTCTTTCTGTCTACCCAATTAAAAATCATAGACATATAGCTATCATCTTTTGCCCAACTATCAATATGAATGAACTCACAATCATTTATAAATAGTTGATCTTCACGGTTAAGAAGATTTGACTTTTGCCTGTAACATGAAATAGTAAAAGTTCAATTAACTTGTACATAAATTAAGTTTTCGACATTAATAAAATATACATTTTAAACATCTTACCATGTAAGCTGCATCCTTGAATTTGTTTTCCCTCTGAAGCTTGACAATATCATTGCCAATTGTGTGTCTGAATGAAATGTCACAAATCTCCATAATGGTGATGACGTGATTTCTACAAATCCCGCAACCACTTTACTAAGAGCTTGATAAGTATAAGGGTCACTATCATAGTCAATGTTTGGAATGGTTAAACCATGGGGAATATCTGCAATAACTAGGGCATAATCCCTTTTAGGTATGAGTTTAGAAATGTCTTCACAGTCCCTTTGTATTACTTGATATTGAATAGTGTCTAGCCCATTCGAAATGAAATGAGTAAGAGCTGGATCAAGTTCAACATTCTTAATACATTGCTTCCTCAGTCTTTCGATCTTTATTTTTTCAATAAAGGTTCTAAAGCTATCTGGTGCTCCATTATCATCCTTCTTCATCTTTTATAAAATAAAAAAATATATGTGTAAGTTATAAATTAAAAGTAGTACACATATGAACAAAAATGAATGTATAAATCAAGATACCTTTTTAAATGCAAGATAAAAAGCTTTTAATGTTGATGTAGAACTTGAATCTGGATAGTTGCGTACAACATCATCCCAACTATCTTCATTCAACAACTTAACCATTTGTTCTTGAATTTTCATGTAAACTTTGTGACTACATAGATAAAGTAACAAAAAGCTAATATAATGATATGTATAACAAATACTAACAAGAACAACATGTTTTATTTAAAAGAAAATTATAATCTAGAAATAAATAAAAATAATTCAACAAACTTAATTTTGAAATTCCTCAGACATTTCCTCCAATGATAATTCCCCTGACCTCACACAAGATAATATTGTTTTGACAATTTTTTCATCTTTCACTTCTTGCATTGCTCTCCAAGGTGTGATAGTCATATCTTCTGGAAGCTGTTCATTTCAGGAGTTGATTTACTACTGCTACATATCAATGGCTTAGTCTTTTTGACCTTCTGGTTTTTAATGCCAATGTTTTCCCACATGCTAAAAATCTCATCAATCAACTTCCAAACGTCTCCTGTTCTAAATGCCAATTGGAAAATGTTATCAACACCTCTAAATAAATCACTAATTTTGTTTCCTTTTCCACCTTTTAAATTGGTTTTCTCTTCAATTTGATAGCCTATTTCCATACAACATTCCTTTCAGAAATCTGCAGTAACATTTATCCTATCCCCACCACATTTTTCTTGAAATTCACTATGAATAAATCTAACCCTTTGGATGAAAGTCATAGACATCCTATATTCATTATCTGAATTATGATCCCATGCCACTAACTTTGCTTCTGTATCTAATAAACCAGCATAAATGATACATTTCATTGTTTCAAAACGTGGGTTATTAGGATATTCCTCCATCAATTGTCTTTGAGCTTCTACAGAATGGTTCCCCCCAAGCACATAATAATTGTATTCAAAACATTTTGACTTATCAAATGCTTCTTTGTTGGGAACTTGAACTGGATCAATAAGAAGCACATAACTAACCACATGAGCATATGGATTGTACCTCATCAATGTCTTCAAGTTGTGAACATGCAGATGATGTGGCTTTCTGACTTGATATTGACATTGTCCTTCACTTGCCTTATAGGTTTGTCTGACATTAAGCTGAAATGTACGACCACCATCAATTAAGTTTCTCTTTGTCAAATTCTGTCGAATGGCATTTTGTTTTGTTTTGATAATGCCATCCTCTAAATTAGCTCCTGGTGTAACAATTTCTCTACTTCCTTTTGAAGTTTCACTAGGTTCTTGACTGCTGGTAATGACTACTTCAAAATCTTCAACTTTACTTTTCTTCATCATAACATTCTTAACAGATTTATTCTTGGGCATTGTTACTTTTGGTCTTTTACGGCTCTTCTCAGTTCCAATGTCATCTTCAGTAACGACAATAGATGCTTCACTGTCAGTTTCAACTTCATCGTCCTCAAAAGTAACTTGTCTACCCTTACTAGATTTATCCACTAGAGCCCTTTTTTCTTATCCTTTGGATGTCGTTTTGTAGCATCATCAATTACTACATTTTGCTTGTTTTCCATATCTTCTTCTGGCACTGAGTAAAACCTGCTGACAACTTTCGTGATATCATGCTCTATGAAATGAATGCCTCCCAACCTAATTGAACAACTTTTAACAAAATTCTGCCAAACAAAATATTATATGTCAATTAAAAACAAAGTTAAAAAAATATAGCAAGACACTTTCAAGAACGCAAAATACAAATATAAAGAACAATACTTACGATGTTTTGTTTCATCTCATTTATGATTTGTTTACACAACTTCGTAGATACCTCTCTCATGTCATACAATGAATATGATAGTCGATATTTAATCCTTTCATGTGACTTGGGAGCTTTTGTAAGTATGTAAAAATTTCAGTGTCCGGTACCGAACACATATCTATGACTCTTCCCATCACCTCATAAATTCCATTATCATTCGGTATATCAATATATAGATATATATTCACATTTTGGCTTTCTCTCTTTCACATACCAGATTCTTGATGGAAATTTCACCTCTTTTGAATTCTTCCAGTATAAAATCATCTTCTTATCGTTTGAGGCACTTAAAATATTGGTAGCCATGAGCTCAGGTGGAGTTCATTCACCAATGTTTTTTGAAGATGCACCTTTAAGAGTCTTTGGCCCAGAAAGATTCACAGAAATCTTCTTTGATTCCATTTTCCTGAAAAATAGAAACACATAAATTAGTAAATAACGAAAACATATTAACTTAAATCAACAACAAAAATATATCATAAATTTTTAATTTGTATAATCAGATAATTGAAATTAAAAAAATATTAACACTAAGAAATTTGCCCGCCACCGCGAAAGCATGCAGGCCGTTGGGGTGGGTGGGCAGGCGGGCGAGCAGGTGTGGGCAGGTGGGTTGGCGCCGGGTGGGCGGCCGGGTGGCACCGGGTGGGCGGGCGGGCAGGTGGCCACCGTGTTGGTAGGCAGGCAAGTAGGCGTCAGGTGCGCAGGCGGGCAGGTGGTTGCCAGGTGGGTGGTGGGTGGGCGGGCGGGCGGGTGGGCAGGCGCTGGGTGGGCGGGTAGGCGGGCAAGTGGGCGCGGGCACTGGGTCGGCGGGCGGGCAGGTGGGCAGGCCGGGAGGTGGGCACCGGGTGCGCGAGTCGACACAGAGTGGGCAGGCGGGCGGGGTGGGCGGGTGGGCAGGAGAGAGGGGCATGCGGGCGGGTGGGCGGGCAGGGGGGCGGGTGGGCGCTAGGTGGGCGGGTGGGAGAGGGGCTGGGCGCCGGGTGGGTAGGTGGGCGGGTGGGCAGGCGGGTGGGCATCGGGTGGGCAAGCGGGTGGGCATCGGGTGGGCAAGCGGGTGGGCGGGTGGGTGGGGGTTTGGCTGGGTGGGCGGGCAAGTGCTGGGTGGGCGCCGGGTGGGCGTGGGGTAGCCGGGTGGGCAGGCAGGTCGGCGCCCACGCGCCGGGTGTGCGGGCGGGTGGGCACCGGGTCGGCAAGCGGTCGGGTGGGTGGGCGGGCGGTCACCGGGTCGACAAGCGGGCGGGTGGGCGCCGGGTGGTCGAGGGGGTCGGCGGGCGAGCAAGTGGTGCGGGCCACCAGGGTGGCACTGGGTAGGGTGCCGCCCCTCACCCCGTGCCACCTCGGTGGCCTGGTCGCCCGCGCGGGGTGGTCGGGCGGGCCGCCGGGTTGGCGTGGAGTGGGGCGTCACCACCCACCCCACGCCACCCTGGCGGCCCGCCGGCCCGCTCGGGGTGGCCGGTCGATTCCAAGAATCACCAGGCCACCCCGAGCGGGTGGGCGGGCCGCCGAGGTGGTGCGGGGTGGGGTGCCACCTGTCACCCCGTGCCACCCCAGCGGCCCGCTCACCCGCCTAGGGTGGCCGAGCAATTCTCAAAATCGTCTGGCCAACCCAGGCGGGCGGGCAAGCCGCCGGGGTGGCACAGGGTGGGGCGCTGCTACCCACCCCGTGCCACCCCGGCGGCCCGCATGCCCGTTCGGGGTGGCCGGGCGATTCCAAGATTCCCCCGACCACCCCAGGCTGTCGGGTGGGCTGTCGGGGTGGCGCGGGGTAGGGGTGCCCAGCTTTACTGGGCCCACCATGCTCTTGACGGACATATTGGTTAATTTGGCTCACAAAAAGTATTAATTAAAAAAAAAAACTATTTCATTAAACTAATTTCATATGAAAATTTTCAAGGAAAAAAATTAACTAAACTTTTCATTGCAAGAGTTCTTCGTTGAATATGTTGTTGATAGCAATGTAGCTGCTCCACAAATTCGCTCCAAGTCTTTCAACAAACCTCAAAAAACCTTGATGTAATGTGAGTAATAGTGATAATGGACTTTAGTATGTAGGTGAAATTACGGAGATGTTTTACAGTACAGTGAATGCGAGATTAATTAGTTTTAAAAAAATTTAACATGTTAATTTTTTTATGGCGATGAAGGAAAATATGATAAAGCGAGGGGTGAATGTGGGATTAATTTGTTTCAGAATGTATTATAATAATTAAAAAAAAAAAAAACATTCAATTGTTTAGTAGATATTATATACTTTGACTATTAAAATAATTTAGGTAGAAGTTGTAGTTTAAAATTTAAATTTAATGATTTATTTCATAAAAAAATTTAGTTTACATTTTTCACTAAATTGTAGAATAAAATAATGAAGAGAAATAAATCTTACAAACTTTTAGGAGGGAAATATTTTCGCGAAACTTTTTTTTTTGGGGGCGGGGGGATTTTTGGAGGGAAAATTTCATTCTCTAAGCTATATAATATCTTTATGAGACTCTCCATTTGTATCATTCAACATCTTCTATTTGAAAGGGATGGATTGTCCTGATAGTGAAGTTTCGATTTATACAGCATCAACATCTTCATCGCGTAACAACTCTATTCATATGGATGAATATAGCGGGAAGTCTTCCACTATTAATAGAAAGTCAATTCTTCCACTTAGTCTTGATCCTAAGGACTATGAGAGCAGCACTCATGAAAGAGGGGATGGAGAATTTAAAATAAATAAAGTGTCACAGTGTCCAGTTAGTCCTAATTCTAAGGACTATGAGGGCAACAGTGATGAGGAGCAGGATGATGAATTTCAAAAGTATGGAGTGTCATGGTGTCCAGTTAGTCCTAATTCTAAGGACTATGAGAGCAGCAGTGATGAAGAGCGAGATGATGAATTTCAGGTGAATGTTGCCAAAAAGATTGCTTGAAACATATGGATTTCAAATTTTCATTAGAGAGTAGGAAGAGATATTTGTCAACAGATAAAAGCATGCAAAATTCATATTTATTTGGTTGCATGCAATCTACATTGTCAAGTTATGATTATCATATTAAGACTTTATTTATCTGTAGAAAATCTTTCAAAATGTTTCATTCGATTGGGAATTTTCATCTCTCGAGAATTCAAGAAAATTTGGAAAAGAATCCCATATTTTATTCAGAAGTACGTCATAAAAGACAGTTTGGGCCATTATCAAATACTGCAATGTCATGGATGAAAAATTTCTTTTCAAAGCATGGAGATTGTATGCCAAATACAGAGACAATACATATTCTAGATAATTTTTCAAGACGAGAAATCTATAACTTATACAAAGAATATGTAGAAGATGCTGAGGGACATGGCCAGTTTATTACATATCAATATTTTGTGAAGGTATGGAAGAAAGAATTCAACAATGTTCGTATTCCTAAGAAGACAAGGATGGGGATTTGTAGTACATGTGCTTCTCTTAAATAAAAAAGGGACAAATGTGAAGGGTCAGAAAGAGGTAAGCGTTCATAACTTTAAATTTTAAAATTGTATATTCATCAAGTATGAAAACATATTTCTTAATGGCTTTCTTTTATGTTGTGTAGATTCAATTGTCAAAGAACTTCAGGAGCATCACGAACAACAAACAATCGAAAGGAAGAAGTTGTACAAGCATTGAAAGAAGTGTTATGATAATCCGAGTAAATATTTGGGTTTGATAATTGATGGTATGGACCAGAAGAAAACACTTTTACCACATTTTGTTCACACACCCAAAAATTTACAGGAGGAAAATTTTATTCAATTTCACTTGGTCAGTTGTATGGCCTTCAAAGGGAAAATGTTGCCAAGGGTGTACTTCACAGCTTCAAATATTCATAATGATGCAAATCTGACCATAACCATAATTCATGATGTGCTTTCTCATTGGTTTGGTAATCTTCCTGAAATTTTGTATCGACAATTGGACAACACTTGCCGTGAAAACAAAAATCAGGTTGTTTTTGGATATCTAAACATGCTTGTTGAATTGAGAATTTTTCAAAAGGTAAAGGTTGGTTTCCTTCTTGTTGGGCACACTCATGACCATATTGATCAGATGTTCTGTCGTTTTTCAGTCACAATGAGGAGGAAGGAAGCTGGGAGCTTGCCATCACTAATTGAATGTATTAAGAAATCATACATGCCAGAGCCTACTTTTGATGTGTTGGAAGAAACTATTGACATGCGAAGGTTTATTCTGGAATCATATGGTGAGGGGAAATGCATTGAACAACTTAATGACATTAGCTTCCAACATCAATTTCATATCAAAAAAATTGATTGGAAAACACTAATATGGGGCAACAAGTATTCAACTACTGCAGAATGGGCACCGTCATTAGGTTTGCAATTTTTGAAGTTCATTCTTTATCCAATATTTGCATCAAAAATATTGTTATTACAATCAGTTGGTGAAGTTCATAATGCATGCAAACAAAATAGAGATATAAATTATTCTGATTGCCTGGAAGAAATTAAAAAATGTATTAGCTATACATATGAGTACTTTGACATTGCTGATTTAGTTTGGTGGGAGTCATTTTTCAATAATCAATGTGATATCATTTCAATAACAACAAATGAAGATATACATGTTGGCATTATGATTCAGGTTTGGCGCTATGGCACAGGTGTTGTACTTGATGGCAACCCACTCAAGTGGCAAAACTCTATTCAGGCTCTCAAAATGATGGAAAATAAGGGGTTCGCAGGTGCAGCGTTCAAAAGGTGCGGACCCGCAGGTACGCCGACCAAGAAGTGCGGACATATCCACAGGTGCTCCTTTCAGAAGGTGCGGACCCCAGTTCACTCACTCCAATTGTTATAGACATTTTTGTGCCTAACAGCATGGAGCATGAAATGTCAATAATCTGAGGGATCCAAAGTCCCTAAACATGTTGTTCTTACCCTTAGAGGAACAAGGTCTGCAAACCATAGCACTGAAAAATCAGTTCTCCACTCAAAAACACTCAAAAACAGGCTATTTTTGGATCATGTCAGCTGCTCCACTGAGCATCTGCGCTGAATGTCAACTACTCCTCCTTGTACCTGCGCTGAAGGTCAAAATCAATGAAGGCTACCTGCGCTGGGCGAGATTGGCCAAGTGGCACAGTCATTCTGCAAGGTGTCAACTGCCCAGGAAGCTTCCAAACTGACACTTGGTTCAAGGAATTCGCCCTATGATGAGTAAGAGGGTCTTGATCTCCAAGTGGAAGCAAGATTCTCCAAGTGGACTCAAGAACTGAAGATTAACTAAAGTGGGAGAGGACACTAGTCAGCTTTATGCCAGCCTCAAGCTAACTCATCCTTTCTCCAAATCTCCTATATATAGAGCTCTCTCATGAGGTCTAGGGAGGCTGGAATTTTGTGCAAGTAAGGAAGTGCTGTTGGTTTGTGATTAGAGCTATTGGGTGTTTGCTTGAAGGAGGTGAAGAGGAGATTTCTTTCAGCTGGGAGGTGTTGCTGGATTGGGCCCATTGTGGTTGTAACTCTCTCAGAACTTTACTTCTATTATCAATAAAGTATTTGAGATTCTTCTATGTGCATGTGTCTTTATGATGAATAGATGTTTGTACATTTGATTTATGCTAATCCTATAATCGATTATGGATGTATGCTTCTTGTAGTTTCCTTTCCTTGTGCTTTTACAGGATCTGTGTATAGCTGGGCCGGTGAAAGGGCAAGGAGCTAGGAGCAAGCAGCAAGGAGTGAAGACTGGATCGACTATAAGCGCAAGATAACGGTTAGTAGATCATCCTTTTCTTCCCTCTCTCATCTCATAAAGAAGAAACTTTGAATAGCTTTGTATTCAGTTGTTGCTGGAGTACTATCACCTTCAGAGTAGGGATAGAGGCATTCTGCATTAGATACTTTTCCCCCCAACAAAATGGCGACTCCGCTGGGGATCGTATCTTGGTAGTTTGTTGTGTTTCTTGCTATTCATTTCATAAACAAGGAGAGTACCGAATCGAACTGTGTTTGAATCTATCAAACACAAAGTAGAGGGTAGCTACTCTGGCTCAGTTTCTGAGCAAGTTTATGATTTGAAGATCTGATCCACAAGGACTCTAATAAGCTCTTAGTGATAGCTTTTCATCCTCCTTTACATCCCTTAGTGTGTCCTTGACTGATAGCTTCTGATTTGAGCAAAAACTGTGAATTTTTGAGCAATCTGTGACCTGGAAACCAAGACGGACGAAATTCTCGTTCTTCATTGCAGGCTGTACACTAGCAGTCTCCATTTCAGCGCAGTTCCCGAAGGGGCTACCTGCGCTGAAGGTCAAACAGGCAGTATTACACCTGCGCTGGACCAGTCTTGGCTTGAGTTCCTAGGGTTTCCTGCTGTGCCTTGATTTGTTTTCACTGATGTTTTTGTTGTTTGCTGCCAGTCAGTAGGCCTATCTGAAACCATCTTCCTTTGTCATTATTCCGCCTCAGTTGTATAAAGAAACTGTATTTGTTCTTTTGTATTTCTTGTGTCATTTACAGTTTCCCATAACAAAAGTGAACCAGTCTTGCATTGACCTCTTAGATCTAGACCTGTGATTAAGTGTCGTTCTGATCTTAAGAGTTAGCTTATTTGTTGTTCATAGCTGATTGAGTTTGTCGCTTTCGTTATATGGTTTGAATTTATATATTTCTAAGTGTTGAAACAAGTGAATCGTAAAGTGTCTTTCGATTTTGGATGAACTTGTTTGCTTTCGCTTGAAATTGCATTCGAAATTATACAACAACTTTCTTTCTGTATTTCATCAAACATTAAGGAAGAGAAAAGAAATACTTGCATTTTTGCATTTTGCATTAAGTTTGTATGTTGATTTAGGGAAAAAGTGCATTAGCGAGTGCTCTTTGATCTGTGTGAAAAGGATTTTATCTCTCTTTTCCCTCAGTAGTTAAGATTTTCATAAGTCGAAAAGATTGGAAAAGCTTGCTTCTCATCTTAGACTGCATTTAGGAATTTGTATCAATACATCTCGTGGTGAACCTTGAAAGGCAAACTTTAAAAATATCAACTTAAAATATATTGAATGAACCTAACAACGCTTTGAAACATAACGCAAACATCTAGAGGTCTAAGCTAGAGACGTGTTCCGGCGTCGTTAAACATAGTGACTGTCGATCTCGACGAAGGTGGGTGATTCCTCCTGAGAGTCGGTGGCACTAATACGGACTTGTGCTCCCACGTACCGTCGCGTATATATTGGGAAACCCCTATAGGATCAAAGCCTTTATCCATAGGAAACCGTGTCGGCCACCCTACTGATCGCAATGCAGTGAACACAGCATTCACGAAGATCGACCACTCGTACCGTAAAACGTATTCTGTGGTTTTGCGAAAGGTTTGGCACACCCTCTGCCTAGATCTCCAGAGCAGTTTCTTTTGGCCTTTTTCAAACTCTATAACTGAAAAAGTCCAACCAAGCATTTGTCACTTCGGGCTCGTTAATACATCGAAGGAGACTAGAGTCATCTTTAGCTTTTTCTCGACTCTTAAAAAGTGAAAAAGCAAGTTGTGTCTAAAAGCGTCTAACAAAATTCATTCAATTCGGAAACACAAATTTCCCCTTTTAATATTTTAGTTGATCGAGTAATCCGCAATCGTGGAAGAAAGTCAATTGAAAATCCGTCGTTCGCGGAGGCTTGCGAGTCAACCGTCTTTGTCCCCGGAATCGAAAACAGTACGGGCAAAGCGAACTCGTTTAACCGGTTCAAAATCTCCTTTGAAAGTTAGAACAAGTGTTCCTACTACATCCGAGGTCCCAGTTACTCCTAAAATTTCTGGAAACCCTGCCTCTATAGAGGAAGTTCAACAGCCACAGAAGGACAGTAATATTGATCCTAGTCTGGGGGCAAATACTTGTGTAACTGAACCAGTTCCATCTGTAACCGGTCTAGAAAGTTTTGTTCCCCAAACAACTGTCGCTGTCGAAACAACCACTTCTTCGGCACCAGAAATATTTTACAGACCTAACGGTCTGCCTCTTCCACCGGGTTTGATTGCGATAGAAGAAATTGCAGAGGATCCGCAAGCAAGTACTCCAACTCATTTTGGAGTTGGGGTCACTCTATTTCCTTCATCAGAAGTTAATCCACCACAAGTGGAAGTTCCTGTAGAATCGCTAGGCAATCTATTGGATAGACTTAAAATGTCTGAACAACCGTCATCATCTAGGACTGTGTCAAATGACACAGCAACAGCAAAAGCTCCTGCCGTCACTCCTACAATGTTTGCCGGCATACCAGCTGTCCCAACTAGCTCTCAACAGCTAGAAGGAGTCCACCAAAGGACTATGTCGACAGTATGGTCTGTTCCAGTTTGTTCATCCGGAGTAATATCCGGTAATTCTTATGTTGAAACTTGACAGATTGATCCTCAAGGAGGTCAATTTGGGCCATCTAGTCCTCAAGGATTAACAATCCCTCTGAGTTCCGGATTGCTACCATATGGGGGGCAGTATGCCCTTTCGTTACCTCCTCCGGGAGGATATCCATATGGCAGTTCTCAACAGTATTCAGGTTATACTGGAATTGCGTCAAGTAGTTGGGTACCTATGCTACCTCAACAACCAAGGATTGTATATTCTATGCAACAGTGTGTACCTGTGACAAACATCCCAACCACCCTGGCTATTGTAACCGTGTCGCAAGTTCAAGCAATACCTGTTACATGTCAACCTCAGGTTGTAATGCAACAGTCGCTTGACCATGGGTCACAACCAAAATCGCCGACTGGTGGGACGACACAAGTACAAATGGGTACAATTACCCCACACCTTGGTCCAATGGTTAGCATGGCGCAACAAAACATGGCGTCACAACCATGGCTTGTACAATACCAACAACCGCAGTTCCAGCAAGTGTACCAAGGGTCTGAGCAGCAGATCTTTGCGAATAGTGGACAGTCGTATATCCAAAACGGTCAAAACCAACCACTTTACAGTGGTCAAGTCCACCAACCGTATCAATCATACCAACATCAATTACATTATGCTGGTATGCAAAGACCCACTGCTCAAGCGATTCCATCGTACCCTGGTTACGCTTCGCCTAACCTGAATCAACAGTTACCATTCGTGGCAACTTTAGAGTTACCCGATTTACACCGTTTAACCAACGATCTGATTGCTTATGCCCCTTGGTGGCCGGCGATTCCTCATAAACTTCCGTCTGACATTCCTAAATTCAATGGAAATCCAGGTGAAGACCCGTCGAATCACGTGATGACTTTTCATCTGTGGTGTTTGTCGAACACCCTTAACGACGATTCGATAAGACTTTGCCTTTTTCAGAGGACATTGACAGGTCCAGCGGCTAAATGGTATATTGAATTGCCAAGAGGCTCTTTCGAAAACTTTAGTTCCCTAGCCACGACTTTCTTAACCCACTTTCAATTACCGATAAGGTATGAAACGGGGACAGAAATATTAACCAACTTCAAGCAGACAACTGCTACCCATATATCTGATCATATACATGAGTGGCGTCGCCGTCGTAGGATGGTGAAAACATATGTTCCCGATCAGCTATTAGCTGAATGGTTTATAAAGTCGTTACTTCCGGCTATTACGGAAGATGTGGCCAAGGGGGGAGTCGTAACAGAGGAGCAAGTGATTGCTCATGCACAGTATTTGGACTTGGTGTATACCCAGTCCGGCACACTCTATGACAAAATACCTGACGCCCCTAGACTGGAATTTTCAATTCCTCCCCCTCCTAAACCAAATAGTGACTCTCATGCCGGTGATGGCGTGATTGGCACCGCAAACACGAAATCGATAAAGGCCTCTACAAAGAAAGCCCGTAAGAATTCGGATCGAAATGCAAAAGCAGAAATTCTTGCTTCGGAAGTAAATGCCGTATCGGAAGATAAAGGCAAAGAAACCAATCAACCAGGAAACAAGAAGAAAAATTAAAACAAAGGGAAGAAGAAGAAACAAGGTGAGTCATCCCCTGGAAAAAATTCTTCAAACCCTCCTGGAAAATGGAAACCAAATTATCCATGTCTGATATGTGATGATGAGGATCATTACACAAAGAATTGCCCATTCAAAGCTGAGTTAAAGAGGTTCTTTAAAAGTTCCCAAACATCAGCTGTGTTAACTGATCCATTTCCCAACCCAGGTCAAAATCTGGTTGATAGTGGAAATGCTTCCCCGTCACAAGTCCTTATCTTGTCGGTTTCGAAACAGCAGAATGATGCTTTGATTTCGACAAGGAACAAAGATTATGGGAACCCTCAGGTGTCGAACGAAAAAGGTAAAGATCAACCAAGTAGTTCGACAACAACTTCGTGTCGACTTATTTTAGGAAGATCGCATTCCCATTTGAAGGAGGGATTACGATCGTCGACCAACAGAATTTCCTCCCAAATGGTTCACAAGTTACAGGAAGCATTCCCATGATCCATGAGAGTAACCATTCAATTCAAGATATCGGAGTAGGATTATTGAAAGATCCCACATTGATGGGAACTTTCGCGCTACCACCTCCTTTTTATACAGGAAGTGTACCATTTGTAGCGACCTGCAACATGATATCTTCCACGAAGGTTGACATGGATCATTCAATGGTTTTTCCCCCAAGCCCTTTGGAAATATTGTAGCAATCAATGTTTCAAGCATGGGAGGCGAGCCCAAATCAACGCTCGTCAAGCGTTTGGGTAGATAGATCTAGAGAATATGGAACCCCATTAGATCCTTGGTTGAAAGTACATGGGACTGACGAAGGAATCTTACAATCAATGATGATTGAGGGGACACCATGGAATGATCACCACCATCGTTCCCTTCTTCCGGAATATGAAGAAGATACTCAAAGTGACCTTTATCACCCTTCAGTATTTGAATTCCTAACGAATACTGTAAATACGGTGGATTCCGAGCGAAACCTATCCAATATTGAAGAGACCATAGCCATAAATATCTCGACCAAAACAGATGTTGTAGAGAATATTTATGTCGGCAAAGGTTGTTCCCCTTCAGAACTGGAAATATATAACGCTCTTTTTCGCGAATTTAGAGATGTCTTTGCTTGGTCATATGATGAAATGCCAGGCATCGACTCGAGTATAGTTGAACATGAAATTAAAATGTATCCCGATGTCAAACCAGTAAGACAACGGCTTCGGCAGGTGCACCCGAAGAAAGCCGCTGCCATTAAGGCGGAAGTTGAAAAACTCCTCCATGCTGGATTCATCTACCCGGTTCCTCTAACCGATTGGGTATCGAATATTGTCCCTGTTATGAAGAAACAAGGAACGATTAGAGTGTGTGTCGATTATAGGGATGTAAACCATGCTTGTCCAAAGGACAACTACCCTACACCCTTCATCGACCAGATAATTGATGAATGCGCCGGATGTGAAATCTTTTCATTTATGGATGGATTTTCAGTGTATAATCAAATAAATATCCGCCCACAGGACCAGTCAAAGACTGCATTTATTTGTCCGTGGGACACATTCGCTTATCGAAAATTACCCTTTGGTTTAAAGAACGCAGGGGCGACATTTCAGAGGGCGATGAATTATGCCTTCCATGACATCAAGAACATTGTTCAACCTTATCTCGACGATCTTCCGGCTCATTCGCGAAAGCGGACTGATCATCCGCAGCATTTAAGAGCGATATTTCTACGTTGCCGACACTACAAGATAAGACTCAACCCACACAAATGTGTGTTTTGCGTCAGTTCTGGTCGTTTGCTTGGCTTTGTAGTCTCTAAGGATGGGATTCGTCTCGACCCCTGTAAGGTTCAGGCAATCATTAATTTGCCTCCACCTTCAAATTTGCTTCAGATTCAGAAACTCCAAGGGAAAGCAAACTTTCTGAGGAGGTTCATTCCAAATTACGCAGAACTTGCTAAAGGTTATACTCGTCTTTTGAAGAAGGATGTACCTTTTGTCTGGGACCAGGTGGCGCAAGCTTCCTTTGATGCTCTGAAAGAATGTCTAGTAAAAGCATCATTAATGTACACCCCAGACTATCAAAGAGATTTTAACCTGTATCTGGCTGCAGCAGATACGACCATTGCGATGGTTTTAGTGCAAGAAGTCGATGGAATTGAACATCCTATTTATTATTTAAGTAAAAACTTAAACGATACAGAAAGTAAATATTCTTATGTTGAAAAACTAGCGCTTGCAGCTGTTCAAGCGATTCAAAGGTTTCGACATTATGTCCTCTTTCAGAAAACTACCATCCTGTCAGATTGCAACCCCATGACTTATATACTGTCGCGACAGTTGCTGGGGGGCAAATATTCAAAATGGATAGCGATCCTTCAAGAGTTTGATCTGGAATTTGTAAAATCCAAATCAAAGAAAGCTCTAGTTTTCGCGGAATTATTATGCGATCTCCCATCATTGTCCAACGATGAAACTTCGGAAGAGTCAATCGTGGACGAAAGTTTGTTTCTGATATCTGTAAGTGATGAATGGTATGGAGATATCATAGTTTATCTCCAAACCCAAAAATTTAGGCCTAACACCTCTCACTCAGAACAGAAACGTATACGATACCAAACAAAAGACTACATGATCGTCGGTGATACACTTTACCGTCGTGGTGTCGATACAGTTCTGAGGAGGTGCCTTACCCATGAGGAGGCCGAAAAAGCCCTGAATGATTGTCATTCAGGCGCGTGTGGAGGGCATCAGTCTGGATATGCAACAACACAAAGAATCCTACGAGCAGGATACTTCTGGCCAACCATGTTCAAATATTGCATAATCGCAGTCAGAAGTTGCCATGCTTGTCAAATCTTTGATAGCAAAACCAGACGACCACCCGCACCATTGCAGCCTATAGTTGCTGTGGGGCCCTTCGCCAAGTGGGGCATCGATTTCATGCAATGTAACCCCACCTCGACCGGGGGGCATGGGTATATAATAGTCGTTGTTGACTATTTTACCAAATGGGCCGAGGCGATGCCTACATTGGATAACACTGGTGAAACAGCTGCCCTTTTCTTTTTCAATCATGTAGTCGCCAGGTTCGGCGTACCACAGGCTATAGTCACAGATCATGGGTCGCATTTTCGCAATCACATGATGGTTGAATTAGCTGCCAAGCTAGGGTTATCTCACGACAGCTCTACTCCATATTATCCGCAAGCTAACGGACAAGTTGAGGCGATCAACAAGGTCCTGAAGCGCATGTTGCAAAGGATGATTGGGGTTCATAAAAGAAGATGGCACCTAATCCTGTACTCGGCTTTGTGGGCTTACCGAACCTCGGTAAAGAATGCAACCGGGTTCACACCTTTTCAATTGGTGTATGGCCTGGAAGCAGTCTTGCCAATCCAGTGCGAAATTTCGTCGCTTAAACTCGCGATCGACCTCCTCCCCGGAACTTCAGAGGAAGAGGCTCGTTTCTTGGAATTAATCCAATTGGATGAAACCCGTCGTGATGCCGCTTTGGCTAACGAGGCCCATAAGAAACGAGTCAAGGCTCAGTTCGACAAAAATGTCAAACCCCGTGTCTTCTCAGAAGGCGATTTGGTCTTGCTTTATGACCAAGAATCCGATAAATTGGGAGCAGGCAAATTCAAGTCCTTATGGATGGGCCCCTATATTGTTAAAAGGGTGTTAGCAAAAGAAGCCTACGAGTTAATGGATTACGATGGAATTCCACTGGCGCAGCCCCGCAACGGGTTGTATCTCAAGCGTTACTATGCTTAAATAGTAACCTGTATGCTTTTGTTGTATTTTGTTTTCGCTAAAGCATTTGTTCTGGTCGAGTGATCTCCCCTTTTTATGGATGGCAGATGTCAAACCTTATGGAGACATGTGTTGGATATGCCGACGGAGCGAGTCGTAGTTCGCGGAACCTGTCCTCCGCAGCCTGGGCCATTTTTTATCCAAGCGGCGAGTTAGTAAGTTTCAGAGGTGTATGTATTGGGCAATCAACGAACAACATCGCTGCGTATAGCGCGTTGATAGAACTACTCTCTGATGCCATCACACATGGCATATGCCAACTAATTTTCAGGCTAGACTCACAGCTCGTAATACTACAACTCAATGGTATATATTATGTTCGCAATCCAGCTATTTATCGCATGTTCCTAAGGGTTAAGATCTTGGAAAGGCAATTTGATTCGATTCAATATCAACATATTTCAAGAAATTTAAACACATTAACCGACTCATTAGCAAACTATGTGTTAGATAGGCATTTGCAACATTTATAAAAAGGACACATCATCAAAGATTGTACATATGGATCACGTAAATCAACCAGAATAAAATCCGAAAATCAAAATGCATAAGTTGTTTATATAAGTTCATACATAATGTTCTGTAACCAAGACAAAATTGGTCATATGACCTAAAAACTCAAAAAGATGCTAGGGGGCACCCTAGCCTAGTGGTGCTCATGATAGTACATCACGGCCTGTGCAATCATGCACAAGAGACGAGTCCATCGTCTAGGCACACCAATGGTGTGACGCTGCATCTGTAAAGGTAACTCGTCAATCTGTACATCCGGAAGGCCACGAGTAAGGCTCTCAACCTGCTCCTGCACAGCTGTAAGAGTCTCAGTATCGTCAAGATCACAGATAACAACTCTCCTAGCAGGCTCACCTGCTGGGGCAGCAGCTGGCGATCTCGGACGAACTGCTGGACGAACAGGACCAATATCTGCATGCACCCAAGAGTACAATTAAAATTCTTGATATAATAAAGCACAGCAACATTATGAACAAGAACAATAAATAGTAATGTGGTCAAAGAGTTTACCAATAGCACCCCACTGCTCGCCATCCGGTAAAACCAAATCCGGATCACCTCGGAAATCCATACCCACATATGGATACTCGAAAAATGCCATCTCCTGACGCTCGAACCACCTAAAGAAGGCCTCAGTGAAAGTAATCTGAGGTTGACCTGCATGCCTAGACATGTGGTCAACCCACCTCTGCATGCGTGGCTCGGTCGGAGAAGGCAAGTCAAGTATGATGTACTGAGGCTGCATCAGTGGGATTTTCTCCAAGGCAAAGGTAGTCAGAATAGAACCAAATCCAAAGTTCTTCAGCTTCCCGTCCTTTATCTTGGTCAATTGACTTTTCATCTGAACAAGTACTGCATCACACCAGTTGAATACTTTCGGTTGGAGACACTCCAAGGCGTGCTGCATATAAGACCTGTTGGCAACATGTAAAGCTGCACTACCGGCCATCCTACCAATAGTAAACAGAATGGACCTGAGAGCCCGATCAGTAATCTCACGGATAACAATATTGCCGTCTCTGCTCGGCTGAGAACCTTCCCTGCAATACTGGCGGACATAATCTCTGGTGGAATCAGTCCCTCGGGCCGTACCTGATAAGGAAACAGAGGCACCACGTCTTGACAACCCAGTCAAGAAGTACATGTCCTCTATGGTCAAGGGGATGGTCTTCCCCCTAATCTGGAACACTTGGTTAACAAGATCCCAACCATCAAGCATATACTGCAGTAAAGAAATCTGTGCTCTCATACTAGAGATCCGGAAGAACTTCAGCAGGCCACAGTTCCGCAGTGTGTTCACCGTGACCGGGTCATGGAGGGAAATCATGTCCTCCTCTTCATGTTCTCGTTCTCGCCATGTAAGGGACATTTTGCTCAAGTCACCCTGCAAAACAAACAAGAGAGAGAATGAGTTCCTGTTTTGATGAAAAACTGGCGAAAAAATCATCAAAAATTACCTTAAAACTCAGTCCTTTTGAGCCCAGCGCAGGCAGGAAGTCTCCCACTTGTGCTGAGGGTCAGACTGCCTTAAGGTAGCTTGACCTTCAGCGCAGGTTTCGAAAGGGAAACCTGCGCTGATCCTAGGGCGCCCTGGCAAAACCCCAGGGGCTCAGAAAGACTGTAAAACAGGCAAAAAACAGGAAAAGGAAACCATGAAAAGAAAGAGCTAGGGTTTAGCTCCTACCTGGTCCAGACGGCGCCGAAAATCGTCCGCAGAATCTCCCGGAATCAGCTGGTGAAAATCAAGGGGGAAGAGGCACCTCCAGAGCTCCAACAAACCAAATGCAAATGAAATGGTAAATGAGAGGTAAAAACTCCTTTTAATAGCTTTTTACACAGTTTAAAGTAAAATATTAGGGTTATAATCTCATTTTCATGCAAATATTATCCATTTCTAACATTGTTTGTTGCAGCAATTGAAAATACAGTACTACATTTGAAAAGAGAAAAGCTAGTAATGGTAAAAAAAATCAAAAATTTGACCACAAATCGAGCAGTTTTAGCATAAAGTTCATGCTCGTTAAAAAATAAACGCAAGATCCGAGCAGTTTTAACGCGGTCTTCATGCTCGTTAAAAAATAAATATAAGCAGTGAGCAATGTTTCCTCCAGAGTTTAAGCTCATTTTTAAATAAAAAATGAACCTATTCCGGTAAATAACCATTGTGATCGTAAATTTATTAGCCATAAAAGCCTTGGTCGTGTTTGCACCCGCCACCTCCATTTCATTTGGCCTATCGTTCACCTCCATATGATTTTTTACCCATTTTGAGGAACAACTGCGAAGAGTGATTTCACTTAGCCATCCTTGTGACACTGCCGTGATTGGAGAATTCCAACCTGTACCTGGAATCTACTGCTATCCCTGTTCATCACTCGTTCCTCAAAAGACGAGTCTTCTTTGAGCTCTTTTCATCTGACTCGTAAAATATGAAAAGTTTGCCGAGTTTTGGCCTTCCAGCTCGTTAAAAGGACCAGAAGAGCTATCCCTCCTCTAGATTTTAATCTTTTTGGACCTGAGGGATTATTGCACAAAAAGGTCGAGCGCTTGTTTTATTCGGCTCGTTAAAGTTATCGAAAACTCATCCCTTTTGTATTGTTTTATAATTTTTCGGACTTAAGGGATTAGATGACGAAAAAGGAATTTTGGAGTTAACTTTCTGTACCTTTTTAGACTCTCTAAAAATGAAAAGGACTGAGTTGTCTTTGTCACTAGACTCGTTAAAATGATTAAATAGCGACAAACTTGTCTTTAGACGAGAACGAGTTTCCCTATCGCTAGGCTCGTTAAAACATAGCGATGGGCTTGCCCGAAGGGCAGGTTATAGAACAAGCATATGTTATCCTCCTCAAGCTTGACAAAAATAAAGAGGTACTGGTCAGAAATGACTGGGGAAAAATTGGGAGAACCTCGAAGCTTTGATGGTAGCAAGTCTCTCTTGAACATGACACTTTGTCCTCCGTACCACATCGGGTTGGGTTGTTTCATTCACCGGTCTCATCACCATGGTCCTCGCCAAACCATCCGTATTTGGGGTAATGCTACCGATCCATCACATTAGTGTCGTTATATGTTCAAGAGATGTGTTCAGAAAGAGTCAACCATGTCCCATCCACTGCCATACATTATCCTTCATCCACCCATGATCGCCACCCTGAATCATATCTCACAGATTGTTTTCACCTCCACTAAATTCATTAGCTCCGTTCCGTGTCACTGATGTGGGATTCATTAAGGCCCTCCTTTGACGGATCGCTTCTTGTCGACTTCAGCTCATTATCCGAGAAGTTGATCTAGGAACACCCCCCCCAGTACTTTGAAGCTTGCATGCCTCAATGGCAAGTTTCTCACTTCCGACGACAGGTATACATCAATGACCTTCGACCGGAAGATTTTGCGTGGTGTTCGACGCCAAGTCCTTTATTCACGCCACGTGAATTGTACTGTAGTACCTTGAGGGTCATTGTCATTATTGGTGATTCCTCTCGCGCTTGTTAACGGTTTACATTATTGACTGGTAATCAAGCGATGTCTTTCCATGTTCGACTTCAGCGTAATTCTCACATGGATCGACTTGTACTTAGAGTGAAGATCGAACGAGATTGAAGACCCCGGATCTAGTTTCATCCATCCGGGCTGCGATATATATTCAGGATACAAAGACATTTGATATGTACATCATTGCAGCAGATGATCATCCTACTCAAAGGATGATAATTTCAGCAGAGAATTATCAGTCGATCATCAGACGATCGTCTGTTATATGTACCAAAATGAATTTATAAAGCTGAGCATGGGAATGCCCGCCTCAGCTAGATCATGAAAGCAGAATGAAAAATAATGTATTGTATTGTATTTTATTGCAGGGCACCTCTCAGCCGATTGAATGAACTTCGGATCCTCCTAATAAAGCATTTCACCCGATAAACGACCTCATACTTTAGGGGGCAACTGTTATAGACATTTTTGTGCCTAACAGCATGGAGCATGAAATGTCAATAATCTGAGGGATCCAAAGTCCCTAAACATGTTGTTCTTACCCTTAGAGGAACAAGGTCTGCAAACCACAGCACTGAAAAATCAGTTCTCCACTCAAAAACACTCAAAAACAGGCTATTTTTGGATCATGTCAGCTGCTCCACTGAGCATCTGCGCTGAATGTCAACTGCTCCTCCTTGTACCTGCACTGAAGGTCAAAATCAATGAAGGCTACCTGCGCTGGGCGAGATTGGCCAAGTGGCACAGTCATTCTGCAAGGTATCAACTGCCCAGGAAGCTTCCAAACTGACACTTGGTTCAACGAATTTGCCCTATGATGAGTAAGAGGGTCTTGATCTCCAAGTGGAAGCAAGATTCTCCAAGTGGACTCAAGAACTGAAGATTAACTAAAGTGGGAGAGGACACTAGTCAGCTTTATGCCAGCCTCAAGCTGACTCATCCTTTCTCCAAATCTCCTATATATAGAGCTCTCTCATGAGGTCTAGGGAGGCTGGAATTTTGTGCAAGTAAGGAAGTGTTGTTGGTTTGTGATTAGAGCTATTGGGTGTTTGCTTGAAGGAGGTGAAGAGGAGATTTCTTTCAGCTGGGAGGTGTTGCTGGATTGGGCCCATTGTGGTTGTAACTCTCTCAGAACTTTACTTCTATTATCAATAAAGTATTCGAGATTCTTCTATGTGCATGTGTCTTTATGATGAATAGATGTTTGTACATTTGATTTATGCTAATCCTATAATCGATTATGGATGTATGCTTCTTGTAGTTTCCTTTCCTTGTGCTTTTACAGGATCTGTGTGTAGCTGGGCTGGTGAAAGGGCAAGGAGCTAGGAGCAAGCAGCAAGGAGTGAAGACTGGATCGACTATAAGCGCAAGATAACGGTTAGTAGATCATCCTTTTCTTCCCTCTCTCATCTCATAAAGAAGAAACTTTGAATAGCTTTGTATTCAGTTGTTGTTGGAGTACTATCACCTTCAGAGTAGGGATAGAGGCATTCTGCATTAGATACTTTTCCCCCCAACACCAATGCAGAAAAGCACACACATGTGGGGTTTCTTATGTTTGGCCCTTGGTATTTAGCCCGTCGATCATGATCCTATGGTTTTGGTCCGTGGTATAAGATCTAAAGTATTGAACCCCGGTTTGGATCCCTTATATTGGTTTTCGATGGTTTTGTCCCATGGTGTGAATAAGGGCTTGCCTATAAAAAGGAAAGGAGACCACTTGGCTAGTTACTTGTGAAAATTTGAATATCTTAAGATCTGAAATTTTGGATAATTGATTTTAAAAGCTAGATCTAAATCAAAGTGAAATCTGTAACATGGAAGGCGGATCTGTTGATAGGGCGTGATCTCTTGGGCGCGTGATCAGATCGGTGGATCTGACAATCTGTGGTACATTGGTGGACTGTTAATTTGGGTCTATTTGGAGGTCCGCAGGCGATCCACAGCTCAGGTGCGGAGGTACGTAGGACAAAAGAAGGCACAGTGCGGAGGTACGCAGGACAGAAGAAGGCACAGTGCGGAGGTACGCAGCGCATCAGAAGGAACAGGTGCAAAGGTACGCAACACGACAGAAGGTTCAGTGCGTGGGTATGCAGAGAAGCAGAAGTATCAGGTGCGGAGGCACGCTGTCGGGCAGAGAGTGCAGGTGCGGATCTGAGTAGTCGCACGCAGTTCCGCAGAAGGGCTAAGTGCAGTGGTATGCAGAGCATAAGATGGATCAGGTGCAGATCTGCGTAGTCAAGGCACATAAGAATTGCGGATATTCGCAGGCTGCTATTGGTGAAGTTGTGGATCCCTTTTGAAATAATTATTGACTGCCTTTTATCTATTGCTGCAGAGTTCTGGGTTTAGATTTCTGGTATTACTTTTCTGTTTACAACATTCTGAGAAGTTGGGTGATTCATTGGTTGATTGTATAAGGAGATTGGGTGTTTCACATGTACTTGATGATTATTTGATCTTCTTGGATCCAGTCTGAAAATTAATGAAACGTGGTCCTTAAAGAAGTAAAAGAGCTAAGGGGGTTGTAGCTCCCTTCCAGGAGAGACTGGAAAACGAGAGAGGGTTGTAGCTCTCTGTAGGTTGTAGCCTGCGTACTGGTAAAGGACTGCACCAGTACAAAATCATTGTAAAAGAAGTTTCTAATTGAAAGAAGATAGAGACATATTGCAGCAGGTGGTTTTCACCCACATTGGGTTTCCACCTTATATCTGGTGTTCTTTGGTGTGATTATCTGTTTTTCTTGTTCTTGCTCATTATTATATGGTACTGACATACAAACTAATGATCAATATCTGAAGAATAAATTAATTGAAAAGAATTTAATAATACTGATTCACCCCCCCTCTCAGTATTATTTCCAACAATTGGTATCAGAGCAGGTCCTTCTGAAGAAGCTTGATCGCTTGAAGGAAGTTCTATCATCATGAGAAACTACGAGAGGGAAGCATCAATCAGGCCACCGATTTTTGATGGAACAAACTTCGTATATTGGAAGGTAAGAGTTACTGCCTATCTTCAATCTCTTGGTACAGAAGTCTGGGATATCATAGACACAGGGTATGCTTTTCCATCAGCAACTCCTACAGATCCGGCTAAGAAGAAAAAATATGAAATAAATGCAAAGGCGGTCAATACTCTTCTAGGATGTCTATCTCAATCGGAATTCGTGAAGGTTATGTAGTATAAATCCGCAAAAGAAATATGGGACAAGATTGTTCTAAGCTATGAAGGAGATGATCAAGTCAAACGAGCAAAACTTCAAACCCTCAAAATTCAATATGAAAATCTCAGAATGTACAATGATGAAAGTGTGGCTAACTATTTTCTTCGTGTAGATGAGATTGTTAATTGTATGAAAATTTTGGGTGAAGAAATAAAAGAGGTTGTTGTGGTTGAAAAAGTTTTAAGATCTTTGTCCCCTAGGTTTGAATCTAAAGTTTCAACAATAGAAGAAAAAGAGAATCTACAAAGCCTTAAAAAGTCACAGCTGCACGGAATTCTAACTGCTTATGAAATGAGGAAAGGAGGTCCATCAGACAGGACAGAAGTTGCCTTCAAGGCTTCAAGCAAAGGAGAGTACTATGAGTCAGGACACATGTCAGAAGAAGAAGAAGAATCAAATTTTGTCAGAAATCTTCAACGGGGTACTGGAAGATTCAGAGGTAAGTTACCTTTCAAATGTTTTTCTTGTGGAATATAGGTCACTATGCTGCCAAATGTCCTCATAAGGATAAGATTGACAAGGGGAAGGAACCTGTTAGATGGAACAAGAAATAGAATGCAAATAAGAAAAGCTATTACACTCATGAAGATAGTGATGGATTATCAAATAGTGATGAAGATGAACGAGGTAATAACTATAAACTTTTAATGGCTTTTGAAGATGATGATTACATGGATGCTATAGATGTGGATGGATTTTATGAAGAGATTTCTAGACTCAAGACATGTTTAGAAGAAAAGAATGTGATCATTGATACTCTGCAATTTCAACTTAATGAAAAAAAAAAAATTCTTGAGAAGTTAGAATGTGAAATTGTTGGCCTTAGAAAAGAAATTGAGAAAACAAAGGCTCTTAATCTTAAATTTGTTAAAGGATCTGAAACTCTGGATGAGATTATCAATGTACAACGTTCTCCACTAATCAAGACAGGTCTGGGGTATAATGGAGAAACATCTCAAGCATCCACCTCAAAGAGTTATCTCAATGTAGCAAGAAGGAATGAGCAAAAGCCCAATGGAGATCACCAGGTAAAACAGGGACGAATTACATCAAGAATAAACAAAGACTACCAGGTAAATCAGGGGCAATCCACCTTAAGGATGAACAAAAGCTACAACCAGCCACAGGTAAAATCTTCTCAATTTGCCTCAAGAATGGATGACAATAGAAACTACAATCATTTGGCAGGTAGATTTGATAATCGCAGAAGTTTCTTCAATGGCCAATGTTTCTCTTGCCATAACTTTGGCCACAAAGTAGCTCAATGTGTTGCCTATAAAAAAATCATGACTAGAGAAGCTCAAAAACAAAGAAATATGACTGGGATCACGAAAAGGACTTATAACAACTTTTCGGCCCTTGAAAATGAAATTGAATGTTCTATTTGTAATAACTTTGGTCATGAAGATTCTGAATGCAGGAGAAGGTTTTGGCAGACAAAGGAACAAGCCTCAAGTACCAGAACATGGAGAATAAAGGAACCACAACCAGAAAGATGTGGGATAGCTTTTTATGCAGAAGGACAGGAAAATCAATGGTACATTGACAGCGGATGTTTGAAGCATATGACAGGTGATAAAGAAAAACTTGAATCATATACTGCTTTAGAAAAGGGAAAAAAAGTTTCTTTTGGAAATGATACCCCTACAGCCATAAAAGGAAAAGGCACTGCTCAATTGAAAGAAAAGGTCAAAGCTGGAAATGTTTTGTATGTTGATGGCTTGAAGCATAATCTACTAAGTGTCAGTCAGATGTGCGATCAAGGAACCGAGGTAATATTTCGATCAAATGGATGTAGTGTTCGTGATCTTGATACAGGGAAAACAGTGATCAAAGGCAGAAGAACTCCAAATAATCTATACATATTTGAAGAAGGACAACAACAATGCTATTTGAGCAAGGATGAGGAACACTGGTTATGGCACCGGAGGTTGGGGCATCTAAGATTTTCACAAATAAGGAAAGCATGCAAATACCAGGCAGTTCGTGGTCTTCCAGATATCAAAATTCCAGACAACGCCATATGCAAATCATGTCAGTTTGGTAAGCAAACCAGAACTAACTTCCCTAAAAAGGAAGGATTAGCCAGCAGGCCTCTTGAACTAGTCCATACAGATGTATGTGGTCCATTTAGGATAAGGTCACCTCGAGGAGAAGAATACTTTATATTATTCATTGATGACTTCTCCAGGATGGCTTGGTTGGGACTTCTGAAACACAAGGACGAAACATTCAAAAAGTTCAAATCTTTCAAAGCCTTGGCTAAAAATGAATCAGATCACAAAATTAAGTGCCTCAGGTCTGACAGAGGTGGGGAGTTTACCTCAAATGAATTTTTCGATTTCTGTGAAGAACATGGAATAAGAAGGGAATTCTCTACGGCTAGGACTCCTCAGAAAAATGGAGTGGTAGAAAGGATGAACATAATGGTTCAACAAATGGCTCGTGCTATGCTTGATAAGTCTGGAACTCCCGCAACCTTCTGGGGTGAAGCTGAATTTGCTGTGGTTGTTATTCTCAACAAAACAAATGTCCGAGTGAACAGCACTCAAACTCCTCATGAGCTCTGGTATGGTGAGACTCCTTCGGTAAAGCATTTCAAAATTTTTGGAAGAAAATGCTATATTAAGAATAATGATGAACAGCTTGGCAAACTTGAACCTAGAGCAGATGAAGGCATTCTCCTTGGTTATTATCCCCACATCAAAGCATATAAGTGTTACAATAAAAGACTTGGAAGAATTGTTGACAGCATTGATGTGGTGGTTGATGAAAAGGAAACATTCCTAGGCAAGTAAATTATGAAAATATCGAAGAGGATGAAGACTAATCTCCAAATCAGACTGAAGATGAAGAAGAACCTCAAGAGGCACCAGAGGAACAGACAAGGATAGAAGAGAAGACTCCATCCAGGTATGTTCAAAAGAATCATCCAGAATCTCAAATCTTGGGGCAAAAGGAGGCAGGCGTACAAACAAGAAGAACAATTGCAGAAGCCTCAAGCTATTTGGCATTACTCTCCTCCACTAAACCACAAAATGTAAGAGAGGCATGCAAAGATGAATGCTGGGTCAAGGCAATGGATGAAGAACTTGAGCAGATCGAAAAGAACAACACGTGGGAGTTGGTTCCTAGACCAAAAGATAAGAATGTCATAGGGACAAAATGGATCTTCAAAAATAAGTTGAATGAAAATGGGGAAGTAATTAGAAACAAGGCCAGACTTGTTTGTAAAGGGTATGCTCAACAAGAAGGAATAGACTTTGAAGAAACTTATGCTCCTGTTGCAAGACTTGAGGCCATCCGAATGTTCCTTGCTCTCTCAAGCTTTCAGAAGTTCAAATTATTTCAAATGGACGTGAAATCAGCCTTTCTGAATGGAGACTTAGAAGAAGAAGTATATTTTGAGCAGCCAGATGGTTTCATTCTTGGGAATGATCCAAATCTTGTATGCATACTAAAAAAGGCTCTCTATGGTCTTAAACAAGCTCCAAGGCCTTGGTACTACCGTTTGGACAAATACCTTCATCAACAAGGTTTTTCAAAAGGATCAGCAGATAGCAATCTTTATATAAAAATTGAAAATGAAAAATTGCTAATACTTGTTGTGTATGTAGATGATATTATCTTTGGCAGCAATGAAGAAGCTATGAGTCAAAGCTTTGCCTTGGTGATGCAAAAAGAATTTGAAATGTCTTTTCTTGGAGAACTGACATACTTCCTTGATTTGAAAATCCAACAAAATGAAGACGGTATTTTTTTGTCTCAAACCAAGTATCTCAAGCAGATCTTGAAGAAATATGGCATGGAAGATGCAAAACCAGTATGTACCCCCATAGTTACAGGATGCAGCCTGAGTGCAAATGATGAGTCAGCAGCAGTGCATCAGCCAACCTATAGATCTATGATTGGAAGTCTACTTTATTTGACAGGTACCCGACCAGACATCATGCATGCAGTGGGAATAGTTGGAAGATTTCAGGAAAAAGCAAAGGAAACTCATCTTCAGGCAGTGAAGAGAATCTTCAAGTATCTTAAAGGAACTCAAAACTATGGATTATGGTATCCTAGAGATACAGATCTCACACTTCATGCTTATACAGATGCAGATTGGGCCGGAAGCGTGGATGACAGGAAGAGCACAAGTGGTGGTGCATTCTTTATGGGTTCCAGATTAGTATCTTGGTTCAGCAAGAAACAGAGTTCGATTGCTTTATCTACAGCTGAAGCGGAATATGTGGCTGCTGCATCTTGCTGTACTCAACTCCTTTGGATGATGCAGACCTTGTAGGACTTTCAAATCACTTGTACACCACCTATCTCCATTCTATGTGATAATACAAGTGCTATCAGCATTTCAAAGAACCCGGTCATGCATTCAAAGACCAAACATATACCTATCAAATATCATTTTCTTCGAGAACAAGTGCTTGAACAAAAGGTCAAGTTGGAGTATGTTCCTTCTAAGGAACAAGTTGCTGATATACTCACCAAAACATTGCACAGGGAGACCTCTGAATACCTCAGGCAAAAGCTGGGGGTTGTTGATGCATCATTTTGTTGTTGAATCTCATATGTTTCGTAGATTGTTGGTTGTACGCAAGTTTCATATGGGGTATACACGTACATTTGCTGGGCTACGGATTGGTCGAAGATCGAATGGCACAGGTTCAGGGGGAGCATATATTCTTCTAATAATGCATTGTTGACATTATGGTAGAAGATCTTGGAGGAAGTACAGAAGGAGAACATGGATGTTGATCTGACTATTGCTGCTAATATGTCTCTATCTCTCTTATCAAGGTCACTTATGGTGTTTGGTGGATTATGGTTCTTCTTGAAGAATTTTTCTTTTGCAGATCTGGTCTATAGTCAGGGGGAGCTCATTCAGAAATTTCAGCAGGCACTCAGGGGGAGTATGGACAGCAAAGGAAGAGAATACCTTGGTCCACCCTTTGCCCTTGATGTCAAAGGGGAGAATGACTTTGAGTATCTTGGGGTTGCCATCAAGTCCAAAGGGGGAGATTTTTGGCATTATGATTCAGGTTTGGCACTATGGCACAGGTGTTGTACTTGATGGCAACCCACTCAAGTGGCAAAACTCTGTTCAGGCTCTCAAAATGATGGAAAATAAGGGGTTCACAGGTGCAGCGTTCAAAAGGTGCGGACCCGCAGGTACGCCGACCAAGAAGTGTGGACATATTCGCAGGTGCTCCATTCAGAAGGTGAGGACCCCAGTTCACTCACTCCAATGCAGAAAAGCGCGCACACATGGGGTTTCTTATGTTTGGCCCTTGGTATTTAGCCCGTCGATCATGATCCTATGGTTTTGGTCCGTGGTATAGGATCTAAAGTATTGAACCCCGGTTTGGATCCCTTGTATTGGTTTTCGATGGTTTTGTCCCATGGTGTGAATAAGGGCTTGCCTATAAAAAGGAAAGGAGATCACTTGGCTAGTCACTTGTGAAAATTTGAATATCTTAAGATCTAAAATTTTGGGTAATCGATTTTAAAAGCTAGATCTAAATCAAAGTGAAATCTGTAACGTGGAAGGCGGATCTGTTGATAGGGCGTGATCTCTTGGGCGCGTGATCAGATCGGTGGATCTGACAATCTGTGGTACATTGGTGGACTGTTAATTTGGGTCTATTTGGAGGTCCGCAGGCGATCCACAGCTCAGGTGCAGAGGTACATAGGACAGAAGAAGGCACAGTGTGGAGGTATGCAGGACAGAAGAATGCACATTGTGGAGGTATGCAGCACATCAAAAGGAGCAGGTGCGGAGGTACGCAGCGTGACAGAAGGTTCAGTGCATGGGTACACAGAGAAGCAGAAGGATCAGGTTCGGAGGCACGCTGTCGGGCAGACAATGCAGGTGCGGATTTGAGCAGTGGCACGCAGTTCCGCAGAAGGGCTAAGTGCGGTGGTACGCAGAGCACAAGACGGATCAGGTGCGGATCTGCGTAGTCAAGGCACAGAAGAACTGAGGATATCCGTAGGCTGCTATTGGTGAAGTTGCGGATCCCTTTTGAAATAATTATTGACTGCCTTTTATCTATTGCTGCAGAGTTCTCGGTTTAGATTTCTTGTATTACTTTTCTGTTTACAGCATTCTGAGAAGTTGGGTGATTCATTAGTTGATTTTATAAGGAGATTGGGTGTTTCACATGTACTTGATGATTATTTGATCTTCTTGGATCCAGTCTGAAAATTAATGAAACGTGGTCCTTAAAGAAGTAAAAGAGCTAAGGGGGTTGTAGCTCCCTTCTAGGAGAGACTGGAAAACGAGAGAGGGTTGTAGCTCTCTGCAGGTTGCAGCCTGCGTACTGGTAAAGGACTGCACCAGTACAAAGTCATTGTAAAATAAGTTTCTAATTGAAAGAAGATAGAGACATATTGCAGCAGGTGGTTTTCACCCACATTGGGTTTCCACCTTATATCTGGTGTTCTTTGGTGTGATTATCTATTTTTCTTTTTCTTGCTCATTATTATATGGTACTGACATACAAAATAATGATCAATATCTGAAGAATAAATTAATTGAAAAGAATTTAATAATACTGATTCACCCCCCTCTCAGTATTATTTCCAACAATACCTTTGAAAAATCCATTTATTTGGCCACAAAATGTGTCAAATGAACATGAGGAAATAAACATTGTTGAACAGCAACAATCTCAAGGTATTACTAATTCTTCACAGGCAGAGGAAAGAGAGATGTATATTGGTTCCAGAAGATCTCGTGCACAACGTGAAGCCATGGAAGACCTTTACAAGGGTTCAGTATAGGATATTAAGGAGGGTTGCATGATTGCAGTGCTAACAGATGGAGATCCCAATGGCTATCCATTATGGGTTGCTAAAGTTATAAAGGTCTTTATAGAAAATGAGGATGTTACAAGTGTTGAAGTACATTGGTATGCCACAAATACACACCCATTCAATGGTGTGTATAAGCCAGAGATGGTAGTTGACAAAAAAAATGGCAGAAAGAGAAAAAGAAAGGGTAAAAATATAAATCGCCACCACACAGACATATTAAAATTGGAGGATGTTGACATACTTTTTTATGACTTCAATTTAACAAAGAGAGGAACTCTTCACTTCAAGACGATAGAGATTCTGAAAAGGTTGTTACCAAAAGGAACAGTGTTGAGATGGGAGTCTGCTGAAACTAGTCGTAGATCTAGAAGAATTTTGAAACTTGAAATGATGGGCTTGCATGTGGACTCAGATGGAGCACTAGTTGATGAAAGAGAAGAATATGGAACATCTTCATCAGCATCCAGTCACTCATCTGAAGATGTGAATTCTGATGGTGTGCAAGAAAATATGAGTGATTTTGAATAATTGTTTAAGACAGTTTATATAACTAATGTATGCATTGTATCTTGAAATAAAATTTATGATTTCCATATGGTGTTAAATGAGAAGTTATGAGGCATTTTTATGTTGTTGGATTATATGTATTAATTATGATAATTTTTATTGTTTAAAATATCTACATTGCAATATTAAATTAGAGATATAATGTATGTTTTATTCAATATACAAATAATGATTTTTGAATTCATTTAGTGATGTAATTTTCTCATAATGTCATGGTTTTTTAATTTTATAGTTGAAAAAAATTCAATTTCTTTTGTATCTAGCATGTTATGGTCGAGAACATGTTGAATTTATACTTAGGAAAGAAAAATGATATTCTACCAAAAACATTAATGTGTTTTTTTCCTCATAAACAACTTTGTTTGGCACATAAAAATTTGGTTTTACTAGCATTTTTTAAACATTTTAAAGATTGACCCTAAAAAAATCATCGTTCTAGTATCATCACTTTTTTGTTTTTAAGTTGTATTTTGTACGAAAATTTCGTTTTCACTGCCATTTTTAAAACATGTTCAAAATTGACCCTAAAAAACAAAAATCATCGTTCCAGTATACACACTTTTCGTTTTTAGCATTGTTTTTGATGTTTTTTTGGGGTTTTTTGGCCAGAGTTCCCGTTTTGAGTTTATAGTTCCCGTTTCCAATTTTACATTGTTTTCCCCATGAGCTTTGACTTAATTAAACAAAGAGACTATGCTTGGATTGTTGCCTTGGTAATGTTGAAATGTCCTGCAATCTTTGCCTGTGACAAGATGCAATAGCCCTAATTCGACAACAATAAAACTAGCTCAATTCAGTGTTTAACTGCCATGACCAATTCCTTCATTTTCCCGTAGCAGCTATGCTGCAATAGTCTCACTTGGAGCGAGGGTTAATTTGCACATGGACATCTCTTTTTTGACAATGAAGGCAATGTCTTAGGTTCTCATCTAATATATGTTCCTAAGATATAATAAACTTATGGTGTATGAGTTATCATCATTCTTACTCCTTAGTTATATTATATGTGCTCCCTGTATTTGTGCTCATGGCTGAAATAAATAACTCTCCATTGAATTTCTATTAGCATCATTCAGAAACTCTTGATTGATTGATGCTCTAGGAAATGCATCAGCGTTGAGTTACTCATGATCCACTTTCTTGTTGAGTGAGATAAATTTTTTATTTTTAATATATTTTTGCCTTATACTATTTCTTATGATGGATGGCATATGATATGTACGAAGCTTTTCACTCTATAGAAGATATTCATGGCCTTGCGTATGGTCAAGAAGATTCCTAAACCTCAAATGACAACAATCTTCTATTCAAAGTTAACAAAGATATTTTGGATATTATAAAGTCATTTGTATCATGCTTATGCATGGTACAAGCTCTATATCCTCCAGAAAAGCTACAATAAATACTTCGCATAAAAGGATTTATAGCTGATGGCATCATCTGAATTGTTGGCTGCCATTGTCAAATGGGATGAGGGAAATGTGTAGAAAAATCATATTCTAGAAACCATTTATCTTTGGTTGGGAGTTTACCCATATTTCCCATGATGTAAATAGTTATAATGTCATGTTGAGTAGATTTTTTGCACACCTTTAAGAAGGTATCACTATCAAATGGGGGCTAGAAATCTAAAATGTTATGTATTGAATTAGATATAGGATTATATTTGTCTAGATGGGAAGGTTGATATAGTTTAATCTTGTAGGAATTAATTATTGGAGAATACCCTATTGCTGAGGAAGCTTTGGGTTGAATGTAATTTCATGAACCTACTATAGAATCTGTGAGCTAAATTATTTTTATTTTTAATATATTTTTGCCTTATACTATTTCTTATGACAGATGGCATATCATATGTAGGAAGCTTTTCACTCTATAGAAGATATTCATGGCCTTGTGTATGGTCAAGAAGATTCCTAAACCTCAAATGACGACAATCTACTATTCAAAGTTAACAAAGATATTTTGGATATTAGAAAGTCATTTGTATCATGCTTATGCATGGTACAAGCTCTATATCCTCCAGAAAAGCTACAATAAATACTTAGCACAAAAGGATTTGCAGCTAATGGCATCATCTAGATTGTTGGATGCCATTTCTATGATGCCCTATGATCACAAGCATGGGGATCACCATTTTGAGCTGGAGAATGAGAAGGAAAGAAGTTCAAGAATGGCTAGTCTTCTAAGTTTTGGGATTTAGTTTGGATTCTAAAATGGATACCAGAGAAGTGGTAAGTTATTTCAATGAAAAGGCTTAATTTCATCATCATTGTTTTTGATGTTTGCATTTGTATAGGTTTTTATAGTATAAGTATTATATTTTATGCTTAGTTCAAGGAGTTTTCTTCCAATATGTTTCATAATAATATGTTTTTTAGGTAGTTGTCATGCTCAACACTTCTATCTGAAGTGGTAAGTAATAGGTACAAAGATCATTAGAGAGTTTATTTTTGAAATTAAGTCTTTCCTTGATGTTGCTGAGAAGTCAGAGCACACATATATTCTTCTAAGCACTTTTTATGCTTGTACGGGTTACCTCCCATATGTCTTTCCATATGTACCTTGTACCTTGTTACCTCCCAATGTACCTTGTTACCTCCAAACTTGCAAGTAAATTGTTACCTTCCATATGAAGAATTATCAACCACTGAGATAGAAATCAATGTTTCACCTACCAAAGGTCCCAATGTTCAATCAAAAGTAGTACCCATAGCAGCAACTCCACCTCCTGTCCTAGATCTTCTTGGTTATTTGATAGGTTTAGGAAATGCACTTGTCCCTAGAGATTAGTGAGCAGTAGGCTCTAGGTGGGTATTAGATGGGAAATTCCATTTCATTTTGTAAATAACAAATGGAAAAAATTGGCTTTATTGTTGTTAGATGTGAATTGTATTTACTATGATAAGCGTCAACCTGATTAAAGCAACTTGTGATATTTGGTTGTTATAGACAAGTTTGTGCCTTACAGCAACAAGCATGAATTGTCAATAATCCAAGGGATCCAAAGTTCCCTAAACATGATGTTCCTACCCCTAGAGGAACAAGGTCAGCAAACCAACAGCTCTCAGATCAGTTCTCCACCTGAAAACACTCAAAAACAAGCAATCCTGAAATCAAAGCAGGTGCTCCACTAGGTTTCTGCGCTGAAACTCAGTTGCTCCATGGTGTACCTGCGTTGCAAAGCAAGTGGAACAAAGGCCACCTGCGCTGAGCGAGATGGGACAAGTGGCACACTAAGTCATTGCTCTGGAATCTTCCAAAAATGACACTTGGATCAGGTATTTCGCCTTGTGATGAGTCAGAGGCTCTATTTCTCCAAGTGGAAGCAAGGTTCTCCAAGTGGACTCAAGAACTGAAGATCAACTAAAGATTAACTGAAGAGAGAAAGGACACAAGGCAGCTACACATCAGTTGCAAGCTGACTCATCCTTTCTCAATTCATCTATATATTGAGCTCTCTCCTATGAGATCAGGAGGCTGGAATTTTGTGCAAAGTAATGATATGCTGTTGGTTTCACTATAGAGCTATTGGGTGATTGTTTGAGAGAGGTGAAGAGGAGAAATTCTTTCTGCTGGGAGGTGTTGCTGGATTAGGACCTTCAATGGTTGTAACACTCTCAGAACCTTTACTTCTTCATTAATAAAAGCTATTGAGGTTCTTCTATATGCTCTTGTTTCAATGATATATTGTGATGATTGTATATTTGATTTACACTAATCTATGAATCAGTTATGATTGCATGTTGCTTGTAGTTTCCTTCTTTGCTATTTTGCAGGATCTCGCTGTAGCTGGGCTAGCAATAGAGCAAGGAGCTGGGAGAAAGCAGCCATAAAGAAGAGTTTGGATTCGACATTAAGCGCAAGGCAACGGTTAGTGCATTTCTCCACTCTCTTTTGCTTTCATAAAGAAGTAAACCTTCAGTAGTTTTCCTTACAGTTGTTGCTAAGGTACTATCACCCTTAGAGTGGGATAGGGTCATCCGAGTCGGATACTTTTCCCTACAACAAACTGGCGACTCCGTTGGGGATCGTATCCGTTTGATTGTGTTTGTAGTATTTTGCCATTCATTTCCTGAACAAAAGATTACCAAATCGAAAAGCTTTTGACTATATCAAAAGCGAAGTAGAGGGCAGCTACTCTAGCTCATTTCTGAGCAAGTTCATGATTTGAAGAGCTGATCTACAAGGATCCTTGTAAGCTCTTAGTGATAGCTTTTCACCTTCCTAATCATCCCTTTGAGTGTGCTTGACTGATTGCTTCTGATTTGAGCAAACACCGTGCATTTTTGAGAAAATTATGACCCGGAAACTGTGAAAACGCAAGTTTCGTTTTCCAAAGCAGGTAGTACACAGGCTACCTGCTTTGCAACGCAGGTCCCGAAGGGGCTACCTGCGCTGAGAGCCAGACTGGCTGTGCAGCACCTGCGTTGGCCCAATTTTGCCTAGTGCTGTTGGGGTTTCCTCCTTTTCTCTTGCCTGTTTTCACCATTGGTTTGGCTGCCAGTTACCAGTCTTGCACCTGTTCTGAAACCAATATTACTTGCCATCATTCTGCCTCTGTTATATAACGAAATTGTACTTGTTCTTTGTATTTCTTACTCATTTACAATTTCCCATAACGAAAAGTAAACTAGTCTTGCTTTTGGCCTCTTAGATCTGAACCTGTGTTAGGCATTTTGCTGGTCTAAAGAGTTAGCTTGTTTGCTGTCCATAGCTGATTAGTCATTTTACTTTCGTCATTATGGTTTGATTTCATGCATTTCCAGTGATTAAACAAGTAAATCTTAAGGTGTCTTTTGATTTTGGACAAGCTTGTTTACTTTCGCTTTAAATCGAAATCAAAGTTATATAACAACTTTCTTTTTGTAACCAATCAACATTAAGAAAGGGAAAAGAAAATACATGCATTGTGCATTTTGCATTTGACTGTTTGCTTGACGATTTAGGAAAAATTTGCATTTAGTGTGTGCTCTATGATCTGTGTGAAAAGATTTGCCTTTCTTTTCCCTCAGTAGTTAAGGTTTTCAAAGTTGAAAGATTGAAAAGTTTGCTTCTCATCTTAGACTGCATTCAGGAATTTGTTATATACATCTCGTGGTGATCCTTAAAGGCAAACTGCTAAGCAAGATCAACATTAAAATAAATCCAATTTACATAACAACGCTTTGTAACATAACGCAAACACATAGAGGTCTAGGTAGAGACGTGTTCCGGCGTCGTTAAACATAGTGACTGTCGATCTCTACGAAGGTGGGTGATTCCTCCTGAGAGTCGGTGGCACTAATACGGACTTGTGCTCCCACGTACCGTCGCGTATATATTGGGAGACCCCTATAGGCAATTATCCTTTATCCATAGGAAGCCGTGTCGGCCGCCCTACTGATCGCGATGCAGTGAACACAGCATTCACGAAGATCGACCACCCGTACCGTAAAACGTATTCTGTGGTTTCGAGAAAAGTTTGGCACACCCTCTGCCTAGAACTCCAGAGAAGTTTCTTTTGGCCTTTTTCAAACTCTATAACTGAAAAAGTCCATCTGAGCATTTGTCACTTCGGGCTCGTTAAAACATCGAAGCCGACTAGAGTCATCTTTAGCTTTTTCTCGACTCTTAAAACATGAAAAAGCAAGTTTGTGTCTAAAAGCGTCGTTAATAAAATTTATTTTAAACGGAACATAATCACCTGTTATTCCCACGTTGATCTTTCAGTTGAAAAGTATGGAGCCCACCAACCAAGGAAGTAACCTTGGTGGAAGTCCAAATCCCTTCTCCTCTTGGGGAGATGTTGGTGTGCCTCATATGGCCACATTGTCACTTCCAGGATTGACAATTGGCCTACCTGTATGGCTTTTTTCAACTAATGTAGTCCAGATCGCCACTAATCCTGAGCAGTCGAATCAACAGTCAGAACAGTCTAGAGTTACCCACCAGCCTTCCACTTCTTATAATTCTTCCTCTGATCCTTCATCTTCGCAAGGTAGAGCCGGCAAAAGTCAGCCTCCCATGGAGAAGAAGGAAAAGAAGAAAAGAGAAAAGAAGCAGAAGGGGCCTATGGCGAAGGCGACTGGGGGCAAGCAAAAGACAGCTGACAAAAACCCACACACTGCACCGACCGGGCCTAAATCGCCATGTGTCATTTGCAAATGGACCCACCTCCATCGTGATTGTCCTTGTATTCCCCGGATACTAAGGGACTGGTCCCCAAGGTTGCACAATCCGGTAGCATCAACCTCTGGTAGTCATGTTGATTGCAGTCCGTCAACTAGCGAGAGTGAAGGACGAAGAGGGAGACCAAGATCACCCTGTATGTTGTGTGAAGGCGATCATGCCATCCACCGATGTCCATTCTTAGATGAGGCAAAGAGAGTTTTGGAAGATCGTCCGGTTTCACCGTTACGACTTCCTCCTGGATACCGAAAACTCGCGCCTAATCCCTCGATAGTTGAAAATCCAGCTGACCCGCTCAAGTGGTCGGCTGAAGTGTCGGTCATTGAGAATGAACCTACTGAATCTAGACCAGACGAAAGTCTAAAGGTCGAAACGGCAGCTGACCCGGTTCTTCCTTCAGAGGTTTCATCCTCCAATGACTCCGTCATTGAAGACCCATCTTCAAATGACACCCTCACTGAAGAGGATAAGGATGACACCGTCCATATTCTTTTCATCAACACAGACTCTGATGAGCATCAGGGCAATGCGCCCATTCCTTTATCGCAGGAAGGAACATCGTCAGAGTCGTATCCGGCCGTATATTCGGTCCCACCACCAAGCAACCTAGTTGTATCCTTTGATTGGAATCAACTAGGCAGACCCCGGTTACCAGCCAGTATCCCATTCAGAATCATAGTCCAAATCTACAGAATGGTGATGGCTGGAACTATCATTGATGAAGGGGCATCTGTGAGTATCCTTTCCTCTATTGCTTGGAAAGCACTGGGTTGCCCGGCGCTTTTACCTGAGATGAGAAATCTATCAGGTTTTGATAAAGGAACCAGTCACCCGTTAGGGATTCTCCCCAATGTTCCAATTACATTGAAAGGGAAGACAGTTCATATGAACATCATGGTCGTCCAGGGACCCTTGGTTTATAACTTACTCCTTGGACGAGACTATATATATTGCATGGAGGCAATAGTGTCCTCGCTCTTTAGAGTCATCTGTTTTCCGCACGAAGGAAGAATGGTCAAGCTCGTAGACCAACTTTCATTTCCAGGATCACACATCGCAAATAGTCAAATACCATCCCTTAACGGTTTATTCACTCAAGGAATGCCACCACCCCCGGTTCTACTTCCCGATGAATGCGAGTAATTCGGAAAGAAAGAACTGGGACCCAGGGGGCATGCACCCTGGCCTGCCTTGGGCAGAGGAAACCTTGGGTATAAAGTTAATTTCCGCAGAAGAATGGACTAGTCCGTACCCCGTCCGAAAAAGGAAGAGAGGGTTGTTCTAGGATAAAATTCTTTTGTCAAAGTTATGTGAAGCGGAAAAATCGCTCCCTTTGTCTAAAAAAGTAGGCTCTCCTAAGGAGGAGATCCATTTGTGGCAGCAAGTAGGCACCATCTTTGAATGTCAAACCTCACCCATTAAAACAATATGTTTTGAAAGAGAGTAGGGGCAGTCTTCAAAGAAAGAGAGGAAATTGCTGCAACAAGTAGTCACCATCCTTAGCAACCTAATGATAGACATTGTCGAAAAGAGAGTTTAGTTTGCGGCAGCAAACAAAACCATTTTTCGGATAATAAGTAAGAGGACAGAATCTCGAAATTATACTTTATACCTGGGGGCATGCAAACCTTTTGGAGTGCAAGCACGGGACGACTATTTATTTTTTTAAAATTTCTAGGTCCTCCCTTTAAACCTGTAGGTCTAACCCGTTAAACTCGTAGGATTAGCCGTTTCCAGCTTGCATAAAGAAAGGATGAAAGGCAAAAGTTAAAACCTGCCAAATTGGAGTAATTAGTGAGGTATCGCTCCTTAAATAAGATTACCTCACCTAAGGCATTCCTTGTATTAAGACTGGTATAAATCGAGCAGTTTTAGTAATGTTCATGCTCGTTAAAAAATAAACGCAAGAATCGAGCAGTTTTTGTATAGAGTTCATGCTCGTTAAAAAATAAACATAAGTTGTGAGCAATCTTTCCCTACAGTTCAAGCTCATTCAGAAAAAATGAACCGGTAAATAACCATTGAGAAAAGTAACCTTTGAAAGCCATATTAAAAGCCCTTGGTCGTGTTTATATGCCATCACCTCCATCCGTTCATTTGGCCAATCGTTCATCTCCATATGTTTGTTTACCCATTTTGAGGAACAGCTGCGAAGAGTGATTTCACTTAGCCATCCTTGTGACACTGCCGTGATTGGAAAATTCCAACCTGTACCTGGAATCTGCTGCTATCCCTGTTTATCACTCGTTCCTCAAAAGACGAGTCTTCTTTGAGCTCTTTTCACTGACTCGTAAAATATGAAAAGTTTGCCGAGTTTTGGCCTTCCAGCTCGTTAAAAGGACCGGAAGAGCTATCCCTCCTCTAGATTTTAATCTTTTTGAACTTGAGGGATTATTGCACAAAAAGATCGAGCGCTTGTTTTGTTCGGCTCGTTAAAGAAATTGAAAACTCATCCCTTCTGTATGGTTTTATACTTTTTCGGACTTAAGGGATTAGAAGACGAAAAAGGAATTTTGGAGTTAACTTTTCGTACCTTTTCAGACTCTCTAAAAATGAAAAGGACCGAGTTTTCCTTGTCGTTAGACTCGTTAAAATGATTAAATAGCGACAAACTTGTCTTTAGACGAGAACGAGTTTCCCTATCGCTAGGCTCGTTAAAACATAGCGATGGGCTTGCCCGAAGGGCAGGTTATAGAACAAGCATATGTTATCCTCCTCAAGCTTGACAAAAATAAAGAGGTACTGGTCAGCAATGACTGGGGAAAATTTGGGAGAACCTCACAGCATTAATGGTAGCAAGTCGCTCTTGAACATGACACTTTGTCCTCCGTATCACATCGGGTTGGGTTGTTTCATTCACCGGTCCCATAACCATGGTCCTCGCCACACCATCCACAATTGGGGTAATGCTACCAATCCATCACATCAGTGTCGTTATATGTTCAAGAGATGTGGTTCTGCAAAGAGTCAACCGTGTCCCATCCACTGCCATACATTATTCTTCATCCACTTCATGACCGCCACCCTGAATCATACATCACAGTTTGTTTTCACCTCATCACAATCACTAGCTCCGTTCCGTGTCACTGATGTGGGATTCATTAAGGCCCTCCTTTGACGGATCGCTCCTTGTCGACATCAGCTCATTATCCAAGGAGTTGATCTAGGAACACCCCCCTTCAGTACTTTGAAGCTTGCATGCCTCAATGGCAAGTTTCTCACTTCCGGCGACAGGTATACATCAATGACCTTCGACCAGAAGATTTTGCATGGTGGTCGACGCCAAGTCCTTTATTCCCACCATGTGGATTGTACTGCCGTACCTTGAGGGTCATCATCCTTATCAGTGATTCCTCTCGCGCTTGTTAACGGTTTACATCATTGACCGGTAATCAAGCGATGTCTTTCCATGTTCGACTTCAAGAAATTCTCACATGGATCGACTTGTACATCGAGTGAAAATCGGAAGAGATTGAAGACCCCGGATCTAGTTTCATCCATCCGGGCTGTGATATATATTCAGGACATAAAGACATTTGATATGTACATCATTACAGCAGATGATCATCCTTCTCAAAGGATGATAATTTCAGCAGAGGATTATCAGTCTACAATCAGACGATCGTCTGTTCTATGTACCAAAATGTATTTATAAAGCTGAGCATGGGAATGCCCGCCTCAGCTAGATCATGAAAATGTATGAAAAATAATGTATTGTATTGTATCTTATTACAGGACACTTCTCAGCAGATTGAATGAACTTCGGATCCTCTCAATAAAGCATTTCACCCGATAAACGACCTCATACTTTAGGGGGGCATCTGTTATAGACAAGTTTGTGCCTTACAGCAACAAGCATGAATTGTCAATAATCCAAGGGATCCAAAGTTCCCTAAACATGATGTTCCTACCCCTAGAGGAACAAGGTCAGCAAACCAACAGCTCTCAGATCAGTTCTCCACACGAAAACACTCAAAAACAAGCAATCCTGAAATCAAAGCAGGTGCTCCACTAGGTTTCTGCGCTGAAACTCAGTTGCTCCATGGTGTATCTGCGTTGCAAAGCAAGTGGAACAAAGGCCACCTACGCTGAGCGAGATGGGACAAGTGGCACACTAAGTCATTGCTCTGGAATCTTCCAAAAATGACACTTGGATCAGGTATTTCGCCTTGTGATGAGTCAGAGGCTCTGTTTCTCCAAGTGGAAGCAAGGTTCTCCAAGTGGACTCAAGAACTGAAGATCAACTAAAGATTAACTGAAGAGAGAAAGGACACAAGGCAGCTACACATCAGTTGCAAGCTGACTCATCCTTTCTCAATTCATCTATATATTGAGCTCTCTCCTATGAGCTCAGGAGGCTGGAATTTTGTGCAAAGTAATGATATGCTGTTGGTTTCACTATAGAGCTATTGGGTGATTGTTTGAGAGAGGTGAAGAGGAGAAATTCTTTCTGCTGGGAGGTGTTGCTGGATTAGGACCTTCAATGGTTGTAACACTCTCAGAACCTTTACTTCTTCATTAATAAAAGCTATTGAGGTTCTTCTATATGCTCTTGTTTCAATGATATATTGTGATGATTGTATATTTGATTTACACTAATCTATGAATCAGTTATGATTGCATGTTGCTTGTAGTTTCCTTCTTTGCTATTTTGCAAGATCTCGCTGTAGCTGGGCTAGCAATAGAGCAAGGAGCTGGGAGCAAGCAGCCATAAAGAAGAGTTTGGATTCGACATTAAGCGCAAGGCAACGGTTAGTGCATTTCTCCACTCTCTTTTGCTTTCATAAAGAAGTAAACCTTCAGTAGTTTTCCTTACAGTTGTTGCTAAGGTACTATCACCCTTAGAGTGGGATAGGGTCATCCGAGTCGGATACTTTTCCCTACAACATTGGTTAATGCTTTGTGAAAGCCTCCATTGCTTGTTTTACTTGCAACATCAGTATGTCAAGGCCTTCAGATCAATGGGAAACTTATATGGCGCGATGGTCAAATTTTTTACAGCTTGAAGCTTTAGACTAACTCTTTTGGTCTTGCAGCTACTGGACCTCTACAGGTACAGTTCATAAAATGTGAAAATAGTTGAGATATTAGTTCTATTTACTATAAATATTGCTAGTTTAATAGGATGTAGATGCACATCTATTTTGAGTCGTTTTCCTAAGTTTCATTCCTAGTAAATTAGGTGCCATCATTGCAGCCTGGTAGCTCAGCACACACACACTGCTACCAATGGTAATATTTCAAAACATATCTCTTGGACTGGCAAACACTCTTTTGTAGGTAGAAGCAAAAAATAATCAACAACTTGTTTGGTATTATAATGATAATATTTCATTTGAATTTTTCTTCATTGAGGATGGCAGGATGGAGCGTGCAACATTTCTGGACGTAATAATGAATGATAGGATCTAAATTTTAAGCTTTGGAAGTTTTCTTCATTGAGGATGGCAATATGGAGCGTGCAACGTTTCTGGAGATAATAATGCATGCTAGGACAATTCCCTCTCTGCCACTCTGCCTGCGCCTTCGACTTTGTTGGATTTTTAGGACTTTTGGGTTAGAAGGACTGAGCAGGATGGACAAGTCCAAGAGATCAAAATGGGAAGAGGAAGAGCACATAGACAGTAAGCTTGTTCTCTCCATTGAAAAGCTACAGGAAATCTAGGAGGAGCTTGAGAGGGTAAGTTCTCATGCACTCTGAAAACTGTTTTTTGGGGTTATTTTATTTTATTTATTTATTTTTAAACTGGTTTTTTTCTTATCTTTTTTTTAAACATTTTCCCCATTCCTTTCACTATGTATTATTTTTTTGATTTATTGGTGCATCTGTGGATTGATTGAATTCTGTAAGCAAGAGGTGAGAAATACAATTGCATAACCTGCCTTATATAGAAGTAGGCGAACTCCAAACTCGGATTTGAAAACCATCTACACTCCCAACCAGGGTCAAGTTTTGAAGTTTTCATGTATTAAATTTACATGAATGACATCATCAATCATGCAAAGACCAGTGTCACGAGGATGACATATTGTGGACGCCCTGTTGGGTAGATGAGTTATTCTTTTTGAGATTGAAGTGTTTAATCATAAATGTGATTTCTTTAGTATTTGTGACTGTTCAAAAACCTTTACTTTATCATGGGACCCACTAACCCTTTAGCATAATCTTGTAAGCAACTTTTTTTCCTAGTGGACTTTTACCATGTGAATTTAGGTATCACATGTCGCTTTATACTTCGGAATGAAAATCTAGTGTGGTTATATGAAAATCTTGTCTATGTGGTATACTTTTTAATTATTATTAATAATAAGGTAATCTTGCATTGAATTTAGGTATCACATGTAGCTCTATACTCCGAAGGAAATATATGTGTGGTATATTTTTTAATTATTATTAATAATGAGGTTTTTTTTATGTAAGATAATAATAAGTTTGTTTATGTAAGATAGGTTTTTGTAGTCTTGATAATAAATGTTTGTTTTTTTTTTTTTTTTTTTTTTTTGAAAATTTATTTCAATAGAATCACTCGATTCATTACTTTCCTAGAAATTTATTTTTGTGGTTAATATTATTAAAAATGCATATAGTTTTTGATACACGTGGTTAATATTATTAAAAATGTATATAGTTTTATCTAGTATCAAGTGCTTTCATGTAATAATATTAGTTGTGATGAATCTCTCATACTACTTTATAAACCATTCATTTGAACATAAGTTGGGGTGGTGGAGAACCTATGGCCTCCCTCCTTATATTTTGTTTCAAGTTGAAAAGAAGTTTCATAAAGCCTTTCCTTTGACCCCTATGATTTTGTTTTTTAGGAAGGAGTTTGAGATTGTAAGTGTTGTGGTCATTTTTAAAATTTCATGAATAACGCTAGCCTTGATGATCTCATCCACAAATTAAGGCATTGTGTTATGTAAGCTTATCTATGATTTGTAATTATTAGCACAAGACACCATTAAAATCATTTCAATAGTTGGCATCTTCAATATACAAGTCTCAATAAAATCTATTCACATGTTGGAAGTAAATCCAAGGATTATAGAAAGACAAATGTGATGGGATGGATGATCAAATTCATGTATACTTTGCAAAGAAAAGGTTACAAGATATTTCAAAGATTAACAAGGTGTCACAATCATAAGATAACCTTGTACTTGTTGAACCACACATGGTATGTTGAAGGAGAATGGTAGTTTTAAAAACCATTCGAAAAGCCTCCATGTACCACTCATAAATTGCTATGCTCTTGACCTGTGAGAAATTCCAAAATACCAAATATGCAAAGAAATACAACCCAGAACATAGAACAAAATGAGAAAAAGAAGAAGTATTTATTATTAAGAGATGAAAGCAGTGTTCACTTGCCTCTTCGAGGGGGCAACCTCCAACATAGCAGAGCTCAATTACAAAATAAGACTCGATATATCTCAATGGGGAGTCTCTATCCTTTATATAGGATTCATAAATACAATACCATGGGTCATTACCATGGTTCTCTCAATACCATCTATCTAATACCATGGGCCGTTTGCAACTAATTGTGGTCCCTTTCTTAAATGCAGGTCAACCACTTACAATTATTAATACGAGCTTTATTGACTCTTTGACTAACTATAACTATGAATCGACCCTATTACATAAATAAAGGGGTTAGGGTTGGACCCTAATATAAATCCCAATGATGTTTCTTGCAATCCTTATACAATGGTTGGAAAAGTAATTAGTGATGACTTGATTTTCAACCAAAATAAATAAAAAAGGGGAATTTATCTAAATGACAAGGGAGTATTAATCCCAACTAATTATGTCCAATGGAATTTCAAGTTCATGGTTTGAAAATATCATCTAGAAAGTTATTATTCATGGAATTCCATTAAAATTTACAAGCATAGAACCTACCAAAATTTGGAGCCTCATTTCAAATATCAAGCATTATCCACTACCCCAAAGTTGTAAAATATCCACATATTCTTGTTTTTCTACTTTCATTTTACATTTTGAATTAGTTGTAGGATTAATAACATTCCCTATGGCTTCCAAAGAAATATGTTGTTCCATCTAAAAACCATTTCTCACAACCCTAAAGATGAGAGCCTAGTTCACCATGAACTATATATTTTCACAACCTATGTTACTACGGAAACACCATACAAGATTTTCCATGTAACGTTTGGAAAATTCTAGGAGGCTTGTGATTGAATTGCCACCTAGGATTGTGTCTCTCTATGTGCCAAAATTGATAATCCTTCTCAACAAGCCATGATGTCCATTGATTATTCTTGAATTACTTTTCCTATAAATACTACATTTATTTATCAGATGTCAATACTATATAAGAATGTTGCACACTTGGACAATGAAAATCCTTCATCGCAATATTTAAAACCATAAAAAAAATTCAAGTAAAACACCTATTGCCTCATTGCCTCCAAAAAGGAGTCCCTCTTCTTGAAATTATCTTTCCTTTCCAAGCTTTTTCCTTTCCAAATCCTTCTAGAGAAGCAATTTTGGTGATTTCTCTCATACTAGAATATGATGATGATGATACTGTAGATGAAGCTACCTTGGGAATGATGGAAAATATTTTTTCTAACTCCCCAATTAAAAACACACTATGAGAAACATAAATACCATGCTTATATACATGTTAGGGATTTATTTAGTAGATAAATATAGTGTATAAACACTACCTCTTGGATTTATATCTTGAGCATATCATATTATCCTTAATAGTGGAAGTAAAGTTTCTTGAATATTTTACTTTAAAAATGAAATTGCAATGGACACTAATGGTGATAATTCTATCAAAACATTTTAGAGTATCTTAAGAAATCCTACTTGGCTTATAGGGCTCTACTAACATGCAAATATTTTATGATTGGATCATTGCTTTCTATTTAGTCTAAGAAGTTTATAATTAAGAGCTTTCCAAGATCTATAAAACCACAAAGTTAAAATAAATTAGTCATGAAGATCACAAAGTATGCTACCCTAATTGAGAATATAGATTGTTCACTTTATCTCTTAGAAAATGCAAATATGTATGTTAATCTGGTTGCTAGAGACAAATCCCTAATTCATAGATCTAATTATAACTAGAATTGTGATACCTTCTCCATAAATTTCTAAAGAATCTTAACTATGCCTTAAAAATATATCTCCAAGCATTAATGTTGTACAAGATATTACTTATTGATTTTGGGCTTAGGATGAGAGAGATAAAAGAGAGATTGACCATTCTCAAATTAATCACTCACTTTTCCATACATAATTTCCCTTTTTTACCTCGCACCATGTACCAATTTTTTCTAATAATATTATAAAGCTTTTCATGTGCATAAATAGGGCATATATCAAAAGGTATAATGGACCAATGAGTTAGGAAAGCTTCCATAGGGCATATCTTGGAAAGGATAGAAAATCAATGGATAAAAGTTTTACCTCATGTAACATGAATATCTTACTTTTATCTCCTCAAATTTTCACTGTCTAAAACATCCCAAAATGGAAAAATGACTCATTCACTTCCTAAACCAAATTTTTGCTCCACTTTTAAAATGTCAATAGTATTCCCTAGGTTCTTTTGCACACTTTGAATCTCTTTGAGCTTAGATGTTTTTCAATTATACTCAAGTCACCACTACTTGTAAAATTGGGTGAGCTAACTCATACTACATGGCTTAGTCAACTTGACATAATCTTATTTCATATGTCCTCATTGTATTGGAGTTAGCACGAGCAACATATATCAACATATACCGTTGGAAATGTCCAAGAATAATCATTTGAACCGTATATCCTATGCTCCCATTTAAACTAGGTATTTAGAGTAAAAATGAATTCAAAGCTAAGATATCCAATTTGGCATGAAAATCCAACAACAATATTTCCAACAATATTTATCTTCAACATCTATAGTCTTCCCATATCTTTCACATTAATTAAAATAATATTTCCAACAATCTTTGTTGGAGAAATGACATGAACCCACGATTTCCACAATTTCTATCTTGAGGACTAGGCTTAAATGGATATCGGGCACATTAATGTCAACTAAAGAGCAACCCCTAAACATGAAATACTTTAGGATAGTTTTTTTGGGATTTTTACCCATAACATTAGGAATTGCCCATGGTAAAAGTAGGTTGTTTGCTTGAGTTGAGCCTAATGTAAAACTATAAATAAGTATGCAATGTTCTATGATAGGTATGGCTAATAAATGGACCATGCAAAACAAACATTCTTGTAGGTTAACTCTTTTTTTCAATTTACAACAAGTGCACCAAGGGCCTGGTTTTGTGAAGGCTTCTAAGGTTAACAGTATTGGGGCCTTTGGGCCTAATAAAGTATTACAGGTGCTTAACATTTAGTTCGTGATTTAGGCCTTATGCCTTGTCCTCAAGCCTTTGGGAATTAACAAAAGCACTATCAGAACTATTAAAAATGGTGCTTGAATGTATTAGTAATCGTTTCTAGCATTGAATCCATAATAAGTGAATTTCACCAAATTGGTCACCGAACTAAAACTGGAACCTCAACTAAAACCTATGAATTCCATATTTACGTCAGGAAATGATTTCAAAGTGATATTAAGGTCACAATATTATATCTCTCATGCAATGGAATTAAGGATGATGGCTCAATGTTTTATTGATGCATATATCATCGTTAATGGAGTAGGTAGACTACATTACTCCTCTAATGGGCTTCTTGATATCCCTGTAAAATTGATAATGGATATAAGTCCTATTTAATGTGCACAAACTTGAAGTAAATCGAAAAGATTAGCTAAAAGAATCGGAAAGATTAGCAACAAATCCTAAAAGAAAAGGTTCAAAGGTCTATGAAACTTAGCAACATATCTATTATTATTATTTTGATAGTCTAGATCGAGAAGCACAAAAAGAAGAGGTAAAGAATCCCTCTCCTAAAGTCTAACGGTCAATGTAATTTAGAAACATATCTATTTTTTTTATTGTTTGGATGAAGAAGCACAAAAATAAAAAGTGAAGGATCCCTCTGCTACTCTTGAGTGTACTTTCAACAGTGATATTCCAACACCTACCGTTCACAATCCTATACATAATAACGATTTAACTTTTTCTAGGGATAAAGATAACATTATAAAATTAAAAGAAGAAATAACTCAATTAGAGATCCTAGAGAAACATGTGAAAGGGGAAAATGAGAATCTCAAAGAAAACAATCATAAGATACTAAAGTGAATGTTTTATTGGTATCACAAAAACTCTAGGCTAAAGAAGACAAATAAAGTACTTGAACAAAAAAACAAAGGTTTAAAGAAAAAGATGTTAATGAAGAATCCAACGTGGTCCATTTCTGTGATAAAGAAAGTAGCCATAAGTAACTTGGATATTTTGATCCAAGCTGCTAAAACTATTTTCTAAATTGCAGTATTATCCAAATTTTTAAAAACTTTCTAACTTGCATGTGGGCTTGCAACACCCTAAGAACCCGAAAATGTTGGAAAATGTTGATAGAAAAAAAAAATGACCTCAGCAACATCAAGGAGTGATCCAGGTGGCTCCAGAGAGACACGCAGGACAAAGAGGGCTTATGAATGCTCAAAAATCAAAGTGCTCAGAATGACTTCTACCTAGGACCAGAGCGTAGATCTCGTCGTCCTGATCGCGGAGGTGTGAACAGTTTGTCAATTTGAGCTCGTATGAGGGAGAATAGGTCAGTCAAAGTTTTGGTCAAAGTTGGGGTGTGGCCCAAGTTTAAGTGTCCTACAATTTGACTGACCCCGAGGCATAAACCTAACTCCCGGAATTGGTCAAAATTGCGGCCTCATTAATTTTCCCAATGACCCTTATTTTCTAAAAATTTAAAAACGACCCCCTCATTATAAATATCAACAAAAAAAAAATCATAAATGAGGTGGGAGGCCACCAACCCCGCCACCCCAAAATTTCATAACAAAAATATTTTTAAAATAACATTAATTTCATAACAGAAATATTTTTAAAATAACATTAAATTATATATTAATTATTTAAATATAGTCTCAACTATCTCATGTACCAAATTAGTGTTTATATTAATAAAATATATTCTAAAACTAAAATAAAAAGATAAAAATTTATATATTAATAATTTATTTTAATAACAATGTTAAAGATAAAAGTGCAATAATTATCATTCTATATAAGTTTTCAAATTGAAAATTTCTAATAGTAAAAATCGTGTAGTCTAAGGCGGAGGAGTTGCTCAAAGTTATGGAAATTCCGATTATATTTATTCGGATTATATTTAGAGAAAATCCGGCAAGGATTTTTGTAAATCCAAATTATAATTGTTAAACTCCAAAATGTTTTTGATGGTGCTCAATCCATTTCCACCATAAAAACACGATTCAAACATTCCCTCTACAAGAGTTTTTGAATTTTTTTGGGCCGCCCGGGCAATTCCTCCACCTGGTTAGACGACTCCATTAAAAATTCTAAAATATGTTGATAAATTATAACTACTAACTTGTATTTTTTAAAATATCTATTAATAATATAGCCTCACCATTTCCAAACTTCAAAAAAATAAAAATCATATAATATTAAGTTAATAAATAATTTTATGAAAATTACTTTAAAAACTTAAATTATATTATCTTAATATTAATATTTTACACTATATTAATATTAATTAATTTAAAATACAAAATTGTATTTTACTCAATTAAATTCCTAAAACAATTTAAATAAAATATACAAAACACAATCTTAAAATTTATTAATCATTTAATAAATAATTATTTTCTTTTAATATAAAATTTAAAATATATATATTATTATTATTTAATTTGGGAGTTGTCTTTAGTGTGACTTTTTGGAGATTCCGGTGATGGAATCCGGCGGAAAAAATTGAGGTTAAATATTGATTTGTGCAATTTAAAATGGTTTTTTAACTACATATTTGGATTCAACACCCTGAAAACCCGTGAGACGCTTTATTATATATATATATATATATATATATATATATAATTGAGGTTAAATCTTGATTTGTGCAGTTTAAAATGGTTTTTTAACTACATATTTGGATTCAACACCCTGAAAAACCCATGAGTACGTGAAATCTGAAATTTTAAAAAATAAAATTATGAAATTAAAAATAAAATAATGAAACTTTCGAAGTGCAAATTTAAACTTATAGTGTGAGTTCTCACCGCTGCAGTAACAGTTAACGAAAAGGATCACATCCATTCATTTAACCATAATGTGCATTCCACAAATAATATTCGTCCATCACTATCATAAAAATAATAACAAATAAATAAATAAAATAGAATTTAATAAAATAACATTTTGGGGTCACGTACTATCATGACTTTCATGTTTTCACGTACTATATTGAACCCATGTATTAATGGGGTGGGCGGGCCACCGGCGGTGGACCCGGCCCACGCCCCAACGTCCTCCACCATGTCATATTACGCGTCGTTACATTTGATACGGGACTGGCGGCCCACGTGGCCGGCCCCAAGCGGGCCGCCCCAAAACAACTTACAACACCCAAAACAAGACCTTGTATGTCAGTCAGTAACTTGGATATTTTGATCCAAGCTGCGAAAACTATCTTCTGAATTGTAGTATTATCTAAAATTTTAAAAACTTTCTAACTTGCATGTGGGGTTGCAGCACCCTAAGAACTCAAAAATGTTGGAAAATGTTGATAGAAAAAAACGACCTCAGCAACATCAAGGAGTGATCCAAGTCGCTCCAGAGAGACACACAGGACAAAGAGGGCTTATGAGTGCTCGAAAATCAAAGTGCTCAAAATGACTTCGACCCAAGCCCAGAGCGTAGATCTCGTCGTCCTGATTGCGAAGGTGTGAACGATTCATCAATTCGAGCTCATATGAGGGAGAAAAGGCCAGTGAAAATTTTAGTCAAAGTTGGGGTGTGGGCCTGGTTTAAGTGTTCTACAATTTGACTGACCCTGAGGCATAAACCTAGCACCCGGAATCGATCGAAATTGTGGCCTCGTTAGTTTTCCCAATGACCCTTATTTTCTAAAAATTTAAAAACATCCCCTCAATATAAATATCAAAAAAAAAATCATAAATGAGGTGGCGGGCCACCACCCCCGCCACCCCAAAATTTCATAACAAAAATATTTAAAAAATAACATTAAATTATATATTAATTATTTAAATATACTCTCAACTATCTTATGTACTGAATTAGTGTTTATATTAATAAAATATATTCTAAAATTAAAATAAAAGGATGAAAATTTATATATTAGTAATTTATTTTAATACCAATGTTAAAGATAAAAGAGCAATAACTAGCAATTGTACCAAAAGGTACAAAGAGAGGCCGATAGATTTATGAAGTTGGAATTGTTGAATTTTTATAAAAGGTCGGGCCACCTTCTTCGCTGCTATTGATATTGTACAGTTTATTAAATATGAAATAGAGTAAAAGATATAGGAGACAGTACAGACTGGGAATGTAAGATCTTTATACTGGAAGTGAAAAAGAGAACAAAGCAGCATGTCAAAGCAGAAATACTTAAAGAAAAGCACAAGACTTTCTATTCATTCACATGTATTTAAAAATGCTGACATGACTGAAGCAGAAAAGAAGAGAATTAGAAAATTTCATGTAAATGTATTTTATTTTAAAAACAAACAACTAACCACTCTATAAATGTCATTGCAGAAGCCCATGTAAGGTAAACATATTCCTATATAACTTTTTTGAAAAAAGAAACAAAGATAACTTAACGTGAGTAGCATAACATCTAGCATTCCATGAACAATAGAAACCACACTCAAAAGCCCAAATCTATGTAAACTGAGTTTTTTTATTAAAATTGTAGGTACAAAAAAACTTATGACACTCCATAACTATGCATCATGTTTGGTGGAACATAGTAAACTTATTACACTTGAATACTTCTAAATATTTTACTTGGTATTGTGTGTTTATCACAAGCAATTATACAGGAGATAGTTAAATGCTTTGCAATGTATTTTTTGAAATTTTACATATGGTCTACACATAGAGACATGTTTGGTAGCTAACATATACAATACAATTAAATCTAGTACAACCTACCCCATACACTGAAACTCTCTTCAACTAAAATTGATGTGTTGTCCATCAAATTTCTACAATCTACAGACAAGTGAACCTTTCACAAAATTCTGTAGTTGCATTCACAAGTACACCCTCGCCCTATGGAGATGCAAACTTATCTCTGTTTTTCTGACCTACCCATTATCAACTAAACATGACTTGTGCTCTGTCATGTTTGTGATATTCAAGACTTACAAGTTACAAGTCATTTGTGCAGAAATTCTCACTGCACATGACCTTCTGCTTAAAAATATTCATAATACAACATTACAGACTAAATCCAATTCAAAACCAATTCCAAATACAATCTATCTAAGGGTCACACTGTGCTTTCCATTCCACATTAGTACTCTGTTTTGGATGGCGTTGCAAACAAGACAGAAAAGAAACAAGAATCCTAATTCCAATGGCCCGCCATTAACTATCAAGAAAAAGCTATGAACCCTTAAGTGGGATTTAGATCGTCAAACATGGACGCCCATGACCAAATCCTGCCACTATTAGCAGGTGAAACTCGATCATTACACTGAGGAGTACAGCCGCGAAAATCCTCTGGCTCGGCTTTCAATCTCAAGGGACTTTTCTTCTTCTTAGCATCCCCGCTCCCAAAAACCACCGCCTCCCCATTCTTAAGAGCCAAAGTAGGCAGTATCCCGCCCAAGAGCCTATAGCTGCGATTTCCTCTGCAAAATATCTTCGAAGCTAAGACATACAGAGTCGGATCCGAAGGTGGTGGCGGGCTGAGAAAACCGCGAACAAATCTCCAAACACGGCACTTCGTTTTCTTTAAAGAAATGTCAGCATGAAATGGATACCAAGATTCTCATACAATACCAACAAAGAACATATGGGGTTGATAATAACACACATATCATGTAATTAACTAGTATCTGTTACTGATACCATAACGTTAGGAAGATTATATGGAAATCGTAGTACTTAATAGAGGTATCACTATTCTTATCTTATGACATGAACCCTTAGCTAATACGATAGACTGAGCTAAATATGTAACCATGTTTAAGCTGATCGAGTAAGAGTTATGTTGGAACTAGTATCGCAGGCTTTTTTCCAGGCGTAGTGTTTCCCATTGATTTGTATGGTTCATTACTGGTATAGTCGTAATCAACTGTATTTGAGCTTGATGCTTGTAACTGCATGACTCTGATTGGTATGCTATGTTGAAAGCAATGGAAATCATTGATATTCGTTTACCTTTGTTGGATTATGTCGTGGCCCAGAAGAGTCGCATATTCAATCTCGACAAAGTGGAGAAGTTTCCACTTCAAGTAAAATTGGGAGCCTAAAGTTATAAATACAACTAGAAAGAAAGAACTAGGAAATAAGAAGGAAGCAGATTCGGTTAAAGAAAATGCATTTGTGGCCATAGAATTCAGGCAAGGAAAAAACACATATTAATGAAGATTGTCTGATAAAGACACTCTTTGGAAACAGCGAAAGTGGAAAAACCGTGAACTCTCATGGAAAATGAATTTTCTCTAAAAATTACAACGAATAACATTGGAAAACTATTGGTTTGGCAAACCAAGTAGATGAAGGAAATTCAAAAATAGCAACATGCACTTTCCAAAATTAACAGAAAATACAAAGTTAGATTCAAGTCGGGAAAAATGAAAAAAATATTAAAAAACACAAGAAATCGGGCTAAATGAGAGTAAAAATAGTGAAGGTTTGGACTGAGCATCGGTAATAGTTGAATTTTACATTCTGTAAAATTTTAACAGAACAAAATATTTTAAAAATGCCATAAATATTAAAAGATATAAAGTAAAGAATATGCACCTGAACATCAAAGACATCACCCCACCCTCAGACCTGAACCAGAATTCCAAACTAACCATAGAATTGAATATGTTATTCATCATGGAAGAGTATGCTGTAATAAATATTTTTTTGCTCTGTCAGCGAATGACGCCAAATAAAAAACTTAATGATGTGATCAAGCTCTGCTAAGGGGAAGCTGATCTCACTGCTCAGTCTCCGAACGGTTTTTAAATAAACCAAATGGAACTCTAGGTAACCTTAACGAAACCATAAATCACTACTATTATAACCTATATTGTCTGGTTTTTCTACTCGGATCAGGGATGGAGAGTCACCCGCAGTCCATTCTTGATGAAGGGACTGAGCCCCAACTTCGGTGCAGCAACAACATTCTCATCCGCCAATTTGAGACGATATCGAGACAGTATAGAAGCCGCCACCCATTTCATCTACAGATAAGCAAAATCCTTCCCTAGACACACCCTTGGTCGTGCACTGAAAACTGGGAATTTAAAACCATCTTGTGAAGTAAACACTCCATCCTGGAGCCATCTCTCAGGCTTGAACTCTCTGCAATATTTTCCCCATATCTTCTCCATTCTCCCCATGGAATAAATGGCCTGGAGAACGACTGTTCCCTTCTTCAAAACTCTCCCGCCAGGCAATATGAGGTCGTCTTCAGCCAACTCTTTGACATTCAGCGGAACGGGCGGGTACAGCCTTAAGGTTTCAGACAGCGCAACATGCAAATAATGCATCTCTTTGAGATCCTCCGTGACAAAACCCTTGTGGGAATTGTAATCATTATCTGATGGTGACAGATTGAAGATCCGTCAGATTTCTAGCAGTATCTTTTCTTCAACATCTGGGTGTTGGATGAGAAGCCAAAAGAACCAGGAGAGCGCAGCAGAAGTAGTGTCCCGCCCTGCAAGCACGAAGTTTATACACATATCTCGGAGATCTCTATCAGATAACAAAGCGTGGCCATCATCGTCGAAACGCATTTGCATCAGATTAGACAACGTAACAACCCACGGATGACTGGTACCACTCGCGAGTTCTTCTCGTCGGTGTACAATTATTTGCTCAACAAATTTGTCAATGGTTCGCAGAGACCCCTGGAGCTTTGCTTCAACTCTGATGCCCAACAACTTCATTGCCTTCCATACAGGGAAAGGCATAATGAATCTATAGGCGGTGGCTTCAGTTGCTTCGTGAAATGCTTTCTCGACCTCAAAATCTAAAATATCTTCCACAGTGAAAATATCTTCAAGAGATAAAAGAATTGGAAAAAGCAGTAATGCAACTCAAAGGGCCAGGTTCAATGCACAGCAGAACTGGAGGTGAAAAGAAAGCAACTCATATATTTGGAAAAAGCAGTGAACTTCAAATCAACGGTTGAAACTATCAAACTTGATCAAACGGTTCAGGTTAAAAGTGTTGACAATTGTTGATGCATAGGAAGGCCTATCGGCCTAATTATCATTCTATATAAATTTTCAAATTGAAGTATATAAATTTCTAATATTAGAAATCGTGAAGTCTAACAAGGCGAAGGAGTTGCCTAGAAAGTTATGGAAATTCCAATTATATTTAGAGAAAATCCGGCAAAGATTTTTGTAAATCCAAATTATAATTGTTAAACTTCAAAATTTTAGGTGTCCTAGTCGTTTTTGATGGCGTTGAACCCATTTCCACCATCAAAAACACGATTCATACACTGCCTCTACAAGATTTTTTGAATTTTTTTTGAGCGGATTCCAACGACTTTTGGCCACTCGGGCAATTCCTCCGCCTCATTAGACAACTCCATTAAAAATTCTAAAATATGTTGATAAATTATAACTACTAACTTGTATTTTTTAAATATCTATTAATAGTTTATGAGATTTTAGATAAACAGTGATGGATGTATATGACAATAATATAGCCACACCATTTTCAAACTTAAAAAAAAAAAATCATATAATAGTAAATTAATAAATAATTTTATTAAAATTACTTTAAAAACTTAAATTATATTATCTTAATATTAATATTGTACACTATATTAATATTAATTAATTTAAAATACAAAATTGTATTTTACTCCATTAAATTCCTAAAATAATTTAAATAAAATATACCAAACATAATCTTAAATTTTATTAATCATTTAATAAATAATTGTTTTCTTTCAATATATAAAATATATATATATATATTAAATAGAACTTTAAATTTTTTTATTTTTTTTAATGAAATTAATATTATAACATAAAAATATAAATAAAACTTGATTTTTTTTTTCATTGGATTAAATGAAGTTAGAATTAAGTAATTCAATATTTAATAAAATGAATATTATAACATTCTAATATATAATTAGAATAAAAATAAAAACCCCTTCAAGTATCTATATTATTAAATAAATTAAAAATTAAAAAGGAATTAAATTATTTAATTTAATATCCTAATGAAAATATTTTAATTAAATAAATATAACATTCTAATATATAATATATTTTAATTAGTTATTATTCTCTAAAATTAGGATATTATTTTATTACTTTTGACTTATTAACATTATATAATCTATTCTTTATATAATCGTTGATGATAAACCTAGCCGTTTGAAGATCTGCTCTCCCTATTTATTTTGGAGCCTTGCTTTTGACTTTTTGTTCAAAAAAAATGATTTTTAATTAATTTTAAGATTTTTTTAAATGTATTTTTTTTTCCCTAATTAGTTGATCACTAATCACTATTTTTATGTTAGTTTAAATTAAATTATGAAATATAATTTTATATTATTAATATTTTTAAACAATTATTATATTATTAATATTTTTAAAAAAATTGTAGATTCGAAAAATATCAAACAACCTTTTTAGTGCAGGTCAAAGTCATTTCAATCTCTTTTAAGATTCTCTTTGAAATCAAAACAATAAATTTAAAATAAACTAGTTATTATCCGCTTGAATCGGAGTGCGAGAAATGGGACTTATCGCCTGACCATATCTCCTTATGCCCTCCTTCTCTGAATGGCTCCCTCCCCTTCCTTTGTGTCTTTGGATAACACATAAATATTTAATATAATTTTTTATCAATGCTTTTAAATTATTTATTTGAAAAAATCTTTGTAGTACGGCTCAAAGTCATTTCAATTTTGCTTTATTTTAAAGTCATCTTGATCTTATCTTTATTTTGAAGTTCTTTTAATTTTGTATCAAACACATAAATCAAAATTTAATGGAATTAACCATTTCTTCGATTTAAAATATTTGAAATAATGTCATATTTAATTAAAAATGTTATTTTAATAATAATAAAATTAAAAAATGATGTGTTTTGATGCATACCAAACATGTTTATGGTAAATAGTTGATATGAGATAAATATCGATCAGATGTTTTGTTTAGAATATTGTTATGGATAAAGTTTTTTAGTTTATTTATTTTGAATGAATAATTTATTATATATTTGGTTTTGTTTTATTATTATTATTATTTAATTTTAAGGTTATAGAAAAGAGCTCGAGAAGGAAAATAAATAAAAATGGGAATCATGTCAAAATATAAAACAACCAATAATTACTGTGGGCATCGTGCTTTGTACAAAAATGTTATGGGATATTGTTATGAATGGATTGGAGATACCCTCAAGGAAAATAGTAGCATCTTGTGTTGATTAAGACTTTTATAAATATTCTCGTGTAATTCGACATGAAGAGATAAAGACGCCGTAGTCTTTAACGCGACTTTTTGAAAGCCTTTCTGGCGATTTTTTCCGGTGAAAATCCGGCAGTAATTTATTGAAATCCAAGTTTGATAACTAGTTTCTGCACAATGAAAGCGTCCTAGGGGTTTTTCAAGGTGCCGAATCCGAATATGCAGTTAAAAAACCACTTTCACTGCAACAAATCATGATTTGATCTCAATTTCTTCCGCCGGATTCCGTCACCGGAATCTCAAAAAATCGCATTATAGACAACTCCGATAAAGACCTTCATAATTAGGGCAGTTAGTTTTTCCACAACTCCAGGGAAAATATTTGACGAGAGCGGCATGTCATTTTCAGTTCTCCCTGCGCGCATATGGGGTGGGTGGGCGCGCATAGTTCAGTACACCGCGCGGGGATAAACGGTACCACCCTAAACTTTAATCAAATCAAATCATGTCATATCATGGTTACCGCCCCTAAACTTTAATGTGTACGAGATTCCATTAATGAGTCTTGTCGCTTGACTTTCATGTTTTCATGGGGTGGGCGGGCCACCGGCGGTGGACCCGGCCCACGCCCCAACGTCCTGCACCATGTCATATTACGCGCCGTTACATTTGATACGGGACTGGCGGCCCACGTGGCCGGCCCCAAGCGGGCCGCCCCAAAACAACTTACACCACCCAAAACAAGACCTTGTATGTCAGACTTATTCGCACGCGCAATGTGACAGAGGAGTTCTTCTTGGATTTCTTCACACGCAAAGGGGCAGAGTTATTTTGGTTGGGCGGAAAAAAAATTTGTAATCTTTATTATTGTTAAAGTGAAAAATGTAAATATTTTTAAAAACAATATTTGTTCTGATTAAAAGGAAAAAAGAATATAAATTATCCTTAATTATGGAAGTAGTGTTGCACATAGACGGTGAGCTTGTTCTCTCCATTGAAAAGTTGCAGGAAATCCAGGATGAGCTATCCTTAATTATGGAAGTAGTGTTGCACATAGACGGTGAGCTTGTTCTCTCCATTGAAAAGTTGCAGGAAATCCAGGATGAGCTTGAGAGGGTAAGTTCTTATGCATTCTGAAAATTGTTTTTTTGGTTATTTTATTTTATTTATTTATTTTTAAATTGGTTTTTTCTTATCATTTTTTAAAACAATTTGCCTATTCTTTTTTCTATGTATAGTTTTTTTGATTTAGTTTTTTTGATTTATTGGTGCATTTGTGGATTGATTGAATTTTTGCATGTCCATGGGTTGCTTGAGAATGATTGTTACAGCCTTTAAGAGCGGAATTGAGAAAAATAGTGGTTTTTTAAACCCACACTTGATCTTCATTTTCTTTCAGTCTTTTGGATATGGACACCCACTGAACCACAATATTTAAAACAATACATAATTTTTTTTTTTCTTAAGTTAAGACAATTTACCCAAAAATTGTCTCAAATATTGTCTTAAAACCCTCCTTTATGTAGTAGTGTAAACTAACAGTATATCAACACATAGTCAGTTCTAGATAAACCGATAATATTCCACTGCATTTATTCTTTATCATACTTGCCATAGTGAACCATGACATATTTGTGCATATACTACACTGAAGAAATATTTAACTGCATGTACTGCAGTGAAGAAATATGAAGCAAGATATCACATAAATATGTATAAATATGTAACAATAGGTACACTTAAATTTAATTAGATACATTTAAATGAATATATACATTAAATTTAATTTTGATTGATAATTTTTTATTCAATTTGTTTATTTAATTAATTATTCAATTAACTACTTATTAGGAGATATCACAACCCGACCATAAAATCATTAAAACAAAGTAACCACTCAGGTAGGTTTTGCTCATTACATAAATCAGAATTACAATATACCGGCCCATCTTCTTCTATTTATAAGTAAATAGAGTATTTGGCTCTAAGCTAACTATATATCAACACATAGTCAGTCTTAGATAAACAGAGAATCTTACATAGTCAGTCTTAGATAAACAGAGAATCTTCGACTGCATTTATTCTCTCATACCTGGCATGCAATAATAATGTACTTAATCAAAACCTTGAATTGATAAGAGAATGAGTAGACTATTTGGCTCTAAACTAACTATATATCAACACATAGTCAGTCCTAGATAAACAGATAATCTTTGACTGCATTTATTCTTTCCTATACTACCTTGCAATGACAATACCTGCCCTGCAATGACAATGTAATTAACCGTAAGGAAAAGAAATTCATGACATATTTCATGCCAAAATTAGTAACGATGACATATTTGTGCATATAGTGCAGTAGTGAAGCAAAAGCGAAGCATAAATTTCAGAGAGGAAAACAAAAGCCACTTAGTATAAGTTGGTCTAGTTAAGTTGCCATTACCTGGTGTCATAAGTTGCTCTACAAATTTATCGGGCTGTTGTTGCCGCCGCCTTTGTTGTTGCTGTTCATGGTGTTGTTGCTCTTGGTGTCGTTATTGTTGCCGATGACGGGAGTGCCGACGACGGGATTGCCGACGACGGGATTGTTGTTGTTATTGTTGTCGCCGAAAATGGGATTCCCATGAATCTGGGCGTTGGAGCCAATGACGTTCTTGTCGCCGCTGTTGAACCTGTTGTTCATGTTGTTGGTTTACGGATATTGAAACTGGAAGGCAAGAAAAACGGCTTCAGTTCTTGTCGCCGCTGTTTCCTTCGAAGGCAAGAAGATTCCCACTTCTGCGAAAAAACGGCTTCAGTTCAACAATACATAACGTGGACATTGATAAGTAACTGTGAATCGATGCTTAACGTGGACATAGAATATGAGCAAATCAATGATATCTCACAGATTAGAAATATACAACCATACCTAGAACTATGAGCAAATTCCGTTACTGCAAGAAAAACGGCTTCAGTTACTGTGAATATGAATATGAGCAAATCAATGATATCTCACAGATTAGAAATATACAACCATACCTAGAACTGGAGTAGGGCAAATTCCGTAAGCAAGAGGTGAGAAATACAATTGCATAGCCTGCCTTATATAGAAGTAGGCGAACTCCAAACTCGGATTTGAAAACCATCTACACTCCCAACCAGGGTCAAGTTTTGAAGTTTTCATGTATTAAATTTACATGAATGACATCATCAATGATGCGAGGATGACATAGTGTGGACGCCCTGTTGGGCAGACGAGTTATTCTTTTGAGATTAAAGTGTTTAATCATAAATGTGATTTTTTTTAGTATGTGTGACTGTTCAAAAACTTCCACTGACTTTTTAGCAAAATTTTGCAAGCAACTCTTTTTTTTTTTGGACTTTATACCACGTGAATTGAGGTATCACATGTAACTTTATACTTAAAAAGGAAAATTTAATGTGGTTATATGAAAATCTTATCTATATAATATACTTTTTAATTATTATTAATAATAAAATAATCTTACATTGAATTTAGGTATCACATGTAACTCTATGCTCCCGGCCCAGTGCCCAGCCCCGAGCGGGCGGCCCCAAAAACAAGTTAGTGCATTAATAAACGGTACCACCCAAAAATTTGTTGAAGCTTGACTTTCATGTTTTCATGTTTACACGTACCACGTGGGCGGCCCTTGGTATGTCAGTACGCTGCGTGGGGATTACGGGGGCGGGCTGCCCTGTTTACTAATGTAACTAAGATTTATTCGCAAAGGGGCAGAGTTATTTTGCTTGGGCGGGAAAAAAATTGAAATCTTTGTTATTATTAGAGTGAAAAATGTAAATATTTTTAAAAACAATCTTTGTTTAAAGTGAAAAATTAAATATTTTTAGTTTTTAAAAATAAGGTACATTTTTAACTTTTTGTGATTATTGTTTAGAAAATTATGACTCGGATCATCCAGAGTACTATATTCATTTTGTCAAAATTTCAAATGTTAGAAAAAAAAATCCATCTCCAAAAAAAATAGAATAATGTACATATATTTTTTACAACTAAGCACTGTACTATTTGATTCGCTGTATTATTTGTGTCGTGACAAATAGTACACCAACACGGGAGTGAGTTTGGTGAGGTGTGGTTTTTGAACATTGCCAATATGATTTAATTAGTTGAAAAATAAACAAACTTGAATTATTGGTGTTCTTGGAATTTGGATTGAAGTGTTTAATCATAAATGTGATTTCTTTAGTATTTGTGACTATTCAAGTTCATAAGCTTGGTCAACTGGCTCTGGTACCTGAACTTCTACTAGCTCTCGACCCGCCTATTCCTCCGCGGGTGATGCCTTTACTTGTTTTGATACTGCAGGTACGGCTACTGGATTAGGAACCGAGCGAGATAGTGGTGGAAGAACGGGAAGGGGTGCTCCGGGTGAAACTAGTGATGTTGCAAGGTCAGGGATGGACGCTTAGCGAGCTGGTAGTAGGTGTAATGTGTACGGGATTAGGTGGCAAGGTGTAATGTGATGGCATGATGTAGAGAGTGCGACGACAGGGGGTATACCTTGTGCTTTGATCACCATATGGAGATGCAAATAGCACTGGGTAAAATGAGTCAGCTGAAACTACTGCTGCTTGTGGATCTGTGGGGTTGACTGCTTTTGGCTTTTCCTCTGCATCCCTTACAGCTTGAGCGCCTATGTCTGGTATTGGTGGTACTTAACCCCTTGCTCTCCCCTCACTGGATATTATTTTCATCATGGAGGAATAGATACCTTGTAATATCATGATAAGTTTGGACCACCTGGGATGAGATGCTTCCCGCCAACGGATTCAATGTAGAGAGACGGAGACAGGGCATGGATTTTCACCTGCCATTTGAGGGACGGAGTCACTCACTATTCATATGGTGAGGGTGCGTTAGCACACTCGACTGCCCTTAGTTACTTATTTGAGAGGGGGGCCGCCATCGAATGCTTCCTCGTGTTCTGTATGGCGGTGCCCTTACATTCTATATGAGCATGTGGTTTCACAAGCAGCTTTTCGATCAAATTCAATTTACTTATTTGTTGCATGCAACCCTTTTTATGGGTGGACTTTTACCATAATCTTGCATCTGAATTTAGGTATCACATCGGAAGGAAAATCTAGTGTATGTGGTATACTTTTTAATTATTATTAATAATAAGGTAATCTTGCATTGAATTTAGGTATCACATGTACTATATACTTCCGAAGGAAAATCTAGCATATGTGTGGTATATTTTTTTAATTATTACTAATAATAAGGTCTTTTTATGTAAGACAATAATATGTTTGTCTATGTAAGATATTTTGGTTTTGGTAGTCTTGTGAATAAATGTTTTTATTCCCTGGATGCAGGTGATCTGTAAGGCATTTACCATGATGGGACAGAGGAAGACGCAGCATGGTTGGCACCTATCCAGCATGCTCGTCGGACAGAATATCAGGTGGGAGGATATCAATGTGCAGGTGATTAACATTATGGGTGTTCGTCTGTTCGGTCTTGGCATTAAAACGCTGTCCAGTTACGCCTGCTCGGGAGGATTTCTGCCTGCAATGAACTTGATTGCCATAGTAATGGCGGGTGAGGATCGAGGGAATGGCACCCGCGTATTTAATAGCTTCAGCTTCAGCAACATGCTACTGTGTTTCATTCTGCTTGGAACGATTCGGAGTTTTGAGAAAGATTGGGCTTGGGGAGGGTCAGGCGCCGGATGCTGTCTTCGGATAGCGCCTGAGGCAGAGCTCAAGGTGCGTAATTTCCCCTCAGCTGTTGGCGGCATCCCCTGTGGTGTTCGTGGCATTCTCATTACGGGTCGAGGAATTTCCACTGAAGGAGATTTCATCACTGCTGTTCGTGTTCTTCCGTCCGCTATGCCGAGACCCCGCCAGCGCATGCTTAGTCGCAGAGGATCCGGCCGAGGCAACCCTTCGCGCCCTTCTGCTGGGTCTGGCTCCATGGGGCAAGCTCCTCCTCCTCTGGGAACAGAGAGCATTCTGAGACCAAGTCAATACCTGGACCCAAACTCTCCGACTCCGCCAATTCGTCGTGCTTTGGCTCAACTATTTTCTCGTTCAATTGTTCTCTCACTCGCCCTCGAATTACGGCTCATGTCTCTGCTCTCTTCTTAGAAGAAGCCCAAGACGAGGGAAAGCCTAGTGCCCCTATGCCTCACACTGAGGAAGACCAAAATCCCAACTCTCTGAGGCCTTCTACTGATATGCAACACGGGACACCTCAGCCAGCGAGCGCCATCAACATTGTGCCAGTTACTCACGCTCAGCCGGACAGACAGGAACCGGAAGAGGGATGGTGCAGGATAGTGGAGGAGCCACCCGACGAGTAATCTTGTGTGTCAGTTGTCCATCAGTTTTTTGAAGCCCAGTGGAAAGGAGGAAAGGTTCTTTCTGGCTCTGTTTGTCAAACTTTCTCTATGTTCTTATATCGGGTCTATTGTCTAGTTTCTGTTGTGTCGGGACTATTGTCTAGTGTCTATTGTTTGTATCTCTCTGTTTCCCCTGCGCGGGATATCATGTTCAAACCCCCAGTTTTTGACTTAGTCATGCTCAAATGGCCTAACGCTCAGGCATGATGGCTCTCTGTGCTCAAATGACGTAACAATACTCTCTTTTTGTAAATAATAGATTAATCATACTTAGCAAAAAAAAATGTTTTTATTTTTTTTTTTCAATTTTTTGAGAATTTATTTTAATAGAATCACTTTATTTGTTATTTTTTTAGAAATGTATTTTTGGTGGTTAATGTTATTAAAAATGTATATAGTTTTATCTAGTATCAAGTGTTTTCATGTAATAAGATTAGCTCGATTCATAATAAGATTACTATTATAGATATTTGGTGGCTATTGAAGATATTTTTAAGGAAAAACAATTGAGTTCAAAATTGGAGGATTTACCCCTCAAATCAGTTGTGATGAATCTCTCATACTACTTTATAAACCATTCATTTGAACTTAAGTTGGGGTGGTGGAGAACCTATGGCCTGCCTCCTTATATTTGTTTCAAGTCGAAAAGAGGTTTCATAAAGCCCTTCCTTCGACCCCTACGATTTTGTTTTTTAGGAAAGAGTTTGAGATTGTAAATATTGTAGTCTTTTTTTTTAAATTTTATGAATAAAGGTAGATGATCTCATCCACAAATTAAAGCATTGTATTATGTAAACTTATCCATAATTTGTAATTATTAGCACAAAACACCATTAAAATCATGTCAATAGTTGGCATCTTCAATATACAAGTCTCAATAAAATCTATTCACATGTTGAAAGTAAATCCAACAATCACATTCATTCATTTAACCATAATGTACATTCCACAAATAATATTCGTCCATCACTATCATAAAAAATAATAACAAATAAATAAAAAAAATAGAATTTAATAAAATAACATTTTGGGTCACGTACTATCATGACTCTCATGTTTTCACGTACTATATTGAACCCAGGTATTAATGGGGTGGGCGGGCCACCGGCGGTGGACCCGGCCCACGCCCCAACGTCCTCCACCATGTCATGTTACGCGCCGTTACATTTGATACGGGACTGGCGGCCCGCTTAACAAGACCTTGTATGTCAGTCAGTACACCGCGTGGGGAGTACGGGGCAGAGCCATTCTGGTTGGGCTGAAAAAAAAATTGAAATCTTTGTTATTGTTGGAGTGAAAAATGTAAATATTTTTAAAAACAATTTCTGTTCCGATTAAAGTGAAAAATTTGAATATTTTTAATTTTTAAAATAAATTTCTAACTTTTTGTGATTATTGTTTAAAAAATTATGAATCAGATCATCCATTTCAGAGTACTATATTTATTTTATAAATAAAGGTAGCTTTGTTGATCTTATCCACAAATTAAGACTTTATGTTATGAAACTTATCCATGATTTAAGGTACATTTTTAACGTTTTGTAATTATTGTACTATATTCAGAGTACTATATTCATCCTAACACAACACAACACAAGTTCAATGAATTAACAAAGGCAGCTTCCTCCTCATTTAACAAAGGCAGCTTCTCTAACTTTCTTATATGCAGTTTTCCTAAAACTTTTAAATCCGTCGGTGACAGGCTGGCGTAGTACGATATTCATTGTGTGACGAGTTAATTTTATAAAATAATAAATATTTTTTATTATGTTATTTTTAATATTTATTTTATTAATAATTTAATTCAAATTTTTACATAATTTTAAAATTAGTTCTATTTATTTTTAAAATTAATTTTACATTTAAAAAAAAATTATAAACGAATATAATAAAAATGAATATATTTTATTTTATAATAAAGATCATTTATCTTATTCAATTTCAAAAATAGTATTATTAACATAATAAATTATATATAATTAAAATAAAACAAAATTGAAATGTAATAACATATATACATTAAAATTGAAAATTTTTACATCAATATCAATATGAAAATGACATTAACAAAATGTACATTCTTTTCTTAAAATACAAATATAAAGGCAAATACCATGGGCAACTGCCATGGGCCAATACCATGGGCCAATGCCATGGGCAACTGCCACATTAAATACCATGGGAAGATTCCATCCACTTTGACCATATATATATATATATATATATATATATATATATATTACAAATCCTCTCGCCCAAAGATTGTTTGCCCTCAAGTAATCCACTTCTATCCACAAAAGAAGCATTTGTATATTGATACCAAGATCCCATACAACCCAAGATGTTATTCCATGCCTCCATTCTAAATGATCATGAATGGATCCTTCGATACCTGAATCCAAAACAATCCTTTGGTCAATCCTACCCCCAATGGATTCTCCTAGATCCCAATGCCACCTAAGTCCTAGGACATGTTGGTTATGACACCACCTCAGCCCTCCATCATTGCTTGTGCATGAGGGCCCAAATTGCAATATGCCCTTAGCTAAGAGTATCATGTCAATAGAGTCCCAACTCATAATCTCTCGTAAATCCATCTCGTGGGAAGTATATAATGCATGAATCCCTGCACATGGAATAAATCTACCATGCTAATGTTGCCTAATGCTCAACTTATGTTGCTCCACCCGATCACCCATCATGATCCATTTCTATAACTCTTCCTTGCTATCCCCAATGTATAATGGTAAGTTGGTAGAGATGCAAGCCTTATCTATGTACTCTTGTAGAGGGCTACTCTGCAATTCCCAAATGTACTCCTCTTCCTACCTTGTGAGGGACTTGAGTCGTTCCTCAACACTAGACAACTGGGTCATTGATTCAACACATACCCCTATGAGGTCCTCAAATTTTCTATTCTCCTGTAAGACAGTGTCTCAGGCTGCCCCGATTGTCTACTTCAACATCGTAAGATCTGTCTTGAAATGCATGATCCTTTCCCAAAAGTCATCTACTAGAAATTCTCATGCCCTGCAGAATGTCTCTATATTTGACTGCACCGAATGCCCCATGACCACAACTTTAACGTGAACCTTTGTTTGACCATCTAGAAATGGCTTATCCTGCATACTATATTTGTCATGATACCCTGCATGATCATGCTCATCATGTCGGTTTATTATTATTGGCTCCTCATTTGGTTCTCCTAGAATGTCTTCTTCCTGGCCTTTTTCACATGTGGGGATAAGTTGTCCACCCTCTTTGATTGTCAAACATGGATGTATTAGTGGACTGTTATCTATACCTGATTGTCCATACTATTTATGGATGTTCTCCTAGATATCTATAGGCTCAACTACCTCATCATCAGGAGGAATTCCCCCCTTCCTTTCTCGATTTACTTTGTCAAGTCGATTGATTATCATCGACCTGTCCTATAAGTTTCTCTGAAAAACATGGTGTTGTTGCTCAGCATTTGTACTTGACTACTTGGATCCTTCTTAGGTTCTCTTCTAAAAACCGGTGAAACCAACTATGGATGAATCTTCATGATCTTCCCTTGTTTCCTCTTATCACCTGGACATGAATGGTTAAGGGCCCAAGGTCCCTTGCAGATAAAGCATAGTCCTCTCATCCTTTGTTCATTATTGATGCATATTTTGTTCTTGCTTCCTCCATCAATCCTTATCAACTCCTTCATAGTGAGCACCCTTTTGAGTAACTTTATGATTTTCCTGACAAACTTCTCGACTAGATCATAGGATCCATGTGGTACTTCCTCCAAATGGTCAACAATTTACATCTTAGTATCTTGCATATGTGAGCACAGCCTTCTAATAATAGAGACACAATCTTTTACATGCTTGTTTTGACATGGTCTGAATGAGCTGATGCAATACTGGTGTAAAAGTTATGGAGCAACTAAAAGATCAACTCATCACATTCCAAATTCAGTATGAATGTGTCAATGTTGAATTCTTCCATGACTGTTAAAATTTCTACATCGCTTCTAAAAGGTAGGAAGCATGATGTTATTCAACCCTTTAAGGCCTTCCACTGTCAACTACAATATCTCCCTCATAAAATCATTATTGTAAGACAATACTCGCGATGTTAAAGCTATGATCTTGCTAAGACAAGAAGCAATTGTGAGCTTGACCTCTTCACAATGATGCTCGGAGAGTTTGGGTTGTATTAATGCAAGCATAGATGGCTTGAGATTCCAACTGAGTTTCCTCCATTCTGGTTGCCCCACCTCTAAGAGCCATGTGTCTAATTCCTCCAAGTTCTGAAGGTCTATGGTTGACTTTGTTTGTCGCAATTAAGATCCAAGTGCGAAGAACTTAGCTCCTCTTCCTTGTCTTTCCTTCACTTGCCATGGGAATTTTTGTTGCATAATGGCATAGACCATTTTTGAGAAAGACTTGCTATTCTATTATAAAGTGGTATTGCTAAGAAAAGGCCCCATGCTTCTTTTATTTTATCTAAAATTTTGTCTAAAATTTTATGAGTGTTTTCTAGGGAAAGCCCCATCTCCCCTCATACCAAAGCATGAATACACTAATTCTTCAATGGATTTCACCCCAAGATAAGGTAAATACAAACTTGATTGGTAATATTAAGATGATTGTACCACCTCCTTCCTTTCCTATTCCCTTTTTTGTTTTTTTAACACAAAATATCCTTTCTATTGTCAAACTCCAAAATTTGACAAGCCCCTTGTCAAATGCTAAAACCAATCAAAATTTTCCAAACTATAAACATGGTTTAGTCCATAACCCGCCATCTCTCATGCTTCCACACTGAGATTTTTGAGTGGAAAATCTGTCTAGATGGAAAGAGAACCAGTTTTCAAGTAAAGACCTAGATCTTCATATCTAATCAAGAGTCTGTGGACCCAATAATTATGCCCTTGCGAGTGATCAATGGATCATGTGCGACATTGCATTTGATGTTAGAGGTTTCAAATGTATGGGCATAAGACTATATTCGACAATGATAAACCTCTGTGCCAATCCAACCACATAATGCAACATACTATATGAGGAAAAAATACATAGCATTACTTTATTTAATTATGGTGACCCACCATTAAATCTTTTGATGAAATATAATTTACTCGATTCCGAAAAAACACGGTGTCTTTGCCTTTATTACTAATGTGTGAGTGATCTTGATGTAGCGAGATCAATTTATCGAATGTAATAAAACAAATACTTTGGCGTGCACCTGAAGAGGACCATGGTTGGCTCCTTGACCGACGCTACGGTAAAAATAATCTTGTCTCTGCTATTAAGAGTGATGACAACTTTGGCTCCCGTAATGAATCAATGGTCAATGCCAGAACCGAAGCCTATGAAACTTGCTCGGCTCCTTCCTACGCTTAGAGGGTTGTGGTGATAGTGCAATGCCCAGGCTATGTCCACTTCCTTTCGCCTGAAACAGATATGGGGACGCTCAACTCCTTTCTCTACTCAGACAGTTGTTGTGATAGTGTTTTGGCAATGCGACCAATGCTCAGGCTATATCAACTAATCAGCATGCAACACTCATACTCCCTTTCGCCTTCCATTGAAACAAATCAGAGGCTGAAACCAATCTAACACCTCTACTCATTAGATGGCTCGATGTTCATTTTAACACACAAAATTACCCTCCTCGCGACCTCAACTGCTACTGAGAAACATCACTCTTCAGATCAGCAATGCGACTATCTGGTTATGAGTGCCTCAAATTCCCTTGTATCAGTGGTATAGTCCCATGCGATTGATTCGATGGGTCTACGCAATTTTCATCTGACCTCCTTGCTCTAGTGATTTGAATACTCCCTTTCGTGGTGAGGTGCCTCTCGGAAGGTGAAACGGTGGATCAGACCATTGTTGACCTGATCCACAGCTCAGTAATGTTGGTAGAGTGTTTTGATGCAATCTATGCCTATGGCTATTGGTTCTATCCTCAATGGCCCTCAGATTCACTTGCTAAAGAAAAAATATTCTGCCCTCTCTCCTTGTTTAACTCGGTCCCTTTTGATGAAACTGCTATCACCAAAAATTGATCATCTAGCCTAATTTACTAGATGGATCAAAGTACACCATGTAAAGTCAATTTTATCATAGTAAAATTGCTTTCATTGTGAGAAATTACTTAACAAACCACCTTTGTTAAGTAATTTATAATTAAACCCATGAAGAATAATTAAATAAATCACAATTTATTTTATTTTCTTTTAAGAAAAATTACTTAAACCATTGTTCAATTATTATTCCTTGTCATATTTGACCCAATTATGAAAAATCAAAAGATAAATTATTAATTATCTTATTTTTCTCTAGGAATAATTAATTAATCACTAATTAATTATTATTCCTTGTCAAGCTTAACTAAATCCTTTAGGAATAATTAAATAAATCATTATTTATTTATTATTCCTCAACCAACTTCTTGAGATGATAAATAAATCATTTATTTATTTATTATTTCTAAATAAAAGTTTAAATACGTTTTCCCTCCTAACCAAATATAATAAAATATTCCAAGTGGTTATTCCAAGAATGGGGTTAATAATATTTTATTATTGCTCATTTTTCGAGGATAACTCAATATTTTGTTATAAATAGAGGAGTTTTCCATTCATTATTCACTTTCGATTATTTTCGTTGTTGCAATCATTGCTGTAACTCTTATTATTTTCATTGCCGCACACCATTTCTCTGCCATTTGAGTTCCCATTAAGCTCAAACATTTTATTTGTTGGGTTTTCACATTATAGAAGAGAGAGACTCTACACAAGCTGAAGACGTTTTAGGATAGACAAGAACCCATTCCATAGAGGGGGACTGGTAAAATTTATTTGTTGCCTTCATAGGTGTTATAATAAAATATATTCTTTGTATATCTGGTTTCCATTGGATGATTGGATTTATTACTGTTTCTTTTTGCTGTTTAACTATGATTGTGTCATAGGTCAGGACTTTGCTAGGTTTTGTTTCTATCATTTGCTACAAATCTACAATGTTTAGTAGCCATTTTTATTGTTCATACTGTTTGTCATCTGCAGTCTTAAGTGGGTTCTTTTCGTACATCTTTGAGATGAAAACACTACAACAAAATTGGCAACTCCATTGGTTTTTTACTTCAGATCCAGAAACTTGGGCGACATTCAGTTTTCAGGTTAGGGTTTCTTTTTTGTTCAGACTCTTAATGTTATTTACTAGCTTTCTAACCCTAGATATGTCAAATTTCTAACTTCTGCAAGTTTTCTGGTCTTTTCCACAAGTCACGGGAACGAGTTGCGACAGAGACGATAGTTTTTTTCTAAGATTTTTTGACTAGAAATCAAGGATCAGAAATCACACTTTTTAGCCGAAAAAGTGTGATCTCGAGTCTAGAGTGCACATTTCACCCCAAAAACTGCAATCCCCCCTAAAAATAGGTTAGTACCTACAATTTTAGGGTTTTTGGGTTTTTATCAGATCTATTTCTGTGTTTTGTCAAGAGTTGTGTGTTGGGTTGTTTGACCTCTCTCTCAACCTGCTTAGGCCTTGATCTACTTTGATTTACTCGTCAAAGTGGAATTCATCCCCTTAGGGCTTCCAGTACTCTTCCACCTTTATAGGAGGAGTTTGGCTGAGTAAGAAGTCTGAGTTTCTCTAGCACTTTCAGCCATATTTTCCAGATCTGTACCCTTTTCTTTTAGATCTCCAAAGATAGGTCGTTTCCATCCATGGTTTCATATTAAACCTTGTTTGGTCATTGGCCTTAGTGTCCCATCGGTTGCCCTCAGATTTACACCCATCTCCCTATCTTTTTGTAGCGATCTTCCTCTCTGGTTTTTTGTTGTTGCTGCACTTCTGTTGTGGGGAAAAGTATCCGATGCGGATGACACTAACCCTTTCTAAAGGTGACAGACTTTAGCAACAACTGAATGACAAAGTTTTCATGTTCATCTTTATGAAAGCATAGAGAGAATAGAAAGAGGATCAACCAACCTGGTGTCTTGCGCTTAGTCGATCCTTGTCCTTCTCGCTTTGTATCCCGTTCCCAGCTCTTTACTCTCCAAGCCAATCCAGCTACACACAGAATCTGCACAACAAAAGGGAGCAAACTACGAGATACAAGCAATCATAATTGAAGCATGGATTAGGTTGCATCAAATATACATGTAAACACAAAAGCATCTATGTAAAACAAGTATATAGAAGAACATGCAAACTTTATTGATAGAAAGTAACAGGGTTCCAGAGGAAGTTACAACCAATGATGTTGGCCCCAATCCAGCAGCACCTCCTCGGCAGCAAGAACTCTCTTCTTCACCTCTAGTAAAACAATCACCCAATAATCCTGGCAGTATACCAACAGCACCTCCTTGCTTATACAAAATTCCAGCCTCCTTAGACCTCATAGAAGAGCCCTATATATAGGAGAGAAGAAGAGAGGATGAGTCAGCTTGAGGCTGGCATAGAGCTGACTAGTGTCCTCTCCCTCTTCAGTTAATCTTCAGTTCTTGAGTCCACTTGGAGATCCTTGGTTACACATGGTGATCAAGTACCTCTTACTCATCACAAGGCGAATCTGATGAACCAAGTGTCAGTTTGGAAGCTTCCTGGGCAATTGACACCTTGCAGGAGGACTGTGCCACTTGGCCAATCTCGCCCAGCGCAGGTAGCCTTCATTGTTTTTGACTTCCAGCGCAGGTACAGAGTGGGACAGTTGCAATACAGCGTAGAAGATCAGTTAAGCAGCTGACATGATCCTAAAATAAGCCTGTTCTGAAGTGTTTTCAGGTGGAGAACTGATTGGAAGTGCTGTTGATTGATGACCTTGTTCTTTTAGGGGTAAGAACAACATGTTTAGGGACTGAGGATCCCTGTAATTATCGACATTTCCGGCTCCTTGACGCGAGGCACAAAAATATCTATAACAGTTGCCCCCTAAAGTATGAGGCCGTTAATCGGGTGAAATGCTTTAGCTAGAGGGTCCGAAGTTCGTTCCAGTGCTGAGGAGAGTGCCCTGTAATACAATACAATACAATACATTATCTTTCATTCATCATTATTCTCATGATCTAGCTGAGGCGGGTATTCCCATGCTCAGCTTTCTATAAATACATTTTGGTACATATGACAGACGATCGTCTGAAGACAGACTGATAATCTTCCGCTAAAATTATCATCCTTTGAGGAGGATGATCATCTGCTGCAATGATGTACATGGTAAATGCTTTTATATTTCCTGAATATATATCGCAGCCCGGATGGATGAAACTAGATCCGGGGTCTTCAAACTCGTTCGATCTTCACTCTAAGTACAAGTCGATCCATGTGAGAATTACGCTGAAGTCGAACATGGAAAGACATCGCTTGATTACCGGTCAATAATGAAAACCGTTAACAAGCGCGAGAGGAATCACCAATAAGGACGATGACCCTCAAGGTACGGAAGTACAATTCACGTGGCGTGAATAAAGGACTTGGCGTCGAACGCCACGCAAAATCTTCTGGTCGAAGGTCATTGATGTATACCTGTCGCCGGAAGTGAGAAACTTGCCATTGAGGCATGCAAGCTTCAAAGTACTGATGGGGGTGTTCCTAGATCGACTTCTTGGATAATGAGCTGATGTCGACAAGAAGCGATCCGTCAAAGGAGGGCCTTAATGAATCCCACATCAATGACACGGAACGGAGCTAATGATTTAGTGGAGGTGGAAACAAACTGTGACATATGATTCAGGGTGGCGATCGTGAAATGGATGAAGGATAATGTATGGTAGTGGATGGGACACGGTTGACACTTTCTGAATGACCCCTCTTGAACATATAACGACACTGATGCGATGGATCGGTAGCATTACCCCGAATGGATGGTGTGGCGAGGACCATGGTGATGAAACCGGTGAATGAGACAACCCAACCCGATGTGATACGGAGGAAAAGTGTCATGTTCAAGAGTGACTTGCTACCTCTAAACTTTGATGTTCTCCCAATTTTTCCCCAGTCATTTCTGACCAGTACCTCTTTATTTTTGTCAAGCTTGAGGAGGATAACATATGCTTGTTCTATAACCTGCCCTTCGGGCAAGCCCATCGCTAAGATTTAACGAGCCTAGCGATAGGGAAACTCGTTCTCGTCTAAAGACAAGTTTGTCGCTATTTAATCATTTTAATGAGTCTAACGACAAGGAAAACTCGGTCCTTTTCATTTTTAGAGAGTCTAAAAAGGTACAGAAAGTCAACTCCATAATTCCTTTTTCGTCAGCTAATCCCTTAAGTCCGAAAAAGTATAAAACAATACAGAAGGGATGGCTGTTCGGTATTTTTAACGAGCTGAACCAGGCAAGCGCTCGATCCTTTTGTGCAATAATCCCTCAAGTCCAAAAAGATTAAAATTTAGAGGAGGGATAGTGTTCCGGTCATTTTAACGAGCTGGAAGGCCAAAACTCGGCAAACTTTTCATATTTTACGAGTCAGTGAAAAGAGCTGAAAGAAGACTCGTCTTTTGAGGAACGAGTGATAAACAGGGATAGCTACAGATTCCAGGTACAGGTTGGAATTTCCAATCACGGCAGTGTCACAAGGATGGCTAGGTGAAATCACTCTTCGCAGCTGTTTCTCAAAAGAGGTAAACACACCAATGGAAGTGAATGATCGGCCAAATGAACGGTGGAGGTGGTGGATGAAAACACGATCAAGGTTCTTATGGCTAATGAATTTACGATCTCAAAAGGTTATTTACCGGTTCATTTTTTCCATGAGCTTGAACTCTGGGGGAAACATTTGCTCACACTTTTCTATTTTTTAACGAGCATAAATTCAGGCCTAAAACTGCTCGAATTTCGCGTTTATTTTTTAACGAGCATGAACTATATGCTAAAACTGCTCGATATACCAGTCATAAGAATGCCTCCTATAAGGACCAATTTTTATAGAGCTTATGCCTTACTACAGCTATGCTCTTATTTTGGCAAATTTTACTTCTGCCCCACAGGCTTTCTTTCATGCAAGTTTGGAAACGGCTAATCTTAAAACCAGATAAATAACCGCCCCTAGCTTGCACTCCAGAAAGTTTGCATGCCCCCAGGTATAGGATAGAATTTCGAGGTTGCCCCTCCTCTCTCCTACTTCTGCTTTTCTTTGGGTGTTCACAGTTATTTGTCATCTTGCTAATCTAATGCTAACGATACTTGTCTTCTCGTTATTTTAAGGGGTCTTACGCAGTACTCAGACTTCCTGTCGGCCCACTTTTAACAAACAGCTATTGTGACAATAGAAGAACACTACTCAAAGATAAAACATTGGTATTATCGAGGGAGGCTTGCCTCTTTCTTATTATCCGAAGAGTGGTTCTATTCGCTGCCGCAAATCAATCTCTTTCTTCGGCGGTGTCTATCATTGGGTTGTCCAAAGATGGTTACCCTCTGTCACAACAATACGGTCTCCTTCTTAGTTTACTGCCCCTGCTTATCCTTCAAAACATATGTTTCGATGGGCGAGGCTTGAATTTAAAGATGGTGACTACTTGTTACAATAAGGGAATTCCTACTTGGGCATTGCCCACTTTTTTAGACAAAGGTGAATGATTCCCAAACACATAACTTTAACAAAAGATCATTATTCCAGAACAACCCCACTTCCTTCGGACGGGGTACGGACTAGTCATGTTCTCCTGCGGAAATTCTTCCTTATACCCGGAGTTTCTTCTGCCCGAAGCAGACCAGGGTGCATGCCCCCTGGGTCCTAGTCTTTCTTTCCGAATTACTCGCGCTCATCGGGAAGGAGGACTGGGGGCGGAGGCGAATCTTGAGTGAACAGACCATTTAGGATTGGTATTTGACTATTTGCGATGCGAGATCCCGGAAATGAAAGCTGGTCTACGAGCTTGACCACCCTTCCTTCGTGTGGAAAACACATTACTCTAAAGAGTGAGGAGACTATCGCTCCCATGCAATAAATATAGTCGCGTCCAAGGAGTAGGTTATAATCCAAGGGTCCTTGAACTACCAACACGTTCATCCTGACGGTCTTCCCCTTCAATGTAACAGGTACATCGGGGAGGATTCCTAATGGTCGACTGGTTCCTTTATCAAAACCTGAGAGATTTCTCAACTCAGGTAAAAGCGCTGGGGAACCCAGTGCTTTCCAAGCAATAGAGGAAAGGATACTCACAGACGCCCCTTCATCAATGATAGTACCAGCCATAACCATTCTATAGATCTGGACAATGATTCTAAATGGTGTACTGGCTGGTAACCGGGGTCTGCCTAGTTGATTCCAATCAAAGGATACAACCAGGTTGCTTGGTGGTGGGACCGAATATACGGCCGGATACGACTCAGATGATGTTCCTTCCTGCGATAAAGGAATGGGCGCATTGCCCGGATGCTCGTCGGAGTCGGTGCTGATAAAGAGAACCTGGATGGTGTCATCCTTGTTCTCATCAGTGAGGGTGTCACATGAAGACGACACTTCGGTGACGGTGTCATTTGAAGACGGGTCTTCAATGACGGAGTCATTGGACGATAGAACCTTTGAAGGAAGAACCGGGTCAACTGCCGTTTCGACCTTTAGACTTTCGTCTGGTCTAGATTCGGTAGGTTCATTCTCAATGACTGACACATCAGCTGACCACTTGAGTGGTTCAACTGGATTTTCAACTATCGAGGGATTAGGCGCGAGTTTTCGGTATCCAGGCGGAAGTTGCACCGGTGACACCGGGCGATCTTCCAAAACTCTCTTTGCCTCATTTAAGAATGGACATTTGTGGATGGCATGGTGACCTTCACACAATAGACAGGGTGATCTTGGTCCCCTTCTTCGTCCTTCACTCTCGCTAGTTGAGGGAATGCAATCAACTTGACAACCAGAGGTTGATGCTACCGGATTGTGCAACCTCGGGGACCAGTCCCTTAGTATCCGGGGAATACAAGGACAATCACGATGGAAATGGATCCCTTTGCAAATGACACATGGCGATTTAGGCCCGGTCGGTGCAGTGTGTGGGTTTTTGTCAGTTTTCTTCTGCTTGCCCCCAGTCGCCTTCGCCAGAGGCTCCTTCTGCTTCTTCCCTTTCTTCTTCTTTTCCTTCTTCTCCTTGGGAGGCTGACTTTTGCCGGCTCTACCCTGCGAAGATGAAGGATCAGAGGAAGTATCACAAGAGGTAGAAGGCTGGTGGGTAGTTCTAGATTGTTCTGACAGTTGATTCGACTGCTCAGGATTAGTGGCGATTTGGACAACATTAGTTGAAAAGAGCCAAACAGGAAGGCCGATTGTCAATCCTGGAAGTGACAATGTAGCCATATGAGGCGCACCAACATCTCCCAAGAGGAGAAGGGATTTGGACTTCCGCCAAGGTTACTTCCTTGGTTGGTGGGCTCCATACTTTTCAACTGAAAGATCAACGTGGGAATAACAGGTGATTATGTTCCGCTTTAAAATAAGTTTTATTTACGACGCTTTTAGACACAAACTTGCTTTTTCATGTTTTAAGAGTCGAGAAAAAGCTAAAGATGACTCTAGTCGCCTTCGATGTATTAACGAGCCCGAAGTGACAAATGCTCGGTTGGACCTTTTCAGTTATAGAGTTTGAAAAGGGCCAAAAGAAACTGCTCTGGAGATCTAGGCAGAGGGTGTGCCAAACCTTTCGCGAAACCACAGAATACGTTTTACGGTACGGGTGGTCGATCTTCGTGAATGCTGTGTTCACTGCATCGCGATCAGTAGGGCGGCCGACACGGTTTCCTAAGGATAAAGGATAAAAGCCTATAGGGGTCTCCCAATATACGCGACGGTACGCGGGAGCTCAAATCCGTGTTAGTGCCACCGACTCTCAGGAGGAATCACCCACCTTCGTAGAGATCGACAGTCACTATGTTTAACGATGCCGGAACACGTCTATACCTAGACCTCTAGATGTTTGCGTTAAATTCCAAAGCGTTGTTATGTAAATTGAGTTTATTTTAATGTTGATCTTCCTTAACAGTTTGCCTTTCAGGTTCGCCACGAGATGTATATATACAACTTCCTATATGCAATCTAAGAATGAGAAGCAAAATCTTTTCAATCTTTCAACTTTGAAAACCTTAATCTACTTGAGGAAAGAGCAAGACACAACTTTTTCCACAGATCAAAGAACACACACTAAAATGCACATTTTCCTAAATCGTCAAGCATACAGTCAAATGCAAAATGCACAATGCATGTATTTCTTTTCGTTATCCTTAATGTTGATGCTTAACAAAAGGAAACTGTTGTATGATTTTTGAATCAACTTTCAAGTAGAAATAAACAAGCTTGTCCACAATCAAAAGAACACCTTATGAAAGACTTGTTTTAAATACAGGAAAAGTATAGATTCAAACCATAAAGTGAGAAGCAAACCAATCCAAAACAGCTATGAACAGCAATAACACTAACTCATAAGATCGCAATCTAAGAGGCCACAGCTACTAGGTTCGCTTTTCACAATGGGAAATTGTAACTGAAACAAGAAATACTGAAAGAACGTTTACAATTTCATCACACAACTGAGGCGGAATAATGTCAAGGAGAAGTGGTCTACAGCAAATACAATAACCAGCAAGCAATCAGCCAAAAACAAGTGCAAACAGGGCCAAGACACAAAGGAAGAGCTGAGCTAGACTAAGGCCAATTGGACCAGCGCAGGCACTGGTCTGCCAGTTTCACTCTCAGCGCAGTTCCCGAAGGGAGCACCTGCGCTGTAATGCAGACTGCCTGTGGACAGCCTGCACTGACTTACGAGAGTTACGTCTGCTAAGAATTCCGGGTCATAAAAAGCTCAAAAATGTACTGTTTTGACTGAAATAAAATGCTATGGGTTAAGTACAGGCTAAGGGATGATCAAGAGGATAAAGATCTATCACTAAGAGTAAGGATTCATCTGTAGATTAGCTCTTTAAATCTTGAATTTGCTCAGCAAAGGAGCAAGAGTAGCAAAACCCTCTACTTCGCTTTTGATAGAGTCAAAAGCTTTTCGATTCGGTACTCCTTTCTTCAAGAAATGAATAGCAAAATTCTACAACAACAAGATACTAGGATCTCCCCAGCGGAGTCGCCAGTTTGTTGTGGGGAAAAGTATCCGATGCGGATGACACTAACCCTTTCTAAAGGTGACAGACTTTAGCAACAACTGAATGACAAAGTTTTCATGTTCATCTTTATGAAAGCACAGAGAGAATAGAAAGAGGATCAACCAACCTGGTGTCTTGCGCTTAGTCGATCCTTGTCCTTCTCGCTTTGTATCCCGTTCCCAGCTCTTTACTCTCCAAGCCGATCCAGCTACACACAGAATCTGCACAACAAAAGGGAGCAAACTACGAGATACAAGCAATCATAATTGAAGCATGGATTAGGTTGCATCAAATATACATGTAAACACAAAAGCATCTATGTAAAACAAGTATATAGAAGAACATGCAAACTTTATTGATAGAAAGTAACAGGGTTCCAGAGGAAGTTACAACCAATGATGTTGGCCCCAATCCAGCAGCACCTCCTCGGCAGCAAGAACTCTCTTCTTCACCTCTAGTAAAACAATCACCCAATAATCCTGGCAGTATACCAACAGCACCTCCTTGCTTATACAAAATTCCAGCCTCCTTAGACCTCATAGAAGAGCCCTATATATAGGAGAGAAGAAGAGAGGATGAGTCAGCTTGAGGCTGGCATAGAGCTGACTAGTGTCCTCTCCCTCTTCAGTTAATCTTCAGTTCTTGAGTCCACTTGGAGATCCTTGGTTACACATGGTGATCAAGTACCTCTTACTCATCACAAGGCGAATCTGATGAACCAAGTGTCAGTTTGGAAGCTTCCTGGGCAATTGACACCTTGCAGGAGGACTGTGCCACTTGGCCAATCTCGCCCAGCGCAGGTAGCCTTCATTGTTTTTGACTTCCAGCGCAGGTACAGAGTGGGACAGTTGCAATACAGCGCAGAAGCTCAGTTAAGCAGCTGACATGATCCTAAAATAAGCCTGTTCTGAAGTGTTTTCAGGTGGAGAACTGATTGGAAGTGCTGTTGATTGATGACCTTGTTCTTTTAGGGGTAAGAACAACATGTTTAGGGACTGAGGATCCCTGTAATTATCGACATTTCCTGCTCCTTGACGCGAGGCACAAAAATATCTATAACAACTTCTTTCCAATAGCCTAGTGTCATTTCATCCCAGTCACACCGACACTTATATCCCTTGAACTTTTTAGTGTGTTTTCAGTCGATTTCACCACCAACCAGAAAAATGTTTGCAAATTCAGTTTGGGTGGGGTTTAGTTAATGGTTTTGATGTTCATTTACTGTTGTTAATTTTAGTTTATTTTTAACAATCTTTTTTCTTTTTTACAAACACGATCTCGGCTTAATCAATAAATACACTTGCACACACAAGAACACCTTAAGCGAAGGGCGTTGGTTTACACCCCCAAGCCAAGACTAAACATAATAAATTTATCTCCCCTCATCGAGACAAAGTCATATTGTTGATCTCCCTTCACCATTTTCATGTCACATGTGTCCTACCACCATTACACCACTAAGGCGTTTGTCACAGAGACTCTTATAACTTCATCCCCATTTTCCACTTGGGCATATTACTCCTCCCCACTGGGTTCGAGTTCATAGCCCTCTGAGTCCCCATACCAACTCTTCTCCTGGTTCATCTGATTCCAAGCCTCCTTCACCACATATTGTCACCATGTTTGGACCCACAACTAGTGTAGGAACCCAACGTAGTATTGGCTCCAATTCTACCCCAATGATCACATCTAGAGGAGCAATCTCATGAACTGTTCAGAAAACTCCCATACTCCCTTTTATGGCTGGCTTAAGTCTCCTAGATTTTAGCCAGTTGATAAATGACCCAATACACCACGATGCTGGTTGGCATGCTATGCCGACTAAGCTTCCCTCAAATATCCCAAAGTTTGAGGGTAATTCTGGAGAGGATCCTATCGATCATGTTCGCTCCTTCCACATGTGGTGTTCTTCCAACTCCATTACCAATGAATTCATTCATTTTTGGCTGTTCCAACGCGTGCTCACTAGAGACGCTACAAAATGGTATGTAGACTAGCCCGCCACATTTCATTCCATTTTCGTGATGCTTGCTAAATTGTTCCTCTCATATTTCTAGCTACCTCTCCGATACGACACTGGTAAAAATATATTGACCTCATTTTGTCAGTCCTTTGCCACTCACCCTTCCGACCATGTTCAAGAGTGGCGTAGAAGGAGGAGCACATGTCGTGCCCCACACTTCGAAGACCGTGTCTATCTAGATTGGTTTCTCAGGAGCCTTTTAGCACCCATTGGAAAAGATGTCGCGTCCCATTTTCCTAAGACTGAGGAAGAAACTCTCCAAACCGCTCTGAGATATGACCTGATTTATGTGTAATCTGGTTCTGCCTATATCTCATTCCAAACCTTCCCCGTCCTGGAGGTTTCAATGCACCAGGGGAATCTCACGTCGCCGAGGGTATCATTGGAACGCTTTCACATCCTTCCCCATATACTCAGCAAAGTTATGGCCATCCATAGGGGGGCACCAGTTCCTCCAACACTTGTGCCCCTCCTGCTAGCAACATGTTTTCAAGGCCCCAACCTATCTACCAAACCATTGCTCCTCCTTATGAACAGTCAAGTACTCCAGCCCCTCAAGTGTTAACACCGCAGTCTCACATGCATCCTCTACCCCCACAGCTATTTCCCCCTTAGGGTCAGGTGTTTGCACAACAGAGTGCAACCAATCCCCAAAATTTGAAGAAAAATAATAAGGGGAAGGGTAACAATGGTAACAAGGGTAACCAGGGTAATCAAGGTAATCAACCTAGTGAATCCCAGGGGAACCAGCTTAGCACTAAAAACCAGTAATAGGGAAGCCAACCCAAGCAAAACAAGGCTATTCGTATGAATAAGCCTTGTGCATGTTGTGGTGTACATGACCATTATACACATGAGTGTCCTATGTTACCCCAGATGCTTCAAATGTGGGAAGCTCAAGCAGCTTCTAGAGGCCAACAATTGCCTCATAATCTTGCACCATCTCAACCAACAGTGCTTACAAATCCTTTCCCTCAACAAGGATTTGTTTCTTCTCAACCTCACCCAAGTCAAGCAGCCCACCCTCCCCAACCTTGTGGTCCTGGTGACTACCAGATCCTCATGATGAGCTCTGATGAGGTTAATCCCTCTGATATCAACTTGCAAACTTGAGCGCATCAATATGATAAGCCATCAACTTCATCTGCCACTAAGTCCAAAGCCAAAGCTTCTACTGAGCCTCTTACGACATCAAATGTTCCATTATAGATCCGTCAACCTAAAGCTGAGGCAATTCCCAAGATCCCAAAGGGACCATTACGCCATAACACAGCTTCTAACCGAGTTGCCCATACATACAGTATAGTAGATGACTTGGCGCAATCACCTGCCGCCATGTCGATGCTAGATGTACTCCAGTCATGCCCATCTCAAAAGAAAGCTCCAATAACTTCTTTGGGTGTAGTAGATCCTTCTGACGATCGTTTGATTGTCTTCCTAGTTGATACATCAGAACATCCCCATTGCCTTACTCCGTTGCTTTCTAGGTACTAGTCTGAGTCTGTAATGTCATCATCTACCGATGCATTATTAACGATGGTGCATCCACCTGTGTGATGTCCACTACCATTTCGAAAAAACTTTAGTCACCTGAGTTTTCCTCCTCCACCATCGCTTTCCACCTCCCAGCCGAGCCATCCAGATCCACCCCCCAAGACCTCCTCCATTTGTGGGTGCCTCTCCTATCTTCCCCCAAGAACTGTTCCCCAGGTCTCAACCATTCAGTTGTTGTTCTGCCGGGACATTACCTTGCAGGCTAGATACCTTTCTTATTTCCCCCTCCCGCAATATTTTATGTCCTTGTCATGGCTTCGTTGGTCCTTCCTAACATGACTTTAGGGATCCCCGTATGGTACATTGATCCCCCTGCAAGCATTCTTCCTGGTCAGCTAAGACCTTATCATGCTTTGACCCTGGTTCAACTAGTCCCTACGGCCCCTACCACTACTTTAGTTCCATCACAACCTCAAGAGAAACCCACTCCTGTTGTGAAAGCATCTGGACAGGGGGGAAAGCTAAGAGGAAAGAACCTAAGGACAAGGCTCCCCAACCTCCTCTAGTACCCAAGGCCCAAAGTCGTCACCTTCGTGCGCTTTGTGTAAAGTTGTGGGGCACGTGACCAATAAGTGTCCTGAGCTTCCTCATCTCAAACATTTGGTTCATGAAATGTTCCCTGAGTCAAATAACCCAAAGTCCATGTTAACTTACCGGGTCCACCCAAGAAACTTAGAACTTTACGCAAAAATCACCCTTGTGCCCTGTGTGATCATCATGGTGACTACTCCCATTGTTGCCCTCATCTCAACGAATTTTATGATTTCCTTAAGGCACTTCGTGAATACGAGACCACTCATAATGGATCACCTTCTCCTCTTCTTGTGAATTTTTGTACCAATAGTAAACCAGAATAGGGGGAATCCAGTCCCACCATCGTGATCCCTTCCCTAGATGTCGAGATGATAGACAACACAGGCCATATCCTTTACCTGTCATCATCCTTGAGTTCCTCGTAGGCAATCTTTTATGAGGTTTCTGAGCGCACTTCTATTCAACCTCTTTCGACAGAATCCCAGGTCTCAACATACATAGATCCCTCATTTATTATCTCGTAGTCTACCATTCCATATGATGGGTATGTGAACCTTCTTTCTCAAGTTGATGCACTAGGTACTGCATTGCATGATGTAGTCAATATTCCTCTCGTCCGCTCATCTTCCATTTTGATGAGGACATCATGGAAGCTATGTCTACCCTTAATTAGCCTTGCACTTAGGCAAGGGGGAATATTTTTTGGAGGATTCTAAAGGCCATTTCCTTCCTAATAATCCCAATGAAATCTACCTAAAGAAAATTTTCTCATAGCTTATCTCTTTGATTTGCATGTCTTTATTTCTGTCATGAAGTTAGGTAGGATGCATCATCTCATCTGTCATCTTTTGCACCTTTCAAATGGATCCATCATCCACACCATATATTGGTCATGTTGATGGTGCAAGTCGCTTCTCCAGGAATATAGCCTCGACAACCTGGGCCATTTTTACCCCCTTACATACATTAGTCCTTTCAAACGACGTGTGATTGGATCTACCACCAATAACTAGGCCGAATATGATGCAGTGATAGGTTTGTTAGTCGATTCCCTTTCTCATCGCATCCTTCATCTTCATGTTTGTTTATATTCCTTGCTACTTGTCATGCAATTGAATAGTGTGTAACATGTTCATAACCAAGTCATATTTAGAAAATATCTGCGTGTTAAGCTGTTGGTACATGAATTTGAAACCATTACTTTTAGTCAAGTTCCTAGAGCCCAAAATAACTATGTAGATACCATTGCAAATAACATTCTAGATTGGCATTTATCACATGTATACCACAAAAGACAACCATAAACAAAACACATGGCGAACCATCATCGTCATATAAAAATGCATAATCATATTATGTATCATATAAGTGTTCGGAGCCCATATCTCTAAATACATCTGAAATGTCCATAACATGTTACAAAAATAAAAATCAAAGGGACCCACATGTCCCCATATCTAGTCACTATCTGAAGGATCATGCACCAAAGGCTCTACCCCACCTGCATGTAGATCACGTACTGCATGACCAGCCATCGCCATGCACTGCATGATACCTCGCCACTCTAAGGGAAGGCCATTACACTCATATATGTATTGATCGTCTAGCTCATGCCATCCACGCTTAGAAACTTTGGTCAAGAGTACCTCACATCTACAGTGTAGATAAACGAGTAGCACACTATCCTCTAGACCCTGACAAGATGACGATGTCCCCCAATCTGTAGCCACGGGCGCTATGGCTCATCCTACATTTCTTGCTGGTTTAACGATGCTATGTCTGCATACCACATATTTTACACTTAGTACCATATACATGTAATAAAAATATGAAATGCACCATAAAAATAGCAACTTAACAATTACTATTTGGTCCCCATGCTTGCCTAAGCGAAAGTGGCAAGTCAGGATCTCCCTGATAGCTCATCCCGCTATAACGATAATCGTCAATCTAGAGGGGAATTTGATCTCAATGTGCAAAAAACATGGGTTGGAACACCCGTATTGTTGGCATTATGATACAAGTGTTGTCCTTGATGGCAACTCACTCAGAAGCAGGTACAAGTGATGGCAACTTAATCAGAGGACAAATCTTAGTACAGCAGGACAAGAAAGAGATATACGCAGGTTCATTAAGGAAAATCAACGTATACACGCGGGATGGCTTCAGTAAAAGCGTGTACATGTGAAAACGTACCTTTGGTCCGTGGCGGTTAGTCCTTGGAAGTTGTGCCTATGGTTTTGGACCATGGTGTCTCGACAGACGTGTCGATCCCTAGTTTTTAAGTTGATGGTATTGTGTTACTATGGTTTTGGACCATGGTATTGTGAAGGGCCTAAGGCTATATAAGGAGAAGATCATTAGGCAAAGTTGAGCAATGAAGGTGTGTCTGACAAAGTAAGAAGATCTAGTACTGCAGGTTATCTGTTCGGGACGCTCGGCAAGGGTCGGATCTGACAGCGAAGGTATAAGTATTTATTTCTGGATCTGCACGCGGGTTGCCTTTGGTGAAAGCGCGTATACACGCGGTTTTGGTATAGCGAAGTAGCGTATGCATAATAAGATTTGATATTTCAGGTTGTTGTTGATTCTGGTGGTTGTTGCAGAGTTCTGGGCTCTGGTTTGTGTTCTGTGTTCTTGATGACAGGGTTTCAGTGATTCAGTATTGGGTGATTTAGAGAATTATGATGCAAGTATAAGTTGATGATTGTATTGCAGCAGTGTTTGTTTTGTACTCATGGATCCAGTCTGAAAATTGATGAAACGTGGTCCCTGTAGGAAAGAAGGTTGTAGCCTTCTGTAGGGTCAGCACCTACGTACTAGTAAATGGATCAGCTAGTACAAGAGCTGAGGGGGTTGTAGCTCCCTTCCAGAAGTAGCTGGAAAACAAGAGAGGGTTGTAGCCCTCTGCAGGTTGTAGCCTGCGTACTGGTAAAGGACTGCACCAGTACATTGTAAAAGAAGTTTCTTATTAAAGAAGAAAGAGACGAATTGCAGCAGGTGGTTTTCACCCACATTGGGTTTCCACCTTATATCATGGTGTTCATGTGTGTGGCTTTTGTGTGATGATCTGTTCTGTTATACTGCACCTGTTTACTGTTAATATGGTTAATAATGTTCTGATGCATTTACTAAAGATAAGCTAACTAAATCATAAGATCTCTGGATATACGCTAGTTGCTTTAGACACAGTAGCGTGTACACGCGGGTTCACTTAACTGAAGTAGCGTATATGTTTCTGAGTATGAAATTGGAAAGGTTTTACTGATCTAATAATACTGATTCACCCCCCCCCCCCTCTCAGTATTATTTCCAACAATTGGTATCAGAGCAGGTCCTTCCGAGGAAGCTTGATCGCTTGAAGGAAAAGATCCATCAGAATGGCTAATCCAGAAAGAGAGGTACACATCAGGCCACCAGTCTTTGACGGGAACAATTTTACCCACTGGAAGATAGGAACCACTTCATATCTACAATCACTTGGAGCAGAAGTTTGGGGAATCGTAGAAGGAGGATACAAATTCCCATCAGCAACTCCTACAGATCCAGCAGAGAAAAAGCAATATGAGCTCAATGCCAAAGCTGTTACTGTCTTATTGAGTAGTTTGACACAATCAGAATTTATGAAGGTCATGCATTTCAAATCAGCTAAGGGAATATGGGACAAAATCATTACAAGCTACGAAGGAGATGATCAGGTAAAAAGAGCAAAGCTTCAAACTCTCAGAATCCGGTATGAAAATCTTAAGATGCATAGTAATGAAAGCATAGCTAATTATTTCCTGCGTATGGATGAGATTGTAAATTGTATGAGGGATCTGGGTGAAGAATTTAAGGAAGTTGTCTTATTTGAAAAGGTTTTGAGATCTCTGTCTTCTAAATTTGATTCCAAAGTGTCTGCCATAGAAGAAAAAGAGAACGTGCAGAAAATCACCATGTCACAGCTTCACGGGATCTTAACTGCTTTTGAAATGCGAATAGAGGTACCATCGGCAGCCGCAATTGCAGCGTCAGAGGAAGAAGATGAGGTAAATTTTGTCAAGAATCTTGAACGGGGAACTGGACGGTTCAAAGGTAAGCTACCTTTCAAATGTTTTCTATGTGGTATAGTTGGTCACTATGCTGCTAGATGCCCTCATAAGAAAGGAAAGATGTCTGAAGAAGATGGTAGAAGCTATTATACCCATGTTAAAAGTAATGATTCATTCAATGATAGTGAAGATATTAGAAGTCTCATGGCACATGAAAAGAAGAATGCTTCATTCAATGTTAGTGAAGATATTAGAAATCTCATGACATATGAAAAGAAGAATGCAGAAACTGAAGAAGTTACCAAATTAAATGAACAATTGGAGACAGTAACCAGGGTAAGAGATCAATTGCAGGATACAGTAAAGGAGCAGAGCATAACAATTCAGAGACTTGAATCAAAGATCCTCTCTCTAAAAGAAGATCTTAAAAAATCAAGAGAACAGAACAGAGAAGCTCTTGAAGAACAAGAACATGAAGTGATCAAACTAAAGCGACAAGTGGAAGAAGGAAGAAAAGCTGAAGAAGACCTAAGGAATCAGTATCTGGAAAAGGAAGAACAACATCAAGTTGAGGTAAATATCTTGAAAGGTAAACTAGAAGAAAAGGATAAGCTTTTACGATTTCAAGATATTACTAAAGTCTTGGATGATATTCTTAATAGTCAAAGGTCTCCTGCTATCAAAACTGGTCTTGGTTTTCATGAATATGTTGAAGGTGAATCTAGTTCACAAGGTGAGGCAAGAAACTCTAATGAGAAATCTGAAATTCTCGACAAGGAACAACCAAGGAAAGAAATTCCTCCAGGAAGATCCTTTACTCCTAACTATGGACGTGATAGACGATTATTTCCTCCACTGAATAATGTTGAATGTTATGTATGTCATAATCCTGGACATGTTGCAGCCAGATGTAGAAGTAGAATGGTTCAAGACCATTACAAAAGATCATCGCATCCCAGGTATTTCAGAGGATATTGCTTTGCCTGCAATGCATATGGACACAAAGCAATTGATTGCGATAGAAGGAACATGAAATATGTAAGATGTTATACATGCAACAAATATGGGCATAAAGCAAGGGAATACAGGAGAAGATTTCAAAATTCAAAACAAGAGGACCATACATCATCACAGTTCCAGGAATTGAAGAAGACAGAGACAGAAAGGTGTGGCATAACTCAGTCAGCTGACATAACAGACACAGGGGAATCTGAAAGTGATGAATTTCAGTATTCCATCTTGCATACGCTGATATAATGAAGACAAGTCACGTATATACGCGAGTTACAGGCTGCAAAGTCGCGTATATGTAGAAAGGGCAGCAGAACAGACCCAGGAAATGGTTCAGTCATGGGTGGCTCAGGCTCAGGGGGAGCATAAATGGCAGCAGAACAGACTCAGGAAATGGTTCAGTCATGGTTGGCTCACACTCAGGGGGAGCATATACTTCAAATAATTCATTGTTGGCATTATGGTTAGAAGTTGCTGATGAAACTAAATGATACATCTTGTTGTTTGATCAAAGGAATGGTATTGCAGGCTTATGCGTATGGTACAGATCATATATGATAAATGATAGTTATTGCTGGTCTTAGAACCTGCATCTTCTCAGGGGGAGCATGGATGGATTGATACAACTTGGCATATACAAAGGGGAGCCAAATCAGAAACTTCAGCATGTACTCAGTGGGAGTATGGACAGCAGAAGGTATACCAAAGAAGAGAATATCTTGGTCCGCCCTTTGCCCTTGATGTCAAAGGGGGAGAGTGACTTGGTGTGGTGGTTGCCATCAAGTCCAAAGGGGGAGATTGTTGGCATTATGATACAAGTGTTGTCCTTGATGGCAACTCACTCAGAAGCAGGTACAAGTGATGGAAACTTAATCAGAGGACAGATCTTAGTACAACAGGACAAGAAAGAGATATACGCAGGTTCATTAAGGAAAATCAGCGTATACACGCGGGATGGCTTCAGTAAAAGCACGTACATGTGAAAACGTACCTTTGGTTCGTGGCGGTTAGTCCTTGGAAGTTGTGCCTATGGTTTTGGACCATGGTGTCTCGACAGACGTGTCGATCCCTAGTTTTGAAGTTGATGGTATTGTGTTACTATGGTTTTGGACCGTGGTATTGTGAAGGGCCTAAGGCTATATAAGGAGAAGATCATTAGGCAAAGTTGAGCAATGAAGGTGTGTCTGACAAAGTAAGAAGATCTAGTACTGCAGGTTATCTGTTCGGGACGCTCGGCAAGGGTCAGATCTGACAGTGAAGGTAAAAGTATTTATTTCTGGATCTGCACGTGGGTTGCCTTTGGTGAAAGCGCGTATACACGCGGTTTTGGTATAGCGAAGTAGCATATGCATAATAAGATTTGATATTTCAGGTTGCTGTTGATTCTGGTGGTTGTTGCAGAGTTCTGGGCTTTGGTTTGTGTTCTGTGTTCTTGATATCAGGGTTTCAGTGATTCAGTATTGGGTGATTTAGAGAATTATGATGCAAGTATAAGTTGATGATTGTATTGCAGCAGTGTTTGTTTTGTACTCATGGATCTAGTCTGAAAATTGATGAAACGTGGTCCCTGTAGGAAAGAAGGTTGTAGCCTTCTGTAGGGTCAGCACCTACGTACTAGTAAATGGATCGGCTAGTACAAGAGCTGAGGGGGTTGTAGCTCCCTTCCAGAAGTAGTTGGAAAACAAGAGAGGGTTGTAGCCCTCTGCAGGTTGTAGCCTCCGTACTGGTAAAGGACTGCACCAGTACATTGTAAAAGAAGTTTCTTATTAAAGAAGAAAGAGACGAATTGCAGCAGGTGGTTTTCACCCACATTGGGTTTCCACCTTATATCATGGTGTTCATGTGTGTGGCTTTTGTGTGATGATCTGTTCTGTTATACTGCACCTGTTTACTGTTAATATGGTTAATAATGTTCTGATGCATTTACTGAAGATAAGCTAACTAAATAATAAGATCTCTAGATATACGCTAGTTGCTTTAGACACAGTAGCGTGTACACGCGGGTTCACTTAACTGAAGTAGCGTATATGTTTCTGAGTATGAAATTGGAAAGGTTTTACTGATCTAATAATACTGATCCACCCCCCCCCCCTCTCAGTATTATTTCCAACAATTGGTATCAGAGCAGGTCCTTCAGAGGAAGCTTGATCGCTTGAAGGAAAAGATCCATCAGAATGGCTAATCCAGAAAGAGAGGCACACATCAGGCCACCAGTCTTTGACGGGAACAATTTTACCCACTGGAAGATAAGAACCACTGCATATCTACAATCACTTGGAGCAGAAGTTTGGGGAATCGTAGAAGGAGGATACAAATTCCCATCAGCAACTCCTATAGATCCAACAGAGAAAAAGCAATATGAGCTCAATGCCAAAGTTGTTACTGTCTTATTGAGTAGTTTGACACAATCAGAATTTATGAAGGTCATGCATTTCAAATCAGCTAAGGAAATATAGGATAAAATCGTTACAAGCTACGAAGGAGATGATCAGGTAAAAAGAGCAAAGCTTCAAACTCTCAGAATCCGGTATGAAAATCTTAAGATGCATAGTAATGAAAGCATAGCTAATTATTTCCTGCATATGGATGAGATTGTAAATTGTATGAGGGATCTGGGTGAAGAATTTAAGGAAGTTGTCTTAGTTGAAAAGGTTTTGAGATCTCTGTCTTCTAAATTTGATTCCAAAGTGTCTGCCATAGAAGAAAAAGAGAACGTGCAGAAAATCACCATGTCACAGCTTCACGGGATCTTAACTGCTTTTGAAATGCGAATAGAGGTACCATCGGAAGCCGCATTCGAAGCGTCAGAGGAAGAAGATGAGGTAAATTTTGTCAAGAATCTTGAACGGGGAACTGGACGGTTCAAAGGTAAGCTACCTTTCAAATGTTTTCTATGTGGTAGAGTTGGTCACTATGCTGCTAGATGCCCTCATAACAAAGGAAAGATGTCTGAAGAAGATGGTAGAAGCTATTATACCCATGTTAAAAGTAATGATTCATTCAATGATAGTGAAGATATTAGAAGTCTCATGGCACATGAAAAGAAGAATGCTTCATTCAATGTTAGTGAAGATATTAGAAGTCTCATGGCATATGAAAAGAAGAATGCAGAAACTGAAGAAGTTACCAAATTAAATGAACAATTGGAGACAGTAACCAGGGCAAGAGATCAATTGCAGGATACAGTAAAGGAGCAGAGCATAACAATTCAGAGACTTGAATCAAAGATTCTCTCTCTAAAAGAAGATCTTAAAAAATCAAGAGAACAGAACAGAGAAGCTCTTGAAGAACAAGAACATGAAGTGATCAAACTAAAGCGACAAGTGGAAGAAGGAAGAAAAGCTGAAGAAGACCTAAGGAATCAGTATATGGAAAAGGAAGAACAACATCAAGTTGAGGTAAATATCTTGAAAGGTAAACTAGAAGAAAAGGATAAGCTTTTACGATTTCAAGATAGTACTAAAGTCTTGGATGATATTCTTAATAGTCAAAGGTCTCCTGCTATTAAAACTGGTCTTGGTTTTCATGAATATGTTGAAGGTGAATCTAGTTCACAAGGTGAGGCAAGAAACTCTAATGAGAAATCTGAAATGCTCAACAAGGAACAACCAAGGAAAGAAATTCCTCCAGGACGATCCTTTACTCCTAACTATGGACGTGATAGACGATTATTTCCTCCACTGAATAATGTTGAATGTTATGTATGTCATAATCCTGGACATGTTGCAGCCAGATGTAGAAGTAGAATGGTTCATGACCATTACAAAAGATCATCGCATCCCAGGTATTTCAGAGGATATTGCTTTTCCTGTAATGCATATGGACACAAAGCAATTGATTGCGATAGAAGGAACATGAAATATGTAAGATGTTATACATGCAACAAATATGGGCATAAAGCAAGGGAATGCAGGAGCAGATTTCAAAGTTCAAAACAAGAGGACCATACATCATCACAGTTCCAGGAATTGAAGAAAACAGAGACAGAAAGGTGTGGCATAACTCAGTCAGCTGACATAACAGACACAGGGGAATCTGAAAGTGATGAATTTCAATATTCCATCTTGCATACGCTGATATAATGAAGACAAGTCGCGTATATACGCGAGTTACAGGCTGCAAAGTCGCGTATATGTAGAAAGGGCAGTAGAACAGACCCAGGAAATGGTTCAGTCATGGGTGGCTCAGGCTCAGGGGGAGCATAAATGGCAGCAGAACAGACTCAGGAAATGGTTCAGTCATGGTTGGCTCACGCTTAGGGGGAGCATATACTTCAAATAATTCATTGTTGGCATTATGGTTAGAAGTTGCTGATGAAACTAAATGATACATCTTGTTGTTTGATCAAAGGAATGGTATTGCAGGCTTATGCGTATGGTACAGATCATATATGATAAATGATAGTTATTGCTGGTCTTAGAACCTGCATCTGCTCAGGGGGAGCATGGATGGATTGATACAACTTGGCATATCCAAAGGGGAGCCAAATCAGAAACTTCAGCATGTACTCAGGGGGAGTATGGACAGCAGAAGGTATACCAAAGAAGAGAATATCTTGGTCCGCCCTTTGCCCTTGATGTCAAAGGGGGAGAGTGACTTGGTGTGGTGGTTGCCATCAAGTCCAAAGGGGGAGATTGTTGGCATTATGATACAAGTGTTGTCCTTGATGGCAACTCACTCAGAAGCAGGTACAAGTGATGGCAACTTAATCAGAGGACAGATCTTAGTACAACAGGACAAGAAAGAGATATACGCAGGTTCATTAAGGAAAATCAGCGTATACACGCGGGATGGCTTCAGTAAAAGCGCGTACATGTGAAAACGTACCTTTGGTCCGTGGCGGTTAGTCCTTGGAAGTTGTGCCTATGGTTTTGGACCATGGTGTCTCGACAGACGTGTCGATCCCTAGTTTTGAAGTTGATGGTATTGTGTTACTATGGTTTTGGACCGTGGTATTGTGAAGGGCCTAAGGCTATATAAGGAGAAGATCATTAGGCAAAGTTGAGCAATGAAGGTGTGTCTGACAAAGTAAGAAGATCTAGTACTGCAGGTTATCTTTTCGGGACGCTCGGCAAGGGTCGGATATGACAGTGAAGGTATAAGTATTTATTTCTGGATCTGCACGTGGGTTGCCTTTGGTGAAAGCGCGTATACACGCGGTTTTGGTATAGCGAAGTAGCGTATGCATAATAAGATTTGATATTTCAGGTTGCTGTTGATTCTGGTGGTTGTTGCAGAGTTCTGGGCTCTGGTTTGTGTTCTGTGTTCTTGATATCAGGGTTTCAGTGATTCAGTATTAGGTGATTTAGAGAATTATGATGCAAGTATAAGTTGATGATTGTATTGCAGCAGTGTTTGTTTTGTACTCATGGATCCAGTCTGAAAATTGATGAAACGTGGTCCCTGTAGGAAAGAAGGTTGTAGCCTTCTGTAGGGTCAGCACCTACGTACTAGTAAATGGATCGGCTAGTACAAGAGATGAGGGGGTTGTAGCTCCCTTCCAGAAGTAGATGGAAAACAAGAGAGGGTTGTAGCCTCTCCAGGTTGTAGCCTGCGTACTGGTAAAGGACTGCACCAGTACATTGTAAAAGAAATTTCTTATTAAAGAAGAAAGAGACGAATTGCAGCAGGTGGTTTTCACCCACATTGGGTTTCCACCTTATATCATGGTGTTCATGTGTGTGGCTTTTGTGTGATGATCTGTTCTGTTATACTGCACCTGTTTACTGTTAATATGGTTAATAATGTTATGATGCATTTACTGAAGATAAGCTAACTAAATCATAATATCTCTGGATATACGCTAGTTTCTTTAGACACAGTAGCGTGTACACGCGGGTTCACTTAACTGAAGTAGCGTATATGTTTCTGAGTATGAAATTGGAAAGGTTTTACTGATCTAATAATACTGATTCACCCCCCCCCCCCTCTCAGTATTATTTCCAACACGTCTGACTCCCCGTACTCCTCTCCGTAGTAGCTGCCCACAGTGACGGATCCTGGGCTCCTCTTGGCCCCCATATTGGATCTATACATGAGGAAGGATGGTGGGTATCTTCTCAAAGAAGAATGCGCACAGTACTGTACCAAAAGCATAGTCATGGCTCAACTGCATAGACTTAACTATCGTTTCATTGATGACAGCATCATCTCGGCTTACCCACAGTAGGTCCTAGCCAAAACACTCTTAACCAGCATCATCTGCCCACTAGTGATGTGGTGAAATGCATGGCTACCCAAGACCCATAGGATAGCTGTGGAAACAATTTGTGTCTCTAGCCGATCTAAATCACCAATCGGGATAGTTGTGCCCTTCACATGCACATCCTGTGGACAATGGTGCTCCACAAACTCTGTAATGTTCCTCCCACAAGGAAACACTAGATGGATATCCCCCACCACTCTGAGGGGAGGGAGTTCAATGAAGAAATAAATATCCTATAATGTGAGCTCAATATTGTGCCCCTACACGACAAATACCTCATGGTCTGGATCCCAATAGCTCACAATTCTCAATAGAAAGGGCTTACTTGCCCTCATCAATGGGTTCTCTACTAACTTGAGAACCCCATAGCGAGCCAATGCCTCTCGAACCCCCTGATCCATCTGAATCTCAGATCAGAGGGTATCCAAGTCTCACGCACACCAGTTGATTTTTAACTCTGCCATGCTTGCAAAACACCACATGTCTTATTAGTTGAGAGAAGAAAACAATGGTCTACACTAATCAACCTACAACCCCCACCAAGCGAGCAAACCACCCCTCTTTTCAGCCCCAAATCGTAGTTTTATGCCCAGAAAGTGTGAGCTTGCAAGTTTTCACCTGTTTCCTGTGATCCAAATTGCACTTCTAGGCACAAAAAGTGTGATTAGACCATGAAGAGGAGCAAGGGTCTCCTAGGGAGCCGCCAGGAGCCAAAAATCATGAAATAAATAACTGAAATTGAAGAGATGAGTAAGGCCACCTACCTGAAAGTCGCAGATCCTGATTCTGATGGCTGATTTGTCTGCTATGATCTCCATGGGATTTAGGGCCTTTTCCTCCTCTCCAAATTTACCACAACTCGCTTAAAAAATGAATTTCAATTGGAGGGAAAATGTCCTTTCATAGAAAAATCCACAATCTTTCTGTCGCCCGCCTTGACCAAATGATAGCTCAGCTTAACGAACCATCAACATCATTTGAAATCTCTCATCGAGTACTATAATGAGTCTTTCTCAGTTTTGGATGATTTGAAACTTCACTAGGAAGCCATTTTTCCAAGAAGGGTCACTTCGTCACCTCTCAAAATCAGATTTCTTCATATGCGACACTTGTAATTTGGGGACCACCTTCCCTTGGAACTTGTCATCTCATGTGTCAATTTTCATCATATATAACCATCATTTACTCATTTTTTCATGGTCCTCACCGGGCCTATTCTGTGTGGCAACGTCATCGAGTCACCCTTGTTCAGAGCATCCGCGATGAGTCACCCTTGCATCCATGGAGTCTGTTTCATATCCCATTATATCATATCACAACATTCCATCCATATTTTGATATCGTTCATCCTGTCTTGCCCATTTTGGCCTCCAGTCATACTGTCTGCATCCCATCCGGAGTTGAGTCAGTCGCTGCCTGGTCAACCATGAACTTTATGCTCTGACAAGGGAAGTTGACTATTTGTCACTCAATCCCTCATTTTCCATTATACCTGGTGTCAGTCCATCAGTCACATTACTATTTTCCCTCATACCTTAGTTGAGGATCCTCATTGCCTCACCTATCATGGGCCCTATTTTGTCGACATCAACTCATTTATTCCATAAGAATGACCTAGAGGGCGGTGTATCTTGGTTCTAACTTCCATTCTTGTTCGGTACTTTGGATCAAGTAGAGGGACTCATTATTGCCCTTTGACTTGGTTGTTTCATGTTCGTGATCCATACACTCGATGGTCTAGTGATGCAGCAGATTGTACCAGTGGTTACTAGGAATTTTGATTATGGGAAGTATGTTGTTGCATTCTAGACTACTACATGGAGGGGAATTTTAAGACAAAATAAATCTTTTGTCTTAAAATTTTCAATATGATGCGCTAGTAAAAAAGGTAAAGGATTAGAGGTTTGTCTTTACGCTATTGATGGTTTCTTCAGGAAGTAGAGTGATCGAGGTTGACAACAAATAATGGGATTTAGGGCGATGGAGGCTGAAAACAGAGGTGTGCATCGTGAGAGGAGCGATGGAGGCACTTTCGATGAATGTTAATGGGTGGTAACATAGTTGGAGTACTTTTTGGGGTCTCCATCGATTGTGTTTTAATATGTGTTTTTTTACCGTTTTATTTATTTTGAATGCTATTTATATACATTGGTTGTTGTTATTAGAAAATTGTTGTGCTAGATTGGCAACATGGATTAGATTCACTTGAAGGATTGTTGAAAAATGTGGCAAGAAATTCTCAATTTGATTTTGCCTTGATTAAATTGAGAAAATTTGTATTTCCACATCAGCAGAAAACTTGGATGCAATTAGCTTGTATGACATGGTTTTTTTCACCCATTTTACTCAATCAATTCGAGTTGGAGGAGTTAGAGTTCAGTTAAGAATGTGTGATTTCTAATTTGTAGCAGTCAAAGTCAGTTATGTCATGTTGTTTTCAGTTAAACTAGGTCTAACTATTGGAGGAACTAGCAAAAGGCTAGTTGTGCAGTGAGACTTTAGTCAAATGCAATGATCATCTAGTTAAGTGATCAATCATCCCAAAATTGCTAGTGCATGCAAACAATTCGAGTTCGCTAGCTATCGTGGAGATTCCAAGGAAATTTAATATTAGTTGTAGACTAGTCTTGAGCGTACAGGTGTTGCATGTAGTCACATGATCAACCTTAGGAATTGTGCAATCCATTTTGGAAAAAACCTAAATAATAGGGACCTAATTTCTCAAGGAATTGCACAAGGAAATAGGGGCTCAAGCAGAGGTAGAAATGGACAAAGTTTGGGTTTGAGCTTCTTAGTGAGCAGAGGGATAGGTTATTTACTTACAGGTTGTGCACAGTTGAATAAATCAATTGTAATACACCTATATTCATAAGATTGATGCAAGTAGGCATTCGAGTTATTAGAAGATTGCTTTCCCCACGAAAAATATTGTGTGCATGTATTTTATTTCTTATTGCATGTCTGAATTTTTTGTTCTAAATTGTGAATTAACTTTCGTAGAGTAGTAGAGTAGGTCTGTGTCTTATGATTTTGAACAAACTTCATGATGAGTTGCAAATCTACACCATAATTTCTACATCATATCATAGCAAGATTCACATTAGAGCATGAATTTCAAATTTGTTTCTCAGGAGGTTCGAATTTGCAGTTCAATGTAGCAAGATCTCTTAGGAAATAAAAATATGACCTTCAACGAGCTAAGGCTAGAGTATTCCTTAGAAGGCAACTCTAATTTCATTGACTGCAAGGATCACATGGAGGAGGTATTCGATGACAATGGATTGCTAAAATACATCAAGAGAGATGTTACAAAACTAGCAGAATCTGATGCCCAAAACCTTGCTCAGTCGAAGAAAGTTGTAGCCAAGGTGTGGATAATATTATTGGAGGGAGTACAAGGCCACATTTTCAGCAATCTCCATGGGAAAGAAAATCCTTATGGAATGTGGTAGGCACTCACAAATATGTTCTAGAATAGTAGTGACCACAAAAAGTTGGTGCTCAAGAATAAACTTTGAAATATCAAGATGTAGAAGAATGACTTTACCCTGCAATATCTGAGGAGGTTCACACAAGTTCATGATGAGATTGCAGGAGTTGGCGTTACTCTTTACAAGGATGACTTGGTAAGAATATCCCTTCTAGGCCTTCCCAAGAGTTGGCATATCTATCAAGATTAAGTGAACGGGAGGGAGAAACTATCGAATTGGGAACACTTATGGTACGATTTGGTACAAGAGGAAATAAGGCAAAATACTAGAGATGGGACCTCATCCAAGGGCAAGGATGAAGAAGAATTTGCATTGGTTGGAAAGGTAAAGAAGGGAAAAGGGGAAGAAATCTCAAACCAAACCAGAATCCAACTAAGGGAGAAAGAAGAAATATTTGTCAAAAATTAAATCCTTCCATTGTTGCGAATACGAGCACTATGCCATGAAGTGCCCACAGAAAGAGGCAAGTGAGAAGACCTTAGGAGGAGCAGTGGGTGAAGCCTTGGATTCATAGTTCAACATTGACTTTACCCTTATCGCATGCATGTCCAACATAGTGATGGGGAGCGTGTGGTACTAGGACTCAAGTGCATTGTTCCACATGATAGGGTGTAGAGACGTTTCAGTAACTTGTAGGAGAAAGATCTCCATATGTACATCAAGCTAGGGGATGATGGAAGGTACAACATGACCAGTATTGGTACAGTTAACTTTCAGAGGGAGTCAGGCTCCCCTTTCAAGCTCAAGGATGTCATGTTTGTTGTAGGCCTAATGAAAAATCTCATCTCTGTTGCAGTTTTGGAAGACTATGGTTACGACGTGATCTTCAACAAAGGAAAAACATTCCTAAGACACATAGCCATGAGACAGGTGAAGAAGATCGAGGTTTGTGTGAAGAATCTATATAAGTTAGATGTGGAAGATTGTGTTGCATTAAAAACTAAGGAAGAGAAAGTGCAGGGCCATGATGTAGGTGAACTTTAGCACATAAGCCTTGGCCATTTGCATCATGGCACCTCGAATAGTATACAACAAATATCCACTAGGCTCCCTAAAGGAGCACTTGAGCAGCAGGATGTATGCAAAGGATGTACTTTAGGGAAGTACATAAAATCCGAATTTCATGATCGGGACAACAAAGCGCATGCAGTCCAAGAAAGGATCCACTTTAATGTCTGTTGACCTTTCTTTATAGCCTCCACTGCCGACACAAATATTTTGTCCTTTTTATTGATGACTTCTCACATAAGTGTTGGATCTCTTCGTGTAGAAGAAAGCTAGGACATTCTCCAAGTTCATATAATTCAAGGCACTGTTTGAGAAAGAAACCAACAAGAAGGTGAAGGCTCTCTGGAGCAATAATGGAGGTGAGTATGTGTTGAATGAATTTAAAAATTTATGTTCGAAAGAAGGTGTTCGACGAGAGTTGACAACACCCCACAACCCACATCAGACTGGGGTGGTTGAGAGAAATATCCATAGCATTTTGGGAGCAACAAGGGTGATGTTGCATGACCAAGGCCTACGTTTGCATTTGTGGGTTGAGGCATGAAATACAACAATTTGTTTGCAGAACTGAAGTTCTCATCGGATTCTTGGCATGATATTACACCGAAGGAGGCTTTCTCGGGAAGAAAGCTGGACGTGTCACACTTCAAGATTTTTGGAGCCTCTGTTTACTGCCATGTCTCCAAAGAATCAAGGAAGAAGCTTTAGTCAACAACAAAATTCAGGGTATTGGTGGGTTACACAAAAACTCCCCACAACTAACATGTGTACTTGCCATCACTCATAATGATAATTATGTGAAGGGATGTAAATTTTGATGAGGAGAAATCTATGTGGTGCTCTCTTAAGAAGGAGCTTTAGATGCCACCAAAAGATGAGATTTTAGCTCAAAAAGAGGAACCTCAACAAGTTGTAGAGCAACCAAAAATTGTGGAGCAGAGAGTGGAGACATTCACTAAAGAAAAACCTCCAAATAAGGTAGAAAAAGAACTAAGGAAGTTGATAGACTTGTGCAGCATGCGAGGGAGAATGTGGGATATCATTCAAATTTGCGTAAGCAAAGGAGGTCACCTGAGAGGTACACTAGTGACATGGCTGTTATAGACATTTTTGTGCCTAACAGCATGGAGCATGAAATGTCAATAATCTGAGGGATCCAAAGTCCCTAAACATGTTGTTCTTACCCTTAGAGGAACAAGGTCTGCAAACCACAGCACTAAAAATCAGTTCTCCACCTAAAAACACTCAAAAACATGATATTTCTGGATCATGTCAGCTGCTCCACTGAGCATCTGTGCTGAATGTCAACTGCTTCTCCTTGTACCTGCGCTAAAGGTTAGAACTAATGAAGGCTACCTGCGCTGGGCGAGATTGGCCAAGTGGCACAGTCATTCTGCAAGGTGTCAACTGCCCAGGAAGCTTCCAAACTGACACTTGGGTCAAGGAATTCGCCTAGTGATGAGTAAGAGGGTCTTGATCTCCAAGTGGAAGCAAGATTCTCCAAGTGGACTCAAGAACTGAAGATTAACTAAAGTGGGAGAGGACACAAGTCAGCTTCAGGCCAGTCTCAAGATGACTCATCCTTTCTCCAAAAACCTATATATAGATATCTCTCATGAGGTCTAGGGAGGCTGGAATTTTGTGCAAGCAAGGAAGTGCTGTTGGTTTGAGTATAGAGCTATTGGGTGTTTTGCTTGAAGGAGGTGAAGAGGAGATTTCTTTCAGCTGGGAGGTGTTGCTGGATTGGACCTACTGTGGTTGTAACTCTCTCAGAACTTTACTTCTATTATCAATAAAGTATTTGAGGTTCTTCTATATGCATGTGTCTTTATGATGAATAGATGCTTGTATATTTGATTTATGCTAATCCTATAATCGATTATGGATGTATGCTTCTTGTAGTTTCCTTTTCTTGTGCTTTTACAGGATCTGTGTGTAGCTGGGCCGGTGAAAGGGCAAGGAGCTAGGAGCAAGCAGCAAGGAGTGAAGACTGGATCAACTATTAGTGCAAGATAACGGTTAGTAGATCATCCTTTTCTTCCCTCTCTCATCTCATAAAGAAGAAACTTTGAATAGCTTTGCATTCAGTTGTTGCTGAAGTACTATCACCTTCAGAGTGGGATAGAGGCATTATGCATTAGATACTTTTCCCCCCAACAAATTGGCGACTCCGCTGGGGATCGTATCTTGTTGGTTGTTTGTGGTTTTTTGCTATTCATTTCATAAACAAAGGGAGTACCGAATCGAACTGTGTTTGAATCCATCAAACAAAAAGTAGAGGGCAGCTACTCTAGCTCAGTTTCTGGGCAAGTTTATGATTTGAAGAGCTGATCCACAAGGACTCTAATAAGCTCTTAGTGATAGATTTTCATCCTCCTTTACATCCCTTAGTGTGTCCTTGACTGATAGCTTCTGATTTGAGCAAAAACTGTGAATTTTTGAGCAATCTGTGACCCGGAAACCAAGACGGACGAAAGTATCGTTCTTCATTGCAGGCTGTACAAAGGCTGTCTGCATTTCAGCGCAGTCCCCGAAGGGGCTACCTGCGCTGAAGGTCAAACAGGCAGTGTTACGTCTGCGCTGAAGGTCAAATAGGCAGTGTTACACCTGCGCTGGACCAGTCTTGGCTTGAGCTACTGGGGTTTCCTGCTGTGTCTTGCCTTGTTTTCACTCTTGTTTTTGTTGTTTGTTACCAGTCAGTGGGCCTATCTGAAACCATCTTCCTTTGTCATTATTCCGCCTCAGTTGTATAAAGAAACTGTATTTGTTCTTTTGTATTTCTTGTGTCATTTACAGTTTCCCATAACGAAAGTGAACCAGTCTTGCATTGACCTCTTAGATCTAGGCCTGTGATTAAGTGTCGTTTTGATCTTAAGAGTTAGTTTATTTGCTGTTCATAGCTGATTGAGTTTGTCGCTTTCATTATATGGTTTGAATTTATACATTTCTAAAGTGTCGAAACAAGTGAATCGTAAGGTGTCTTTCGATTTTGGACAGACTTGTTTGCTTTCGCTTGAAATTGAATTCAAAGTTATACAACAGCTTTCTTTTTGCATTTCATCAACATTAAGAAAGAGAAAAAGAAATACTTGCATTGTGCATGTGCATTATGACAGTTTGCATATTGATTTAGGAAAGTGCATTAGTGTGTGCTCTATGATCTGTGTGAAAAGGTGTTATCTTCCTTCTCCCTCAGTAGTTAAGGTTTTCAAAGTTGAAAGATTGAAAAGCTTGCTTATCATCTTAGATTGCATTCAGGAGTGTTTCTATACATCTCGTGGTGATCCATAAAGGCAAACTGATAAACAAGATCAACCTTAAAATAAATTTAATTTACATAACAATGCATTGAAACATAACGCAAACATCTAGAGGTCTAAGCTAGAGACGTGTTCCGGCGTCGTTAAACGTGATATCTTAGCGTTGAGTGGTTGGGTGATTCCTCCACGGTGAAGCGATAAGTATCAATACAGACTTGTGCTCCCACGTACCGTCGCGTATATATTGGGAGACCCCTATAGGATCAAAGCCTTTATCCATAGGAAACCGTGTTAGCCGCCCTACTGATCGCAATGCAGTGAACACAGCATTCACGAAGATCGACCACTCGTACCGTAAAACGTATTCTGTGGTTTTGCGAAAAGTTTGGCACACCCTCTGCCTAGAACTCCAGAGCAGTTTCTTTTGGCCTTTTTCAAACTCTATAACTGAAAAAGTCCATCCGAGCATTTGTCACTTCGGGCTCGTTAAAACATCGAAGGAGACTAGAGTCATCTTTAGCTTTTTCTCGACTCTTAAAAAGTGAAAAAGCAAGTTGTGTCTAAGCGTCGTTATAAAATTTATTTTAAACGGAACATAATCACCTCCTATTCCCGCGTTGATCTTTAAGTTGAGAACATGGAACGCCCCAACCAAGGAACTCCACATGATGGAAATCCTGGTCCTTTCTCCTCTTGGGGAGAAGTTGGTGCGCCCCACATGGCCACGTTGTCGCTTCCAAGACTGACAATTGGCCTACCTGTTTGGCTATTCTCAACTAGTGTAGTTCAGAACACCATGGTTCCTGAGCAGTCGATTCAACAGTTAGATGAGTCTAGAGCCTCCCACCAGCCTTCTACTTCCTCTAACCCTTCCTCCAATCCTTCATCTTCAAATGGTGGAGCCGGCAAAAGCCAAGCTCCCATGGAGAAGAAGGAAAAGAAGAAGAAAGAAAAGAAGAAGAAGGAGCCTAAGGCGACTGGGGGCAAGCAAAAGACATCTGACAAAAACTCACACACAGCACAGACCGGGCCTAAATCGCCATGTGTCATATGTAGAGGAGACCACTTCCATAGAGATTGTCTCTGTATTCCCCGAATACTAAGGGACTGGTCACCTCGTTTGCACAATTCGAGAGCATCAACCTCTGATAGCCATGTTGATTGCTTACCGTCAACCAGCGAAAGTGAAGGTTCAAGACAAAGAGGGGGAGCAAGATCCCCCTGTAGACTGTGTGAAGGCGGTCACGCCATCCACCGTTGTCCCTTCTTAGACGAAGCGAAGAGAGTTTTGGAAGATCGTCCGGTTTCTCCGGTAGTACTTCCTCCTGGATACAAAAAACTCATGCCAAGTCCTTCGTTGGTTGAAAATACAGCCGGCCCGCTCAAGTGGTCAGCTGAAGCGTCAGTCATTGAAAATGAACCCACTGAATCCAGACCAGACGAAAGTCTAAAGGTCGATACGGCAGTTGACCCCGTTCTTCCTTCAGAGGTTTCATCCTCAAATGACACCGTCACTGAAGATTCATCTTCAAATGAAACCCTCACGGAAGAGAATAAGGATGACACCATCCAGATTCTTTTCATCAACACAGATTCTGACGAGCATCAGGGCAATGCGCCCATTCCTTTATCGCAGGAAGGAACATCGTCAGGATCGTATCCGGCCGTGTATTCGGTCCCACCACCAAGCAACTTGGTTGTGTCCTTTGATTGGAACCAACTGGGCAGACCCCGGTTACCAGCCAGTATACCATTCAGAATCATAGTCCAAATTTATAGAATGGTGATGGCTGGAACTATCATTGATGAAGGGGCATCTGTGAGTATCCTTTCCTCTGTTGCTTGGAAAGCACTGGGTTCCTCGACGCTTTTGCCTGAGATAAGAAATCTCTCGGGCTTTGATAAAGGAACCAGTCGACCGTTAGGGATCCTCCCCAATGTGCCTGTTACATTGAAAGGGAAGACAGTTCAAATGAACATGATGGTCATTCAAGGACCCTTGGATTATAACCTACTCCTTGGACGTGACTATATATATTGCATGGGAGCTATAGTCTCCTCACTCTTTAGAGTAATGTGTTTTCCACACGAAGGAAGAATGGTCAAGCTCGTAGACCAACTTTCATTTCCGGGATCACGCATCGCAAATAGTCAAATACCAACCCTCAATGGTCTATTCACCCAAGAAATGTCTCCACCCCCAGTCCTCCTTCCCGATGAATGCGAGTGATTCGGAAAGATGGGATTGGAACCCAGGGGGCATGCATACTGGTCTGCTTTGGGCAGAGGAAACCCTGGGTATAAGGTAGAATTTCCGCGAAAGAATATGACTAGTCCGTACCCCGTCCGGAAAGGAAGAGGGGTTGTTCTGGAACAGGATTCTTTTGATAAGGTTACTTGTTTGACAAAGGTCATTCAACTTTGTCTAAATAGGTAGGCAATGCCAAAGAAAGAGATTCTATTGCGACAGCAAATGGTAACCATCTTTGGGTAAAAGGCAAGCCTCACCCATTAAAACTAATGTTTTAGAGGATAAGTAGGGGCAGCCTCCAAAGAAAGGGATTCCTTTGCTGCAACAAGTAGTAACCATCTTTGAGTAACCTAATGATAGACATCGCCGAAGAAAGAGTTTCATTTGCGGCAGCAAATAAAACCATTCTTTGGGTAACCAGAAAGAGGCAAGCCTCACCCTTTAAAACAAATGTTTTATCGGATAAGTAGGGGCAGCCTTGAAATTGTACTTTATACCTGGGGGCATGCAAACCTTTTGGAGTGCAAGCTAGGAGCGGTTATTTATCTATTTTTGGGATTAGCCGTTTTCCGAACTTGCATAAAGAAAGGATGTGGGGCAAAGGTCAAAATTTGCCAAATTAGGAGCATAACTTCGTGAGATAAAGCTCCATAAAAAATAGCTATCTCACAAGAGACATTTCTTATCTTATGACTGGTATATCGAGCAGTTTTAGCATAAATTTCATGCTCGTTAAAAAATAAACGCAAGATCCGAGCAGTTTTAACGCGGAATTCATGCTCGTTAAAAAATAAACATAAGCATTGAGCAGTGTTTTGGCGCATTCAAGCTCATTAAAAAATGAACCCATCTCGGTAAATAACCATCGTGATCGTAGATTTATTAGCCATAAAAGCCTTGGTCGTGTTTTGCACCTGCCACCTCCATTCCATTTGGCCTATCGTTCACCTCCATATGATTGTTTACCCATTTTGAGGAACAGCTGCGAAGAGTGATTTCACTTAGCCATCCTTGTGACACTGCCGTGATTGGAAAATTCCAACCTGTACCTGGAATCTGCTGCTATCCCTATTTATCACTCGTTCCTCAAAAGACGAGTCTTCTTTGAGCTCTTTTCTCCTGACTCGTAAAATATGAAAAGTTTGCCGAGTTTTGGCCTTCCAGCTCGTTAAAGTGACCGGAAGAGCTATCCCTCCTCTAGATTTTAATCTTTTTGGACCTGAGGGATTATTACACAAAAAGGTCGAGCGCTTGTTTTATTCGGCTCGTTAAAGTTATCGAAAATTCATCCCTTTTGTATTGTTTTATACTTTTTCGGACTTAAGGGATTAGATGACGAAAAAGGAATTTTGGAGTTAACTTTCTGTACCTTTTTAGACTCTCTAAAAATGAAAAGGACCGAGTTTTCTTTGTCGTTAGACTCGTTAAAATGATTAAATAGCGATAAACTTGTCTTTAGACGAGAACGAGTTTCCCTATCGCTAGGCTCGTTAAAACATAGCGATGGGCTTGCCCGAAGGGCAGGTTATAGAACAAGCATATGTTATCCTCCTCAAGCTTGACAAAAATAAAGAGGTACTGGTCAGAAATGACTGGGGAAAAATTGGGAGAACCTCAAAACTTTGATGGTAGCAAGTCGCTCTTGAACATGACACTTTGTCCTCCGTACCACATCGGGTTGGGTTGTTTCATTCACCGGTCTCATCACCATGGTCCTCGCCAAACCATCCGTATTTGGGGTAATGCTACCGATCCATCACATTAGTGTCGTTATATGTTCAAGAGATGTGTTCAGAAAAAGTCAACCGTGTCCCATCCACTGCCGTACATTATCCTCCATCCACCCATGATCGCCACCCTGAATCATATCTCACAGATTGTCTTCACCTCCACTAAAGTCATTAGCTCCGTTCCGTGTCACTGATGTGGGATTCATTAAGGCCCTCCTTTGATGGATCGCTTCTTGTCGACTTCAGCTCATTATCCAAGAAGTTGATCTAGGAACACCCCCCCCCAGTACTTTGAAACTTGCATGCCTCAATGGCAAGTTTCTCACTTCCGGCGACAGGTATACATCAATGACCTTCGACCAGAAGATTTTGCGTGGTGTTCGACGCCAAGTCCTTTATTCACACCACGTGAATTGTACTGTAGTACCTTGAGGGTCATTGTCATTATTAGTGATTCCTCTCGCGCTTGTTAACGGTTTACATTTTTGACCGGTAATCAAGCGATGTCTTTCCATGTTCGACTTCAGCGCAATTCTCACATGGATCGACTTGTACTTAGAGTGAAGATCGAACGAGATAGAAGACCCCGGATCTAGTTTCATCCATCCGGGCTGCGATATATATTCAGGAAATATAAAGACATTTGATATGTACATTATTGCAGCAGATGATCATCCTACTCAAAGGATGATAATTTCAGCAGAGAATTATCAGTCTATCATCAGACGGTCGTCTGTTATGTGTACCAAAATGAATTTATAAAGCTGAGCATGGGAATGCCCACCTCAGCTAGATCATGAAAGCAGAATGAAAAATAATGTATTGTATTGTATTTTATTGCAGGGCACCTCTCAGCGATTGAATGAACTTCGGATCCTCCTAATAAAGCATTTCACCCAATAAACGACCTCATACTTTAGGGGGCAACTGTTATAGACATTTTTGTGCCTAACAGCATGGAGCATGAAATGTCAATAATCTGAGGGATCCAAAGTCCCTAAACATGTTGTTCTTACCCTTAGAGGAACAAGGTCTGCAAACCACAGCACTGAAAATCAGTTCTCCACCTAAAAACACTCAAAAACAGGTTATTTCTGGATCATGTCAGCTGCTCCACTGAGCATCTGTGCTGAATGTCAACTGCTTCTCCTTGTACCTGCGCTAAAGGTCAGAACTAATGAAGGCTACCTGCGCTGGGCGAGATTGGCCAAGTGGCACAGTCATTCTGCAAGGTGTCAACTGCCCAGGAAGCTTCCAAACTGACACTTGGGTCAAGGAATTCGCCTAGTGATGAGTAAGAGGGTCTTGATCTCCAAGTGGAAGCAAGATTCTCCAAGTGGACTCAAGAACTGAAGATTAACTAAAGTGGGAGAGGACACAAGTCAGCTTCAGGCCAGTCTCAAGATGACTCATCCTTTCTCCAAAAACCTATATATAGATCTCTCTCATGAGGTCTAGGGAGGCTGGAATTTTGTGCAAGTAAGGAAGTGCTGTTGGTTTGAGTATAGAGCTATTGGGTGTTTTTCTTGAAGGAGGTGAAGAGGAGATTTCTTTCAGCTGGGAGGTGTTGCTGGATTGGACCTACTGTGGTTGTAACTCTCTCAGAACTTTACTTCTATTATCAATAAAGTATTTGAGGTTCTTCTATATGCATGTGTCTTTATGATGAATAGATGCTTGTATATTTGATTTATGCTAATCCTATAATCGATTATGGATGTATGCTTCTTGTAGTTTCCTTTTCTTGTGCTTTTACAGGATCTGTGTGTAGCTGGGCCGATGAAAGGGCAAGGAGCTAGGAGCAAGCAGCAAGGAGTGAAGACTGGATCAACTATTAGCGCAAGATAACGGTTAGTAGATCATCCTTTTCTTCCCTCTCTCATCTCATAAAGAAGAAATTTTGAATAGCTTTGCATTCAGTTGTTGCTGAAGTACTATCACCTTCAGAGTGGGATAGAGGCATTCTGCATTAGATACTTTTCCCCCCAACAATGGCTCTTATGACTGAGCTTATAGAGATTGAGCCATCCTATTTTGAGGAAGAAATAGAGAAACCTGTATGGTTGATGCAATGGTGGAGGAATATGAATCCATTTCAAAGAACTGTGTTTGGGAAAAGATCCAAGAACAACATATAAATCAACAGTGTGTTTGAGATGGATCTTCAAGGTGAAGTAGGCAACAAACAAAAGAATAGGGAAGTATAAGGACAAATTTGTGGCCAAGGGGTACTCTCAAGTTGAAGGAATTGACTATGAGGAGACATTTTCTCTTGAAGTAAGGTACTCATCCATTAGATCAATTCTTCGTCTCGCTATACAGATGGGGTGGAATATCCACCAGATGGGTGTAAAAACAACATTTCTGAATGGGGTTATTAAGGAGGAGGTGTACATAGAGTAACAAAAAGGTTTTGAGACATTTGATCAAGAGTCTCATGTGTGCAAACTCAAGTGAGCACTGTATGATCTCAAGAAAGCACCTCGTGCTTGGTACACCAAGATCTATAGCTATCTCACCAGTTTGGGCTTCACCATAAGTGAACCAGATGTAAACCTCATCACGTATGGATAGAAGGTAAATTTCTTATTATTGTCTTATATGTTGATAATTTTATTTTAACTAGTGATGAGACGTTGATCATATCTTGCAAGGGGGACCTTGCAAGGGAATTTTAAATGAAGCACATGGGTCTCATGCACTACTTTCTTGGGTTGGAAGTATGACAAGGTGATGGGTAATTATTTGTCTCTCAAGGCAAGTATGAAAATGAGATACTGCAGAGATTCTGCATGGAGAGTTGTAAGAGAGAAGTTAAAATTCCTTAGGCACAGGATATGGGTGGTTGATAATCCCTTTCTTGCAGAGAGGGAGTCTTAAAAAATGTAGCAAGAAATTCTCAATTTGATTTTTCCTTGATTAAATTGAGAAAAATTGAATTTCCACATCAACAGACAGCTTGGATGCAGTTAACTCATGTGACATGGCTTGTGTCACCTGGTTTACACAGTAAATTCGAGTTGGAGGAGTTATATTTCAGTTAAGCATGTATGATTGTTAATTTGTAGCAATCAAAGTTCGTTATCTCAAGTTATTTTCAGTTAAACTAGTTCCATCTGCTTGAGGAACTAGTGGAAGGCCAATTGTGCAGTGGGACTTCAGTCAAACTCAGTGATCATTCAATTAATTAATCAATCAACCCAAAATAGCTAATGCATGGAGAATTCGAGTTCCCCAGCTATGGTGGAGATTCCAAGGTAGTGTAACATCAACTGTAGACTAGCCTTGAGTGTACAGTTGTTGCATACAGTCAGATGATCAACCTTGGGAATTTTGCAATACATTTTTTAAAAATTCCTAAATAATAGGGGCCTAATTTCTCAAGGAATTGCGCAAGGAAATATGGGCTCAAGCAGAGGTAGAAATTTACTAAGTCTGGCTTAGAGCTTCTCAATGAGCAGAGAGACAGGTTATTCACTTGTAGGTTATGCTCAGTTGAGAAAATAAATTGCAATACATTTATATTGATCATATAAGTGCAAATAGACATTGGGGTTTTTAGCATATTGTTTTCCTTAGGAAAAATTTTGTGTGCATGTGTGTTATTTCTTATTGCATGTATGAAATTTTGGTTCTAAATTGTGAATTAACTTCCAAAGAGTAGTAAAGTAGGCTTGTGTCTTATGATTTTGATTAAAACTTCATGAGTAGTTGTAACTCTACACCATAATTTCTACAAGATGGTGGAGGCAAATTACAGAATATTTGTTAGTAGACAATATGCCTACTTCAAAATATCAATGACAAATTTTGCGAGAAGAAGACGTTGAGAATAAAAGATTGGATTTTCGAAGAATTAGTCACAAAATTCACAAGGGTGGTAATTTTGGTTGCAGGTGTGGAGCTAGATGGATTAAATGTAATTTTGGCTGCATGTGTGTAGGTAGACAAGTCACAGTTACTCCTTTGATTTTTGTCGATGATGTGTTACTATTTGGTAGATTGACCTCTTTTGATCAGTCTTTGGACAACTTATGAATAATATTAAATCTCATATGATTTATTCTTACCCAAATGATGCATTGGTACTGGAGATTTATCATATTTTTAGTGTTATCTCCACTGCATTAGATGTGATTTGAAATATCTTAGATTTATGATCCAACCTAATTGTTATGGAATTAAGGATTGGAATTGAATTATAGAGAAAATCCATTGTATATTTCATCATGGGCACACATGACGCTCTCCCTAGGAGGTAAGTTGACTCTAGTTCGAGCAGTCCTTCAGAGCATCTCTATATATTGGCTTCATATTTTCGCTCTGCCTAAGAATATCAGTAAATGTATCTTTCCGGCTTCATCTTTGCATGGGAAAATTTGTGTCGTAAAGGATAGAGTAGGCCTGGTTGTTGTTTACTCTGTATGGAGGCGATGGATGACTAGAATCATCTATTTCTTTGATTCTACAGAGTAAAATCAATTTGGAATGGTGTATTTAATATGTTCCATTTAAAGGCAGATTAGAACTACTCTTTTGTGGTGCACTAGATTATTGAATATAAAACATTTGGACCACTTCCAATATACATTGGGGGTTCGACTCAAAGAATGCATTACTGTCCCAAGCTCCTTTGTTGTGATACATCCACCTCCATCCTTGTCAAAAAAGCTAAAGGCCTCCCTGAACTTAGACATAACCTCCATCCCATATTCCTTTAGTAGATAAAACCCTTCTCTCATTTTCTGACCATGCCAATCTATCCTCCATCCCATATTCTCTCATGAGCCCTGTGTAAACCACCATTTCATTCAAGGATGGGGATTTTGATGCCTACTCTAACAATATTTGTTAGATACTTTCCCCCTTTTCTTGTTTATGGTTTCTTGAGTTGGCCTCCTCTAAATATTCCCTACTCTCCTTAAATTATTTGAAAGGTATCCTTTGGCTACTAACCCCATTTTACCAGAGATCCTTGACATGTCCCTTGAAATTTTGATTCAGCCCAATGAACTATTTTATGCCAGTGAGTCGAAAGATTTAGATTTCTTTTCCACATATTCATTCATGACCGAACACTATACCACTAGTTCTAAGAATCTTGTGGTTACTATCACCACAATAAATGTATATTGTATTTTAGAGGAGATAAGAATTGTATATTGCCCTTTGGGACACTCCAAAAATATTTTGATGCACCCTATTTGTCTAACACTCTAGTATACTTTATGACCTTAATTCCCATTCCATGTTCATCCATGTGGATGCAATTTCTGATGTTTTAGGACAACCTAATGTCCTTTTCAACTCCCTCTCATCTTCCTTGTCATGTTTTCTAGGACTTGTGTATCCAACACGAAATTTGGGAGATGAATGACATCAAGGTAGAAAATCAAGGGGTTTTAGGGTCATTTATTTAAGGTTCCCACTAGCATAGTCCCACCATATGATTCACACAAACCCTAAATTTGGGTTTAGTACTATTTCAATTAATTATTAGATGATCATGGTGGGCCATAATTCTAGTTTAAATGTTATGACTCTTCATAGGATATTATTGGAGATACTTTAGGAGACACCTCTTTGGCTAAAGGGTCAAGGAAGGATTTTGACTTCAATATCAAACCATCAACCATATCCTCAACATTTGTCCCATCAACCATATCCTCAACATATCGAACCAACAATCAAGAAGACAACTGAGGTGAAGCATGGGAATCCTCTTTCGCCCATGTTGTTCAAGATATATATCAATCTATGAATGCCTCTACACTCCACCAACTATGCATCAATAAAAATTTTGTTTGCCCCATTGTCCATCAGGGTGGATACACATTGTCCCAACATTGTGCCTCTGATTGCCAAAATAAATTGGGATTTTCCATGTCAAAATCTTAATTCAAGACTGACCATGCATTGGAAGGCCATTAACACAATATTAGGACATAAAAATTGAATAGTTGACACAATACCAAATACAATACATACATTGAGTTTTTTCTCACAAGGTATCTAGATGCTAATTGAGAAAGTTCATCCAAAGAGAGAAAGGCAATGTCATGATACATTGTTCAATTTGTAATCAAGAGCATTATCTTGAATAAGGGAGAAGTAACATTTAGTTTCTTTCTCATATACAAAGGCAAAATTATGAATCAATTTCAAATGCCTTTTGTGAAGCAATGTTGTTGTAAAGGGTGTTAGAAAGCTTGCATTGTAGGCAAGGCCCTCACACCATACTAGATTCTTTTAACCAAAGCATGTTAACCATGTCCAATGATCTCAAATTTCATGAGCATGTTCAATGAGTGACCATAAATGAGGGGTGTCAGAGTGGCTAATAATCATAGCTTATAGTGGATGATTGTCATCATACATAACATCTGTGGTCCAAGTCATTTGTTTGGTGCCCAATATTGGTGAATCATTGTATTACATCATGGTAGCATATCTTGCCTTTTTTAAAGAAAAAATATATTGAAAATAAATTAAGTTATGTCTCATGAAAATGTTCAATATTGTTTTGTTGTGAGTGGTTTTCATATTATATGTATCATATATCTATAATCACTTATTTCAAGCCTACCTTAAGAAATAAATGAAGAGGTGCATGGCATTTTCATAATAAGGACTCCCACCAACTCCTCTCCTCGTAGCAATCTTTCAAATGTTAGCCCATAAATAAAAAACATGCCCTTGTTTCTCTAGTTTGCAAACCCTTGCAGATATGACAGTGAACTCCTACCAACCACTTCTTTAACCATCTATTGAATGCCTTTTATTAGTATGTGTAAATGATTTTGATTGATTCCTGGAGAGGTGTGAAATATGATTTTGCATTGACATAATACAAACACCAAACTTAACCTGTGGTAGCTAAAATTTCAGCCTTACAACTCACTCATCCAATATTAAATAGTTCACTAATTAGTCAAGGGGTAATCTCCTTAACAATATATTAAATATTAGAAGCATTCATATTAATTGAAAAAATAAGAATATTATTTAATATTAAGTTATAATCCAGGTAGCTGCCAAGTTGACATATGATACCCCCTTGTTTGTGAGACAAGGGATGCCCTCCATTCAATGCTTTAACTATTTAATCTATGTATGTGTACATACCTTAATTTCCATTGGATCGAATCCTGTGACTTTTAAAGAGGAAACACTTTAACACAAATCGAACATGTAAATACAAACTTAATTTGTATATGTATCAAATTTTGAGAGTTGCATGGAATGCTTAATTTTTTATAGAAGCAAGGGAAAACTTGAAAGGTTGATCACAACAAGCATGTATGGTCAGTTATGATTATCATAGGTATATTAGTTTGGTGTTCCCAATCCAGAACTTGCACACTTTGTTACTACTGTTAAAGGCATGTCATGATGGTTTACTGGTGTAACATCATTTACATTTAGTTGTGTCTATTAAAGGCATGTTATTTCAACGACAAAACCAATGGTTTGTCAACTTGGTCAGCTTAGTGAGCTATGTGTTAATCATCTCAATGAACAAAATATAAGGTCAATTAGCTTAGCCATTGACATGCACATTCCATTGTCACTATTAGTGACATGTTAGGTTGGATATTAATATGTATTTTTGATTAACATTATCTAGGAGATTAGCCCAATCAACATGCATGTTTGACTACAACTATGGGAGATATGTTAGATAGGTCAACCCCATCAACAACATTTATGTTCAATTGCACATGTTAGAGGCATGACACAATGGTCAATTGATTAGTTAACATGTACATTTTGGTTATCACTATTAAAGTTGTGTTAGGCTGGTTAACTTGTTCAATGACTTGTATGTGTGGTTACAATTATTAAAGCCTCACTTGATTGTTAATGAAGTAAATGGAGTGTAAGTCTAGTTACCATTGTCGAAGGCATGTTTTGTTGGTTAAATTAGTTAACATCATATACATTCAACTATGATTGTTAGATACATCCAAGGCTATTAAACCCATTTAAAGTAGTGCATAACATCGATGGGGGCTTGCTTATTGCATTGTGTGTGAGTATGGTGTGTTTTTTTTTTTTGTAAGTCGAAGATTTTTCATTAATCAAAAAGAATGTACAAGGGCGTCAAAATGCACGGCTTATAATTATTTATATATTGAATGTATTATGCCTTTCATTAAAATGAGGAAATAGACTTTGGGGGATAGGGGAAATGGCGTTGTCTAGGGGAAACGTCGGTCTCATCTATCTCATCTTCACTCTCCCTTCCCTATCATTAGCAACCCTCTCCTTTTTTTCTTTATCCACCAACACCAATAATAGACTTTTTGTGAAGAAGTAGCATTGGATGACTCAGAACGAGGGTTAGAGCTCATATGTTTATCTTGGGTTTCTCCTTGGGGTTTCTAAGCTTACATATCTTGCTTTAAATTCTTCTTAAATGTCCCAAGAGTATCCTTTCCCATCTCTTGTTCATGAAACTTCAGCTTGCGAGCACAATATTCATCCTAAATTTCCTTTGAAGATTCATGTAGCCATTTTGCACCGAGGCCTTGTTACACTAAAAAATGTCACCATGGCTATTTACAGTTGGTATGGCTCTATCAACAGTCATACTACCCTCTTGAGCAAGTCTTATGCCTCTGCTATTCATGTCAAACTCCAAGAAAGAGAGAAAGTCTTTATAAATATGTTTATCTCTGGGTACGCAGGTTCTCTCAAACTTTGCCTGCGGGTACGCACCTATTGTTCATAAGGTCTGCGTCCAAGGACGCTCTGTATCTAAAGGGGCAGGTGTGTCCCTCTGAAAAGGTTAAAATGCGCAAGTTTTATCTTCAAAAACTTACTTGTGGTCATTTCTAGAGCATTCTAGAAGGTTGTTTGATGTGTATTGAGCGCCTCCAGATGGTTCATGCACTCCTACCAAAGAGGAACTTATCCCATCAATAAGGGAGTGATCCCATCCAAAGAGGGGACTATCCCATTGATGGTGGACCTGATTAACTTCCTCTTGAGCACTATAAATACAGGCATTGGGCCAGAAGGAGGGAGGTTGAAAGCTATACATTTCTAAGGGTAAATGCTGCAGGAATTAGGACTCCCATTTAGAAGCTTGTGAGGAGAGATTGCCATCTTTACTTGTTCTATTTGGAAGTGGGTGAGCTTTGTCAAAGTAGAGGAAGACTCTTGTGGACCCTGGAAGGAGCTTGCACAACACCAAGGCTCAGGTTGTAATGGTTCCTTTTGATTACCTTTAATGCAAATTGGTCCATTCTTCTCAATAACTTGTTGTTTATGGGTTATTTCATGTACTCCTTGGTCTATGTGTTGAATATGCTTTGTTTTATGTTATAATCAAGTGCTATTTAATTGTTTGACTGTTGGTGATTACAGGTTTTGGAGAAAAGGAGGAGCTCATCCAGATCAACAAAGCTTGGACTTCTACAACAGCGTTTGGACAAAGGTAAGAACGAAACACTTGATTTCTCATATCATAATGTATGTTTAGAGAAGGATAGCTCCAGTTTGTTTTGTTTGTCATTAGAATGTCTTAGACTTCTAGGAAGGTCAGTTGTGTCCGCACCCTTGACTGATTCCGTGTGACAAATTGACGACTCCGCTGGGGATAGATTCCATTGATGAGAAGAGTTTTTTCTTTTGTGTGAACTTTGCTTTGAGAAAATTGGTTTATTTTTCTGGTTTTGGCTCTGTGATTCTGTCTCCGGGTGGGTTAGCTTAGGATTAGTTTTATTTTGGGTTTTCTTGATTTTTTCAGTAGGACGCACCCTCTGAGTGCTGCACAGTGCGTCCCTGGACGCACTTTTGCTGTGTGCACAGAGCGGGCCCGCACCTGTGCTAACGGGTTGACTGCGTCCCCTGCCAAAATTTGAGAAAATTCCACTTTTTGCCTTTTTTGCTCTTAGATTTTGTTTTTTCTTAGTTTCTTCTGCCCAGATTCATTAGTCCCTTGCCCAGAATCTTCACCTGAACTGGTTTCAATAGCATTGAGTGTTTTAGTGGATTTCATCGAAGTGTAAGCCCTAGGGTTTGATTTTTGAGTAGGTCTTGTAGTGACTTTAGCGGTAGGAGTTGTCAAGCCTTAGATCTCTCTGGTTTTGTCAACATTCTAAGAAGTCAGACCTGTCATAAAGTCTACCTGTAGGAGCAACTTACCATCAAGTTGTCTTTTGGGCCAATTTCGAAGTGCTTGTTGTTTAAGTCTTGAATTCCATTTTACGAAAAGAACAAAAAGATTTGAGTTTTGTTTTGACTAGTCTTTTGATTCTGCATTAGCTGGTCCTTGATTTGATTTTGATCAAGTAAAACAACCTAGAATCATCTTTGTGAGCTTTTGCCTTGTTAGGTTTGCTTAGAGTAATCTCTCTTTTGATTTGCTTGTGAGTCAAGTTTTCATAGTTTTGTAGCTTTTGAGATTGTTTTTTGTTAAAGGTAGGTTTACATGCTTTATTAAAAAGAGAAAATACAAAAACATCTCCTTTGAAAAGTTTTGTTTCAAGTAGCTTTGAAAGTTTTGAAAGAAAAAGAGTTTTTCGTGCAAGTAAAGAGTGGTTATGTTTGTGTGCTTGAAAAGAAAAAGAGAATTGTTTCTTTGATTGTCTTTTCTAAGGAAGTTGTTTTCTCTAAAAATTTGCATTCTCTCAACTCTCTTAGTTAAGAATTTCATTGAAAAGGCAAAGTAGCATAAATCATCTTAGGTGCATCTTTGTAGTGGTTGGAGTCGAGTCTACACACCATTGGTTTCACTTCCATTACCTTGTGACTTTAAAGAACAACCGTAAAAGTAACGCTTAAAGTAAAATTGAAATAGTAACTTTTATTTACTAGGGCTCTGAAGCATCAATTTAGATCAGGCTAGTGTCTTGGAGTAGGTGAGTAATTAACTCTCCAAGACAGTAAAACCAAACAAGTAGTTGATCTTGTGATAGAATCAAATCCAATTGTTACATTTACACTCTGGGAAAGCTCCTCTTAAAGGAGAAGCACGAGCTCGTGTCCGAACCAGTGAGGGGATCATTGGGAACGATGCCAGACAGTACGTATTACAAACGGTAAACCTCGGATTAACCATTGTCGAGGAGCCAGGGGTCACTTATCGGTAAACCTTGGATTACTGTCAAGGAGCCGGTAAGGGGATTGAGCTTGCTACTCTGCCCTTGCGTGCTGTCGGAGTTTAGACTGTTCCCCCAGGTGTACTTGTGGCCGTTGGTAACCTTAGTGACCATAATCTTTAGGATTCTACCCAAGGTGACGGTGGAGGGAAGGTCCCACTGTACCTGGAGCAGACGTCGGCTATACTCACTTGGATTTTCTGGGGGGTTCACTTCACTCGAGACGGTTAAAGTGGAGGAACTTGGTCCAGTCTATTCATTAAGCAGGTTGTCGGCGTAACTGTTCCACCCGCCATTTCTGTACTGAATCCAGCGAGGTTGGGCTTCATCACCAACTAGCGCTTTTGGTCCGGAAGAATACTGTTTGTGTTTGGTTTGACGCCCTAGATTCTTTAGGCGTGTGATTCAAATTTGTTTGGTTCTTTAGAGACTTTAGGTGGTTTGATTTGAAATTTTATTTTGTTTTCGTGTGTAGTAGTTAAAAGTTTTTAGCTGTGGCGGAATTACCGAGACAGTCCCGTAGAATTCGGGGCCAGTCTCCTGAAGTTGTTTCTGTGGCCGAATTGTTGAGAAGATCCCGTAAACTTAGGGGTGAACCTCCTCAAGACGAGTCCAGTCATTTAGAAGGTTTAAAGGTCCTTGTAACTCCTCCTAGTGGCAGTAGAGTAGGTTCACCTGAAGAAGGAGAATCTTCCTTGGTAGTCCATCCAGATTACCAAAGTTTAGAGACAGGTTATAATCCCGAAGCTGTTACAGTTTCTGAGCTTGTTGGTAGTTTTTCGTCTGCTAGTGATACAGGCGAAGAACCAGAAATATCCGAACCTGTTACTCCGACTCCTAGTGTTCCTGATTCACCGAGAATAGAAAGAATTATCACCGAAAATCTTCCTGTTGGTTTGATTGCTATTGAAGAACTTGTTCCAGAGGAAGAAATAGGCGTCTCTGATCCTGAAGATCAAATTACCCTTGATCTAAGGGAGCGTGAATCTATCTTTTACAGTCCTCCTAGAAGTACTACTTGGTACCTTTCGTTAACCAATTATTTAGACAACTTTGGGCTAGGTTTTTCCACACCTCGTACTCCTTTTCCACCTGGAGGTATTCATACTCCTGTAAATATGTCTGGTCAGTCATCTGTGTTTACACAAAGTCCTGAATCTTTTTTACATGGCGGTCCTTCTGTTCCTACTGGGTATCAATCTCTTTCTGGTACCTTTGCGGGAGCGTCTCCTCAACCCGTTGATCATGGGTTATTAGTTGGAAACAGTGGTAATGTACCATTGGGTGTAGGAGACATTTACATGATGTCAGGTTCAGTTCCCGTTACCCAACCTCAAGGTGGCCAATTACCGCCTGGGGGCAGCCTCCATTAATGCCTGGGGGGCAACCTCAAGGTACTTCATTCGTGTCTGGGGGGCAACCTCAAGGTCAGTACGCTCCTATGGGGCAATACATACCTCAAGGTCAACCCCAGCCTCAATATGTACCCCAAGGTCAACCTCAGTATCAATATCAACCTCAAGGATGGCAACCTCAAGGATGGCAACCCCAAGGGTATCAACCCCAAGGGTATCAACCTCAAGGATACCAACCTCAAGGTCAAGGTCAACCCCAGTACCCGTATTTACCTCAAGGTTATCAACCTCAAGGTCAATACTCAGGTCAAGGTTATCAACCACCTCAAGGTCAATCATATGGTCAAGGTATGGGGACTGCACCTTACAGTTATCAATCCTATCCTCAATCCGGCTATGGATCTCAGTACCCTCAACCTGTTATGGGTCAATACCCTGGAATGTTAGTGTGGGATCCGTCACAGGGTCAACAGATGTTGCAGCCAAGTATACAGTCGGTACCTCAAGCGGACAACCTGTAGTTTCTGGTCCACCCCAGCAACCGCAACCTGTCCAGTCAAGTGTTCAGACCTCTGTAACTTCGGTAGTTACTCAGCCGCCAATTGCACCTAGTACTCCATCTCAAACGGCTGCTGCAACTACCGCCACATCTACCATACTTACTTCTGGAGTATCGACGGCTCCGGTTTCTACTGTCTCTGTAACCACTCCTCAGACATCTGTACCGTTGTCTGGATCTACGATTCAAACCACAGTCCAGATGCCTGTAGGCCAACCTGGTATAAGTACGGTTGTTACTACTCAACCTCAATTTGTTCAACCTCCGTACCAGGGACAGTATCAACCTGGGCAAGCTGTCCAACAACCGGTTTACCAGTATCAACCGTATCCTGGGTACACTTATCAACAACCTCAGCAACCCCAGTACGGTCCGGTTAATCCTGGTTTTCCAGGAGGATATAATATCCCAAATGCGACTCCTGTTCCTAGTTATCCTGGATATCCTCCTCCTGGGGCCGGTATTGTGACCCAGAGTTTTAGAGATCCTAACCGGCAGTTACCGTTTATCGCAACTTTGGATTTACCAGACTTGACGCGCCTAACGAACGATCCAATTCAATATCTTCCGTTCTGGCCGCCAATGCCAAATAAGTTGCCCAGCGATATACCCAAGTTCGAAGGTAAGTCTGGAGAGGATCCGTCCAATCACGTGATGACTTACCACCTCTGGTGTGCTTCAAATTCCATCTCGGATGATTCGATCCGCTTACGTCTTTTCCAGCGTACACTCATTGGTCTCGCGGCCAAGTGGTACATTGAGTTACCACGGGCCTCTTTTTACAATTTTAGCCAGTTAGCTACCTCGTTCTTAACTCACTTTCAGTTACCGGTCAGATACGATAACGGTACGGAGTTATTAACTTCACTAAAACAATCAACCTCCACGTATATTTCTGATCACATTCATGAGTGGAGACGTCGAAGAAGGCTAGTGAAAGTTTTTATCCCGGACCAAATCTTAGCTGAATGGTTTGTTAAATCATTATTACCAAGGATTACTGAAGATGTAGCTAAGGCCGGAGTAGTTACTGAGGAGCAAGTCATTGCTCAGGCACAATACCTTGACTTAGTTTACACTCAGTCGGGTACATTACACGAGAAGATTCCGGATCTTCCAAAGTCGAACCAAATCGCTGCTGCTCCTTCGGGATCTCATGCCGCTGATGGTATGATTGGTATCGTGAATACAAAGAGCAAGAAGAAGTCTTCCAAGGCTTCAACTACTCCTATTATCACTTTGCCCGATTCCCCGACAGGAGAGTCTTCTCCTGAACTTACCGCCGATATTCACGCTGTAGAGTCATCTACGGCCAAATCAAAAAACGGTGGAAAGAAGAAAGGAAAGAAGAAGGCTAAAGCAGACAAGGCTCCGAAGGAGAAAACTGAAAAGTCGGAAACCAATGACGAAAAGCGCAAACCTCGATATCCTTGTCTTATTTGTGAAGAGGATCATTTTACGAGAGATTGCCCTCATCGGGCCGAGGTAGTGAAAATAGTCAAAGGTTCTCCCACTCCTGCTGTGTTAAAAAATCCATTTCCGGAGCAGGAGAATAAGATGATAGGTTCTTCCTCGAATGCCAGTGAAGAACCCATTTTGATGATGTCTCATGTGAGGATTGCGACTCGATCGCAAGATTATGGTAGTAAGAATCCTGTTGATGGTAAGGAAGCAGAATCTTCTCACTCTAACCCATCAACCTCAGCTCCTGGTTCCGATCCACTACAGATCGAGAAACCTAACCCAGACTTAGTAATTAAACCGCCCGCCAAGGGTGTACTTCGAAGGTCTGCTTTCAATCCACATGCGAGAGCGGCCCAGAATTACAACATTGTTGAGGACTTAGCTGTTTCACCCTCAGCAATGTCGGCGTTAGAAGTGCTGCAATCATGCCCAGCACAACGAAAATTGCTTTTGTCGGCTATAGGAGCTGTTGATGTTCAGGATCCGAATCTAATGATCTTCGATCTAGAAAATAGTACACCACGTCTCCCCCATCAAATGGCTTTCCAAATTCCAGTGATAGTCAAAAACAGGCCTATTCATCGGACTGTGATTGATGAGGGAGCTTCTACGTGTATTATGTCGATTCAATGTTGGAGATCCCTTGGTTCTCCTTCGTTGAACCAATCCCCCACCATCCTTAAGGCCTTTGATGGCCGTGGGTTCCGTCCGTTTGGTATTCTACAGGAATTGCCTATAGGGGTAGAAGGTAAAACCGTTAGTCTGGATGTGGAAGTGGTTGATGCCCCTCTAGACTACAACCTTCTTTTGGGTCGAAGTTGGTCATATGCTATGACAGCGGTCGTTTCATCGGTCTTCAGAGTAATTAAGTTTCCACATAACGGTAAGATCGTGACTATTGATCAGCTGACATACTTTTCATCCGACCCAGCCTCTTCAGAGAGTATCCAGCATGTCGGTAAGACGACAATCCCTTATAGGGACGTTGGTGTAGGTTTAGTTAAGGATTCCGGTTTACTGGGAACTTTTCCTCTCCCTCCACTCAGCGTAGAACCTTCGTTTGCAACAATTCATATGATTACATCAGAAAACATTATTTATGATGATCCTTGGTATGTCCCATCTGACTCTGAGATAGACTCATTCGGTAATGCTATGCCTTTGAGTCCATATGAAATTGCTTATGAAGCTCTCATGTCTTTTACCGACTTTCATTCAACCGAGGTCGACCAAATGAATGTGGTCAGTGAAGAATCACTTTTCACCTCAACCTTAGAACGGATAGCGTTTCCCGAAGTCGTGTCATCTGACGAACAACTTCGCGAAATCCTAAGTGTAGACGATCTACCATGGGAAGATCTCCATCACAGATCTTCGTTTTTACCTAAGGATGATGCATTTGAAAATGATTTTTCATCTATCTTTACCGCTGAATATGTCAAAGACGCTCAGGATCCAACGAAACATTCTGATTCAGAGTTGAATTTAGGGAATATTTCTCGTACTATTCCCATTGATATTTCAGTGAAGCCCGGAATTGAGGAGAACATTCATATAGGTGCCGCATGTACAGAAGAAGAAATCCAAACTTACAAGGCCCTATTCCAAGAATTCCGCGATGTGTTTGCCTGGTCTTACGAGGAAATGCCGGGAATCGATCCTGCCATTGTTGTTCATGAAATCAAAACCTACCCGGATGCTAAACCCATCCGGCAACGGTTGCGTCAGATTCACCCTCGAAAAGCGGCTGCGATTAAAGCAGAAGTCGAAAAGCTGTTGAAAGCAGGTTTCATTTATCCGATCCCGTTAACGGATTGGGTATCGAATATTGTTCCGGTCAATAAGAAACAAGGAACAATAAGAATCTGTATCGACTATAGGGATATCAATCGAGCTTGTCCAAAAGACAACTATCCTACGCCTTATATCGATCAAATTATTGATGATTGTGCCGGAAGTGAAATGTTTTCCTTCATGGATGGTTTTTCGGGCTATAATCAAATCAATATTCTACCTGCCGACCAACCAAAAACGGCATTCATTTGTCCATGGGGGACATTTGCTTATTGCAAATTACCTTTTGGGCTTAAGAATGCCGGGGCCACTTTTCAACGGGCGATGTCTTACGCATTTCATGACATCAAGCACATTGTGCAACCGTATCTCGATGATTTGCCTGCTCATTCTTTACATCGAGCTGATCACCTTGTCCACCTACGAGCAATCTTTATGAGGTGTAGGCATTATCGAATTCGGTTGAATCCCCACAAGTGTGTTTTCTGTATAGAAACAGGTCGATTGCTGGGATTTGTTGTTTCAAAAGCCGGCATTCGCGTCGATCCCTCGAAAGTCGAGGCTATCATCAAATTGCCTCCTCCTTCGAGTTTGCGCCAACTCCAAAGTTTGCAAGGGAAAGCGAACTTTTTACGCCGATTCATCCCAAACTACGCCGAGGTCACTAAAGGTTTTACACGGTTGTTGAAACAGAACGTTCAATTCTTTTGGGACGAGATTGCCCAACAATCTTTTGATGCACTTAAACACGCGTTGACCCATGCACCGTTGTTGCATCCTCCCAACTACAACCAGGACTACTTCTTATACCTCGCAGCTTCGCATTCCACCATTGGAATGGTGTTAGTTCAAGAAGATGAATTCGGAGCGGAACATGTGATATATTATCTTAGTAGGACCTTAAATCCCACTGAGCTAAAATATTCGCATGTGGAGAAATTGGCCCTGGCAGCCGTTCAAGCTGTCCAGCGTTTTCGTCACTACATTCTTCTCCGTAAAACTACAGTTATTTCGGATTGCAACCCTATGATTTACATTTTGACAAAACAACTGCTAGGGGGCAAGTACTCTAAATGGATCGTTATCCTGCAAGAGTTCGACTTGGAGTTCGAGAAGTCCAAGTCTAAGAAATCCTTAGTTTTTGCGGAATTGATGTGTGATTTCCCGCGTACTGACACAGAGACTGTGGCAGAAGAGTCCATTGCGGACGAATCTTTGTTTCTTATCAGTACTTTAGATCCGTGGTACGGGGATATAATCATCTATCTCCAAACCCAAACCTTTCGGCCTGAAGCTTCAAAAGCGGAACGTCGAAAAATTCGGTTTCAATCCCAGCAATACAAAATTATTGGAGATACACTTTATCGCCGGGGGGCAGACTTAGTTTTTCGACGTTGTCTAACTCACGAAGAGGCTGAGAGAGTTTTGAATGATTGTCACTCTGGAGCATGTGGCGGTCATATGTCTGGGTATGCCACAGCTCAGAAGGTGTTGCGCGCTGGTTACTTCTGGCCATCTATGTTTAAAGATTGTATCATTGCAGTCCGGAAGTGCCACAACTGTCAAGTGTTTGATCGAAAGATGCGCGCACCACCTGCTCCTCTCCACCCTATAATTGCCGTTGGTCCATTCGCCAAATGGGGTATCGACTTTATTACTTGTAACCCTCACTCGGCCGGGGGGCATGCGTATATCATCCTCGCGGTTGATTATTTCACTAAATGGGCCGAGGCGATGCCTACATTCGACGCAAGCGGCAAAACAGCTGCAGTTTTCATATTCAATCATATAATAACTAGGTTTGGTGTCCCACAAGCAATCATTACTGACCATGGGAGCCATTTTCGAAACACCATGATGACTGAACTTACAAGCCAGCTTGGTTTGCGCCACGACAGCTCTACTCCTTATTATCCGCAAGCCAACGGTTTGGTTGAGTCTATCAACAAAGTTCTGGTTATCATGATCCGACGAACCATTGGTATTCATCGGTCGAATTGGCACAACATGTTATTTTCGGCGCTATGGGCATACCGAACCTCAGTGAAAACCTCAACAGGGTTCACTCCTTTCCAGCTAGTTTATGGCTTAGAAGCAGTGTTACCCATTGAATGTGAAATCCCATCACTTCAAATGGCTGTCGAATTACTTCCAGCTACTTCCGAAGAGGAGAAACGTTTATTGTACTTAGCTAAATTAGATGAGACTCGACGTGACGCTGCATTGGCAATCGAGACTCACGCGAAGCGAATGAAAGCTCAGTATGATAGAAATGTGACCCCTCGAAGTTTTTCGGAGGGAGACCTAGTGCTCTTATATGATCAAGCTAACGATAAGCTAGGTGCTGGAAAATTCGTTCCTATGTGGCATGGACCCTATATTGTAAAGCGAAAGCTAGCAAAAGGGGCTTATGAGCTAGTAGATTTTGATGGGGACTCTTTGGGTAAACCCAGAAATGGACTTTACCTAAAGAGGTATTATGCTTAAATGGTGGGTATGGAGAATTTTTAGTTAGGTTAGGTTTTCTTTCTAGCTAGTATGATTGTTAGTTAGTCAGTGTGCTTAGCTTAGTGAGTGTGTTTTTCGTCGTTATTCTGGCTTATCTTGGTTTTACTCTTGATATTGTAGATGTCGACGCCTCTCCAAACATACATTGGATTTGCTGATGGTGCTTGTCGTAGTACACGGAATATCTCTTCCGCAGCTTGGGTTATCTATTCACCCTCTGACGAGTTAGTTTCTATGCATGGGGTAAGCCTCGGTCAAACAACGAATAACATTGCAGAATACAGTGCAGTGGTTGAATTATTATCCGAATCTATTTCATTTGGAATTCGACGTTTGATAGTGAGGTTAGATTCTGAACTTGTTGTATTACAGCTTAATAGAGTTTATGCCATTAGAAATCCTGTGTTATTAAGGTTGTTTTTGAGAGTGCGTCTCTTGGAACGTGAATTTGATTACATTGAATATCAGCATATTCCAAGGTCCTTAAATACATTAGCAGATGCAATTGCTTCTCGAGTGTTGGACAGACATTTACGATAATCATGCAAGTAAATTTAAAAACATTTCATCATACATGTTAAACAAGATAAGCCGGTAATAGTGATATATATATAGATAGGAGTGTGTCAAAAAATATACATCGTCTTCGATCATAGGTTGAAAAACACCTTATGATCGGCAAAAATGATAAGTACAAAAAGTCAAAAATGTCACATGTGTCTACAAAGTGACTAGCCAATCACTGGTGGTGCTCCCTGTACGACACCACTGCACGGGCTACCTTGCGCAAAAATCTCCTAAACGGTCCAGGGACCGCGACTACATAGCGCTGAAGTCTGATAGGAATATCATCCATAGTAGTCTCAGGTATATCCGCCGTCAGACGCTGTAGATCATGCTCCAACTCAGCTAGTACCTCTGCAGCCGCCGCGTCCTGTGGGGCCGGTACCGGTGCAACTGGATGTCTCCTCTCGAAAGGCCGGAGGTTGGCTGGACGCTGTGGACCAACATCTGCATTTTGAAAATTTTACTGTCAGTTTTGAGACGATATATATAAAAAACAAAAAAAATACATAATTTGAAAACTCGTGAAAAATAAAGTACCTCTGTCATCCCATTGTTCTCCCTGTGGAAGAACCATGTCCGGATCACCTCGAAAATCTATTCCGGCATACGGAAAGTCCTGAATCGCAAACACCTGGTCCTCTAACCAGTGAAAATAACTATCAGTGAATCGAACAACTGCCGCACCCTCGTCCGGATGCCGGGCCATCACCGCAACCCATCGTACCAGCTTTGGCTCCTGAGGACCCGAAATATCAACAGTGAGATGCTGAGGGATCAGCATTGGAATTCTCTCTAGGGCAAAGCTCACGACTATAGGCCCATATCCAAAGGTCTTTAGTCTCCCGTCTTTGCCCTGGTCAGTTGGGCTTTCAAGTTAGCCGACAACGCATCACACCAGTTGAAAATGGTGCCTTGGAGACAGTCAATTGCCATCCGAAATTGGGACCCAGTAGCAATATGTAAAGTGGCTGAGCCACAAATCCTGGTCACAGTGAAAGCTAAGACCATGAGTTCACGCCGAGAGACATATTTGATCTCTATGCCTTTCTTATGGTGTCGATCAGGTAGGCACCAATCTGCTCGGAGACTATCAAGGGATTGGCCACCCGGCCTAGTCCCAGCCAGATTGAGTTGCTCACCTCTGTTCGGCAAGCCAGTGAGAAAGTAAATATCAGCAGGCTCTATCTCGAGTTGTTGCCCGCCGATATAAAAGCATTGCTCTTGAACATTCCATCTCTCGACCAGCCACTCCAAGAATCTTACCTGAGCTCTCATGCCAGGTATGGCCCAGTATTTGTATAATCCACATCCTCTTAGGGCATCGAGGGAAGGTTGATGATTGATTGCAGCTTCATCAACCTCCTCATGCTCTCTTTCTCTCCAATCCAGCATGATAAGTGCCCTACACATGAACAAACAGGCATTAAAATAAATTTTGGGTAATTTCAATGGTTAATTTGGGAGCTTGGGGTTTCAAAATCCGCGTTTTGCGGAGGACGCACCCCGCGTTTGGCGCACAGTGCGCCGGGACGCAGGTGGCCTGAAGGTAACCTGCGTCCCCCGACCTTTTCCCTGTGTAGGAAAAAGTCGGGGGACGCAGGCCAGCCTTTAGGAAACCTGCGTCCCCCGCAGAGCGGTTTCCAAAACCCAAAACCCCCCAAAAATAAAAAATGAAACCTAAAATAAAATTCTAAACGGATGAAATTGACAAGGAGGATGTTGTGAAATACCTGGAAGAGACGGCGTTCGATTCTAACGGTCGGATTTTCCGCAGCGACCACGGGAAGTTTCTTGTCAAAAGCTCCTTTTTCAACCTCAACAGTCAAACGGTAAAAATGACATGGTAAAAAGTCTTTTTATAGGTTTTTTGGATGAATTTGTTCATTTTTCACCATGAAAAGATGTTTTTCGATGAATTTTTGCCTATCTTAAACAGGTATGAGTAATGTGTCGCTTTTGTGCAGGACAAAGGGACTTAGAGGGAAAATTGTCATTTTTTCACAAACAAAATATCAGAGTCATCTTTTAAGCCCTTTTCTGACTCCTAAAACATGAAAAGATTGCCGAGCGTTTCTTTTACACTCGTTAAAACGGAATTAAAAGACGGTCCCCTTATAGCTCTTTTCTGACCGTAAAATCAGGAAAAGATTGCCGTGTTTTTGTCGTTTCAAACTCGATACGGAAATAAAACGACGTGTCCTTGATCGCTTTTTACTTTTCAGGTCAGTGACACTAATTATGAAAGTACTCCTTGGTCGCAAGATCAAGCGGTTCCCCCAGGTATTATTTTATACTTTTTCGGGCTTGAGGGACACAAATTTACGAAAAAGTTCAACTTGGAGTTTTCTTAAGTTTTTCAGACTCTCTAAAATTGAAAAACGCCGAGTTTCTCCTATACTGGGCTCGTTAAACATTTCACAGTAAAGGACCTGTTCAATTACAAACAGGAACGAACCACTCCTTCCTAGGGTTCGAATCAAAACTGGGTTGGACTCATCCGAAGGATGAGCTTATAATCAAGCATATGTTATCCTCCTCAAGCTTGTTAAAAATAAAGAGGTACTTGCCAGAAATGGTGGGGGAAAAGAGAGAAGAATGAGCCTATTTGTTACCTTTTGTCTCAGAAGAAACTTTATTACCACTCTTGGACACGACACTTTTCATTCACCTGGGTTGGGAAATCCTTTACCTCACAGTTGATCAAACCACTTTGAAAGTCTTCAACCGGGTTCCGGGGATTAACTTTGAGTTATTTAGCACCAAACCATCTGTCGTGTCGTTATGTGTTCAAGAGGTCTGCAAACAAAACTTTCATCTGCAAAATACTTGTCATCCATTTGACCATCCCTGAGTCAGTCCTTACAGCAACATTTCTTCAACTTGAACAATGATTTCGTGTTGTGGGCTTGCCTGCAACGGGTCACTTTCTATCGACATCAGCACATTATCTAGAGAGATGACTTAGAAATCGTCAGTGCCTTGAAGTCTGCATGCATCAATGGCAGGTTTCTCGCCTTTGACGTCAGTTTACATCATTGACTTTCGATCGAAGGATTCCGTGAAATGTTCGACATCAACTCATTCATTCACATCTCATGGATTGTACTGGGTACTTTGAGAACCATTGACATTACTGGTGGTCTCTCTCACGCTTGTTAACAGTTTACATCATCGACTGGTAATCAAGTGGTTTCTACCATGTTCGACATCGACTCATTTATTCGCATGGCTAGAATCGTACCAATTCGAGAAGTAGGAATGAAGACCCTGGATCGAATCTTTACCATCCAGGCTGCGAGGAGTTTTGTATTCATTATCTAAGTAGACTAACCATAAACAGATGGCTGCGTCCATACTGTGTCTACAAAAGTCTATGATTATGATGTACTGCAAAATCATTTCTGTATCAGAGTAGTTAGTCTGTTAGTTAAAATTTTAATCTGAGTATGGGAATGCCTACCTCAGTGATGATATAATCTTATACATGTATTTTGTGTTGAAAATTGCAGGTTCTGACCAGGTTCTCCACGAGATAATCCTCGAAATGATAAAGCGCTTCACCCTTCCTAGATAATACAAAACCCTAATCTATTCCAGGCTTCGCACTTTAGGGGGCAATCTGTTACACTAAAAAATGTCACCATGGCTATTTACAGTTGGTATGGCTCTATCAACAGTCATACTACCCTCTTGAGCAAGTCTTATGCCTCTGCTATTCATGTCAAACTCCAAGAAAGAGAGAAAGTCTTTATAAATATGTTTATCTCTGGGTACGCAGGTTCTCTCAAACCTTGCCTGCGGGTACGCACCTATTGTTCATAAGGTCTGCGTCCAAGGACGCTCTGTATCTAAAGGGGCAGGTGCGTCCCTCTGAAAAGGTTAAAATGCGCAAGTTTTATCTTCAAAAACTTACTTGTGGTCATTTCTAGAGCATTCTAGAAGGTTGTTTGATGTGTATTGAGTGCCTCCAGATGGTTCATGCACTCCTACCAAAGAGGAACTTATCCCATCAATAAGGGAGTGATCCCATCCAAAGAGGGGACTATCCCATTGATGGTGGACCTGATTAACTTCCTCTTGAGCACTATAAATACAGGCATTGGGCCAGAAGGAGGGAGGTTGAAAGCTATACATTTCTAAGGGTAAATGCTGCAGGAATTAGGACTCCCATTTAGAAGCTTGTGAGGAGAGATTGCCATCTTTACTTGTTCTATTTGGAAGTGGGTGAGCTTTGTCAAAGTAGAGGAAGACTCTTGTGGACCCTGGAAGGAGCTTGCACAACACCAAGGTTCAGGTTGTAATGGTTCCTTTTGATTACCTTTAATGCAAATTGGTCCATTCTTCTCAATAACTTGTTGTTTATGGGTTATTTCATGTACTCCTTGGTCTATGTGTTGAATATGCTTTGTTTTATGTTATAATAAGGTGCTATTTAATTGTTTGACTGTTGGTGATTACAGGTTTTGGAGAAAAGGAGGAGCTCATCCAGATCAACAAAGCTTGGACTTCTACAACAGCGTTTGGACAAAGGTAAGAACGAAACACTTGATTTCTCATATCATAATGTATGTTTAGAGAAGGATAGCTCCAGTTTGTTTTGTTTGTCATTAGAATGTCTTAGACTTCTAGGAAGGTCAGTTGTGTCCGCACCCTTGACTGATTCCGTGTGACAGGCCTATTCCTGGGGGGGAGATTGGGAGGATCTACATTTGTCAACAGACCTTTTTATTGTTGTCCCATGGTGACCTAAACTTTATAGCCCATGTTTGTAGCCAAGATATACCCTCTTCCATATGTAAACTATTTATTAGATTGAGAAAAAGAGAAGACTGAGCTCTTCCATGAGCTTTTATTTGAGGATGAGAATGACAGTGAAATGTTCATTTTTAACTGTACACCTAAACAAGCTTGAGACCCTTCCACCTCACTGGCTTAAAATCTGGACCCAAACCATGGCCGAATGTGACATTTTGAAGCGTGTCACTCTAGTCCCTTTGACAAGGAGTGACATGACACCTTTTGTGAAAGAGCAACAAGAGACTGTCGCCTCTTTCCCCTTTGAAAGTGGTGAAACCTTTTAGAAAAAGGGTAAATGTCTAAAAACATCATGGAAAAAGGTTTCCAAAAATTTAATAATGATTCCATTTTATTGAATCACTACTACAAGAGACTATCACCTCTTCCCCCTTTGGAAAAGGTGAAACTGTCTAGAAAAAAAATATATCTGAAAACATTGTGAAAAAATGTTTCCAAAGCATTTAAAAATGATTCCATTCCATTGAATCACTACTACATGAATTCATCTTAAAATTTCATTTTATTTATTAAATTTATCATAATCAAAATTCCCCATGGAAGACATTGAGAGGCATTAGAAGATACATATATTTTTTTCATAAGAGCTTGTTAAAACATACCATGGCAATTTAATAACTTTATTTAAGACATTTTGTCTCTTGTGTACCAGTCACCAAATAAAATTTCGAGGTGGGCGATGCCATTTTTGTTCAAACCCTCAAGGAGAACCCTTGAGGAGCTTTCAAGAATAGAAGAAGAACAATGGGCGACGCAATTTTTTTCTTACCCTGGATTTTTGAATTTTGGAGAAGGTTTCAGAAATTTTGTTCAAACCATGAATTTTTGAATTCTGGAGGAGGTTTCAACAATGGAGACCAAATTTTTGCTACGAGTATCCTATTTTTCCCTTCCAGTTTGATAGAGGCAGGGGATTTTTGGGGTTTTGTGTAGGGAACAAGACATCTAACTGGAACTTGTGCAGCTCCTTGATTTCGATATTGAACCCCAGACCCACATAAGGTTCAAACAGGGCTTTTCCTTTCCACCGTCACCCAAAAAATGCCCCTCTCTCTCTATAGGTTGTCGCCTTCTCCCCCAAGGCAGTGAAAGATGTTGATAGACCTATTCCAGAAATTTTGGACTCGAGTAACTTATGAAAAAGCTTCAATTGTTGGACATCCCCTTCGAAATCATACATTTTCCCTAGCACAGGCAACAAAAACCCCTCTGAGGCTGCTGCGACAAAGGCCATTGATAAATTTGGGGAAGAGGGAAAAAAACATTCATGGAGCCCATCGACCCACTAAGCCTTGGCAAGGAACTTTCGACTGTATCCATTTCTCGCAGTGGTAAGTCTCTATCTGACTCCAGTTCTATTATCGAATTTCTATCTTTGGAAGATTTGATGGTTATTGAAACCAGAGTAAATTAAAGGAAAGGAAAAGCCATAGTAAATTAAATTCAGTTTGAATCCATCAAATAAAATAGACTTCTTTGACTAAGACTAATTCTATCCTAGCTTTAACTGATGGAATGCAAATTTGGTAGCTATGAAAAATAATGTGTAGCATGCATCGAGCATGGGTACTAGAAATTACTAATTAGAGTATATAAAGATTTTTTAAACCCAAGATGTAAAAATCATATAAAAAGTGATGGCTCCAGGCTAAACCCACATGTGTCTCCTGATTCCCTCAATGAGTTGATATGAGAAGAAATGTTGAGATGCATTTGGCTTAGACACCAATAACAGTCATACCTATTTAAATGAGATTTTAGAACATTGTGTTTCAGATTTCAAGATCCTTGAAATGATCTTTATTTGTCATGAACCCCCTTTCCTTTGATACCAGAATCTCATAGATGCACAAAGGTTGATCCTTTACCTTCAATAAGCATCTACCCAATGGAAAATCACGAACACTATTTTTCAAACCCTCTTGATTGATGTCCAAGGGCCGAGGATACTTCACCTTTTCTAGCCTTTTACACTTCTTTGTGAGACAAACAAAGCCATAATACAGGGCCGAAGGCATGTCAATGAGCTAAAGAATAATATTATATATATGAGCTTAGATGCTAGGAACTTTATAGCTTTAGATATGATTTTATATAAACCTGCAACAGAGAAGGAATTTCGAGTGAGACACATCTCCAAACCAAATCCAATTCAAGGGTGATTTCATAATAGAAGATTTGACTCTAAAGCAACCGAAGCTTCCTGGCTGTAGTCATGACAAAAGGCCTTATATATAGATAATTTGACCAACAATTTGACGAAGAGCTCTATCCTAGAGATGCTTGATTGATGGGGGCTTGATCTCATTTTCTTTCTGGGATCTGCAACCTAGAATTTGTAGTAGGAGTTTCAGTGCTTCACGATGACTAATCTTTAAAGAGGAAGGAGGTCAGTGTTGTCAGAAAGCTTCTTGTGATTTCTTTCTTCTTTGCTTGGGCTTGCCCTCACATTAGCTCTAATACGTTGCCCTCACCTTAACTTTTATACCATTCTGGCGGGGCAAGCTAAACAACAACAATAGAGGTAAGAAGTTGTAGATTCCTGTGTTGTCTATATTTTAGCTTCTAGAACATCATATGTTTTATTGCCAATTTCTGCTAAATTTAAAATTGACTTACTGATCTAAGAAGAGGGCTTGCAATGCTAATAACCTCTTCCTCAGTGCATGTTGGCACACTCAAGTTTTTTTAAAGGACCAAATGTTTCTTGTGCAAAATTTGAAGCAGACGAAAACATACAACATGTTTTCTGAGAATCAAAACAACTTCTAGAAGTGCTATGACATTAATCCAACACTATGTTTATAAACCGGTTCATACTAATGGACACAGGATGTGTAAAATTTATTCGTTAACAAAATTTTTCTTTGTTGGCTAGTTTAAAGCTTACAACCTTACTCCTATCTTGAAAAAAGGGTACTTGCTTCCCTTTCACTTCATAGGTATATGAAAACCCAGTTTTGTAAGCACCCATAACCATGAATATTATACCAACTCACTATGGTTAGTGCGTCAATAATGTAAGTGTAACACTCATCCATGTGGCAGTCATAAGGCATTTAGGTAAGGTTTAACTAACATTGGCATCCCAGACCATTAAGATCTATCCATGGCCTCAAAATGATGTATTTCCTTTACTGAATAGAACACTCATAATTTCTCATCCCCAATCATCAAATTTTGTATCTTCATTCTGAATGAGAAATCAATCAACAAGTCACCATTTTAAATGTTAGATCACAATATGTTTAGCTTCTCTCTCGTGCTTACACTATACTATTCTCGCAGCTTCAGAATTGCGAATCTTAAACACAGTCTCATGATGCGCATTCAGGGAGGCATAATTCACCCTTGCTTTGCATCAAATTACCACCCTATAATTCCATTTACCTTTACATGCCTCAATGCAAGGCATGCCAAGTCGGTACCTGGTCAGTTAAATTAGTAAGTTGAGGGGTGTCATATATACCCAACGCTGCCTGCCTGTTCTTCTTCTTCCTATGTCGTAGTGTATCAAAAGTTAGCCAAATTGGTGAGGATCCCCATTAATAATAACATCTATGTTGGCATCTGAATCTGAATGACATGTTTCCCTTAATTATATATTTTGCTTTTTTAACCAAAAAGGCTAACAAAGATAGAGACCCTCAAATATGTCTACTTCCGGCCCCTATGCCCATTTTCATGTAGGTTTTTACCATGTTAGTGTTCCTTTCTTTCTCAAAACTGCATGAAATCAGTTGATCTATCCATTTCGTAATGCCTTTGGTAAATTTTTATATCAAATGCTTTGAAGTATATATGAGATCTAAGGGTTTTTTTGGTTGTTGCTAACTTCATATATTTCTGCTAACCATGATATGGGTTTGACGTAGAGGATTATGATTGAGTAAGGGTTGCAATGCTCAATGTCTGTTTAGGAGGAGGATAAGGGGAAAAGTGGTGTTAGGGTTGAGAGCTAAAGATGCCTGTGAAAAGAGGTGTGTGGAATGGAGGGTGGTAGGGCTACCAGCGTGGTAGAAATGGAGGATGGGGAGGTCGGGGTTTTCATCATTGAATAGCTGTGGTGGGCTTCCTTGTTATCTTTGTGATCATGCCATTAGGCTTTCTGGCAGCTAGGTTTTGTCACTCTGCATGTACATCTACGACTAGTAAGCTTCTTCCTTCCCTCCTCCCTCGCTGGTAAGCTTCTTCTTGCCTTCCTCCCTTGTCAGGTTTCTTCTGTCTCTTTTTTTGGGGTAGGTCAGCATTTAATTTATCTTTATTGGCAAGCATGCCCTTTCTTAATATGGTAGTATTACAATGAAGTGTAAACTTCTTACAACATTCAGGTAAGATCTCCATTACAATGAAGTGTAGTCGTCTTATACTATTTTAGAAAGATCCCTTTCATTGAGAACCCATTGAATAATGTATTTATGTGATTTCTTCTTCCTTCCCTCCTCCCTCGCTGGTAAGCTTCTTCTTGCCCTCCTCCCTTGTCAGGTTGCTTCTGTCTCTTTTTTTGGGGTAGGTCAGCATTTAATTTATCTTTATTGGCAAGCATGCCCTTTCTTAATCCGATAATATTACAATGAAGTGTAAACTTCTTACAACATTTAGGTAAGATCTCCATTACAATGAAGTGTAGTCGTATTATACTATTTTAGAAAGATCCCTTTCATTGAGAACCCATTGAATAATGTATTTATGTGATTTGAGCCTTGGCGGGGAATTATCATCACCCTCGGTTAACCATTGAACCAAGACCCCATGGACTTGATTCGAACTTTGATTTGCCTTCACCACCCCCGGTTAACCATTGAACCAAAACCCCATGGACCTACTTTGGAATTTGATTTTCCTTTTAGTTTTTTTCGCAGGATCTGAAGGCGTAGATGTTATCAAACATACTTTCCTCGCTTATTGTCAAAAGTTTAGCACCTCTAGCATTTTTCCAGACATTTTGTGAGTTTTCTTTATAGGTTTCCTTTCATTTGATCTATGTGAAGTTGTGAACTCCATCTCTGCATTGACACGGTAAAATACCTACCGGGAGAAAGATTCAAAGTTTGTACCTCTGTCATGCAAGAGCAAGGTTTTACCAACTGCCCCTAGGGTAATTTCTCTTGCCAAAGATAATGAAACCATTCATCCCGATAGCAAGAAATAACAATGCTCTTTCCATTTTTTAACAAAGGGAAATGCATATGACTGGTAAATTCGCTGGACAACTGCTCGGTGAATTCGCTGGGCACTCCTCATTCTAAGTAGGATGGTACTAAGTGTGCGCTGGATTCTGCATAAGCTAGATGGGTATTATAAAAATATATTTGTTAAGAGTTCAGTTCAACATCTTACTCATGGGAATTGAATCTTGTGGGAATTGAATCTGGGTGGGAAGGTTAACAATCATTCTTCCTTTCCACTCATTATCCAAGCCAGACCCACTTTCCATCCATAAAGCTAAATCCACTTCTCATCAGTCAAGCTAAAACCAGTTCTGATCCACCCAACCTAGACCTAATTCACAACGACAATCTTGTTCACCAGCTACTTTCTGCTATACATATCATTTTCACACTATTCCCATAGTGTTCAAAGCACATTGGCCAAAACAAACGATAGATATTATACACACCATTTTATTATTGACGTGTAATGAAATCTCGATCTTAGCATATGCATGATAGAAAAGCAACCCCCTTTTTAGTGTTTCATTATTTTTATAGATATTCTTCTCCATCAAGTTTTTCTACTTGACCTTTTATGATTTTTTTGTCATTTAAAACAGCAAGGCACAACTTTTCAGGAGATGGATCTGTTAGAATGGTATTCTCTTTCCACATCTTGAAAACCAATTTTATTTTTCTATGGCCATTTTTTTCTTTTTCAGGATCTGGGCAGGCACTTGCACTTACGTTAGTCTAATCCCAGAAAATAAATAGTGTCTCTAAACTGAAATTTAATCGACCTGAGTGGATTGAAATAGAGAGGAATTATTGAGGATACTGGAGCTCTGTCATATGTTTAAAATCACTCTTATCTATTTATCTGTGGGGTTCACAGGAACAGGCAGATGACTGGAGAAAGCAGAGTTTAACAGAGAGCATTGACTCTCTCTTTCCAAAGGAGGCAAGTATAATAAACCTGCAGCATTTGGATATCTTAAATTTGATTTCTCCCCTATTGAGCAGAGAATTGAAAATAAATTTTATTTACTGGGTAGGTGATTGATGTCATAATAGCTAACACAGAGGACTGGGGAACTCTAAACTTAAATATTTTTGGACAGAATGATTTATCTTCCTCATGGGTATTAGAAAAGCCCTCCGAAGTAAACCAAAGGGATATTACTAACTCTGAGGTACAATTGGTGAAGATTTTGGTTATTTTCTCTATTGAACATGTAAGGAAACATATGTGATGATGATCTATATAGTTGAGTAGGGTTGTATTAAGCAGGAAGTGAAAACTGACATTGGCAGGGGTGCTTCTCTATTTCTAACAGTGTACATCAAGCAGAGGCAAACAAATTCTGGAGACAACTCAGAAAAGTTACATTCGCAACAAGATGGTGTGATCTTCAATGAAGGCAAGGAAAACCTTGAGGAGGGTAAAATGAATGACGAGGTGCAGAAAAAAACTTCCAATGATGAAGAAATTCTTACGAGGTTTCAAGAGGATGACATAGGAAGTGAACATCGAGACGTGAAAGCGAATGCTCTTGATGGTAAGTTTTGATTTTCCCTGGTTAACTGGTCTATGATGTTGGTAGCCTACTGTAAGGTAATGTCTAGTCAAACTCCCAGGACAATGGTTGTTGTAATGCATACCATTTGCAGCTTGAAGAAAGTCCAACAAAAGTTTCATGGAGGGTAAAATTCTTTGCTGCACTAGATCGCTACTTTTTGTTCTCATGGAAAAGGGAATTGTTATATTATTTTCCAAAATCCTTTTTGAATGTTACTTCTCAATAGAAAATTTTTATATTTCTTATATTTTAGCATAGTATGCTTTAATTTATAGCAGTTTAATGCTTACATCAATTGAGACAAAAGAGGAGGGAGAAAAGGTCAATAGAGCTAATTCAATAGGATAAAGAAAAATGAGTTGAGCTTGAAAACGCAACAATTAAATGTTCCAAGGAGGTAGATTCTGCTATCGTGGGAAAATACAACATTTGGAGGTGGGAGAATGAGAACGAAAATTCTGACTCCATTGTTAGATTGATGTGAGACTAAATGATCATGGCTAGGGTGTATTCAAGCATTTCCCTGGCTAGGAATAATCTTGATTTATACTATGAATTGATGCTTCGTATTAAAGAATGTCAGCGTACATTGGGTGAGTGTAATACAAATTCTGATCTACCTCAAAGGTAATAGTTTTCACATTGGCTGCTTCTAAATCAAGAGTAGTAAGTGCTTCCATTTGCATTTGGTGTTCATATCCTTTGTTTCTTTAAAATTTATAGTCTTTGTGTCAATCTTTCTGCTTTTCATTCTCTTTTTCATGGCCGATAATTGATATGAATGTTTCAGTGCACCTGAGAAGATCAAGGCTATGGGTCATGTCCTATCCAAGGCTAGAGAACAATTTTATGATTGTGCGACAGTAAAAAAGAAGCTGCGAGCTATGCTTTAGTCTGTAGATGAGCAAGTAAGGACCTTGAAAAAGTAAATTACATTTTTAAGTCAGCAGGTAGGAAAGACTGTTCCCAAGGGCCTGCACTATCTGTCCATGCGATTGACCATGGATTATTACTTGCTTGCCCTTGAAAAGCAAAATTTCCTAAAATGGGCAAGTTGGAGGATCCAACTCTTTATCACTATGCATTATTTTTTTACAATGTATTGGCTGCATCTGTGGTTGTGAATTTAACTATCTTGAATGCTAAGGTGAAGTGTTATTAATTTAAAATACTCTAAAGTTTGGAAGTCCAACAGTGTTGTTGCATTTTACATTTTATATTTGGATCTCATTGTAGGTGATTTACTTGTGTTTGGAGTAACCTCAGAAACATGTATTTCATCTCGTCACAGACAAGTTAAATTTTGGGGCCACGAAAATGTGGTTTTTACTTAATCCCCCAAGGAAAGTTGTGATACATGTAGAAAATGTTGATGATTTTAAATGGCTCAATTCCTCCTATTTCCCTATGCTTCGCCAACTTGAATCCGCAGCTATGAAAGAGTATTATTTCAAGGCAAATCACTCAACTACACTCTCAGCACGTTCCTCCAATTTGAAATATATAAATCCAAAATATTTATCCATGCTAAATCATCTTCATTTCTATCTTCCACAAGTTTATCCCAAACTGGACAAGATCCTTTTCTGGGATGATGATATTGTGGTGCAGAAAGATTTGATGCCCTTGTGGTCAATAGATCTTCATGGAAAGGTTAATGGTTTAATGGAAACTTGTGGAAAAATCTTTCGCCGGTTTGACAAATACCTTAATTTTTCCAATCTGCACATAGCTAGGAACTTTGATCCTAATGCTTGTGGTTGGGCATATGGGATGAATGTATTTGATCTCAAAGAATGGAAGAAACAAGATATAACTAGAATATATCACAAGTGGTAGAACATGGTAAGTGTGAAGTGTGGTTTATTTATGTTAATTCGTGTGATGCTTACTTTAAAGTATTTGAAGTAAATCCGAAGTAATTAGTGAGAAAACTTAATGGGTTTTTCTTTGTTCGATTTCAAAGTTCTTCTTTTATTGTATGTCAGAATTGTTATCACTCAAGTTGTCCTTAAGCTCCGGAAAAGGATACGGCCGAGGTAACCACAGACCAACTTTGGACTGCAAGTTCTAGCCAACCTGCAATTAGAGAGGGTTCTCTCTTTTAGGTTTAGCTTTGTTTAAAATGATTTTAGGCTAGTTATTGAGTTCAGGGGTTTTTGTTTTGTTTTTGGTGGGAAGGAAGATGTCTTAAGTAGAGAGGCAAAACATAGTCTGGTAAGTTTCAAACCATTGGGCATGGAGTCAAGGAGTGGGACTGCTGGTGCGTTTTCTTGGTCACAAGAGAAATAAGGAGCAAGGTAGCTGCTCATGAAACAACACTTAAAGCTTAAAAGGATGGAATGAGGGATAAGGAATGAGAGGCAATAAAGAATCTCTCACTCGGCTTAAACGGGGGAAGGTGAATGAGCTCTGTCTAGGAGCAATTAAGAATTCCTAGACAACTGTCAAAGATGAAGGGATTAGGGGAAACATGAGCCATATGGAATTCATATTCATTACTAACCCAGATGAAAACATAAAGAAATAGCAGAAAATGAGCATAGAGGGTGTTTAAACCAATTCTAGACTATTCTTTCTTTCTACTATTTTAGACGGTATATCAAATGGAAAAACAGAGGTAGGAAAACTTATTGAGTCATGTTGCAGCACAAGAATTCCAAATTCACTTCTTCAAAACCATTAGACACAGAGCAGACAGTCTTTCCTCCAAGCCTTTCAGTAGTCTTTGATTACAGAAAACATATCAGGTATACTATGCGAGTCTCCACTTAAGACTATCAACCAACCGACCCTTTAAACAATACAGAGGGTGGCATATATAGGGAAGATTTTTCCAAAATTTATATTTTACAGTAGACCTAACAGGCCTGACAGAAAACTGATTACTTTTAACCTAATCTTATCTAGAAATAAATGCCAGAAAATATCTTTGAGCTATGCTGGGGGCAGCTGTAACAAGATGAGTTAATGTTTGTCCTGGTGGCTGTGTGCTGTTCATCTTTCATAACTGTGCATTGGTCTTTGCACCCTTGCTGTTCGGCGGCATTGAATGCTTCTAACTGTGATTTGAGAGCTAGGATGGGCTTACTCTTTTTTTTTTTTACTTTCTGGGGGGCTCATCAATGTTCAGGTGCTTCGAGCCCTAAAAAATCTTCGGCTGATACTCTTTGGCTCTCCTCCTTCCTCTGATACTATTTGGCAATAACTTGATGCTGTTCTAGCATGATGTGGGTCTCATTCACACATTAATGGCCACTATTCGGCCTCTGTTTCTTTCAAAACTGTTTTCTGCTCCTTTCGGTATGCTCTGCGAAGAAAACGGGTCATTTTTGTGCCTTTCGGGCTTCCTGGGGGCTGTATAATGAAAAGATTCCCTAAAGATTCCTCGAAGATTCTCCATTTCGGCCTAAAAAATCCTGCGATGAGCGATTTGCCTCAGAATTGGATTCCGGGGCTCCGAAGTGCGACTTTTGCTCCTTCGCGCCAAAAAAGTGCTGATGATGTCAGCATGATGTGATGTTGTATGGCGGGTGACGTCAGCGATGACGTGGTGGGATGACATCAGCATGACGTCATCATGTACGGACGGTGACGTGGCATGACACGTGGCAAGGGGCCACACAGGCAGATGAGTGGATAAGTGACTGGGCAGAGGGGGTGACATAAGCAGTGACTGTGCAGGGGGTGACGTATGCGGTGACGTCACCAGGCAGGAGGCGGTAAGCGGTATTGTGGCGCACCACCTTTGGGGGAGAGCGGTTTCGTGAGGGGGGCCTCCGCCACAGCCCAGGGGCTAACGCGTGGCGGGAGTACGGCGGTAATTCTGCCCATCTCCCGGACGCTAAAGCTCGGGCGGTTCGGGGATGGGGCGGCCCACCCACAGTTGATCTGTGGGGCGGGCGATCCAACGGTTGGCGGTAGGCGCGAGGAGATGGCGGGTTAGTGGGCGGGGATATTCGCGGGAATATTCCCATTTAAATATAGCGCGTGGGTGGGTTTAAACAATGGTTTATGCGGGTTTACGGGGGTTTTATGTGGCGGGGTTTAATATTTGATGCCAAAACTTTGGGTTGGGGGCAAAAAAGTGGGTTTTTGAGGGTTAGGGAAGAGGTTATTAGTCTGACCAGGTGTCAGATTAATCCCTGCTAAGACACGGATGGGCTAAAAACAGCCCCGGATGGACCACTTTTTCCCGGACTTATAAAAATTAGGCTATATTTCCAGGGAGGGACTATTCACATAGGGGAATTATATATACAAAGTTTTAATAGGGGAAAGGGGAAAACTGATAGGGAGCTATACAATATTGTTAGTAGTTAATATGAAAGTGATAAGCAAGCGCTAAGGTCAGGGACCTTAGGCTAAATTTGGGGAAAAGAACTTGTAAAGAACTGAGATCCTTGAGTGAAGCAGATCTTCACCAAGGCAACTGATATGGAGTATGATGAGACTAAGAGGCTCAAGCAGATCTTGACCTCTTTGGGGAGTTAATAAGTGATTTTTTAGAAGAAGGGGGAGTTAGTTATATCTGCCTTTGAGCTCCTTTGCATGAAAACTTCCTGCACTGTGATCTAAAAAGATAAAACACTTTGTACCACAAAATTGATCACAATTTATCATTCCGCAACTACACAACTACCTACCCAGACTATTTTTCTAACATTTTTTCTTCTTTTTAATTGGGTGCACTTAGGCTTGCAAACCCAGATTTACAATTTTCTTTCGATCATTTCCTATCTAAATCTACACTTTTTTCTGCCAGGGCCCAGATTAAACAGTTGGGTCCCTTTGATTCTCTACCTATCTACATAATCTGCCAAGATTAAACTGTTTGGACAGATATCATTCTCAATATTCTAAAACAGGAAATTGAAACCTAGGGAGGCCAGGATTTAGCTATTTGGCCTTCCCTTAATTGAAAAACTCATAAAAAATGGAATACAGCAGTGGCATTTGGACCAGCACACTTTCATTGCTTCTTGTGGAAATATGGAACACTGCAGCTTGCAAAGTATGACATATTTGGCATGTAAAAATGTCAATCATGAAAGATGAATACCTGCTGCAGCAGGAGGCGAACAATGGCTCCACTTGGAGATGGCTTTTCCTTGTGAAAAGACAAGAACAACAGGTCATACTGCCTTGTATTCAATTGCTGCTGTATTCTGCAAAATTTGCTTGGCCGACTGCCTTATTTATCCTACCTACCTACCCTAACCAGCACTTACTTTGCCGTTAGGTGTAATGAAACAGCCAATGCAGCCACTTAAGCATTATGAACATGAATGGCTTCTGCTGCTCGTGCTTGCTGTTACCTGAAATGAAGATCTTGCAATCTGATATGGCTTTGTTGATCTTTGAGAAGGTCAGGTAACTGCTGACCTTCTTTGCTGAAATAAGAAACTGTACAAAAGGGTCCTGTAGCATATATACATTATTGTTGGACTGAACTAACGAACTGTACAAAAGTTTGGGATAGCTATCATGCTTTTGAATTGGGGGATCATCAACCACTTGATACCATGGTTCGCAGCCTGCTAGCGGAGAAGAGTAGTGTTTTACCTCATCACGCAGCTTACCATCAGATGAATTCTGCAAAACATGGGATGGTACCTGTAATTTTTTGAAAGCTGGCTCAGATGGCACTTGACAGATTTGTGCTGACTGTTCTTTTTCTGCTTCAAATATCTGAGATGGCTGAAAATCAACAGGCAGGGAATCCAATTGGATTATCTGGTCACATGCTGCCGCTTCTGAGTCTTCCTCAATCTGACATTCACTGGCACTTTGGGGCTGCAAATCTAGTGTTGATGCTTTAAGAGCAAGGCCTGGACTTTCCTCTAGCTGATCAGTAACAGAACATGGTGACACTTGATTATTAATAGCATGATAATTTTCCCTAATAAACTGAAAAGACTTGAAACAAAATGGTAAAGTTCCTTCACTGAAATTGAAATTTTCTGCCTTTTCCTCCTTTTCTTCATAGCTGAAATGGGCATGCTGATCATTGGGTTCAGGCAGCTGAACCTGAACTGAGCTTTCTGCCAAAATAATGTCTGACTCCTCTGTAAGGCTGATTTGGTCGTCAGGCTCATAATCATCAACATACTGATCATATTTGGGCAGACAGTTGAAAGAAGAGAAGCTATTATATTCATATATTATATCAGGAGACTGCTCCATCATGTATGGCGGTATGAATATGTCATCTGTTTTGTGGCAGGTTTGTTCATGAATATCATTACTCTCGTTTTGCAAAACAGATCTGTTCTGGTGCTCTAGACATTCAACTTCTATTGTGCACATCTGCTTTAATCCCTCTATTTCTTTACAAAGATATCGAGTTCATCCCCTTTTTCTATTTTTAACTTCCCCTTCCTAACTTTCAGATTAGCCTCTACATCTACTGCCATGTTCTGCATCTGTTGCATAGTAGAGGGGCTCCTTTCTCTCAGATGAAATTCTATTTCTGGATCAAATGCTGTTGGATAATGTAATAGGGCCAAATCAGGGGGAGGTCTTATATTTAATGGTATTGAATGATAAACTTGATTGAATCGGTCAGAAAATTGCTGAACAGATTCATTTGGAATCCTTTTTAACTGATTATATTCTTCTATGAGCACGAGGAAATTGACTTTGATCATCCATCTATCAAGGAAGAGTTTGAATAACTGCTGGAGATTTGAGATGCTTGCCTCAGGCAATGCTTTAAACCAAGTCCTAACTTCACTTTGCAAAGAAAGGGCAAACAGCCTAACACTAACATCCTCATCCTCCACTTCAAAAATGTTCAAATAATCTTCAAAATCCTGAATATGCTTTTGAGCAGTAACTCCACTCTCTCCATCAAATTTTGGGAGATACATGGGATGATTTTTGGGCAAAGGATTAAGCACGGGAGGCAGAATGAGTGGTTTATATCTATCAGGAACTTTACGAGGCACGGGATTGTGTACAGGGACTGAATGATTGGGTTTGGTATGGACAGAGATAGGATGATTTGCTTCAACAGTAGTGTCCCTCTTGACTATAAGGTGAGCATTAGAAGCATTTAAAGGATGCTGTTCGGGTGTGCAAGGAGGGCTTTCTTCAACATTTTCTACGGGAAAAACATAAAAGTCAAGTTAAAACAATATGTACAACAAAATTTTATGGAGGAGAAAGAACATGACCTCTTGGATAATAATCCAGGTCAAAAGCCTGATCTGCTCATAAATTTCTTTTGGGTTCATTTCTCTAGTGGAGTCTTTATTATGAGGATGATGTGGAGTCACCAGGTGGATACATTAACTTTGAGTGCCTGATCTCTGTCCACCATCAAAGATCAGAGCTAGACTTGAAAAAAGGTTGTGAAGGTTTGGGTCTTCCCAGTGGAGCTTTCCAAATTTCTTTGTGAAACTATCTGAGGAAGGTCCCCAATGGAGTCGCCATTATGTTATCACTCAGGTTGTCCTTAAGCTTCGGAAAAGGATACGACCGAGGTAACCACAGACTAACTTTGGACTGCAGGTTCTAGCCAACCTGAAATCAGAGAGGGCTCTCTCTTTTAGGTTTAGCTTTGTTTAAAATTATTTTGGGCTAGTTATTGAGTTCAGGGGTTTTTGTTTTGTTTTTGGTGGGAAGGAAGATGTCTTAAGTAGAGAGGCAAAACATAGTCTGGTAAGTTTCAAACCATTAGGCGTGGAGTCAAGGAGTGGGACTGCTGGTGCGTTTTCTTGGTCACAAGAGAATTAAGGAGAAAGGTAGCTGCTCATGAAACAACACTTAAAGCTTAAAAGGATGGAATGAGGGATAAGGAATGAGAGGCAATAAAGAATCTCTCACTCGGCTTAAATGGGGGAAGGTGAATGAGCTCTGTCTAGGAGCAATTAAGAATTCCTAGACAACTGTCAAAGATGAAGGGATTAGGAGAAACATGAGCCATATGGAATTCATATTCATTACTAACCCAGATGAAAACATAAAGAAATAGCAGAAAATAAGCATAGAGGGTGTTTAAACCAATTCTAGACTATTCTTTCTTTCTACTATTTTAGACGGTATACCAAATGGAAAAACAGAGGTAGGAAAACTTATTGAGTCATGTTGCAGCACAAGAATTCCAAATTCACTTCTTCAAAACCATTAGACACAGAGCAGAAAGTCTTTCCTCCAAGCCTTTCAACAGTCTTTGATTACAGAAAACATATCACGTATATAGTGCGAGTCTCCACTGAAGACTATCAACCAACCGACCCTTTAAACAATACAGACGGTGGCATATATAGGGAAGATTTTTCCAAAATTTATCTTTTACAGCAGACCTAACAGGTCTGACAGAAAATTGATTACTTTTAACCTAATCTTATCTAGAAATAAATGCTAGAAAATATCTTTGAGCTATGCTGGGGGCAGCTGTAACAAGATGAGTTAATGTTTGTCCTCGTGGCTGTGTGTTGTTCATCTTTCATAACTGTGCATTGGTCTTTGCACACTTGTTGTTCGGTGGCATTGAATGCTTCTAACTGTGATTTGAGAGCTAGGTCAGGCTTACTCTTTTTGTTTTTGACTTTCTGGGGGGATCATCAATGTTCAGGTGCTTCGAGCCCTAAAAAATCTTCGGCTGATACTCTTTGGCTCTCCTCCTTCCTCTGATACTCTTTGGCAATAACTTGATGCTGTTTTGGTGTGCTGTGGGTCTCATTCACACAATAATGGCCGCTGTTCGGCCTCTGTTTCTTTCAAAACTGTTTTCTGCTCCTTTCGGTATGCTCTGCGAAGAAAACAGGTCATTTTTGTGCCTTTTGGGCTTCCTGGGGGTTGTATAATGAAAAGATTCCTTGAAGATTCCCTGAAGATTCTCCATTTCGGCCTAAAAAATCCTGCGATGAGCACTCATCAAAAACTGCCTCAGAATTGGATTCCAGGGCTCCGAAGTGCGGCTTTTGCTCCTTTGCGCCAAAAAAGTGCTGATGATGTCAGCATGATGTGACGTTGTACGTCGGGTGACGTCAGCATGATGACATGGCGGGATGACATCAGCATGACACCATCATGTACGAACGGTGACATGGCATGACACGTGGCAAGGGGCCACGCAGGCAGATGACTGGACAAGTGACTGTGCAGAGGGGGTGACATAAGCAGTGACTGTGCAGGGGGTGACGTATGCGGTGACGTCACCGGGCAGGAGGCGGTAAGCGGTATTGTGGTGCACCACCTTTGGGGAAGAGCGGTTTCGTGAGGGGGGCCTCCGCCACAGCCCAGGGGCTGACGCGTGGCGGGAGTATGGCGGCAATACTGCCCATCTTTCGGAGGCTAAAGCTCGGGCAGTTCGGGGATGGGGCGGCCCGCCCACTGTTGATCTGTGGGGCGGGCGATCCAACGGTTGGTGGTAGGCGCGAGGAGATGGTGGGTTAGTGGGTGGGGATATTCGCGGGGATATTCCCATTTAAATATAGCACGCGGGGGTGTTTAAACAATGGTTTATGAGGGTTTACGGGGGTTTTATGTGGCGGGGTTTAATATTTGATGCCAAAACTTTGGGTTGGGGGTAAAAAGTTGGTTTTTGAGGGTTAGGGAAGAGGTTATTAGTCTGACCAGGTGTCAGATTAATCCCTGCTAAGACACAGATGGGCTAAAAACAGCCCCGGATGGACCACTTTTTCCCGGACTTATAAAAATATGGCTATATTGCCAGGGAGGGACTATTCACATAGAGGAATTATATATACAAAGTTTTAATAGGGGAAAGGGGAAAACTGATAGGGAGCTATACAATATTGTTAGTAGTAAATATGAAAGTGATAAGCAAGCGCTAAGGTCAGGGACCTTAGGCTAAATTTGGGGAAAAGAACTTGTAAAGAACTGAGATCCTTGAGTGAAGCAGATCTTCACCAAGGTAACTGATATGGGGTATGATGAGACTAAGAGGCTCAAGCAGATCTTGACCTCTTTGGGGAGTTAATAAGTGATTTTTTAGAAGAAGGGGGAGTTAGTTATATCTGCCTTTGAGCTCCTTTGCATGAAAACTGCCTGCACTGTGATCTGAAAAGATAAAACACTTTGTACCACAAAATTGATCACAATTTATCATTCCGCAACTACACAGCTACCTACCCAGACTATTTTTCTAACATTTTTTCTTCTTTTTAATTGGGTGCACTTAGGCTTGCAAACCCAGATTTACAATTTTCTTTTGATCATTTCCTATCTAAATTTACACTTATTTCTGCCAGGGCCCAGATTAAATAGTTGGGTCCCTTTTATTCTCTACCTATCTACAGAATCTGCCAAGATTAAACTGTTTGGACAGATATCATTCTCTATATTCTAAAACAGGAAATTGAAACCTAGGGAGGCCAGGATTTAGCTGTTTGGCCTTCCCTTAATTGAAAAACTCATCAAAAATGGAATACAGCAGTGGCATTTGGACCAGCACACTTTCATTGCTTCTTGTGGAAATATGGAACACTGCAGCTTGCAAAGTATGACATATTTGGCATGTAAAAATGTCAATCATGAAAGATGAATACCTGTTGCAGCAGGAGGCTAACAAGAATGAGGATAGAGTGTTGTGGAAGATTGGAACACTACCCCTTGGATTTTCACTTTGGCTGCTTCTAAATCAAGAGTTGTAAGTGCTTCCATTTGCATTTTGTGTTCATATCCTTTGTTTCTTTTAAAGTTGTAGTCTCTGTGTCAATCTTTCTGCGTTTCATTCTCTTTTTCATGACCGATAATTGATATGAATTTTTCAGTGCACCTGAGAAGATCAAGGCTATGGGTCATGTCCTATCCAAGGCTAGAGAACAATTTTATGGCTGTGCGACAGTAACAAAGAAGTTGCAAGCCATGCTTCAGTCTGCAGATGAGCAAGTAAGGACCTTGGAAAAGCAAAGTAAATTTTTAAGTCAGGTGCCAACAAAGTCTGTTCCCAAGGGCCTGCACTGTCTATCCATGCGATTGACCATAGATTATTACTTTCTTCCTCTTGAAAAGCGATAATTTCCTAAAAAGGACAAGTTGGAGGATCTGACTCTTTATCACTATGCATTATTTTCTGACAATGTATTGGCTGCAACTGTGGTTGTGAATTCAACTGTCATGAATGCTAAGGTGAAGTGTTATTAATTTAAATTAATCTAAAGTTTGGAAGTCCAACAATTTTGCTGCATTTTACATTTAATATTTGGATCTCATTGTAGGTGATTTACATGTGTTTGCAGGAATCTAAGAAACATGTATTTCATCTCATCACAGACAAGTTAAATTTTGGGGCCATGAAAATGTGGTTTTTACTTAATTCCCTAGGGAAAGATACGATACAGGTAGAAAATGTTGATGATTTTAAATGGCTCAATTCCTCCTATTTCCCTGTGCTTTGCCAACTTGAATCCGCAGCTATGAAAGAGTATTATTTCAAGGCAGATCACTCGACTACACTCTCAGCACATTCCTCCAATTTGAAATATATAAATCCAAAATATTTATCCATGCTAAATCATCTTCATTTCTATCTTCCACAAGTTTATCCCAAAATGGACAAGATCCTTTTCTTGGATGATGATATTGTGGTGCAGAAATATTTGACGCCCTTGTGGTCAGTAGATCTTCATGGAAAGGTTAATGGTTCAGTGGAAACTTGTGGAGAAAGCTTTCGCTGGTTTGACAAATACCTTAATTTTTCCAATCCCCACATACCCAGGCACTTTGATCCTAATTCTTGTGGTTGGGCATATGGGATGAATGTATTTGATCTCAAAGAATGGGAGAAACAAGATATAACTGGAATATATCACAAGTGGCAGAACACGGTAACTGTGTAGTGTGGTTTATTTATGTTAATTCCTGCAATGATTACTTTAAAGTATTTGAAGTAAATTCGAAGTAATTAGCTAGAAAACTTAATGGGTTTTTCTTTGTTCGATTTCTAAGTTTTTCTTTTATGGTATGTCGGAATGAGGATAGAATGTTGTGGAAGCTTGGAAAACTACCCCCTGGATTGAACATTTTATGGCTTGACCCATCCTTTCGACAAGGCTTGGCATGTGCTGGGTTTAGGATATAATCCTAGCGTAGAACATGAATCCTTGGTTAGAGCTGGCAATGATGAAGTGCAGGCCTTACTAGAGAAAATATATAAAATATGATCATCCTTTCTTACAACAGTGCAATATAAATGAATAGTTGTTACCTCAATATTTATACTGCAATATATTGTCAAATGTAAAGTGTAAAGGCCCTTGATTCTCGTTGATAATTCATTCTAATTCATTTTTTTTGGAGTTCCATAGAAGGTTTCTAGTTTATGGCTTAATGAGTCAGGGTTTTGGAGGTGCAGTGGCCTAGCCAAGTTTAAGATTTACAAATTTTATGTCCTCATTGTATTCCTTCATAGTTGGAAGTAAAATCCTATATAAGTATCTTTTCTTTGTTAGTTAATATTTCTCTTTCATCAAGTAATTACACAAGTTGTTCTTCCAAAAACACAAAGAAGTATGAGACACAAAGATTTAGGATTTCAAGGCAGGGAAAAACCTCTCAATAAGGTAAAACCCAACAATCCTCCTCTGATTGAATTTATTCAAAATGAGATATCCAACACAAGACCAAAGAGTCCCTCCAAGTCAGCCCTCCTCTTTAAGTCAAGGTCAATAGTTGAGTCTCTGCCTAGTCAAAGTCAGAAGCAGCTTCTAAATTTCTATCCTTATTGCAGGTTTAGTCTCTTATTATAATACACTGACTTCCAATTACAGACTCTTTGCCTTCTATTACTGATCTTCGGCTACTACAGCAAACCCTTGACTCTTTACCACAGATATTCAGATCCTGCTGCAAATAGATAGCTTTAGATTGAGATTCGGCTTAGTCACAGACTTTGGTTTCTTCAAGTGTTGTAGACTTCTTTTTATCCTCAGTTTTTCTTCTCCCGTTGGATTACAGACTTCGAGCTTTTTCACTTTCTTGGTTGCTACCCAAAAGAGGTCGAATATAGGCTAAAACACCTAGATATCATTCTCCATGAGCTTTGACTTAACTAAACAAAGAGTGACTATGCCTGGATTGTTGCCTTTGTAATGTTGAAATGTCCTACAATCTTTGCCTGTGACAAGATGCAATAGCCCTAATTGGACAACATTGAAACTAGCTCAATTCAGTGTTTAACTTCCATGATCAATTCCTTCATTTTCCCGTAGCAGTTATGCTGCAATAGTCTCACATGGAGCAAGGGTTAATTTTCACATGGACATCTCTCTTTTGACAATGAAGGAAATGTGTTAGGCTCTCATCTAATATATGTTCCTAAGATATAATAAACTTATGGTGTATGTGTTATCATCATTCTTACTCCTTAGTTATAGTATATGTGCTACCTGTCTTTGTGCTCATGGCTGAAATAAATAACTCTCCATTGAATTTCTATTAGCATCATTCAGAAACTCTTGATTGATTGATGCTCTATGAAATGCATCAGCTTTGAGTTACTCATAATCCACTTTCTTGTTGAGTTAGAGATCAACTACCATGGTTATGGAGATGTTGCATTTCCTCAAGGAGTTGCTAATTTGGTTTCTGTACGATTGTTAAGAATTTCTCTCTCCTTACCTGGAGTGTTCTTAAGCATTCTTGGGTGGATTTCTACTTACTAGAGTCGTTTCCCTCTCCCTTGAGCATTATTTTCATTTGCTGGGGTGAATTTGAGCTCAATCTTGGTTGTATAAGAGGCCATAGGTACTAGAAAAGGCCATACATAACTATAGGAGATCATTGGCTTTCCAATTTCCCTTCATTCCCATAAATCCATCGAATACATGGGTGCTGAAATCTACAAGGCAAAGCATTCTTGATGTCTATTATGGTAGAATGTAATTATATTATAATGTTGTTAAATTGAGATTCATTACTTTAGTGATTCAAATTATATGTTGTTCCATTGCTATTGGGAATCGTTACATGAGAACACATTAACTACAATTATTCACCAATAATATCCAGAGGTTGTTCGATACTAGAATGATGATTGTCTAGTATGATGTATAATGAGGATAAGGTTGAAGAAATGAATGAGGAGAAATCCCATTCAAGGGGTAGTGTGGATGAATTTTGTACTGTAGAAAAAGAAAATACAACAGTATGGACAAATATGGACAAATTCTGATGAAGAACATGCAACATCAGCCAACTTCGATGAAAACACAAAGTGTGAACAATTTGAGCTGTCTAATTTCGCACTTATTGCATATTCAACTGGTGGATCTGTATCTTCTTGTATTGATAATATGGAAGATCAAGATTACATACAACAATATATACACACTTTTATGTTAAGGCAAAGTGTTGGGCAAAAGACCCTCAAGGAGAACTCCCCTGAGGCAAGTATCAATTCAGTCAGCAAAAATTGTTGTAAAGATGCTAGCAGTCAATTGTCCAAGGGTGATTTTTGGATGCCCTCACAAGAACTAAAGATTGTATCCCACTATCCAAAGGATCTTCTCTCGACTAAAAAGGGTATGCTAATAAATGCTTATGGGAAAAAGGCACAACACGTTTATCTTTGGTTGGGAGTTTATCCATATTGCCAATGATGTAAATAGTTATAATGTCATGTTGAGTAGATTTTTGGCGCACCTTTAAGAAGGTATCATTATCGAATGGGGGCTAGAAATCTAAAATGTTATCCATTGAATTAGATATAGTATTATATTTGTCTAGATGGGAAGGTTGATATAGTTTGAGCTTGTAGGAATTAATTTTTGGAGAATACCCTATTGCAGAGGAAGCTTTGGGTTGAATGAAATTTGATGAACCTATTGTAGTATATGTGAGCTAAATTTTTTATCTTTAATATGTTTTTTCCTTATACTATTTCTTGTGATGGATGGCATATGATATGTAGGAAGCTTTTCACTCTATAGAAGACATTCATGGCCTTGTGTATGGTCAAGAAGATTCCTATACCTCAAATGACAACAATCTGCTATTCAAAGTTAACAAAGATATCTTGGATATTAGAAAGTCATTTGTATCATGCTTATGCATGGTGCACGCTCTATATACTACAGAAAAGGTACAATAAATACTTAGCATAAAAGGATTTGTAGCTGATGGCATCATCTGGATTGTTTGCTACCATTGTGAAATGGGATGAGGGAAATGTGTAGAAAAATCATATTCTAGAAACCATTTATCTTTGGTTGGGAGTTTACCCATATTGCCCATGATGTAAATAGTTATAATGTCATGTTGAGTAGATTTTTGGCAAATATTTAAGAAGGTATCACTATTGAATGGGGACCAGAAATCTAAAATGTTATCTATTGAATTAGATATAGGATTATATTGGTCTAGATGGGAAGGTTGATATAGTTTGATCTTGTAGGAATTAATTATTGGAGAATACCATATTGCAGAGGAAGCTTTGGGTTGAATGAAATTCCATGAACCTACTATAGAGTCTGTGAGCTAAATTATTTTTATTTTTAATATATTTTTTCCTTATACTATTTCTTATGACAGATGGCATATGATATGTAGGAAGCTTTTCACTCTATAGAATATATTCATGGCCTTGTGTATGGTCAAGAATATTCCTAAACCTCAAATGACGATAATATACTATTCAAAGTTAACAAAGATATTTTAGATATTAGAAAGTCATTTGTATCATGCTTATGCATGGTACAAGCTCTATATCCTCCAGAAAAGCTATAATAAATACTTAGCATAGAAGGATTTGCAGCTGATGGCATCATCTGGATTGTTGGATGCCATTTCTATTATGCCTTATGATCACAAGCAAGGGGCTCACCATTTTGAGCTAGAGAATGAGAAGGAAAGAAGTTCAAGAATGGCTAGTCTTCGAAGTTTTGGGATTTAGTTTGGATTCTAAAATGGATACCAGAGAAGTGGTAAGTTATTTCAATGAAAAGGCTTAAGTTCATATGTCACTATTTGATATGTCTGCATTTTTATAGGTTTTTCTAGTATAAGTATTATATTTTATGCTTAGTTCAAGGAGTTTTCTTCCAATATGTCTAATAATAATATGTTTTTTTTGCAATTGTCACGCTCAACACTTCTATCGGAAATGGTAAGTAATAGGTATAGAGATCATTAAAGAATTTATTTTTGAAATTAAGTCTTTCCTTGATGTTGCTGAGAAGTCAGAGCACACATATATTCTTCTAAGCATTTTTTATGCTTGTACAGGTTACCTCCCATATGTCTTTCCATATGTACCTTGTACCTTGTTACCTCCCAATGTACCTTGTTACCTCCAAGCTTGCAAGTAAACTGTTACCTTCCATATGAAGAATTATCAGCCACTGAGGCCAAAATCAATGTTTCACCTGCCAAATGTCCCAATGTTCAATCAAAAGAAGTACCCATAGTAGCAACTTCACCTCATGTCCTAGATCTTCTTGGTTATTTGATAAGTTTAGGCAATGCACTTGTCCTTAGAGATTAGTGAGCAGTAGGCTCTGGGTGGGTATTAGATAGTCAATTCCATTTCATTTTGTAAATAACAAATTGAAAAAATTGGCTTTATTGTTGTTAGATGTGAACTGTATTTACTATGATAAGCGTCAACCTGATTAAAGCAACTTGTGATATTTGGTTAATGCTTTGTGTAAACCTCCATTGCATGTTTTACTTGCAACATCAATATGTCAAGGCCTTCAGATTAATGGGAAACTTATATGGCGCGATGGTCAAATTTTTTACAGCTTGAAGCTTTATAATAACTCTTTTGGTCTTGCAGCTGCTGGACCTCTACAGGTACAGTTCATAAAATATGAAAATAGTTGAGATATTAGTTCTATTTATCGTAAATATTGCTAGTTTAATAGGATGTAGATGCACATCTATTTTGAGTCCTTTTCCTATGTTTCGTTCCTTGTAAAGTAGGTGCAACCATTGCAGCCTGGTAGCTCAGTACACACACTGCTACCAATGGTACTGTCGGCCGGATAAATCGTTCTTTCGGACAAGACCGATCTCCCTAGTATCTACTGATATCTAGCGACAAGCAAGACAAGAAAATTCTACCTTTCTCTAAATATTGCGATTTATAAATAAAAGCCAAGAGGTGCTTTAGACCCTACCTTAAGTGCAATGCTAGTTTGTGGCAGCCACACTTCGACCGTCCGAACAAGTTTCCTTTTAAGAACCTGCAAACAAAAACAAGCACACATCAAATAACATCTGAATAACCAACATAATAAATCATACTCATCATGATGGTCAAGGAATTCATGAAATAAACCATAGAAGACAACTTATTGATGAAAATGAACTTGAGTGTATTAACTTTAAACAAAGAAGAACTTTACAACCTTGGTGCCTTGATGTTGTACAAGCTCCTCCCAGGGTCCAAGCAAGAATCTCCTCTACTTTGACAAGCTTCACACTCTTCCCAATAAGATCAAAAGGTATGTAATCTTTCCTCTCAAGCTCAATTAGGAAGTCTAAATTCCAACAGCATTTACCCTCAAAAATCTTTAGCTTTCAACCTCCTTAGCAACCAGCCCAATGCCTCATTTTATAGTGCAGAGGAAGGAAGTTACCAGGTCCACCTTCAAAGGGATAGAGTCCTCCTTCAAAGGGATAAGCTCCTCACATCAAGGGGTTAGCTCCTTTAGTTATGGGATGCATGAACCACCTAGGAACGAACTTGCCACCTCAATATTCCTTCTAAAAGTGTCCAGAATTAATCCAAAGTGAGTTTTTAATAATAAACTTGCGCTTTTTTGACTTTTACAGGGGTCTGCATCCTTTCCTTTAGAGACAGAGTGGGCAGGTCCACAAGGGACATGACCAAGGGGCGCGGGACCGCAGGTAATGCTAAGAGAAAGTGCGGAACCAGATTTTTAGAGATTTTCAAGGACTTACTCTCATTTTTAAGGCTTGACATGAAGAGCTGAGGTTTAAGACTTGCGTAGGAGGACAATATGAGTGGTGATAGACTCACACTGATTGCAGAAAGCCATGGTGACAATATTTTGTGTAACAGATTGCCCCCTAAAGTGCGAAGTCTGTAATATATGAGGATAGTATTTATCATCTAAGCAGAGTGAAGTACTTTATCATTTCGAGGATCATCTTGTGGAGAGCCTGTTTGGAACCTGTAAAAGCATTCAATACAAAATATATATGAGATCATATCATCACTGAGGTAGGCATTCCCATACTCAGATCAAAACTGGCTAGAAAATTAACTAAACTGCTCCGATATAGGAATTATCTTGTAATACATTACAAGTATAGACATATGTAGACACAGTATGGGCACAGCCATCTGTTTATGAATAGTCCACTACATAATGAATAAAAAAATTCCTCGCAGCCTAGATGGTGGAAACTAGATCCAGGGTCTTGATTTCTACTTCTCGAAATAGTACGATTCTATCCATGTGAATGAATGTGTCGAAGTCGAACATGGTAGAAACCACTTGATTACTAGTCAATGATGTAAACTGTTAACAAGTGTAAGAGAAACCACCAGTAATGTCAATGGCTCTCAAAGTACTCAATACAATCCATGAAATGTGAATAGATGTGTTGATGTTGAACATGTCATGGAATCCTTTGATCGAAGGTCAATGATGCAACCTGTCGTCGAAGGCAAGAAACCTGCCATTGAGGCATGCAGATTCCAAGGTACTGATGATTTCTAGATCATCTTTCTAGATAATGTGTAGAAATTTTGAATAATATGACACATATTCACAGAGATTATCCTGATTATACACTTATAAGCGGAACATGGATAATACATAACCTCCTCTACTTTGATCATCAATTTTGCGGAAAAAAAACACAAGAATGCACACATAGAAGCATCAATCACACATATCAACACAGTATTTTCCCGGGGAAAGCATACAGCTAAAAACCCCCTGCTATCTGTATATTATATTGATTGAGAACATGTAACAATACATAGTACAATACTCATCCCAAGTACTTAGTACTATCTCCTCATGCTACACACAATACAGCTCAGATTTGATCTCCAAATCTCCCCCGCTGCTTGCCTGCCTCCACTGCACAATACCTGCAAGAGTATGAATCAATTCAAACTCGTTCCAAGTTTTATTTACCTTGGAAATTCACTCACACTGGAAATCACGTGAGCATAGGCTATCTATTGGGAAATTCTCATGGGCATACTCAATCTTGTGCAAATCTCATGCATAACTGATAGCTACAACTCACCCTTTCACTTATCTCTTCCACCTGTCTTCACTAAACTGTGCATGCACTAAGTTAACTGATGTATTCTTCAGTTGCATTATGAGTTAATAATTAGTGAATTAATTAATAACTAATTCACCCAACTCATCACTTAGTCTATTGGCCAGTTAGACTAAATACAACTAGTTTAACAAAGTCAAACTGAACACAACTCCATTAACTGCTCCTCTAACTCCATAGAACTCAATCACTGAAGTTCTAACTAAGGTCCTGCATGCAATAGCTTAGTCATCCCATAAGTTACCACGTGATTCCTTCTAGGATCTGCATGTGCCACATCCATAGCTCATCCTGAAGTGCTCCAAGAGAATAAGATAATGTTTATAGTCCAAATATTATTAAGGGCTAATAATATTTGACTTTTCTATTTTTGAACTGGCAGTCTAAAAATAGACTCTGATCACTCCGCTGTGATCCAAAAATATAAGTCCATCTATTTTTCCCAGCATGACCAATCATCCATAAATAGCATCCTGCAACTCATAGACCATGATACATATGTCTAAAAATAAACATAGTCTAAAAATAGACTTTGCACCAAAACTTGCCTGCGGGCCCACTTAGTGAAGGCGACTTCTTTTCACTAAGCTCCATTATCTTGTTGCATTTTCAACAAGAATTTCTTGTTGCACACTTTTCAACACTCCCTCTCAACAAGAAAGTCTTCCTCTCAAACCTGATCCTGTAACTCTGGAATGTTCTGCATGCAACACATTTGCCCGGTCCACTTGCTCCAACAACATTTGGAACAAAAACACTCCCAACTGACCACTCTGTTGGACTAGAAACATACTCTGATGTTGAAGCTCTACCTGATGTTGACAGGTGCTCCCTCTCTGACATCTAGGCTACTGCAACATCTTCATGCTTCTCGCACCATTGCACACCTCTCTGTGCCACCTAGCACTGTGCAAAACACTTGTGCGTCTCGCATTGTTGTAAACCGCTAGCTATGTGCTGTCCTGGGATTCCCTACACTGTCGCTCTCTCTGCCACTCCATTTGCATCTGTCTCTACCCAATCAGTCAATTCCTGCTACTCCACATCGGGGCTCCTGTAGCAAGTTCTCATCAAAGAGGTTGGGTACCTCAAGGATCCTGCCCCTCCTCCTTGGGATGGTCACTCTATATCGCCCCACCTCCTACCTGGAGGTATGGCTACATGTGATCCCTCGGCCCAACTAGCTTGAAGTTTCCCCCTACTAGAGGTCTCTGCATGAGTAGATGTCTCTACTTGATCTCCTCTCAGCTTCCCTTGTTGTGGCTGCTCCACAACCTCCTGAAGTTGCTGCACCAATTGTGGCTCTTCCACAATCGTCTGAGACTTCTTCTGGCACTGTATGTGTAGAGGTAATATATGCTCCCTCTCAACCACTAAGTCTCCATCAGTTGTCTCGCTGCTCAAGGCTTCGCATGCATATTGAACCTCAAGAACATACAGGTTCTTGACCCGTGAACCAATCCGCTTCACCTATCTAGTGATGATGTGTCTAAGGAAAACCTTTCCCTTACTGAAGACTACATCATAGCCTCTGTCTTCCAACATCGCGATCGAAACCAAGTTTCTATTCAGTCCTGGTACATACTTGACATCGGTCAAGGTAAGGCGAGCTCCATGCTCCCTTTGAAAAATAACTGTGCTTACACCTGAGACACTATACTTCTCATCATTACCCATCGCTATGAGTGTCTAGAGATCCTTCTCCTCCAAAGTACTGAACAAACTTTTGTCACCGGTCATGTGGAAGGAAGCTCCACTGTCAAGAAACCAACTACTTCCCACCATGGATGAAACCATGCATGCGACAAGTGTGAAATCCAACTCAAATTGTGAAGCAAGTGCCTCACCTTCAGATCCTTCCCCGGATCCCTTCTTAGACTTCTTCTTTGGGAAATTAGTAGCATAATGACCCAACTCATGACAACGAAAGAATCTCACCTTCGACTTGTTAAACTTCTTCCCATCACTAGAAGAACTAGATTCGGAAAGAGAAACCTTCTTCTTTCCCTTCTTCGCCTTACTCGCTAAGGCACAGTTCTCCTCATCATGCATAGATGAAGAACTGTCTCTGGTGCGCCGTCTAATCTCCTCTTGCGCAAGATCCTACCAAAGTTTCTCCCATCTTGGCAATTTGTCCCTTCCATTCACCGAGTCCTGGTAGCTATGCTAACTCTTAGGAAGGCCAAGGAGTACTAGACTCACCATATCCTCATCCTCAACAGTTACCTCCACACTTCCCAGCTCATCCCGGAATTGGGTGAACTTCGTGAGATACTGGGGCATACTGTCTCCATTCTCACACTTGTTGTTTATGAGTTTATCCTTGAGCGCCAACTTCCTTTGGTCGCTCTTGCTTTGGAATAATTCTGTCAACGTTTTCCACATCAAATATGGAGAATTCTTTCCATGGAGGCTGGACACAATGTGATCCATCACGCCCTCTAACAGAATCATTCGACACTTTGCTGTCTTCTTTTGCCAAGCCTCAACTTGAGCAACATCAGTAGGCTTTGGGACCTCCGCATCCACGAACTCCTTCAACCCATTATCATCTAACACTGCCTCCATCATGTCCTTCCATGCAATATAATTCGTACTGCCCTCAAGGGCATACTCCAATCGCAATCCTGTGAAAGACATCTTAGTTTTGACACCAAGAAAACACTGCTGCAAATTCGAATTCCACCAGCACAAAACTCAACTGCTTAAGATCTAGAATTCTTGAGAACGAAGTACTTCTCGTACAGAGATTGACTGTATGGGCATTCACCAGATAGCTCACCTTCCAAAAGAAGGATGAATCCAGAGGCTACCTGGCCTGATCACAAACTCTGCCTGAAGAAATAAAATGTAAACACTTTCTGAATAATAGATCTGATGATTAATCCTCGCTGTGATATCCTGTAGAAATCTCTTCTACAAATCAAGCATCTCTGATACCATGTAGAAATTTTGAATAATATGACACATATTCACAGAGATTATCCTGATTATACACTTATAAGCGGAACATGCATAATACATAACCTCCTCTACTTTGATCATCAATTTTGTGGAAACAAAACACAAGCATGCAGACTTAGAAGCATCAATCACACATATCAACACAGTATTTTCCCGGGTAAGAACCGTCACCTCCAGGTAATCCACATCAATTTAATCTTGCATTTCAACCGTTTGAATTTTGTTTTTAGGTTTCTATTTTGATTTTTAGTAAATATTTAGTATAAAATACCGCTCGCGGGGGTCTGCAGGGGTAGCATGCGAAACTTGCAGACCTCGACTTTTTCCTAGAAAGGAAAGAGACAAGGGCCCGCATTTGCTGTTAAGGCAGAGTACGGACCTACGCACTGTCTCTAATCTGGAGAGTGCGGTCCCCGCGACATAGGTTTTAAAACTTCAACTATTTCAATTTTCGCAAAAAAACTTTGATTTAAAATGTTTTAATCCGCCTTTTCTTTCACTGTAGGATATACATAATGCTCAGTTTGTGGGAAAGGGAGCACGAAAACGTGGACCTTGCCGCAATTAATCACCAACCTTCAATCGATGCATTGAAGGCATGTGGGCTATTTAAATTCTGGGCCATACCTGGCATGAGGGCCCAAGTAGACTTTTTGCAGTGGCTAGTGAATAGATGGAATATACAGGACCCGTGTTTCATTATTGGTGGCCACCGGCTCGTAATGGAGCCAGAGGACATTTACTTCTTCACTGGTTTGCCTAAGAGAGGTGAACAATTGACTCTATTCGGGACTAGGCCAGGTGGCTAGAGTTTTGTAACGACCAAACCAAGGACAAAGGAATTGATATCAAAACCATCTCCCGTCCTGAACTCAAAGTGATTTCATTTACTGTCACCAGACTTTGTGGAAGCATAGCACTGCATGTAGCCACTGGATCCCAAATGCGTATGGCAGTAGACTGTTATCGAGGCACCATCTTTAACTAGTGCGAAGCTTTGTTGGCTAATGTAAAAGGCCAATTGACTAGAGCCAAAAACGGACAACTAAAAAACTTTGGATATGGTTTTTTAGTTGTGAGTTTTGGTCTAGAGAGGGTCCCGATGTTGGTCCCACAACATCTTTCCGTTGGAGCTGGACTTCCCCGAGAGCCCAAGCTGATGCGTTGGGTTGCAGTTATGGTCCGTCATCCTGAGGAGAGTTCCGAGGTTGTTCAATTTCCTCCAGAGCATTTTCATTGGTTAGAGAACCAAATTTTTGCGATTCAGGATTTTCCTTATGCTATGATGGATTATTGTGGTGACCCAGACATGGCTCTTCCACCAGGAGAGCAATGGGATGATTCAGGTAAAATCATTCTCAACATTTTCTATGTTTTAAGTTTTTTTTTTTTTTTTTTTTTTTTTTTTTAAATCATCCAAAACTGATAGTAAAAAGTTTCAAATGCAGATGTGGGTCCATGACGACTAGCCACTCTTTGGACCTATGAGAGGAAACACTCGACTGCAGTAGTACCGGCCCCATGGGACGGATCTACAGAGACCTTGGCCGAATTGGAAAACCATCTAGAGCATTTAACAACAGACATTCCAGAGACTAGCATAGATGACATTCCTCTTAGGTTACAGCGCTATGTGATTGGGGTCCCAGGACCTTTCAGGAGGTTCCTTTGTAGGGTGGCCTGAGCAGCGGTTTCTTATCGTGATCATCACCAGTGATAGGGTGATCGCTTTGTAGACTTGATATGACATTTTTGCTTTTTGTACTATCATTTTTGTCGATCATAAGGTGTTTTTCAACCTATGATCGAAGACGATGTATATTTGACACACTTCTATGCTATGCTATATCACTATTACTGGTTATCTTATAAAACATGTTATGGAATGTTTTTAAATTTACTGTTTGATTATTGCAAATGTCTACTTAACATTCGAGAAGCAATTGCATCTGCTAATGTATTTAAGTATCTTGGAATGTGCTGATATTCAATATAGTCAAACTCACGTTCTAAGAGACGAACTCTCGAAAATAATCTTAATAACACTGGATTTCTAATGGCATAAAATATATTAAGCTACAATAAAACGAGTTCAGAATCTAACCTCACAATCAAACTCCGAATCCCAAATGAAATGGATTCAGATAATAATTCAGTCACTGCACTATACTCTGCAATGTTGTTCGTTGTTTGACCGAGGCTTACCCCATGCATAGATACCAACTCATCAGAGGGTGAATAGATAACCCAAGCTACGGAAGAAATGTTCCGTGTATTACGACAAGCACCATCAGCAAAACCAATGTATGTTTGAAGAGACGTCGACATCTGCAATATCAAGAGTAAAATCAAGATAAGTAGGAATAATGACATAACACTCTCTAAACTAAGCACACTTTTCTAATCTAAAACACACCAGCTAGAAAGAAAATTAATCTAACTAAAATCTGCACACCCAGGTTTAAGCATAATATTTCTTCAGATAAAGACCATTTCTGGGTTTACCTAAAGAGATATCATCAAAATCTACTAATTCATAGGCCCCTTTGGCCAGCTTTCGCTTAAAACCAAAAGGACCATGCCACATGGGTACAAATTTTCCAGCCCCTAGCTTATCGTTTGCTTGATCGTAGAGTATGACTAGATCTCCTTCTGAAAAATTATGGGGTGTAACATTTCGATCATACTGAGCCTTAATTCGTTTGGCATGAGTTTCGATTGCTAGTGTAGCATCACGTCAATTCTCATCTAGTTGAGCTAAGTACAACAAACGTTTCTCCTCTTCGGAAGTGGCTGGAAGTAATTCTATGGCTATTTTCAATGACGACCTTTCACATTCAATGGGTAACACAACTTCCAAACCGTAAACTAGTTGGAAAGGAGTGAAACTAGTTGATGTTTTTACTGAGGTTTGATACGCCCAAAGCACTGAAAATAACATGTTATGCCAATTCGACCTATGAATCCCAATGATTCGTCGGATCATAATGACTAGAACTTTGTTGATGGCTTCAACCAGACCATTAGCCTGTGGGTAATATGGAGTAGAACTATCATGACGCAGGCCAAGCTGATCTGTCAGTTCAGTCATCATGATGTTTCAAAAATGATGCCCATGATCAGTGATAATCACTTGTGGAACACCAAATCTCGCAATTATATGATTGAAAACAAAAATCGCAACAGTTTTTCCGTTCGCTGAAAATGTAGGCATCGCCTCGGCCCACTTGGTAAAATAATCTACCGCAAGGATGCTATACGCATGCCCCCCGGCCGAGTGAGGGTTACATGTAATAAAATCGATACCCCACTTTGCAAAAGGACCGACGACAATTATAGGGTGGAGAGGAGCAGGTGGAGCACACATCTTTCGATAAAAAATTTGGCAATTGTGGCATTTTCGGACCGCGTCAATACAATCTTTGAACAAAGACGGCTAGAAATCACCAGCGCGCAATATCTTTTGGGCTGTGGCATACCCAGACATATGAATGCCACATGCTCTAAAGTGACAGTCATTTAGAACCTTCTCAGCTTCCTCATGAGTTAAACAACATCGGAAAACAGAGTCCGCCCCACGACGATAGAGTGTATTTTCAATGATTTTATATTGTTGGGATTGGAATTGTATTTTCTGTCACTGAGATCATGAAATTTCAGGTTGAAAAGATTGGGTTTGGAGATAAACTATGATATCTGAATACCATGGATCAAGAGTGCTAATAAGAAACAAGGATTCGTCTGCAATGGGCTATTCCGCCACAGTTTCAGTATCAGCACGCGGGAAGTTACACATCAATTCTGCAAAAACTAAAGATTTCTTTGACTTGGATTTTTCAAATTCCAAATCAAATTCCTACAGGATAACAATCCATTTGGAATACTTGCCCCCTAGCAATTTCTTTGTTAAAATATAGATCATAGGGTTACAATCATAAATGACATTAGTTTTACGTAGTAAGATGTAATGACGAAAACATTGGACAGCTTGAACAACTGCCAAGGCCAATTTCTCCACATGTGAATATTTTAACTGGATTGGATTCAAAGTTCGACTAAGATAGTAAATCACATGTTCACTACCGAATTCGTCTTCCTGAAATAACACCATCCTGATGGTGGAATGAGAAGCAGCGAGATATAAAAAGTAATCCTAGTTGTAGTTGGGAGGATGCAATAACGATGCATGGGTCAATGCGTGCTTAAGTGCATCAAAAGATTTGTTAGCTATCTCATCCCAAAAGAATGGAGTATTCTATTTCAAAAACCTAGTAAAACCCTTTGTTATCTTAGCGTAGTTAGGAATGAAACGACGTAAAATGTTTGCTTTCCCTTGCAAACTTTGGAGTTGGCGAAGAGAGGAAGGAGGAGGCAATTTGACAATGGCTTCAACCTTCAAGGGATCGACATGAATGCCGGCTTTTGAAACAACAAATCCCAGTAAACGACCCGTTTCTCTACAGAAAATGCATTTGTGTGGATTCAACCTAATTCGATAATGCCTACATCTCATAAAGATTGCTCCTAAATGAGTGAGATGATCGGCTCTATGTAATGAATGGGCAGGTAAATCATCGAGATAAGGTTGCACAATGTGTTTGATGTCATGAAACGCGTAAGACATAGCTCTTTGAAAAGTTGCTGCAGCATTCTTTAACCCAAAAGGTAATTTGAAATAAGCAAATGTCCCCCATGGACAAATGAAAGCCATTTTTGGTTGATCAACACGTAGAATGTTGATTTGATTGTAACCGGAAAAACCATCCATAAGGAGAAAATTTCACTCCCGACACAATCATTAATGATTTGATAGATATAGGGAGTTGGGTAATTGTCTTTGGGACAGGCTCGATTAATATCCCTATAATCGAAACATATTCTTATCGTTCCTTGCTTTTTATTAACAGGAACAATATTCAATACCCAATCAGTTAAGGGAATTGGATAAATGAAACTTGCTTTAAGTAATTTTTCAACTTCTGCTTTAATTGCAGCAGCTTTTCGCGGGTGGATCTCATGCAAACGTTGCCGGACAGGTTTAGCATCCGGGTAAGTTTTGATTTCATGAACAACAATTGCTGGATCAATTCCTGGAATTTCTTCATATGACCAGGTAAACACGTCGCAGAATTCTTGAAATAGGGCCTTATAGGTTTGGAGTTCATTTTCCGTACAGGAGGCACCTATATGAATGTTTTCAACAATTCTAGGCTTAACTAAAATGTTAATAGGAACCGTTCAAGAAATATTTCCCAAATTTAATTCAGAATTAGGATGTTGTAATGGATTCTGTGGTTCTTTGACATAATCAGTAGTAAAAATAGATGAAAAATCATTCTCAAAATGATCAATCTTAGGTAAGAAAGAAGATCTATGATGCAGATCTTCCCACGGTAAATCATCAACAGACAAGATTTCATGAAGCTGCTCATCAGTATGAACAAGCTCGGAAAAAGTTGTTGAATTTGAGTTTGATATTGAAATTGATTCTCCATGGATCACATTCATTATATCAATTTCGGTTGAAGAAGGGTCGGAAAATGACTATACAGCCTGATACGCAATTTCATAGGGACTCAAAGGCATAACATCACCAAATGAATCCACCTCAGATTCGGAAGGTACGATCCAAGGATCAACATAAAAAATAGTGTCTGATGAAATCATATGAATGGTTGCAGTAGAAGGAGATACGTTAGGAGGAGGAAAGGAAAAAGTTCCTAGTAAACCAGAATCTTTAACCAATCCTACCCCAACATCCTTATAAGGGATAGCTATTTTACCGACATGTTGTATACTTTCAGAAGAGGCTGGGTTGGATGAAAAGTATGTTAGCTTGTCTATAGTTACGATCTTTCCATTATGAGGGAACTTTATAAGCCGGAAGACCGATGAAATAACAACAGTCATAGCGTAAGACCAACTGCGACCCAAGAGAAGGTTGTAATCTAGAGGGGCATCAACCACTTCCACATCTAGATTAACAGTTTTTCCTTCAACCCTATAGGTAAATCCTGTAGAATGCCAAAAGGATGGAACCCACGGCCATCAAAAGCCTTTAGAATCATTGGGGATTGATTGAGTGTAGGATAACCAAGCGATCTCCAACACTGAATCGACATAATACACGTTGAAGCTCCCTCATCAATCACAGTCCTATAACAGGGTCTATTTTGACTAACACTGGAATATAGAAAGCCATTTGATGAGGTAGGCATGGTGTACTATTTTCTAAATCGAAGATTATAAGGTTGGAGTCCTGAATATCAACAGCTCCTATAGCCAACAATAGCAATTTACGCTGGACATGATTGCAGCACCTCCAAAGCCAACATTGCTGAAGGGGAAATAACTAAGTCTTCATCAATGTTATAGTTCTGAGCAGCTCTCGCATGTGGATTGAAAGCTGACTTCCGAAGTATGCCTTTAGCAGGCAGTTTTATCACTAAGTCTGTGTTAGGTTTCTTGATTTGTAGCGGATCGGAACCAAGAGTTGAAGTTGATGGGTTTGAACTAGAAGATTTTGCTTCCTTACCACCAACAGGACTTTTACTTCCATAATCTTGCGATCATGTCACAAATCTAACATGGGACATCATCATTATGGGTTCTTCTGAGGCATTTGAGGAAGAACCTATCATCTTACTATCTTGACTAGGAAAAGGATTCTTCAAGACAGTAGGCGTTTGAGAACCTTTGACGATTTTCACAACCTCAGCACGATGAGGGCAGTCTCTTGTAAAATGCTCTTCATCACAAATGAGACAAGGATAACGAGGTTTACGTTTCTCGTCAATAGATTCCATTTTATCTGATTTCTCTTTCGAATTTTCCTTCTTTTTCTTCTTCCCCTTCTTCTTACTGCCGGATTTTGATTTGGCCGTAGATGATTCTACGACATGAATATCGGCAGGAATTTCAGCGGAAGAGTCTCCTATCAAGGAATCTGGTAAAGTTATAATAGGAGAAGAATTCTTCAAAGATTTCTTCTTACTTTTGGTGTTAACTATACCAATCATACCATCAGCGGCATGAGACCTTGAAGGAGCTGTAGTTATTTGATTTTGTTTCAGAAGGTCGGGGATTTTCTTGTGTAAAGTACCCGACTGCATATAAACAAGGTCAAGGTACTGAGCTTGAGCAATTACTTGCTCTTTAGTAACAACTCCTACCTTAGCTACATCCTTAGTGATCTTAGGTAATAATGATTTAACAAACCATTCTACTAAAATTTGATCCGGAATATAAACTTTCACTAAACGTCGTCGACATCGCCATTCATGAATGTGATCTGAAATATAAGTGGACATCGACTGTTTTAATGAAGTTAATAATTTCGTGCCATTGTCATATCTGACAGGCAACTGAAAATGAGTTAAAAATGAAGTATCTAACTGAGTAAAGTTATAAAAAGAGGCTCGCGGTAACTCAATGTACCACTTGGCCGCAAGACCAATCAGAGTGCGCTGAAAAAGACGTAAACGAATTGAATCATCTATAATGGAGTTAGATGCACACCAGAGGTGATAAGTCATCACATGGTTTGACGGATCCTCTCCTGATTTACCTTCAAACTTAGGGATAACACTGGGAAACTTATTTGGCATTGGTGGCCAAAATGGAAGATAGTTAATTGGATCGTTCGCAAGGCATGACAAATCAGGCAAGTCCAAAGTTGCAATGAATGGTAACTGACGATTAGGGTCTCGAAAACCTTGGGTCATAAGACCAACCCCAAGAAGAGGATATCCCGGATAACTTGGAATTGGAATTGCATTTGGAATATTATATCCTCTAGGAAAACCAGGATTAAACAGACCGTACTGGGGTTGTTGAGGTTGTTGATAAGTATATCCAGGGTACGGTTGATACTGATAGACTGGGTTCTGCACAGCAGGACCAAATTGGTACTGTCCCTGGTATGGTTGATAAGTAAATTGAGGTTGACTTGTGACAACCGTACTTGGACCAAGTTGTCCTACAGGCATCTGAACCGTAGTCCAAATTGTGGGTCCAGATTGAGGTAAAGATGCTTGAGGATTTGATGTAGGAACAGTAGAAACAAGAGCTGCCGATACTCCAGAAGTAGGTGGGGTAGATTGAACAGAAGCTGCAGTAGTTGCAGTAGCAGTTTGAGGTGGAGTACGAGGCATACTAGGCCTAGGCTGAGAAACTACATTAGGTGCAGAGTTTTGAATAATAGGCTGGACAGGTTGCTGGGTTGAACCAGAAACTAAAGGTTGTCCAGATTGAGATGACAGCTACACATTAGGTTGCAAAATCTATTGAGATTGAGATGGATCCCACACCAAATTCATTCTGGGGTATTGACCCATAGCAGGTTGAACATATGTAGGACCGTAACCGGGTTGAGCGTATGACTGATAATTCAAAGGTATATTTCAAGCTCCTTGTACAAATGTTTGACCAGAAGGTGGTTGGAAACCTTGGGTTGGGTACTGACCTTGAGGTTGATAACCTTGAGGCACGTACTGAAACTAAGGTTGACCTTGAAGTACATATTGATACTGGGGTTGACCTTGGGGTACGTACTGAGTCTGGGGTTGACCTTGAGGAATGTACTGTCCCGAGGTATGTGTTGTCTTTGAGGTTTCCCCCGAGGCAGTAACTGGGAACCTTGAGGTTACCCCCCAGGTGAAAATTGAGTACCTTGAGGGTGCCCCCCAGGCAGTAACTGACTACCTTGAGGTTGTGGATTTGGAATGGTACCTGACATCATAAGAATATCTTCTACACTCAATGGTTTAGTTCCGTTATTACTAGGTGATAACGCATGTTCAATGGGTTGAGGAGATGCTCCTGAAAAAGTACCAATGAGTGACTGAAACCCAGAAGGAACAAAAGGACCACCATACAAAAAGGGTTCTGGTGATTGAGAAAACATGGATGATTGTCTCGACATATTCAAAGGAGGATAACAACCTCTAGGTGTTGGATGATAAGGAACTCGAGGTGGTGAAAAACTAAGACCTGGATTTTCAAAAAAATTGGTCAATGAAAGATACCAAACGTCCCTCCTAGGTGGACTGTAAAATATTGATTCACTCTCCCTAAGTTCTAAAGTTTGTTGATTTTCAGGGATAGATATACCTTCTTCCGGATTAACAAGTTCTTCAATAGCAATGAGTCCAGAAGGAAGATTTTGGGTAATGACTCTTCCTACCCTGGGTGAACCAGGACCACCAGAAGTTGGAGAGGCAAATCCTAATGATGGAGTAGCAACAGGTTCAGTTTCAGGCTCAGAAATTTCAGGTTCCTCAGCTAATTCACTAGTAGAAGAAAAACTACCTGTAACTTTAGAAAATGAAATTGGTTCGGAAATATACTCTGTTGCTTGAACTTGATAACAAGAGCACGTAGCCCTTTAAGTAGGCTTGGTGAATACTCAGAGGTTGCCCCCGAAGTATATGAGAATGTCTCGGTAATTCAGCCAGGATTAAAAAAATTTAATTACTTCACATGCAATCAAAGAAAAATCTCAATAAAACCACCTAAAGTCTCTAAAGAACCAAACAATTTGAATCACATGCCTAAAAATCTAGGAGTTCAAACCACACACAAACAGTAACTTTCCGTACCGAAAACACTAGTTGATGATGAAATCCAACGTTGCAGAATTCAATACAGAAATGGCGGTTGGAACAGTTACCCCGACAACCTACTTAATGAAACAGACTGGCATAAGTTTCTCCACTAAACCGTCTCGAGTGAAGAGAACCCCCCAGAGAGTCAAGTGAGTCTAGTCGACATCTGCTCCAGGTACAGTGGGATCTTCACTCCACTGTCACCTTAGGAAAGAATCCTATAGATAATGGTCACTATGGTTACCAACAGAAACAAATATACTTGGGGGAACAGTCTGTGATCCGATACACACGCAAGGGCAGAGTAGCAAAGCTCAATCCCCTTGAAGGCTCCTTGACATAATCCAAGGTTTACCAACAAGTGACCCGAGGCTCCTTGACAATGGTCAATCTGAGGTTTACCGGTTTTAATACGTGTATATCTTCTATCGTTCCCAATGAGGAAGGATTGATTACCCCACTAGTTCGGATATGATCTTTTGCTTGAATCCTATAAGAGGAGCTTCCCAAAGCATAGATGTAACAATTGGAATTTATCTCCTACCACAAGATAGCTACTTGTTTGTTTAAACTATCTTGGAGAGTTAATTACTCCCTACTCCAAGATACTAGCCTGAGCTATGTTGGTGATAAAGAGCCCTAGAAAATAAAAAGATTACTAAATGAATTTTACTTTAAGCGTTATTTTTATGGTTTTTTCTTATGTCAAAAGGTATGGAGATGAAACTTTATGGTGTGAAGACTCGACTCCAAAACACTAAAAATGCACCTAAGATGATAAACAATCTTTTTTCTTCAATGAATTTCTAGCTAAAAAAAGAGTTGAGAATGCAATTGCTTGAAAAAGAAATCTTTCTTCAACATATAAATGAGAAGAAATTTTTTTTGTCTTTTCCAACAAACTCAAAAATGAGACTACTAATTATGCTCACGAAAAAATCCTTTTGCTTTTTCCACACTAAAAAACTACAGAAAACAAATTCTTTCAAAAGAGATTTTAAAATTTCTAGAAAGTACTCAAAACTATGAAAAATCTAATCTTGAGATCTACAACTTCTAAAAACCTAATTGAAGTAAAATATTTAAACAATTTGTTTTTGAGGATGTTTTACTTAGTTATCGGAAAACTAAGGACTAATTCGTTCAGAATAACAAATTAATAAAAAAAACAACCAACTTATGTTCTCTTAAAAAAAAAAATGAAATTCAAAACTTTTAAAACAAGTTCTTTCAAAGCTTTGCAAAGAGAAAAAAAGGGATCTATTCCTCACCAAAGGCAGATTTCACAGATCAGTCAAACTCAACAAGAATACCAAAAAGACCAGAGGAATCTAAGGTTTCTTAGGCTTCTAATCTCTGAGCTACTACAAAGACCAAGCGAAAATCAAGCTAGGCACGCAAAACTTCTAGAAATTCACCTAAAACCAAAACACTAATGGAATTCACTCAAAAGGAGTTTCTGACAAGACACATGTAGATCTGGGCAGAGGCTAAAAAAATAAACAAATCCTAAGCTTAACTGAATGAAAAGATTTTAGGTTTTTCAAAATTTTGACAGTGTCCGCAGGCTCCCTGTATAACCAGGTGCAGCGCTCTGTGTAGTAAAGCAACAGTGCGGGGATGTCCGCACTATGTTTCAAACAAAACGTGTGGTCCTCGTTCAAAAGTGTGAAAAACAAAAACAATTCAGGATCTAAAAAAAAAACTACCCAATCCCACACATACCAAGCAAAAACCAGAAACAAAGAAAAAGTTTCTCAAGTCAAAGTAAAAGTAAAGGCAAAAAACCAAAATTCAAATCTCCAGGGGAGTCGCCATTTTGTCAGCCGGATAAATCGTCCTTGCAGACAAGACAGATCTCCCTAGTATCTACTGATATCTAGCGACAAGAAAGACAAGAAAATTCTACCTTTCTCTAAATATTGCGATTTATAAATAAAAGCCAAGAGGTGTTTTAGACCCTACCTTAAGTCCAATGCTAGTTTGTGGCAGCCACGGTTCGACCGTCCGAACAAGTTTCCTTTTAAGAACCTGCAAACACAAACAGGCACACATCAAATAACACCTGCGTAGCCAATATAATAAATCATATTCATCATGATGATCAAGGAATTCATGAAATAAACCATAGAAGACAGCTTATTGAGAAAAATGAACTTGATTGTATTAACTTTAAACAAAGAAGAACTTTACAACCTTGGTGCCTTGATGTTGTACAAGCTCCTCCCAGGGTCCAAGCAAGAATCTCCTCTACTTTGACAAGATTCACACTCTTCCTAATAAGATCAAAAGGTATGTAATCTTTCCTCACAAGCTCAATTAGGAATTCTAAATTCCAACAACATTTACCCTAAAAAATCTTTAGCTTTCAACCTCCCTAGCAACCAGCCCAATGCCTCATTTTATAGTGTAGAGGAAGGAAGTTACCAGGTCCACCTTCAAAGGGATAGAGTCCTCCTTCAAAGGGATAATATCCTCACATAAAGGGGTTAGCTCCTTTAGTTATGGAACGCATGAACCACCTAGGAGCGAACTTGCCACCTCAAGATTCCTTCTAGAAGCATCCAGAATTAATCCAAAGTGAGTTTTTAATAATAAACTTGCACCTTTTTGACTTTTACAGGGGTCCGCACCCTTTCCTTTAGAGATAGAGCGGGCAGGTCCGCAGGGGACATGACCAAGGGGTGCAGGACCATAGGTAATGCTAAGAGAAAGTGCGGAACCAGAGTTTTAGAGATTTTCAAGGACTTTCTCTCATTTTTAAGGCTTGACATGAAGAGCTGAGGTTTAAGACTTGCATAGGAGGACAGTATGAGTGGTGATAGACTCACACTGATTGCAGAAAGTCATGGTGACAATATTTTGTGTAACAGGTACTATTTCAAAACATATCTCTTGGACTGGCAAATGCTCTTTTGTAGGTGGAAGTAAAAAATAATCAACAACTTGTTTGGTATTTTAATGATAATATTTCATTTGAAGTTTTCTTCACTGAGGATGGCAGGATGGAGCGTGCAACATTTTTGGATGTAATAATGAATGATAGGATCTAAATTTTAAGCTTTGGAATTTTTCTTCATTGAGGATGGCAAGATGGAGCGTGCAACGTTTCTGGACTTAATAATGAATGCTAGGACCATTCCCTCTTTGCCACTCTGCTTGTGCCTTCAACTTTGTTGGATTTTTAGGAATTTTGGGGTAGAAGGACTGGGTAGGATGGACAAGTCCAAGAGATCAAAAGGGGAAGAGGAAGAGCACATAGATGGTGAGCTTGTTCTTTCCATTGAAAAGTTGCAGGAAATCCAAGATGAGATTGAGAGGTTAAGTTGTAACGCACTCTGAAAACTGCTTTTTGGGGTTATTTTATTTTATTTATTTATTTTTAAATTGGCTATTTTCTTCTTCTTTTTTTAAACATTTTTCCCATTCCTTTCTCTATGTATTATTTTTTGATTTATTGGTGCATCTGTGGATTGATTGAATTTTTGCTTGTCCATGGGTTGCTTGAGAATGATTTGTTACAGCCCTTAAGAGTGGGTTTGAGGAAAAGAGTGGTTTTTTCAGTAAACCCACACTTCATCTTCATATTCTTTCAGTCTTTTGGATATGGACATTTTGATTGGTTTACATATATTGTTTTTCCAATAGTGTCAGTCAAATTATTTCAAGGAAAAACTGAAACTAGAACATCCTCAAATTAGTTATTTCAGTTTTTTTGCCATATCCATTTATTGTTTGGGCGTGAGTTGGTAAAACTCAGGGTTCAACAAATGTAATATTTTATGCGACAATTCTTGATCAGTTACAGTCTGCCTGTTTACGATTAGGTTCATAATGACCTGGTGACCTGAGGCTCTCTCAATGTAGTATGCTGCACTCCTAAATCCATTTTGGTCTCAATTACAGTCTACACATTTATGATAAGGTCATAGTGGCCTGGTCACCTGGGGTACTCTTGGCCTAGTCACTGCCCCCAAAGGATCTAACAAGGTTGCTGGACTTAATGGCAAAAGCTCGCAATTCTATTCGGCACTTGCCCTTAAGGAAGGGTAGACCTGCCTTACCTATATGGTTGCTGACAGTTGGCTTATTCTTACATTCGTCCTTTTATTAGTTGCTAGAAAGCTTTCTTGGAGGAATTAGTGGATAGAGTTTAAGTTGGATTCTGGATGAGAATCAGAGTATTCCTACATTACATATTTGTAATTTCATAGTTTCATTCAATTGAGGAAGAACTGGATTCATTGTATCACTTTTGTTTTCCCTTTCCCCACTTATATAGCATTGTTGTAGCTCTGGATTTTATTTTTTCCTTCTACTTTTTCTCTCTGAGTTTGAATCTAAAATTTCCAGTACCTAGCAGAGCCTTTTTCTCTTCTATCATATGATGCATATGTGTGTAAACCTATGTAGTTGATGAAATAAGTTTGGAGTGGATTGAAACAGTGAGATTTTGCTGTGGTGGTGGTGATGAATCATTTTTCCAATTGAGCATAACATGTCTATATGATATAATGGAGAAAAATGGAAAACAAAGTGAAATTTTTAAAGGTTGCATTGAGCTGCTCTCTTTTGGCTATTCATCTCCAATTATGTTGAATGTTAGAAATGGGGGCCAACTGCAAAACTTTTGTTCTTTCATGAGACTGCAGAAATCAGTCTCCAAATGAATTGAAAATGTCTTGGTACACTTTGGGTTGTTCTATCACTAGTCTTAAATGGGATGTTTGTATTCAAGTCATTCAGTTTATTATTATTTTTATTTATTATATGATGTCCAACTGTGTGGGGCCTTCTACATGGGTAAATTGCATTTGGGTATTATGGACAATTGAGTCCTCAATTATTTTTTGTGATTTGCCTTTCACTACAGGGTCTTTAACATTCGTTACTGTTTGATATGCTGAACATTAAATATCATCTGCCCTTCTTTGTGCTTTGCCTTTCACTACAGGGTCTTTAACATTCAATACTGTTTGATATGCTGAGCATTAAATATCATCTGCCCTTCACCATACACCATAAAAAATAAAGCTTTCTTTATATATAATTTATTTGAATGAAAAAAAGGGAGAGAGTTATTGTTTATGTTGAAAATGCAACAGAATGATGGAGCTTAGTGAAAAGAAGTCGCCTTCACTAAGTGGGCCCGCAGGCTATTTTTGGCTCAAAGTCTATTTTTAGACTATGTCTATTTTTAGACATATGGATCATGGTCTATGAGTTGCAAGATGCTATTTATGGATGATTGGTCATGTTGGTAAAAATATATGGACCTATATTTTTAGACATATGGGCGGAGTCTATTTTTAGATCGCCAGTCAAAAAATAGAACAGTCAAATATTATTAGCCCTTAATAATATTTGGACTATAAACATTATCTTATCCTCTTGCAGCGCTTCAGTTCGAGCTACGGATGTGGCACATGCAACTGCCAGAAGGAAATACGCTTTTCCTATGGGTTAGTTGAGCTATTGCATGATGGACTTCAGTTAGAACTCAAGTGATTGAGTTTGGTGGAGTTGATTGAGGAGTTGATGGAGTTGTGTTCAGTTTGACTTAATTGAACTAGTTGTATTTAGTCTAACTGCCAAATACACTAGTGATGAGTGATGTGAATTAATTATTAATTAATTCACTAATTATTAACTCATAAATCAACTAAATAATACATCAGTTAACTCAGTGCATGGACAATTCAGTGGAGACAAGTGTTAGAGGTGGGTGAAAGGGTGAGACTACTATCAGTTGTGACTATAGCTGTGCATGAGATTTGCACAATCATTGATTGAGATTGCCAATGAGGATTGCGCAGTAAAATCCAAGGGAATTTGAACTTGGATAGCATCTATTCTCAACATGGATTGCGCAGTAGAGGCAGGCAAACAATGGAGGAGATTTGAACCCGTGACTTGTTCAGATCTGAGCTAGTTTGTGTGTAGCATGTGGAGATAGTACTGAGTACTTATGAGGAGTATTGTACTATGTATTGTTACATGTTCTCTATCATTATAATATACAGATAGTTGGGGGTTTTCAGTTGTATGCTTTCCCCATTACATATTGTGTTGATATGTGCGATTGATGTTTCAATGTGCGCATGTGATTGTTCTTTTAATTCCTCAAATTGATGATCAATGGTAGAGGAGGTTATGTATTATGCATGCATTCCTCAAATAGTGTATAATCAGGATAATATATGTGAATAAGTGTTATATTATTCAAATTTCTACATGGTATCAGAGCGAAGTTGATCATCAGATCTATCATTCAGAAAGTGATTACATTTTATTTCTTCAGGCAGAGTCTGTAATCGGGCTAGGTAGCCTCTGGATTAATCCTTCTTTTGGAAGGTGAGATATCCGGTAAATGCCCATATAGTCAATCTCTGTACGAGAAATACTTTGTTCTCATGAATTTTAGATCAGAAGTGGTTGAGTTTTGAGCTGGTGGAATTCGAATTTGCAGCAGTGTTTTCTTGGTGTCGAAGTTGAAATGTCTTTCAACGGATTGCGATTGGAGTATGCCCTTGAAGGCAGCTCGAGTTATATTGCATGGAAAGACAGGATGGAGGCGGTGTTAGATGAAAATGGGTTGAAGGAATTCATAGATGCTGAAGTCCCAAAGCCTACTGATGCTGCTCAAGTTGAGGCTTGGCAAAAGAACACAGCAAAGTGTCGAAGGATTCTGTTGGAGGGCATGAAGGATCACATTGTATCCAGCCTGCATGGAAAGGCTTCTCCATACTTGATGTGGAAAGTGTTGACAGATTTATTCCAAAGCAAGAGCGACCAGAGGAAGTTGGCGCTCAAGGATAAACTCAGAAATATTAAGTGTGAGTAAGGAGACAGTATGCCCAAGTATCTCACGAAGTTCACCCAATGCCAGGATGAGCTGGGAAGTGTGGGGGTGACTGTTGATGATGAGGACTTGGTGAGCTTGGATCTCCTTGGTATTCCGAAGAATTTGCATTACTATCAGGACTCTGTCAATGGTCGGGAGAAATTTCCAGGATGGGAGAGACTTTGGTCAGATCTCGTGCAATAGGAGATCAGGCGGAATACCAGTGACAGATCTTCATCAAAGGCATCTGATGAAGAAAATTGCACTTTGGCTGCCAAAGCAAAGAAGGGAAAGAACAAGAAAGCTTCTCATTCTAGTGTGAAAGGCAAGAAGCAAGACATGTCCAAGGTGAAGTGCTTTCATTTTCACCGGCATGGACATTATGCCACAAATTGTCTAGAGAAGAATAAAAATAAGCAAGCTGCTGGATCTGCAGCGGGAGAGGCCTTAGCCTCGTAGTTTGAGCTGGATTTTTTGCTGATCACATGCTTGGTATCAAGTGTGATGGGATCAATATGGTTCTTGGACAGTGGTGCGTCTTTTCACATGACAGGAGATCGAGATTTATTTTCTGGTCTGGATGAGAAAGATCTTGGGGTGCACATCGAGATGGGCGATGATGGTAGATACAGTGCGACTGGTACCGGTACCATTTCCTTTGAGAGGGATTCTGGTAAACCCTTCGTATTGAAGGAAGTGATGCATGTTCCAGGATTGAAGAAGAATCTTATCTCTGTGGCGATGTTAGAAGACAAGGGATATGATGTTGTCTTCAGCGAGGGAAAGGCTTTCCTCCACAGTAAGACAACTGGAGAAACCCGAAAGATAGGGGTTCGAGTCAAGAACCTTTATCAATTCCATGTAGATGGCTACACAGCAATGGCATGGAAGGTAGAAGGAGTGGTGAGCCGGGATGATGGCGAGCTGTGGCACTGGAGATTGGGCCACCTTCACCATGGAGCTTTGAAGACACTGCAGCAGATTTCTACTGGGCTTCCTAAAGGCACTCTTGCGCAGTCAGATCAGTGCCAGGGGTGTACTTTGGGAAAATTTGTGAAAGCCACCTTTCACGAGAAGGATAGTTGCGCCACGACGATCCTTGAGAGAATTCACACAGACGTGTGTGGACCTTTCTCAGTAGTTCGACAGCAAAGCATAAGTACTATGTGATCTTTGTTGATGATTTCTCTCGAATGTGCTGGATCTTCATCATGCAGAAGAAGAGCGAGACATACTCAAAGTTCTGTGAGTTCAAAGCACTGGTCGAGAAGGAATCAAGGAAGAAGGTGAAGGTTTTAAGGAGCGACAATGGTGGTGAATTCATCTCTGGCGAGTTCAAGGACTTCTGCAATGCATAAGGGATTCGAAGAGAGCTCATAGCTCCCCATAACCCATAGCAAAATGGGGTTGTTGAGCGGAAGAACAGAACGATCGTGGGTGTTGCACGGGCGATGCTGCATGATCAGGGCCTACCCCTTCACTTGTGGGCGGAGGCATACAATACTGCAGTATATGTGCAGAACTGTTGTCCTCATAAGATACTTGGCATGAGTACATCCGAGGAGGCTTATTCTGGTAAGAAGCCTGATATTTCCCATTTGAGGATTTTTGGTTCTCCTATTTACATGCATGTGACGAAGGATGCTCGAAAGAAGCTAGATCCGACCGCAGAGGTTGGGATATTTGTGGGGTACACTGATACGGCCCACAACTCTCGTGTGTATTTTCCAAACAATCGCAAGACTGTTGTGCGACGAGATATCAAATTTCAGGAGGAGAAAGCCATGAAGTGTTCGCTTGAGAGGGAGCCACACTTGCATGCAGATGAGGAGCTATTAGTTCCTAAGGGTGAGCTTCAGGATGTGGATCAGCCACAAGATGAAGTTCATGGAGTGGAAGAGACCACTCATGCAACTCCAACCATCAGAGGGTGAAAGCGCACTACAGAAGCTGAGCTACTGGCTCGAGATGCAGAGAAGGTTGTAGGACCACCTACAACACAGCGCAGACAGAGATAGCCACCTGATTGGTACACTGGATACATGGCTCTTGTGAGCAAATGTGTCATGACTAAGCCATCCTCTTTCGAGGAAGCTGTGGAGGATCCCGCATGGGTAGATGCCATGGTGGAAGAGTATGATTCGATTGTCAGAAACAGTGCATGGGATATTGTTCCAAGACCAGAGGGGAAATCAGTGGTGGGTTCGAGATGGATCTACAAAGTGACGCAGGCAGCTGACGGGAGTGTGAAAAAGTACAAGGCAAGATTTGCTGCCCGAGGCTTTTGACAGATAGAGGGGATCGATTATGAGTAGACCTTTGCACCTGTCGCAAGGTATTCTTCCATACGGAAAATTCTTTCTCTCTTAGCGTAGATGGGGTGGCACATCCATTAGATGGATGTGAAGACTACATTCCTCAATGGAGTCATTGAGGAGGAGGTGTACATAGAGCAGCCCGAAGGTTTCGAGATCTTCAGCAGCGAGTCACATGTGTGCAGGCTCAAGAGAGCGTTGTATGGGTTGAAACAAGCACCTCGTGCTTGGTACACATGGACAGACAGTTATTTCACCATACTTGGATTCTCCAAGAGTGAGGTGGATCCTAACCTATACCAGATTGTGGTGGAGGGTGAGTTGCTGATCATTGTACTTTATGTAGATGATTTCATTTTGACGGGAAATGAGTTGTTGATACTTTCATGCAAGGAGGATCTTGCTAGAGAGTTTGAGATGAAGGACTTGGGCCTCCTTCATTATTTCCTGGGATTGGAAATTTGGCAGCGTAGTGATGGATTATTTGTTTCTTAGGGTAAGTATGCCCGGGAGATACTGGAGAAGTTCAACATGCATGGCTGCAATCCTGTTGATACTCCTATTCCTGGAGGTTGGAGGAAGGATGATGCTACTTCAGCAGAGGTAGTGGATGCCACTATTTATCGACAGTTGGTGGGGTCGCTTATGTATCTGGTCAATACACGACCTAATATATGCTATGATGTTAACCAGCTTTCACAAGCTATGGTTAAGCCAACCAAGCTCTTTTGGAAGGTAGGCAAGAATGTATTGCGTTATCTCAGAGGCACATCGAGATATGGATTGTGGTACAGACAGGAGGATGAGGTGAAGCTATGTGGCTTCACGGATGCAGATTGGGCAAGGAGCCCATCGGACAGAAAGAGAACATCTGGAGGGATCTTCAGTATCGGGTCGACAATAGTTTCTTGGTACAACAAGAAGCAGAGATCCGTGGCACTCAGTTCAGGAGAGGCCGAGTATATGGCAGCAAGTTTGGCTACATGCAAGGCTATATGGATGAGGAAGATCCTGGTCGGGTTGTTCGGGTCACACTTGGAGCCTACTGTGATTTATTGTGATAACCAGAGTTGCATTAAACTCTTGGCTAATCCAGTATTTCATGATAGATCCAAGCACATCGACATCAGGTACCATCATATCAGAGACTATGTGCACCGGAGAATCATGTTACCTTCATACATTCCCACGGAGGATCAGGATGCTGATATCTTGACGAAGGCGCTCACCAGGAGCAAATTCGAATACCACAGAGGCAGGATAGGGGTTGCAGATAATCCATATCTTGTTGAGAGGGAGTGTTGAAAATGCAACGAAATGATGGAGCTTAGTGAAAAGAAGTCACCTTCACTAAGTGGGCCCGCAGGCTATTTTTGGCGCAAAGTCAATTTTTAGACTATGTCTATTTTTAGACATATGGATCATGGTCTATGAGTTGCAGGATGCTATTATGGATGATTGGTCATGTTGGTAAAAATAGATGGACCTTTATTTTTAGACATATGGGCGGAGTCTATTTTTAGATTGCCAGTCAAAAAATAGAACAGTCGAATATTATTAGCTCTTAATAATATTTGGACTATAAACATTATCTTATCCTCTTGCAGCACTTCAGTTCGAGCTACGGATGTGGCCCATGCAACTGCCAGAAGGAAATACGCTTTTCCTATGGGTTGTTGAGCTATTGCATGATGGTCTTCAATTAGAACTCAAGTGATTGAGTTTGGTGGAGTTGATTGAGGAGTTGATGGAGTTGTGTTCAGTTTGACTTAGTTGAACTAGTTGTATTTAGTCTAACTGCCAAATACACTAGTGATGAGTGATGTGAATTAATTCACTAATTATTAACTCATAAATCAACTAAAGGATACATCAGTTAACTCAGTGCATGGATAGTTCAGTGGAGACAAGTGTTAGAGGTGGGTAAAAGGGTAAGACTACTATCAGTTGTGACTATAGTTGTGCATGACATTTGCACAATAATTGATTGAGATTGCCAATGAGGATTACGTAGTACAAGCCAAGGGAATTCAAACTTGGATAGCATCTATTCTCAACTTGGATTGCGCAGTAGAGGCAGGAAAACAGTGGAGGAGATTTGAACCCGTGACTTGTTCAGATCTGAGCTAGTTTGTGTGTAGCATATGGAGATAGTACTGAGTACTTATGAGGAGTATTGTACTATGTATTGTTACATGTTCTCTATCATTATAATATACAGATAGTTGAGGGTTTTCAGCTGTATGCTTTCCCCATTACATATTATGTTGATATGTGTGATTGATGTTTCAATGTGCGCATGCGATTGTTTTTTAATTCCGCAAATTGATGATAAATGGTAGAGGAGGTTATGTATTATGCATGCATTCCACAAATAGTGTATAATCAGGATAATCTCTGTGAATAAGTGTTATATTATTCAAATTTCTACAGTTTCAATTTCTCTAGTGTGGCATACACCAAACTGTGAAACACATCATTTCTATTTTAATAGAACAAGCATGTAGTTCATTGAATTAAAAATCGACTTATATCAGAGCTACAAATCAGAACACCCATTTTTAAAAATCCCCCTATCAGGGAACAACATGGAAATATGCTTATTTCCATTAGAATCGAGTGTCAAGGCTATGATACGCAGCTTAATGTTATGAACATTGTAGCCTGTTTACATGAGATTACCATTGTGAACTAATGGCATTCTAGGAAGGGGTGTCTTCCTTGTGTACAATCTGAAACAAGTTCTTCGTTAGATATATAAAATTTTCTGATAATACAAAATTCAATAATCATGTGATTCTGGATCCTATGAGTAGTAATAATGGGATACATAGGATTGAGAATTGACCATGGTTGGTATTGTCTAATCTCAGTAATTAGGTAGGGAAGACTGCAACTGAAGAAGGTGATGATAGCAATCTGCAGTAGAAGGCCTCTGATTTGGGTCTTGTTCCAAGCATCTATTCTGTAAATTCCTCAACAACTCAGACACATTCAGCCCACTTGTCTTGATAAGGTGTCCAGTACTCCACACATCAACTTTAACCCCATGAACACAACTAGACATCTCAGGAGCATGGTTCAAGCCACTAAGATTATGAGGGTAAATCTGAGGTGCACCAATGGCATCCTCAAAATCTATTATAAACCACTCATCTGATTTAATGTTCTTCATTACGTTATCCCACCTGAGATCCCTGTGCATAAACAAAAGGGTTTCCAAAGACACCAGTGCCTTGGTCACAGATTTCAGAGCTTCCACAACCTGTTTGGGTTTGGTGTTTGGGTTTGTTCATAGTTTTTAATTTTTATATTTTTTCTTTAATTTAAAATCAACGACTATAAATGTAATTTTAAGGATTTCCATAACTCTTCACTTGGTTTGGTGTTTGGGTTTGTTCATAGTTTTTAATTTTTATCTTTTAACTTTTTTCTTTAATTTAAAATCAATGATTATAAATGTAATTTTAAGGATTTGCGTAACTCATGAATTAATCAATGATTTTGTAGTTCATTTTTAATTAAATATTTTTTATATCAATTTATTTCAATGGTGAGATATTTTTGGATTCATTGTTTTATATTGTCTCTAAAGAGACAAAAGTGATCTTTAAATAAATTTTTTATCGTCTCTAGAGAGACAATAGCTAGTATTAAAGACATATTTTCTCTAATCCAAGTGTTGTCTTTAGAGAGACAGAGATGAGATTGTCTCCAATGAGACAAAAATGAAATTGTCTGCTAAGAGACAATAATGGTTGTGTTATATACTCCCTTTATAGAGACAATATTTTTTAAGACAATAATCTTTAAAACAATATACTTTAAGACAATATTTTTTAAGGCAATAATATTTAAGTCACTATTTTTTATGACAATAATCTTTAAGAAAATAATTTTCGAGACACCCGTTTAAAGGCAATATTTAAGACAATACACAATTTTTTTTGTCTTAAGTTAAGACAATTTACCCAAAAATTGTCTCAAATATTGTCTTAAAACCCTCCTTTATGTAGTAGTGTAAACTAACTATATATCAACACATAGTCAATCCTAGATAAACCGATAATCTTGCACTGCATTTATTCGTTCCCATACTTGCCATGCAATAATAATGTACTTAACCAAAACCAAAAGAAAAGAAATCGATGATGCCTTTGTGTAGACCAAAAAGAAAGTGAAATCATGAACCATGACATATTTGTGCATATACTACACTGAAGAAATATTTAACTGCATGTACTGCACTGAAGAAATATGAAGCAAGATATCACATAAATATCTATAAATATGTAACAATAGGTACACTTAAATTTAATTAGATACATTTAAATGAATATATACATTAAATTTAATTTTGATTGATAATTTTTTATTTAATTTGTTTATTTAATTAATTATTCAATTAACTACTTATTAGGAGATATCACAACCCGACCATAAAATAATTAAAACAAAGTAACCAGGTAGGTAGGTTTTGCTCATACATAAATCAGAATTACAATATACCAGCGTCCATCTTCTTCTATTTATAAGTAAATAGAGTATTTGGCTCTAAACTAACTACATATCAACACATAGTCAGTCTTAGATAAACAGATAATCTTCGACTACATTTATTCTTTCCCGTACCTGGCATGCAATAATAATGTACTTAACCAAAACCTTGAATTGATATGGGAATGCCTTATAAGTAGACTATTTGGCTCTAAACTAACTATATATCAACACATAGTCAGTCTTAGATAAACAGATAATATTCGACTGCATTTATTCTTTCCCATACTTGCAATGCAATGAAAATGTAATTAACCCTAAGGAAAAGAAATTCATGACATATTTAATGCCAAAATTATTAACGATGACATATTTGTGCATATAGTGCAGTAGTGAAGCAAAAGCAAAGCATAAATTTTAGAGAGGAAAACAAAAGCCACTTAGTATAAGTTGGTCTAGTTAAGTTGCCATTACCTGGTGTCATAAGTTGCTCTAAAAAGTTATCGGGCTGTTTTTGCCGCCATGTTCATTGTTGCTGTTCATGGTGTTGTTGTTGTTGGTGTTGTTACTATTGTTGACGACGGGAATGTTCATGGTTTTGTTAACGGCGGGGGTGTTGTTGTCGACGACGGGATTGATCTTGGTGTTGTTGCTACTGTTCATGGTGATGTCGCTGCTGTTGCCGCTATTGTTGTTGTTCATGGTTGTTATCGGGAAATCTAGTGTCTATGCAGAGCTGCTAGTCCCACTAAGACTGGTAACTATCTTAGAAACAAACAAACTAAAACTACTTTCGTTTTCCTTTATGATAAGTAGATAAGAGGGGAACATAGGACACCAACCTCAATGTTGCGCTTGGTTCCTCGCTTGATTCCTCTCCCTTCTAATAGATCTTTGCCACTCGCTTACTCGTCAACCCAGCTTCAAAGAGCACCTATGGAATCAAAGCAGCATAACACTATCCAAGAACAGAGATCTACTAGCATAAACAATATAAGACCAGATGTACATTGACCACACACAAGCATATATCATCAAACATACAAGAATGTGGAGGAAAACTTGAATAGCTTTATTAATATCAAGGAAGAGCAAAGAGGATTACAACGAATTGTTTTGACCCAGCATCATCCTCTCAGCAAGAAGCCCTTCTTCACCTCATAAAAAGCTTAGATCACCAAACATTATGATGTTACAGCAATAAACCAACAACACTTCCTTACAAGATACAAAATTCCAGCCTCTGGATCTCTAGGATGAGGGATCCATATATAGATGTTTGCAAGGGGGGTGAGTCAGCTTCTGGGATCTGATTAGTGTCCTCTCTCTGATAGTTCTTGATTCCACTTGGAGAATGATGATCTCTTACTCATCCTTGGGCGAATTCAGAGAGGCAAGTGTCACAGGAGAAGTTTCTGGAAGATTCCATGATCTTCCACCTTGCATGCTGCCTCTGCCATTTATCCACTCTCACCCATCACACCCCATAGAAGGGCTTTTCAGTATGCATCACACCCCCCGTGTGCATTTAGGTGGGATGCATCGCACTTTGACCATGGAGTAGGTGAGATGGTCCAGTTTTGACCAGTTCTGAGTAGTTTTTCATGGAGAACTTCTAGGAGATGATGTAATCAACTGACCTTGTTCTTTTAGGGGATAGAACAACACTTTTAGGGGCTTAGGAGCCCTTGGTTTATGGACATATATGATTGGGGTTGCAGTTCCCAAAAATGTCTATAACAGTTGCCCCCTAAAGCATGAGGTCGTTAATCTTTTGATGTCGGGTGAAATGCTTTGTCATGAGGATCCAAATTTTTTCAAGCTGGAAGGTAACCTGTAATAAGATACAATACAATACATTATCTTCATAATATTTTTCATGGCCTGTCTAAGTCGGGCATTCCCATGCTCAGCTTTATAAATTCATTTTCATGTACATAGGACAGACAACTGTCTATGTGCAGACTGATGATTCTAGTAGAGCCATCATCCCTTAGCTTGGATGATTATCTGTGCAGCAATGATGTACATTTTATTTCTTTATTTCCCCGAATATATATCACAGCCCAGATGGATGAAAATAGATTTGGGGTCTTCAATCTCGTTTGATCTTCACTCAAAGTACAATTCGATCCATGTGAGAGATGTTCTGGAGTCGAACATGGAAAGACATCTCTTGATTACCAACCAGTGATGTAACCTGTTAACAAGCGCGAGAGGAATCACCGATAATGATGATGACCCTCAAGGTACTACAGTACAATTTGTATGGTGTTAAAAGGGACTTGGCGTCGAACACCATGCAAAATCTTTCGGTCGAAGGCCAATGATGTAAGCCTGTCGCCGGAAGTGAGAAACTTGCCATTGAGGCATGTAAGCTTCAAAGTACTGAAAGGATTGTTCCTAGATCGATTTCTTGGATAATGAGCTAATGTCGACAAGAAGAGATCCATCGTAGGAGGGCCTTAATGAATCCCACATCTACGACACGGAACGGAGCAAATGATTTTAATGGAGGTGAAAACGATCTCATGACATAAGGTTCAGGGTGGCGGTCATGAAAGAATGGAGCGTGAATGTATTGCAGTGGATGAGACACAGGTGAATTCTCTGAGCGACTTCTCTTGAACATACCGGTGACACTGACATGATGGATTATTAGTGTTAACCCCAAATGTTGATGGTGTGATGGACCAATGGTGATGTGACCGATGAACGGAACAACCCAACCCGTCTCGGATGCGGAGTGAATTTGTCATGCTCAAGAGCGACTTGCTACCAATAAAGTTTCTTCAAGTTTTCCTCCCAATTTTCCCCAGTCATTGCTGATGAATACCTCTTTATTTTTGTCAAGCTTGAGGAGGATAACATATGCTTGTTCTATAATTTGCCCTTCGGGCAAACCCATCGCTATGTTTTAACGAGTCTAGCAATAGTGAAACTCATTCTTGTCTGTATGGACAAGTTTGTCGCTATTAGGTTTTAACGAGTTTAACGACAAAGATAACTCGATCCTTTTCAATTTTAGAGAGTCCGAAAGGGATGTAAAGGAAACTCCAATAATCCTTTTTCGTCATGTAATCCCTTAGGCCTGAAAAAGTATAAAACAATACGAAAGGGATGAATTTTCAGTAATTTTAACGAGACGAACAAGACAAGCGCTCGATCTTTTTGTGTAATAATCCCTCAAGTCCAAAAAGATTAAAATCTATAGGAGGGATAGCACGTTCGATCACTTTAACGAGCTAGAGAGGCCAATTGCTCAGCAATCTTTTCATATTTTATGAGTCAGATGAAAAGAGCTTAAAGGAGACTCGTTTTTCGAGGAACGAGTGATAAATTTGGGTAGCAGTTAATTCCAGGTAAGGTTTGGAATTTTCCAATCACGACAGTGTCACAAGGATGGCTAACAACATCACTCTTCGCAGCTGTTCCTCAAAAAGGGTGAAAAATCAAATGGAGGTGAATGATCAGCCAAAACAGAGTGGAGGTGATGATGAGAACACGACCAAGGCTTCAGAGGCTGATGATAATACATTCACAATGGTTATTTACCGGAAATTGGTTCATTTTTTAATGAGCTTAAACTCCGGGGGAAACATTTTCTCACTGCTTATGTTTAATTTTTAATGAGCTTGAACTCCACGTAAAAACTGCTCGATCCAGTCGTATAATAAGGATGTCTCATTTAAGATGGCCTTTTTTCAAAGCTTTGCCCCGCATCCTTTCTTTATGCAAGTTAGGAAAGGATCAATCCTATGAGTTTAAAGGGTTAGAGGACCTATAAATTTAAAAAAAATAAATGGTCGCTCGTCGCTTGCATGCAAAAAGGTTTGCATGCCCCCAGGTATAGCGAAAAATTTCCAGGTTACCAAATATTGTTCTATCCATACTTCAGATAAAACACCTCCTCGGCAATGTCTACCGAAATAGACAAAGGTGAGTGGTAGAAAATACCTCCACTCACATAACATTGACGGAGGAATCTTATTCCAGTCTAAACTCATAAACTAGTCATATATCCTTCACGGAAACCTACCCTATACCCAAGGTTTTCTTGCCCAAACAGTCCAGGGTGCATGCCCCTTGGGTTTCAGTCATGTCCTCCCGAATCAGTCGCGCTCATCAGGTGGACGGATTGGGGATTGATGAGACATTCCTTGTGTGAAAATACCATTCAGGGATGGTATTTGACAATTAGCTATGTGTGAGCCAGGAAACGACAGCTGGTCTACGAGCTTGACCACTCTGCCTTCATGCGGGAAACACATTACTCTAAAGAGTGAGGAGACAATGGCTCCCATGCTTTAAATATAGTCGTGCCCAAGGAGTAGATTATAATCCAGGGGTCCTTGGACTACCATTAAATTCATGTGAACGGTTTTCCTTCTCAACATTATGGGAACATTGGGAAGGATCCCTAACGGTCGACTGGTTCCTTTGTCGAAGCCTGTTAGATTTCTCATCTCAGGCAGAAGCGATGGCGAACCAAGCGCTTCCCAAGCTATTCAGGAAAGGATACTTAGAGACACCCTTTCATCTATGATGGTACCGGCCATGACCATTTTGTATATTTGAGCAATGATTCGAAATGGTACACTAGACGGTAAATGGGGTCTTCCTAGTAGGTTCCGATCGAAGGAAACAACTAGGTTGCTTGTAGGTGGGACCGAATAGATGGCTGGATATGACTCTGACGAACTTCCTTCCTGCGATAAAGGAATGGGTAGACTGCCCCTAGGTTCATCGAAGTATGTGTTTACGAAGAGAATTTGAATGGTGTCGTTCTTATCCTCCTCGGTAATTGTATCATCCAAAGATGGATCTTCTAAAGGCAAGACCGAGTCAATTGCCATCTCGACCTTTTGAATTTCGTCTAGTATGGATTCAGAGGGCTCATCTTCAATGATAGATGTTTCAGCCGACCACAATGGTGTGTCAGCTGGATTTTAAACTAGTGACGGACTTGGCAAGAGTTTCTTATATCCAGGAGGAAGCTGTAATGGTGAAAGAGACGGTCGTACAAAAATATTTTAGCCTCATCTATGAAGGGACAACGGTGGATGGCGTGATCACGTTCACACAGTTTACAAGGAAATTTGCAATTCCTTTTCTATCCAGAGACTTCGTTTTCACTAGTTGACGGTGTATTCTCAACATGATCGTCAAAGGTTGACGACACCGGATTGTGAAAATGAGGAGACCAGTCCCTTAAGATCCGAGGGATGCAGGGACAATCTCGATGATAGTGGTCTCCTTTGCAAATGGCACATGGCGATTTAGGCCTGGATGGTGCAGTGTGTGGATTTTCGCTAGACGATGCCTAGTTGCCCCTTTTCGCCTTTGGCTCCTTCTTCTTCTTCTCTTTCTTCTTCTTCTCCTTCTTCTTCTCAGTTACTTGATTTTTGGCTTTACCAGCTTCATCAAGCGAAGAGGAAGGAGGAGAAGGAGAATTGGATGAAGTAGAAGGTTGGGGGGTAACTTTGGTATCATTTAGTTGCTGACTTGATTGCTCAGGAATTACGGTATTCTGAACGACAGAGGTTGAGAAGAGCCATACGAGCAAGCCAATCGTCAATCCTGGAAGTGACAATGTGGCCATATGAGGTGCACCAACATCTCCCCAAGAGGAGAAAGGACTAGTATTTCCCCCGAGGGGGAGCCCTTGGTTGGTGGAATCCATTTTTCTCAACCTAAGACCAACGTAGGAAAGGTGATATTTATTCCGATTAAAATAAATTTTAGACGCTTTGACACAACTTGTTTTTTCAATTTTTAAGAGTCGAGAAAAACAAAAGATGACTCTAGTCGCCTTCGATTTTTAATGAGCTTGAAGTGACAAGTGCTCAGATGGACCATTTCCTTTAAGGAGTCTAAAAAGGAATGAAAGGGACTGCTCTGGAAATCTGGACAGAGGGATTCCCAAACCAATCGCAAAACTGCAGAATACTTTTTACAATATGGTAGTCAATCTTCCCGAATGTTGTGTTCAGTGCATTGCGATCGATAGGGCGGCAGACACGGCTTCCTATGGATAAAGGATATAGCCTATTGTGGTCTCCCAATATATACTCGACGGTACGTGGGAGCACAAGTCCGTATTGGCACTTGTCGTCTCAAAGTGGAGGAATCACCCAACCAACAATGAAAACAACAGTTACCAGGTTTTAAGACGCCGGAACACGTCTCTAGCCTAGACTTCTAAATGTTGTGTGTTAGGTTCCAAAGCGTTTTTAGATTCATTAAATTTATTTTACAGTTGATCTTGCTTAAGAAATTTTCCTTTCAAGTTCACCGCGTGATGTAGATATACAATTCCTAAAATGCAATCTAAGATGATAAACAATCGTTTAATCTTCTTTTTGCAATGAAAATCTTAGCTACTAAAGAAAGAGAGATGATATTCTTTCAACATAGAGTAGAGAGCACACACTATATGCACTGTCCTAAATCAAACCAAAAAGCAGTCTAAATGCAAATGCACATGCATGTATTTGTTTTCAGCCTTCTTAATGTGTGAATGATAAAAAGAAAGCTAAGCACAAATCTGAATTACTTTTCAAAGCGACATTACTCACAAGTTTCTTTTCAAGACAAAATGAAGACAATGACGACACTTTGATTTGGAATTAAAAACTTGCTTTCGACAATTGAAAAACTACTAATTCAAATCAAATACAAGAGTAACAGTGTAATCGACTATGAAGAACAATTGGATTCTCTTCTATGACTGAAAACGACACTTCCAAATCAAGAAACGACAGTTCAATTACGCTACTTCTTTGTAAAGGAGAACTCAAAATGGCTCACAATACATAAAAACATTTACAGTTCTTTACACAATGGGGCGGAATAATGGTAAGGAAGGGGGTTTCCAATAGAGGTATACTAACTACAGATAGCAAAACTCCTGAATAGAGCCCATAAGGGTGAAGAAAAACCAAAGTCTGGAGGAAAAATTAGCCTTTTCTGATCAGCGCACCTATTACACAGGGATTCCAGTATGCATCCCACCTACTGCACACGGGAAGTGCGATGCATACTGAGATCCTTGAAGAGAGGGTGCGATGGTACAGTGTGAGACTTTTAAACCAGTTCTTGATCACAGTTTGCAGCACAGTTCAGGGATTTAGGCCGAGTAAGTGATAACCAGTAAACAAATCATAGGGGTAGATCTAAGGAGGTTACTAGAGCCACCACAAGGGCAATTAGGATGTTTACAAATCAGTTGTTCAGTTCATAAACAAAACCCAGAGATAGACTGAAGCAACATTGATCTACTTTGCACTTGCATAGAAAATGCAGTTCGAAGGCTAGCTGGCTTGACTTCAGGCTCCGTCTGTAAGTTTATAAAACTAAAAAATATAGAGAAGTAAACAAACTATTTGCTCCCCAATGGAGTCGCCATTTTGTTATTGGGAAATCTAGTGTCTATGCAAAGCTGCTAGTCCCACTAAGACTGGTAGCTATCATAGAAACAAACAAGCTAAAACTACTTTCGTTTTCCTTTATGATAAGTAGATAAGAGGGGAATAAAGGACACCAACCTCAATCTTGCGCTTGGTTCCTCGCTTGATTCCTCTCCCTTCTTATAGATCTTTGCCACTCGCTTCCTCGTCAACCCAGCTTCAAAGAGCACCTGTGGAATCAAAGCAGCATAACACTATCCAAGAACAGAGATCTACTAGCATAAACAATATAGGACCAGATGTATATTGACCACACACAAGCATATATCATCAAACATACAAGAATGTGCAGAAAACTTGAATAGCTTTATTAATATCAAGAAAGAGAAAAGAGGATTACAACCAATTGTTCTAACCCAGCATCATCCTCTCAGCAAGAAGCCCTTCTTCACCTCATAAAAATCTTAGATCACCCAAAACTATGATGTTACAGCAAGAAACCAACAACACTTCCTTACAAGATACAAAATTCCAGCCTCTGGATCTCTAAGATGAGTGATCCATATATAGATGTTTGCAAGGGGGGTGAGTCAGCTTTTGGGATCTGATTAGTGTCCTCTCTCTAATATTTATTGATCCACTTGGAGAATGATGATCTCTTACTCATCCTTGAGCGAATTCAGAGAGGCAAGTGTCACAGTGAAAGTTTCTGGAAGATTCCATGATCTTCCACCTTGCATACTGCCTCTACCATTTGTCCACTCTCACCCATCACACCCCATAGAAGGGCTTTTCAGTATGCATCACACCCCCCGTGTGCATTTAGGTGGGATGCATCGCACTTTGACCATGGAGCAGGTGAGATGGTCCAGTTTTGACCAGTTCTGAGTAGTTTTTCATGGAGAACTTCCGGGAGATGATGTAATCAGCTGACCTTGTTCTTTTAGGGGATAGAAAAACACTTTTAGGGACTTAGGATCCCTTGGTTTATGGACATATATGATTGGGGTTGCAGTGCCCAAAAATGTCTATAACAATGGTGATGTCACTGTTGTTGCTACTGTTGTTGCTGGGTTTCCCAACGACATGCTTGTCAATGGGGTTCTTATGGCAGAAAGTGTTCATGTTGTTGGCTTCGAAGGAAACAAGATTCCCACTTGTTGAATTGAGGCTTTTGTGATCCATAATATTTATAAGTAGAACTTCGACGTAAATCACATAAAGAGAGACATTTTTCGACGCGTTTCGAACAAACCAGTGTGAGTCATCATCAGGACAAGTTGAAGAAACAGATCCAGCTTTGCATGCTAAATAGTTTGAGCAGAGCCTCCAACGGCTATCTTGATCAACGGATAATTTTGACTTAGGGACTGTAGTAAAAAAGTCAAAATGATAATTTAAAGGGAGTTAGTTAGATTATATAAAAGAAATAATTATAGATGTTTATTACGTTATTAGTTTAATAAAAATCGTGACTTGTATGGGAATTAGTTAGATTAAGGACCCGACTTTTCTATATATATATATATTAAATAAATATATAAATAAAAGTTAGATGAAAGGTATGATTTAAAAATAAATTGAGGGGAATTAGTTATGATAAAGACCAATATAAAGTTAATATTAAATATATAAATAAAAGTTAGTTGAAAGGTATAATTTAAAAATAAATTTAGGGGAATTAGTTATAATAAAGACCAATATATATATATAAATATATAAGAGGTAGGTTAGTTATAATTACTAGAAACTTAAAAAAGAAGAAATAATATTATTTTATATGGTGATCACTTATTGGTTGGTTAATTTTTTAATTTTCTTTTAATGGAAATTAGTTCGATAAAGGAACTTGTTTTCATAAATATATTAATAAGATAATTTAAGGTGATGGTTATTATATATTACTAATCTGATAAAATAAGATGGAAAAATAACTAAAAAATAAAACTGAATTAAACTAATTAAGAATGTGGGAAAAAAAAACAATAATTAATTAATAATATTTACGATCATATTTATATAATAGTTACGATCATAATCATTAAAATCTATCAGGAAGAAGTAAATAGAAAGAGCGTCTAAAAAGAAGGTCAAGTTTTGAAGTTTTCATGTATTAAATTTACATGAATGACATCATCAATCATGCAAAGACCAGCGTCACGAGGAAGACATATTTTGGACGCCCTGTTGGGCATACGAGTTATTCTTTTTGAGATAGAAGTGTTTATTCATAAATGTGATTTCTTTAGTATTTGGACCTACTGACCTTTACTTTTATTATGGGACCCACTCACCTTTTAGCATAATCTTGCAAGCAACCCTTTTTTTGGGTGGAATTTTACCATGTGAATTTAGGTATCACATGTCGCTTTGTACTTCAGAAGGAAAATCTAGTGTGGTTATATGAAAATCTTGTCTATGTGGTATACTTTTTAATTATTATTAATAATAAGGTAATCTTGCAATGAATTTAGGTATCACATGTAGCTCTATATTCCGAAGGAAACATATGTGTGGTATATTTTTTAATTATTATTAATAATAAGGGTTTTTTTAATGTAAGATAATAATAAGTTTGTTTATGTAAGATAGGTTTTGGTAATCTTGTTAATAAATTTTTGTTTGTTTGTTTGTTTGTTTTTGTTTTTTACTTTTTGAGAATTTATTTCAATAGAATCAATCGATCCATTATTTTCCTAGAAATGTATTTTTGTGGTTAATATTATTAAAAATGTATATAGTTTTTGATACAGGAGGTTAATATTATTAAAAATGTATATAGTTTATCTAGTATCAAGTGCTTTCATGTAATAATATTAGTTGGATTCATAATAAGATTACTATTATAGATATTCAGTGGTTATTGAATATATCTTTAAGGAAAAATAAATGAGTTCAAAATTAGAGGATTTACCTCTCAAATTAGTTGTGATGAATCTCTCATACTACTTTATAAACCATTCATTTGAACTTAAGTTGGGATGGGGGAGAACCTATGGCCTGCCTAATTATATTTTGTTTCAAGTTGAAAAGGGGTTTCATAAATCCTTTCCTTTGACCCCTACGATTTTGTTTTTTAGGAAGGAGTTTGAGATTGTAAGTGTTGTAGTCATTTTTAAAATTTCATGAATAAGGCTAGCCTTGATGATCTCATCCACAAATTAAGGCATTGTGTTATGTAAGCTTATCTATGATTTGTAATTATTAGCACAAGACACCATTAAAATCATGTCAATAGTTGGCATCTTCAATATACAAGTCTCAATAAAATCTATTCACATGTTGGAAGTAAATCCAAGGATTATAGAAAGACAAATGTGATGGGATAGATGATCAAATTCATGTATGCTTTGCAAAGAAAAGGTTGCAAGATATTTCAAAGATTAACAAGGTGTCACAATCATAAGATAACCTTGCACTTGTTGAACCACATGTTAACACCCAGGTTGTTCCCTATGACTCCCAAGGGAATACGGCCGGGGTAACCACTAACCAATCTTTGGATTACAGTTTCTAGCCAAACTGAAATCAGAGAGGGCTCTCTCTTTATGATGTGTCTCTGTCTTGATAGTATTTTGATGATGATGATGATGATGATGATGGTTAACGTCCACTGAGACCAAAATGGTCTATCGGACCTATAATTTCTTAATTTCTAATTGTCTGACTCCTTGTCTTTCTTGGCGAGATTGGTGATGTACCTTTCTTTTTCTTCTCTATGGTCTTCCAACTTCCTTTATCTTGCATCTCCTTCATCTCTTCTCGATCTCGGGACATTGGTGTCTTAGCTTCGCGATCTATTGTGTTCGTCCTTTTGGAGATAGTCGGAGAATGCGCGTTATTTGAAACCTCATAACTGTCGATGCTTGAGGGGTTGTTGAGTTCACCTTTTTGTTGTTGGGCGGGGCTTTCCCGCTGCTTGTCTTGAGAGTTGTTTCTATCTTGCCCGATTTCTTGTAATTCAGAGTTTTCTCGAGAGTATTCTTCTTGCATGACAGTGTAGTGTTCTTTTTGTGCTCCTTCCCACCATGTGGATCTGTGGTGAGTTTTTCTAGCAAAATTTTTCTCGGAGGCTTTTGGGCAATTTTTGGCTAGGTGGCCTGTCTCAAAGCAAGATCGACATCTGAAGAGGACACTTTCATAATCGAGTTTCTGGTTCCACACATAGTCTTTACTTGTTAGGTGTATTTCCGCTGGGAATCCGGCGCTGAAGTCCATTTCCACACAGATGCGTGCATATGTGGTTCTGGCATATTCCTCTGTTTCTGGGCACCTGCAGTAAAATTTTCCAATTGCATTTCCAATGGCTTCTAGTGAAGAGAAATTCCAGAGATGCAAGGGTAGATTTGGCAATCTCACCCAAACTGGTGCTGAGGTTATGACTGTTGTTGAGGGATCGAAAGATGGGTTCCATGGCCTCGTGAATAGGCCTGATTTCTCCCAAAACCAAGGGCCAGAATCTAGAATACATTGTCTGCTTTCACGGTTTTCAAAATCTACTATAAAGAAACCCCTAGCACAGGGGTAGATATTAATTGCATAAGAAATTAGAGGCTTCCATACCTCCGTGATCCAACTATGGAGAGCTGTGAGTCGTGGCCAAAAACCATTGAATCGGCATATTAGGGCACTCTCAGAGAACTTCAAAGCCTCATCGAGTGAAGCCTGGACCACCTGGACAGTGGGAGCTGGGGCTTCACTGACTATATGGGCAGGAGCTTGCCCCCCAGAGGCGGACGGAGAGCCAGCAGCTATTTTCGCGAAGCTGGGAGCCATCTAGAGAATGTTCTCCTTAGTAAGCGAGGTAACTTTGATTTTATGGAATTAGGGTTTGCCGTAGGGATTGAGGAACCCACGGACGTTCTAGATCTCGGAGGTTTTGGCGCCACAGATCTAGAGAGCCGCAGCAGAGCCGCAGATCTGGACGACCATGAGCCCTAGAGCATATAAAGAGCCGCAGAGCCGCAGATCTGGGCTTCGATAAACTACCAGAGAGCCGGAGTCGAGCCGCCGTATAGCCGCAGTGAGCCGCAGTGAGCCGCAGACGAACTTCGATGAGCCGCAGTCTACACCCAGTCGAGCCGCAGTGGGCCGCAGAAGAACTTGATGAGCCGCAGAAGAGCTCGAAGAACTCGATTACAAATTACTTCGATGAGCCGCAGAAGAACTTCGATGAGCGATGAACCGATGAGTCGCAGAAGCGATGAACAGATGAAGCCCAGCTCTAAAGATCAAAATCAAGATTTATGTTACACCCAGTCGAGCCGCAGTGGGCCGCAGAAGAACTTGATGAGCCGCAGAAGAGCTCGAAGAACTCGATGAACTCGATTACAAATTACTTCGATGAGCCGCAGAAGAACTTCGATTAGTGATGAACCGATGAGCCGCAGAACCGATGAACCGATGAGCCGCAGAAGAACTTCGATGAGCCGCAGAAGAGCTCGAAGAATGATTGTTATAGATGATGAGCCGTAGAAGAACTTTAGGCTAGCTATGTTGTTCAGACCTTTTGTTTTGTGTTTGGTTGGAAAATGTTTCAGTCAAGATATATATGCTCTCACTAGAATGTTATATGTCATTGGGCAATGGAGTCAGTGGTCCTTTAACTGTTTTGAGGTGATGTGTGATGCTGTTGTGATGCTGCAGAGCAAGGTTAGTGTCTGAGAAATAAACTTTCATAAAGTGATTGGGTGGGTTGTGTCCAGTTTATGCAAGGCAATTAAGAATCTTACAGTAAACTGTTAGAGAAAGACAGTGAGAATATTGACCTAGGAGCATTTAAGAATTTCTAGGTGATATTCATACATATAGAATTAACAGCTACATGAGCAATTAAGAATTCATGTTCGTGGTTAATTCTGAAGACAAACATTCACAGCAGTAAAAATTGAGTACAAGGTGTAGTGAACAAATCCTGCACTATTCTTTTTCTTTACTGCTAGTTTAGTGTAACATGGATATGATTTGATAAACATAAGAAAGAGAAGAACAGAGATTAAGGAAAAAACTTGTTATTTCATCAGACAGCACAGGAATTCTGCATCAACACATGAATCCTCAGCAAAACACCATAGTTCCAGGAAATCACTGAGCTGATTTAGCTCTTTGTATTAAACAATTCTGTTAAACAGTATACATGCCTCAGAGTGAAAAATTACCAACCCCTTATGCGTTACTAAGGGGGGTATATATACAAAGTTTACATAAGAAAATATCTGAATGGAGAGTAAATGCTTCATTAATAGCATGCCAACCGCTGGAGTGTAGCAGCTGAGAAAGTTAATGCTGTAATAACTTTTGTTGTCTTATCTGTCAAAAAATGGTCAGAGCCTGTTGTCTTGGTGGTAGTTGGAGTCGGCTGAGGGTACGCTGTCAAAATTTGCACATTTCTTTTACCTTTTGGGCTAGCCGTCGGTGTCTATGTGCTGAGTCACATTTCAGCTGCCTTTAATGCTGACTTTATCATGTTGTTTGTCTTGTAGTGACCTGGAGCTGGCAGTGACCGAACAGCTGAAGCTACCGTGGCAGAATTTGAAGCATTGCTTGCCACCAATCCTCTTTTGGAATTTGATGCCTCCTAATCTTTATCAAGGTCTCATCGGCCTCTGTATATCTGTAGAAATTAGGAGGAGTCTCAAAAAGATGATTCACTTCATTCTCAATAAAGAACAGGCCTTCTAATTTGTCAGACAAGCTCTGTCCTGAGGGAGGTCCTGTTTGTTCAGATGTGCTGCCAGATGCAGTAATCTGATTCTCAATGTATGTTGCCATTCTGTTGGCAAATTGATCCCGGGAGACTAGTTTTCCTACACCAGTTAGGAGGCTGGGCAGGCCTTTTGCTTGCAGCACTGCCAACTTAACTTTGAATTCCTCCACATCTGTTGTGATCTCATAGCACTTCCTCTCCACAGTTTGCACATAGCTCCTGAGAGTTAGCACTTTCTTGGCAGTGAGGACAGCCTCTGTTCTGTTGGGAATGCCTATGGCTGCCAGTTCCTCCTTTTCCTGCCTGTTCAGGAAGTCTATCATTCTGTTGGCCTACTCTGGTCTGTTTTGCAGCAGTGTTTTGGCCTTATTAATTTCTATTTGTGCTTGGCCCAACAAGTCCATCTGTTCGTGCATTGTTTTTATTGATCTCCATTGTTGAGTGATGGATTGGCCTATTTTGACCCATAGAATCCTTTTTATGTCTGCCATGGTTGTTTCTAGATTCAGCTCTTTTTTTAAGGCCTTTATCTTGTCCTTGAGGGCCTTTATCTCTCTGCCCTGTTCAGCCACAGTAACCTTCGACTTGTCATACTTGGCATCCAGTTCTGCCAATTTTTCCTTGGCCTTATTTATTTCATTGGCCTGGAGCTCCATTTCTTTGATGGCCTTGGTCAATTCCTCTACACTTTTGCTGGCTTCTGGGGCTGTTGTTGTTCTTGCTGCATCTGTTGTGGGGGCCACTACTGCCCCTGAAGTTGCTGCTGTTGTGGAAGTAGTTGGAGGAGCTTGGGAAGTGGATTCTCCCTGTTTATCTTGTAGTGCTCCTTCCAGCTCTTTCTCCAATTCCCTGATCCTCTGGTCTTGCTGCATTAGGAGGTCTAGTTGGTCCTCAGCCTGTTTTTGCTTTTGAAGTTCTGCTGTTTGAGGGTGCTCTGTGGGCTGCAGCTTCAATCTTTTCTTCAATGCATTGAGGTCATCATCTTTCTTCTTCATAAGGGCCTTCACACCCTTTGGATCACTAGGATCATGTCCTAGATCAATGATGATCTCCTCCAGAGACTTTATTCTATTGTCTTTGGCCAGAGAGGACATTCTCTCAAAGTCCAACTGGGTGTTGGTGTTTTTTAGGGACTCTTTTAGCTCATGGGCCATGGTGGCCTTCTCTACCAAGGTTGCATAGACCATCTCCCCAGCTTGCTTATGGAGTTCAATCTGGTCCATGGGATGTATATCTCTGGCTAGGACCTCCACCCTTGTCTTCACAAAATCTGCAGCTGACTTAGGCTGCGGCCCTTTGGGCTTAAAGTGGCTGAGGAGCAATTTTTCCTCCTGAATGTCATATACCGACATTAGCCTTTCTTGCTGGGCTGGTGTTGCATCTATGAATTGCTTGTAGACCTCAGCCCTTAGTAGATCATTCTGAGCTTTTATTTGTTTGAAAGAAGCCTTAGTGCTCTTGGGCTTCTTGTTTTGCTGGGAGGAGGAAGACACCTCCAAACCAAGTTGCAATCCTTGCTCCTGCTGAAAGGAGCTTGTTCCTGTGTGCTAGCTTCCCTCCTTGTTTTTCCTTGAGCTGTCAAGGAATTCTTCAGTGATGTCTTCCACCTCTGGGGAGTCTAGCCTTTGCCTTTTGGCTTCTGTTTGCTGGGAGGATCCACTAAGAGGAGTGGACTCTTCTCTATCTCTTTTTGTACCCCTTTCCTCATGTGCTGGGGTCTGCAAAATTGGGGCAGTCAATGGCTCAGTTTGAGGTGGTGGTGTTTGCATTATTGGAGCTACTGGTAGCCCAGTTTGTGGTAGGACAATTTTCCCTTGCTGCTGTTCTGGCTGCTGCTCTGTTTGCTGGCCTGTTTGCTGCTCTGTTACAGGGGCAGACTTTTCTTTCACTGTTTTCCTCCTCTGCAGCCATTCTTGCTGGTTGGCATATTTCTCAATATGTGGGTATTGACAATGCCTATAACCTAAAAGTCTGTATTTGGTTCTTCTTGCAGTGATGACGCCCTCAGGGTCATAAGGGACCCATCGGAAACTGTATGACAGTTTATATTTGTCCTTGAGGATGAGGTCAGCATCTTCCCATCCTTCTTTTTTATTCATGATGAATGGGCCCAACTGGTGTTTGAACTTGAGGTGAGCCTTCTTCCTGGAGCTGTGGAAATGGGTTAGGTCAGACTGAATCAATTGCCTATAATATTCCAAAGCAAATATCCTCATGGGCACATACTTTGGGAGTCTGAAAGGACAGAGCTCACAGCCATAGACCCTGATGACTGTGTGTTCCTCATATAGGTACAAATCACCTATTTTACATTTTTTGGAAAGCTGCAGAGCCTTCTGTATCTCTGTTGACACTCTGGGAGGAGGGGACCTCATTAATAGGCAAGAGACTGGATACACAAATTGGTCAACAAACTCACAATAGGAATAGGGCGAGTTTGTGACATTGTGATAGACAGAGGTCCAGAAGATGACAGATCTTCTTTCGCCTCTATAATCCAGCTTTTTGATATAGCATGGAAAAGCCTCAGTCTGATAATACATGAAGAGATGATAAATATAGGCTGAGTACTTGAAGACACCCTGCCTGTCCACTTTGCTCAGCTGATCATGAATCTTATTAGCAATGAACTTTGCAAAGTTGTATTTGCGGGCAGGGGGTTGGCTTGGGCTGTAAACAGCCAGCAATACTAGCATGGTTTGATCCACATGCTCACTGGTGCTGTACCCTAGCACATAAGCAATCATGTCCAGGAGTAATCTGCCTACTTCAGTGAAGTGGACATTTAAATAAGGAGGTGGCCCTGTAGGCTGGCACTCAGGTCTCATGAATGTCCTGGTGACCCTTTGAATCTCCTCACTGGTCATTTTGGTACCAGTGTCCAGCAGATAGTTCATAGAGAATGGGAACAACAACTCTGTCTGGTCAAAATGCAGCATTTTGTTGATGGTCTCAGGATTAATGTAGAAAAGGACCCTCCCAGATGGGGTGCTGATGGCCCTGTGGTGCACATCATAGTTCCCAGCACATAGGCGAATGATTTCAGGAAACACATTCACAGAGGGGAGACAATAGTATGGCAAGTTTGATTCCCAGATGCCATATGTGTCATGACCCATCAGATAGTCCTCTCTCAACTGTCTGAAGGTTTGCAAAAAATCTCTGTCTCCCACATAGTCTTCAATAAGGTAGTCCTGGTCAGCAAGAGACAAAGACTGCAGGTCTTTATTGGGTGGATTCAATGGAGCAACATTGAGAGTTGTGGGTACAGGGGAAGCCATTGTATGGTTTGATTTGGAGTGATATGAGTGCACTGGTTTGCAAAGCTTTTTAAGAGCTTAAGTGTTAGGCCAACTATGGACTAAGTCTGAAATGCCTTTTATAGTAAAAAACAGGCTTGTTTCTGCAGTCTTGGTAGGTTCACAGAGATTGTGAATTGCTAGGGGTGAATTGCAGAGGATAGGAGGTTTTCTTTGGTGAAAAAATTGTTGTTGGTCTACACCCAGCAAAAGGGAACAATGCCGGGCACCTTGAAGATAATTTCACAGTTTTGGCCCGCGAATTACCTGTTTCAATGCTGAATTTGTGGTTCTGGGGGCAAGCAGGTTAGCTTGGCTTACTTAAGGTAGCAGGTGCAGAGTTTATGTGGGATTCAACAGGTATTTTATGGCAATTTACAGAGAAATGGTATGCATGGGCCAAACAGAGGAATTATGGTGAATACCTGGATGAAACGCTTGAAAAGCCTGCGGGTCGAACTCTGGAGGTCGAATTGATGAGTTGGATCGGTTGGAATTTGAATTTGGAGCTCTGGAGGTGCTTTGGCAGCTGCAACGGCTATGTCTTCCTTTGCGCGAAAATGACATAAAAACTGCCCAAAACATGACTTTAACGACAAAATTCGGAGAAAATGGGTAATTGGCGCCTTCCCGCCGATGACGTCAGCATGACATCATGGCGGGCCCGGGTACGGAGGATGACGTGGCTGCTGAGGTGTAGGCCAGGGTGGCAGGACACGGTGGCGGGTGGATAAGGTGGCAGGGTTACGTGGAGGACCATATGGCGCGGGGGCGGGGGAGGGCGCTACGTCATGCTGACGTATCGGTGACGTAAGGGAAGGCGGTAAGGGGATGGTGGTAAGCGGGTTCCCCGCACCACCTTTGGGCAAAGGCGGTATCGGGGAGGGGGGCTCCGAACAACCCCACCGCCTGCCACGCGTCCCTTGTACGGGGCGGAAAACCACTTTCCCCGGATGCTAAAGGTCGGCAGGTCGGGGAGCGAAAATTACCGCCCACCGTTAGATCTGGGCGGCGGAGATCGGACGGCTGGCGGGTCCTCCGACGGATCGTGCAGGTTGGGGGGGTCCCGCCGGCCTATTTAAAATATTCAATTAAATATTTTGGGCGGAGAACCTTAGGGTTAGGGGTTTTTGCATGTGTTTTCGGGATTTTTGGTTTTTCAAGGGTTTTATAAGGGAAAAGAGGTTTTTAGGAGTGGGTTTAGCAGGGGGAAAGGGGTTTTCTGTGTTTTTTGAGCAGAGGGAAGGTGAGGGCTTAGGGGAAAGGTTGTTGCTCATAACCAGAGGTTGGAGCAGCCCCAAGGCAGGGTTGACCACAGCCCCTGGTGGACTGAAGTCTCCCTAAACAACTTATTTAGCTATAGTGCCAAGGGGAGGGATATTTATACCATGTTTGGGGTTTATACACCATGGTGTTATACTAGTAGGGAAAAGGGCAGTTTAGGGGATTTAGATAATAGAAGTTAGGGGTTAATGTGAATGAGGAAGGTGAATGAGGGGTGATTTCATCAAGTGTATTTGAAAGTCACTTAGTTTACGGAGTAGATCAAAATGAAAAGATTTTTAGACAAGAAATGTGGCTTTTAAAGGAACAAGAACCATCATAAAACCTCAGATCTTCTCACCAATCTCCATAGATGAAGGGATGTTAGTAATAAGAGTGAAAGGGGAAATTTGGGAAGTTAGACATGCTTCCTTTCTTTGATGCAACTTGATGGAGAAGAGGAGCTCCTCAACCATTGATTTTCCTTTGTGGACATTGCAGCACACATTTATTTGCAAGGAATGATATTTCTGCAACCCCAACTGCCTACCCATCTACTTGCCTAGCATTTTTTTGTTTCTTTTTGGAGGGTGCACTTGGACTTGCAGACCCTTATTTGCCTTTTCTTTTCTTTGGCTTTTTCCTTTTGATTTTCTATCTACTGCTACCCTTATTGCTTCCAAGGTCCCAGATTATGCAGTTGGGAGCCTTACTTCTCTACCTAAGCTACTTGTCTGCCAAGATTAAACAGTTTGGACAGACTTCTTTCTCTATTCTACAGCTGAAAATTTAAAACATGGCATGGTCCAGATTAGGCTGTTGGACCATCCATCAAAATTTAGACAACATCAAGCTATATACACAAATTGTTTTCTCTTGGAAATATGTGATCTTTGCATGATCAAAGCAGAGCATATTTGGAACTTTTCATTGTCAATCATGAAATATGAAACCTATTGGTATAGGTAGCTAACACCACACATGGTATGTTGAAGGAGAATGGTAGTTTTAAAAACCATTGGAAAAGCCTCCATGTACCACTCATAAATTGTTATGTTCTTGAACTGCGAGAAATTCCAGAATACCAAATATGCAAAGAAATACAACCCAGAACATAGGACAAAATGAGAAAAAAACAAGTATTTTATTATTAATAGATGAAAGCAGTGTTCATTTGCCTCTTCGAGGAGGCAACCTCCAACATAGCATAGCTCAATTACAAAATAAGACTCGACATATCTCAATGGGGAGTCTCTATCCTTTATATAGGATTCATAAATACAATACCATGGGTCATTACCATGGTTCTCTCAATACCATCTATCTAATACCATGGCCTGTTTGCAACTAACTGTGGTCCCTTTATTAAATGCAGGTCAACCACTTACAATTATTAATACAATCTTTATTGACTGTTTGACTAACTATAACTATGACTCGACCCTATTACATAAATAAAGGGGTTAGGGTTGGACCCTAACATAAATCCCAATGAGGTTTCTTGCAATCCTTATACAATGGTTGGAAAAGTAATTAGTGATGACTTGATTTTCAACCAAAATAAATAAATAAGGGGAATTTATCTAAATGACAAGGGAGCATTAATCCCAACTAATTATGTCCAATGGCATTTCATGTTCATGGTTTGAAAATATCATCTAGAAAGTTATTATTCATGGAATTCCATTAAAATTTACAAGCGTAGAACCTGCCAAAATTTGGAGCACCATTTCAAATATCAAGCATTATCCACTACCCCAAAGTTGCAAAATATTCACATATGCTTGTTTTTCTACTTTCATTTTACATTTTGAATTAGTTGTAGGATTAATAACATTCCCTATGGCTTCCAAAGAAATATGTTGTTCCTTCTAAAACCCATTTCTCACAACCCTAAAGATGAGAGCCTAATTCATCATGAACTATATATTTTCACAACCTACGTTACTAGGGAAACACCATACAAGATTTTCCATGTAATTTTTGGAAAATTCTAGGATGCTTGTGATTGAATTCCCACCTAGGATTGTGTCTCTCTATGTGCCAAAATTGATAATCTTTCTCAGCAAGCCATGATGTCCCTTGATTATTCTTGAATTACTTTTCCTATAACTACTACATTTATTTATCATATGTCAATCTATATAAGAATGTTGCACACTTGGACAATGAAAATCCTTCATCGCAATATTTAAAACCAAAAAAAAATTCAAGTAAAACACCTATTGCTTCATTGCCTCCAAAAAGGAGTCCCTCTTCTTGAAATTATCTTTCCTTTCCAAATCCTTCTAGAGAAGCAATTTTGGTGATTTCTCTCATACTAGAATATGATGATGATGATACTATAGATGAAGCTACCTTGGAAATGATGGAAAATATTTTTTGCTAACTCCCCAATTAAAAACACACTATGAGAAACATAAATACCATGCTTATATACATGTTAGGGATTTATTTAGTAGATAAATATAGTGCATAAACACTACTGCTTGGATTTATATCTTGAGCATATCATATTATCCTTAATAGTGGAAGTAATGTTTCTTGAATATTTTACTTTAAAAATGAAATTGCAATGGACAAAAATGGTGATAATTCTATCAAAACATTATAGAGTATCTTAAGAAATCCTACTTGGCTTATAGGTCTCTACTAACATGCAAATATTTTATGATTGGATCATTGCTTTCTATTTAGACTAAGAATTTTATGATTAACAGTTTTCCAAGATCTATAAAACCACAAAGTTAAAACAAATTACTCATGAAGATCACAAAGTATGCTACCCTAATTGAGAATATAGATTGTTCACTTTATCTCTTAGCAAATGCAAAGATGTATGTTAATTTGGTTGCTAGAGACAAATCCCTAATTCATAGATCTAATTATAACTAGAATTGTGATACCTTCTCCATATATTTCTAAAGAATCTTAACTATGCCTTAAAAATGTATCTCCAAGCATTAATGTTGTACAAGATATTACTTATTGATTTTGGGCTTGGGATGAGAGAGATAAAAGAGAGATTGACCATTATCAAAGTAAACACTCACTTTTCCATACATAATGTCCCTTTTTACCTTGCACCATGTACCATTTTTTTATAATAATATTATAAAGCTTGTCATGTGCATAAATAGGGCATATATCAAAAGGTATAATGGACCAATGAGTTTCATTCATAGGGCATATCTTCGAAAGTATAGAAAATCAATGGGTAAAAGTTTTACCTCATGTAACATGAATATCTTACTTTTATCTCCTCAAATTTTCACTGTCTAAAACATCACAAAATGGAAAAATGACTTATTCACTTCCTAAACCTAATTTTTGCTCCACTTTTGAAATGTCAATAGTATTCCCTAGGTTCTTTTGCACACTTTGAATCTCTTTGAGCTTAGATGTTTTTCAATTATACTCAAGTCACCCCTACTTGTAAAATTGGGTGATCTAACTCATACTACATGGCTTAGTCAACTTGACATAATCTTATTTCATATGTCCTCATTATGTTGGAGTTAGCACAAGCAACATATATCAACATATACCGTTGGAAATGTCCAAGAATAATCATTTGAACCATATATCCTATGCTCCCATTTAAACTAGGTATTTAGAGTAAAAATGAATTCAAAGATAAGATATCCAATCTAGGCATCAAAAGTCCAACAACGATATTTCCAACAATCTTCATCTTACAATCTTTATCTTCAACATCTATAGTCTTCCCATATATTTCACATTAATTAAAATAATATTTCCAGCAATCTTTGTTGGAGAAATGACATGAACCCACGATGTTCACAATTTCTATCTTGATGACCGGGCTTAAATGGATATCAGGCACATTAATGTCAACTAAAGAGCAACCCCTAAACATGAAATACTTTAGGATAGTTTTTTTGGGATTTTTACCCATAACATTAGGAATTGCCAATGGTAAAAGTAGGTTGTTTGTTTGATTTGAGCCTAATGTAAAACTATAAATAAGTATGAAATGTTCTATGATAGGTATGGCTAATAAGTGAACCATGTTTAACAAACGTTCCAAAGATTAACTATTTTTGTCAATTTACAACAAGTGCACCAAGGGCGTGGTTTTGTGAAGGCTTCTAAGGTTAACAGTATTGGGCCCTTTGGGCCTAATAAAGTATTACAGGTGCTTAACATTGAGTTCGTGATTTAGGCCTTATGCCTTGTCCTCAAGCCTTTGGGAATTAACGAAATCACTATCAGAACTATTAAAAATGGTGCTTGAATGTCTTAGTAATTTTTTCTAGCATTGAAGCCATAATAAGTGAATCTCACCAAATTGGTCACCCAACTAAAATTGGAACCTCAACTAAAACCTATGAATGCCATATTTACGTCAGGAAATGATTTCAGAGCAATAATAAGGTCACAATATTGTATCTCTCATGCAATGGAATTAAGGATGATGGCTTAATGTTTTATTGATGCATATATCATAGTTAATGGAGTAGGTAGACTACATTACTCCTCTAATGGGCTTCCTGATATGTCTGTAAAATTGATAATGGATATAATCCTATTTAATGTGCACAAACTCGAAGTAAATCCATTTACATAGGGAATTAAATAAATCAAATATTCCAAATACTTCATATAGGCTTATTCCAATTTATGATTAGCTAGAGGATTAATCCATAAGAAATGGGAGCCATACTGAGAGATTTAAGGCTACTGATATCGTCCAATGAATCACATTATGTAAAAAAGTTCATTGATTTTGTGTTGCATAGTTTTCTCCTTTGTAAGCTCTAATTCATTTAATGGTGTTCACAAATTCCGAGATAGAATTAGAGGATACTTTCTATATAGTGTAACAATGTCAAAGGAAAGATTATTCATTCTCTACAAATTTATTAGTTATGGAGGTAGGTATGAAACTATTTTTTCTACCATATTAGGATTTTGATGCATTTTCTAAAGGGGAAGGAGATAATTTTAGCCTACTAGTTGATCAGTATCCCTAGAATAATGGCATTTAATATCTAGAAGAATTCTAGTAATCTTGACAAAGCCTTATATTAGTTTGGGTTAATCAAAATTCTTATTGAGGAAAAAAAAATTAAGAAGTGACAATTGGGAACCTTGTTTAGTAATAAATTATTTTATTGAGGCATTAGAAGAAAAAAATATTTGTCCAAAGAGGAAAGGAAGAAGAGGTAGGGTTTTTTCAAACCCTTACCCTCAAGAAGAAAATAAAGAAGCCAAAGAAACTCTAGTAGAGAGAGGACACTGAAATCATAGAGACAAAAGACATTTTAAGACTAGAGTCTATGATGATATTGGAAGATGAAGATGCTACTGAAATAGAAGATACCATAAAATCAATGCTACTTTAGAAAGGATAATTGCTGAAAATAAGATATGAAAGGAAGAAGAATAAAAAGGATCATGCTAGAACCAAAAAGAAGGGTGACAAAAGCAATTACGAAGAATCCACGGGAAAGTACAAAAAAAACCATTGTGATATCCGAACTGAAGTAAAAGAGCATTAAAAGGAAGAATTAGTAAGGAATGAAGACACCAAAAGACAAAACAAATGTAGAAGCATCACATGAAGCATGAAAAAAGTAGACAATGTTGTTTCATTTGAGAATTTGAAAGTTGCAGAGCTAAAAGAATCGGAAAGATTAGCGACAAATCCTGATAGAAAAAGTTCAAAGGTCCATGAAACTTAGCAACATATCTATTATTATTTTGATAGTTTGGATCAAGAAGCACAAAAAGAAGAGGTAAAGGATCCCTCTCCTAAAGTCTAACGGTCAATGGAATTTAGAAACATATCTTTTTTTTTATTGTTTGGATCAAGAAGCACAAAAATAAAAAGTGAAGGATCCCTCTGCTACTCTTGAGTGTACTTTCAACAGTGATATTCCAACACCTACCATTCATAATCCTATACATAATAACGATTTAAATTTTTCTATGGATAAAGGTAATATTATAAAATTAAAAGAAGAAATAACTCAATTAGAAATCCTAGAGAAACATGTGAAAGGGGAAAATGAGAATCCCAAAGAAAACTATCATAAGATACTAAAGTGAATGTATTATTGGTATCACAAAAACTCTAGGCTAAAGAAGACAAATAAAGTACTCGAACAAAAAAACAAGGGTTTAAAGACAAAGATGTTAATGAAGAATCCAATGTGGTCCATTTCCATGATAAAGAAAGGAGCCATAAGTAACTTGGATATTTTGATCCAAGCTACTAAAACTATCTTCTGAATTGCAGTATTATCCAAATCTTTAAAAACTTTCTAACTTGCATGTGGGCTTGCAACACCCTAAGAACCCGAAAATGTTGATAGAAAAAAATGACTTCAGCAACATCAAGGAGTGATCTAGGTGGCTCCAGAGAGACACACAAGACAAACAGGGCTTATGAATGCTCGTAAATCAAAGTGCTCAGAATGACTTCGGCCTTGGACCAGAGCATAGATCACGTTGTCCTGATCACGGAGGTGTGAACGGTTCGTCAATCCTAGCTCGTATGAGGGAGAACGGGCCAGTCAAAGTTTTGGTCAAAGTTGGGGTGTGGGCTAGGTTTAAGTGTCCTACAATTTGACTGACCCCGAGGCATAAACCTAGCTCTCAAAATCAGTCGAAATTGTGGCCTCGTTAATTTTCCTAATGACTCTTATTTTCTAAAAATTTAAAAACAACCCGCTCATTATATATATTTAAAAAAAAAAAATCATAAATGAGGTGGCGGGCCACCACCCCGCCACCCCAAAATTTCATAACAAAAATATTTAAAAAATAACATTAAATTATATATTAATTATTTAAATATAGTCTCAACTATCTTATGTACCGAATTAGTGTTTATATTAATAAAATATATTCTAAAACTAAAATAAAAGGATAAAAATTTATATATTAATAATTTATTTTAATATCAATGTTAAAGATAAAAGTGCAATAAGTATCATTCTACATCAATTTTCAAATTGAAGTATATAAATTTCTAATATTAAAAATCGTGTAGTCTAACAAGGCGGAGGAGTTGACTGGAAAGTTATGGAAATTCCGATTATATTTAGAGAAAATCCGGCAAGGATTTTTTAAATCCAAATTATAATTGTTAAACTTCAAAATTTTAGGTGTATTAGACGTTTTTGATGGTGTTGAATCCATTTCCACGGATTCAAACACTGCCTCTACAAGATTTTTTGAATATTTTTGGGTGGATTCCGGCCACTTTTGGCCGCCCGGTCAATTCCTCTGCCTCATTAGATGACTCCATTAAAAATTCTAAAATATGTTGATAAATTATAACTACTAACTTGTATTTTTTTAAATATATTAATAGTTTATGGGATTTTAGATACACAGTGATGGATGTATATGACAATAATATAGCCTCACCATTTCCAAACTTTAAAAAAAAATTCATATAATATTAAATTAATAAATAATTTTATGAAAATTACTTTAAAAACTTAAATTAAACTTCCGAAGTGAAAATTTAAACTTATAGTGTGAGTTCTCACCATTAACGGAAAGGATCGCATCCATTCTGTTGGCATTATGATTCAAGTGTTGTCCTTGATGGCAACTCACTCAGAGGTTGGTACAGGTGCTCAGAGACTGGTACAGGTGATGACAACTTAACTAGTGGACAGATCTCAGTACAGCAGGACAAGAAAGAGATATACGCAGTTTCAGCAAGGAGAATCGGCGTGTACACGCAGGTTGGCTTCAGTAAAAGCGCGTACATGTGAAAACGTACCTTTGGTCAGTGGCAGTTAGTCCTTGGAAGTTGTGCCTATGGTTTTGGACCATGGCGTCTCGACGGACGTGTTGATCCCTAGTTTTGAGGTTGATGGTATTGTGTTACTATGGTTTTTGCTCTTGGTATTGAGCAAGGCCTAAGGCTATATAAGGAGAAGATCACTAGGCCAAAGTGTGCAAGTGTGAGTGATGAAGATCTGAGAAAGTGTGTGATCCAAGTGCTGGTTATGGGTTGGTGATCTGAACCAAGGTTTCACCCATGTGGAGGATGATGAATGATGGAACGAGATCTCAAGGCTTGGAATGATTATCTTCATATGGTTTGACTCTGGATAGACTAGATCTACTGACGCATGTTTATTATTATGATCTGGGTATGTTTTGATGTCTGATATAGCTGCAGAGTTTTAAGGTTGAATTTATAGATCTGTACGCGAGTTGGTTTTGGTAAAAGAGCGTATACACGCAGGTTGGGGTCATCCAAGTAGCGTATACAATGTGAAATATGATATTTGAATATGGAGCTGGATCTGGTTGTTGCTATGATTGTCTGGTTATTGTTGACAGGGTTACAGTGATTCAGAATTGGGTGTTTCAGTGATTGATGATGCAGGTTGTACTACAATGATGATTGTCTTATGGATCTAGTATGAAAATGTATGAAACGTGGTCCCGGGTAGATCGTAGGCCGGCACCTTCGTACTGGTAAACATATCAGCCAGTACAAGAGCCAGGGGGTTGTAGCTCCCTTCCACTAGCAGCTGGAAAACGAGTAAAGGAGCATTCTGTAGGTAGGCACCTACGTACTAGTAAATGGATCGGCTAGTACAAGAGCTAAGAGGGTTGTAGCCCTCTGCAGGTTGTAGCCTGCGTGCTGGTAAAGGACTGCACCAGTACATTGTAAAAGAAGTTCTCATTAAACAAGAAAGAGACAAATTGCAGCAGGTGGTTTTCACCCACATTGGGTTTCCACCTTATATCATGGTGTTCATGTGTGTGGCATTTGTGTGATGATCTGTTCTGTTATACTGCACATGTTTACTGTTAATATGCTTAATAATGTTCTGATGCATTTACTGAAGATAAGATTAACTGAATCATAAGATCTCTGGATATACGCTAGTTGCATTAGACACAGTCGCGTGTACACGCGGGTTCACTTAACTGAAGTCGCGTATATGTTTCTGAGTATGAAATTGAAAAGGTTTTATTGATCTGATAATACTGATTCACCCCCCCTCTCAGTATTATTTCCAACAATTGGTATCAGAGCAGGTCCTTCAGAGAAGCTTGATCGCTTGAAGGAGATTCGTAGAACAATGGGGAAGAAAGCACGTCAGAAGAAGAAGACAGCTCAAAAGAACAATGACAACCTGTCGTTGTGTGGAAGCAAGTATTCAGATCCTGAAGCACCTCAGATTGAAGATGGACAAGCAAATGAAGCGTCAGATCAAATCATAGATCAACAAGATCTACCTAGCAAAAGGGAGAATGCCCTCAAAGAAGAAATCATCAGATTAGAAGAACAGTTGGAATGTGCCTCCAGAGTTCGAGAAATGCTGCTAGCACTGAATAAAGAGCAAGAAAACGAGATCCTCAAACTAAGGCATCAGTTGGATGAAGGAAGGAAAGCTGAAGAGACCTTGAAGAAGCAATGTCTTGAAAAAGAAGAACAACATCAAGTTGAGGTAAATATCTTGAAAAGCAAATTAGAAGAAAAGGATAAGCTTTTACGATTTCAAGATAGCTCTAAAGTCTTGGATGATATTCTTAGTAGTCAAAGATCTCCTGCTATCAAGACTGGTCTTGGTTTTCATGAATATGTTGAAGGTGAATCTAGTTCACAAGGTGAGGCAAGAAACTCTAATGAGAAATCTGAAATGCCCAAAAAGGAACAACCAAGGAAAGAAATTCCTCAAGGAAGATTCTCTACTCCTAACTATGGACGTGATAGACGATTATTTCCTCCACTGAATAATGTTGAATGTTATGTATGTCATAATCTTGGACATGTTGCAGCCATATGTAGAAGAAGACGGTTTCAAGACCATCATGCAGAAAGATCATCACATTCAAGATACTTTAATGGATATTGCTTTTCTTGCAATATGTTTGGCCACAAAGCTGCTGATTGCTACAAGAGGAATATGAAACATGTAAGATGCTATGCATGTAACAAGTTTGGACATAAAGCAAGAGATTGCAGGAACAAAGCTCATGATAAGAAGAAATCATCAACATGCGTGAAGATATGGAAGAAGAAGGAAGTTCAGTCAGAAAGATGTGGCATAGCACAGGGTACTCAGCACAGCACAGACATAACAGACTCAGGAGGAGCTGAAGGTATAAAACTTCAGTGTTCTGATTCTCATACGCAAGTTTCATGAAGACAAGTCGCGTATATACGCAAGTTACAGGCTGCAAAGTCGCGTATATGGAGAAAGGGCAACAGAACAGACCCAGGTTCAGTCATGGTTGGCTCAGGCTCAGGGGGAGCAGAACAGACTCAGGAAATGGTTCAGACATGGTTGGCGTACACTCAGGGGGAGAATATTCTTCAAATAATGCATTGTTGGCATTATGGTTAGAAAGTGTTGATAAAGTCTATGAAGCTAAATGATACATCTTACTGTTTAGGAATGGTATTGCAGGCTGATGCTTATGGTACAGATCATGATGCTGTTGGTGGCTTTCATAAGTCTTGGTCTAGATATTTCATCACTATGTCATGTATCTCTTTTATGATGTCAAGGTCATGTAACGGCCTATGTTGGTTTCCCCACTATGCCTGGGATGAATGATGAAATGTTCATGTATTATCATGTATCTTCACATGGTTAGGTGGATGAGTCAATATTGGTATATCCCCACTAGGTTGGGTAATGAATGTATGTTGAGTTTTTTTGGTGATAGGAAGGTCTTCTATGATGTATAAGTCTTTGTTCTTCTTGAAGAACATCTTTTGCAGATCTTGCCTACATTCAAGGGGAGCATGAACAGCACAATTCAGCAAGAGCAGGATGGATAGATTGGTACACTTTGGCATACACAAAGGGGGAGCACATTTGGAGATTTCAGCATGTACTCAGGGGGAGTATGGACAACAGTATGGACAGGAGAGGGTATACCAAAGAAGAGAATATCTTGGTCCACCCTTTGCCCTTGATGTCAAAGGGGGAGAGTGACTTAGTGTGGTGGTTGCCATCAAGTCCAAAGGGGGAGATTGTTGGCATTATGATTCAAGTGTTGTCCTTGATGGCAACTCACTCAGAGGTTGGTACAGGTGCTCAGAGACTGGTACAGGTGATGACAACTTAACTAGTGGACAGATCTCAGTACAGCAGGACAAGAAAGAGATATACGCAGTTTCAGCAAGGAGAATCGGCGTGTACACGCAGGTTGGCTTCAGTAAAAGCGCGTACATGTGAAAACGTACCTTTGGTCAGTGGCAGTTAGTCCTTGGAAGTTGTGCCTATGGTTTTGGACCATGGCGTCTCGACGGACGTGTTGATCCCTAGTTTTGAGGTTGATGGTATTGTGTTACTATGGTTTTTGCTCTTGGTATTGAGCAAGGCCTAAGGCTATATAAGGAGAAGATCACTAGGCCAAAGTGTGCAAGTGTGAGTGATGAAGATCTGAGAAAGTGTGTGATCCAAGTGCTGGTTATGGGTTGGTGATCTGAACCAAGGTTTCACCCATGTGGAGGATGATGAATGATGGAACGAGATCTCAAGGCTTGGAATGATTATCTTCATATGGTTTGACTCTGGATAGACTAGATCTACTGACGCATGTTTATTATTATGATCTGGGTATGTTTTGATGTCTGATATAGCTGCATAGTTTTAAGGTTGAATTTATAGATCTGTACGCGAGTTGGTTTTGGTAAAAGAGCGTATACACGCAGGTTGGGGTCATCCAAGTAGCGTATACAATGTGAAATATGATATTTGAATATGGAGCTGGATCTGGTTGTTGCTATGATTGTCTGGTTATTGTTGACAGGGTTACAGTGATTCAGAATTGGGTGTTTCAGTGATTGATGATGCAGGTTGTACTACAATGATGATTGTCTTATGGATCTAGTATGAAAATGTATGAAACGTGGTCCCGGGTAGATCGTAGGCCGGCACCTTCGTACTGGTAAACATATCAGCCAGTACAAGAGCCAGGGGGTTGTAGCTCCCTTCCACTAGCAGCTGGAAAACGAGTAAAGGAGCATTCTGTAGGTAGGCACCTACGTACTAGTAAATGGATCGGCTAGTACAAGAGCTAAGAGGGTTGTAGCCCTCTGCAGGTTGTAGCCTGCGTGCTGGTAAAGGACTGCACCAGTACATTGTAAAAGAAGTTCTCATTAAAGAAGAAAGAGACAAATTGCAGCAGGTGGTTTTCACCCACATTGGGTTTCCACCTTATATCATGGTGTTCATGTGTGTGGCATTTGTGTGATGATCTGTTCTGTTATACTGCACCTATTTACTGTTAATATGCTTAATAATGTTCTGATGCATTTACTGAAGATAAGATTAACTGAATCATAAGATCTCTGGATATACGCTAGTTGCATTAGACACAGCCGCGTGTACACGCGGGTTCACTTAACTGAAGTCGCGTATATGTTTCTGAGTATGAAATTGAAAAGGTTTTATTGATCTGATAATACTGATTCACCCCCCCTCTCAGTATTATTTCCAACACATTCATTTAAGCATAATGTGCATTCCACAAATAATATTCGTCCATCACTATCATAAAAAATAATAACAAATAAATAAAAAAATAGAATTTAATAAAATAACATTTTTGGGTCACGTACTATCATGACTTGCATGTTTTCATGTTTTCATGTACTATATTGAACCCATGTATTAATGGGGTGGGCGGGCCACCAGCAGTGGACCGGCCCATGCCCTAACGTCCTCCACCATGTCATATTACATGTCGTTACATTTTTGTTGCATAATGGCATAGACCATTTTTGAGAAAGACTTGCTATTCTATTATAAAGTGGTATTGCTAAGAAAAGGCCCCATGCTTCTTTTATTTTATCTAAAATTTTGTCCAAAATTTTATTAGTGTTTTCTAGGGAAAGTCCCATCTCCCCTCATAACAAAGCACGAATACACTAATTCTTCAATGGATTTCACCCCAAGATAAGGTAAATACAAACTTTATTGGTAGTAGTAAGATGATTGTACCACCTCCTTCCTTTCCTATTCCCCTTTTTTTTTAACACAAAATCTCCTTTCTATCGTCAAACTCCAAAATTTGACAAACCCCTTGTCAAATGCTAAAACCAATAAAAATTTTCAAAATTATAAACATGGTTTAGTCCATAACCCGCCATCATTCATGCTTCCACACTGAGATTTTTGAGCGGAAGATCTATCTAGATGGAAAGAGAATCAATTTTCAGGTAAAGACTTAGATCTTCATATGCTAATCAAGAGTCTGTGGACCCAATAAATATGCCCTTGCGAGTGATCAATGGATCATGTGCGACATTGAATTTGATGTTAGAGGTTTCAAATGTATAGGCATAAGACTATATTCAACAATGATAAACCTCTACACCAATCCAACCACATAATGCAACATACTATATAACAAAAAAAGACATTGCATTACTTTATTTAATTATGGTGACCCACCACAAAATCTTTTGATGAAATATAATTTACTCGATTCCTCAAAAACACAATGTCTTTGCCTCTATGACTAATGTGTGAGTGATCTTGATGTAGCGAGATCAATTTATCTAATGTAATAAAAAAAAAATTTGGCGTGCACCTGAAGAGGACCATGGTTGGCTCCTTGACCAATGCTATAGTAAAAATAATTTTGTCTCTGCTATTAAGAGTGATGACAACTTTAGCTCTCGTAATGAATCGATGGTCAATGCTAGAACCGGAGCCTATGAAACTTGCTCGGCTCCTTCTTGCACTTAGAGGGTTGTGGTGACAGTGCAATGCCCACACTATGTCCACTTCCTTTCGCCTCAAACAGATATGGGGACGCTCAACTCCTTTCTCTACTCAGATAGTTGTTTGTGATAGTGTTTTGGAAATGTGACCAATGCTCAGGCTATATCAACTAATCAGCATGTGACCTTGGTGTTCATTTTAACACACAAAAATTAGATGGCTCGGTGTTCATTTTAACACACAAAATTACCCTCCTCGCGACCTTGATTTCTACTGAGAAACATCACCCTTTAGATCAACAATGCAACTGTTTGGTTATGAGTGCCTCGAATTCCCTTCTACCAGTGGTATAGTCCTATGCGATTGATTCGATGGGTCTGCATGATTTTCGGCTGACCTCCTTTCTCTAGTGATTTGAATACTCCCTTTCATGGTGAGGTGCCTCCTGGAAGGTGAAACGGTGGATCAGACCATTTTTGACCTGATCCACTGCTCAGCAATGTCGGTAGAGTGTTTTGATGCAATCTATGCCTATGGCTATTGGTTCTATCTTCAATGGCCCTCAGATTCACTTGCTAAAGAAAAAATATTTTGCCCTCTCTCCCTGTTTAACTCGGTCCCCTTTGATGAAAGTGTTATCACCAAAAATTGAGCATCTAGCCTAATTTACTAGATGGATCAAAGTACACCATGTAAAGTCAATTTTACCATAGCAAAATTGCTTTCATTATGAGAAATTACTTAATAAACCACCTTTGTAAGTAATTTATAATTAAACCCATGAAGAATAATTAAATAAATCACTATTTATTTTATTTTCTTCTAGGAATAATTAATTTAACCATTGTTCAAGTATTATTCCTTGTCATATTTGACCCAATTATGAAAAATCAAAAGATAAATTATAAATTATCTTAGATATCGTTTTTTTGGGATTCAACTGCATTAAGTAAGTCATTAACGTATGACCATTTCCATGAGAGGTAGTCGTAACTGACTAATTTCTCATGATTTTTGAATTGTTCACTTAGCACTCATTGCATCGGGTGATGCTCACAGGGGTGAAGAAGTGGGATTGAAACTAGTGAAATGAATCACATAGAATCAATCGTCACTTCCGGGGCTTGCACCCAGTAACTAGGACTTCCGGGGCTTTTTCTGTAGGAATAATTAATTAATCACTAATTAATTATTATTCCTTGTCAAATGTGACTAAATCCCTTAGGAATAATTAAATAAATCATTACTTATTTATTATTCCTTAACCAATTTCTTGAGATGATAAATAAATCATTTATTTATTTATTATTTCTAAATAAAAGTTTAAATACGTTTTCCCTCCTAACCAAATATAATAAAATATTCCAAGTGGTTATTCCAAGAATGAGGTTAATAATATTTTATTATTGCTCATTATTCAAGGATAACTCAATATTTTGTTATAAATAGAGGGGTTTTCCATTCATTATTCACTTTGGATTATTTTCGTTGTTGCACTCATTGTTGTAACTCTTATTATTTTCATTTCCGCACACCATTTCTTTGCCTTTGAGTTCCCATTAAGCTCAAACATTTTATTTGTTGGGTTTTCACATTATAGAGGAGAGAGACTCTACACAAGCTGGAGACGTTTTAGGATAGACAAGAACCCATCCCATAGAGGGGGACTGGTAGAATTTATTTGTTCCCTTCACAGGTGTTATAATAAAATATATTCTTTGTATATCTGGTTTCCATTGGATGATTGGATTTATTACTGTTTCTTTTTGTTGTTTAACTATGATTGTGTCATAGGTCAGGACTTTGCTAGGTTTTGCTTCTATCATTTGCTGCAAATCTACAATGTTTAGTAGCCATTTATATTGTTCAGAATGTTTGTCATCCGCAGTCTTATGTTGGTTCTTTTCATACATCTTTGAGATGAAAACACTACAACAAAATTGGCAACTCCATTGGTTTTTTACTTCATATCCAGAAACTTGCATGACCTTTAGTTTTCAGGTTAGGGTTTCTTATTTGTTCAGACTCTCAATGTTATTTACTAGCTTTCTAACACTAGATATGTCAAATTTCTAGCTTTTGCTAGTTTTCTGGTCCTTTTTGCATGTCACAGGAACGAGCTGCGACAGAGACGGTTGTTTTTTATGAAATTTTCTGACCGGGAATCAAGGATCAGAAATCACACTTTTTAGTCTAAAAGGTGCGATCTCGAGTCTACCCCAAAAACTGTGAGACCCCTAAAAATAGGTTAGTACCAGCGATTTTAGGGTTTCTGGGTTTTTATCAGATTTATTTCTGGATTTTGTCAAGAGCTGTGTGTTGGGTTGTTTGACCTTTGTCTAATCCTACTTAGGCCTTCATATACTCTGATTTACTCGTAAAAGTGGAATTTATCCCCTTAGGGCTTCTAGTACGCTTCCACCTTTATGGGAGGAGTTTAGCTAAGTAAGAAGTCTGAGTTTCTCTAGCACTTTTAGCCATATTTTCCAGATTTATACCCTTTTCTTTCAGATCCCCAAAGATAGGTTGTTTCCATCCATGGTTTCATATTAAACCTTGTTTGGTCATTGGCCTTAGGGTCCCATAGGTTGCCCTAGGATTTACACCCATCTCCCTATCCTTTTGTAGCGATCTTCCTCTCTGGTTTTTTGTTGTTGCTATACCACTTTCCAGTAGCATAGTGTCATTTCATCCTAGTCACACTGACACTTAGATCCCTTGAACTTTTTAGTGTGTTTTCAGTTGATTTCACAACCAACCAACACAGTGTTTGCAAATTCAGTTTAGGTGGGGTTTAGTTAACGGTTTTGTTGTTCATTTACTATTGTTAATTTTAGTTTATTTTCAACAATATTTTTTCTTTTTTACAAACATGATTTTGGCTTAATCAATAAATACACTTACACACACAAGCACACATTAAGTGAAGGGCGGTTGGTTTACACCCCCAAGCCAAGACTGAACATAATAAATTTATCTCCCCTCGTCGAGACAAAGTCATATTGTTGATCTCCCTTCACAATTTTCATATCACATGTATCTTACCACCATTGTGCCACCAAGGCGTTTGTCACAGAGACTCTTATAACTTCATCCCCATTTTCCACTCGGGCATATTACTTCTCCCCACTGGGTTCGAGTTCATAGCCCTCTGAGTCCCCATACCAACTCTTCTCTTGGTTCATCTGATTCTGAGCCTCCTTCACCACATATTGTCACCATGTTTGGACCCACAACTAGTGTAGGAATCCAACCTAGTGTTGGCTTCAGTTCTACCCTAGTGATCACATCTAGAGGAGCAATCTCATGAACCATTCAGAAAACTCCCATACTCCCTTTTATGGCTGGCTTAAGTCTCCTAGATTATAGCTAGTTGATAAACGACCCAATACACCACGATGCTGGTTGGCATGCTATGCCAACTAAGCTTCCCTCAAATATCCCAAAGTTTGAGGGTAATTCTGAAGAGGATCTTACCGATCATGTTTGCTCCTTCCACATGTGGTACTCATCCAACTCCATTACCAATGACTTCATTCGTTTTTCGCTATTCCAACGCACGCTCAATAGAGATGCTACAAAATGGTATGTAGACTAGCCCGCCACATTTCATTCCATTTTCATGACGCTTGCTAATTGTTCCTCTCATATTTCTAGCTACCTCTCTGATACGACACTGGTAAAAAGATATTGACCTCATTTCGTCAGTACTCTGCCACTCACCTTTCTGACCATGTTTAAGAGTTGCGTAGAAGGAGGAGCACATATCGTGCCCCTCACTTTGAAGACCGTGTGTTAGCCTCCTGTTGCGACAGGTGTTCATTTTTCATGATTGACATTTTACATGCCAAATATGTCATACTTTGCATACTGCAATGTTCCATATTTCCAGAAGAGACCAAAGAAGAAGCCATGAAGTGTGCTAGTCCAAATGCCACTGCTGAGTTCCAAATTTTGGTGACTTAACCATTTTTAAAAGAATGTTCTATAAAAGGGAAGGCCAAACAGCTTAATCTTGGCCTCCCTAGGTTTCAATTTCCTGTTTTAGAAAATAGAAAATGATATCTGTCCAAACAGCTTAATCTTGGCAGATCTGTAAATAGGTAGAGAATCAAAGGAGCCCAACTGCTTAATCTGGGCCCTTGGCAGAAATAAGTATAGACTTAGATAGGAGAACAGAAAAAAGAAAAAAAATTAAAGATGGGTCTGCAAGTCTAGGTGCACCCACCAAAAGAAGAAAAAATGTTAGGAAAGTAGGCTGGGTAGGTAGTTTTCGAGGTTGCAGAATGATGATCCATGATCAATTTTGTGTTTCTAAGTGTTATATCTTTTCAGATCACAGTCAGGATGCATTTTTTCATCTGGAGGAACTCAAACTGGGCATAACTAACTCCCCTCTCTTCTTATTCCCCAAATCACTCACTAATTTTCCCAAAGAGGTCAAGATCTGCTTGAGCCTCTTAGTCTCATCATGTTCCATAACATTGGCCTTGGTGAAGATTTGCCTCACTCAAGGATTTCCATTATTCTTTTACAAAGTTCTGTTTCCCCAAAATAACCTAAGGTTCCTTACCTTAGCGCTTTCTCATCATCTTCATATTAACCACTAACTCTATTATGTAAATCCCTATCTGTTTTTCCCTTCTCCTACTAAATCTGTGTTAATAACTCCCCTATGTACATACCCCACCTCATAGCACTATAGCTATGTATTTTTCAGTTCTGGGACACAGTAGTCCACCTGGGACTATTGTGAACCCATCCGTGTCATGAAACTGGGATTGGTCTAAACCTCTGGTTAGACCAAGAACCTTTACCCACCTCGTTGTCCTCGAAACCCTATAACTTTACCCCTCTGCATTCATTTGCACAAAGATAATGTTTAAAGTGTTATTAAACATTAAATTTCGTTCTCCCCCGCTTGTATAAACCCACAAAACCAAAGTATAAACCCTCCCCGCGGCGTTTATGAAGATCCGAATATTCACGCGCCCGTCCATTATTCCCCCGCCGATTCACCTGTTCCGTCCACCGTCGGATCGGGCCCTCCCCATCCGACGGCTCTCTGTGATTTCAAAGGTGCCCCGCTGCTCAGCCGTTAGCTTCCGATGGCGAGGCGGTTTCTTCGCCGTACAAAAGACACTTGTCCACTTTCTATTGCATCGGAATGGCTCTGATGGATACCGCCCTCATACAGAAAGCGGTCCGATGAAACCGCTTTCCGCCTTCTGTATATGCGCCCCATGTCACTTATCCAGTTCTACGTGTCTGCCTCGTCACCGCGCCACGTTATCTGCACAACATCGACCTCCTGCCGAGTCACCCCTGCCACGTCATCCACCGTACATGTTGATGTCACCCTGCTGACGTCATCCTACCACGTCATCCGCCATACCATGGTCCCACCCATTGACGTCATGTTGACGTCATCATCAATTTTGAGGCGAAAGGCAAAAATCGTGCTTAGGAAGCCCGAATTCAAATTCCGAGGCAGTTTTTCATGCGCGATTAGCGCCTAGCCCTAATCGCGCATGGCTATGGGAAAAGGGCCGAAGTGGAAAGCCCCTCATTGCGCAGACCCCAGCAAGCCCAAAAGGCGTCGAATGACCCGTTTTTCTTCGCGAGGCATGCAGAAAGGATTAGAAGACAGTTCTAAAGGAAACAGAGGGCCGAACAACGTCCATTAAGTTTTGATTTGACCCACAGCAAAAGAGAGAACCAACCCAATTCATTCGTCAAAGGATATCAGAGGAAGGATGAAGCGGCAAAGAGTATCAGTTAAATTTTTTAATGAAAATCTTCAGTTCCCAAAGCAGGTCAACATTGAATGGCCTCCAACAAAGTCAAATCAGGAGGTGGAAGCCCATCCCAGCTCTCAAATCACAGTTAAAGCACTTAAATCCACCAAACTACAATGGAACAGAAGTCCATGCACAGTTATTGCAGAAGCACTACACCGAGCCACCAAGGACAACGCATTAATTCAGTTTTGATACGGCTGCCCTCAGCGCAGCCCATAGATATTTTCTTGCATTTATTTCTGATAGGTTTAGGTTAAAGTAATCTTTTACTTTCAGACCTGTTTAGGTCACAGCTGTGATAAACAATTTTGGAAAATTTTCCCTATATATACGACCCTTTGTATTGTTTCAGGGGTTGGTCGATTGATAACTTTTCATTAGAGACTCGCACTGTATGTCTGAGACTTTTTCTTTAATCAAAGATTGCTGAAGAGATTGGAGGAATGACTGTCTGATGTGTTGTTAATGGTCTCTGGAGACTGAATGATGGAATTCTTGTGCTGCAACATGAATCAATAAGTGCCTCTTACCTCTGCTTTCATTTTTCACCATCTAAATAGCAAAAAGAAAGATTAGCTTAGAACTTGTTTAACTGCACTCTAGGCTCAATTTCTGTTGTTTTGTTATGTTTTCATCTAAAATGAATTGGACATGAATATGAATTCCCCGTGGCTCATATTTACCCTAATTCACATGTGTTTGACAGTTATCTAGGGATTCTTTACTGCCCTTAGATAGAGCTCATCCACCCTTCTCTGTTAAGCTGACTGAGAGATTCTTAATTGCCTCTCCTTCCTTAGCATTCTTTCTATCCTTTAGACTTTGAAAATTGTTTCGTATGCAGCTACCTTGCTCCTTATTCCTCCTGTGACCAGGAAAAGGCACCAGCAGTCTTACTCCTTGACTCCATGCCCAATGGTTTGAAACTTTCACCCTATACCTACCTTTTTACCTGAAAACATCAATCTTCCCACCAAAACACAAACGAAACCCCAGAACTCAATAACTAGCCTAAAATCATCATCAACAGAGTTAAATCAGAGAGAGAGAGCCCTCTCTGATTGCAGGTGGGTATCATTTTCACACTATTCCCACATTGTCTAGAGCACATTGGCCAAAACAAATGATAGATATTATAAACACCATTTTATTGTTGATGTGTAATGAAATCTTGATCTTACCATATGCATGATAGTAAAGCAACCCCCTTTTTAGCGTTTTAGTATTTTTATAGATATTCTTCTCCATCAAGTCTTTCTACCTGACCTTTTATGCATTTTTTTTTATTTAAAACAGCAGGGCACAACTTCTCAGGAGATGGATCTGTTAGAATGGTATTCTCTTTCCACATCTTGAAAACAAATTCTATTTTTCTATGGCCATTTCATTCTTTTTCAGGATCTGGGCAATGCACTTGCACTTATGTTAGTCTAATCCCAGAAAATAAATAGTGTCCCTAAACTAAAATTTAATCGACCTGAGTGGATTGAAATAGAGAGGAAATATTGAGGATACTGGAGCTTTGTCATATGTTTAAAATCACTCTTATCTATTTATCTGTGGGGTTCACAGGAATAGGTAGATGACTGGAGAAAGCAGAGTTTAACAAAGAGCATTGACTCTCTCTTCCCAAAGGAGGCAAGTATAAGAAACCTGCTGCATTTGGATATCTTAAATTTGATTTCTCCCCTATTGAGCAGAGAATTGAAAATAAATTTTATTTACTAGGCAGGTGATTGATGTCATAATAGCTAATACAGAGGACTCGGGAACTCTATACTTAAATATTGTTGGATGGAATGATTTATCTTCCTCACGGGTATTAGAAAAGCTCTCCGAAGTAAACCAAAGGGATATTACTAACTCTGAGGTACGATTGGTGAATATTTTGGTTATTTTCTCTATTGAACATGTAAGGAAACATATGTGATGATGATCTATGTAGTTGAGTAGGGTTGTATTAAGCAGGAATCGAAAACTGACATTGGCAGGGGTGCTTCTCTATTTCTAACGGTGTACATGAAGCAGAGGCAAACGACTTCTGGAGATAGATCAGAAAGGTTACATTCGCAACAAGATGGTGTGATCTTCAATGAAGAAGGCAAGGAAAATCTTGAGGAGGGTAAAATGAATGACGAGGAGCAGAAAAAACTTCCAATGATGAAGAACTTCTTTAGAGGTTTCAAGAGGATGACACAGGAAGTGAACATCGAGACATCAAAGAGAATGCTCTTGAGGGTAAGTTTTGATTTTCTCTCGTTAACTGGTCTATGATGTTGGTAGCCTACTCTAAGGTAATGTCTAGTCAAACTCGCAGGACAATGGTTGTTGTAGTGTAGACCATTTGCAGCTTGAAGAAACTCCAACAAAAGTTTCATAGAGGGTAAAATTCTTTGCTGCACTAGATCGCTACTTTTTGTTCTCATGGAAAAGGGAATTGTTATATTATTTTCCAAAATCCTTTTTGAATGTTACTTCTCCAACAGAAAATTTTTATATTTCTTAGATTTTAGCATAGTATGCTTTAATTTATAGCAGTTTAATGCTTACGTCAATTGAGACAAAAGAGGAGGGAGAAAAGGTCAACAGAGCTGGTTCAGAAGGATGAAGAAAAATGAGTTGAGCTTGAAAATGCGGCAATTAAATGTTCCAAGGAGGTAGATTCTGCTGTCATGGGAAAATACAGCATTTGGAGGTGGGAGAATGAGAACGATAATTCTGACTCCACTGTTAGATTGATGCAAGACCAACTGATCATGGCTAGGGTGTATTCAAGCATTTCCCAAGATAGGAATAATCTTGATTTATACCATGAATTGATGCTTCATATTAAAGAATGTTAGCGTACATTGGGTGAGGACAACGTAGATTCTGATCTACCTCAAAGGTAATAGTTTTCATATTGGCTACTTCTAAATCAAGAGTAGTAAGTGCTTCCATTTTCATTTGGTGTTCATATCCTTTGTTTCTTTTAAAGTTGCAGTCTGTGTGTCAATCCTTCTGCTTTTCATTCTCTTTCTCGTGGCCGATAATTGATATGAATGTTTCAGTGCACCTGAGAAGATTAAGGCTATGGGCCATGTCCTATCCAAGGCTAGAGAACAATTTTATGATTGTGCAACATTAACAAAGAAGTTGCGAGCCATGCATCAGTCTACAGAGGAGCAAGTACGGACCTTGAAAAAGCAAAGTACATTTTTAAGTCAGCTGGCAGCAAAGACTGTTCCCAAGGAACTGCACTCTCTATCCATGCCATTGACCATGGATTATTACTTGCTTGCCCTTGAAAAGCGAAATTTCCTAAAAAGGACAAGTTGGAGGATCCAACTCTTTATCACTATGCATTATTTTTTGACAATGTATTGGTTGCATATGTGGTTGTGAATTCAACTGTTATGAATGCTAAGGTGAAGTGTTATTAATTTAAAATACTCTAAAGTTTGGAAGTCCAACAGTTTTGCTGCATTTTACATTTAATATTTGGATCTCATTGTAGGTGATTTACTTGTATTTGGAGGAATGTCAGAAACATGTATTTCATCTCATCACAGACAAGTTAAATTTTGGGGCCATGAAAATGTGGTTTTTATTTAATCCCCCAAGGAAAGCTACGATACATGTAGAAAATGTTGATGATTTTAAATGGCTCAATTCCTCCTATTGCCCTATGCTTCACCAACTTCAATCCGCAACTATGAAAGAGTATTATTTCAAGGCATATCACTCGACTTCAATCTCAGCACATTCCTCCCATTTGAAATATATAAATCCAAAATATTTATGCATGCTAAATCATCTTCATTTCTATCTTCCACAAGTTTATCCCAAACTAGACAAGATCCTTTTCTGGGATGATGATAGGTGCAGAAAGATTTGACGCCCTTGTAGTTAGTAGATCTTCATGGAAAGGTTAATGGTTCAGTGGAAACTTGCGGAAAAAGCTTTCCTCGGTTTGACAAATACCTTAATTTTTCCAATCCGCACACAGCCAGGCACTCTGATCCTAATGCTTGTGGTTGGGTATATGGGGTGAATGTATTTGATCTCAAAGAATGGAAGAAACAAGATATAACTAGAATATATCACAAGTGGCAGAACATGGTAAGTGCGTAGTGTGGTTTATTTATGTTAATTCCTGTGATGCTTACTTTAAAGTATTTGAAGTAAATCTAAGTAATTAGCTAGAAAACTTAATGGGTTTTTCTTTGTTCGATTTCTTGTTGGAAATACTGAGAGGGGGGGTTGAATCAATATTTATTATTTTTTGTTCTATTGATTTCCAAAAGCATATATAGATATGTATATGTATACACAGAACACAGAAATCGACAGCTGGAATAAATGCTTTTATTAAAACTCAAGACAATGCAATGAAATAAATACAATATAAGTATATCTGACTGTGAATAGTTGCCAAGCTCCAACTTGGACTTCAGTGAGGCTCCAACCTCCAGAGCACCAACTCTGTTTTGCCAAGACACCAATCTTGGACTTTAGGAGCACCAACTCCCAAGGACTTCAATCCTGTTCAGTTCTGAGGCTCCAACCCAACCTTGGTATAAACTGGTATGTTGCTACACTCTGTTCAGCTGAGGTTCTCTCACTCCTACTCTCCTGCCTCTGCTGCTTCTGCTGCCTCTACAGCCTCCGCTGTTTCTGCAGCCTCTTTTGCCTCTGCTGCTTCTACAGCCTCTTTTGCCTCTGCTGCTTCTACAGCCTCTTTTGCCTCTGCTGCTTCTACTGCCTCACACTCTGGTCCCTCACCACACCAACAGCACAAACAGTTCTCTGTTTTCACTGTTTTATACATTCTCATGCCTCTGTCCATTCATTTCCTCTTTCACGCTGGCTCTTTGGCTTCCTCCTCAGTCGCTGTCATTTCCTCTGACTCGCTTGATCTTCTAAGCTCGCTTGACATTTCGGCTTCCCACTCCATGGCTTCTTCTGTCTATTCGAGTGTTCCAATACTCGCATGACGCGTTGAATCAGTGGCAAGAACTGAGTCATATGCAGAGGACACATATATCAAAATTGTAACAACGCTCTTGTTTTTCTCATGATCGCAGGCATACACAGGGCCCACTTCATTTAACGGACAACCACATCCCTTTCGACAATGATAATCGCCATGATTCACCCCATGTTATTGACGCTCAACCTTCTAATTCATCGGAAACAGCCATCGTAAGCCTTTCAGCTTAAAAACCACCACGCAAGCTGAAACACAGCTACCCAGGAAAATATGAGCAAAATAGTCAAAAGACTAAGAGGCGGAATTCAATATTAATATTAAACCCGCATCTAAACTGTATCGGGTCCGCAGCATTCATCGCAATCAGCGCTTGGGTGTGGGAAGGCTTCATAACATATGAAATTGTGATGGATGTGATAAGCATTGAGCCATGTTTTATATGCTTGTCGGGTCCGCAGCTTTCATCGCTATCGGCGATCGTAAAGGGGCTGCTTACCACTGTATGACTTCTCTCTAAATTCCCGATGTGATAATTGCTATCAGCGATCGCAACATATCGACAGTCGCAGTCGCAACATCGGGTCCACTCTTGCGGATGCGATATGATATTAAGTTATATTGATATACCCTTCGGGTCCATGTGTATATATCGCAATCGGCGCTCAGGAGAGTGTAATTACTTGATGTATTGTTGCGATGGGCGGATGCGATAAAACATTTAATCATAACACAATTTTGCATCAGGTCCGCATACATTATTGCAATCAGAGGTTTTGGGGGTGACACTTAATAGAACCTGCCGATATAATAAACTGCTCGGCCTCCGATAGTGTATTTGTAATATGTATGCTATGGCCTCCGTTTGTGTTAAACGTGCATATATATAAGGTTTTCTCCTCCGATAATGCATTTGCCTATTCATATATATATTCTCCACTCCTTTAACCCTGCATATATATATTGCTCCTCTAATGGCTCTGTCTCTTCCTCCGATGGCTATATGCGTCCTCTGTTGCTCCGATGGCTTTCCGTGTCATCTGTTTGCTCTGTCTACACCTCTGCTGCTCCGATGGCTCTGCTTGTAGCTGTTACCTGCATGCATATAAGTTCTCCGATGACTTATTTGCATGCCCCCATTGGCTCTGTCTGCTCTTTGCGCCGTTTTCTCCTCTGGTGGCTCCTCTTGGCTCCGTGTGCTCCTCGTCTTTGGCTCTGTCTCCTTAGTTGTTAGAAAATTATATATTACGGAGCAATGGAACACATAAAATATTGCAGAAATATAAACACAGAAAACGCACAAAACAAGAGAGACACAGATATACGTGGTTCACCCAGTTTGGGCTACGTCCACCCCGAACAGCCAGTCCTTCCTTTTTATTATCCAGCAAAATGAAGAGACACAACCTACAACAAATCCGCTGTAATATCCTCTGTTTTCTCTCACAGTCTCACGTCTCTGTTTCTCGCTCACAGAATACACATCTATCACACAACCTCAAATACAATACCCTCATACAAAGAGAGGGGTTGCCTTCTAGGGCAAAAAACCCTAAACTAAACATAAGTTCTACCATCAGATCGGTCGCCCCCCCTGGACCCCCCCTGCAGTGAACATTTTACGGGCGGCGTTGCCGCCCCCATTTCGAGCTGGGGTCCTATGTGGCGATACCTTTGAATATAGAAGATAATCAGGCTCCACACCCAACATTCCTTGAATATTTCCATATTGACATCAATGACAATCTGTGTCCAACAATCTCCCCCTTTGTTATTGATGGCAATATTCTTTTGCTCTCTCCCCCTTTGACATCAATGGCAAAGGAATGCATACGAACTCCCCCTGTCAAACTACTCCCCCTGTCCTGCTGCGTCTTTACGAATGAACTTGAGTGATGATAAAGAAGTAACCCCCATCTTTTGATGCAGATGTTCGAATGCTTCTCGAGGAAGAGGTTTTGTGAAAATATCAGCTATCTGCTCCTTAGTACTGATATATTCCAGAGAGTTGTTTTGTTCAGTTACTTGCTCATGGAGGAAATGATACTTGATTGGTATGTGTTTGGTTCTTGAGTGCATCACTGTATTTTTGCTGAGACTGATAGCGCTTGTGTTGTCACAATAGACTGTAATCAGTTGATCTGTACATATGTCGAGATCTTTTAGAGCTTCCTTCATCTATAGTATCTGAGAACAAAAGTCTGCTGCAGCAATATTTTCGGCTTCGACTGTGGATAATGATATGGATGACTTTTTTTTGTTGATCCAGGATACTAAACAGTCTCCTAGGAAGAATGCATTTCCACTAGTACTTTTCCGATCATCTATACTTCCAGCCCAATCAGCATCATTGTATGCAGTTACCGTCAGTGTTGAGTCCTTTGGGTACCAAAGACCAAAATCAGAAGTTCCCTAAAAATATCTGAGAATTCTTTTTACAGCTAATAAATGAGATTGTTTGGGAGCAGATTGAAATCTTCCCACCATTCCTACTGCTTGCATTATGTCTGGTCATGTAGTTGTTAAGTATAGAAGGGCTCCAATCATTGACCTGTAATGAGTTGCATCTACTAGAGGGGAGTCATCATCTTTGCTCAATTTGTAGTTTTTGGTCATAGGTGTACTCACGGGTGCACGGTCCTCCATTCCATATTTTTTGAGCATGTCTTTTAGATATTTGGCTTGAGATATACACAATCATACTCTGGTTTGAGATACTTGAAGTCCAAGGTGTTAAAAAATTATATATTACGGAGCAATGGAACACATATAATATTGCAGAAATATAAACACAGAAAACGCACAAAACAAGAGAGACACAGATATACGTGGTTCACCCAGTTTGGGTTACGTCCACCCCGAACAGCCAGTCCTTCCTTTCTATTATCCAGCAAAATGAAGAGATACAACCTACAGCAAAACCGCTGTAATATCCTCTGTTTTCTCTCACAGTCTCACCTCTATGTTTCTCGCTCACCGAATACACATCTATATCACAGCCTCAAAATACAATGCCCTCATATAAAGAGAGGGGTTGCCTTCTAGGGCAAAAAACCCTAAACTAAACATAAGTTCTACTGTCAGATCATCCGCCTAATGAACGGCCCAGATTGACTAGAAATTACTATACCCCCCCTGGACCCCCCACGGCAGCGATTATTTTACGGGCGGCGTTGCCGCCCCATTTTGAGCTGGGGTCCAATATGCCGGTACTATAGAAGATAATCAGGCTCCACACCCAACACAAGGAAGTGGGACAACTCTCCTATCATTTACATCTCAAACTCTTTTGACATGTTTTGAGAAAATTCATGGCTCATTTCATCATCATTACTAGTGAAAATCAGATCATTGACATAAACAAGAGTAGCTAGTAACTTACCTTGATCTGTCTTTATGTATATATTACTTCCAGCCACTCCCTTTTTGAAGCCTTGTTGTTGTAGGTAGTGATCCAATATTGCATACCAAGCTCTAGGAGCTTGTTTCAATCCATACAAAGCCTTTTTAAACTTATAGACTAGTTCCTTTCCTGCTGTCAGATCAAAACCTTCTGGCTGCTCCATGTAGACTTCCTCTTTGAGTTCCCCATTTAGGAATGCTGATTTAACGTCCATTTGATAGATTTTGAATCCTTTTGAGCAAGAAAATGCTAAGAACATCCTAATAGCTTCCATACGGGCCACTGGTGCAAATTTCTCTTCAAAGTCAATTCCTTCAATTTGTGAATAGCCTTTGCAGACAAGTCTTGCCTTGTTTCTGATAACCAGTCCTTCCTCATTCATTTTATTTTTGAACACCCATTTGGTTCCTATTATTTTTTTGTCTTTTGGACGAGGTACCAGCTCCCATGTCTTGTTCTTCTCAATTTGGGACATTTCTTCTTCCATGGCTTTTACCCAATGAGGATCCTTACTTGCTTCTGCAAATTTTTCTGGTTCTATCATAGATAGGAGGGCAATGACTTTTCTCTTGGGTGTGATTGATATCCTTCTTCGGGTCTGTACACCTTCATCTTTATCACCAATGATCTGCTCTTCTGGATGATGTTTTTGGACATATTTCAACTTTGAAGGGGTATTAGGTGGTTCTCTTTCTTCTTCTTCTTCTTCTTCTTCTTCTTTCTCATCTATTTCTTCTTCTGTAGGTTCTTCTTCTTCAATGAGAAAGTCATCTTCATGTTCTTCAATTTCCTTTTCTGGAAGATCTTCATCAACCTTTACATCAATGCTTTCCACTATTTTCTTCAGTTGATAATTGTAGCACTTGTAAGCCTTGCTCCGTGTAGAGTAACCATGAAATATCCCTTCATCAACCCGAGAATCAAACTTTCCGGGTGAGCCATCATTTATTTTTATGAAGCACTTGCTTCCAAAGATCTTGAAGTACTTCACTGAAGCAAGTCTTCTTTTCCATAGCTCATAAAGAGTTTTATCACAATTTGGTCTTAATTGAGTTCGATTCAGTGTATAGACAGCTGTCCCTACTGCTTCTCTCCAGAATTTAGGCTATAGGCCTGCTGCTAATAGCATGGTTCTTGCCATCTCTTGGACTATTCGGTTTCGTCTTTCAACTACCCCATTTTGCTGAGGTGTTCTAGTAGCCGAGAATTCCCTTTTAATTCCATGAATATTACAGAACTCACTAAACTCGTTTGATGTGAATTCTCCTCCTCTGTCTGTTCTGAGGCACTTAATTTTTGAATCTTTTTCATTTTCTACAAGGGCTTTTAAATTCTTAAAACACTCAAAAGTTTCAGATTTATACTTTATGAAATATATCCACATCATTCTAGTATAATCATCAACAAATAACACAAAGTACCTTTCTCCTTAGAGTGCTTGATTTCTAGTTGGCCCACACACATCAGCATGGATGATCTCCAAGGGCTTCGATGTACAGTGTTCCTTTGTCTTGTGGCTGCTTCTGGTCTGCTTTCCATGTTGACATGGACCACACACTGCTTGATTTGGTTTGAACAGCCTTGGGATGTCTTGTATAGCTTTGATCTTGTTGATATTGATCAGATTTTTCGAAGCTTGTATGTCCAAGTCGCTTGTGCCACAGCCAACTCTCATCTGTCTGACTCAAGTAGCATTGATTTTCTTGAATCTTGTTCAAAATGTAAATGTTGTCTGGTGTTCTCATCCCTTTTGCCACAAGTTTCCCTGAGGCAGAGTTCCTTATTTCACAGTCTTTGGTGCTGAAAACAACCTTATGTCCTTGATCACAGATTTGGCTGACACTCAGGAGGTTGTGTTTGAGTCCGTCAACTAGCAGAGCATCTTGAGCTTTTCCTTTTCCATTTATCAGAGTAACTGTTCCTTTTCCTGCAATTCTGCCAGATCCGCTTCCAAAAGACACATTCCCTTCCTTTTTGCTCAGTGAGACAAACTTCCCTCTGTCCCCTGTCATGTGTCTGGAGCACCCACTGTCTACAAACCACTGGTTTCCATTATTTTGAGCACATAGAGCCAGGCCGCATTTGTCCATGCTGGAGTTCTTGCTACTCGTCTTTCTTCCTTTGAGTGGGCAGTCTTGTTCACAGTGTCCATTATTGTAGCAAAAAGAGCAAATCAGATCAAATTTGGTCAAGGGATCCAATGAATTGAAGGTTTTGATTTGTCCCTGCCTTTTGTGGGCATATGAGTGATTACTCGGTCCTTTTGCGTTATCTTTTCACTTCTGCGAGCCATACAATGTCTGGCTTGATGACTGAATTTTTTACAGTGAAAGCAGTGTCCAAGAAAGATGGTTTTGAAGCAGCCACGGTTTGAGTCGATTTCCTTCCTGGGAATTACTCCTCCCTCGTCCTTTGGACTTGTGATGGGCCCTTGGTGGAGTACAGGTTTGTATTTGCTGTAGTGTCCATGATTCGACTCCACATTCTTCTTTGGAGTAGTTCTCTCTTCATTCTTGGGATCTGGGGTGCACTTTTGATAACATACTTTTTCATCTTTTGGATTGCAGGAGAGTGCATCGGCATAGCTTTTCGCACTATTCTTAGTGCTTGAGGATTCTCCTTTGAAACCTATTCCAGACTTGTCATGTTGAGGTTTTTGATTTTTTAGAATAGTTTCAAGTATTTGAGAGCTTTTACAACCCTTTTTAGTTTGCTCCAACTCCTTTCTCAGAGACACTATTTCGGCCTCGCGTTCCTCACAAGTCTCTTCTTTTTCTTTAAGCTTTGCTTCCAAGAGATTTTCTCTCCTTCTTATTTCCTCGTTTTCCACTTTGAGAGAAATGATCTTGTTCCGTAGTTTCTCATTTTCTTCAATGGCGCTTATTAACAGTTCATCTACATTTCCTTCAACCCCTGAGTCATCATCATCTGCGAGTGCCATGAATAATGCTTCTTGGATTTCATCATGATCACTTTCCTCATCTAATTTCTTTTTGATGACCATAAACTCATCCTCATCAGACTCATCTTGCTTGGAGAAGAAGTTTTTCTTATTGAACCCTTTCTTTTTGTGTGCCATCCTCTTAGAATTTCCTTCATCATCACTGTCATGTTTATGAGGAAATTTTGCTGCATAATGACCTATTTTACCACATTTAAAACAGATAAGAGGATACTTGCCTTTAAGCTTAGATCCTCTCTTCAACTTTCGTACATATTGAGCCAATTCGGATTCCACATCTGACTCATCACTACAGTCATTCCTTTCTTTCCCTTCCTTTGATTTTGAGGCCTTGAATGCTGCATCTTTGGAGCTAGGGCCACCTTTCCTCATTTCATAGGCAGTGAGAATTCAATGGAGTTCATCCATTTTGAGGGTATCTAGATCCTTTGCTTCTTCTATAGCGCTTATTTTGGAGTCAAATCTGTCTGGGGGAGACCTTAATACCTTTTTAACAATGGTACTTTCTTCCACTTTTTTGTCCAATCTGTTAGCCTCCTGCTGCAGCAGGTTAATCATATTTCATGATCGACATTTTTACATGCCAAATATGTCGTACTATGCATGCTGCAATGCTCCATATTTGCTACAGATGACCAGAGAAGTATCCATGAAGGTGTGCCAGTTTTAATGCTACTGCTTTGTTCCAGTTTTTGATAAGTAATCCATTTTGATCAGTTTTCAGTTAAGGGTAGGCCAAACAGCTTAATCTTGGCCTCCCTAGGTTTCAATTTCTTGTTGTAGAATACAGAGAATAAATATCAGTCCAAACAGCTTAATCTTGGCATATTTGTAGATAGGTAGAGAAACAAGGGTGCTCAACAGTTTAATCTGAGCCCCTGGCTGAAATAAGTGTAGAAGTAGATAGGAGCACAACAAGAAGAAAGATTGAAAAGCTGGGTATGCTAGTTCAAGTGCACCCAAACCAAAAAGAAGAGAAAATGTTAGGTGAGTAGGTCGGGTAGGTAGCTTTGTGGTTGCAGAATCATGGCTTGTGATCCATTTCATATTGTCAAGTGTTATATCTATCATATCACAAGTTGAAGGCAGTTTTTCAGTTGGAGGACTTCAAGAAATGCATGTTTAACTTCCCCCTTCCTCCTCTCCCCCAAATCACTCACTAACTTCCCTAAAAGAGGTCAAGATCTGCTTGGTACCTCTTAGTTTCATCATTCTCCATATCATTTGCCTTGGTGAAGGTCTGCTTCACTCAAGGAAGGTCCATACTGCTTCTATGAGTCATTTTCCCTCTTAATAGCCTAAGATTCACATACTTAGCGCTTTCTTATCACTTTTCATGTTAACTACTAACTTTACTATGTAGCTCCCTATCTATTTCCCTTTCCCCTACTAAACTATGTATATAACTCCCCTATATACTTATCCCCTCCCTCTGGTTGAAAGATAACCATATACATCCTCGAGAATTGCTAAGTTTATCAGAAACTCAGCAAGAACCCACACTGCCCCCCTCTAACCATCTTCCATATGCATTTCAGACTCCTTCCGATGCATAAAGCCCTTCATCACTCCATAAAACCCCTCTAATGCTTTTTGATTCCTTCACAAAGCATAAATTCCCTTCATATGTATAAAAAACCATCTTTTGGCCTTGTTTCTACCTTTCCCAAGGCACAAACCCTTTTAAAGGCCTAAAAATCCGTCTCAAGTCCATTGAAATCCTCCCAAGTGCCTTTGGAATCCTTCCAAGGCATGAATTCCTCCTTTTTGGGCCATCAGACCCCTTCCGATGGCTTATAAGCCATTCAAAAGCATAAAGATTACCCCTCTGAATTCATTTGCCTTGCATTTTTGTGCAAATAATGGCTCCGACAGCGAAAGTGCCGACCAAATCTAAGCCGTCCATCTTTCCGCCCAAATCAAACGGCCCTCAGCGTTTCGGCGATAACAATGTGTAAAGGTTGTGCCCTCCACCTCGCCGATTGCCGAAGTCCTGAAATAATCACAGCCGTCCATTTTTGGGCCCCAGATCAACGGCCCATATGTAATCGCATCGCTCCCATATGGCTCCGACCAGCGGAGCCGAAAAGTAATAAAGCGTGGCATAAATATATTTCGGGTCCGATGGGTTTCGGCGTTTCTATGTAGCAGCCCCATGACCCCGCCGATAGCGAAATGTCGACGTAATCTCTGCCGTCCATCGCCTTCACCAAATCAACGGCCCATGTTTGATCGGCGATCACCCCTTATGTTTGGCTCCGATATGGCGGAGCCGAAATATTATAAAGGCGGGTCTTATAAAAGCTATCGGGTCCGTAAGGTCCCCGGGCACAGCGAAAAGGGAGGTCTCCGATATTCCGGAGCCGATAATTTATAAAGGGCAGTTTTGAAAGGGATTTCGGGTCCGTTGGACCCGTTTCAAATGTAAATCCGCCGATATGATGGGTTCCGATGGTTCGGACCCGATCTCCATTAAAAATGGGCACAAAGGCATTTTGGGTCTGCAAGCTATATCGCTCCATCGGAAGTTTTATGTGTTGGGACCAATGGTCCGCCCCGATGCGATTTAGCGCCGGCCGTCGGATCGCCCTCCCAGATCAACGGTCATGATTTGTTCGCGGCTTCCCCATGTCCTACTGGCGGAGCCGAAATATTATATAGCTCGGCATATAGGGATTTCAGGTCCGAAAGGCCCTTTGTGCAGCTGAGCGGGACTGCTTCGATATGGCAGAGCCGAAATAACATTAAAGCATGGTATATAAGCATTTCGGGTCCGCAAACCAAATTTTTGTAAATCCGCCAATATTACATCGCCGATGGGCCGTACGCGGTTCCAAATAAAAGGAAGGGCCTATAGCATATCGGGTCTGCGCAGTTTCGGCGATTGTTTATGTGCCGCCCCCCAGTCCGCCCGACGCCGATATTGCGATAAGATCTGGGTCGTTGGATCGGCCCACGCCGGATCCAACGGCCACGATTTAATTCAATGAACAGTGTCACTATTTGGCCGTTTTTTAATGAAAATTCATGTTTTTATGGCATTCCGCCTGTTTATAATAAAAGGGCCATTTAAATGTTTTCTGTGCGGCGCCCGTGCCCGCCCAGGTATAAAGGAAATGATGGTTTCCTTAACCATTTTGGATCGCTCCAAGCCCTGTTTTTGCTCCAGGGGGCCAGTATCGGCCTCGACACAGTCGGCAACACTTTTTCCTCCTGTTTGCACCATTTTTCAAAGTTTAAAGCTAGTTTTGATCGGCCAGAATGCCGATAGCATTCCAATGGCCACGGAAGCATTTACAGCAGTTATTGTGCATTAAAAGGCAGAAGGGGGCGATGGGACAGTTTAAAGAGTATCAGCGGTGAGAAAAGGCCCAGATTCAGTGCCAAAGTGTATCAGGATGCGGCAAAGTGTATCAGTGAAGGTGTTCAATGGAAACTTTGAACCCGAAGCAGGAAATCATTAAAGAGCCTCCCAGCAAAGTCAATAAAGCAGCTCTGAGCCATAAAGGCTCACCAACTCACAGTTTTGGCCACTTAAGGCAGCAGAACCACTTGCAGGCGCAAATGAATGAATTTAAAGCACACTTATGGCTAAAAGAGCCAGCACAGAGCCATAAGGACAGATGTTGATCCATTTTTGAGGCAGTTGCCCCAGCGCAGCACTTAGATAAATGTTTTAAGCATTTACTTCAAGATAAAATAGATTAAAGCACTCATTTTCCTCAGATCTGCCTAAGATCTGCTGTAATAGATATTTTGAGATGCCAGTTGCCCCAACGCAGCTGTTATATAGATATTTCTGCCATTTACTTCTGTACAAATTAGGTTAAAGGCATTTATTTGATGAGATCTGTCTCAGATCTGTTGTTTGTAGATATTTTTTCTATTTAAACCACCCTTTGTTATGAAAAAAGGGTTGGTTGGTCAATAACTTCCTCTAGACTTGCATTGTATTTTCTGAGAGTCTCTATAATCAAAGATCGCTGGAATGTTTGGGAGATGAACTGACTGTTGCATTTTAATGTCTGAAGAGTGACTATGGAATCCTAATGCTTCTACATAGCCCAATAAGTGTTTCTTATCTCTGTTTACAGTTTATATGTTTTATGCCATGATTGTTTCACTATCTAAATAACATAAAGAAAGAATAGTTCAGAGCTCACTTAGTTGTATTCTATTCTCAATTTCTGTGATTTATCTATGTTTTCCTCTGAATTAGTCTTGAATATGAATACTGATTTGCTCATATTTACACTAGTTCCTTCATATATGAATGTTGTTTATGAATCCTTGATTGCTCCTATATAAATGTTCATTCACCTTCCCTCTGTTAGCATAATGAGATCTACTTAGTTGCCTTTTATTCACTGACTTTCGTTCCATCTTTATTCTAGCTAGATATTGTTTTATGTGTAGCTATCCTGCTCTGTATTCCTCTTGTGACCAAGAAAACACAACAGCAAGCCTAATCCACGACTCCATGCCCAATGGTTTGAACTTCTCACACTATGCATCCCAACTCTGTTTGAAAGAATCCTCCATCCCATCAAAATCAAAACAAAACCCAAGAAAATCATAACTAGCCTAAAAATCAACCCAAAACAAAGCTAAATTATAAAGAGAGAGCCCTCTCTGATTGCAGGTAGGCTAGGACCTGCAGTCCAAAGATTGGTTTGTGGTTACCTCGGTCGTATCCTTTAAGGAGCTTTAAGGACAACCTGAGTGATAACACAATCCTTTCAGGGAATTTACCACTTCAGCTACTCGGAGGAGGTATGCTGCAATATCTTCTTCATCTTCCATCCTCAAACTTTCAAATTGTCTTCTGTGATCCGGATTTAAACAGGAACGCAACAAATTGCAGAGATAACCATATACACAAAGATGCAGCGGAAATAATACTTCATTTCATTAATGGAAAATACTGAAATATGCTTACAATCAGAAATGGAAATAAACTAGCTAGGGCGATGGTAACTTATCTCTGAGAAGAGATGTGGTGGCTACATGCCTCTGAACTGTGTTACAATGAGGCTCGAAGGCCTATTTATTGTTGAGAAACAATGGAAAACCCTTAACATTCCAAAACCTAACCCTAGGAGATGAAACGCCAAACTGTGGGCCCCGTTTGGGGTAAATTGGTACATCAACTTCCCGGGGTCGTAACTTTGGCATATGATCTTCGTTTGACGCGTACAATAGCTCATTAGAAAGATCTATCTGAGCACTATCATTGTTGGAACAGGCAACATCGGTCCATTCCATGGACCCATGTTGCCCCTGGATTCCCCAAAAAACGTCGTTTAGGGCCTCGAAACGGCTCCGGAAGTTCAGGACCCGAAAAACTGCTAAAAATAGTAAGTTGTGCTACAATTAAGGAAACTGAAAATGTTGAGAAAGACAAAGGTGGGGGTCCAGGTGGACTTGGCAGGTGGCCACAAATATCCACCTGGATCATTCCTTCCCCCTTAGGAAGTAATGGTCCCCATTGCATTGAGCTCCTCCATGAGATGAGGAAACTTTTGCTAAACTTGTTCCCTGGTGAGCCACTTGCCCTGCTGAAGGAGTTGGCCTGCTTTGACAACTCGATACAGTTGGATATTCTGTTGGTGAGTGTTCTTCATCTGTGTGTCCATGATCCGATCAGTTGCAGCTTGTTCCATGCAATCTGGATTTAATTCTGTGGGTTTGAGTTGTTCTGCAATGTCGGATGTGTCTAGCAATGGTGGAAAGTATGGCCGAAGGCGGTCCACATTGAACACTGGGTGCAGGCCAAGGAATGGGGGAATGCTGAGCTCAAATGCATTGTCTCCCATAGCCTTAGTAATGGTGTAAGGACCATATCGGAGTGGTCTCAATTTCTGATAGGCTCCAGTAAGGCGTTCCTTCTGCAAATGCAACCAGACTTTGTCGCCCACCTGAAACTTGTGTGGCACCCGATGTTGATCATGTTGCTGCTTGTACTTGGCATTTGATTTCTCAAGAATGTCATGGACCTGCTGGCGAATATGTTGGATGCACTCAATGAAGCTGGTGGCCTTATCTGTTTCGGACTGGACATGAGCTGAATTCATGTGAGTAGCTGCAAGTGGCATGGCCACGTCGATGGGGCATAGTGGCTGGAATCCCAAACCCACCTGAAAAGGGCTATGGCTAGTGGAGCTGTGAAGAGCTCGGTTGTAGCTATACTGAACATAGGGGAGGCTCTCGTCCCATGTGCGTGGATGCTTTGAGTTATACATGCGCAGAATGTGCACAATTATCCTATTGATAACCTCTGTCTGGCCATCAGTTTGAGGATGGAAGGCTGTGGACTTCGTGAGTTTGGTGTCCAGCATTGACCAGAGACTGGACCAAAATGTGCTGAGAAACCGACTGTCCCGATCTGAGATGATAGACTGTGGGATCCCAAAGTGCACCCACACTCGTTCAAAGAAGAGTTTAGTAGTGGCTTCTGCTGTGATATTCTTCTTGCAGGCCATCATAATGGCCATCTTCGAGAACCTGTCGACGACCACAAAAACACAGTCATTTCCATGCTTAGTGGAAGGAAGGCCTGACATGTAATCCATGGAGATGGATTCCCAAGGTCGACTAGGGGTAGGCAACGGGGTATAGAGGCTGTGCTTCTTAATGGTCGGTTTGGCAATAGCACAGGCAGTACATGATCGGATGTACTTCCCAACATCTTGTCGAAGATTCGGCCAATAGAAATAATTTTGTAGTACTGCCACTGTTTTCTCGACCCCGAAATGCCCAGCAGCCCGACTGTAGTGTGCTTCCCAAATCATCTTGGCACGCTCGCTTGAAGGAACACAAAGGTGACCGAGGTGGCATAATAGGGCATCCTGGAGGTGAAAATCTGCAACATTCCGACCCTCCAAGAGTGTCTGGTATGTGTGGCCGAATTCTGGGTCGCTTTTGTAGAGAAGTGGCCAATCAGAAGTCTCGTGCCCACAAGAGTTGAGCACGGTGGTTAGCGCCATGATCGGTGGTCGACTGAGGCAATCTGCAACATTATTGGTGCTGCCCTTTTTGTACTTGATATTCAAGTGAAACTGTTGCAGGTATGTAGACCACTTCTGATGGCGATCATTCTGCAATTTCCCTTGGGTCTGTATGAACTGCAGAGGTCGGTGGTCTGTGTGGATGACCATTTCCTTCCCCAAAATGTAATGCTTCCATTGTCAGTAGGCCTGTACAATGGAATACATCTCTTTATCATAAGTGGGGTACTTCCGGACTGTGTCTGAAAGTGTTTCACTGTGATATGCCACTGGATGTCCATGTTGAGTAAGGACTGCCCCAATAGCATAGTCGGAGGCATCTGTCTCGACCTCAAATGGTTGTTGTAAATCTGGTAACGCGAGCACTGGTGCCGTGCAGAGGCGATCCTTCAACTCCCTGAATGCCTTCTGTTGAGATTCAGACCAAAAGAATTTGGCTTTCGCCCCGCCCTTGGTGACTTGACTCAAGGGCTAGAAAATATGAGAAAACCCCAACACAAACCTACGGTAGAAGTTGGCAAGACCTAGAAAGCTGCGGAGCTCTGTTAGAGTGGTTGGAGAGGGCCAATCCCGAATGACTTGGATCTTGGCTGGATCGACATGCACCCCCTGTTCATCAACGATGTATCCCAGATACTGAACCTGGGTCATGCCAAAAGTGCATTTCTCCAAATTGGCACATAGCTTGTGTTGCCGCAGTGTTTGGAGAACTTGTCGGATGTAGTGGAGGTGTTCTTCCCAACTCTGGATGAAGATCAGAATGTCATCCAAGTATACTACTACAAAGGAGTTGGTGAATGGCCGCAAGATGTCATCCATTAGCCTCATAAAGGTTGCAGGAGCATTTGTCAATCCAAAAGGCATGACCAACCATTCGAAGAGGCCCTCCTTGGATTTGAAGGCAGTCTTCCACACATCGGAGGGTTCGATTGGTACCTGGTGATATCCTGACTTCAGATCGATCTTGCTGAAATATTTCGCCCCCTTTAGTTGGTCTAGGAGGTCATCAATCCGCGGGATCGGGTACCTATTACGGACAGTGATCTTGTTCAGCGTCCGATAGTCAATACAGAGTCTCCACGTCCCATCCTTCTTCTGTACCAACACGATCGGACTCCCACAGGGCGATGAACTCGGACGGATGTGACCTTTCTGCAGGAGCTCCTGAATCTGCCTCTTGATTTCATCGTTCTCCAGAACGGAGCGCCGATAAATTGGTCCATTGGGTAGTGGCGCACCTGGGGTCAGATCGATGGAGTGCTTGACTTGACAGTGCAGAGGAACCCCTGCCAGGGAGGTGAAGATGTCCTCGTACTCCTCCACAATCTTGTCCATCTGTAGTTGTCGTGCAGAGGGTCCCCGTCTGGAGGCCGCGGCCACTGTCTTCTTCTTTCCTTGAGGGCGTATCATCAGGAAAACAAATTTCTTGGTTTTGGAAATGATCTTACTGCATTGTTTTGCAGTAATCAAAGATATGGCGGCAGGTGGTGCTACCTCTGGTATCCTGAACAACTTATTTCCCAATGTAATAATAACAGCACGGGGCCTTGATTCATACACAGCATGTCGCTTCCACAAGTATGGTTGTCCTAGTAATACATCACAAACTTCAAGGGGAGCAATGTCACACAATACCTCATCCGTGAAGGGATTGATGTTGTATGGAAGGCGACACTGCTGGCTCACGCGAAGATCTCGTCCTTGGTGAAGCCACCTAATGGTGTATGGTTGTGGATGTGCTGTGGTCGGTAAGCCCAACCGCTTCACGACCTCTGCCGAAAGGAGGTTCTTTTGACTCCCGCTATCAACAATGAACTATATCAGGGAGCCCTTTACCCACATCTGGGAGTGGAAGAGACGCTCCTCCTCCTTTGGATCTTCGGGTTCATTTTTCTGGATCTTTGCGGTAGTAACAGTGGCGCTGGGATCCGCATCAATGATCTGCTTCCCTTTTTCATACCCCTTATCGGGTTCTGACTCAGAGTCGGAGCATGCATCTGATTCTGAAACCTTTAGCTCAGCCACCAGTGACTGCTTGGCCCGACACTCACTTGTGTTGTGAGTGGAGCTCTTATGGAACTCACACCATTTTCCAGTGTCCTTTCTCGGCTTCGCGGCGCTGTTCTTCGCTTGCAGCTTCGGCTGGTTGTCTTGGGATGTCCCGCCTTGAGTTTGTCCTTTGTTCTGTGGTTTAGGGGCACCTTTCCCCTGCTTTGGATTCGCAGATCCAAAGTCTCGCTTCTTTTGTTTGAACTTCTGCTCGACCTTGACGGCATATCGGTATGCTGCGCCAAGCGAGGGGATGTTTAGGAATTGTATTTCTTCCTGGATGTACTTGTGCAGGCAGCCACGGTATTTGAGTATCAAATGTTGCTCTGAATCCTTGATACCCAACTTTTTGCGAAGGGTATGGAAAATATTGGTGAACTCCGGCACGTCTTGGTCCCTTCCCTGCCGCAGCGTGGTCCACTTTATGTATTCATCGTCATAACTTCCGACAGGGTAGTACTGCTCCTTGATGGCATCCCGGAATGAATCCCAGGTGGGTGCGGCTAAAAATAGTGAGCCAGTACTTTCATCCTTCTACTCGCAGTAGGTTTCCCACCAGTCCTTGACGTGGGGGGCTGCTTTGAGAAGAGCAAAAACAATATTTTCCCGACTCGAAAATTCATGAACAGAAAAATAACCCTCTAGCAGATTTAACCATTTATCTACGGCATCTGCGTCTATCTGACCCTCGAATATGGGGATTTCAAAATTAACTTGTACCTTAAAGGGTGTGGCGTTTCCAGAGTAGCTGCTGGAAGCCGATGCATTGCTTCTGGGTAGCCGCTGAAGGATCTGAGCAAAGCTGTCCATCATCGCGTTCCGTTGCCGCTCGAGGGCTTCTTCGAGCAAGATTTTGATGGGATCTCCTGCCCCCTCATCTTTCTTCTCGTCTGCCATGGGAGGCCGTCGGGATTTGTGAGGCTGGTCTTGCAAAGGTTCAACCAGTTCAAGCCCTAACTCCTTATTCGACCTTGTTGGGGACATGCAAAGAAAAACAGAGAAAAAGCAGACCACTCTGATACCACTGATCCGGATTTAAACAGGAACGCAACAAATTACAGAGATAACCATATACACAAAGATGCAGCGGAAATAATACTTCATTTCATTAATGGAAAATACTGAAATATGCTTACAATCAGAAATGGAAATAAACCAGCTAGGGCGATGGTAGCTTATCTCTGAGAAGAGATGTGGTGGCTACATGCCTCTGAACTATGTTACAATGAGGCTCGAAGGCCTATTTATTATTGAGAAACAATGGAAAACCCTTAACATTCCAAAACCTAACCCTAGGAGATGAAACGCCAAACTGTGGGCCCCGTTTGGGGTAAATTGGTACATCAACTTCCCGGGGTCGTAACTTTGGCATATGATCTCCGTTTGACGCATACAATAGCTCATTAGAAAGATCTATCCGAGCACTATCATTGTTGAAACGGGCAACATCAGTCCATTCCATGGACCCATGTGTTATCACCAAAATAGGTCCCTGATAGGTTGTTGATCAGACTATCTTAGTGTAACTATTTCAAACCAATCTTTTAGCTAAGGCTTAGCCTCCTTAGCCTGAGAGGGCTCCCTCAAAGGGTTAATGATATTGATTAAAGATATGGATAGATGGCTAACTCTATGGTTTGTGATTTTATATGTTTGTAGATTGGAAGATGGAGACTTGATACCATTGGGCTATGGAGTCAGTGACAGAGATAAGGATAAAAAATAGCTCTTCTTATAAAACTGAGGCTTGTATATACTTCAATGAAAGAGTGACACATTCAAGAAAGTCTCAAATAACTTGAAGTTCATAGGAGTCAGAGCATGTGGGCATGAATTCTGAGTAATGATACATCAAGGTATTCAAAAGGAAAGAATTTAAAGTGATAGATCAAAGTTTAATACCTACATGGAAGTCAGGGCATTCAGCATTTAAACATTCAGAACATAAACTCATATGGGACCACACAGTTTATGAATGTATACAGGAAGTTAGAGCACATTTAGTGAATTCTGAGTGATTATACATCCATACCACTGTAAGAATTAAGGAAAGGACAACATCACATATTCTGAACATAAAAAATCCTTCATGAATCGTGAGAAGTAAGCATTAAGACTATGGAAGTAAAGCATTTCAAAGATGAAGCTCACTGAAGTACATTAAGAATCTCAGCTTCAGAAAAGTCCAACTGCTTATGTATATATCAATCCCTGCATATCATTTACAAAAGTAGTCTTTTCCTCTAACATTTTCCAACCCCTTGCTAATTCGGCTTCTTGCTCTATATAAAGCATTTACAATTAGGATTCCATCATCCCTCACCAAGAGAATTCGAATTTTCCATCAGTGACACCTATTCTAACCATAAAACAAACCATTAATTAGAACTAGTTGTTAACTAGGAGTGCTAGTGACCTAATACAACTAGGAGTGTAACTCCTTATTATGATTACAACAACCTTATCTAAACATTTAAAACATTATTTGACACCTAAAACTCCATGAATTTGAATTTGATGGTGCTCATAACCTTCCAGCTGGCCCTTGATGACTGATCCTTTTGCTGTTCCTAGAAACTAGGAGACTGTCCCTTGCTCTGTTCTGGCTGAAAAATAGGTCTTGGGACAAAGCTCATAACTTCTCATAAAAAATGTATTTTGAAAAACTGAAGCAGGATTTTTTGGACCAATCCATCCTGAAAAACAACCTCTCTTGGTTTTTTGAAACATCTTTTCTACCGCCCAGAATGAGTCTTTGAAAAACAGGTGTAAAACAGGAGATGAAAAACTGCACTTACAGCAGTTTCGTAGCGCAACTTTGGTCATTAATTTCTCTCAGATCGTAATGGATTTGAGGAAAGTGGAAGAGGTTTTTGTACTTCAATATCTTAGGAATGAAAACCTCTTTCACGTTTCAGAGAGTAGTTTTCCACTGCTCAGAAACGCTTCTAGAAGTTGACTGGTAGAAACTAGGAGACAAAGTTCCTCTTTTCTAGAGTTTCTTTTTTATTCTTCTCTTCGACCTTATGCTACTTGTTTTTCCCTTGCTGGATGTTTAAACCTTGTAAATGCTCCCTTTCAGAAATCCTTCTTCACAAATATTTGCTTTTTGTCTCTCAAAATTTGTCCATCAAGTCATAATATGCAGCTACAGCAGTTTCGTAGCGCGCTATGAAACTGCTGTGCATTAGGCATCACCTACAGCAGTTTCGTAGCGCGCTACGAAACTGCTGTGTAATTTCAAAAACATAGCTTAGGATCAAAATCTAACTTTCTTGTGTCTTTCCTTTTACTGAAATGACTTTTCCATTTGACATGAAATTGTTCAACATTGAATATCTAGACACCATTCTTCAAGGTAAGTATCAAAAGGTAATTTGTCAAAAATTAGGACTTAGCCTTACTTCTATCATCTTTATGCAGCTGTGATGATGTTTCCTTAGCCCTAGGGCTAAGTCATGTTTCAGCTCTTGTGATATCTCCCTTTCTTTGGACATTTTCTCCTTTTAAATTGCTTTAGATAAATCAACCTGGAAGGAAATTCCTTGCTTAATTGAGGAGTTGCTTCGCTTGAATTTGATGAAGATTTCTGATCTCTGCTCACCATGGGCTTGTTTGCTCAAACTAAGAATTGTATCAAATGTATATTGCATGAACACGACCAAGATCAACATGAATATGTCTAGGATCAATTAACCTTTACCTTACCCTTTTTCTTTGAGAATTGTTTCAGTGATAACAGTGGCTCCACTTGGGATAGTGTGCTCCTGTAGTACACTAAGAACTCGCAGGTCCAGTGCTTTATCCTCTTATGACAAATGGAAATTTGCTTGAAAAGCATCCCCTTCAAGCTTCTTGGGTCTTCACCTCGGGCTTAAGCTTGATGATCACTGTAGGAGAAAGAAATCTATATCTACTAAAAAAAAAAATTGCTCAGTCAACCTTGAGCTTATTTGCATTTTCCTACCTACCTACCAGCTGCAATTTCCGCTTTAGGTCAAGCAACATGATATTTCCAATAAAGCCAATCAATTGTCCTTTCTGATATTGGAGGCTCTTGACTGCATTTGACCTCAAAATAACCATGATAGTGAGATGACCAAATCAACTTATAATGTACCTGATTTTCATAATGCAAATGAAAATGAAATACTGGTGTGCAAAGCTTTGCCATGTATTCACTTATAGGGTCAAAGAAGACATGGTTATTTTGATGATCATAAGAACACTCTACATCTTTAGACAACTGATTCTCAACCACACAAAATTCCTTTGATGTGCTATCTAACTGCCTTTCTGCATGATTCTCATAGACAATGTAATTTTCCTCACTATTGTGATCATTATTTGAAGTAAGCTGCTGCAAGAAATTACAAAATTGAACAATCTTTTCCTCTGCCTGAGGGCTGTAAAAGCTATTTTCCAGTACTTCTTCTTGCTATTTGTAATCATTTTTATCTTCATTATGATTCGAAGACTGAGAATACTGTTGCATCTCTTCATTCATATCAAAGGATGAAACATGGTTTTCACAAGTAAATCCCTGTTGCTCTTCATTCATATCAAAGGATGAAACATGGTTTTCACAAGTAAATCCCTGCTGCTCTTCATGCTGCGTTTCATGAGATGTTATACTTTCTTCTTGGTGTTGAAATGCATTGTTATGAAGAGCCTCTAAAATTTCTTCATCCATAAATTCATCATCATCATAACAATCCTCCAAATATTGAATAAAACTCGTAGAATGTTTACAACAATCTTTGACCAGCAATAAGGAGGGATGACACTCTTTATACATGTCATAGAACACATCATGGAAATCAGCAAGAGAATATAATGAACCATTTTCCAAACTTTTATACCAAGACCATGCTTTTCCTTCTAAAGTGGTCATAAACATCCTCACGAGACAATCTTCAGGGAAATGAACCTTAAGACTGCGTACATGCATATGAAACCTAACCAAATGAAGAGCAGCATTGTCTTTCTTTTCATCTTTGAATATCGGAAGATCCTCTAACCAATCAACCTTTGGCATAGGATTTGGAAAACCAGGGATATGAGACCGATTCATAGGAGCATACCTGGCATTCATTCTTGCAGTGGAATTCATCTTGTAACTTCATCAAGCTATTGATCTTCTAGCAGTGGAGTCACCTTCCAATTTCTTATTCGATGTGTGGAGTCGCCAAGGTAGTTTTACAACCTCAAATAGATGTCTGAGCTCCTGCTACCTTCAGAAGTTCAGCCTCTTAATTTCGGGAATGAATAGACTTCAGGCTCTCGGCAGACGCACCAAAATGTTATCACCAAAATAGGTCCCTGATAGGCTGCTGATCAGACTATCTCAGTGTAACTATTTCAAACCAATCTTTTAGCTAAGGCTTAGCCTCCTTAGCCTGAGAGGGCTCTCTCAAAGGGTTAATGATATTGATTAAAGATATGGATAGATGGCTAACTCTATGGTTTGTGATTTTATATGTTTGTAGATTGGAAGATGGAGACTTGCTACCTTTGGGCTATGGAGTCAGTGACAGATATAAGGATAACAAATAGCTCTTCTTATAAAACTGAGGCTTGTATATACTTCAATGAAAGAGTGACACATTCAAGAAAGTCTCAAATAACTTGAAGTTCATAGGAGTCAGAGCATGTGGGCATGAATTCTGAGTAATGATACATCAAGGTATTCAAAAGGAAAGAATTTAAAGTGATAGATCAAAGTTTAATACCTACATGGAAGTCAGGGCATTCAACATTTAAACATTCAGAACATAAACTCATATGGGACCACACAGTTTATGAATGTATACAGGAAGTCAGACCACATTCAGTGAATTCTGAGTGATTATACATCCATACCACTGTAAGAATTAAGGAAAGGACAACATCACATATTCTGAACATAAAAAATCCTTCATGAATCCTGAGAAGTAAGCATTAAGACTATGGAAGTAAATCATTTCAAAGATAAAAGATGAAGCTCACTGAAGTACATTAAGAATCTCAGCTTCAGAAAAGTCCAACTGCTTCTGTATATATCAATCCCTGCATATCATTTACAAAAGTAGTCTTTTCCTCTAACATTTTCCAACCCCTTGCTAATTCGACTTCTTGATCTATATAAAGCATTTACAATTAGGATTCCATCATCCCTCACCAAGAGAATTCAACTTTTCCATCGGTGACACCTATTCTAACCATAAAACAAACCATTAATTAGAACTAGTTGTTAACTAGGAGTGCTAGTGACCTAATACAACTAGGAGTGTAACTCCTTATTATGATTACAACAACCTTATCTAAACATTTAAAACATTATTTGACACCTAAAACTCCATGAAGTCGAATTTGATGGTGCTCATAACCTTCCAGCTGGCCCTTGATGACTGATCCTTTTGTTGTTCCTAGAAACTAGGAGACTGTCCCTTGCTCTGTTCTGGCTGAAAAATAGGTCTTGGGACAGAGCTCATAACTTCTCATAAAAAATGTATTTCGAAAAACTGAAGGAGGATTGTTTGTACCAATCCATGCTGAAAAAAAACCTCTCTTGGTTTTTTGAAATATCTTTTCTACCGCCCAGAATGAGTCTTTGAAAAACAGGTGTAAAACAGGAGATGAAAAACTGCACTTACAACAGTTTCGTAGCGCACCTTTGGTCATTAATTTCTCTCAGATCGTAATGGATTTGAGGAAAGTGGAAGAGGTTTTTGTACTTCAGTATCTTAGGAATGAAAACCTCTTTCACTTTTCAGAGAGTAGTTTTCCACTGCTCAGAAACTCTTCTAGAAGTTGACTCGTAGAAACAAGGAGACAAAGTTCCTCTTTTCTAGAGTTTCTTTTTTATTATTCTCTTCGACCTTCTGCTACTTGTTTTTCCATTGCTGGATGTTTAAACCTTGTAAATACTCCGTTTTAGAAATCCTTATTCACAAATATTTGCTCTTTGTCTCTCAAAATTGGTCCATCAAGTCATAATATGCAGCTACAACAGTTTCGTAGCGCGCTATGAAATTGCTGGGCATTAGGCATCACCTACAGCAGTTTCGTAGCGCGCTACGAAACTGCTGTGTAATTTCAAAAACACAGCTTAGGATCAAAATCTAACTTTCTTGTGTCTTTCCTTTTACTGCAATGACTTTTCCATTTGACATGAAATTGTTCAACATTGAATATCTAGACACCATTCTTCAAGGTAAGTATCAAAAGGTAATTTGTCAAAAATTAGGACTTAGCCTTACTTCTATCATCTTTATGCAGCTGTGATGATGTTTCCTTAGCCCTAGGGCTAAGTCCTGTTTCAGCTCTTATGATATCTCCCTTTCTTTGGACATTTTCTCCTTTTAAATTGCTTTAGATAAATCAACCTGGAAGGAAATTCCTTGCTTAATTGAGGAGCTGCCTCGCTTGAATTTGATGAAGATTTCTGATCTCTGCTCACCATGGGCTTGTTTGCTCAAACTAAGAATTGTATCAAATGTATATTGCATGAACACGACCAAGATCAACATGAATATGTCTAGGATCAATTAACCTTTACCTTACCCTTTTTCTTTGAGAATTGTTTCAGCGATAACACCATGTTGCCCCCGGATTCCCCAAAAAACGTCGTTTAGGGCCTCAAAACGGCTCCGGAAGTTCAGGACCCGAAAAATTGCTAAAAATAGTAAGTTTTGCTACAATTAAGGAAACTGAAAATGCTGAGAAAGACAAAGGTGGGGGTCCAGGTGGACTTGGCAGGTGGCCACCAATATCCACCTGGATCATTCTGTGAGTTTGTAGCTTTGCCTTTTTGACTTTTGAGTCTCCATCGTACAAGCCAACTAGCTTCTCCCCATTTCTTTGGCAGAGGTATAGTGCATGATTTTTTTAAACTCGGAATCAGTGATTCCACTAGTGATGGAGTTCATGGCCTTTGCATTTTCTATATAGGCTTTCCTGTCATCTTGGTCTGTTGGAAGTGTGGTAGTCGTTTGGTATTCATTTTGACAAAAATGCCAAACTTCAGGTCCAAGGGACATTAGGTAGTAGGTCATTCTTTTCTTCTAGAAACCAAAGTTAGTGCCATCGAACAAAGGAGGTCTTCCTGATGCTTCGTGATTTCTCATCATGGCTGCAGATCCTTCTTCAAGCTGTTAGGCTAGTATGAAGAAGCCTGCTCTGATACCAATTGTTGGAAATACTGAGAGGGGGGGTGAATCAGTATTTATTATTTTTTGTTCTAGTGATTGCCAAAAGCATATATAGATATGTATATGTATACACAGAACACAGAAATCGACAGCTGGAATAAATGATTTTATTAAAACTCAAGACAGTGCAATGAAATAAATACAATATAAGTATATCTGACTGTGAATAGTTGCCAAGCTCCAACTTGGACTTCAGTGAGGCTCCAACCTCTAGATCACCAATTCTGTTTTGCCAAGACACCAATCTTGGACTTTAGGAGCACCAACTCCCAAGGACTTCAATCCTGTTCAGTTCTGAGGCTCCAACCTCTTGGGCTCCAACCCAACCTTGGTATAAACTGGTATGCTGCTACACTCTGTTCAGCTGAGGTTCTCTCACTCCTACTCTCCTACTTCTGTTGCTTCTGCTACCTCTACAACCTCCGCTGCTTCTGTAGCCTCTTTTGCCTCTACTGCTTCTACAGCCTCTTTTGCCTCTGCTGCTTCTACAGCCTCTTTTGCCTCTGTTGCTTCTACAGCCTCTTTTGCCTCTGCTGCTTCTACAGCCTCTTTTGCCTCTGCTGCTTCTACTGCCTCACACTCTGGTCCCTCACCACACCAATAGCACAAACAGTTCTCTGTTTTCACTGTTTTATACATTCTCATGCCTTTGTCCATTCGTTTCCTCTTTCACGCTGGCTCTTTGGCTTCCTCCTCAGTCGCTGTCGTTTCCTCTGACTCGCTTGATCTTCTATGCTCGCTTGACACTTCGGCTTCCCACTCCATGGCTTCTCCTGTCTATTCGAGTGTCCCAATACTCGCAGGACACGTTGAATCAGTGGCAAGAACTGAGTCATACGTAGAGGACACATATATCAAAATTGTAACAACGCTCCTGTTTTTCTCATGATCACAGGCATACACAGGGCCCACTTCATTTAACAGACAACCACATCTCTTTCGACAATGATAATCGCCATGATTCACCCCATGTTACTGACGCTCAGCCTTCTAATTCATCGGAAACAGCCATCGTAAGCCTTTCGGCTTAAAAACCACCACGCAAGCCGAAACACAGCTACACAGGAAAATATGAGCAAAACAGTCAAAAGACTAAGGGGCGGACTTCAATATTAATATTAAACCCACATCTAAACTGTATCGGGTCCGCAGCATTCATCGCAATCGGCGCTTGGGTGTGGGAAGGCTTCATAACATATGTGATTGTGACGGATGCGATAAGCATTGAGCCATGTTTTATATGCCTGTCGGGTCCGCAGCTTTCATCGCTATCGGCGATCACAAAGGGGCTGCTTACCACTGTATGACTTCGCTCTAAATTCCCGATGTGATAATCACTATCGACGATCGCAACATATCGGCAGTCGTAGTCGCAGCATCGGGTCCACTCTTGCGGATGTGATATGATATTAATTTATATTGATATACCCTTCGGGTCCATGTGTATATATCGCAATCGGCGCTCGGGAGAGTGTAATTCCTTGATGTATTGTTGCGATGGGCGGATGCGATAAAACATTTAATCATAACGCAATTCCGCATCGGGTCCGCGTACATTATCGCAATCGGAGGTTTCGGGGGTGACACTTAATAGAACCCGCCGATATAATAAACTGCTCCACCTCCGATAGTGTATTTGTAATATGTATGCTATGGCCGCCGTTTGCGTTAAACGCGCATATATATAAGGTTTTCTCCTCCGATAATGCATTTTCCTATTCATATATATATTCTCCACTCCTTTAACCCTGCATATATATATTTCTCCTCTAATGGCTCTGTCTGCTTCCTCCGATGGCTATATGCGTCCTCTGTTGCTCCGATGGATTTTTGCGTCGTCTGTTTGCTCTATCTACACCTCTGCTGCTCTGATGGCTCTGCTTGTAGCTGTTACCTGCATGCATATAACTTCTTCGATGACTTATTTGCATGCCCCCATTGGCTGTGTCTGCTCTTTGCGTCGTTTACTCCTCTGGTGGCTCCTCTTGGCTTTGTGTGCTCCTCTTCTTTGGCTCTGTCTCCTTCCTTGAATATTTCCATATTGACATCAATGACAATCTGTGTCCAACATTTCTAAGTTTTTCTTTTATTGTATGTCAGAATGAGGATAGAGTGTTGTGGAAGCTTGGAACACTACCCCTTGGATTTTCGCATTGGCTGCTTCTAAATCAAGAGTAGTAAGTGCTTCCATTTGCATTTGGTGTTCATATCGTTTGTTTCTTTTAAAGTTGCAGTCTGTGTGTCAATATTTCTGCTTTTCATTCTCTTTTTCATGACCGATAATTGATATGAATGTTTCAGTGCACCTGACAAGATCAAGGCTATGGGTCATGTCATATCCAAGGCTAGAGAACAATTTTATGGCTGTGCGATAGTAACAAAGAAGTTGCAAGCCATGCTTCAGTCTACAGATGAGCAAGTAAGGACCTTGGAAAAGCAAAGTAAATTTTTAAGTCAGGTGCCAACAAAGTCTGTTCCCAAGGGTCTGCACTATCTTTCCATGCGATTAACCATAGGTTATTACTTTCTTCCTCTAGAAAAGTGATAATTTCCTAAAAAGGACAAGTTGGAGGATCCGACTCTTTATCACTATGCATTATTTTCTGACAATGTATTGGCTGCATGTGGGGTTGTGAATTCAACTGTCATGAATGCTAAGGTGAAGTGTTATTAATTTAAATTAATCTAAAGTTTGGAAGTCCAACAGTTTTGCTGCATTTTACATTTAATATTTGGATCTCATTGTAGGTGATTTACATGTGTTTGTAGGAATCTGAGAAACATGTATTTCATCTCATCACAGACGAGTTAAATTTTGCGGCCATGAAAATGTGGTTTTTACTTAATCCCTCAGGGAAAGCTACGATACATGTAGAAAATGTTGATGATTTTAAATGGCTCAATTCCTCCTATTTCCCTGTGCTTCGCCAACTTGAATCTGCAACTATGAAAGAGTATTATTTCAAGGCAGATCACTCGACTACACTCTCAGCACAAGCCTCCAATTTGAAATATATAAATCCAAAATATTTATCCCTACTAAATCATCTTCATTTCTATCTTCCACAAGTTTATCCCAAAATGGACAAGATCCTTTTCTTGGATGATGATATTGTGGTGCAAAAAGATTTGATGCTCTTGTGGTCAGTAGATCTTCATGGAAAGGTTAATGGTTCAGTGTAAACTTGTGGAGATAGCTTTTGCTGGTTTGACAAATACCTTAATTTTTCCAATCCGCACATAGCCAGGCACTTTGATCCTAATGCTTGTGGTTGGGCATATGGGATGAATGTATTTGATCTCAAAGAATGGTAAAAACAAGATATAACTGGAATATATCACAAGTGGTAGAACATGGTAAGTGTGTAGTGTGGTCTATTTATGTTAATTCCTGTGATGCTTACTCTAAATTATTTGAAGTAAATCTAAAGTAATTAGCTAGAAAACTTAATGGGCTTTTCTTTGTTTGATTTCTAAGTTTTTATTTTATTGTATGCTAGAATGAGAATAGAATGTTGTGGAAGCTTGGAACACTACCGCGTGGATTGAACATTTTATGGCTTGACCCATCCTTTGGACAAGTCTTTGCATGTGTTGGGTTTAGGATATAATCCTAGCATGGATTGTTCAGAGATTGGCAATGCAGCTATTTTTCATTACAATGGGAACATGAAACCTTGGTTAGAGCTGGCAATGATGAAGTGCAGGCCTTACTAGACAAAATATATAAAATATGATCATCCTTTCTTACAACAATGCAATATAAATGAATAGTTGTGACCTCAATATTCATACTGCAATAGATTTTCAAATGTAAAGTGTAAAGGCCCTTGATTCTGGTTGATAATTCATTCTAATTCATTTGTTTTTGGAGTTCCACAGAAGGTTTCTAGTTTATGGCTTAATGAGTCAGGTTTTGGGAGGTGCAGTGGCCTAGCGAAGTTTAATATTTACAAATTTTATGTCCTCATTGTATTCCTTCATAGTTGGAAGTAAACTCCTATATAAGTATTTTTTTCTTTGTTAGTTAATATTTCTCTTTCATCAGGTAATTACACAAATTTTTCTTCGAAGAACACAAAGAAGTACAAGACACAAAGATTTAGGCTTTCAAGGCAGGGCAAAACCTCTCAATAAGGAAAAACCCAACAATCCTCCTCTTATTGAACTTATTCAAAATGAGATATCCAACACAAGACCAAAGAGTCCCTCCAAGTCAACCCTCCTATTTAAGTCAAGGTCAAAAGTTGAGTCTCTACCTAGTCAAAGTCAGAAGCAGCTTCTAAATTTCTGTCCTTATTGTAGGTTTAGTCTCTTATTATAATACACTGACTTCCAATTACAGACTCTTTGCCTTCTATTACTGATCTTTGGCTACTATAGCAAACCCTTGACTCTTTACCACAGATATGCAAATCCTGCAACAAATAAATAGCTTTAGATTGAGATTCGACTTAGTCATAGACTTCAATTTCTTCAAGTGTTGTAGACTTCTTTTTATCCTCATTTTTTCTTCTCCCGTTGGATTACAAACTTTGAGCTTTTTCCCTTTCTTGGTTGCTACCCAAAAGAGGTCGAATATAGGCTAAAACACCTGGATATCATTCTCCATTAGCTTTGACTTAACTAAATAAAGAGTGACTATGCTTGGATTGTTGCCTTTGTAATGTTGAAATGTCTTGCAATCTTTGCCTATGACAAGATGCAATAGCCCTAACTAGACAACACTAAAACTAGCTCAATTCAGTGTTTAACTACCATGACCAATTCCTTCATTTTCCCATAGCAGTTATGCTGCAATAGTCTCACATGGAGCAAGGGTTAATTTGCACATGGACATCTCTCTTTTGACAATGAAGGCAATGTGCTATGCTCTCATCTAATATATGTTCCTAAGATATAATAAACTTATGGTGTATAAGTTATCATCATTCTTAATCCTTAGTTATATTATATTTGCTCCCTGTATTTGTGCTCATGGCTGAAATAAATAACTCTCCATTGAATTTCTATTAGCATAATTTAGAAACTCTTGATTGATTGATGCTCTATGAAATGCATCAGCTCTAAGTTACTCATAATCCACTTTCTTGTTGAGTTAGAGATCAACTGCCACGGTTCTAGAGATGTTGCATTTCCTCAAGGAGTTGCTAATTTGGTTTCCGTACAACTGTTAAGAATTTGTCTCTCCTTACCTGGAGTGTTCTTAAGCGTTCTTGGGTGGATTTATACTTACTAGAGTCGTTTCCCTCTCCATTGAGCATTATTTTCATTTTCTGGGGTGAGTTTGAGCTCAATCTTGGTTATCTAAGAGGCCATAGGTACTAGACAAGGCCATACATAATTGTAGGAGATCATTGGCTTTCCAATTTCCCTTCATTCCCATAAATCCATCGAATACATGAGTGTTGAAATCTACAAGGCAAATAATTCTTGATATCTGTTTATGGTAGAATGTAATTATATTATAATGTTGTTAAATTGAGATTCATTACTTGAGTGATTCAAATTATATGTTGTTCCGTTGGTATTGGGAATCGTCACATGAGAACCCATTAACTACAATTATTCACCAATAATATCCAGAGGTTGTTCTGTATAGAATGATGATTGTCCAGTATGATGTATAATGAGGATAAGGTTGAAGAAATGAATGAGGAGAAATCGCATTCAAGCGGCAGTGTGGATGAAAGTTGTACTGTAGAAAAATAAAATACAACAGTATGGACAAATATGGACAATTTCTGATGAAGAACATGCAACATCAGCCAACTTCAATGAAAACACAAAGTGTGAACAGTTTGAGTTATCTAATCTCGCACTTATTGCATATTCAACTGGTGGATTTGTATCTTCTTGTATTGATAATATGGAAGATCAAGATTACATACAACAATGTATACACACTTTTACCTTAAGGTAAAGTGTTGGGCAAAATGCCCTCAAGGAGAACTGCCCTAAGAGAAGTATCAATTCAGTGAGCAAAAACTGTTGTAAAGATGTTAGCAGTCAATTGTCCAAGGGTTATTTTTGGATGCCCTCACAAGAACTAAAGATTGTATCCCACTATCCAAAGGATCTTCTCTCAACTAAAAAGGGTACGCTAATAAATGCTTATGGGAAAAAAGCACAACACATTTATCTTTGGTTGGGAGTTTATCCATATTGTCCATGATGTAAATAGTTATAATGTCATGTTGAGTAGATTTTTGGCACACCTTTAAGAATGTATCATTATTGAATGGGCGCTAGAAATCTAAAATGTTATCCATTGAATTAGATATAGGATTATATTTGGCTAGATAGGAAGGTTGATATAGTTTGAGCTTGTAGGAATTAATTTTTGGAGAATACCCTATTGCAGAGGAAGCTTTGGGTTGAATGAAATTTGATGAACCTACTATAGTATATGTGAGCTAAATATTTATTTTTAATATATTTTTGCCTTATACTGTTTCTTATGACGAATGGCATATGATATGTACGAAGCTTTTCACTCTATAGAAGATATTCATGGCCTTGTGTATGGTCAAGAAGATTCCTAAACCTCAAATGATGACAATCTGCTATTCAAAGTTAACAAAGATATTTTGGATATTAGAAAGTCATTTGTATCATGCTTATGCATGGTACAAGCTCTATATACTCCAGAAAAGCTACAATAAATACTTAGCATAGAAGGATTTGTAGCTAATGGCATCATCTGGATTTTTAGCTGCCATTGTGAAATGGGATGAGGGAAATGTGTAGAAAAATCATATTCTAGAAACCATTTATCTTTGGTTGGGAGTTTATCCATATTGCCCATGATGTAAATAGTTATGATGTCATGTTGAGTATATTTTTGGCACACTTTTAAGAAGGTATCACTATCAAATGGGGGCTAGAAATCTAAAATGTTATCTATTAAATTAGATATAGGATTATATTTGTCTAGATGGGAAGGTTGATATAGTTTAATCTTGTAGGAATTAATTATTGGAGAATACCCTATTATAGAGGAAGCTTTGGGTTGAATGAAATTTCATGATACTACTATAGAATCTATGAGCTAAATTATTTTTATTTTTAATATGTTTTTGCCTCATACTATTTCTTATGACAGATGGCATATGATATGTAGGAAGCTTTTCACTCTATAGAAGATATTCATGGCCTTGTGTATGGTCAAGAATATTCCTAAACCTCAAATGATGACAATCTACTATTCAAAGTTAACAAAGATATTTTATATATTAGAAAGTCATTTGTATCATGCTTATGCATGGTACAAGCTCTATATCCTCCAGAAAAGCTACAATAATACTTAACATAGAAGGATTTGCAGCTGATTGCATCATCTAGATTGTTGGATGCCATTTATATTATGCCCTATGATCATAAGCATGGGGCTCACCATTTTGAGCTAGAGAATGAGAAGGAAAGAAGTTCAAGATGTTGGGTGTGGAGCCTGATTATCTTCTATAGTACCGGCATATTGGACCCCAGTTCAAAATGGGGCGGCAACGCCGCCCGTAATATGATCGCTACCGTGGGCCCCCCCTGGCGGGGGCTTTCGGGGGCAGCGCCCTCGAAGCTAAAAACAGCTGTAAAATTGCCTTGTAAAAGTATAGTAATTTCTAGTCAATCTGGGCCGTTCATTAGGCGGATGATCTGACGGTAGAACTTATGTTTAGTTTAGGGTTTTTTGCCCTAGAAGGAAACCCCTCTCTTTATATGAGGGCATTGTATTTGAGGCTGATATATAGATGTGTATTCGGTGAGCGAGAAACATAGAGGTGAGACTGTGAGAGAAAACAGAGGATATTACAGCAGTTTTGCTGTAGGTTGTATCTCTTCATTTTGCTGGATAATACAAAGGAAGGACTGGTTGTTCGGGGTGGACGTAGCCCAAACTGGGTGAACCACATATATCTGTGTCTCTCTTGTTTTGTGCATTTTCTGTGTTTATATTTCTGCAATATTTTATGTGTTCCATTGCTCCGTAATATATAATTTTCTAACAACTGGTATCAGAGCCGAAGGTCTATTTGGCTGATAAACTCGCAGGAAAGAAGGGTTTCCTAGTTCGAGTGGGAGCAATGGCGGAAGATGGTAAGTTTAGGGTCGAGAAATTTAACGGCCAAAACTTCTCGCTGTGGAAGATGCAGATGGAAGATTATCTGTATCAGAAAGATCTATACCTACCATTGGGCGGAAAAACAAAGATGCCGACGGGTATGAAAGATGAAGAATGGAACCTTCTGGATAGAAAGGCACTCGGAACAATACGGTTGTGCCTTGCTGCGTCAGTCGCCTTCAACATTTCGAAGGAAACCACGACAGAGGGTTTGATGCAGACGTTGTCGAAACTATATGAAAAACCCTCGGCCTCAAACAAGGTATTTCTTATGAAACGGTTATTTAATATGAATATGTCGGAAGGTGGATCTGTTGCAAACCATTTAAATGATTTTAATACAGTTACAAGTCAGTTAAGCTCTGTAGGGGTAAACTTTGATGATGAAGTTAAAGCTCTGTTATTCTTGTGCTCATTACCAGAAAGTTGGAATGGTTTGGTAATGGCCATTAGTAACTCCGTTTCTGGATCTAGTACTTTAAAGTTTGATGATGTTGTCGGTGCTATCCTTAGTGAGGAAATGCGACGGAAAAGCTCCGGTGAGACATCGGGAAATGCTTTGAGTGCAGAGTCTAGAGGAAGAAAAATGGAAAGAGGAAAGAGCTCAGGATATCGCAGTAAATCAAGGAAAGGCAGATCCAAGTCCAGATCGGGGATAGTGTGCTGGAAATGTGGAAAGAAAGGACACCTAAAGAAAGACTGTAGATCTCGGAAGGGAAAAGAAGGAGATGCACAGCAAGAAAACAATCATGAAGCAAATGTGACAGGTGAGGTGTTACAAGATGCTTTGATTCTTTCTTTCGAAAATATTACTGATTCCTGGGTGGTAGATTCAGGGGCTTCATTCCATGCCACACCTGATAAGAAATATTTTCATGACTATGTTCAAGGAGATTTTGGACAAGTTCGTCTGGGTGATGATAAACCCTGTAAAATCATTGGAATGGGTAAGGTTCTTGTAAAACAGCAGAATGGAAACCAATGGCTATTAAAGGAGGTAAGGCATGTTCCAGATCTAAAGAAAAATCTGATTTCAACAGGGCAGTTAGGCGGTGAAGGTTGTGTGACAACTTTCACAGATAAAACTTGGAAGGTCACCAAAGGAGCCCTGGTAATAGCGAAAGGTGAAAAGGTTGGTACATTGTATTTATGCAATGGTATTTCTAACTCTGTTAATGCTTTAACTTCCAAAGGAGCAGATGCAGCATTATGGCATCATAGGCTCGAACACATGAGTGAAAAGGGGATGAAGATTCTTCACTCAAGGAATTTGTTGCCGGGTTTGAAGAATGTTGATTTGGACTTCTGTGAGAACTGCATTTATGGAAAACAGAAGAGAGTCAGATTTCTCAGAGTTGGGAAAGAAAAGAAGAACGAAAAATTAGAGCTTGTGCATACAGACGTATGGGGACCTGCTCAGGTATCATCTCTCGGTGGCTCTCGTTATTATGTTACTTTTATTGATGATGCAACTAGAAAAAACTTGGATTTATTGTATTAAGAATAAATCTGATGTATTTGATACTTTCAAGAAATGGAAAGCTTTGGTTGAGATTGAGACAAGAAAGAAATTGAAGTGTCTTAGATCAGACAATGGAGGTGAATATTGCAGCAAAGAGTTTGATAGGTACTGTTCAGAGCATGGAATTCGCAGAGAGAAGACAGTTCCAAGAACACCACAAGAAAATGGTGTGTCAGAAAGGATGAACAGAACAATCATGGAGCGTGCAAGGTGCATGAGATTGCATGCAGGATTGCCTTTACAGTTTTGGGCAGATGCTATAGATACTGTTGTTTATCTAATAAACAGAGGGCCTTCAAGTTCCTTGGATGGTGGTGTTCCAGAGGAAGCATGGACAGGTAAAAAGGTAAACTACTCTATTTTAAAGCCTTTTGGTTGTGAGGCCTTTGTCCATATTGATAAAGAAAATAGAACAAAGCTTGAGGCAAAGTCAAAGAAATGTACCTTTATTGGATATGGTGTTAATGATTTTGGTTATCGCTTATATGATTACGAAAATCACAAAATCATTAGGAGCAGAGATGTAATATTCAATGAAAAGGTCTTGTATAAGAATCAGTTGCAGGAAAAGAAACAGGAAAAGGAAAACAAGGAATACGCAGTCCTTGATGAAATCACTGAAAAAGTAAAGGTGCCTGAAAATAATAATAATCAACCACCACAACAGCAACAGGCACCCCAAACACCTGAAAGTGGTGTTAGAAGATCTACCAGGACAAGTAGACCTCCTGAACGATACTCTCCTTCATTATATTATTTATTGTTGACTGATTCTGGTGAACCTGAATGTTATGAAGAAGCAATGCAGGTTGAAAGCAAGAAGAAGTGGGAGGTAGCCATGGAAGAAGAGATGGACTCCTTAATGCATAACCAGACTTGGGATTTAGTCAGGTTGCCTGCAAGAAAAACTACATTGAAGAATAAATGGGTTTACAGGCTGAAGGAAGAAGATGGAGGAAAGCAAAGGTACAAAGCTAGACTTGTGGTGAAGGGGTTTGCACAGAAGAAAGGTATTGATTTTGATGAAATATTTTCTCCTGTTGTTAAAATGACTTCAATCAGAACTATTTTAAGTCTTGTAGCAGCTGAAGATTTGCATCTTGAGCAGTTAGATGTAAAGACAGCCTTTCTCCATGGGGATTTGGAGGAACAGATATATATGCAGCAGCCACAAGGATATGAGGTGAAAGGGAAGGAGAAACTTGTGTGCAGGTTGAAGAAGAGCTTGTATGGTTTAAAACAGGCTCCAAGGCAGTGGTATCTAAAATTTGACAAGTTTATGTCTGAACAAGGTTATACTAGATGTCACTCTGATCATTGTGTTTATCTGAAAAAGCAAAATGATGGCAGCTATATTATATTGTTATTGTATGTAGATGACATGCTTGTTGTAGGATCTAACATGCAGGAAATAAATGTGCTCAAAAGAAAATTGGCAAATTCATTTGCAATGAAGGATTTAGGTGCTGCAAAACAAATCCTTGGTATGAGAATAACTAGAGACAGGAAAAATAGAAAATTAACATTGTCTCAGAATGAGTACATACAAAAGGTGTTGAAAAGATTTAACATGCAAAATGCAAAACCGGTTAGTACACCTTTTGCTAGCCATTTCAAACTTAGCAAAGAAATGTGCCCAAAGACCCAAGAAGACATGGATTATATGTCTAAAGTTCCATATGCATCAGCAGTTGGAAGTTTAATGTATGCAATGGTTTGCACAAGGCCTGATATTGCACATGCAGTGGGAGTTGTAAGCAGGTACATGAACAATCGAGGAAAGGAACATTGGATGGCAATGAAATGGATTCTCAGATATTTGAGAGGTACCACAAATCAGGCATTATGCTTTGGTGGTTCAAACATATCCCTACAAGGATATGTTGATGCAGATATGGCAGGTGACAGAGATAATAGGAGGAGCACTACAGGATATGTATTTACTGTCGGAGGAACAACTGTCAGTTGGGTTTCAAAAATCCAAAGTGTTGTTGCACTTTCAACAACAGAAGCAGAGTATGTTGCTGCTACAGAGGCTAGTAAAGAAATGATTTGGTTACAAAGGTTTATGGGTGAATTGGGTAAGGAGCATGATATGGGCACGTTATACAGTGATAGTCAAAGTGCCATTCATCTTGCAAAGAACTCAGCATTTCATTCCAGGACAAAACACATACAGCTCAAGTACCATTTCATACGATCAGTGTTGGAAGATGGAGAGTTGAAGCTGGAAAAGATACACACTAGCCAGAACCCTGCACATATGCTAACAAAAGTTGTAACCAGGGAGAAACTGAGAATATGCTCAGTTTCAGTTGGTCTTCAAGGATGACGATGAAGATGAGAAACAACCAGGTCCAAAGAGGAGTCATTGTCCAGCAAATGGAGCAGCGGTGGAGTTACTACAATCAGTTTCCAAGAGGGAGATTGTTGGGTGTGGAGCCTGATTATCTTCTATAGTACCGGCATATTGGACCCCAGTTCAAAATGGGGTGGCAACGCCGCCCGTAATATGATTGCTACCGTGGGCCCCCCCTGGCGGGGGGGTTTCGGGGGCAGCACCCCCGAAGCTAAAAACAGCTGTAAAATTGCCTTGTAAAAGTATAGTAATTTCTAGTCAATCTGGGCCGTTCATTAGGCGGATGATCTGACGGTAGAACTTATGTTTAGTTTAGGGTTTTTTGCCCTAGAAGGCAACCCCTCTCTTTATATGAGGGCATTGTATTTGAGGCTGATATATAGATGTGTATTCGGTGAGCGAGAAACATAGAGGTGAGACTGTGAGAGAAAACAGAGGATATTACAGCGGTTTTGCTGTAGGTTGTATCTCTTCATTTTGCTGGATAATACAAAGGAAGGACTCGCTGTTCGAGGTGGACGTAGCCCAAACTGGGTGAACCACGTATATCTGTGTCTCTCTTGTTTTGTGTGTTTTCTGTGTTTATATTTCTGTAATATTTTATGTGTTCCATTGCTCCGTAATATATAATTTTCTAACACAAGAATGGCTAGTCTTATAAGTTTTGGGATTCAGTTTGGATTCTAAAATGGATACCAGAGAAGTGGTAAGTTATTTCAATGACAAGGCTTAAGTCCATCTGTCACTGTTTGAGATGTTTGCATTTGTATAGGTTTTTCTAGTATAAGTATTATATTCTATGCTTAGTTCAAGGCGTTTTATTCCAATATGTCTAATAATAATATGCTTTTTTGGCAATTTTCATGCTCAACACTTCTATCTGAAATGGTAAGTAAAAGTTACAGAGATCATTAAAGAGTTTATTTTTTAAATTACGTCTTTCCTTGATGTTGCTGAGAAGTCAAAGCACACATATATTCTTCTAAGTACTTTTTATGCTTGTACAAGTTACCTCCCATATGTCTTTCAATATGTACCTTGTACCTTGTTACCTCCCAATGTACCTTGTTACCTCCAAACTTGCAAGTAAATTGTTACCTTCCATATGAATAATTATCAGCCATTGAGACAAAAATCAATGTTTCACCTGCCAAATGTCCTAATGTTCAATCAAAAGCAATACCCATAGCAGCAACTTCACCTCCTCTCTTAGATCTTCTTGGTTATTTGATAGGTTTAGGAAATGCACTTGTCCCTAGAGATTAGTGAGAAGTAGGCTCTGGGTGGGTATTAGATAGTCAATTCCATTTCATTTTGTGAATAACAAATGGAAAAAATTTGCTTTCTTGTTGTTAGATGTGAATTGTATTTACTATGATAAGCGTCAACCTGATTAAAGCAACTTGTGATATTTGGTTAATGCTTTGTGCAGGCCTCCACTGCATGTTTTACTTGCAACATCAATATGTCAAGGCCTTCATATTAATGGGAAACTTATATGGCGTGATGGTCAAATTTTTTATAGCTTGAAGCTTTAGAATAACTCTTTTGGTCTTGCAGCTACTGGACCTCTACAGGTACAATTCATAAAATATGAAAATACTTGAGATATTAGTTCTATTTACTGTAAATATTGCTAGTTTAATAGGATGTAGATGCACATCTATTTTGAGTCCTTTTCTTAAGTTTCATTCCTGGTAAATTAGGTGCCACCATTGCAGCCTGGTAGCTCAGCGCACACACTGCTACCAATGGTACTATTTCAAAACATATCTCCTGGACTGGCAAATGCTCTTTTATAAGCGGAAGTAAAAAATAATCAACAACTTCTTTGGTATTTTAATGATAATATTTCATTTGAAGTTTTCTTCACTGAGGATGGCAGGATGGAGCGTGCAACATTTCTGGACGTAATAATGAATGATAGGATCTAAATTTTAAGCTTTGGAAGTTTTCTTCATTGAGGATGGCAAGATGGAGGGTGCAACATTTTTGGAGGTAATATTAAATGCTAGGACATTCCCTCTCCAGCACTCTACCTGCGCCTTCGACTCTATTGGATTTTTAGGACTTTTGGGTCAAAAGGACTGGGCAGGATGGACAAGTTGAAGAGATCAAAAGGGGAAGAGGAAGAGCACATAGATGGTGAACTTGTTCTCTCCATTGAAAAGTTGCAGGAAATCCAGGATGAGCTTGAGAGGTTAAGTTCTCAGGCACTCTGAAAACTAATTTTTGGGGTTATTTTATTTTATTTATTTATTTTTAAATTAGTTTTTTTCTTATCTTTTTTTTTTTTTAAATTTGCCCATTCCTTTCTCTATGTATTATTTTTTTGATTTATTGGTGCATCTGTGGATTGATTGAATTTTTGCTTGTCCGTGGGCTGCTTGAGAATGATTTGTTACAACCCTTAAGAGGGGGTTTGAGGAAAAGAGAAGTTTTTTCAGTAAACCCACACTTCATCTTCATATTCTTTCAGTCTTTTGGATATGGACATTTTGATTGGTTTACATATATTGTTTTTCCAATAGTATCGGTCAAATTATTTCAAGGAAAAATTGAAACTAGAACATCCTCAAATTAGTTATTTCAGTTTTTTTGCCATATCCATTTATTGTTTGGGCTTGAGTTGGGAAAGCTTGGGGTTCAAAAAATGTAATATTTTATGCCACAATTCTTGATCAATTACAGTCTGCTTGTTTACGATTAGGTTCATAATGACCTCGTGACCTGACGCTCTCTCGGTGTAGTATGTAGCACTCCTAAATACCTTTTGGTCTCAATTACAGTCTACACATTTATGATAAGGTCATAATGGCTTGGTCACCTGGGTTACTCTTAGCCTAGTCACTACCCCCAAAGGATCTAAAAAGGTTGCTAGACTTAATGGCAAAAGCTCACAATTCTATTCGACACCTGCCCTTAAGGAAGGGTAGACTTGCCTTACCTATATGGTTGTTGACAATTGGCTTATTCTTACATTCGTCTATTTATTAGTTGCTGGAAAGCTTTCTTGGAGGAATTAGTGGATAGAGTTTGAGTTGGATTCTGGATGAGAATCGGAGTATTCCTACATTACATATTTGTAATTTCATAGTTTCTTTCAATTGAGGAAGAACCAAATTCATTGTATCACTTTTGTTTTCCCTTTCCCCACTTATATAGTGATGTTGCAGCTCTGGATTTTACTTTTTCCTTCTACTTTTTCTCTCTGAGATTGAATATAAAGTTTCTAGTACCTAGCAAAGCCTTTTTCTCTTCTATCATAAGATGCATATGTGTGTAAACCTATGTAGTTGATGAAATAAGTTTGGAGTGGATTGAAACAGTGACATTTTGTTGTGGTGGTGGTGATGAATCATTCTTTCAATTGAGAATAACAAGTCTATATGATATAATGGAGAAAAATAGAAAACAAAGTGAAATTTTTAAAGGGTGCATTGAGCTGCTCTCTTTTGGCTATTCATCTCCAGTTATGTTGAATGTTAGAAATGGGGGCCAACTGTAAAACTTTTTTTCTTTCATGAGACTGTAGAAATCAATCTCCAGATGAATTGAAAATGTCCTTGGTGCACTCTGGGTTGTTCTATTACTAGTCTTACATGGGATGTTTATATTCAAGTCATTCAGGTTATTATTTTTTTTAGTTATTATATGATGTCCAACTGTGTGGGACCTTCTACATGGGTAAATTGCACTTGGGTATTATGGACAATTGAGTCCTCAATTATTTTTTGTGCTTTGCCTTTCACTACAGGGTCTTTAACATTAATTACTGTTTGATACGCTGAGCATTAAATATCATCTTCCCTTCTTTGTGCTTTGCCTTTCACTACAGGGTCTTTAGCATTAAATATTGTTTGATACACTGAGCATTAAATATCATCTACCCTTCACCATAAACCATAAAAGAATAAAGCTTTCTTTATATATAATTTATTTGAATGAAAAAAAGGGAGAGAGCTGTTGTTTCAATTTCTCTAGTGTGGCTTACACCAAACTGTGAAACACATCATTTCTATTTTAACAGAATAAGCATGTAGTTCATCAAATTAAAAATCGAATTATATCAGAGCTACAAATCAGAACACCCATTTTTAAAAATCCCCCTATCAGGGAACAACATGGAAATATGCTTATTTCCATTAGAATCGAGTGTCAAGGCTATGATACGCAGCATAATGTTATGAACATTGTAGCCTGTTTACATGAGATTGCCATTGTGAACTAATGGCATTCTAGGAAGGGGTGTCTTCCTTGTTTATAATCTGAAACAAGTTCTTCATTAGATATATCAAATTTTTTGATAATACAACATTCAATAATCATGTGATTCTGGATCCTATGAGTAGTAATAATGGGATACATAGGACTGAGAATTGACCATGGTTGGCAATGTCTAATCTCAATAATTAGGTAGGGAAGACTGCAACTGAAGAAGCTGATGATAGAAATTTGCAGCAGAAGGCCTCTGATTTGGGTCTTGTTCCAAGCATCTATTCTGTAAATTTCTCAATAGCTCAGACACATTCAGCCCACTTGTCCTGATAAGGTGTCCAGTACTCCACACATCAACTTTAACCCCATGAACATCGCTAGACATCTCAGGAGCATGGTTCAAGCCACTAAGATTATGAGGGTAAATCTGAGGTGCACCAATGGTATCCTCAAAATCTACTATAAACCACTCATCTGATTCAATGTTCTTCATCACGTTATCCTGAGATCCCTGTGCATAAACAAAAGGGTGTGCAAAGGCACCAATGCCTTGGTCACAAATTTCAAAGCTTCCACAAGGTGTTTGGGTTTGTTCGTAGTTTTTAGTTTTTATCTTTTTTCTTTAATTTAAATCAATGACTATAAATTTAATTTTAAGGATTGCCATAACTCTTCACTTGGTTTGGCGTTTGGGTTTGTTCATAGTTTTTAATTTTTATCCTTTTACTTTTTTCTTTAATCTAAAATCAATGATTATAAATGTAATTTTAAGGATTGGCATAACTCTTCACATAATTTTTTAAAGTGTGCTAGCTCAATGGAAGAGCGTCTCCTTTAGGAGGTAACATGAATTAATCAATGATTTTGTAGTTCATTTTTAATTAAATATTTTTTATATCAATTTATTTCAATGGTGAGATATTTTTGGATTCATTGTTTTATATTGTTTGTAAAGAGACAAAAGTGATCTTTAAATAAATATTTTATGGTCTGTAGAGAGACAATCTCTAGTATTAAAGACATCTTGTCTCTAATCCAAGTGTTGTCCTTAGAGAGGCAAAAATGAAATTGTCTCCAGTGAGACAAAAATGAAATTATCTCCTAAGAGACAATAATGGTTGTGTTATATACTCCCTTTATAGAGACAATATTTTTTAAGACAATAATCTTTAAAACAATATACTTTAAGACAATATTTTTTAAGGCAATAATATTTAAGACACTATTTTTTAAGACAATAATTTTTGAGACACCCGTTTAAAGACAATATTTAAGACAATACACAAATTTTTTTGTCTTAAGACAATTTACCCAAAAATCGTCTAAAATATTGTCTTGAAACGCTCCTTTATGTAGTAGTGTAAACTAACTGTATATCAACACATAGTCATAGATAAAATTGTACCTGCCATGCAATAATAATGTACTTAACCAAAACCAAAAGAAAAGAAATATATGACGCCTTTGTGTAGACCAAAAAGAAAGCGAAATCATGAACCATGACATATTTGTGCATATACTACACTGAAGAAATATTTAACTGCATGTACTGCACTGAAGAAATATGAAGCAAGATATCACATAAATATCTATAAATATCTAACAATAGGTACACTTAAATTTAATTAGATACATTTAAATGAATATATACATTAAATTTAATTGTGATTGATAATTTTTGATTAAATTTGTTTATTTAATTAATTATTCAATTAACTGCTTATTAGGAGATATCATGACCCAACCATAAAATCATTAAAACAAAGTATCCAGGCAGGTAGGTTTTGCTCATACATAAATCAAAATTACAATATATCATTGTCCATCTTCTTCTATTTATATGTAAATAGAGTATTTGACTCTAAACTAACTATTTATCAACACATAGTCAATGACTGCATTTATTCTTTCCCATACCTACCACGCAATGACAATGTAATTAACCCTAAGGAAAAGAGATTCATGACATATTTAATGCCAAAATTATTAACGATGACATATTTGTGCATATATTGCAGTAGTGAAGCAAAATCGAAGCATAAATTTCAGAGAGGAAAGCAAAAGCCACTTAGTATAAGTTGATCTAGTTAAGTTGCCATTACCTGGTGTCATAAGTTGCTCTACATATTTATCGGGCTGTTGTTGCCGCCGAATTTGTTGTTGCTGTTCACGGTGTTGTTGCTCTTGTTGTTGTTATGGTTGCCGACGACGGCATTGTTGCCGACGGCGTTATGGCCTACGACGGAATCTTGGCCGACGGTATTGTTGCCGATGGCATTGTGGCCGACGCCGATGGCATTGTGACCGACGGCGTTATTTCCGACGACGGAATTGTTGCCGAAGCCAGGATTGTTGCCGACGCCGCGGCTGTTGCCGCTGTTGTTGCTCTTGGTTGTTGCTCCCGATGACGTTATCTCACGGGATGGATTCCTGGTGTTCATGTTGTTGGTTTACGCTTCTGCAAAAAAAACGGCTTCAGTTGAACAATACATAACTTGGACATAGAATATGAGCAAATCAATGATATCTCAGATATTAGAAATATACAACCATACCTAGAACTGGAGTAGGGCAAATTCCGTTACTGTGAATCAATGCTTAACGTGGACATAGAATATGAGCAAATCAATGATATCTCACAGATTAGAAATATACAACCATACCTAGAACTGGAGTAGGGCAAATTCCGTAAGCAAGAGGTGAGAAATACAATTGCATGGCCTGCCTTATATACAAGTAGGCGAACTCCAAACTCGTATTTGAAAACCATCTACACTCCCAACCAGGGTCAAGTTTTGAAGCTAATGTATTAAATTTACATGAATGACATCATCAATCATGCAAAGACCAGCGTCACCAGGATGACATATTGTGGACGCCCTGTTTGGCAGACGAGTTATTCTTTTTGAGATTGAAGTGTTTAATCATAAATGTAATTTCCTTAGTATTTGTGACTCTTCAAAAACTTCTACTTTTATCATGGGACCCATTTACCTTTTATCATGATCTTGCAAGCAACTTTTTTGGTGAACTTTTACCATGTGAATTTAGGTATCACATGTCACTTTATACAGAAGGAAAATAAGATTAGATAGATTCATGTAATAAGATTAGCTAGATTCATAATAAGATTACTATTATAGATATTTGGTGGCTATGGAAGATATTTTTAAGGAAAAACAATTGAGTTCAAAATTGGAGGATTTACTCCTCAAATCAGTTGTGATGAATCTCTCATACTACTTTATAAACCATTCATTTGAACTTAAGTTGGGGTGGTGGAGAACCTATGGCCTGCCTCCTTATATTTTGTTTCAAGTTGAAAAGAGGTTTCATAAAGCCCTTCCTTTGACCGTACGATCTTGTTTTTTAGGAAGGAGTTTGAGATTGTAAGTATTGTAGTCTTTTTTTTAAAATTTCATGAATAAAGGTAGCCTTGATGATCTCATCCACAAATTAAGGCATTGTGATATGTAAGCTTATCCATGATTTGTAATTATTAGCACAAGACACCATTAAAATCATGTCAATAGTTGGCATCTTCAATATACAAGTCTCAATAAAATCTATTCACATGTTGGAAGTAAATCCAAGGATTATAGAAAGACAAATGTGATGGGATGATCAAATTCATGTATACTTTGCAAAGAAAAGGTTGCAAGATATTTCAAAGATTAACAAGGTGTCACAATCATAACATAACCTTGCACTTGTTGAACCACACATTGTATGTTGAAGCAGAATGGTAGTTTTAAAAACCATTGGAAAAGCATCCATGTACCACTCATAAATTGTTATGCTCTTTGTTATCACTCAGGTTGTTCCCTTTGACTCCTAAGGGAATACAGCCGAGGTAACCACAAACCAATCTTTGGACTGCAGGTCCTAGCCTACCAGCAGTCAGAGAGGGCTCTCTCTTTAGGATTTAGCTTTGTTTAAGGGATGATTTTAGGCTAGATATGATGCACATGGGTTTTGTTTGAGTTTGGTGGGATGGTTGATCTATTCAAGCAGAGTTGGCATGCAAAGTGTAAGAAGTTCAAACCATTGGGCATGGAGTCCATGAATGTGAACTGATGGATGTGTTTTCTTTGGCAGAAGAGAGGAATGTGGAGCATGATAGCTACACATGACACAATGTAAAATGCTGGAATTAAGATGAAATGGAGGTTAGGGGATGAGAGGCAGTTAAGGATCTCTCATCCAGCCAAAGAGGGAAGGTGGATGAAGGCTAAATAGGAGCAATGAAGAGTTTCCTAGACAGCATTCACATGTGAAGGAAATAGCTTAAACATGATCAATTAAGTATGCATATTCATCACTAATTCAGAGGAAAACATAGAAAAGTTACAAGAATTGAGCACAGAGGGCATGAAAACCAGTTCTGAACTATTCCTTCTTCCTGCAACTTAGATTATGATATATAGATGATACAGATACATATAAACTGATAAACATAGGGAGGAAAGACTTATTGGACCATGAGCGAGCACGAGAATTCCATATCAAGCTCTTCAGCCATTAAAAGCACAACCAGCCATTTCAGATGCAAACATTCCAGCAATCTTTGATTACAGAGGTTCTTAAACTTACAGGGCAAATCCGGAAAAAGGAAATCAACCAACCAACCCTTTTCATAATACAGAGGGAGGTCTTTATAGAGAAAATATCTAAAAATATCTACAACAGCAGATCTGAGACAGATCTGAAGAAATGAATGCTTCTAACCTAACATCTATTGAATAATAAATGTAAAAAATATCTATCAGCTGCGCAGGAGGCAACAGCCATAAGAATGAATAAATATTGGTCCTTTGCTGCAATGCGCTGGCAATTTTGTCATAACTACGCCTTGAATACTGAAGCGCTGCCCATATGTGTCTTCATGCACTGCTTCTGCAATATCTGGGCTTTAAATCCTTTTATCAGCACCTCTCAAGTGGTTCTGTTGCTGCAAAGTGGCTTTAATGCTCATAACTGTGATCTGGCAGGCTTTGATGGCTTTAAATTCCATCACTGATACTCTTTGACTTTGTTGGGGCTCTTTAATATTCCTTTGATGTGGCTTTATGATTTCCACTGATAATTTTCGATCTCATACACTTTTCGGCGCTCTGATACTCTTTAAACTGAATCGGGCCGCTTTTCTCCCACTGATACACTTTGCCGCTGCAAAATCTCCCCTTTATGGCCACTTATGGCGAGATTTGACTGCTGCAATACCATCCGTGGCTCTCTGTGGGCTTCTGGAGGGCCATCGGCACTTGGCTGAACAAAACATTGCCAAAACTGAAGAAATCCTGCAAAATGGCAGAAGATCTGCACAAACATGACTGCCGGGGCAAAAATCTTGCTTTTCGGAGCCGAACTGGGCAGTAGCGATGAACAATGGGCCGAGAATGATCAATCTTCCTTTGCTGATAAGGCGGGCGCGGGCGCCGACTGATAACATGAAGAAATGGCCCTTTTCCCTCATAAAGCAAAAATGCCTCTTAAACACAGAATTTCATGAAAAAAGGGCGGGGAGCGATTACCGTAGCTTGGATTGGATCTGGGCCATTGGATCTAGCGCGGGCAGATCCAACGGCCAGGATTGAATCGCCATATGGCATCGGGGCTAACCATCGGGCGCGGGCCTTAATATATCTCTATGACTTTGCGATGGGCCGATCGCCGATATCGCATCGACGATCGGCTATCGGGAGGAATGGGCGATGCAATGACATAAATGGGTGGAGCGATGCGATGAGGCATGGACCGTCGATCTTGGGCGCGTGAATGGATGGCCGCGATTAACTCGGCGTGTCGGCGATCGGCGGGGAGGGGGGCATAAAACATATGGCACATATCATTGCGACTGCCGACTGCCGATGCGAAATCGCAATCGGCGATCGGCAAACCTTCCATGGGGCTTGCATATATATAAAGGGGCCAACATATAATCGCTGCGACCTCCGACAGTGATATCACGTCGGAGGGAGGGGCATATGAATTCGGAGAAGGGTTTTTGCATGAAAGGGAAGCTTAATGAAATCGGAGGCATACTTAATGGATCGGAGATGGACTTCTCCGATCGGAAGAGGGTTTAAGTACATCGGAAGGGGTTATTGGAGATCAGAGGGGGATTTTTAAGGCTTTGGAAGAAAATCTAATACTTCGGAAGGGGTCCAAAAGGTATGAAAGAGGGTTTTGAGCCTTGAAAAAGGTAAAAACATGGATAATGGAGGGTTTTATACATTTAGAGGGGGATTTTATGCATAAGAATGAGTCCTAATGCATTTAGAAGATGGTTTGAGAGGCAAATGAGGGTTCTTGCTAAGTTTCAGATAAACTTAGCAATTCCCAAGCATAGTTGTGGTTATCTTTCAACCAGAGGGAGGGGATATGTACATAGAGGAGCTATTTAGTGCTTTTTAAGTAGGGGGAGGGGATATAGATAGGGATTTACATAATAATGTTAGAAGTTAATATGAAGATGACAAGAAAGCGCTAAGTTTAGAGATCTTAGGCTATTAAAAGGGAAAAATGACTTATAGAGTGAATAAGAGTACTCCTAAGCAAAGCAAACCTTTACTTAGGCCAAGTGAAATGGAAAATGATGAATTTTAAGAGATATCAAGCAGATCTTGACCTCTTTGGGGAAATTAGTGAGTGATTTGGGGAAGGGGAAGAAGGGGAAGTTAAACATGCCTCGCTTGAGCTGCTCCGAATGAAAAACTGCCTCATACATGTGATCTGAATAGATTTGACACTTGAAAATATGAAATGGATCACAAATGATCATTCAGCCACCACAAAACTACCTACCCAACCTACTTACCTAGCATTTTATCTTCTTTTTGGTTTGGGTGCATTTGAACTGGCAAACCCAACTTTTCAACTTTTCTTTCAGCTATCCTCCTATCTAAATCTACCCTTATTTCTTCTGGGGCTCAGATTAAGCTGATGAGCGCCCAAGATTCTCTACCTATCTACAAATCTGCCAAGATTAAACAGTTTGGACAGATGTTTATTCTCTATATTCTAAAACATGAAATTTAAACCTAGGGAAGCCAAGATTAAACTGTTTGGCCTTCCCTTAACTGAAACAAAATTATTTCGAAAATGGCATGACTCATCAAATATGGAACTTTTGCAGCATGGAAAAGATGAACATATTTGGCACTTCCACTGTCAATCATGAAAAATGACAACCTATTGCAATAGGAGGCTAACAATGGCTCCACATGGGGATGGCTTTTCCTTGTGAAAAGTCAAGAACAGCAGGTCAGATTGCCTTGTATTTAATTGCTGTTGTATTTTGCAAAATTGCCTTTGTTGGATGCCTTATTAATCCTACCTACTTACCCTAATCAACACTTACTTTGCTGGTTAGGTGAAATGAAACAGCCAATGCAACCACTTAAGTATTATAAACATGAATGAGCTTTGCTGCTTGTGCTTGCTGGTGCTTGAAATAGAGATCTTGCAATCTGATATGGCTTTGTTAATCTTTGAGAAGATCAGGAAACTGCTGACCTTCCTTGCTGAAACAAGAAACTGTACAAAAGGGTCTTGTAACATGTATATACAATTGCTGGGCTGAATTAAAGAACTGTACAAAAGTTTGGGACAACTATCATGCTTTGGAATTGGGAGATCATCAACAACTTGACATTGAGCCTTGCAGCCTTCTAATGGAGAAGAGCACTGATTTATTTCATCACTCAGCCTGCCATCTGATGGATTATTCAAAACTTGGAGCGATACTTGCAACTCATTATAAACAGGCTCGAATGGGGCTTGACTGATTTGCGCTTGTTGTTGTTCTTCTTCTTCAAATATCTGAGAAGACTGAAAACAAAGAGGCAGGGGATCCACTTGGATCATTTGATCACATGCTGCTGCTTCTAAGTCTTCCTCAATCTGATATTCGATGGCTCTTTGGGGCTGCGAAACTAGAGGCAATACATTTTGAACAATGATTTGATTATCCTCCAGACGGTCAATATCAACACTTGCTGATACTTGATTATACACATCATGATGGTTATCCTTAAAAAATTGAAAAGATTTGAAACAAAAAGGCAAAGTTCCTTTGCTGAAATCAAAACACTCTGCATTTTCCTCCTTTTCTTCATAGCTGAAATGGGCACGCTGATCATTGTATTCAAGCTGCTGAGCTTGAACTTCACTTTCTCCCAAAATAGCATCTGATTCCTCTATAAGGCTGATTTGGCTTTGAGGTGCATAATCTTCATCATATTGATCATATTTGGGCAAACATGCCTCGCTTGAGCTGCTCCGAATGAAAAACTGCCTCATACATATGATCTGAATAGATTTGACACTTGAAAATATGAAATGGATCACAAATGATCATTCAGCCACCACAAAACTACCTACCCAGCCTACTTACCTAGCATTTTATCTTCTTTTTGGTTTGGGTGCATTTGAACTGGCAAACCCAACTTTTCAACTTTTCTTTCAGCTATCCTCCTATCTAATCTACCCTTATTTCTTCCGGGGCTCAGATTAAGCTGATGAGTGCCCAAGATTCTCTACCTAACTACAAATTTGCCAAGATTAAACAATTTGGATAGATGTTTATTCTCTTTATTCTAAAACATGAAATTTAAACCTAGGGAAGCCAAGATTAAACTGTTTGGCCTTCCCTTAGCTAAAAAAAAATTATTTCGAAAATGGCATGACTCATCAAATATAGAACTTTTGCAGCATGGAAAAGATGAACATATTTGGCACTTCCACTGTCAATCATGAAAAATGACAACCTATTGCAATAGGAGGCTAACACTCTTCACCTGCAAGAAATTCCAAAATACCAAATATGCAAAGAAATACAACCTAGAACATAGAACAAAATGAGAAAAACAACAAGTATTTTATTATTAAGAGATGAACGCAATGTTCACTTGCCTCTTCGAGGGGGCAACCTCCAACAGAGCAGAGCTCGATTACAAAATAAGACTCGATATATCTCAATGGGGAGTCTTTATCCTTTATATAGGATTCATACTTATTATGACCTTCCCAAGCTATTGTCCTCGCATTAAAAATAATGTACATAGACTTTTAAAGAGACAACTAGTCACTGTAATATTTCAGAGGAGTTATTCTTCTTAGACACCAGTGCATTGTGGCCATAACTCCTCTTAGACACCCACTTATTGTGGCCTTGCCAAGCTATTGTCCTCGCATTAAAAATAATGTAAATAGACTTTTAAAGAGACGACTACTCATTGTACTATTTTAGAGGAGTTATTCTTCTTAGACACACAAGCATTGTGGCCATAACTCCTCTTAGACACCACTTATTGTGGCCTTGCCAAGCTATTGTCCAAAATACCATTTTTTAGAATTTATTTATTAGTGTGCTAAACTCAAAAATCTTTCTAAACAAGCAATGATGTCCTCCTCAATAAGCCATGACGTCTCATGATTGTTTCCCAATTATTTTTACTCTAACTACATCTCTATTTTTATTTTCAAGATGTCAATACTTTCTAAAAATACTTAAAAACAATGAAAATCCCTTGTCACAATATTTAAAACTCTAATAACAGTTCAAGTAAAACACCTATTGTCTCATTACCTCCTAAAAGCAGTCGCTCCTCTTGAAATTGTCCTTCCTTTCGAAGCCTTCTAGGGAAGCAATTTTGGTTATTTCTTTCGTACTAGGATATTGTAGATGAAGCTATGTTGGGAATGATGGAATATACTTTTTGGCTAATCCCCCATTAAAAATGCATTATGAGAAATATAACTACTACGCTTATATGCATGCATGTTAGGCATTTATTTGGTGTATGCATATTTGGATCTATATTTTGAACGTATACAAATTATCCTTAATTATGGAAGTAGTGTTCATTGACTATTTCATTTAAAAAGAATAAATTGCAATGGACTTTAATCCCATTGTTGAATGGTGATAATTTTGTCAAAATATTAGAAAAACCATGAAGAAAGTCTACTTGGCTTATAGGGCTCCACTAACATGCAAATATTGCATGATTGAATCCTGTAATATCCCAACATCAAAATTTTAATGAGATATGGTACACTCTAGGTGTTCTAATGAAATTCTTGCACTAAAAAAACCTAACATAATAAAGATCTAAGAATGCAGCCTCTTCTTTATATAAATAAATAGAAACAAAATTACATGCCCACACAAGACCTACTAAAGCCCGTGCCTTGGCATGTATGGCTGCCCATCAACAAAGAAATTAAATATATTGAAGCACAATTGTAGATCCTAGATGGATCCACTACACAAATTACTCCCATGGGTTTTCATACCTAGGATCAACTAGAACTAGCCTTGCCAAGTTCACAACAAAAGCCAAATAGATAAATAACTCTCCTATCCCCTTTTATAGGCTTGATTGACTCTTTAGAGACTTTATTTTATTGTTTTCTATCTAAACTATATAAATAATATGTTTAATAAATAATTATTTTCTTTTAATATAAAATTTAAAAAAAAATAATTATTTTCTTTTAATATGTTTAATAAATAATTATTTTCTTTTAATATGTTTAATAAATAATTATTTTCTTTTGTTATTGTTAGAGTGAAAAATGTAAATATTTTTAAAAACAATCTTTGTTCGGATTAAAGTGAAAAATGTGAATATTTTTAGTTTTTAAAAATAAGTTTTTAATTTTTGGTGATTATTGTTTAGAAAATTATAATTCGGATCATCCAGAGTACTATATTCAGAGTACTATATTTATTTTATGAATAAAGGTAGCTTTGGTGATCTTATCCACAAATTAAAGCATTGTGTTATGTAAACTTATATCAGGTACATTTTTAACTTTTGTAATTAAAGTACTATATTCATCCAGAGTACTATATTCATCCAGAGTACTATATTTCAGAGTACTATATTCATCCAGAGTACTATATTCATTTCAGAATACTATATTCAGACTATATTCATTTCGGAGTACTATATTCATTTCAGAGTACTATATTCATCCTAACACAACACAAATACCATTAGCCAATGCGTAACACAAAACAAGTTCAATGAATTTAACAAAGGCAGCTTCTCTCACCTTTATTATATGCAGTTTTCCTAAAACTTTTAAATCCGTCAGTGACAGACTGGCGTAGTACGATAGGCAAAGGAGGGAGGGTAATGACTGTATTTTTGAATTTTTTTGAAATGGACAGTTATTCATTGTGTAACGAGTTAATTTTATAAAATAATAAATATTTTTTATTATGTTATTTTTAATATTTAAGTTTCATTTTATTAATAATTTAATTTCAAGTTTTTACCTTTATATATTATTTTAAAATTAGTTCTATTTATTTTTAAAATTAATTTTACATTAAAAAAAAATTATAAACTAATATAATAAAAATGAATATATTTTCTTTATAATAAAGATCATTTATCTTGTTCAACTTCAAAAATAGTATTATTAACATAATAAATTATATATAATTAAAGTAAAACAAAATTGAAATGTAATAACATACATACATTAAAATTGAAAATTTTTACATCAATATCAATATGAAAATGATATTAACAAAATAAACATTCTTTTCTTAAAATACAAATAGAAAGGCAAATACCATGGGCAACTGCCACATTAAATACCATGGGAAGATTCCATCCACTTTGACCATATATATATATATATATATATATATATATCTATATATATATATATATATATATATATATATATTACAAATCCTCCCGCCCAAAGATTGTTTGCCCTCAAGTAATCCACTTCTATCCACAAAAGAAGCATTTGTATATTGATACCAAGATCCCATACAACCCAATGTGTTATTCCATGCCTCCATTCTAAATGATCATGAATGGATCCTTCGATACCTGAATCCAAAACAATCCTTTGGTCAATCCTACCCCCAATGGATTCTCCTAGATCCCAATGCCACCTAAGTCCTAGGACATGTTGGTTATGACACCACCTCAGCCCTCCATCATTGCTTGTGCATGAGGGCCCAGATTGCAATATGCCCTTAGCTAAGAGTATCCCGTCAATAGAGTCCCAACTCATAATCTCTCGTAAATCCATCTCGTGGGAAGTATATAATGCATGAATCCTTGCACATGGAATAAATCTACCATGCTAATGTTGCCTAATGCTCAACTCATGTTGCTCCACCCGATCACCCATTATGTTGACTTTGTTCGTTGCAATTAAGATGCAAGTGCGAAGAACTTAGCTCCTCTTCCTTGTCCTTCCTTCACTTCCCATGGGAATTTTTGTTGCATAATGGCATAGACCATTTTTGAGAAAGACTTTCTATTGTATTATAAAGTGGTATTGCTAAGAAAAGGCCCCATGCTTCTTTTATTTTATCTAGAATTTTGTTCAAAATTTTATGAGTGCTTTCTAGGGAAAGTCCCATCTCCCCTCATACCAAAGCATGAATACACTAATTCTTCAATGGATTTCGCCCCAAGATAAGGTAAATACAAACTAGATTGGTAATAGTAAGATGATTGTACCACCTCCTTCCTTTCCTATTCCCTTTTTTTTTAAACACAAAATCTCCAATCTATCATGAAACTCCAAAATTTGACAAACCCCTTGTCAAATGCTAAAACCAATCAAAATTTTCAAAACTATAAACATGGTTTAGTCCATAACCCGCCATCTTTCATGCTTCCACACTCATATTTTTGAGCGGAAAATCTGTCTAGATGGAAAGAGAATCAGTTTTTAGGTAAAGACTTAGATCTTCATACGCTAATCAAGAGTCTGTGGACCCAATAATTATGCCCTTGCGAGTGATCAATGAATCATGTGTGCCATTGAATTTGATGTTACAGGTTTCAAATGTATAGGCATAAGACTATATTCGACAATGGTAAACCTCTACACCAATCCAACCACATAATGCAACATACTATATAACGAAAAAGGCATAGCATTACTTTATTTAATTATGGTGACCCACCACGAAATCTTTTGATGAAATATAATGTACTCGATTCCAAAAAAACACGGTGTCTTTGCCTCTATGACTAATGTGTGAGTGATCTTGATGTAGAGAGATCAATTTATCTAATGTAATAAAATAAATACTTTGGCGTGCAACTGAACAGGACCATTGTTGGCTCCTTGACTGACGCTATGGTAAAAATAATCTTGTCTCTGCTATTAAGAGTGATGACAACTTTGGCTCCCTTAATGAATCAATGGTCAATGCCAGAACCGAAGCCTATGAAACTTTCTCAGCTCCTTCCTACGCTTAGAGGGTTGTGGTGACAGTGCAACGCCTAGGCTATGTCCACTTCCTTTCTCCTGGAATAGATATGGGGATGCTCAACTCCTTTCTCTACTCAGACAATTGTTGTGATAGTGTTTTGGCAATGTGACCAATGCTCAGGCTATATCAACTAATCAGCATGCAACACTCATACTCCCTTTCGCCTTCCATTGAAACGAATCAGAGGCTGAAACCAATCTAACACCTCTACTCATTAGATGGCTCGGTGTTCATTTTAACACACAAAATTACCCTCCTCGCGACCTCGATTGCTACTGAGAAACATCACCCTTCAGATCAACAATGCGACTGTTTGGTTATGAGTGCCTCGAATTCCCTTCTGTCAATGGTATAGTTCCATGCGATTGATTCGATCGGTCTGTGTGATTTTCGACTGACCTCCTTGCTCTAGTGATTTGAATACTCCCTTTCGTGGTGAGGTGCCTCCCGGAAGGTGAAATGGTGGATCAGACCATTGTTGACCTGATCCACAGCTCAGCAATGTCGGTAGAGTGTTTTGATGCAATCTATGCCTATGGCTATTGGTTCTATCCTCAATGGCCCTCATATTCACTTGTTAAAGAAAAAATATTCGGCCCTCTCTCCCTGTTTAACTTGATCCCCTTTGATGAAAGTGTTATCACCAAAAATTGATCATCTAGCTTAATTTACTAGATGGATCAAAGTACACCATGTAAAGTCAATTTTACCATAGTAAAATTGCTTTCATTGTGAGAAACTACTTAATAAACCACCTTTGTTAAGTAATTTATAATTAAACCCATGAAGAATAATTAAATAAATCACTATTTATTTTATTTTCTTCTAGGAATAATTAATTAAACCATTGTTCAATTATTATTCCTTTTCATATTTGACCCAATTATGAAAAATCAAAAGATAAATTATTAATTATCTTATTTTTCTCTAGGAATAATTAATTAATCACTAATTAATTATTATTCCTTGTCAAATTTGACTAAATCCCTTAGGAATAATTAAATAAATCATTATTTATTTATTATTCCTTAATCAATTTCTTGAGATGATAAATAAATCATTTATTTATTTATTATTTCTAAATAAAAGTCTAAATACGTTTTCCTTCCTAACCAAATATAATAAAATATTCCAAGTGGTTATTCCAAGAATGGGGTTAATAATATTTTATTATTGCTCATTATTCGAGGATAACTCAATATTTTGTTATAAATAGAGGGGTTTTCCATTCATTATTCACTTTCGATTATTTTCGTTGTTGCACTCATTGCTATAACTCTTATTATTTTCATTGTCGCACACCATTTCTCTGCCATTTGAGTTCCCATTAAGCTCAAACATTTTATTTGTTGGGTTTTCACATTATAGAGGAGAGAGACTCTACACAAGCTGAAGAGACAAGAACCCATCCCATAGAGGGGGACTAGTAAAATTTATTTGTTCCCTTCACAGGTGTTATAATAAAATATATTCTTTGTATATTTGGTTTCCATTGGATGATTCGAGTTATTACTGTTTCTTTTTTCTGTTTAATTATGATTGTGTCATAGGTCAGGACTTTGCTAGGTTTTGTTTCTATCATTTGTTGCAAATCTACAATGTTTAGTAGCCATTTATATTGTTCAGACTGTTTGTCATCCGCAGTCTTAAGTGGGTTCTTTTCGTACATCTTTGAGACGAAAACACTACAACAAAATTGGCAACTCCATTGGTTTTTTACTTCAGATCCAGAAACTTGGGTGACCTTCAGTTTTAGGTTAGGGTTTCTTATTTGTTCAGACTCTTAATGTTATTTACTAGCTTTCTAACCCTAGATATGTCAAATTTCTAACTTCTGCAAGTTTTCTGGTCTTTTCTGCAGGTCACAGGAACGAGCTGCGACAGAGACGGTAGTTTTTCTAAGATTTTCCGACCAGGAATCAAGGATCAAAAATCACACTTTTTAGCCCAAAAAGTGCGATCTTGAGTCTAGAGTGCATATTTCACCCCAAAAATTGTGATCCCCCCTAAAAATAGGTTAGTACTTGCGATTTTACTGTTTCTGGGTTTTTATCAGATCTGTTTCTGGGTTTTGTCGAGAGCTGTGTGTTGGGTTGTTTGACCTTTGTCTCATCCTGCTTAGGCCTTGATCTACTCTGATTTACTCGTCAAAGTGGAATTTATCCCCTTAGGGCTTCTAGTACGCTTCCACCTTTATAGGAGGAGTTTAGCTGAGTAAGAAGTCTGAGTTTCTCCAACACTTTCAGCCATATTTTCCAAATTTGTACCCTTTTCTTTCAGATCTCCAAATATGGGTTGTTTCCATCCATGGTTTCATATTAAACCTTGTTTGGTCATTGGCCTTAGGGTCCCATCAGTTGCCCTAGGATTTACACCCATCTCCCTATCCTTTTGTAGTGATCTTCCTCTCTGGCTTTTTGTTGTTGTTGCACCACTTTCCAATAGCCTAGTGTCATTTCATCCCAGTCACACCGACACTTAGATCCCTTGAACTTTTTAGTGTGTTTTCAGTCGATTTCACCACCATCCATCACAATGTTTGCAAATTCAGTTTTGGGTGGGGTTTAGTTAATGGTTTTGTTGTTCATTTACTCTTGTTAATTTTAGTTTATTTTCAACAATCTTTTTTCTTTTTTACAAACACGATCTGGGCTTAATCAATAAATACACTTGCACACACAAGCACACCTTAAGCGAAGGGCGGTTGGTTTACACCCCCAAGCCAAGACTGAACATAATGATGATGATGATGATAGTGGTTAACGTCCACTGAGACCAAATTGGTCTATCAGACCTATAATTTTCTTAATTTTTAATTGTTTGGCTCCTCGTCTTTCTTGGCGAGATTGATGTTGTAGCTTTCTTTTTTTTCTCTACGGTCTTCCAACTTCCTTTATCTTGCATCTCCTTCGTCTCTTCTGGTTCTTGGGACATTGGTGTCTTAGCTTCACGATCTATTGTGTTCGGCCTCTTGAAGATAGACAGAGAAGAAGTTTGGTCTAGGAGATCTGCTTTGCTATTAAATGAAGATTTATTTTGTGTGGTATTCGAATCCTCATAACTATTGATGCTTAAGGGGTTGTCGAGTTCACTTTTTGTTGCTGGGCAGGGCTTTCTCCCTGCTTGTCTTGAGAGTTGTTTCTTTCTTGCCCAATTTCTTGTGACTCAGAGTTTTCTCTAGAGTATTCTTCTTTGATAACAGTGTAGTGTTCTTTTTGTGCTCCTTCCCACCATGTAGATCTGTGGTGGTTTTTCTAGCAGAATTTTTCTGGGAGGCTTTTGAGCAATTTTTGGCTAGATGGCCCGTCTCAAAGCAGGATCGACATTTGAAGAGGACACTTTCATAATCGAGTTTCTGGTTCCACACATAGTCTTTGCTTGTTAGGTTTATTTCAGTTGGGAATCTGACGCTGAAGTCCAATTCCACATAGATGCATGCATAGGTGGTTCTGGCATATTCCTCTTTTTTTGGGCACTTGCAGTAAAATTTACCAATTGCATTTCCAATGGCTTTTAGCGAGGAGAGATTCCAGAGATGCAAGGGTAGGCTTGGCAATCTCACCCAAACTGGTGCTGAGGTTATGACTGCTGTTGAGGGATCAAATGATGGGTTCCATGGCTTCATGAATAGGCCTAAGTTTTCCCAAAACCAAGGGCTGGAATCTAGAATACATTGTCTGCTTTCAGGATTTTCAAAATCTACTATAAAGAAACCCCTAGCATAGGGGTAGATATTAATTTCATTAGAAATGACAGGCTTCCATACCTTCAAGATCCAATTGTGGAGAACTGTCAGCCGCAGCCAAAAACCATTGAACTGGCAGATTAGGGCACTTTTGGAAAACTTCAAAGCCTCATCGAGTGAGGCCTAGACCACCTGGACAGTGGGAGTTGGGGCTTCACTAACGATATGGGCAGGAGCTTGCCCTCTAGAAGCAGACGGAACTGAGCCAACAACTATTTTCGTGAAGCTGGCAGCCATATTTTCCAGTACAAAGATGAGACCCAGACGCAAAGAAATAAGGTAGAAGATTAGATCTAGATCTAGCCGTAGAAGATTAGATCTAGAACCCAGCCACAAAGAAATAAGGCATAAGATTAGATCTAGATCTAGATCTAGCCCTAGAAGATTCAATCTAGAACCAAGTAGCAGAGTCTTAGTAAGCCTTTTAATCGGCAAGAAACCCTAGTAAGAAAAATCCTGGTTTTAGTACCGAGAATCAAATCCTGCTCCAGATAAAAATAGATCATTGACTTTCGCTTCATGAACCACTCGATCCGGAGATGCCCACGTAAAATAACAATGAATCAAAAAACAAGATCTCTACATTCGAATTTCACGACTGTCCTCTTAAACTACGACACCTCTTTCCATTAACAATTTTGTTAGGTTGCAAGCATTCAAGCTCAGTCAACAAGAAACCTTACGAAGAGCACCACATAAAACATGCTTCGTTAAGGAATGGCGTACATATGGAGGGTGCCACAGAGAGACCTGGAGTCGTAGTCGTAGAGAGACCTGGAGCCGCAGAGACCTGGAGCCACAGAAAGACCTCAATCCGTAGCCGCAGAAAGACTTGGAGCCACATCAAGACACCGAGCCGCAGCCACAGAAAGACCTGGAGCCATAGAGACCTGGAGCCTCCTTCGAGACAAAGTCATATTGTTGATCTCCCTTCACCATTTTCATGTCACATGTGTCTTACCACCATTGTGCCACAAAGGCGTTTGTCACAGAGACTCTTATAGGTTCATCCCCATTTTCCACTTGGGCATATTACTCCTCCCCACTAGGTTCGAGTTCATAGCCCTCTGAGTCCCCATACCGACTCTTCTCTTGGTTCATCTAATTCCGAGTCTCCTTCACCACATATTGTCACCATGTTTGGACCCACAGCTGGTGTAGGAACCCAACCTGGTGTTGGCTCCAGTTCTACCCTAGTGATCACATCTAGAGGAGCAATCTCATGAACCGTTCAGAAAACTCCCATACTCCCTTTTATGGCTAGCTTAAGTCTCCTAGATTTTAGGCAGTTGATAAACGACCCAATGCTATGCCGACTAAGCTTCCCTCAAATATCCCAAAGTTTGAGGGTAATTCTGGAGAGGATCCTACCAATCATGTTTGCTCCTTGCACATGTGGTGTTCATCCAACTCCATTATCGATGACTTCATTCGTTTTCGGCTGTTCCAACGCATGCTCACTAGAGACACTACAAAATGGTATGTAGACTAGCCCGCCACATTTCATTCCATTTTCGTGATGCTTGCTAAATTGTTTCTCTCATATTTCTAGCTACCTCTTCGATTCGACACTGGTAAAAGGATATTGACCTCATTTTGTCAGTCCTCTGCCACTCACCTTTCCGACCATGTTCAAGAGTGGCATAGAAGGAGGAGCACATGTCGTGCCCCACACTTCGAAGACCGTGTCTATCTATAGTGGTTTCTCAGGAGCCTTTTAGCACCCATTGGAAAAGATGCCACGTCCGATATTCCTTAGACTTAGGAAGAAGCTCTCCAAACTGCTCTGAGATATGACTTGATTTATGTGAAATCTGATTCTGTCTATACCGTCATTCCAAACCTTCCCCGTCTTGGAGGTTACAATGCATCAGGGGAATCTCACGTTGCTAACGGTATCGTTGGAACCCTTTCACATCCTTCCCCATATACTCAACAAAGTTATGGCCATCCACAGGGGGCACCAGTTCCTCCAACACTTATGCCCCTCCTGCTAGCAACATGTTTTCAGGGCCCCAACCTATCTACCAAACCATTGCTCCTCCTTATGAACAATCGAGCACTCCAACCCCTCAAGCATTAACACCACAGCCTCCCATGCATCCTCAACCCCCGTAGCTACTGCCCCCTTAGGGTTAGGTGTTTGCACAGCATAGTGAAACCAATCCCCAAAATTTGAAGAAAAATAATAAGGGGAAGGCTAACAATTGTAACAAGGGTAACAAGGGTAATCAAGGTAATCAACCTAGTGAATCCTAGGGGAACTAGCCTAACACCAACAACTAGCAATAGGGAAGCCAACCCAAGCAAAACAAGGTTATTCGTACGAACAAGCCTTATGCATGTTGTTGTGTACATGGCCATTATACACATGAGTGAGCTATCTTACCCCAGATGCGCCAAATGTGGGAAGCTCAAGTAGCTTCTAGAGGCCAACAATTGCCTCAGAATCCTACACCATCTCAACCAACAGTGCTTACAAATCCTTTCCCTCAACAAGGATTTGTTTCTTCTCAACCTCACCCAGGTCAAGTAGCCCACCCTCCCCAACCTTCTAGTCCTAGTGACTACCAGATCCTCATGATGAGCTCTGATGAGGTTAATCCCTCTGATATCAACTTGCAAACTTGATCGCATCAATATGATAAGCCATCAACTTTGTCCACCACTAATTCCAAAGCCAAAGCTTCTACTGAGCCTCTTATGACATCAAATGTTCCATTACAGATCCCTCAACCTAAAGCTGAGGCAATTCCCAAGATCCCAAAGGGACCATTACGCCATAACGTGACTTCTAACCGAGTTGCCCATACATACAGTATAGTAGATGACTTGGCGCAATCACCTACCGCCATGTCAATGCTGGATGTACTCCAGTCATGCCCATCTCAAAAGAAAGCACTAATAACTTCTTTGGGCGTAGTAGATCCTTTTGACGATCATTTGATTGTCTTCCTAGTTGATACATCAGAACATCCCCCATTTCCTTGCTCTGTTACTTTCTAGGTACTAGTCTGAGTCCGTAATGTCATCATCTCCTGATGCATTATTGACGATGGTGCATCCACCTGTGTGATGTCCGCTACCATTTGGAAAAAAATTTAGTCACCTGAGTTGTTCCCCTCCACCATCACTTTGCATGCTTGGGACAAACACTCCTCCTAGCCTCTTAGCAAGTACTACAACTATCCAGTGACCCTTGCGGGCAACACTCTCCATGTAGATATTGAGGATATTGATGCCCCTTTAGATTACAACATTCTCTTGGGTCGTAGTTACACATATGCCATGTCAGCTGTCACATCTATGGTTTTCCGCAAGATGCGCTTCCCCCATGAAGGGAAGATCATTACCATAGATAAATTGACTTATTACGAGCCGGCATCCATGACGTCCCCTGAGTCCATTATCTCATCAGTGTTAGATAAGAAGTCTTCAACTCCTCTCACTGGTGTTTCACCCAGATTCTATAAAGATTCCTCATTGTTGGGTTCTTTCCTTGGTCCTCCCCCTCTCATCTTAGAGCCTAAATCTTTCAGCGTCATGGGTTGTCCTCAAGCAGTGTGGTACATTCGATCCACAACGAGCTCCTCCACACCGTGTGGTTACCATCCCAGCTGAGCCATCCAGATCCACCCCCGAGGACCTCCTCCATTTGTGGGTGCCTCTCCTATCTTCCCCCAGGAACTGTTCCTCCAGGTCTCAACCATCCAGGAGTTGTTTCGCCGGGACATTACCTTGCAGGCCAGATACCTTTCTTATTTCCCCCTCTCGCAATATTTTATGTCCCTATCATGGCTTCGTTGGTCCTTCCTAACATGGCTTTAGGGATCCCCGTATGGTACATTGATCCCCCTGCAAGAATTCTTCCTGGTCAGCTAAGACCTTATCATGCTTTGACACTAGTTCAACTGGTCCCTATGGCCCCTACCACTACTTTAGTTCCATCACAACCTCAAGAGAAATGCACTCCTATTGCAAAATCATTTGGACAGGGGGGAAAAGCTAAGAAGAAAGAACCTAAGGACAAGGCTCCCCAACCTCATCCAGTCCCCAAGGCCCCAAAGTCGTCACCTCTGTGCACTTTGTGTAAAGTTGTGGGGCACGCGACCAATAATTGTCCTGAGCTTCCTCATCTCAAACCTTTGGTTTATGAAACATTCCCTGAGTCAAATATCCCTAAAGTCCATGTTAACTTATCGGGTCCACCGAAGAAACTCAGAACGTTATGCAAAAATCACCCTTGTGTCCTGTGTGATCATCATGGTGACTACTCCCATTGTTGCCCTCATCTCAACAAATTTTGTGATTTCCTTAAGGCACTTCGCGAATATGAGACCACTCATAATGGATCACCTTCTCCTCTTCCTGTGGATTTTTGTACCAATAGTAAACCAGAATAGGGGGAATCCGGTCCCACCATCGTGATCCCTTCCCCAGATGTCGAGATGACGGACACCACGGGCCATATCCTTTACCTGTCATCATCCTTGAGTTCCTCGTAGGCAATCCTTTCTGAGGTTTCTGAGCACGCTTCTATTCAACCTCTTTCGATAGAATCCCAAGTCTCAACATACATAGATCCTTCATCTACTATCTCGTCGTCTACCATTCCATATGATGCGTATGTGGACCTTTTTCCTCAGGTTGATGCACTAGGTACCGTGCCACATGATGTAGTCAATATTCATCTCGTCCGCTCATCTTCCATTTTGATGAGGACATCATGGAAGCTATGTCTACCCCTAATTACCCTTGCACTTAGGCAAGGGAGAATATTTTTTGGAGGATTCTACAGGCCATTTCCTTCCTAGTAATCCCAACACAATCTACCTAAAGAAATTTTTCTCATAGCTTATCTCTTTGATTTGCATGTCTTTATTTCTATCATGAAGTTAGGTAGGATGCATCATCTCATCTATTATCTTTTGCACCTTTCAAATGGATCCATCATCCACACAATATATCGGTCATGTTGATGGTGCAAGTCACTTCTCCAGGAATATAGCCTCGATAGCCTGGGCCATTTTTACCCCCTTGCATACATTAGTGCTTTCGAACGATGTGTGAATTGGATCTGCCACAAATAACCAGGCCAAATATGATGCAGTGATATGTTTTTTAGTCGATTCCCTTTCTCATCACATCCTTCATCTTCATTTTCATTTATATTCCTTGCTACTTGTCATGCAATTGAATTGTGTGTATCATGTGCATAACCAAGTCATATTTAGAAAATATCTTCATGTTAAGCTGCTGGTACGTGAATTTCAAACCATTACTTTTAGTCAAGTTCCTAGAGCCCAAAATAACTATGTAGATACCACTGCAAATAACATTCTAGATTGGCATTTATCACATGTATACCACAGAAGACAACCATAAACAAAACACATGGCGAACCATCATCTTCATATAAAAATGCATAATCATATTATGTATCATATAGGTGTTCGGAGCCCATAGCTCTAAATACATCCGACATGCCCAAAACATGTTACAAAAATCAAAATCAAAGGGACCCACATGTCCCCATATCTAGTCACTATCTGAAGGATCACGCATCAAAGGCTCTGCCCCACGTGCACATAGATCATGTACTGCATGACCATCCATCGCCATGCACCGCATGATACCTCGCCACTCTAAGGGAAGGCTGTTACACTCATATATGTATCGATCATCTAGCTCATGCCATCCGTGCTTAGAAACTCTGGTCAAGAGTACCCCACATCTACGGTGTAGATAAACGAGTAGCACACTATCCTCTAGACCTTGACAAGATGATGATGTTCCCCAATCTGCAGCCATCAGCACTACGGCTCGTCCTACATTTCTTGTTGGTTTTACCGGTGCTATGTCTGCATACCACATATTTTACACTTAGTACCATATACATGTGATAAAAATATGAAATGCACCATAAAAATAACAACTTAACAATTACTGTTTGGTCCCCATGCTTGCCTGAGCAAAGTGGCAAGTCAGGATCTCCCTGATAGTTCATCCCACTATAAGGATAATTGTCAATCTAGAGGGGCATCTGATCCCAATGTGCAAAAAACGCGGGTTGGAACACCCGTCCGACTCCCCGTCCTCCTCTCCGCAGTAGCTGCCCCCAGTGGCGGATCCTGGGCTCCTGTGGGCCCCCATATCGGATCTATACATGAGGAAGGATGGTGGGTATCTTCTCAAAGAAGAATGCACACAGTACTATACCAAAAACATAGTCATGGCTCACCTATATAGACTTAACTATCGTTTCAACGATGACAACATCATCTCGGCCCACCCATAGTAGGTCCTAGCCAAAACACTCTCAACTAGCATCATCTGCCCACCAGTGATGTGGTGGAACACATGGCTGCCCAAGATCCGTAGCATAGCTACGAAAACAACCTATGTCTCTAGCCGGTCTAAATCACCAATCGGGATAGTCATGCCCTTCACATGCACATCCTGTGGACAATGGCACTCCAAAAACTTTGTAATGTTCCTTCCACAAGGAAACACCAAATGTATATCCCCCACCACTCTGAGGGGAGGGAGTCCGATGAAGAAATAAATATCCTGTAATGTGAGCTCAATATTGTGCCCCTACACAACAAATACCTCATGGTCTGGATCCCAATAGCTCAAAATTCTCAATAGCAAGGGCTCACCTACCCTCATCAATGGGTTCTCTACCAACTTGAGAACCCCATAGTGAGCCAATGCCCCTCGAACCCCCTGATCCATCAGAATCTCGGATCGGAGGGTATCCAAGTCTCACTCACACCAGTTGATTTTTAGCTCTGCCATGCCTGCAAAACACCACATGTCTTGTCAGTTGAGAGAAGAAAACACTGGTCCACACTAATCAACCTACAAACCCCACCAAGTGAGCAAACCACCCCTCTTTTTAGCCCCAAATCACAGTTTTATGCCCAGAAAGTGTGAGCTCACAGGTTTTCACCTGTTTTCCGTGATCCAAATTGCACTTCTAGGCACAAAAAGTGTGATTAGACCGTGAAGAGGAGCAAGGGTCTCCCAGGGAGCTATCAGGAGCCAAAAATCACGAAATAAATAACTGAAATTGAAGAGATGAGTAAGGCCACTACTTAAAAGTCGCAGATCCTGATTCTGATGGCCATTTTGTCCACTATGATCTCCATAAGATTTAGGGCCTTTTCCTCCTCTCCAAATTTACCACAACTCACATAAAAAATGAATTCCAATTGGAGGGAAAATGTCCTTTCATAGAAAAATCCACAATGATTCTGTCACCTGCTTTGACCAAATGGTAGCTCAGCTTGACGAACCATCAACATCATTGGAAATCTCTCATCGAGTACTATAATGAGTCTTTCTCAGTTTTGGATGATTTGAAACTTCACTAGGAAGCCATTTTTCCAAGAAGGGTCACTTCATCGCCTCTCAAAATCGGATTTCTTCATATGCGACGCTTGTAATTTTGGGACCACCTTCCCTTGGAACTTGTCATCTCACGTGTCAATTTTCATCATGTGTAACAATCATTTACTCATTTCTTCATGGTCCCCACTAGGCCTATTCTGTGTGGAAGCGTCATCGAGTCACCCTTGTTCAATGCATCCGTGATGAGTCACCCTTGAATCCATGGAGTCTGTTTCGTATCCCATTATATCATCTCATAGTATTCCATCCATATTTTGATACCGTTCATCCCTTCCTTCCCATTTTAGCCTCCAGTCATACTGTCCGCATCCCATCCAGAGTTGAGTCAGTTGCTGCCAGGTCAACCATGCACTTTATGCTCTGACAAGGGAAGTTGTCTATTTGTCCCTCAATCCCTCATTTTCCATTATACCTAGTGTCAGTCCATTAGTCACATTACTATTTTCCTTCATACCTTAGTTGAGGATCCTCATTGCCTCACCTAGCGTGGGCCCTATTCTGTCGACATCAGTGCATTGATTCCATAAGAACGACCTAGAGGGTGGTGTATCTTGGTTCCAGCTTCCATTCTTGTTTGGTACTTTGGATCGAGTAGAGGGACTCATTATTTCCCTTTGACTTGGTTGTTTCATGTTCGTGATCAATACACTCAATGGTTGAGTGATGCAGCAGATTGTACCAGCAGTGGTTCCTAGGTGTGCGTGAGATGTTTGAGACATCATGAGGGGGTGGCTCTTCAGGTAGCCCCCCACATGCTCGGATGCATTCCTATTATGCTACAGCCTTAGATGAAATTCCACAAATATAATGGGTTCAGTTCCTACGAATCAAAATGTTCATAGCATGCACATCTCCTTTAGATGATCCATTTAGTTTTGCAGATCCCTTCCTTGTTCAACAGGGTTTCTTCGGTTGTTCTGCCCTCCCTCCAACCCATTTTTTGAGGGAAGGGCCATTATATCTCATGTAATCAGTTCATATTATATTCAATCCTAGCTAATATTTTTCCAGGTGCATTATATATATGGGACACATTGTATTATTTTCTGACTTAGTTATGCTAACATGTCATGTACCATTCAGCATGTACTTCATTGCACAGTTTGATGTTTCTCAGCACACCATTATTTTTGTACTAAGTTAGCTCGGCAGGTATATGTATGCTTCCCTCACCTCATTGAGGTCCGGTACCACAACATAAAAGGTGACTTGCATTGGTCTTGCCCCCTCTGTCCCTATCCTCCTGCTTCAGTTGTATTGGTCTCTCTCTCTCTCTCTCTCTCTCCAATTTTTTGTGTAGTGATTGTGTCTTTAACACACAATTCGGTCATATGTTTTCCTCCTAACACTTGTACGTTGGGGGGAAATCTGTTATCACCAAAATATTGATCATCTAGCCTAATTTACTAGATGGATCAAACTACACCATGTAAAGCGAATTTTACAATAGTAAAATTTCTTTCGCTATGAAAAATTACTTAATAAACCACCTTTGTTAAGTAATTTATAATTAAACTCATGCAGAATAATTAAATAAATCACTATTTATTTGATTTCCTTCTAGATATAATTAATTAAACCATTGTTCAATTATTATTCTGTGTCATATTTGAACCAATTATGAAAAATCAACAGATAAATTTTTAATTATCTTATTTTTCTCTACGAATAATTAATTATTATTCCTTGTCAAATTTGAAAAATCCCTTGGGAATAATTAAATAAATCATTATTTCTTTATTATTCCTTAATCAATTTGTTGAGATGATAAATAAATCATTTATTTATTTATTATTTCTAAATAAAACTTTAAATATTTTTTCCCTCCTAACCAAATACAATAAAATATTCCAAGTGGTTATTCCAAGAATGGGGTTAATAATATTTTATTATTGCTCATTATTCGAGAATAACTCAATATTTTGTTATAAATAGAAGGGTTTTCCCTTCATTATTCACTTTTGACTATTTTCATTGTTGCACTCACTACTGTAACTCTGATTATTTTCATTGATGCACTCCATTTCTCTGCCATTTGAGTTCCCATTAAGCTCAAACTTTTTATTTGTTAGATTTTCACATTATAGAGGAGAGAGACTCTAAAGAAGATGAAGACGTTTGAGGATAGCCAAGAACCCATCCCATAGAGCGGGACATCTAACATTTATTTGTTCCCTTCACAGGTGTTATAATAAAATCTATTCTTTGTATATATAGTTTCCATTGGATTATTTGAGTTATTACTGTTTCTTTTTGTTGTTTAACTATGACTGTGGCATAGATTAGGACTTTCGCAGGTTTTGTTTCTATCATTTGTTGCAGATCTACAATTTTTAGCAGCTATTTATTTTATTGATATTGTTTATCATCCACAGTCTTAAGTGGGTTCTTTTCGTATGTCTTTGAGAAGAAAAAACTACAAGAAAAAGAATTCTGGAAAATGCATGGAGCAAGGACCCTTGAAACCGTCAGTCTTTGGAAAAGAAATGTGGCCTCCAAGTGATCAATCTTCAAGTTTGGCTATGGGTTCAACCTCAATCCTAGGATGAGCTTGATTAAACAATTTATATTCTTCCTTGGGATCAAGTTTAGAAACTCGACCTTCCAACCTTTGCAATTTGACCTCTTTTACCTCCATTGAAATCAATCCACAATTATTTCAATGAGACACTTTAGATCTATGAGCAAGTTAAAAATGGCATCGAAAGGCAGGGTCTCCTCCTTAGATTTAAATGATCCAACCTCTTTCCAATATAGATTACAAAAATATATTCATACCATTGATCTTGAAATGAAACGGATATAATCTGATATGATACTTGTGCTTAGAATTTAGCCTTTGAACCCTTGGTGTTTGACCTACTAGAAGGAGATGAAATCTTCCGTTAGATTTCTATAGACCAGTAATCAAATTATAGTCAAGATGGTAGTACTTCCTACAACGAATCTCACAGCCTTGCAATACAATTGAAAAGAGACCCTCAAATCTGATAGAGGTTCGATCTCGACCCCGTAAACTTGAATGGATAAATATGGTAAAGCAGACATAGGTCCAATCTAAAAATTTGGCAAAGTAATGTTTTATCTTTTGTTTGCAATGAAATAATAACTCTCAAAATAATGTAGAAAATTCTCCTTCCAATCAACCGAAAAATAGTACCAACTAGGATGATACAAAATTCCATCGAAGATGGAAATGTTGGCTAGGGTGAGCATAAATTCTGCCAAAGTTCCCTGCATGAAACCTCCAAATGACGCTGCAAATAATTTAGAATTTTCCAATAAAACTCTCAGGCTGGTGGGATGCACAACTCTGATAACACTGTAATTTCCCAATCATCAAAATTTTAATTAGTTCTGGTACATTGTAGGTGTTCTAGTAAAATTCTTGTAGTAAAAACACTGAACACAATAAAGATATGAGAATGCAACATATTATTTATGTAAATAAATATAAACAAAATTACATGCCCACAAAAGCACTACTAAAGCTCGTGCCTTGGCATGTATGGCTTCCCATCAACAGAGAAATTAAAGATGCTGAAGCACAATCTTAGATCCTCGATGGATCCACCAGAGAAATTACTCCCATAGGGTTTTCGTCCTTGGGATCAACTAGAACTTGCCTTGACAAGCTCTCAACGAAAGAAAAATAGATAAACAATTCTCGATGATTACATTGTTAGGCTCCTATCCCATTTTATATGCTTCATTGAATCTCTAGAGACTTTATTTTATTGTTTTCACTCGAAAAACGAAGGCAAATACCATGGGTCAATGCCATGGGCAACTACCACGGTAAATACCATGGGTAGATTCCGTCCACTTTAACCATATCCACAAAAAAAGTATATTACAAATCGATCGCTTCTTATTTAGTCTAAGAAGTTTATGTTTAGGAATTCCCCAAGATCCATAAAAGCAGAAACTTAATAGAAATTACTCATCAACACCACAAAGTATGTTATTTTTATTGAGAATATTGAGCAGATGGAAAGATGCTTGTTAAAGTGGATGTTAGAGAAATCCCTAATGCATAGGTCTAACAATAACAAGAATTGTGTTACCTTTTGGGTAATTTTCTTAAGAATCCTAACTATGTCTTACAGATGTAGCTCGGGGCATTAAATTTAAACAATATTCTGTATTGATTTTGGGATTGGGATGAGAGAGAGATAGGAGATATTGTCTATTCTAAAAATAAACATCTTTTCACTTGTATCTTTTCCATACATAATGTCTCTTTTTCATAAATTAAATGGACAACCTTCTTTCCTTAATTCTTCATGAGAAACCATCCTTCCAAGAGGCATTAGGGCCATTTCTAGACAAGTAAGGCCACCTACTAAGTCATAGATTCGAAATCCAACAACTCTGCTATGAGCTCACCAAGATTTAGTACCTCTTACTCTTCTCTAAATTCTCCAACAAATCAATGTACAAATGAATTGGAATTGGGGGAAAGAAGCCCTTTTATAGGAAAAACTCTAGTATTTTTTGGCCATTAGGAGTAAATGGTAGCTCAGTTTGACAAATTGTCAGGACTGTTGGAATTCTCTCACCGATCTCTATAATGGGTCTCCATGTTTCTTGTAATTTGAAACTTCGCCACAAAGCCATTTTTTCCATGAGGTCTCACTTTGGCGCATTAAATCAAATCTCTTAATATGAGTCACATGTATTTTCATACCACTTTTCCTTTGAACTTTTAGAATTATGAGTCACTGTCACAAGTAATCACTATTTACTCATTCTATTATGGCGCGGTGTGAGCCTTTCCCATGTGGAAGCATCATATAGTCACCTTTCTTCAAAGCATTAGAGATGAGTCACCCCTACATCTATGGAGTCTGTTCAAAGTCCCATTGAGTCCTGTTACAATATATTATCCATCTATGTGTTGCATTCATCCCATTTTACTTATATTTGACCTCCATCTATCCTCATGTGCCTTTGAAAATCCTCCGTCTGAGTAATTGACCATCCCTTATGGAATTGTGTCAATCACTACGAGGTCAACCTTGCATGTTATGCTCTGACAAGGTAAATCATAACTCCACGAGTCCCCATATCTTCCAATTATCATCCCCAGTGTTAGTCATTATTAGCCATAATACTATGATCCTTGTGCCTTCGTTGAGGATTCATAATTGCCTAAACTCTGGTGGGCCTGCTTTTGTTAACATCAACACATTTATTCCAGGAGAGTAGTTTAGAGGATGGTGTACCTTGGTTTCATCTTTCATCCTTTCTTGGTGCCTCTAATCAAGAAAAGTGAATCAATATTTCCCTTTTACTTGGTTTTTTCTCAGATGCTCCAACTAAACTCATTATCGCATGATCAAGAAACATACACTTGGTGGTTTAGTGATCTAGCAGATTTTCCTAGATTTTCTGAGGTGTGTGTGAGATGTTCTAGACCTCATGAGGGGATGTCCCTTCAGGTAGCCCCTCACATACCTAGATGTCAGAAAATTATGATCTAGCCTCAGAAGAAGTTATTTTTATTTGAATGGCTTTGTTTTTGCTGATTGCATAACTCACAACATGAACCTCTATTTAAAATGGTCCATTGAGATATTTAAATACCTCTCCTATTCATCAGGGCTTCTTTGGTTGTGATCTCCCCTCCCCCCCCCCCCCCCCATTCACCACACCAACGTGGGGGAATTATGTCTCATGTCCTCAAATCAACATACTTAATTGTATCAATCCTGGCCACTGTATTCGAGGAAATTATGTATATGGGGATCATTATCTCATTGTATCATTTTTTGCCCCATTGATGCCAACATATCATGTATCATGTACTATGTACCTTAGACCTAGATTTTTAGGCACACCATTATCATTTGTACTCGGTTATCTTGTAGGTATGGGTATATCTCCCTTGCCTTATTGAGATCTTGTACTCATCAATAAAGGAAACTTTTATCTCACAGGTAGGTTTCACCCCCTTCAACTTCACTCCTTCCTATTACTTGAGTGATCTCTCTCTCTCCCTATGACTTCCCTTCGGTGTTTTGCGAAAGTGAAGCTACAACATATTTCCGTCATACGATGTGCTCCTCAAACTCTTATGTTGGGACACATTTTGTTATCACCCAAAAAATGATCACCTAGTCATGTATTACTAGGTTGATCAAAATGCACCATGTAGGATAGGTTTTTACATATTAAAACCTTCTTTTACCTTAGGCAATAATTTAGTGAACCAATTTCCTAAAGTATGTCGTTGCATTCTAGACTACTATTTGGAGGGGAATTTTAAGACATTTTTTCAAGACAAAATAAATCTTTTGTCTTAAAATTTTCAATATGATGCACTGGTAAAAAAGGTAAAGGATTAGGGGTTTGTCTTTATGCTATTGATGGTTTCTTCGGGAAGTAGAGTGATCGATGTTGAAAAAAACTAATGGGATTTAGGGCGATGGAGGCTGAAAATAGAGGTGTGCATCGTGAGAGGAGCAATGGAGGCACTTTCGAAGAACGTTAATGGGTGGTAACATAGTTGGAGTACTTTTCGGGGTCTCCATCGATTGTGTTTTAATATGTGTTTTTTTACTGTTTTATTTATTTTGAACGCTACTTATATACATTGGTTGTTGTTATTAGCAAATTGTTGTGCTAGATTGGCAACATGGATTAGATTCACTTGAAGGATTGTTGAAAAATGTGGCAAGAAATTCTCAATTTGATTTTGCCTTGATTAAATTGAGAAAATTTGAATTTCCACATCAGCAGACAACTTGGATGCAATTAGCTTGTATGACATGGTTTGTGTCACCCATTTTACTCAATCAATTCGAATTGGAGGAGTTAGAGTTCAGTTAAGCATGTGTGATTTTTAATTTGTAGCAGTCAAATTCAGTTATCTCAAGTTGTTTTCAGTTAAACTAGGTCTAACTGTTGGAGGAACTAGCGGAAGGCTAGTTGTGCAGTGAGACTTCAGTCAAATGCAATGATCATCTAGTTAAGTGATCAATCATCCCAAACTTGCTAGTGCATGCAAACAATTCAAGTTCCCCAGCTATGGTGGAGATTCCAAGGCAGTTTAATATTAGTTTTAGACTAGTCTTGAGCATACAGGTGTTGCATGCAGTCACATGATCAACCTTAGGAATTGTGCAATCCATTTTGGAAAAAACCTAAATAATAGGGGCCTAATTTCTCATGGAATTGCACAAGGAAATAAGGGCTCAAGCAGAGCTAGAAATTGACAAAGTTTGGGTTTGAGCTTCTTAGTGAGCAGAGGGATAGGTTATTCACTTACGGGTTGTGCACAGTTGAGTAAATCAATTGTAATACATCTATATTCATAAGATTGACGCAAGAAGGCATTGGAGTTATTAGAAGATTGCTTTCCCCACGAAAAATATTGTGTGCATGTATTTTATTTCTTATTTCATGTCTAAATTTTTTGTTCTAAATTGTGAATTAACTTTCGTAGAGTAGTAGAGTAGGTCTGTGTCTTATGATTTTGAAAAATCTTCTTGATGAGTTGCAAATCTACACCATAATTTCTACATTGTATCATAGTAGGATTCACATTTGAGCATGAATTTCGAATTTGTTTCTTAGGAGGTTCGAATTTGCAGTTCAGTGTAGCAAGATCTCTTAGGAACTAAAAATATGACCTTCAACGGGCTGAGGCTAGAGTATTCCTTGGAAGGCAACTCTAATTTCATTGACTGCAAGGATCACATGGAGGAGGTATTCGATGACAATGGATTGCTAGAATACATCAAGAGAGATGTTACAAAACCAAAAGAATATGATGCCCAAAACCTTGCTCAGTCGAAGAAAGTTGTAGCCAAGGTGTGGATAATAATATTGGAGGGAGTACGAGACCACATTGTCAGCAATCTCCATGGGAAAGAAAATCCTTATGGAATGTGGTAGGCACTCACAAATCTGTTCTAGAATAGTAGTGACCACAAAAAGTTGGTGCTCAAGGATAAACTTTGAAATATCAGGATGTAGAAGAATGACTTTACCCTACAATATCTAAGGAGGTTCACACAAGTTCATGATGAGCTTGCAGGAGTCAGTGTTACTCTTTCAAAGGATGACTTGGTAAGAATATCCCTTCTGGGCCTTCCTAAGAGTTGGCATACTTATCAAGATTAAGTGAACGGGAGGGAGAAACTATCGAATTGGGAACACTTATGGTATGATTTGGTACAAGAGGAAATAAGGCAGAATACTAGAGATGGGACCTCATCCAAGGGCAAGGATGAAGAAAAATTTGCATTGGTTGGAAAGGGGAAGAAGGGAAAAGGGGAAGAAATCTCAAACCAAACTAGAATCCAACCAAGGGAGAAAGAAGAAAGATTTGTCAAAAATTAAATCCTTCCATTGTCACGAATACAAGCACTATGCCACGAAGTGCCCACAGAAAGAGGCAAGTGAGAAGACCTTAGGAGGAGTAGTGGGGGAAGCCTTGGATTCATAGTTCGACCTTGACTTTACCCTTATCGCATTCATGTCCAACATAGTGATGGGGAGCGTGTGGTATTAGGACTCAGGTGCATTGTTCCACATGATAGGGTGTAAAGACTTTTCAGTGACTTGGAGGAGAAAGATCTCCATATGTACATCAAGGTAGGGGGCGATGGAAGGTACAACATGACCAGTATTGGTACAGTCAACTTTCAGAGGGAGTCAGGCTCCCCTCTCAGGCTCAAGGATGTCATGTTTGTTGTAGGCCTAAAGAAAAATCTCATCTTTGTTGCCGTTTTGGAAGACCATGGTTATGATGTGATCTTCAACAAAGGAAAAACATTCCTGAGACACATAGCCACGAGACAGGTGAAGAAGATCGAGGTTTGTGTGAAGAATCTATATAATTTAGATGTGGAAGATTGTGTTGCATTAAAAACTAAGGAAGAGAAAGTGCAGGGCCACGATGTAGGTGAACTTTAGCACATAAGCCTTGGCCAATTGCATCATGGCACCTCGAATAGTGTGCAAAAAATATCCACTAGCCTCCCTAAAGGAGAACTTGAGCAGTAGGATGTATGCAAAGGATGTACCATAGGGAAGTACATAAAATCTGAATTTCATGATCGGGACAACAAAGCACATGCAGTCCAAGAAAGGATCCACTTTGATGTCTGTGGACCTTTCTTTATAGCCTCCACTGCCCTACACAAATATTTTGTCCTTTTTATTAATGACTTCTCACATAAGTGTTGGATCTCTTCATGCAGAAGAAAGATGGGAGATTCTCCAAGTTCATAGAATTCAAGGCACTGTTTGAGAAAGAAACCAACAAGAAGGTGAAAGCTCTCTGGAGCAATAATGGAGGTGAGTATGTGTTGAAAGAATTTAAAAGTTTATGTGCGAAAGAAAGCGTTCGATGAGAGTTGACAACACCTCACAACCCACATTAGATTGGGGTGGTTGAGAGAAATATCCATAACATTTTGGGAGCAACAAGGGTGATGTTGCATGACCAAGGCCTACCTCTGCATTTGTGGGTTGAGGCATGCAATACAACAGTTTGTTTGCAGAAATGAAGTTGTCATCGGATTGTTGGCATGATATTACACCGGAGGAGGCTTTCTTGGGAAGAAATCCGAATTTCTCGCACTTCAAGATTTTTGGAGCCTTTGTTTACTGCCATGTCTCCAAAGAATCAAGGAAGAAGCTTTAGTCAACAGCAAAATTCGGGGTATTTGTGGGTTACACAAAAACTCCCCACAACTAACATGTGTACTTTCCATCACTCATAATGATAGTTATGTGAAGGGATGTAAATTTTGATGAGGAGAAATCTATGTGGTGCTCTCTTGAGAGGGAGCTTTAGATGCCACCAAAAGATGAGATTTTAGCTCAAAAAGAGGAACCTCAAGAAGTTGTAGAGCAACCACAAATTGTGGAGCAGAGAGTGGAGACATTCACTAAAGCAAAACCTCCAGAGAAGGCAGAAAAAGAACTAAGGAAGTTGATAGACTTGTGCAGGATGCGAGGGAGAATGTGGGATATCCTTCAAATTTGCATAAGCAAAGGAGGTCACCTGAGAGGTACACTGGCGACATGGCTCTTATGACTGAGCTTATAGAGATTGAGCCATCCTATTTTGAGGAAGAAATAGAGAAACCTGTATGGGTTGATGCAATGGTGGAGGAATATGAATCCATTACAAAGAATCGTGTTTGGGAAAAGATCCCAAGAACAACATATAAATCAATAGTGGGTTTGAGATGGATCTTCAAGGTGAAGCAGGCAACAAATGGAAGAATAGGGAAGTATAAGGCCAGATTTGTGGCCAAGGGGTACTCTCAAGTTGAGGGAATTGACTATGAGGAGACATTTTCTCTTGTAGTAAGGTACTCATCCATTAGATCAATTCTTTGTCTCGCTACACAGATGGGGTGGAATATCCACCAGATGGGTGTAAAAACAACATTTCTGAATGGGGTTATTAAGGAGGAGGTGTACATAGAGTAACAAAAAGGTTTTGAGACATTTGATCAAGAGTCTCATGTGTGCAAACTCAAGTGAGCACTGTATGATCTCAAGCAAGCACCTCGTGCTTGGTACACCAAGATCAATAGTTATCTCACCGGTTTGGGATTCACCATAAGTGAACCAGATGTAAACCTCATCACGTATGGATAGAAGGTAAATTTCTTATTATTGTCTTATATGTTGATAATTTTATTTTAACTAGTGATGAGACGTTGATCATATCTTGCAAGGAGGACCTTGCAAGGGAATTTTAAATGAAGGACATGGGTCTCATGCACTACTTTCTCAGGTTGGAAGTATGACAAGGTGATGGGTAATTATTTGTCTCTCAAGGAAAGTATGAAAATGAGATATTGCAGAGATTCTGCATGGAGAGTTGTAAACCCATGGAAACACCTCTAACGAACAACTAGAGGAAGGAGGATGCCACTTCAGGTGAAGTGGATGCTACCATTTATCGACAACTAGTGGGTCCACTCATGTATCTTGTGAACACATGACCAGATATGTGATGTGCAGTCAACGAGCTAAGACACGCTATGGTTAGGTCAACCAAACTATTTTGGAAGGCAACTAAGCATGTTTTACGGTACCTCACAGGCACTACCCAGTTTGGGCTATGGTATAGACGAGCAGAGGGAGTGAAGTTGTGTGGCTTCACAGATGCAGGTTGGGCACGAAGTCCATTAGAACGAAAGAGTACATCAAGTGTAATTTTTAGTGTTGGGTTTGTAGTTGTTTCTTGGTATGACAGGAAGCAAAGATATGTGGTGCTCAACTAGATAGAAGCATAATACATGGCTGCAAGTCAGGAAACATGTGAGGCGATATGGATGAGAAAGATACTTGTTGGACTATTTGGTTAGATGATGGATCCAATTGTGATAATCAGAGTTGCATCAATCTATCTGAGAATCTTATATTTCATTATCAATCCAAGCATATAGATATCCAATATCACCATTTACGAGACTGTGTCTAGAGGCAGATGATGTTGCTACACTCCATTCTGATAGAGGAGTAAGATGTTGACATTTTGACAAAATATTTGTCAAGAGGGAAGTTCAAATTCCTTAGGTGTAGGATAGGGGTAGTTGATAATCCCTTTCTTTCATAGAGGGAGTCTTAAAAAATGTAGCAAGAAATTCTCAATTTGATTTTTCCTTGATTAAATTGAGAAAAATTGAATTTCCACATCAACAGACAGCTTGGATGCAGTTAACTTGTGTGACATGGCTTGTATCACCTGGTTTACATAGTAAATTCGAGTTGGAGGAGTTATATTTCAGTTAAGCATGTATGATTGTTAATTTGTAGCAATCAAAGTCATTTATCTCAAGTTATTTTCAGTTAAACAAGTTCCAACTGCTTGAGGAACTAGTGGAAGGCCAATTGTGCAGTGGGACTTCAGTCAAACTCAGTGATCATCTAGTTAACTAATCAATCAACCCAAAATAGCTAATGCATAGAGAATTCGAGTTCCCCAGCTGTGGTGGATATTCCAAGGTAGTGTAACATCAACTGTAGACTAGCCTTGAGTGTACAGGTGTTGCATACAGTCAGATGATCAACCTTGGGAATTTTACAATCCATTTTGTAAAAATTCCTAAATAATAGGGGCCTAATTTCTCAAGGTATTGTGCAAGGAAATATGGGCTCAAGTAGAGGTAGAAATCTACTAAGTCTAGGTTAGAGCTTCTCAGTGAGCAAAGAGACAAGTTATTCACTTGTAGGTTGTGCTCAGTTGAGAAAATAAATTGCAATACATTTCTATTGATCATATAAGTGTAAACAAACATTAGGGTTTTTAGCATATTGTTTTCCTTAGGAAAAATTTTGTGTGCATGTGTGTTATTTCTTATTGCATGTATGAAATTTTGGTTCTAAATTGTGAATTAACTTCTGGAGAGTAGTAGAGTAGGCTTGTGTCTTATGATTTTGATTAAAACTTCATGAGTAGTTGCAACTCTACACCATAATTTCTACAAGGATGGTGGAGGAAAATTACAGAATATTCGTTAGTAGACAATATGCCTACTTCAAAATATCTATGACAACTTTTGCGAGAAGAAGACGTTGAGAATAAAAGATTGGATTTTCAAAGAATTAGTCAGAAAATTCACAAGGGTGGTAATTTTGGTTGCAGTTGTGGAGGTAGATGGATTAAATGTAATTTTGGCTGCATGTGTGTAGGTAGACAAGTCACAGTTACTCCTTTGATTTTTGTCGATGATGTGTTACTATTTGGTAGATTGACCTCTTTTGATCAGTCTTTGGACTCCTTATGAATAATATTAAATCTCATATGATTTATTCTTACCCAAATGATGCATTGGTACTGGAGATTTATCATATTTTTGGTGTTATCTCCACTATATTGGATGCAGAATTTAAATATCTTAGATTTATGCTCCAACCTAATTGTTATGGAATTAAGGATTGGAGTTGAATTATAGAGAAAATCCACTATATACTTTTATCATGGACACACAAGAGGCTCTCCCTAGGAGGCAAGTTGACTCTAGTTTGAGTAGTCCTTCAGAGCATCTCAGTATATTGGCTTCATATTTTCGCTTTGCCTAAGAATATCAGTAAATGTATCCTTCTGGCTTCATCTTGGCATGGGACAATTTGTGTCGTAAAGGATAGAGTGGGCTTGGTTGTTGTTTACTCTATATCGAGGCGATGGATGACTAGAATCATCTATTTCTTTGATTCTCCAGAGTAAAATCAATTTGGAATGGTGTATTTAATATGTTCCATTTACAGGTAGATTAGAACTACTCTTTTGTGGTTTATTGTATTTGGCACTAGATTATTGAATATAAAACATTTGGACCACTTCCAATATACATTGGGGGTTCAACCCAAAGAATGCATTATTGTCCCAAGCTCCTTTGTTGTGATACATCCACCTCCGTCCTTGTCAAAAAAGCTAAAGGCCTCCCTGAACTTAGACATAACCTCCATCCCATATTCCTTTAGTAGATAAACCCTTCTCTCATTTTCCGACCATGCCAATCTACCCTCCATCCCATATTCTCTCATGAGCCCTGTGTAAACCACAATTTCATTCAAGGATGGGGAATTTGATGCCTACTCTAACCATATTTGTTAGATACTTTCCCCTTTCTCTTGCTTATGGTTTCTTGAGTTGGCCTCCTCTAAATATTCCCTACTCTCCTTAAATTATTTGAAAGGTATCCTTTGGCTACTAACCCCATTTTACCAGATATCCTTGACATGTCCTTTGAAATTTTGATTCGGCCCCATGAACTATTTTATGCCAGTGAGTCGAAAGCTTTAGATTTCTTTTCCACATATTCATTCATGAGCAAATACTATACCACTAGTTCTAAGAATCTTGTGGTTAATATCACCACAATAAATGTATATTGTATTTTAGATGAGATAAGAATTGTATATTGCCCTTTGGGACACTCCAAAAATATTTTGATGCACCCTATTTGTCTAACACTCCAGTATACTTTATGACCTTAATTCCCATTCCATGGTCTTCCATGTGGATGCAATTTATGATGTTCTAGGACAACATAATGTCCTTGTCAACTCCCTCTCATCTTCCTTGTCATGTTTTCTACGACTTGTGTATCCAACAAGAAATTTGGGAGATGAATGACATCAAGGTAGAAAATCAAGGGGTTTTCAAGTCATTTATTTAGGGTTCCCACTAGCACAGTCCCACCATATGATTCACCCAATCCCTAAATTGGGGTTTAGTGCTATTTCAATTAATTATTAGATGATCATGGTGGGCCATAATTCCAAGTTAAATGTTATGATTCTTCATAGGATATTATTGGAGATACTTTAGGAGACACCTCTTTGGCTAAAGGGTCAAGGAAGGATTTTGACTTCAATATCAAACCATCAACCATATCCTCAACATTTTCCCCATCAACCATATCCTCAACATATCGAACCAACAATTAAGAAGACAACTGATGTGAAGCATGGGAATCCTCTCTCGCCCACATTTTTCAAGATATATATCAATCTATGAATGCCTCTACACTCCACCAACTGTGCATCAATAAAAATTTTGTTTACCCCATTTTCCACCAATATGGATACACATTGTCCCAACATTGTGCCTCTAATTGCCAAAATTGTAAAATGGGATTTTCCATGTGAAAATTTTAATTCAAGACTGACCATGCATTGGAAGGCCATTAACACAATATTAGGAAATAAAAATTGAATAATTGACACAATACCAAATACAATACATAGATTTAGTTTTACATCATGGTAGCATATCTTGCCTTTTTTAGAGCAAAAATATATTGAAAATAAATTAAGTTATGTCTCATAAAAATGTTCAATATTGTTGTGTTGTGAGTGGTTTTCATATTATATGTATCATATATCTATAATCACTTATTTCAAGCCTACCTTAAGAAATAAACGAAGAGGTGCAGGGCCTTTTCATAATAAGGACTCCCACCAACTCCTCTCCTCGTAGCAATCTTTCAAATGTTAGCCCATAAATCAAACACATGCCCTTGTTTCTCTAGTTTGGAAACCCTTGGATAGATATGACAGTGAACTCCTACCAACCACTTCTTTAACCATCTATTGAATGCCTTTGATTGGTATGTGTAAATGATTTTGATTGATTCCTGGAGAGGTGTGAAATCTAATTTTGCATTGACATAATACAAACACCAAACTTAACCCGTGGTAGCCAAAATTTCAGCCTTACAACTCTCTCATCCAATATTAAATACTTCACTAATTAGTCAAGGGGTAATCTCCTTAACAATATATTAAATATTAGAAGCATTCATATTAATTGAAAAAATAAGAATATTATTTAATATTAAGTTATAATGTAGGTAGCTGCCAAGTTGACATATGATACCCCCTTGTTTGTGAGACAAGGGATGCCCTCCATTCAATGCTTTAACTATTTAATCTATGGATGTGTACATACCTTAATTTCCATTGGATCGAATCCTGTGACCTTTAAAGAGGAAACACTTTAACCCAAATTGAACATGCAAATACAAAATTAATTTGTATATGTATCAAAGTTACTTTGAGAGTTGTATGGAATGCTTAATTTTGTATAGAAGCAAGGGAAAACTTGAAGGGTTGATCACAACAAACATGTATGGTCAATTATGATTATCATAGGTATATTAGTTTGGTTTTCCCAATCTAGAACTTGCACACTTTGTTACTACTGTTAAAGGCATGTCATGATGGTTTACTGGTGTAACATCATGTACATTTAGTTGTGTCTATTAAAGGCATGTTATTTCAATGACAAAACCAATGGTTTGTCAACTTGGTCAGCTTAGTGAGCTATGTGTTAATCATCTCAATGAACAACATATAAGGTCAATTAGCTTAGCCATTGACATGCACATTCCATTGTCACTATTAGTGACATGTTAGGTTGGATATTAATATGTATTTTTGATTAACATTATCTAGGAGATTAACCGAATCAACATGCATGTTTGACTACAATTGTGGGAGATATGTTAGATAGGTCAACCCCATCAACAACATTTATGTTCAATTGCACATGTTAGAGGCATGACACAATGGTCAATTGATTAGTAACATGTACATTTTGGTTATCACTATTAAAGTTGTGTTAGGTTGGTTAACTTGTTCAACGACTTGTATGTTTGGTTACAATTATTAAAGCCTCACTTGATTGTTTAATGCAGTAAATGGAGTGTAAGTCTAGTTACCATTGTCGAAGGCATGTTTTGTTGGTTAAATTAGTTAACATCATATACATTCAACTATGATTGTTAGATCCATCCAAGGCTATTAAACCCATTTAAAGTAGTGCATAACATCAATGGGGGCTTTCTTATTGCATTGTGTGTGAGTATAGTGTTTTATTTTTTTTTGTAAGTCGAAGATTTTTCATTAATCAAAAAGAATGTACAAGTGCATCAAAATGCATGGCTTATAATTATTTATATATTTAATGTAATATGCATTTCATTAAGAAGAGGAAATAGACTTTGGTTGATAGGGGAAATGGTGTTGTCTAGGGGAAATGTCGATCTCATCTATCTCATCTTCACTCTCCCTTCCCTATCATTAGCATCCCTCTCCTTTTTTTCTTTATCCACCAACACCAATAATAGACTTTTTGTGAAGAAGTAGCATTAGATGACTCAGGACGAGGGTTAGAGCTCATATGTTTATCTTGGGTTTCTCCTTGGGGTTTCTGAGCTTACGTACCTTGCTTTAAATTCTTCTTAAACGTCCCAACAATATCCTTTCCCATCTCTTGTTCATGAAACTTCAGCTTGCGAGCACAATATTCATTCTAAATTTCCTTTGAAGATTCATGTAGCCATTTTGCAACGAGGCCTATTCCTGGGGGGGAGATTGGGAGGATGTACATTTTTTAACAAACCTTTTTATTGTTGTCCCATGCTGCCCCAAAGCTTATAGCGCATGTTTGTAGCCAAGATACCCTCTTCCATATGTAAACTATTTATCAGATTGATAAAAAGAGAAGACTGAGCTCTTCCATGAGCTTTTATTTGAAGATGAGAATGACATTGAAATGTTCATTTTTAACTATACACGTAAACAAGCTTAGAGACCCTTCCACCTCACTGGCTTAAAATCTGGACTCAAACCATGGTAGAATGTGACATTTTGAAGCGTGTCACTCTAGTCCCTATGACCAGGAGTGACATGACACCTTTTGTGAAAGAGCAACAAGAGACTGTCGCCTCTTGCCCCTTTGAAAGTGGTGAAACTTTTTAGAAAAAGGGTAAATGTCTAAAAACATCATGGAAAAAGGTTTCCAAAAATTTAAGAATGATTCCATTTTATTGAATCACTACTATAAGAGACTATCGCCTCTTCCCCCTTTGAAAAAGGTGAAATTGTCTAGAAAAAAAAATATATCTGAAAACATTGTGAAAAAAAGTTTCCAAAGCATTTAAAAATGATTCCATTCCATTGAATCACTACTACATGAATTCATCTTACAATTTCATGTTATTTATTAAATTTATCATAATCAAAATTCCCCATGGAAGTCATTAAGAGGCATTAGAAGATATATATATATATATATTTTTCATAAGAGCTTGTTAAAACATACCATGGAAATTTAATAACTTTATTTAAGACATTTTGTCTCCCGCGTACCAGTCACAAAATAAAATTTCGAGGTGGGTGATGCCATTTTTGTTCAAACCCTCAAGGAGCACCCTCGAGGAGCTTTCAAGAATGGAAGAAGAACAATGGGTGACGCAATTTTGTTCATACCCTGGATTTTTGAATTCTGGAGAAGGTTTCAACAATTTTATTCAAACCACGAATTTTTGAATTCTGGAGGAGGTTTCAGCAATGGAGACCAATGTCTTGCTACGAGTATCCTATTTTTCCCTTCCAGTTTGATAGAGGCAAGGGATTTTTGGGGTTTTGTGCAGGGAATGGGACACCTAACTGGAACTTGTGCGGCTCCTTGATTTCGCTATGGAACCCCAGACCCACATAAGGTTCAAACAGGGCTTTTCCTTTCCATCGTCACCCAAAAAATTCCCCTCTCTCTGTATAGGTTGTCACCTTCTCCTCCAAGGTAGTGAAAGAGGTTGATAGACCTATTCCAAAAATTCTAGACTCGAGTAACTGATGAAAAAGCTTCAGTTGATGGACATCCCCTTTGGAATCATACATTTTCCCTAGCATAGGCAACAAAAACCCCTCTGAGGCTGTTGCAGCAAAGGTCATTGATAAATTTGGGGAAGAGGGAAAAAAAATTCATGGAGCCTGTCGACCCACCAAGCCTTGGGAAAGAAATTTCGACTGTATCCATTTCTTGTAGTGGTAAGTCTCTATCTGACTCCAGTTCTATTATCAAATTTCTGTCTTTGGAAGATTTGATGGTTATTGAAACCAGAGTAAATTAAAGGAAAGGAAAAACCATAGTAAATTAAATTCAGTTTGAATCCATCAAATAAAATAGACTTCTTTGACTAAGACTAATTCTATCCTAGCTTTAACTGATAGAATGAAAATTTGGCAGCTATGAAAAATAATGTGCAGCATGCACCGAGCATGGGTACTAGAAATCACTAATTAGAGTATATAAAGGTTTTCTAAACCCAAGATGTAAAAATCATATAAAAAGTGATGGCTCTAGGCTAAACCCACGTGTGTGTCTTGATTGCCTCAATGAGTTGATATGAGAAGAAATGTTAAGATACATTTGGCTTAGACACCAATAACAGTCATACCTATTTAAATGAGATTTTAGAACATTGTGTTTCAAATTTCAAGATCCTTGAAATGATCTTTATTTGTCATGAACCCCCTTTCTTTTGATACCAAAATCTCAGAGACGCACAAAGGTTGATCCTTTACCTTCAATAAGCATCTACCCAATGGAAAATCACAAACACTATTTTTCAAACCCTCTTGATTGATGTCCGAGGGCCGAGGATACTTCACCTTTTGTAGCCTTTTATACTTCTCTGTGAGATAGACAAAGCCCTAATACAAGGCCGAAGGCATGTCAATGAGCTCAAGAATAATATTATATATATGATCTTAGATGCTAGGAACTTTATAAATTTAGATAGGATTTTATATAAACCTGCAATAGAGAAGGAATTCTGAGTGAGACACTATCTTCAAACCAAATTCAATTTAAGGGTGATTTCATAATAGAAGATTTGACCCTAAAGCAACCAAAGCTTCCTGGCTGTAGTCATGACAAAAGGCCTTAGATATATATCATTTGACCAACAATTTGATAGAGAGCTCTATCCTAGAGATGCTTGATTGATGGGGCCTTGATCTCATTTTCTTTTTGGGATCTGCAACTTAGAATTTTGCAGTAGGAGTTTCAATGCTTCACGATGACTGATCTTTGAAGAGGAAGGAGGTCAGTGTTGTCAGAAAACTTCTTGTGATTTCTTTCTTCCTTGCTTGGGCTTGCCCTCACCTTAACTTTGATACCATTCTGGCAGGGCAAGCTAAACATGATGACAATAGAGGAAAGAAGTTGTAGATTCCTGTGTTGTCTATCTTTTAGCTTATAGAACATCATATGTTTTATTGCCAATTTCTGCTAAATTTAAAATTGACATACTGATCTGAGAAGAGGGTTTGCAATGCTAATAACCTCTTCTTTAGTCCATGTTGGCACACTCGAGTCTTGTTAAAGGACCAACTATTTCTTGTGCAAAATTCGAAGCAGACGACAACATACAACATGTTTTCTAAGAATCAAAACAACTTCTAGAAGTGCTATGACATTAATCCAACACTATGTTTATAAACCGGTTCGTACTAATGGACATAGGATGTGTAAAATGTATTCTTTAACAAAATTTTTCTCTGTCGGCTAGTTTAAAGCTTACAACCTTACTCCTATCTTGAAGAAAGGGTACTTGCTTCCCTTTCACTTCATAGGTATATGAAAACCTAGTTTTGTAAGCACCCATAACCATGAATATTATACCAACTCCCTATGGTTAGTGCATCAATAATGTAAGTGTAACGCTCATCCATGTGGCAGTCATAAGGCATTTAGGTAAGGTTTTACTAACACTGGCATCCCAGACCATTAATATCTACCCATGGCCTCAAAATGATGTATTTCCTTTACTCAATAGAACACTCATCATTTCTCTCCCCCAGTCATCAAATTTTTTCTCTTCATTCTGAATGAGAAATCAATCAACAATTCACCATTTTAAATGTTAGATCACAATATGTTTAGCTTCTCTCTTGTGCTTACACTCCAGTATTCTCGCAGCTTCAAAATTGTGAATCTTAAACACAGTCTCATGATGTGCATTCAGGGAGGCATAATTCACCCTTGCTTTGCATCAAATTACCCCCCTAGCATTCCCTTTACCTTTACATGCTTCAATGCAAGGCATTCCAAGTTGGTACCTACTCAGTTAAATTAGTAAGTTGAGGAGCGTCATATATACCCAATGCTGCCTGCCTGTTCTTCCTCTTCCTATGTCGTAGTGTATGAACAGTCAGCAAGATTGGTGAGGATCTCCATTAATAATAACATCTATGTTGGCATCTGAATCCGAATGACATGTTTCCCTTAATTATATGTTTTGGTTTTTTAACCAAAAAGGCAAACAGAGATAGAGACCCTCAAATATGTCTACTTCCGGCCCCTATGCCCATTTTCATCTAGGTTTTTACCATGTTAGTGTCCCTTTCTTTGTCAAAACTGCATGAAATCAGTTGATCTATCCATTTCGTAATGCCTTTGGTAAATTTTTCTATCAAATGCTCTGAAGTATATATGAGATCTAAGGGTTTTTTTGGTTGTTGTTGATTTCATATATTTCTGCTAACCATGATATGGGTTTGATGTAGAGGATTATCATTGAGTAAGGATTGCATTGCTCGATATCTATTTAGGAGGAGGATAAGGAGAAAAGTAGTGTTAGGGTTGAGAGCTAAAGATGCCTGTGAAAAGAGGAGGTGTGTGGAATGGAGGGTGGTAGGGCTACCAGCGTGGTAGAAATGGAGGATGGGGAGGTCGGGGTTTTAATCATTGAATAGCTATGGTGGGCTTCCTTGTTATCTTTGTGGTCATGCCATTGGTTTTTCTGGCAGCTAGGCTTCATCAGTCCACATCTACATCTGCAACTAGTAAGCTTCTTCATTCCCTTCGCCCTCGCTGGTAAGCTTCTTCCTGCCCTCCTCCCTTGTCATGTTTCTTCTGTCCCTTTTTTTGGGGTGGGTCACTGTTTAATTTATCTTTATTGGCAAGCGTGCCCTTTCTTAATCTGGTAGTATTACAATGAAGTGTATACTTCTTACAACATTCAAGTAAGATCTCCATTACAATGAAGTGTAGTCATATTATACTATTTTAGAAAGATCCCTTTCATTGAGAACCCATTGAACAATGTATTTATGTGATTTGAGCCTTGGCGGGGAATTATCATCACCCCCTGTTAACCATTGAACCAAGACCCCATGAACCTACTTCAAAATTTGATTTTCCTTCACCACTCTCAGTTAACCATTGAACCAAAACCCCATGGACCTACTTTGGAATTTGACTTTCCTTTTATCTTTTTTCGTAGGATCTGAAGGCACAGATGTTATCAAACATACTTTCCTCGCTTATTGTCAAAAGTTTAGCACCTCTAGCATTTTTCCAGACATTTTGTGAGTTTTCTTTATAGGTTTCCTTTCATTTGATCTATGTGAAGCTGTGAACTCCATATCTGCATTAACACGGTACAATACCTACCAGGAGAAAGATTCAAAGTTTGTACCTCTCTCATGCAAGAGCAAAGGTTTTACCAACTTCCCCTAGGGTAATTTCCCTTGCCAAAGATAATGAAACCATTCATCGCAATAGCAAGAAATAACAATGCTCTTTCCATTTTTTAACAAAGGGAAATGCATATGACTGGTAAATTCGCTGGGCAACTGCTCGGTGAATTCGCTGGGCACTCCTCATTCTGAGTAGGATGGTACTAAGTGTGTGCTGGATTCTGCATAAGCTGGATGGGTATTATAAAAATATATTTGTTAAGAGTTCAGTTCAACATCTTACTCATGGGAATTGAATCTTGTGGGAATTGAATCTGGGTGGGAAGGGTAACAATCATTCTTCCCGTCCACTCATTATCCAAGCCAGACCCACTTTCCATCCATAAAGCTAAATCCACTTCTCATCAGTCAAGCTAAAACCAGTTCTGATCCACCCAACCTAGACCCAATTCACAACAACAATCTTGTTCACCAGCTACTTTCTGCTATACATATCATTTTCACATTGTTCCCACAGTGTTCAAAGCACATTGGCCAATACAAACAATAGATATTATACACACCATTTTATTATTGATGTGTAATGAAATCTCGATCTTAGCATATGCATGATAGCAAAGCAACCCCCTTTTTAGCGTTTCAGTATTTTTATAGATATTCTTCTCCATCAAGTCTTTCTACCTGACCTTTTGTTTTGATAATCACCCTATGAGTGACATTAGTTTAAGATTTATTAAACAATGGTATTAAAGACTCATGTGCTGGTGTGTGTTCTATGTTATTTAAGCAACAGATCGATCAGATTGCCAACACACAGACATTTAAATGGAAAGACAGCAGAGAAATACAGTAAGCAAGCACAAAGACACAAGAATTTTAATAAGGAGTTCACCCTATTCTCCAGGGCTACATCTCTGGTCCAGCTTTCAGTGGTGGCCTTCTTTTATTGTGTCTCTAAATAGAGGATTACAATGCAGGGACTCAATGTGAGTTCTCTTGAAGCAGGTTCGCTTGGCAGGGTGGTTCTTGGATTCCCCAAGCCACTGGAGTACACAGACTCTTCTTCTTCCTACCAGCTCTATGACCTTCTGGTCTACAGTGGAAAGAGCCAAATGTGGTACTCAATCCGGATAGATTCCTCTATGGGATGGCTTGAATCTCTCAAGCTCTCTAGTGCTCGATGCTGCCACTAGTCAGCTCGGCCCTCTGTCTCTTTTTACTTTTGCTTTACTGTCTTCTTCTTTGGTTTCTGTCTCTCAATGTTCAGTCCTCCTCTCGGGGTTCACTCTGACTGACTCCAACTAAAAACTATGTATTCTGTCTCTATTCATGGCTTTTAGCCATTCGTTCCTATGCCTGTTCGGTTCCTCTTCTGCCACTGTCGATTCACCTTCTACGGCTACGCTTGGAGTTCCCTGTTTGGTGTCATCATGAACGCTAAGGGAGTGGCCACATGTCCTCCTCTAAACAACGCCAGCCTGCTTCGTCGGTTCGTTTCTTCAGTTACATCGTGGATGAAGTTTTTCCTCCACCGTGGCAGTCAAACAGATTCCAAATCTTTACAAATTGCGACGTATTCCCTCGTTGATTCCACTTCCTCCATCGGGCGCAATCTCAGCCGTCCGATTTGGGTCCCCCAGATCCAACGTCATATGCACATCGCGTACGGATGACTTGCTCGATCGATAGCACGCGATCAACGACAATTTTCTCTCACCTCCACTTGCCACGCGTTGATCGATGTATGGGATCGCTCCAATTTATCCAAAACCACTTACCATTTGAGGGCACCCCGATCAATACTGCCAGTTTCCAGAGCGTGGGTCCCGCCTTTGTCCTTTTAGCGCTTTTTCACCTTTCCGCCCGTGGTTCTCTAGCTCCCGACGTGACCGAGTGCCCTATTCACCTAGCAATATGTGATTAGCGCTAATCACGCATCAAAAACCTCCTTATTTTCCCGATCTGGGGCTCCTAGGGGCTAATTTGGCCTCCTGCACAGTCTCCATGGGCCTCGGTTAGTGCACTTTGACCGAGGTCCTCGTCATTTCACGCTAGCTGCCATTGCCACTAGTTCAGGGGTGTTTTTGATCGCAGTTTCTAAATTCTTTAGAGATTTGTCCCGACCTGATACAGTCATGGTTCTTTAACAGTCTTTTATGGATCCAATTTGGATCATGGCCTTCCCATTGAAAAAAGCTTTTTGGCCACCAAAAGTTGGTTTTTAAGCATCGACTAAGTGAGGGTATTGCTTTCTCACTTGTCCAATCTCAATCCACTTTGCACTGCTCGGCTTTGAACCTCTGAGCCCAATCCTGAGGTACTCAACATCTCCCCTGTGCGTTGTCCTTACCTTCCTTTCCAAGACTGTGTCTTCCTGCAATTCACTAAGATATTCAGGTAGTAGGTCATCAACAGAAGGCAATTGACTCTACTCTTTAGGGTCCTCAATCATTGAAGGTTCAAACAATCTCAAGTAATTTGAACTACGACTGAGTAGATGTGCATGTAAGCTGGTAAATCAAGGCGAAAATCATTTATACCAATCTTCTCAAGTATCCTGAAGGATCCATACTTGATAGGTTTTAGCTTTTTACCTTCACCTTGCATACTGTTCTTGCTGATATATAGCCAGACTTGGTCTCCAACTTGAAAATTATGCTCCATCCGATGCTTATCATGCCTAGCCTTGTACTTGGACTGGCTCTTTTCTAGATGTTCCTGTATTGCTTGGTGGATCTCCTGGATCTGTTCAATGAACCTAGTTGCCTTGTCCACATCACTGTGTCCATCAACCATGGTATCTTTACCAAAGACAAAATCCAAAGGAGACCTTGGTGTGAGACCGAAACAGGTCTCAAAAGGAGATCTCTCTGTAGAAGAGTGTTTGGCTCTATTGTAAGCATGATGCACATAAAACAAGTGTTCATCCCAAAGCTTAGGATGTTTGCTGCAATATCCTCTCAGTAATTGGATCACTGTCCTGTTATCTACTTCTTTCTGGCCGTCAGTTTGTCGATGAAAAGCTGTGCTTTTCTTTAATTTGGTGTCCATCAGTTCCCACAGACTCGACCAAAAATTCCCCACAAATCGGGTGTCTCGATCAGATATAATGGAAGTGGGTAATCCAAAATGAACCCATACATGTTCAAAGAACAATTTTGCAGTTTGTTCAACTGTAATTTGTTTACTACAAGGTATCAAAATACACATTTTGTTGAACCTATCCACAATAACATATAGATAATCATGACCTTTCCTAGATTTAGGCAGTCCTCCAACAAAATCCATGGAAACACTTTCCTAGGGGTGAGAAGGAACTGGAAATGGAGTGTACAAGCCTAGTTTTCTATTGCTGGGCTTGCTTTTGGCACACATGGCACACCCTCTTACATATCTAGAAACTGTCTCATTCATTTTCGGCCAATAGCAGAACCTTTGCAGCTGTGCAACTGTTTTACTTACCCCAAAGTGACCTGATATCAGAGTAGTGTGTGCTTCCCTAATTATCTTTACCCTCTCGGTTTGTGGAATACAGAGTTTCCCACAATGGTATAAGAGTCAGTCCTTCACATGATAGTCCAATTCTTCTACTCTTTTGCCTTGACTCAAAGTTGCATATACATCTTTAAAGTCCACATCCTGAGCATATTGTTCTATGTAGCTTTCATGTAGCACAGAATTATGTTTAAGTATGGTAGATGCATTTATAATGGGTCTAGATGACATATCTGCAACCTTGTTATGTATGCCCTTTCTATATCTGATGACTAAATGAAATTTTTGTAGAAAACCCATCCATCTGGAATGTCTTGATTGCTGCAACTTAGTTTGGGAGTGTAGATATTGAAGTGGTTGATGATCAGTATGTATTACTATCTCTTTGCCCATTAAGTAATGCTTCCACTTTTTCACACTCTGAACTAATGCATACAATTCTTTATCATATGTAGGATAGTTAACTACTGCAAGATTAAAAGTCTCAGAATGATAACATATGGGTTTACCCTGCCGTGTCAACACTGCTCCCATGGCATAGTCACTGGCATCATTTTGGATCTCAAATGGTATTTGTAGATCTAGCAGTGCTAATACATGTGTTGTACTAATCTTTTCTTTCAAGGTGTCGAAGGCTTTCTCATGTTTGCCTCCCCACTGAAACACCTTGTTCAATCCTGTCAAAGCATGTAAGGGAGCTGCAATTGAGGAAAAATTAGAAATGAACTTCCTCCAATATTGTGCTGCTCCTAAGAAGCTTCTCACTTCTATAACAGACTTGGGTTTAGGCCAGTTTACAATGATTAGCACTTTAGAGGGATCTATTTTCAATTCACCTCCCCCTACTATATGACACAAGTAGTTTAGAGATGTTTTGCCAAATTCACATTTTGAGAGTTTAACATAAAGTTTTTCTCTTTTCAAAACATCTAATGTCTGCTTAACATGCTTTAAATGTTCTTCCCACGTTTTACTAAAAATCAGAATGTCATCCAGATACACAATAACAAAATCATCAAGAAAAGGTCTGAGTACATCATTCATTAATCTCATGAAAGTAGCAGGGGCATTAGTTAAGCCAAAAGGCATAACCATCCATTCATACAATCCCTACTTTTTGTTGAAAGCAGTCTTCCATGCATCTTGCTCTGCAACTCTAACCTGATGGTATCGACTGTGCAAATCCAACTTGGTGAAATAAACAACTTCTTTTAATTGATCTAAAAGATCATCTATGCGAGGAAGGGGATAACGATTTTTTATTGTTATCTTATTCAGTGCTCGGTAGTCAATGCACATTCTCCATGAGCCATCTTTCTTTCTCACCAAAACGATTGGTGACCCACATGGTGATGTGCTAGGCCTGATGAACCCTTTCTCGAGCAACTCCTGCACCTGCTTCTTGATTTTAGTATTCTCTAAGGCAGAAAACCTGTACATCCCAATGTTAGGCAATGGAACATCTTGCTATAAAATAATATCATGTACTATTCCCTTTTCGGGTGGCAGACCTTTAGGTTCTTGAAACAAGACATCATACTCTGAAACAACCTTTTCTATATCAGATTGCTGATCAACATTACAACCCTCAAATGCAATGGTTTTATCAGGTTTCTTTTCCTTTACGACCATCAGTAAGAACTGTTTGCATGAATTTATCATTCTTTTCATCTGTCTTGAGTTTATGAGAGTATAATTATTCTTGAGCTTATGAGCTCTTACAAATTATTCGATTCCATCTTTAACAAGTAGATACTTGTTCTCAGCTCTATAGAAAATAGCCTTTCTATCATACAAGTAAGGGCTTCCAAAAACAATTCCACATATATCCAAAGGAATTATATCTAACTCAACATCATCTACAAATGTTGACCCAAAAGAAAACTTGAATTTGCACTGTCTAGTCCCTTGTAGTTGTGCTTTATCATTCAACCATCCTAATGGGTATGATTTCTTATGAGGTGTAGTTGCTAATCCCAATTTCTTTACAATTGCTTCAGAAATCAAATTTACTTGTGAGCCACTATCAAACAAAGTGTCAATCTTTTGATTTTTGGAAATAACTCGAATATGAAAAAGCTCATGTCTTTTTCTCTCATGTTCTTCATCAATAACAGATTGAGAAGAATTACTAGTAGATGCTTCAGAATTCTTACCTTTTATACCTGTGGCTACAATGATTGTTTCATCTCCCGAGTCTGACCCCAAATCTTTCTGAATAGCTACAACAGTCTTCTTCTTCTTGCCCTCGGACTTCCTAGGTCTCAGCTCTGGATGCAGAATCTAACAGTGCTCATCATCATGCCCATCCTTTTTATAGTGAATGCATGAAGCTTTTCCTTTTTGTGCAGTGTTAGCCTTCCTTTCTTTCCACTTCTGCTTTCTTTTCTCCTTGCTCTTTCTTACAGTGGGTTGGGATGGTGCCCCAACTTCTGGATTTCCATTCTTTCCTCTAGCTTCTAGATGAGTAGCTTGCACATATACCTCATCTATGCTAGTGGGATTAAACGTGAGGATGGTATGCCTCATGTAGCTGTGTAGACCACCAATGTACTTCAAAAGAGTCTTTGGTGAGTCTAATGAGATACCCAACATCAATTCTCTCTTTCTGAACTCTTGAGTATACCCTTGCACACTTTGTCCTTTTAGCTATCGAAGAGTTTGCCAACTCATCATGGCTTGTTGCATGTAGGCCAATGGATAGAACTGCTTTTTGATTGCAGCAACAAATTCACTCTAGACAGAGATGGTCTTACCATGTTTTCTCATATCAACTTGGGTTCTGCCTTCCCACCAAACCAAGGCATTGCCTCCTAGGTGTAGGCTTGCCAACTGAACCTTACTCTTGTCTGAGTCTATGTTCTGTACCCTGCAATACACATCAATTTGTCTAATCTAGTTGTCCAACTTTTCATCATTTAGTTCTCCATCATATATAGGTAAATCAAATTTAACATCTAGTTTAATCAAAGATGCTTTATTATTATGCAAAGAGCTATTAGGAGGTGTGAGAAATCTTTCCTCTTTCCCTTTTCCTTTGGAGTGGTCATGGGAATGAGACTCATCTTCTTCTTTATCTTGTTTAGAGCTTGATGAATCTTCATCCCTGTGCTTTCTAAAGTCCCCATACATTTCTTCTACCATAGACTTTATGGCTAGGAAACTCTCTATGAATTGAGGTTCTGGCCCCATAGAACCTTCCTCTGACATTGTCTTCCGAGAATAGACTCTCCCAATTTCAGGATTAGTTTCCACCAACTCTCCTTCTCCTAATTTGAGCTTTGATCTAGTGAGCATTCATAGCTAAGCCAACACAAGCTTGTCTAACCTTACAGCCTAAAGCTCTGATACCACTTGATCTGATAATCACCCTATGAGTGACATCAGTTTAAGATTTATTAAACAAAGGTATTACAGACTCATGTGATGGTGTGTGTTCTGTGTTATTTAAGCAACGGATCGATCAGATTGCTAACACACAGACATTTAAATGGAAAGACAGTAGAGAAATACAGTAAGCAAACACAAAGACACAAGAATTTTAATAAGGAGTTCACCCTATTCTCCAGGGCTACATCTCTGGTCCAGCTTTCAATGGTTGCCTTGTTTTATTGTGTCTTTAAGCAAAGGATTAAAATGCAAGGACTCAATGTGAGTTCTCTTGAAGCAGGTTCGCTTGGCAGGGTGGTTCTTGGATTCCCCAAGCACCTAGAGTACACAAACTCTTCTTCTTCCTACCAGCTCTGTGACCTTCTAGTCTACAGTGGAAAGAGCCAAATGTGGTACTCAATCTGGACAGATTCCTCTATGGGATGGCTTGAATCTCTCAAGCTCTCTGGTGCTCGATGCTGCCACTGGTCAGCTCACCCCTCTGTCTCTTTCTGCTTTTGCTTTATTGCCTTCTTCTTTGGTTTCTGTCTCTCAATGTTCAGTCCTCCTCTCAGGGTTCACTCTGAATGAATCCAAGTAAAAACTGTGTATTATGTCTTTGTTCATGGCTTTTAGCCATTCGTTCCTATGCCTGTTCAATTCCTCTTCCGCCACTGTTGATTCACCTTCTGTGGCTGCGCTTGGAGTTCCCTGTTCGGCGTCATCATGAACGCTCAGTGAGTGGCCACATGTCCTCCTCTAAACAGCGCCAGCCTGCTTCGTCAGTTTGTTTCTTCAATTACATCGTGGATGAAGTCTTTCCTCCACCGTGTCGATCAAACAGATTCCAAATCTTTACAAATCGCGGCATATTCCCTCATCGATTATGCTTCCTCCATCGGGCGCGATCTCAGCTGTCCGATCTGGGTCCCCTAGATCCAATGTCATACGCACATCCCGCATGGTTGACTTGCTCGACCCATAATGCATGATCAATGGTGGTTTTCTCTCACCTATGCTTGCCACGCATCGATCGCTGTATGTGATTGCTCCAATTTCTCCAGAACCGCTTACTGTTTGAGGGCACCCTGATCAATACTACTGGTTTCTAGAGCACGGGTCCCACCTTTGTCCTTTTAGCACTTTCCGCCCATGGTTCTCTGGCTCCCGACCCGACCGAGTGCTCGAGCTTCCTCCATTTTGCCCCTATTCACCCAGTGCTAATCACGCATCAAAAACCTCCTTATTTTCTCGATCTGGGGCTCCTAGGGGGTAATTCAGGCTCCTGCGTGGTCTCCATGGGCCTCGGTCAGCGCGCTTTGATCGAGGTCCTCGTCGTTCCATACTGGCTGCCATTGCCACTAGTTCAGGGGTGTTTTTGATCATGGTTTCTGAATTCTTTAGAGATTTGTCCCGACTTGATACAGTCGTGGTTCTTTGACAGTCTTTTATGGATCCAATTCGAATCACCTTTTTATGTGTTTTTTTGTCATTTAAAACAACAGGGCACAACTTCTCAGGAGATGGATATGTTAGAATGGTATTCTCTTTCCACATCTTGAAAACCAACTCTATTTTTCTATGGCCATTTTGTTCTTTTTCAGGATTTGGGCAATGCACTTGCACTTATGTTAGTCTAATCCCAGAAAATAAATAGTGTCCCTAGTCTAAAATTTAATCGACCTAAGTGGATTGAAATAGAGAGGAATTATTGAGGATACTGGAGCTCTGTCATATGTTTAAAATCACTCTTACCTATTTATTTGTGGGGTTCACAGGAATAGGAAGATGACTAGAGAAAGCAGAGTTTAACAGAGAGCATTGACTCTCTCTTCCCAAAGGAGGCAAGTATAAGAAACTTGCTACATTTGGATATCTTAAATTTGATTTCTACCCTATTGAGTAGAGAATTGAAAATAAATTTTATTTACTAGGTAGGTGATTGATGTCATAACAACTAACACAGAGGACCCGGGAACTCTAAACTTAAATATTGTGGGACGGAATGATTTATCTTCCTCATGGGTATTAGAAAATCCCTTCGAAGTAAACCAAAGGGATATTGTACGATTGGTGAAGATTTTGGTTATTTTCTCTATTGAACATGTAAGGAAACATATGTGATGATGATCTATGTAGTTGAGTAGGGTTGTATTAAGCAGGAAGTGTTACAGGGAAAAGTGTCTATATAGAACTGCTCTATCCCACTAAGGTGTGACAGTTGCCTTAGAAACAAATAGATAAAAGCTACTTTCGTTTTTCCTTTATGAATTATAGATAGAGAGGAATAGAAAGACCAACCTCTGTCTTGCGCTAATCTCTTGGTTTGATCCCTCTCTTCTTTGATAGTCCTCAGCTACCTGCTCCCTTGCACGCCCAGCTTCATAGAGTACCTGTAAGATCACAGAAGCATAGCACTATAAAAAGACATGGATCTATAATCATAAACAATCTAGGATCAGATGTAAATTGACCATACAAATGTAGCAAGCATCAATGACACAAAAGCATGGAGGAAAACTTGAATAGCTTTTATTGATAAACAAGAAAAGAGCCAAGAGGAGTTACAACCAGTGGTTCTGACCCAGCATCAACCTCCCAGAAAAGAAGCCCCTCTTCACCTCAAACAAAGCTTAGATCACCCAACAATCTGATGTTTGTCTCAAGAAACCAACAGCAATTCCTTACAATATGCAAAATTCCAGCCTCCGGATCTCTGGGATGAGGGATCCATATATAGATATTTGTAAGGGGGATGAGTCAGCTTGTGATTTGATTAGTGTCTTCTCTCTGATAGTTCTTGCTTCCACTTGGAGACTGATGGCCTCTTACTCATCCTTGGTCAAATTCAGTGAGGCAAGTGTCACAGGAGAAGATTCTGGAAGCTTCCACTGCCTCTCCACCTCGCGGAATGACACTTGCATTTGTCATTTCTCGCCCATCGCACCCCATAGAAGGGAATTTTGAAATGCAACGCACCCTCATAGTGTATTGGGGTGAGATGCAATGCACTTAGCCAGTGGAGCAACTGCAATGATCATGTTTTGACCAATTCTGAGCAGTTTCTCATGGAGAACTTCTGGGAGAAGCTGTAATCTGTTGACCTTGTTCCTTTAGGGGTTAGAAAAACACTTTTAGGGACTTAGGAGCCCTTGGTTTATGGACATTTCATGCTTGGGATTGTAGGGCCCAAAAATGTCTATAACAGTTGCCCCCTAAAGCATGAGGTCGTTAATCTTTTGATGTCGGGTGAAATGCTTTATTATGAGGATCTGAAGTTCTTTCAATGCTGGGAGGATACCTATAATAAGATACAATACAATACATTATCTTCATAATATTTTCATGATCTAGCTGAGGCGGGCATTCCCATGCTCAGCTTTATAAATTCGTTTTCATGTACATAGGACAGACAATCATCTGAATGTAGACTGATGATTCTGATAGAGCCATCATCCTTTTGATTGGATGATTATCTATGCAGCAATAATGTACATTTGATGTCTTTATTTCCCTAAATATATATTGCAGCCCGGATGGATGAAACTAGATCCGGGGTCTTCAATCTCGTTTGATCTTCACTCAAAGTACAAGTCGATCCATGTGAGAAATGTTCTGAAGTCGAACATGGAAAGACATCACTTGATTACTTGTCAATGATGTAAACTGTTAACAAGCGCGAGAGGAATCACTGATAATGATAATGACCCTCAAGGTACTACAGTACAATTCAAGTGGTGTGAATAAATGACTTGGTGTCGAACACCACGCAAAATCTTTCGATCGAAGGCCATTGATGTAAACTTATCGCCGGAAGTGAGAAACTTTCCATTGAGGCATGCAAGCTTCAAAGTACTGAATGGGGTGTTCCTAGATCAACTTCTTGGATAATGAGCTGATGTCGACAAGAAGTGATCCGTCACAGGAGGGCCTTAATGAATCCCACATCAATGACACGGAACATAGCAAATGATTTTAATGGAGGTGAAAACGATCTGGTGATATAAGGTTCAGGGTGGCGGTCATGAAAGAATGGAGCATAAATGTATGGTAGTGGGTGAGACACAGGTGAATTCTCTGAATGACTTCTCTTGAACATATCAGCGACACTGATGTGATGGATTGGTAGCATTAACCCCAAATGTGGATGGTATGGCGTGACCATGGTGAATTAAACAACCGAACTCGACTCGGACACGGAGTGGAAGTGTCCTGTTCAAGAGCGACTTGCTACCAACAAAGTTTCTTCAAGTTTTCTTCCCAATTTTCCCTAGTCATTGCTAACCAGTACCTCTTTATTTTTGTCAAGCTTGAGGAGGATAACATATGCTTGTTCTATAATTTGCCCTTCGGGCAAACCCATCGCTATGTTTTAACGAGCCTAGCGATAGTGAAACTCGTTCTCGTCTATAGACAAGTTTGTCGCTATTAATCTTTTTAACGAGTTTAATGACAAAGATAACTCGGTCCTTTTCAATTTTAGAGAGTCTGAAAAGGAACATAAAGGTAACTCGAAAATTCCTTTTTCGTCATCTAATCCCTTAAGTCTGAAAAAGTATAAAACAATACAGAAGGGATGAATTTTCGATACTTTTAACGAGCCGAACAAAACAAGCGCTCGATCTTTTTGTGTAATAATCCCTCAGGTCCAAAAAGATTAAAATCTAGAGGAGGGATAGCACTTCCTGTCCCTTTAACAAGCTGGAGAGGCCAATGGCTCGGCAATATTTTCATATTTTACGAGTCAGTTGAAAAGAGCTTAAAGGAGACTCGTCTTTTGAGGAATGAGTGATAAAATGGGTAGCAGCTGATTCCAGGTAAGGTTTGGAATTTTCCAATCACGGCAGTGTCACAAGGATGGCTAGTGAAATCACTCTTCGCAGCTGTTCCTCAAAATGGGTAAACAATCAAATGGAGGTGAATGATCGGCCAATGAAAAAGTGGAGGTGACGGTGCAAACACGACCAAGGCTTTAACGACTGAAGTACTACATTCACGATGGTTATTTACCGGGGAATAGTTCATTTTTTAATGAGCTTAAATGCGGGGGGAAACATTTGCTCATGTCTTATGTTTATTTTTTAACGAACTTGAACTATGTGCTAAAACTGCTCGATTGAATGGTCCCTTTTTGATTTTACCATAAATAGCTCTGTTCTTTCAAAGATTGTACTGTATTTTCAACTGCTTCATCAAACTAGTCAGAAATGAATAATATATGCTTGAAAACGAGTTATAACACTAATATTTTACTTTGAACTTCATACTGATTTTCATCAGCTGATTTCGGGAGACTCTGTGGACGATTCTCAGTGCCATCTGGACTAGGTAGGAGCTAAACCTGAGCTCTTTCATTTCATGGTTTCCATTCTACATTCTGAGCTTGATTCCTAGTTTTTCTGAGCCCCTGGGGTTTGAAAAACTCGTTCTGCCTTCAGCGCACCCTCTGTGTATCGAAAGGTGCGTTGAATGTTGGCCTACCTGAAGGCCATCTGACATGCAACGCACCCAGAGCACTGCTGTAGGTGCGATGGGCGCAAAGAAGGAATTCTGTGCACAATTTTTGATGGAGATTTTGCCTGTTTCTTACCAAAGTCAGGATCTAACTCTTCTCTTGTTGTTTTTCAGAGATCTTTGGAGTAAGATGACCATTACATGGTGAGAACGTGAGCATGAAGAAGAGGACATGCTTGCCCTACATGATCCAGTTATAGTAAACGCACTGCGGAACTATGGCTTGTTGAAGTTTTTCCGCATTTCTAGCATGAGACAACAGATCAACTTACTGCAGTATTTGCTCGATGCTTGGGATCCTATCAACCAGGTTTTCCAGATCAGGGGCAAATCTATCCCCTTGACTGTAGTAGACATCTATTTCTTGACTGGCTTGTCGAGGCGGGGTGCCCCCATCTCTTTATCAGGTTCGGCCCGAGAAGGTGACTCGGTGAGAGATTATGTTCGAGTAAAGATGGCAAGATCATCATCCGTGATGTTATTGACAGGTCCCTCAGGACTATTCTGTTTACTTTTGGTAGGATGGCCGGTGGTGTGGCTCTTCATGTAGCCAACCGATCTTATATGCAGTATGCCTTGGAATGCCTCCAACCGAAGCTGTTCAACTGGTGCGACGCAGTACTTCTTGTGATGAAAGAACAGTTGACCAAGATAAAGAGTAGGAGGTTGAAGAACTTTGGGTATGGTTCTATTTTGACCGCCTTTGCCTTGGAGAAGATACCACTGATGCAACCGCAGTATATTACACTCGATTTACCTTCTCCTACTGAACCACGTATGCAGAGATGGGTTGACCATATGTCTAGGCATGCCGGTCAGTCTCAGATTTCATTTTCTGATACCTTCTTCAGGTGGTTTGATCGTCAAGAGATGGTTTATTCCGAGTATCCATATGCTGGCATGGACTTCCAGGGTGATCCCGATTTAGTACTGCCGGATGGCGAACAGTGCGGCGCCATTGGTAAAATCTTTGACCATATTTCTGTTTATCGTTTTTCATTTATAATGTCCTTGTGCTTTATCCTATCAAGACTTTAATCAAACTCATGTGTATATGCAGATGTTGGTACTGTCCGTCCAATAGTTCGCTTGAGAGTACCAGCTGCCGCTCCGGCAGGAGAGGCTATCGGAAGGGCTATCCTTCGTGACCTCGATGTAGCCGAGACTCTCACAGCATTACAGGAGTAGGTTGAGGGCCTCACTCTTGGTATTCCAGATGTGAGGACTGACGATCTACCTTTGAGGTTACAACGACATACTACTGGTGTGCCAAGACGATGGACTCGTCTCTTACGCATGATCGCACAGGCTGTGACTTGCTATCACGAGCATCATTAGACTAGGGTGCCCCCTAGCATTTTGAGTTTTTGGTCACTCGACCGATTTTGTCTTGGTTACAGAACATTATGTGTAAACCATAAACAGTTATATATATTTTTGATTTTCGGAGTTTTATTTTGGTTAAGTTACATGATCCAAATGCAAACATTGATGGCATGTTTCTTTTTATAAACGTTGCAAATGTCTATCTAACACATAATTTGCTAATGAGTCAGTTAATGTGTTTAAGTTTATGGAAATGTGTTGATATTGAATAAAATCAAATTGTCTTTCCAAAATCTTAACCCTTAGGAACATGCGATAAATAGCTGGGTTTCGGACGGAATAGATACCAGTGAGTTGTAGTATTACGAGTTGTGAGTCTAGCCTGACAATTAGTCGGCGTATACCATGTGTGATGGCATCAGAGAGAAGTTCTATCAACGCGCTATATTCAGCGATGTTATTTGTTGATCGACCAATACATACCCCTCTGAAACTTACTAACTCGCCGCTTGGATCAAAAATAGCCCAGGCTGCGGAAGATAGGTTCTGCGAACTATGACTCGCTCCGTCGGCATATCCAACACATGACTCCAATAGGTTTGACATCTACAACAAATGTAAAAAGTGGATTACTTGACCAAAATAAACACTTTAGTGAAAACAAAAAACGTAACAAAAGCATACAGGTTACCATTACGCATAGTAACGCCTGAGGTACAACCCGTTACGAGGTTGCGCCAGTGGAATTCTGTCATAATCCATTAACTCGTAGGCTCCTTTTGCTAACACCCATTTAACAATATAGGGGCCCATCCATAAAGACTTAAATTTACCTGCTCCCAATTTATCGGATTCTTGGTCGTAAAGCAAGACCAAGTCACCTTCTGAGAAGACACGGGGTTTGACATTTTTGTCGAACTGCACCTTGACTTGTTTCTTATGGGCTTCGTTAGCCAAAGCGGCATCACGACGAGTTTCATCCAATTGGATTAATTCCAAGAAACGAGCTTCTTCTTCTGAAGTTCCGAGGAGGAGATCAATTGCGAGTTTGAGAGACGAGATTTTGCACTGGATTGGTAAGACTGCTTCCAGGCCATATACCAGTTGGAAAGGCGTAAACTCGGTTGCATTCCTTAACGATGTTTGGTAACCCCACAAAGCTGAGTACAGGATTAGGTGCCATCTTCTCTTGTGAACTCCAACCATCCTTTGCAGCATGCATTTCAGGACCTTGTTGATGGCTTCAACTTGTCCGTTGGCTTGCGGATAATATGGAGTAGAGCTGTCGTGAGACAACCCTGTTGGCTAGTTGAATTGTTTATTGATTAAACATTCAAGTACCACATTAATTGTCAACCTGGGAAAGTATTTTTATTGCAAAGGCTACCGCGTACTGTATGTACTTACTCCTAAAAGCATTAAAAAGCTGTAGTATACGTAATCCTTACGCTAAGTTATCACTGTACCGATAAAATGAAAGTAATTAATTAAGATTACAAATCTGAAAAGCAAAATGATGGATGCTCTGTTGGCAGAGGATCAGGACCCTATCCTCCAGGTGAGGATGTTCAGCACCTGCCTCTGTAACCAGATTGCTAACACACACTGCACTCTAATTCACTGGTGAAATATCCTTGCACAACTTCAAGCAATGAATGAAACAGAGTACTAGCAAAGCGGAAATACCAGAGGTAATGCTACAGAATCCAAATAGAGTACCAACGGAAAGAAACTATCACACACTTACACACTTTAACAGAAAAGTAAATGGGTGAATCTTGTGAGGAAGGCGGGCCCAGTCCCTCTCACAAGATTCCCCAGAACACGAAGGCTAGATTAAGTGCTCAGAATAATCTTCTATTCATCTGCCAAAAGATTCAAGTACAATAAAGTTCAGACTTGCTGATGTCTCTCAAAATCTCCCTTACAGATTACACATTAACCCCCCTTCTAATGTAGATGTCTCCTCTTTATAGAGGAGACATCTATTACAATAGATTATTACAGTTCATTCAGTTAACACATTTGATAAAAAATAAGAGTTACAGACCGCTGTTACAACAATATAACAACATATTCTTTCTTAAGTTCTGGCTGTTACACAGCTGGTAACTGTCTTCGACCATCTTCTTGGGATCTTCACATTCCTTTGCCGTTTCCCCATGCTGTTCCTGATTTAAGCAATGGTAACTGTGTTCTACCCGCTTTAGATAGCTGCAGATCGTGCTGCGTCAGCGTTCTTCAGATAGTAGCCGGTTGTTATTTCCAGCTGTTGCAAAATAGCCTGCTTATTTGGTTGCTGTTGCTGACTGTAGCAACTGCGTAGTTGCTGCTTCTGGTGTTGCAGCAACTGCGTAGTTGCTGTTTCTGGTGTTGCAGCAACTATAAATTATAATTCCTGCAGGCTTAAGACAATTACTTGACAATTTAATCAGCTTTTCCAAGATAAATATAAAGATACTCACGAATATGCAATGAACAATTAAACATATAGATATGCGGAAAGTCACTTCGTACCTTGGGGTGATTAAGTCATTATGTAATCAAAGCTTACAACTTATGACTAAAAAGGATAATATTAAGGCAAAAATATAAGGTCAAAATAGGTCAATTCTGAGTCCTAACATCCCCCCCAACTGAAGAGATTGCATGTCCCTATGCAATGGCTACTCTGAGTCTGAGTCGGAGTACTGGGATGAACAATGTAGATTACTGAGGCAATAGTTATAGGAAGTGGCATCAAACTTCTTTCTGAATCCACAGGCAGTCTGTATTTGTCTCCATGCTGCCGCTTCTTCCTTGCTGGACAATCCAAACTGTCCTTTATATTGTTCACCAGACAGCCATAAAAGTGGAAATCTAAATCTGTAACCCATCCAATTTTCAGCACAGTGCTGCATGCAATTAACATAATGAGGTACCCTTGAGAGTGCCACCTGCAAATTAGGTGGATTATAAGGGTGATATTCCTGCCTCTCCTTGGGGCAGTTTTCCCAAAACAGTTTGTTTGCCTTGACAACCAAGGATGCCTTATTCTTTACATAATGCTGACAGTCTTTCAGGACCATTGCTTGCAGTTGCTTAACATGGTCCTTCATTTCAGGATCACTTACCATTCTCAGGTGTTGTGCAATAAAGGTGGCTGCGTTCTGCAGTTCAGCTCTAATCCACAGAAGACAATTCTGTTCATTATGCTGAGCTGAAGCAAACACGTTCTGCCATGTAAGTTGATTAGCTAAAAAGGAGATAAAGGCTCTCAGCTGTATGTCGCCGACTACAGGTATCATATTCATATTTCTTTCTTCGGACATGGCTTCATTATGGAGATAGAGCTCGCATAACAAATGTTGATCGTTTTTAGGTGCCTCTGCAAAGGTTTGCATAAACTGCTCTGACGTAACTACCTGATGAGGTCTACCTTCTTTGACAGCCTTTATCTGCAAAAATGTGAGTCTTTCCCTTAAAAATGTTGCATAATTAAAAGATGGTTTCCTTGTAGCAAGTAGTCTTTGGAACAATTCAAACATCTGGGTCAATCTGGCTTTGAGTTCCTTGATCTCCTTGTACTGGGCTCTGCACTGCTCAAGTGCTTCCCAGTTCTTGTATGCATGACTAAACTAGATCCCTTTTTGCTGTTGGAATGCCTTGCCTTGCGACTGCTCATATTCCCTCCACCACTGTCCCTTTAATGCTTCAAAGCTATCTGTTTCTGTGCATACATCAGTAACGGAGGGAAGTTCTGTTTGTGTAAAGGCATCCACAAGGATAACCTGCTCTGTAGAAATAGTCTGGGATGATCCAACATCTTTTTCTTCATTTCTGGCTAGTGTCTCTTCTTCCTGTTGTATTGATTCATTTTGTTCCATGGTGATTTGGGTGGGCCGGGGTGAGTCTGTGCCTTTTTCCTCATTTCCTTCTTCTTCTTCTTTTTCCTGATTTTCTTCTTCTTTTTCTACTTCCTTGGCAATTTGAATAGGGCTGGATGAGTCCAGTTTCTCTTCATTTCCTCCTGAATCTATTTCTTTTTCCTCCATAACAGTTTGGGTAGGCCGGGGTGAGTCTATACCTTTTTCCTGATTTTCTTCTATTTCTTCCTCTCGTTCCATGACACTTTGAGTGGGCCGAGGTGAGTCTGTGTTTTCTTCTGCATTTCCTGATTCTTGTGCAACTACTTCTTCCATAGTAATTTGGGTAGGCTGGGGTGAATCTGTACTCTCCTCTTTCTCATTCCTTGTTTCTTCCTGCATAGTTTCTGGGGAACTTGCTGGTTCTTGTGTGTCAGCAAGCCCTTCTGCTTGTTCTTGCGCAATCTCTGGAGAACTTACTGGTTCTTGTGTAGCAGTAAGTTCTTCTGTTCGGACCTGTGCAGTTTCTGGGGAACTTACTGGTTCTTGTGTGTTAGTAAGCCCTTCAGCTTGGTCTTGTGTAGTTTCTGGGGAACTCACTGGTTCTTGTGTGTCAGTAAGTTCTTCAGTTTGGTCCTGCATCTTCTCTGAAGAGCCTGTTGGTTCTTGTGTGACAACAGGTTCTTCTGTCTGCACTTCTTCTAGAGTACCTGTTGGTTCTTGTGTGACAACAGGTCCCTTTATTTCAGCAGAGGATTGCGGCATTTCCGTCTGTGTAATAGCAGGCTCTTTCGTTTCATCAACAACATCAGATGCTTCCTTCATTGGCTCTGCCACTACCTTATATCCTGCCTGAGTGTATATTTCACCACAATTGGTACACACATATTCATTATCCTTACTTTTCTCCACTGCAGACGCTACTCGTGCTAAAACATGTAGGCTAAATTCATTCTGATATGCTTCCTTAACCCTTATTATTTCCTCCTGATAGTCCTGAATCTGAGATTTCAGGAATTCAATTTCTTCCTGTAGGGCAGGTATGGTAGGCTGGTCCTGCGGAGCAATAGATTCCAATGGAGGCAGAGGTTGTGTTTCATCATTCTGATCAGTATTCCCCACAGGTGGTTCTTGTGTGTCACCTGGGGTAGTGGCTGTTTCTTGTGTTGCAGCCACTTGGTCACTATTATCTTGGGTGTCGGTAGCTGGTTCTTGTGTGTCAGCTGCCTTAAAGTATGATGTCACGAAGCTATGAACACTCTGCATCTCAGCTTCCGAGGGTGAGGGAGAGGAGTTTTGAGGAGGGTGAGGGAGAGGAGTTTTGAGTGCGGGTCCTTATAGTGATGGGCGGTGAACTGGGGGAATTAGGAGATTTAGCTGCTACCGATGACCGAGTTCTTCTCTTTGGTAGAGAAGCAGGGAATTCAGGCGTTTTTCTCTTTAGGCTAGCTTTCTTTAGGATGGGGACAGTAGCCGGAGTAGCAGGTGCCTTAGCTGAAACCCTGGTTCTCCTTCTTTTCGATGGGGTTTTCTTTTCCTGCTGCCTTTTTCGTTTAAGCAGGGTAATGGGGATATTGTCATCGGAGTCATCAGTAGAAATACCAAGTATGGGAATGGAAGGATTGGTTCCTTTGGGAGATGGGGTTGTTCTTGTGGCATTCTCAGCAACTTGCGGGGGTGTTTGCTGGATTTGTTCAGGAATGTGCTCTGCTTGCTGAGGGTTTTCCAGAGGGATTTGTTCAGGCATATCCTCCGTTTGCTGAGGAAGTTCTTCATCTTGCTGAGGTATGTCCTCAGCTTGGTGAAGAATTTCCTCTTCTTGGTGAGGAATTTCATGTTCCGGCTGTGGAATTTCTGCCTCCTGATGGGGATTAATGGGGGGTGGAGGGTTATTTAGAGCGAGGGCTCTATTAATCAGCAATTGGGCTAAGCGGTGGTGTTTTAAGGAAACTAGTGGATGCTTCGCTTTCACAGCATAACGTGACATATTTTGGAGACAACCCAATAGATAATATGGCATGTTTATTAACTGACCATTTCTCAAATGATTTAACAGGACGAAATCGTGCTGGTAAATTACCTGGTAGCGGCCTTCGCACGTCAGATATTGCTTGACAAATTCAGCGACTTTCGGCCACGGTTGAGGTAACGACCGAAGTGCTACGCCTCTGCCTTTGGGCTCTACCTGCTCGCCTGGTCGGAGAAAATCCTGCTGCGCATTAAGAATCAGGTGCTTTCTGCTGAACCACCATGTGCCATTAGCTGGTAGCCCGGTAACTTCGGCTATGATTTCCTCCATGACTGGAACTTGAATTCCCTGGACGACAGAGAATCCTTCTGTTAAATTGCATGCGAATTCAAGGACTTGCTGCTCGTCAAAGTCCGGAAGTCTCCTGAAGTACTCTATCCATCCCGCTTGCAAGAAAATTTGATAAATCTCCGGAAAGAGTTCAAGGACTGCTGTCGAGCCAGGCTCATGTGTAATGAGGGTTCCTCCCATAGCTGTTGTTTCAGTAAATTTCAGAGTTCAGAGCCGAGCTTCCAATTTCAGTTCAAAGTAGAACGTCGCAAATGGTAACATACTGTGATAGGGTGGCTTTTACATATTACCGGGAGAGTTAAGGGTGGCGGTAGTTGGCGTGGTATGTCATTATGAGAGTTGCTTTGGTAATCCCCCCCTACGTGTCAACGATATGATTGGAAGTACAATGATTTGATAGTCCTATCAACTTCTCCGCATTATCTATTATTTAATGTCCATACATAATCATGCGTACCTTCGTATTTTACCTTTTTGATTGCTGCGTCAAAAAGTCTTGTCTTGTCTTGTGCTGGATCATAATGATTACCGCAGATCTACAAGCATGGGAATACCGGTGATTTGTAATGATAATGACGGGAAGTGATAGTAGGGTGCTGTAATCATCACAAGAAGTGGTATCTTTTATCAAAATTTGTTCCTTGGGGCTGAAGTGGTAAGACTGGCGTTTTCGTACATGAAGTAATCTGCTGGGAAAGATATTCCGTGATCGGGAAGTGATGTTGTAGCACCGGGATTGGTGTTGCAGCCACGAAAAATTGTTGATGTGGCAACAGGAAATGATGTGAGACGTTTGTAAAAATGGGAATTGTGCTGGAGCAATAGGAATGGTGTTGCAGCAACAGAGAATGGTGTTGCAGCAACGGGAGTGGTGTTGGAGCAACGGGGAATGGTGTTGCAGCAATGGGAAATGGTATTGCAGTAATAGGTAATGGTGTTGCAGCAACGGGAGTGGTGTTGCAGCAACAGGGAAATGGTGTTGCAGCAACAGGGAAATGGTGTTGCAGCAACAGGAGTTCTGAGTCCGCAAAATAATTCCTTTGAAACTTTTGTTCTCAGCTACTTCCCGGGCCAAAATCTGCAAAATACTAAAATGTAATATCGCAATCCTTGGCAGGATTTATTAGTTTCTTAAAAAAAAGAATATCTAACCTAAAAAAAATTACATAAATAATAGAAACTCAAGTGCTTTGAGGGACAGCAAGTTCCCCTGGAAAAGAATACTGTTTTATTGCCATGCAAGTGGCTTTAAAATCCTCTTTGGAAACCGGCCGTTGATATAACTGAAGTCGGTAGCCATTCACTAACAGTGGTGTTCTGCTTCCATCAATTGTTAAAAGTCTAACTGTTCCATTTGGGAAAATAGCATCCACTTCATACGGCCCTAACCATCTTGTTCTCAGCTTCCCTTGAAAATTCTTGAAACAGGAATCATAAAGTAGAGCCCAGTTACCTTTCTGGAACTGCTTTTGCTTGATGGTTCTGTCATGCCATCTGCTCCTTTGTTGCTGTATCATAGTTGTTTGATGGACGGCATCCAGTCTTTTCTCATCCAATTCCTGCAGCTGCTGCAACCTGGCTGTCTGTGCATCAGTTAAATCAAGGTTAACAGCCAAAGCAGTTCTTAAGGTTTTAATCTCAAACTCTACAGGAAAAATAGCATTCTTTCCAAAAACTAATTCATAGGGTGAAAAGCCTGTTGTATTTCTCCAAGTGGTTCTATAGGCCCATAGAGCTTCGGGCAACCTCTGAAACCAATCCCTTCTAATCTCCTTTATCATTTTTGTTAAGATAGCTTCTATGACTTTGTTAGTACTTTCCACCTGCCCATTTGCTTGGGGGTGGTATGGTGTGGTCATTTTATGCTTGATATGATATTTTTGGGGCGTATCTTTGAAGCCATGAGAATTGAAAGGAGGTCCTCCATCAGTGACTAATTCTCTGGGTAGTCCAAATCTAACAAAGATTTCTTCAAATAAGAATGTTAGTACCGCTTCTTCATTAGCTTTAATGAGTGCTTTGGCCTCTACCCATTTAGTCATGTAATCCGTGCATACTAAAATATAGACTCTTTGATTAGATGGAGGATTAATGGGACCTATGAAATCTAATGCCCATTTCTCAAAAGGTTCAAGAGTTACCTGGGGATTAAGTGGCATTTCATCCCTATGGTTAGGCTGGCCCATTCTTTGACAGCTATCACAAGCCTTCACATATTTTCTAGCATCTTTAAAAAGTGATGGCCAGTAATAACCCATTCTAAGTACCTTGTGAGCTGTTCTTTTATCTGCAAAATGTCCTCCACAAGGGCCATCGTGGCAAGCTTTCAGTATATCATAAATCTCGTCTTCCCCAATGCATCTTCGGATTTCTTGATCTATTCCTGTGTGGAACAGACACCCGCTTATCCAGCTGTACCTAGCACTTTGCTGGATGATCTTTCTTCTTTCCCTGTGTGATAGGTGTGATGGTAATTTTCCCGCAACTAGATAATTGGCAATGTCTGCATACCAAGGTGAGTGAGCAGATACTGCAAATAAATACTCATCAGGAAAGGAATCATCTACTGGAGCATTTTCATCAGTTTTTAAACGAGAAAGGAAATCAGCAACTACATTTTCTTTACCTGGCCTATCTACAATTGTGATGTCAAATTCCTGCAACACTAATAACCATCTGGTGACTCGGGCATTTGTAACTGATTTATTCATTAAATACTTAATGGCCGAGTGATCAGTATGCACAAAGGTAGTGTAGCCAGTAATATAATGTCTAAATTTGTTGATATCATAAATAACTGCTAGAAATTCCTTCTCAGTAACTGTGTAATTTAGCTCAGCTGGTGTCATGTTCTTGCTGATAAAATAGATGGCATAGGGGAGACTGTTTTCTTCCTGACCCAGGACAGCTCCAATTGCCGTGTCTGAGGCATCAGAGGAGATATGAAAGGGTAATGCCCAATCAGGTCCTCTCAAAATGGGAGCTGCGGACAACTGATGTTTAAGTTTATTGAATGCATTTTCACAATCATCAGTCCACTTAAATTCAACATTTTTCATTAACAACACAAATAGAGGAGAAGCTATTTTGGAAAAATCCTTAATGAATCTTCTATAATATCCGGCATGTCCTAGAAAGCTTCTTACATCAGTTTGTGTTTTGGGGATAGGGAGGTTCTGAATTACCTGTATTTTAGCTGGATCGACTTGAATCCCTAAAAATGAAACAAAGTGACCCAATACAATACCTTGATTCATCATCATATGGCACTTTTCAGTGCTTAAAGCAAGGTGTGCTTCTATACACCGCTTAAGTACTTTTTCAAGATTTTGCAGTGCATCCTAGAAGGTCACTCCATAGGGAGTAAAGTCATCCATAAATATTTCCAATGAATCATTTAACATATCAGAAAAGATCCCTATCACTGCTCTTTGAAATGTTGCTGGAGCGTTACACAGCCCAAATGGAAGTACTCTGTAAGAAAAGGTCCCCCATGGGCTAGTAAATGTGGTTTTGTCCTGGTCCTGGGGTGCAATATTAATCTGATTATATCCACTAAACCCATCCAAGAATGAAAATAATTTCTTACCTGCTAAATTATCCAATACCTGATCGATAAATGGTAAAGGGAAATGGTCTTTTTGGGTGGCTTTATTCAATGCTCTATAATCCACACATACTCTCCATTTCCCATTTTTCTTGGGTACAATTACAAGTGGGGAGACCTACTCACTATCAGATATGGGGTATATAAATCCTGCATTCAAGAGTTTTTGAAGTTCCTCCTTCACAATTTCTCTAAGGTTGGGGTTCATTCTTCGCTGGGGTTGGCAGACTGGCCGGGATCCCTCCTTAATATAAATACGGTGAGTGCATAGTTCAGGGGAGATCCCTTTCATGTCTGTGTAGTCCCATGCAAATGCCTCTTTATTTTCTTGGAGTAACTTTATTAATTTCTGTTTTTCATTATCAGTCAAATCAAGATTTATATTTAATGTTTTGCCAGGTTCAATTTCAATTGTTGTACTTTTGGAAGGGCTGCCTACTGCTGTCTGAAATAAGTTTTCATCTTTCATATTTTGCTGGGATTCAGATTCTAAGATTGTAGTGAAGTGATTATATGTTTCAGGGCTGACGGAAGAGGGTTCAGAAATAAAGCTGCTGATTAATTCATCTTCGGTGGAGTCCTTAAAAGTCAAAGCTTGTCCAATAGTTAATATAGGTTGGGTCTCTTCATCCTCATAGTCTACCCATACATAATTGTCATTATTAATCATGGGTGTAGCATGAGGATAGAGGGTAAGCTGTTTGGTTTCCTGTCAGTTAGAGATGGTCATTGATCCAGATCTACAGCTGATGAAAGCATCTGCTGTGGCCAGCCAAGGTCTCCCTAGAATCAACGGATGACCCCCAACTTTGTTTTAGTTTGTAACACCACAAAGTCAACCGGGTAATTCCAAGATTCTACAGAGATTATGAGATCTTCAATGACCCCTTCGGGTTTAATTGTAGAATGGTCAGCCAACTCTAAGATAGTTGGAGTTTCCCTGATAAAGGTTTTTAACTGGAGCAATTGTGTTGTTTCGAGTGTCATAATATTTATTGCAGCTCCTAAATCTACTAGGACTTTAGAGATAAAGGTTTTTCCAACCTGGACTGTTACTGTAGGGTGACCATGGGTCACCATACTTCACAGGATAATCTTTTTCGGTAATTAAAGCAGTTAATTCTCCCATCACATGAACTGTGAGGGGATCCTTAGCCTTCCTTCCAGGCTTTTTTATACAAATGTCTCTAATAGTTCTAGCATAAATAGGAACATCCCTTAATGCTTGTAATAATGGGATTTTAACATACAAGTTCTGTAGCTCTCCTAAAAGGTTAAAGGTAGGTTGTTCAGGTGTTTTAGTGAGAGCCAACCGTTCAGGGAATGGCGGATCTATTGTTTGATCATTATTATTAGGTGCTGATTCTGCTGTTTCAGCATTATTGTTAGCTGGTTTCTCTTTTCTAGCTTCTTCTTTGTCAGAGTCAGTAATATCATCTATAATGGGTTCAACAATTCTCCCTGAGCGAAGATGAATATCATTACATTGCAGGGGAGAGACAGGCTGATTTTGAATGTCAATAACTTGCAGGGCTTTATTATTATTCGGATTGGGGTTAGGTTGCACAGGCAGCTGCGGTCTCATTGCTTGGTTATTCAGAGGAGTATTAGATGGTAAGGAAAGAGACTGTTGTTGTTGAGGAAATGGTATCTGTTGGGCTGCCCAGTTTGAATTCCATTGATTAAAATACGGTTGCTGGGGAGCCCAAGGATTCCATATAGTAGGATCAGGAAAAGGAAGATTTGGTTGCTGCATAAGTGGAAAATTCATTGTATTAAAGGGTGGGTACTGCATTTGGTTCATGGGTGGGTAGTTTGTTTGAAAAGGAGAGTTATTATTCCAACAATTGAATGCTGTGTTAGAGCTCATACCTTGTCTTTGTGGCCATTGCCTCCTCTGTGTCATCAGGTACACTGCTTCAGCCTCTTCTTCCGTTGACTGCAGTGCTGCTTTGATTCCAGGCAGAGAGGGGCATTGCTGTGTTTCATGGTCCTTCTCTCAGATTGTGCAGATAGGTATCTTATCCAGTGGGCATTCTCTGAGTGGGTGTTTTTCTCTGCATTTGGAACAAAAAATAGCTAGACCAGCTTCTGCTTCCGCCTGTTTCTTCTTAACCTGCAGAGCATCAATTTGTGAAGCAAAAGAACTTAGCATCTCAGTTTTAAATTCTTCCATAAGTTACCTATTTCAGCTCTTGTTGCTCCTCCACTGGCTGACTTCTGAACTCTTGAATACACATTATCTCTACTTTTTGATCTGCCTGCTGCTCCCCTTGAACATCTCATGCAGAGATTAATAATTTCATCAAAGGGTTCTTTGGAAATGTCCCCTTTTCCAAGCATGTTCAACATGTCCAGGCAGTCATCTCTTACCCCTTTCAGCAGTATGGTTTTCAAAATATCTTTACTCATATTAGGATGATCAGACCGCTGCAGATTATACTGTAATCTTTCCACAAAATCTTCCAAATTCTCGTCCTCTTTCTGAACCATTTTAAACAATTCTTCCTTCCTTTCTCTTGTTCGGCAGTAGTCTTGATACTTGGCCAGAAATCCCTCTTTCATCTGATCCTAGGTGGTGATTGCCTGAGCTCCTAAGCTCATAAACCACCTCAACGCATTCCCTTTTAGTGTTGCTGGAAACAGTTTTAGCTTTTGATTAGGACTTATATAATCATAACTTCTACATAGTATGTCAAATTCAAAGAGGAATTCATCCGGGTCTTCAGAGGATAACCCATGAAAGTTGGGTAATGCCGAGAGTGGAATGTTTTTCATGGGGGTTGTTCCTCTCGGGAGCTCCCCAATAGGGAATTCCAGGGTAGAGAGCGAGTTTTCCCCTCTTCCTTCTGTTCTGTTATCCTCCATTGGTATTTTTCCTGAATCACTTGCTTTATCTTCTATGTCTTCTGTTTCTTCAGGTTCTTCTACTGGTTCCTCAGTGTATTCTGGTACTTCCAGCTTCCTTTCAGGTCCTATTACTTCCTCCGTCTGTCGGTCTGTTTGTGAGGAATACTGGATCTGAGGTCTCCGGGAACTTGTCCTTTGTGATGTTTCAGCCTTTGAGATGATTTTGTCAATATAAGTTTTTCTTCCTCCTTTGCTGCCTGTGAAATTAGGTTTCTTGCGTCCTCTCATGCATCTGTTATTCTCAAAAAGAAATCATTAATTCCTTTAGAAATCTCTAGTTGCCTTCCCCGGCAACGACGCCAAAATGTTGGCTAGTTGAATTGTTTATTGATTAAACATTCAAGTACCACATTAATTGTCAACCTGGGAAAGTCTTTTTATTGCAAAGGCTACCGCGTACTGTATGTACTTACTCCTAAAAGCATTAAAAAGCTGTAGTATACGTAATCCTTATGCTAAGTTATCACTGTACTGATAAAATGAAAGTAATTAATTAAGATTACAAATCTGAAAAGCAAAATGATGGATGCTCTGTTGGCAGAGGATCAGGACCCTATCCTCCAGGTGAAGACGTTCAGCACCTACCTCTGTAACCAGATTGCTAACACACACTGCACTCTAATTCACCGGTGAAATATCCTTGCACAACTTCAAGCAATGAATGAAACAGAGTACTAGCAAAGCGGAAATACCAGAGGTAATGCTACAGAATCCAAACAGAGTACCAGCGGAAAGAAACTATCACACACTTACACACTTTAACAGAAAAGTAAATGGGTGAATCTTGTGAGGAAGGCGGGCCCAGTCCCTCTCACAAGATTCCCCAGAACACGAAGGCTAGATTAAGTGCTCAGAATAATCTTCTATTCATCTGCCAAAAGATTCAAGTACAATAAAGTTCAGACTTGCTGATGTCTCTCAAAATCTCCCTTACAGATTACACATTAACCCCCCTTCTAATGTAGATGTCTCCTCTTTATAGAGGAGACATCTATTACAATAGATTATTACAGTTCATTCAGTTAACCCATTTGATCAAAAATAAGAGTTACAAACCGCTGTTACAACAATATAACAACATATTCTTTCTTAAGTTCTGGCTGTTACACAGCTGGTAACTGTCTTCGACCATCTTCTTGGGATCTTCACATTCCTTTGCCGTTTCCCCATGCTGTTCCTGATTTAAGCAATGGTAACTGTGTTCTACCCGCTTTAGATAGCTGCAGATCATGCCGCGTCAGCGTTCTTCAGATAGTAGCCGGTTGTTATTTCCAGCTGTTGCAAAATAGCCTGCTTTAGATGGTTGTTGTTGCTGACTGTAGCAACTGCGTAGTTGCTGCTTCTGGTGTTGCAGCAACTGCGTAGTTGCTGTTTCTGGTGTTGCAGCAACTATAAATTATAATTCCTGCAGGTTTAAGACAATTACTTGACAATTTAATCAGCTTTTCCAAGATAAATATAAAGATACTCATGAATATGCAATGAACAATTAAACATATAGATATGCGGAAAGTCACTTCGTACCTTGGGGTGATTAAGTCATTATGTAATCAAAGCTTACAACTTATGACTAAAAAGGATAATATTAAGGCAAAAATATAAGGTCAAAATAGGTCAATTCTGAGTCCTAACAAACCCTAGTTTGGCAGCTAATTCGACCATCATATGATTGCGAAAATGCGATCCATGATCTGTAACTATAGCCTGTGGTACGCCGAATCTGGCGACTACATGATTGAAAAAGAAGAGGGCAGCTGTTTCACCAGTATTATCTAATGTAGGCATCACCTCGGCCCATTTGGTAAAATAGTCAATTGCGACTATGATATACCCATGCCCCCCGGTCGAGGTGGGGTTACATGTCATGAAATCGATGCCCCATTTGGCGAATGGCCCAACAGCAACTATTGGCTGTAAAGGTGCGGGTGGTCTTCTGGTTTTTCTATCGAAAATCTGACAAGCATGGCAACTTCTCACTACGGTTATGCAATCTTTGAACATTGTTGGCCAAAAGTATCCTGCTCGTAAGATTTTTTGCGCTGTAGCATAACCGGATTGATTCCCCCCACACACTCCTGAATGACAATTATTCAGGACTTTTTCGGCCTGCTCATGGGTGAGGCACCTTCTCAGAACTGTATCGATACCGCGACAGTAAAGTGTATCACCGATGATCATGTAGTCTTTTTCTTGGTATCGAATACGTTTTTGTTCGAAGTGGGAGGTGTTTGGCCTATATTTTTGGGTTTGGAGATAAATGATTATATCCCCATACCACTTATTGCTTGTAGATATCAGAAACAAACTTTCGTCCACGATTGTTTCATCGGATGTTTCATCGTTGGATGATGATGGGAGATCGCATAATAATTCTGCGAAAACTAGAGCTTTCTTTGACTTGGACTTTACAAATTCCAGATCAAACTCTTGCAGGATTGCTATCCATTTTGAATATTTGCCCCCCAGCAACTGTCGCGACAATATATAAGTCATGGAGTTGCAATCTGACAGAATGGTAGTTTTTCGAAAAAGGACATAGTGTCAAAATCTCTGTATCGCTTGAACAGCTGCGAGCGCTAGCTTTTCAACGTAAGAATATTTGCTTTCTGTATCATTTAAGTTTTTTCTTAAATAATATATAGGATGTTCAATTCCATTGACTTCTTGAACTAAAACCATTGTGATGGTCATATTCGCTGCAGCCAGATACAGGTTAAAATCTTTTTGATAATTAGGAGCGTACATTAATGATGCTTTCATTAGGGATTCTTTTAAAGCATCAAAGGAAGCTTGCGCAACCTAATCCTAGACAAAGGGTACTTCCTTTTTCAAAAGATGTGTATAACCTTTAGCAAGTTCGGCGTAATTTGGAATGAACCTCCTCAGAAAGTTCGCTTTCCCTTGGAGTTTCTGAATCTGAAGCAAATTCGAAGGTGGAGGCAAATTTATGATTGCTTGGACCTTACATGGGTCGAGACGAATCCCATCGTTTGAGACTACAAAGCCAAGCAAACGACCAGAACTGACGCAAAATACACATTTGTGTGGATTGAGTCGTATCTTGTAGTGTCGGCAATGTAGAAATATCACTCTTAGATGCTGCGGGTGATCAGTCCGCTTTCGCGAATGAGCCGAAAGGTCGTCGAGGTATGGTTGAACGATGTTTTTGATGTCATGGAAGGCATAATTCATTGCCCTCTGAAACGTCGCCCCTGCGTTCTTTAAACCAAAGGGTAATTTTCGATATGCGAGTGTACCCCACGGACAAATAAATGCAGTCTTTGACTGGTCCTATGGGCGGATATTTATTTGATTATACCCGGAGAATCTGTCCATGAATGAAAATATTTTGCATCCGGCGCATTCATCAATTATCTGGTCAATGAAGGGCGTAGGGTAGTTGTCTTTTGGACAAGCTTGATTTACATCCCTATAATCGACGCACACTCTAATTGTTCCTTGTTTTTTCATAACTGGGACAATATTCGATACCCAATCGGTTAGAGGAACCGGGTAGATGAAACCAGCATGGAGAAGTTTTTCAACTTCTGCCTTTATGGCAGCGGCTTTCTTGGGGTGCACATGTCATAGCCATTGTCGTACTGGTTTGACATCTGGATACATCTTAATTTCGTGCTCAACGATACTTGAGTCAATGCCTGGCATTTCACTGTATGACCAAGCAAAGACATCTCTGAATTCGCGAAAAAGAGCGTTATATATTTCCAGTTCTGAAGGAGAACAACATTTTCCAACATAAATATTCTCTACAACATCTGTTTTGGTCGAGATATTTATGGCGATAGTCTCTTCAATGTTGGACAAGTTTTGCTCGGAATCCACCGTGTTTACAATATTTGATAGGAAATCAAAGACTGAAGGATGATAAAGGTCATCTTGAGTATCTTCTCCACAATCCGGGAGAAGGGAACGATGGTGGGAATCATTCCATGGTGCCCCTTCAATTACCATTGATTGGACAATTCCTTCGTCGGTGACATGCACTCGCGACCAAGGATCCAAAGGGGTACCATATTCTTTAGACCTATCTATCCAAACGCTTGATGAGCGTTGATTGGGGTTTGCCTCCCATGCTAGGAACATTGATTGCTACAATATTTCCGTTGGGCTTGGGGGAAAAACCATTGCATGATCCATGTCGATATCATTTTCTGAGATCTTTTTAGAAGATATCATATTGCAGGTTCCTACCGACGCTACTTCCGCCAGGTTGATTGGAGGGGGAAGGGCGAAAGTTCCCATTAATATAGGATCTTTTAATAGGCCTACTCCGATATTTTGAAGTGAATGGGGGCTTCCATGGATCATGGGAATGCTTCTTGTAACTTGAGAACCATTGGGGAGGAAGTTTTGTTGATCGACGATTGTAATCCCTCCTTGAAAGGGAAATGCAATATTCCTAAAATAGGTCGACACAACAACAACCATAGCATATATCCATGGTCTTCCTAGTAGGATGTTGTAATCAAGATTTCCATCGATTACTTCAACATCTACTTCTACCGTTTTCCCTCCTAGTTCAACTTTCAAGTTACTTAGAATACCATATGGGGTATATGTGCTTCCGTCGAATGCTTTTAATGTCGTCGAAGACTGCGACAAGGTTGGAGATCCTAAAGTTTTCCAGCAACTCATCGACATAATGCATGTAGATGCTCCCTCATCAATAATTGTTCGATGAACAGTTTTGTTGAGGGATTTCACTTGAACAAGGAAAGCTAGTTGAGCTGGTAATTGAGGATCGTATCCTTTATGGTCGAAGGATACAAGATTGGAATCCTTTGGGTCTATCCCACCAATGGCTGATAATAAAGCCTGCCTTTGGGATGGGAAATTCTGTAGTACTTCAAGAGTCGACATAGCAGATGGCGATTGGGCCAAATCTTCCACTATATTATAATGTTGTGCCGCTCTAGCGCGAGGATTAAACGTTGACTTGTGTATTACTCCCTTTGGTGGTTTTATTGTCAATTCAGGAATGATGGGCGGCGCAACTTCTATCGAAGTTGTTGTCGAACTACTAGGTTGATCTTTGTTGTTCGACAACTATGGATTCCCGTAATCTTTGTTCCTTGTCAATATCAAAGCATCATTTTGTTGTTTTGAAACCGACAACATTAGCACTTGAGACGGGGAAGCATTTCCACTTTCAACCAGATTTGTTCCTGGATTTGGAAACGGATCAGTTAACACTGCGGAGGTTTTTGAATCCTTCAAGAATTTCTTAAGCTTAGCTCTGTGTGGACAATTTGCGGTCCAATGATCCTCATCACATATGAAGCATGGATTTTTTGGTTTGCTATCTCCAGGAGGGTTTGAAGAAGATTTTTCAGGTGATGATTCTTCCTGTTTCTTCTTCTTCCCTTTGCCTTTCTTCTTGCTCCCTGGTTGTTTGGTTTTTTTGCTTTTATCTGTCGATACGGCATTTACTTCCGAAGCAAGAAGTTCATCTTTTGAATTTTGACCTGAAATCTTACAGGCCATTTTGGATGTAGCCTTTGTCGATTTCGTGTCTGTTGTGCCAATCACGCCATCGTCGGCATGAGAGTCATTGTTTGATTTAGGAGGAGGAGGAATTGAGAATTCCGGTCTAGGGGCTTCAGGTATTTTATCGTAGAGCATGCCAGACTGAGTGTAAATCAAGTCCAAATATTGCGCACGAGCGATAACTTGCTCTTCTGTTACAACTCCCCCTTTGCCACATCTTCCGTGATGGAAGGTAGTAATGACTTGATAAACCATTCAGCTAGAAGCTGATCGGGGACATACGTTTTTACCATTCTACGACGACGTCGCCACTCATGTATATGATCAGATATGTGAGTGGCCGTTGTCTGTTTGAAATTGGTAAGAAGTTCTGTTCCCGTTTCGTACCTTATTGGTAACTGAAAATGGGTTAAAAAGGTTGTGGCTAGGGTACTGAAGTTGTCAAACGAAGCTCTAGGCAATTCGATGTACCATTTTGCCGCTGGACCCGTTAACGTCCTCTGAAAGAGGCGAAGTCTTATCGAATCATCATTTAGGGTGTTTGATGAACACCATAGATGAAAGGTCATCACATGATTCGATGGATCTTCACCTGGATTTCCATTAAATTTAGGAATATCTAATGGAAGTTTATGCGGGATCGCTGGCCACCAAGGGGCGTAAGCGATTGGATCGTTTGTTAACCGATTTAAATCAGGTAACTCTAAAGTTTCCACAAAGGGTAACTTCTGATTCAGGTTAGGCGAAGCATACCCAGGATATGATGGGATTGCCTGAGCAGTCGGTCTTTGCATACCGGCATAATGCATTTGATGCTGGTAACTTTGGTAAGGTTGGTGGGCATGACCATTGTAAAATGGTTGATTTTGACCGTGTTGAATATATGGCTGTCCACTATTTGCAAAGATTTGTTGCTCAGAACCTTGGTATACTTGTTGGAATTGCGGTTGTTGGTATTGTACTAGCCATGGTTGTGAAGCCATGTGCTGTTGACCGATACTAACAGTTTGACCAAGATGAGGGGTAATTGTACCCGTTTGAACCTGTGTCATTCCACCAGTCGGCGATTGTGGTTGAGTCGCAGGGTCAAGGGGCTGTTGCATTACAACCTGAGAAACCTGAGGTTGGCATACAATAGGCAGCGCTTGAACTTGCGACACCGTCACAATAGCTGGCGTAGTTGGTATATTTGACATAGGTAAGCATTGTTGCATCGAATATACAACTCTTGGTTGTTGAGGTAGTATTGGTACCCAACCGCTTGAGGTAATTCCAGTATAACTCGAATGTTGTTGTGAACTCCCGTATGGATATCCTCCCGGAGGGGATAATGAAAGGGTATACTGCCCCCCATACAGTGGTAATCCAGAACTCAAGGGAATGGTTTGCCCTTGGGGACTGGACTGCCCAAATTGACCTCCAAATGGATCAATTTGTTGAGACTCAACATAAGAGTTTCCGGATATTATTCCGGATGAACAAACAGGAACAGACCATACTGTCGAAATGGCCCCTGAGTGGGCTCCTTCTAGTGGTTGAGAGCTAGTTGGGACAGATGGTATACCGGCGAACATTGTTGGAGTGATAGTAGGGAGTTCTGCCATCGCTGTGTCAGACGACATAGTCCTAGATGTTGACGGTTGTTCAGACATTTGTAGTCTATCCAAAAGATTACCTAGCGATTCTACAGGAACTTCAGCTGGTGGTAGACTAACTTCTGATGAAGAAGGATATAGAGTGATCCCGACTCCAAATTGCGATGGAGTACTCGTTGGAGGATCTTCTATAATCTTTTCTATGGCAATCTGACCAGGTGGAAGGGGAAGACCCTCAGGTTCGTAGAATATTCTGGTGCCGAAGAAGGTATGGAATCAGCAGCGACAGATGTTTGAAGAGCAAGACTCTCCGAATCGGTTGAAAATGGAACTGGTTTGGTAACACAAGTGTTTACTCTCAGACTAGGATCAGTATCACTGTCCTTCTGTGGCTACTGAACTTCTCCTGTAGAGGTAGGGGTTCCAGAAATGTTTGGAGTAACCGAAGTCTCTAAGTTTGTTAGAACACTTGTTCTAACTTTAACAAGAGATTTGGAACCGGTTAAACGAGTTCGCTTTGTCCATACTAGCTTCGATTTCAGAGACAAAGATGACTGACTCGTAAGCCTCCGTGAACGACGGGGTTTCAATTGACTTTCTTCCATGATTGCGGATTACTCGATCAACTAAAATAAAGGGGAAGTATGTTTCCGAATTAAATGAATTTTAGACACTTTGACACAACTTGTTTTTTCAATTTTTAAGAGTTGAGAAAAAACAAAAGATGACTCTAATCTCCTTCGATTTTTAATGAGCCTGAAGTGACAAGTGCTCAGATGGACCTTTTTCGTTAAGGAGTCTAAAAGGAACGAAAGGGACTGCTCTGGAAATCTAGGTAGAGGGATTACCAAACCAATTGCAAAACTGCAGAATACTTTTTACAGTACGGCAATCAATCTTCCCGAATGCTGTGTTCAGTGCATTGCGATCGATAGGGCGACAGACACGACTTCCTATGGATAAATAATTAAGCCTATTGGGGTCTCCCAAAATATACTCAACGGTATGTGGGAGCACAAGTCCATACTGGCACTTATAGTCTCAAAGTGGAGGAATCACCCAACCATCAGTGAGAACAACAATTACCAGGCTTTACGACGCCGGAATATGTCTCTAGCCTAGACTTGTAAATGTTGTGCGTTAAGTTCCAAAGCGTTGTTAGATTCATTGAATTTATTTTAAGTTGATATTGTTTATGAAGTTTGCCTTTCGGGTTCACCACGAGATGTAGATGTAATTCCTAAAATGCAATCTAAGATGATAAACAAACTTTTTATCTCCTTTATGCAATGAAAATCCTAGCTACTAGGGAAAAGAAAGACATAATCTTTTCACAAAGAGCAAAGAGCACACTCTAAATGCACTTTCCTAAATCAAGCCAATCAGACTGTCTATATGCAAATGCACATGCATGTATTTGTTTTCGACTTTCTTAGTATATGAATGCTAAAAAGAAAGTTGATGCACAAATCTGAATTTCTTTTCGAGCGACAAATATCAACAAGTTTCTTTTTGAAATCAAAAAATGGAGACGATCACAACACTTTACGATTTTGAAATGAATACTTGTTCTTGACACTAGAAAATTACAAATTCAGACCAAAAGCAATAGTAACAGGATAATCGACCATCAACAGCAATCAAACTCTTTCCTACGATTGAAATCGACACTTGCGACAATTTCAAATCAAAGGACGACAGTACGATTATGCTACTTTTGCAAAGGAGAACTGTAATTGACTCAACAAACACACAAAAAACATCTACAGTTCTTTTGTACAAAGGAGGCGGAATATCAACAAGGAAAAGGGGTTTCAAACAGACATATACTGATCACAGGCAGCAAAATTCAGGAATAGAACTGGAAAGAATGAACCACAGAAGCCATTACTGCACAGAGCTAGTCTGATCAGCGCACCTGTAACACAGAGAATCTGAAATGCAGCGCAGGTTGTCCATTCGGGAAGTGCGCTGAAATTCAGAATCTCTGAAGAGTACCTGCGCTGGGCCAGAAACGAGACTCTGTTCGGGTTCCGGGTCACAATTTGCAGTTCAGTTCTTGGGTTTTGGCCGAGCAAAAAGCAATCAGTAATGCAACAATCAGGGGTAGATCTAAGGAGGATCTAAGAGCTATCACAAGGGCAATCAGATAGTTTGTGAATCAGTTATTTAAATCATTAACAGATCCAGTAGATGGATTGAAGCAGCAGTTGTCTACTTTGCATTTGTTATGGCAAATGCAGTTCGAATGCTGCTTGTAAGTTTATGAAACAAACAACAAAGAATGATAAACAAACAAACTAATTAGCTCCCCAGCGGAGTCACCATTTTGTTACAGGGAAAAGTGTCTATATAGAACTTCTCTATCCCACTAAGGTGTGACAGTTGCCTTAGAAACAAACAGAGAAAATCTACTTTCGTTTTTCCTTTATGAATTATAGATAGAGAGGAACAGAAAGACCAACCTCTGTCTTGCGCTAATCTCCTGGTTTGATCCCTCTCTTCTTTGATAGTCCTTAGCTACCTGCTCCCTTGCACGCCCAACTTCACAAAGTACCTGTAAGATCACAGAAACATAGCACTATACAAAGACATGGATCTATAATCATAAACAATCTAGGATCAGATGTAAATTGACCAAACAAATGTAGCAAGCATCAATGACACAAAAGCATGGAGGAAAACTTGAATAGCTTTTATTGATAAACAAGAAAAGAGCCAAGAGGAGTTACAACCAGTGGTTCTGACCCAGCATCAACCTCCCATCAAAGAAGCCCCTCTTCACCTCAAACAAAGCTTAGATCACCCAACAATCTGATGTTTGTCTCAAAAACCAACAACAATTCCTTACAATATGCAAAATTCCAGCCTCCGGATCTCTGGGATGAGGGATCCATATATAGATATCTGTAAGGGGGATGAGTCAGCTTGTGATTTGATTAGTGTCTTCTCTCTAATAGTTCTTGCTTCCACTTGGACACTGATGGCCTCTTACTCATCCTTGGTCGAATTCAGTGAGGCAAGTGTCACAGGAGAAGATTCTGGAAGCTTCCATTGCCTCTCCACCTCGCGGAATGACACTGCCATTTGTCATTTCTCGCCCATTGCACCCCACAGAAGGGACTTTTGAAATGTAATGCACCCTCACAGTTTATTGGGGTGAGATGCAACGCACTTAGCCAGTGGAGCAGCTGCAATGATCCTGTTTTGACCAATTCTGAGCAGTTTCTCATGGAGAACTTCTGGGACAAGCTGTAATATGTTGACCTTGTTCCTTTAGGGGTTAGAAAAACAATTTTAGGGACTTAGGAGCCCTTGGTTTATGGACATTTCATGCTTGGGATTGTAGGGCCCAAAAATGTCTATAACAGGAAGTGAAAACTGACATTGGCAGGGGTGCTTCTCTATTTCTAATGGTGTACATCAAGCAGAGGCAAACGACTTCTAGAGACAGCTCAGAAAAGTTACATTGGCAACAAGATGGTGTGATCTTCATTGAAAGAGGCAAGGAAAATCCTGAGGGGGCTAAAATGAATGACGAGGTGTAGAAAAAAACTTCCAATGATGAAGAACTTCTTACGAGGTTTCAAGAGGATGACACAGGAAGTGAACATCGAGACGTCAAAGAGAATGTTCTTGATGGTAAGTTTTGATTTTCCCTAGTTAACTGGTCTATAATGTTGGTAGCCTACTGTAAGGTAATGTCTAGTCAAACTCCCAGGACAATGGTTGTTGTAATGCAAACCGTTTGCAGCTTGAAGAAAGTCCAACAAAAGTTTCGTGGAGGGTAAAATTCTTTGTTGCACTAGATCGCTACTTTTTGTTCTCATGGAAAAGGGAATGGTTATATTATTTTCCAAAATCCTTTTTGAATGCTACTTCTCCAATAGAAATTTTTTATATTTCTTAGATTTTAGCATAGTATGCTTTAATTTATAGTAGTTTAATGCTTACAACAATTGAGACAAAAGAGGAGGGAGAAAAGGTCAACAGAGTTGATTCAACAGGATGAAGAAAAACGAGTTGAGCTTGAAAACACAACAATTAAACATTCCAAGGAGGTAGATTCTGCTGTCTTGGGAAAATACAGCATTTGGAGGCAGGAGAATGAGAATGAGAATTTTGACTCCATTGTTAGATTGATGCGAGACCAACTAATCATGGCTAGGGTGTATTCAAGCATTTCCTAGGCTAGGAATAATCTTGATTTATACCATGAATTGATGCTTCATATTAAAGAATGTTAGCGTACATTGGGTGAGGCTAATGCAGATTCTGATCTACCTCAAAGGTAATAGTTTTCGCATTGGATGTTTCTAAATCAAGAGTAGTAAGTGCTTCCATTTGCATTTGGTGTTCATATCCTTTGTTTCTTTTAAAGTTGCATTCTGTGTGTCAATCTTTCTGCTTTTCATTCTCTTTTTCATGGCCGACAATTGATATGAATGTTTCAGTGCACCTGAGAAGATCAAGGCTATGGGTCATGTCCTATCCAAGGCTAGAGGAAAATTTTATGATCATGCGACAGTAACAAAGAAGTTGTGAGCCATGCTTCAGTCTGCAGACGAGCAAGTAAGGACCTTGAAAAAGCAAAGTACATTTTTAAGTCAACTGGCAGCAAATACTATTCCCAAGGGCCTGTACTATCTATCCATGCGATTGACCATGGATTATTACTTGCTTGCCCTTGAAAAGTGAAATTTCCTAAAACGGACAAGTTGGAGGATCCAACTCTTTATCACTATGCATTGTTTTCTAACAATGTATTGGCTGCATCTGTGGTTGTGAATTCAACTGTCATGAATGCTATGGTGAAGTGTTATTAATTTAAAATACTCTAAACTTTGGAAGTCCAACAATTTTGCTGCATTTTACATTTAATATTTGGATCTCATTGTAGGTGATTTACTTGTGTTTGGAGGAACCTAAAAAACATGTATTTCATCTTGTCACAGACAAGTTAAACTTTCGGGCCATGAAAATGTGGTGTTTACTTAATCCCCCAAGGAAAGCTGCGATACATGTAGAAAATGTTGATGATTTTAAATGGCTCAATTCCTCCTATTACCCTGTGCTTCGCCAACTTGAATCCGCAGCTATGAAAGAGTATTATTTCAAGGCAGATCACTCGACTACACTCTCAGCACGTTCCTCTAGTTTGAAATATATAAATCCAAAATATTTATCCATGCTAATCATCTTTGTTTCTATCTTCCACAAGTTTATCCCAAACTGGACAAGATCCTTTTTTGGGTTGTCGATATTGTGGTGCAGAAAGATTTGACGCCCTTGTGGTCAATAGATCTTCATGGAAAAGTTAATGGTTCAGTGGAAACTTGTGGAAAAAGCTTTCGTCGGTTTGACAAATACCTTAATTTTTCCAGTCCGCACATAGCCAGGCACTTTGATCCTAATGCTTGTGGTTGGGCATATGGGATGAATGTATTTGATCTCAAAGAATGGAAGAAACAAGATATAACTGGAATATATCACAAGTGGCAGAACATGGTAAGTGTGTAGTGTGGTTTATTTATGTTAATTCCTGTGATGCTTACTTTAAAGTATTTGAAGTAAATCTGAAGTAATTAGCTAGAAAACTTAATGGGCTTTTCTTTGTTCGATTTCTAAGTTTTTCTTTTATTGTATGTCAAAATGAGGATAGAGTGTTGTGGAAGCTTGGAACACTACCCCCTGGATTTTCGCATTGGTTTCTTCTAAATCAAGAGTAGTAAGTGCTTCCATTTGCATTTGGTGTTCATATCCTTTGTTTGTTTTAAAGTTGTAGTCTGTGTGTCAATGTTTCTGCTTTTCATTCTCTTTTTCATGACCGATAATTGATATGAATGTTTCAGTGCACCTGAGAAGATCAAGGCTATGGGTCATGTCCTATCCAAGGCTAGAGAACAATTTTATGGCTATGCGATAGTAACAAAGATGTTGCAAGCCATGCTTCAGTCTACAGACGAGCAAGTAAGGACCTTGGAAAAGCAAAGTAAATTTTTAAGTCAGGTGGCAACAAAGTCTGTTCCCAAGGGCTTGCACTGTCTGTCCATGCGATTGACCATAGATTATTACTTTCTTCCTCTTGAAAACCAATAATTTCCTAAAAAGGACAGGTTGGAGGATCCGACTCTTTATCACTATGCATTATTTTTTGACAATGTATTGGCTGCATCTGTGGTTGTGAATTCAACTGTCATGAATGCTAAGGTGAAGTGTTATTAATTTAATTTAATCTAAAGTTTGGAAGTCCAACAGTTTTGCTGCATTTTACATTTAATATTTGGATCTCATTATAGGTGATTTACATTTGTTTGCAGGAATCTGAGAAACATGTATTTCATCTCATCATAGACAAGTTAAAGTTTGGGGCCACGAAAATGTGGTTTTTACTTAATCCCCCAGGGAAAGCTATGATACATGTAGAAAATGTTGATGATTTTAAATGGCTCAATTCCTCCTATTTCCCTGTGCTTCGCCAACTTGAATCCGCAGCTATGAAAGAGTATTATTTCAAGGCAGATCACTCGACTACACTCTCAGCATGTTCCTCCAATTTGAAATATATAAATCCAAAATATTTATCCATGCTAAATCATCTTCATTTCTATCTTCCACAAGTTTATCCCAAAATGGACAAGATCCTTTTCTTGCATGATGATATTGTGGTGCAAAAAGATTTGACGCCATTGTGGTCAGTAGATCTTCATGGAAAGGTTAATGGTTCAGTGGAAACTTGTGGAGAAAGCTTTCACTGGTTTGACAAATACCTTAATTTTTCCAATCCGCACATAGCCAGACACTTTGATCCTAATGCTTGTGGTTGGGCATATGGGATGAATGTATTTGATCTCAAAGAATGGGATAAACAAGATATAACTAGAATATATCACAAGTGGCAGAACACAGTAAGTGTGTAGTGTGGTTTATTTATGTTAATTCCCGTGATGCTTACTTTAAAGTATTTCAAGTAAATCTGAAGTAATTATCTAGAAAACTTAATGGGCTTTTCTTTGTTCGATTTCTAAGTTTTTCTTTTATTGTATGTCAGAATGAGGATAGAGTGTTGTGAAAGCTTGGAACACTATCCCCTGGATTGAATGTTTTATGGCTTGACCCATCCTTTGGAAAAGTCTTGGCATGTGTTGGGTTTAGGATATAATCCTAGCGTGGACTATTCAAAGATTGACAATGCAGCTGTTGTTCATTAGAATGGGAACATGAAACCTTAGTTAGAGCTGGCAATGACGAAGTGCATGCCTTACTAGACAAATATATAAAATATGATCATTCTTTCTTACAACAGTGCAATATGAATGAATAGTTGTGACCTCAATATTTTTTTTTTTTTTTCTGAATGCGACTAATTCTATTATCATACAAAACAGAGATACAAAATAGAGTACATTGGGCAAGGCTAAGAAGTTTTGCCTATCAGCCCTTGCCTTGCCCGGCTTTCAGTTCCAAAATTGAGAAGATTCAAAATCGGAATTTGTTGCTTGACCACTGCCGACACATTTACATAACAGATGATAACTGAATAGACTCCAGGGCCATGGACTGACTCGGACAAAGACAAACAAACACCTGGACCATTACATCCGACACATGAACAATTACATCCGACACCTGAACCATTACAACCGACACATTGACAGAGAGAGAGCCGCCGCTTGGCAGAGTTATACATTGAAATCCCAAGAAAAATAGCAGAGATTACTAGGAGCGAGTTCATTCATCATCAGTGGTCTGGGGCGCCTCTTCAATTCGGCACCCGAAACAGAGAGAATCCTCAGAGTCTGAGAGCTGGATGACCGCGTCAGGGCTGCCTTCTTGTGCTGGCCTGCTTGGACCAGCAAGCGTTGAAGGGCCGGCAGCCGGGTCGCAATTTGAAGCTGGGCGCGCTAGATCCGGTCCAAGTTCACGTCCAGGGGCCAACCAACTAGTTCCAGCCTCAACCGGAAGGCACGCAATAGGTGAATCCTCTCTGCTGGAGCACTGCCCATCCGGCAAAGGGTCTGCCTCCATGTTCTGTGTAACGCCAGGCTCAATCATTATAGAAACAACCAGTGTAGAATTAACTTGAGGGCAGGGGAGCCGATACCTAAGCATTGGGAGCTCCATCTGTCCTTCTTCAGAATTTGGGCTTCTGCCATCATGCCCACCCTCCTCCTCATTGCTGCCCTGGAATCTCTGAGGCAACGACGTTACTTCGATGGAGGAGGAGGGCGAATTGTAATCATGCTGCTGCGGGAGGGCCCTGCCTCTGGTTCCCCCTCGTCGGCTGCCCATCTGCGGCCTTTCCCTCGGCATTGCTGAACTTCTCCCTCTATGAAAACCAACACAAGCACCCTGAGCTCCTACCGCTACGAAAACCAACACAATCACCGCACTGTTGCAAGTGGTGCTCCTTCCAGGCCCATAAACCGGCGGAACGCACCTCAAATCCTTACTCCCATTTCCGTCTGAGCGGAGCAGGGCCTCACCACAATGATCGCTCATATCCCTCTGCAAATCGAGCCCTCTCTGCTTTAAACACTCTGCTGCATCGAACGCCATCCTCCTCCCTCGAGCCGAGAAGACAGGCATTAATGCCTTCGTCCGTCTACTTTCAAGCGGATTAATATCCCGCTGCGCATGGTACCACCTGACGTCGTAGGCCTGCAACCTGCCCACGTGATGGCTCATGCCATTACCACGTCTCCAATGCACCCACATCCGGGATGGTGAAATCCTTCTGCGCCAGAGAGATGTAGTCATTGTTAAGCTTGTCATCTTCTGAGGTATCTAGTGATCCTGCAAAGTAAAGAATGCACTGGGATGCACCTTGGTTGGCTAATCTATCAACCACCTTGTTCACTGTTCTTCTTACGTGCTTGAAGGTTAAACTCTGGGGAGTTTGTAGCTTTTCCTCCAAAGATTCCAGCCTGCTTAGTAATCTCCAGCTCGTGGCGACCTTGACCGCTGGCGTACCTGCCTGAATTCTTTGGGCAGCATTGATAAGGATTAAGGAGTCTCCCTCTACTTCTAAAGGGAAGTAGTTATTCTGTTCTGCAAGGCATAAGCCCCTCCATAATCCTTCTAATTCAGCTACATTATTGGTGTCTTTGCCCAGCGAGCCATAGAAAATCTGCATTATTTCCCCTGAGTGATTTCGGAAAAGTCCTCCATAACCCGCGAGCCCCGGATTACCTTTGGCTGCCCCATCAAAGTTTAACTTGTAGGTAGCATAAGCTGGAGGGGACCAGCTGGAAGGAGAGGCGCTGCTGTTAGAGGATCGGGTGCTTTCTTTCCGTATTGCTGAGAGGTTTATGTTCCATGCCTTCAGAATCCTGCATTCCAATGGGGATTCTGGCATATCTGCATCTGACCAGGATTTGAGGGCAAGAGTTTCTTGCAGTTGTTTGTTTAGGATTAGCCATAAGGCTTCAATGGACCGGGAAGAATTGTTGAAAATTCTATGGTTTCTTTCCTTCCAAAGAGTCCAGTATATGAATCCTAGTAAGAGGCTCCACAGAGAGTTGAGAAGCTGACTCTTGAAGGGGGATTTGACCCAATTCCTTAAGTTCTCGGTTATGTCTTCTGTCCTGGCTTCTAATCTAATGTTACAGCTTTCAACTTTCCTCCATATTTGCTCAGCTAGCGGACAGGTTTCCATGAGATGTCCGATTGTCTCAGAGTGAATGTTACAATTCGCGCATCTTGATGGCCCTACGAATCCGCGCTTTACCAGGTTGTCCCATGTGAGTATTCTTCTTTTGCTGAGCAGCCATAAGAAAGTGGAGATTTTGGGCCAAATTCCTGGTTGCCAAATCTTTTCCCAGATTTGGTCCTTGTTGAGCTGATTTCCAGTGTATCTGAGCTGGTGGGCTTCTTTGGTGGTGAATGTACCTTTAGGCTTATGGCCCCATCTGAGGCGATCCTGTAGAGTGGAGTATCGAATTCTTCTGAATGATAATTCTTGATCTATGTCCTCATATGATTCACCTAGCCAATCGCGCTGCCAGAGACTGGCCTTCTTCCAGGTTCTGAAGTCGGTGCTTGCTGAAGGTTGCCAAAATTGATTGACATGAGTAAGGTGTGCTTGCTGCATTTGCTCTTGCCAGAGAGGCTTGTGAAAAACTGTGGCGAACCTGGGGAGCTGCTGCCACGAGTCCTCCCAAAATCTTGCTGTAGTACCTGAGTGTATCTCCCAGAAACTATATTCTTGAATGAATTTGCTGTGAGGTTTGGCTGCGTTCCATATAGGTGATCCCTGAGTAGTGGAGTTGATTCGGATTAAATCATTCCATTGACTGCCGGGTGCATATTTGGCTTGCCATAGTTTGGCCCATGGTGCGTTGGGTTTAGTGATCCAATTCCACCACATTCGAGCTCCCATATTATTGTTGCTCTGTATAGGGTCTCGTAGGCCCAGGCCCCCATCAGACTTGGGTTTGCAGACATCTTGCCAATTTACAAGCGCCCATTTTCTGTTCAGGCCGGAAGACCCCCAGAGGAAGTTACGCTGCAGATTGTGAATAGATTTGAGAACCCATTTAGGGGCGGCCAACAGTGAAAAGAGGTACAATGGCATGGCTTGAAGGACCGATTTGATCAGGAGAAGCCTGCTGGAAATATTGAGAGCTCGGAAAGTCCAAAGGGAGAGTTTGGATTCAAGCTTATCTAGAAGAGTCTGCCAGGAGGAATGCTTGATAGCTGCAGCAGCCAGGGGAGCCCCTAAGTAGGTCGACGGAAGCTTGGAAATAGTGAATTGCAATATTTGGGCTATGTTCCTTTGAGTGGAAGAGGGTATTAAAGAAAAAGAGCTGAGATTTCGACGCATTGATGGAGGCACCTGAGGCTTTGGAAAAAATAGAGAGCAAGGATTTAAGGGCAGAGGCTTCTTGCGAGGATGGGTGGCCAAATAGCATGGTATCGTCGACAAATTGTTGGTGGGATTGGGGTGGAAGGCGATGAATAGAGATGCCTTTGAGCATTTGAGATGAGACGGCTGCCTTTAGCAATCTACCTAGCCCTTCTGCCATAAGAACAAAGAGGAAAGGCGACAAGGGGTCCCCTTGTCTTATGCCTCTAGAAGGCCGAAAAGGATGAGAAGGAGAACCATTTAACAGAACATAAAAGCTTGGAGAGGAGATCAAATTGGTGATCCATCTTGTCCAAGTGTGACTGAAGCCAAAAGCTATAAGCATTTTTTGTATATAGTTCCAACTGAGCTTGTCAAATGCTTTGGATAAATCTAGTTTTAGAAGCATACCTGGCTTTTTTAGTATCTTGAGTGAATGAATCACCTCATTTGATAAGACGATGCCATCCATGATCTGCCTCCCTTCAACATATCCTGTTTGTTCCGGTGAAATGAGTAAGGGTAGAAGTGGTTTGAGCCGATTTGCGATGACCTTAGAGATAAGCTTGTATATGACATTGCATAAAGCAATGGGTCTATAGCTTTCAGGCTTGCTCGGTTCAACACATTTGGGAACTAGTGCGATAAAGGTAGTATTGAGGGCTGGAAGAATCCAATGCATGCTTCTTGATTCTTCCACCAGTTCCCAGACCTCTTCTTTGATTAACTCCCAGAATTCATGGTAGAAATTGGCGGTGAAACCGTCTGGCCCAGGGGCTTTGCCATCCTTGAGCTGGTTCATCGCTTCTTCAATTTCTTTTAGGGATGTGGGCTGAAGCAATTTGTTGTTGTGCTCATCAGTTATTATTCTAGGAATATGCTGAGTGATGGCTCTAATTTCTGCGTCCCTGTTTCCTTCTGGCTCTTTAAGGATGTCTTGAAAATAATTTGTTAATTCCTTTTCCATGTCTTCGTGGGCTTCGACTCGCTCTCCTTGTTGGTTGTTGATGAAGGTGATGTTGTTATGCATGCGCCTTTGATAGCTGTTCTGTGAAAAAATTTTGTGTTCTTTTCTCCCTCTTTTAGCCAGCTGATTCGAGATTTCTGTCGCCAGAGTATTTCTTCTTGCTTTCTCCGTTCTTCTAATCGATGCCAGAGGATTTGCTCTTGTTGGGACTGTTCCTCCGTTCGGCCTTCTTTGATGATGTCTTGCTGTAGTGCTTCCATTTTCTTTTCCAACCTTTGCCGATTCTCCTGAATGTTGCCAAATTGTGTTTTGTTCCAATTCTTGAGTACTTTCTTTAGGTTTTTCAATTTTTGCTGGAATTGAAACATTTTGGCTCCTTCTGGTGGCCTGTAGGACTTCCATGCCTCTTCTACTATCTGCCTGAACTTTGTGTTTGTAAGCCAAAATGCTTCAAAGCGGAAAGGCCTATTGCATCTTGTGTCGGGCCTAGACCATTGAAGCACGATGGGCCAGTGGTCCGAACCTCCGTGGGGCAAAATTGATGCATTGAAGTCTCCTCCTAGATGGATTGCATTGTCTGAGAGGAGGAACCTGTCCAGCCTAGAGGCAATATTATTGGCGCCGCTGCGCTTGTTAGTCCATGTAAAAATCCCATTGGTGGTTGGAGTATCCATTAAGTGGTTGTCCTGTATAAAATCTCTGAGTCCTTTGCTATCATTTTCTAATCTTGTTCTTCCCCCTATCTTCTCCTCCAGTGACTGAATGATGTTGAAATCTCCTCCACTAATCCAGAGCGGGAACTGTCTGTGCTCATTTAAACTGGAGATCGTGTTTAACAGATCTAATTTCTGCTGAATGCTTTGCGGAAAGTATACATTGGAAAGGTGCCCGTGGATATTTGTTCCTATGAGATGAAAGGAGGCTTGAATGAGGAAATGGGTTGCATGGAAGTCGTAAAGATTGAGGATCTGTGGATTCCATAGAATGGCTAATCCACCCGAAGCCCCTGAAGCGTCTACTGACATTGATCTGCTACCAGCCCAAATCTTGTTTCGTGCTTTGTCCATGGCAATTGTGCTGCTTTTGGTTTCTTGAAGAAAAACTATAGAAGGTTTTTCTTGTTGAATCAAGTTCTTGATCATCCTAATTTTTGAGGGGCTGTTGAGTCCTCTCACATTCCAGGAGATAAGCTTCATGGTAATTGGGTTGTAGGTTTGTAGTACTTGGTCAGCTTAGGGAATCTCCCTGATTCCATAAGCAGTTCCCCCACTGCAATGGTCCTCTACAGATCAGTTTTGCGTCCCCTCTTCTTGGTTTCTTTGAGATTCTTTTTTATATCCCATGGACTTCCTCCCTGTATGCCTAGATGTTTATTGTGTTGTACCTTGGCTAGGACTCCTTCCAGCCGATCTATTTGCCAGGGAGGAATAGTATTGTATTCCTTTTGCTTGCAGGCAGTTTCAAGTTTTAAGATGTCTATTCCTTCTAGGATAATGTTCTCCGGATCTTGTTCCATGTTGCTAGGAGTATTTTGTTCATCTTCCTCTGTGGTGTTCTGTAAGCTTAGCGCTAATGCTGCATCCATATCCATGTCGGAGGCCGGTTGCTTAGGATCTAATATTGATTTCCCTTTGCCAGCGGATGGGTCATTGGGATCTGAAGTTGCCTTTGGAATGTCTTCAGAAGGTGAGAGGGGATATTGGAAAGAGCTGAGATTAACTGAATGCTTGTGGGTTTGGGGATTAAGGGATGAAGAGGGCTGAGAGACAGAGTCCAAAGGCTCCCCACTGGGAGGTTCTTGGTTGGCTAGAGGCGAAAACGTGTTCCGAGAGTCTAATCTGGTAGAGATTTCAGGGGCTGCCTAATTTTTCTTGGTATGCCTGCGGCGGTTGGGGATTATGGTAAAGCCTTCTGAATCAGTTAGGGTTTCAGAGGGAAAGGATTTGGATTGCTGATTAAGAGGGCAATCCCTGAACAGGTGCCCATGCGCATGGCACTTACGACAGCAAAAAGGGATGTGTTCATAGTCAAGAGTTTGGTCCCATTCGAAATCTTCGTGAAAGAGACTTACCGTGTCTGCCAGAGTCTTGGCAAGGTGCATCTTGACACAGATCCATGCATAGGATGTGTATTTGCGCTTCTTTGTTTCCTCAGCGACTTTGATGAAGGTCCCCAGTGTGTTTCCAATGTCTGCAAGCGTTTCTTCCTTCCAGTATTCCACAGGGAGCCCGTACATTCTGATCCATACTGGAGCCCAACTGAAATCTTCTTTATCAGGGTTAAATCGTGGCTTCCATTCTATGAGGTACAGTCCTGATGAGTTGAAGAAGTATGGGCCACCCTCAAATACCTTGGTTTTGTCCTCCAGACAGTTAAATATGGCTATGAAGAAGCCTTTTGGACCCAGTTGCAGTGTAACTTGTCCCTTGGGTTTCCACTTTGATTCGATCCAGCCATTCAGGGCTCGTTCTGTCGGCCAGAAGCCCAGAAATTTGCCGATCAGGGCATGGTCCTGCATGTACTGTATTTCTCCATTGATTCGATGACTGGGCAGTTCTATCCTGATGCGTTCTGCCGAATTTGGAATGCATGTAGCCGAGGTCGCCTTTGGCTGTGACGAAGAGGCATTTTGGCGCTTTTCATTTTCTGGGTCTGTGGCTGCAGTCTGATCTGCATGGATCTCCTTGTCGCTGGTCTTCTGTCCTTCTTTCTCTGTTTCACGATTTGTGTCAGGAGGAGTCAGCGAAGTTTTGTTCGTTTTCTCACCGGCGGTAGAGGCGTTCGAAGGAGGCGGGGCAGAGCCCGCCCCTCCTGTTGGCGGTGCCATGGAATGCCTTCAGCAGTGAACTAGCGACTTAGCGTGCTCTGTCAGGTACGAGCAGGTTGTAGGGTTCAGAAATGGCGGCAGGTGCACAGGCATCCGTAGGGTTGCAGAGCGTTCTCTTTAACACAAACTTTCATCACCACAAAAATAAAAATAAAAAAAAAAATAAAAAAAAAAAATAAAAAAAAAAAAAATAAAAAAAAAATAAAAAAAAATCGTTGTGACCTCAATATTCATACTGTAATAGATTTTCAAATGTAAAGGGTAAAGGCCCTTGATTCTGGTTGATAATTCATTCTAATTCATTCGTTTTTGGAGCTCCACAGAAGTTTTCTAGTTTATGGCTTAATGAGTCAGGTTTTTGGAGGTGCAGTGGCTTAGCCAAGTTTAATATTTACAAATTTTATGTTGTCATTGTATTCCTTCAAAGTTGGAAGTAAACTCCTCTATAAGTATTCTTTTCTTTGTTAGTTAATATTTCTCTTTCATCAAGTAATTACACAAATTATTCTTCCAAGAACACAAAGAAGTATGAGACACAAAGATTTAGGCTTTCAAGGCAGGGCAAAAGCTCTCAATAGGGGAAAACCCAACAATCCTCCTCTTATTGAATTTATTCAAAATGAGATATCCAACTCAAGACCAAAGAGTCCCTCCAAGTCATCCCTCCTCTTTAAGTCAATGTCAATTGTTGAGTCTCTGCCTAGTCAAAGTTAGAAGCAGCTTCTGAATTTCTATCCTTATTGTAGGTTTATTCTATTATTATAATAGGGTGGCTTCCAGTTACAAACTCTTTTCCTTCTATTACTGATCTTCGGCTACTACAGCAAACCCTTGACTCTTTACCACAGATATTCAGATCCTGCTGCAAATAGATAGCTTTAGATTGAGATTCGGCTTAGTCACAGACTTTGGTTTCTTCAAGTGTTGTAGACTTATTTTTATCTTTAGATTTTCTTCTCCTGTTGGATTACAGACTTCGAGCCTTTTTACTTTCTTGGTTTCTACCCAAAAGAGGTCGAATATAGGCTAAAACACCTAGATATCATTCTCCATGAGCTTTGACTTAGCTAAATAAAGAGTGACTATGTCTGGATTGTTGCCTTTGTAATGTTGAAATGTCCTACAATCTTTTCCTGTGACAAGATGCAATAGCCCTAATTGGACAACACTGAAACTAGTTCAATTCAGTGTTTAATTGCCATGACCAATTCCTTCATTTTCCCATAGCAGCTATGTTGCAATAGTATCACATGGAGTGAGGGTTAATTTGCACATGGACATCTTTGTTTTGAAAACGAAGGCAATGTGCTAAGCTCTCATCTAATATATGTTCCTAAGATATAATAAACTTATGGTGTATGAGTTATCATCATTCTTAGTCCTTAGTTATATTATATGTGCTACCTATCTTTGCGCTCATGGATGAAATAAATAACTCTCCATTTCTATTAGCATCATTCAGAAACTCTTGATTGATTGATGCTCTATGAAATGCATAAGATCTGAGTTACTCATAATCCAATTTCTTGTTGAGTTAGAGATCAACTACCACGGTTTTGGAGATGTTGCATTTCCTCAAGGGGTTGCTAATTTGGTTTCTGTACGACTGTTAAGAATTTCTCTCTCGTTACCTGGAGTGTTCTTAAGCGTTCTTGGGTGGATTTCTACTTCCTAGAGTCGTTTCCCTCTCCCCTGAGAATTATTTTCATCTGTTGGTGTGAGTTTGAGCTCAATCTTGGTTGTCTAAGAGGCCATAGGTACTAGACAAGGCCATACATAAATTTAGGAGATCATTGTCTTTCCAATTTCCCTTCATTCCCATAAATCCATTGAATACATGGGTGCTAAAATCTACAAGGCAAAGCATTCTTGATGTCTATTTATGGTAGAATGTAATTATATTATAATGTTGTTAAATTGAGATTCATTACTTGAGTGATTCAAATTATATGTTGTTCCATTGGTATTGGGAATTGTTACATGAGAACCCATTAACTACAATTATTCACCAATAATATCCAAAGGTTGTTCTGTACTAGAATGATGATTATGCAGTATGATGTATAATGAGGATAAGGTTGAAGAAATGAATGAGGAGAAATCACATTCAAGGGGCAGTGTGGATCAAAGTTGTACTTTAGAAAAAAAAATACAACAGTATGGACAAATATGGACAAATTCTGAAGAAGAACATGCAACATCAGTCAACTTTGATGAAAAAACAAAGTGTGAACAGTTTGAGCTGTCCAATTTCACACTTATTGCATATTCAATTGGTGGATCTGTATCTTCTTGTATTGATAATATGGAAGATCAAGATTACATACAACAATGTATACACACTTTTACCTTAAGGCAAAGTGTTGGGCAAAAGACCCTCAAGGAGAACTCCCATGAGACCAGTATCAAGTCAGTTAGCAAAAATTGTTGTAAATATGCTAGCAGTAAATTGTCCAAGGGTGATTTTTGGATGCCCTCACAAGAACTAAAGATTGTATCCCACTATCCAAAGGATCTTCTCTCAACTAAAAAGGGTATGCTAATAAATGCTTATGGGAAAAAGGCACAACACATTTATCTTTGGTTGGGAGTTTATCCATATTGCCCATGATGTAAATAGTTATAATGTCATGTTGAGTAGATTTTTTGCACACCTTTAAGAATGTATCATTATCGAATGGTGGCTAGAAACTAAAATGTTATCCATTGAATGAGATATAGGATTATATTTGTCTAGATGGGAAGGTTGATATAGTTTGAGCTTGTAGGAATTAATTATTGGAGAATACCCTATTGCAGAAGAAGCTTTGGGTTGAATGAAATTTGATGAACCTACTGTAGTATATGTGAGCTAAATTTTTTATTTGTAATAAATTTTTGCTTTATACTATTTCTTATGACGGATGGCAGATGATATGTAGGAAGCTTTTCACTCTATTCATGGCCTTGTGTATGGTCAAGAAGATTCCTAAACCTCAAATGACGACAATCTGCTATTCAAAGTTAACAAAGATATATTGGATATTAGAAATTCATTTGTATCATGCTTATGCATGGTACAAGCTCTATATACTCCAGAAAAGCTACAATAAATACTTAGCATAGAAGGATTTGTCACTGATGGAATCATCTGGATTATTGGCTGCCATTGTGAAATGGGATGAGGGAAATGTGTAGAAAAATCATATTCTAGAAACCATTTATCTTTGGTTGGGATTTTACCCATATTACCCATGATGTACATAGTCATAATGTCATGTTGAGTAGATTTTTGGCACACCTTTAAGAAGGTATCATATTCGAATGGGGGCCAGAAATCTAAAATGTTATCTATTGAATTAGATATAGGATTATATTTGTCTAGATGGGAAGGTTGATATAGTTTGATCTTGTAGGAATTAATTATTGGAGAATACCCTATTACAGAGGAAGCTTTGGGTTGAATGAAATTTCATGAACCTACTATAGAATCTGTGAGCTAAATTATTTTTATTTTTAATATATTTTTGCCTTATACTATTTCTTATGACAGATGGCATATGATATGTAGGAAGCTTTTCACTCTATAGAAGATATTCATGGCCTTGTGTATGGTCAAGAATATTCCTAAACCTGAAATGACGACAATCTACTATTCAAACTTAACAAAGATATTTTAGATATTAGAAAGTCGTTTGTATCATGCTTATGCATGGTACAAGCTCTATATCCTCCAGAAAAGCTACATTAAATACTTAGCATAGAAGTATTTGCAGCTAATGGCATCATTTGGATTGTTGGATGCCATTTCTATTATGCCCTATGATCACAAGCATGGGGCTCACCATTTTGAGCTCGAGAATGAGAAGGAAAGAAGTTCAAGAATGGCTAGGCTTCTAAGTTTTGGGATTTAGTTTGGATTCTAAAATGGATACCAGAGAAGTGGTAAGTTATTTCAATGAAAAGGCTTAGGTTCATCTATCACTGTTTGAGATGTTTGCATTTGTATAGGTTTTTCTAGTATAAGTATTATATTTTACGCTTAGTTCAAGGACTTCTAGTATGTCTAATAATAATATGTTTTTTTGGCAGTTGTCATGCTCAACACTTCTGTCTGAAGTGGTAAGTAATAGGTACAGAGATCATTAAAGAAATTATTTTTGAAATTAAGACTTTCCTTGATGTTGCTAAGAATCTAGAGCACACATATATTCTTCTAAGCACTTTTTATGCTTGTACAGGTTACCTCCCATATGTCTTTCCATATGTACCTTGTACCTTGTTACCTCCCAGTGTACCTTGTTACCTCCAAACTTGCAAGTAAATTGTTACCTTCCATATGAAGAATTAGCAGCCACTGAGACAGAAATCAATGTTTCACCTGCTAGATGTCCCAATGTTCAATCAAAAGTGGTACCCATAGCAGCAACTCCACCTCCTGTCCTAGATCTTCTTGGTTATTTGATAGGTTTAGGCAATGCACTTCTCCCTCGAGATTAGTGAGCAGTAGGCTCTGGTTGGGTATTAGATAGTCAATTTCATTTCATTTTGTAAATAACAAATGGAAAAAATTGGCTTTATTGTTGTTAGATGTGAATTGTATTTGCTATGATAAGCGTCAACCTGATTAAAGCAACTTGTGATATTTGGTTAATGCTTTGTGCAGGACTCCATTGCATGTTTTACTTGCAACATCAATATGTCAAGGCCTTTAGATCAATGGGAGACTTATATGGCATGATGGTCAAATTTTTTACAGCTTGAAGCTTTAGAATAACTCTTTTGGTCTTGCAGTTGCTGGACCTCTACAGGTACAGTTCATAAAATATGAAAATAGTTGAGATATTAGTTCTATTTACTGTAAATATTGCTAGTTTAATAGGATGTAGATGAACATCTATTTTGAGTCCTTTTCCTAAGTTTCGTTCTTGGTAAATTAGGTGCCACCATTGTAGCCTGGTAGCTCAGCACACACACTGCTACCAATGGTACTATTTCAAAACATATCTCCTGGACTGGAAAATGCTCTTTTGTAAGTGGAAGTAAAAAATAATCAATAATCTTCATTGAGGATGGCAGGATGGAGCGTGCAACATTTCTAGATGTAATAATGAATGATAGGATCTAAATTTTAAGCTTTGGAAGTTTTCTTCATTAAGGATGGCAAGATGGAGCGTGCAACGTTTCTAGAGGTAATAATGAATGCTAGGACCATTCCCTCTCCGCCACTCTGCCTGCGCCTTCGACTCTGTTGGATTTTTAGGACTTTTGGGTTAGAAGGACTGGGCAGGATGGACAAGTCCAAGAGATCAAAAGGGGAAGAGGAAGAGCACATAGACGGTGAGCTTGTTCTCTCCATTGAAAAGTTGTAGGAAATCTAGGATGAGCTTGAGAGGGTAAGTTCTCATGCACTCTGAAAACTGCTTTTTGGGGTTATTTTATTTTATTTATTTATTTTTAAATTGGTTTTTTTCTTATCATTTTTTAAAACAATTTTCCCATTCCTTTCTCTATGTATTATTTTTTTGATTTATTGGTGCATTTGTGGATTGATTGAATTTTTTCTTGTCCATGGGTTGCTTGAAAATGATTGTTACAACCCTTAAGAGTGGGTTTGAGGAAAAGAGCGGTTTTTTTAGTAAACCCACACTTCATCTTCATATTCTTTTAGTCTTTTGGATATGGACATTTTGATTGGTTTACATATATTGTTTTTCCAATAGTGTCGGTCAAATTATTTCAAGGAAAAATTTAAACTAGAACATCCTCAAATTAGTTATTTCAGTTTTTTTTCCATATCCATTTATTGTTTGGGCGTGAGTTGGTAAAGCTCGGGGTTCAACAAATGTAATATTTTATGCGACAATTCTTGATCATTTATAGTCTGCCTATTTACGATTAGGTTCATAATGACCTGGTGACCTGAGGCTCTCTCAATGTAGTATGCCGCACTCCTAAATCCCTTTTGGTCTCAATTACAGTCTGCATGTTTATGATAAGGTCATAGTGGCCTGGTCACCTGGGGTACTCTCAACCTAGTCACTGCCCCCAAAGGATCTAACAAGGTTGTTGGACTTAATGGCAAAAGCTCGCAATTCTATTTGGCATCTGCCCTTAGGGAAGGGTAGACCTTCCTTACCTATATGGTTGTTGACAGTTGGCTTATTCTTACATTTGTCTTTTTATTTGTTGCTGGAAATCTTTCTTGGAGGAATTAGTGGATAGAGTTTAAGTTGGATTTTGGATGAGAATTCCTACATTACATATTTGTAGTTTCATAGTTTCATTCAATTGAGGAAGAACCAGATTCATTATATCACTTTTCTTTTCCCTTTCCCCACTTATATAGCGATGTTGCAGCTCTGGATTTTATTTTTTCCTTCTACTTTTTCTCTCTTAGATTGAATCTAAAGTTTCCAATACCTAGCAGAGCCTTTTCTCTTCTATCATAGGATGCATATGTGTGTAAACCTATGTAATTGATGAAATAAGTTTGGAGTGGATTGAAACAGTGAGATTTTGCTGTGGCGGTGGTGATGAATCATTTTTTCAATTGAACATAACATGTCTATATGATATAATGGAGAAAAATGGAAAACAAAGTGAAATTTTTAAAGGGTGCATTGAGCTACTATCTTTTGGCTATTCATCTCCAGTTATGTTGAATGTTAGAAATGGGGGCCAACTGCAAAACTTTTTTTCTTTCATGAGACTACAGAAATCAGTCTCCAAATGAATTGAAAATGTCCTAGTGCACTCTGGGTTGTTTTATCACTAGTCTTACATGGGATGTTTGTATTCAAGTCATTGAGGTTATTATTCTTTTTAGTCATTATACGATGTCCAACTATGTGGGGCCTTCTACATGGGTAAATTGCACTTGGGTATTATGGACAATTGAGTCCTCAATTATTTTTTGTGCTTTTCCTTTCACTACAGGGTCTTTAACATTCATTACTATTTGATACGCTGAGCATTAAATATCATCTGCCCTTCTTTGTGCTTTGCCTTTCACTACAGGGTCTTTAACATTCAATACTGTTTGATACGCTGAGCATTAAATATCATCTACCCTTCACCATAAACCATAAAAAAATAAAGCTTTCTTTATATATAATTTATTTGAATGAAAAAAAGGGAGAGAGCTGTTGTTTCAATTTCTCTAGCGTGGCATACACCAAACTGTGAAACACATCGTTTCTATTTTAACAGAATAAGCATGCAGTTCATCAAATTAAAAATCGAATTATATCAGAGCTACAAATCAGAACACCCATTTTTAAAAATCCCCCTATCAGGGAACAACATGGAAATATGCTTATTTCCATTAGAATCGAGTGTCAAGGCTATGATACGCAGCTTAATGTTATGAACATTGCAGCCTGTTTACATGAGATCGCCATTGTGAACTAATGGCATTCTAGGAAGGGGTGTCTTCCTTGTGTACAATCTGAAACAAGTTCTTTGTTAGATATATCAAATTTTTTGATAATACAACATTCAATAATCATGTGATTTTGGATCCTATGAATAGTAATAATGGGATACATAGGACTGAGAATTGACCATGGTTGGCAATGTCTAATCTCAGTAATTAGGCAGGGAAGACTACAACAAAAGAAGGTGATGATAGCAATCTGCAGCAAAAGGCCTCTGATTTGGGTCTTGTTCCAAGCATCTATTCTGTAAATTCCTCAACAACTCAGACACATTCAACCCACTTGTCCTGATAAGGTGTCTAGTACTCCACACATCAACTTTAACCCCATGAACACCCCTAGACATCTTAGGAGCATGGTTCAAGCCACTAAGATTATGAGGGTAAATCTGAGGTGCACCAATGGCATCCTCAAAATCTATTATAAACCACTCATCTAATTCAATGTTCTTCATCATGTTATCCCACCTAAGATCCCTGTGCATAAACAAAAGGGTGTGCAAAGACACCAGTGCCTTGGTCACAAATTTCAGAGCTTCCACAAGCTGTTTGGGTTTGGTGTTTGGGTTTTTTCGTAGCTTTTAATTTTTATCTTTTTTATTTAATTTAAAATCATCGACTATAAATTTAATTTTAAGGATTGCCATAACTCTTCACTTGGTTTGGTGTTTGGGTTTGTTCGTAGTTTCTAATTTTTATCTTTTAACTTTCTTCTTTAATTTAAAATCAATGATTATAAATGTAATTTTAAGGATTGGCATAACTCTTCACATAATTTTTTAAAGTGTGCTCGCTCAATGGAAGAGCGTCTGCTTTAGGAGTTAACATGAATTAATCATTGATTTTGTAGTTCATTTGTAATTAAATATTTTTTATATCGATTTATTTCAATGGTGAGATATTTTTGGATTCATTATTTTATATTGTCCCTAAAGAGACAAAAGTGATATTTAAATAAATTTTTTATCGTCTCTAGAGAGACAATAGCTAGTATTAAAGACATATTGTCTCTAATCCAAGTGTTGTCTTTAGAGAGACAAAAATGAAATTGTCTCCAGTGAGACAAAAATGAAATTATCTCCTAAGAGACAATAATGGTTGTGTTATATACTCCCTTTATAGAGACAATATTTTTTAAGACAATAATCTTTAAAATAATATACTTTAAGATAATATTTTTTAAGGCAATATTATTTAAGACACTATTTTTTAAGACAATAATCTTTAAGACAATAATTTTTAGGACACCCGCTTAAATACAATATTTAAGACAATACACATTTTTTTTTGTCTTAAGTTAAGACAATTTACCCAAAAATTGTCTCAAATATTGTCTTAGAACCCTCCTTTATGTAGTAGTGTAAACTAACTGTATATCAACACATAGTCAGTCCTAGATAAACCGATAATCTTGCACTGCATTTATTCTTTCTCATACCTGCCATTCAATAATAATGTACTTAACCAAAACCAAAAGAAAAGAAATCGATAACGCCTTTGTGTAGACCAAAAAGAAAGCGAAATCATGAACCATGACATATTTGTGCATATACTACACTGAAGAAATATTTAATTGCATGTACTGCACTGAAGAAATATGAAGCAAGATATCACATAAATATCTATAAACATGTAACAATAGGTACACTTAAATTTAATTAGATACATTTAAATGAATATATACATTAAATTTAATTTTGATTGATAATTTTTTATTTAATTTGTTTATTTAATTAATTATTCAATTAACTACTTATTAGGAGATATCACGACCTGACCATAAAATCATTAAAACAAAGTAACCACGCAGGTAGGTTTTGCTCATACATAAATCAGAATTACAATATACTAGCGTCCATCTTCTTCTATTTATAAGTAAATAGAGTATTTGGCTCTAAACTAACTATATATCAACACATAGTCAGTCTTAGATAAACAGATAATCTTCGACTACATTTATTCTTTTCCATACCTGGCATGCAATAATAATGTACTTAACCAAAACCTTGAATTGATATGGGAATGCCTTATAAGTAGACTATTTGGCTCTAAACTAACTATATATCAACACATAGTCAGTCTTAGATAAACAGATAATCTTCGACTACATTTATTCTTTCCCATACCTGCCATGCAATGACAATGTAATTAACCCTAAGGAAAAGAAATTCATGACATATTTAATGCCAAAATTATTAATGATGACATATTTGTGCATATAGTGCAGAGGTGAAGCAAAAGCGAAGCATAAATTTCAGAGAGGAAAACAAAAGCCACTTAGTATAAGTTGGTCTAGTTAAGTTGCCATTACTTGGTGTCATAAGTTGCTCTACAAATTTATTGGGTTGTTGTTGCCGCCGCCTTTGTTGTTGTTCATGGTGTTGTTGCTCTTGGTGTTGAACTTAAGTTGGGGTGGTGGAGAACCTATGGCTTTCCTCCTTATATTTTGTTTCAAGTTGAAAAGAGGTTTCATAAAGCGTTTCCTTTGACCCCTACGATTTTGTTTTTTAGGAAGGAGTTTGAGATTGTAAGTGTTGTAGTCATTTTTAAAATTTCATGAATAAAGCTAGTCTTGATGATCTAATCCACAAATTAAGGCATTGTGTTATGTAAGCTTATCTATTATTTGTAATTATTAGCTCAAGACATCATTAAAATCATGTCAATAGTTGGCATCTTCAATATACAATTCTCAATAAAATATATTCACATGTTGGAAGTAAATCCAAGGATTATAGAAAGACAAATGTGATGGGATGGATGATCAAATTCATCTATACTTTGCAAAGAAAAGGTTGCAAGATATTTCAAATATTAACAAGGAACAATGTAAACTTTGAAACGGGAACTATAAACTCAAAACGGGAACTCTGGCCAAAAAACCCCAAAAAAACATCAAAAACAGTGCTAAAAACGAAAAGTGTGTATACTAGAACGATGTTTTTATTTTTTAGGCGTTAATTTTGAACATGTTTTAAAAATGGCAGTAACTACGAACTTTACTATGAAATTTTCGTGCAAAATATAGCTTCAAAATGAAAGTGATGATACTGGAATAATGATTTTTTTTTTTAGGGTCAATTTTCAACATTTTTAAAAAATGCTAATAAAACCAAATTTTTATGTGTCAAACAAAGTTGTTTATGAGGAAAAAAAACACATTAATGTTTTTGGTAGAATATCATTTTTCTTTCCTAAGTATAAATTTAACGTGTTTTCAACCATAACATGCTAGGGTGGGCGCCACAGCGCGACTCGTCCCCTACCTCTAACCCCCCTCTCGACACCCTTACTACCTTCACCCACAACCCACACCCCTGGCCCCTTTAATCCCTACCAACCCAACCCAACGCCTGCCCGAGCACCCTCACCCTTCCCCCTGCCCGGCCCGGGCGCCCTCTCAACCCCCGCCCCCCCAACCCTCCCAACCCCCCCCGCCGGCCGGGGCGCCTTGCAACCCTCCCTGCCCGAGCGCCCACACAACCCCCCGTGCCCAAACCCTCTCAACGCCCCCCTCCCCTGGCCCGGGCGCCCTCACCCGCCCCTAGAACCGACCCCCCACTCGGCCCCGGCGCCCTCACCCGCCCCTCGGCCCTGGTGCCCTCACCCACCCTCACCCGCCGACCCACCCGGCCCGGGCACCCTGCCAATCCCCCCCGCCCGGGCGCCCACACAACCGCCCGCACCCCAACCCTCTCAACCCCCCCTCCCACCAGCCCGGGCGCCCACAACCGCCCCCCCACCCGGCCCCGGCGCCCTCACCCACCCCCGGGCCCGGGCGCCCTCACCCACCTTCACCCGCCCGCCCGCCCGGCCCGGGCACCCTCACCCGCCCGCCCGCCAGGCCTGGGTACCCTCACCCGCCCCCTCGCTTGGCGCCCTCACCCGCCCCCCCACCCGAGCGCCCTCACCCGCCGGGCCCGGGCGCCCCCACCCGCTTGGCGCCCTCACCCGCCCGCCCCCCCCGCGTGCCCTCACCCGCCTACCAGCCTGGGTGCCCTGACCCACCCTGCCTCGGTTGCGCCCCTGCCTGGCAGGCAGCAGGGCGATTCCCGGAATCGCCCTGTCGCCTGCCGGGGGGCGGAGCGAGCCGCCCGGCAGGCGGCAGGGCGATTCCGGGAATCGTCCTGCCGCCTGCCGGGCAGGGGCGCGGGCTGCCCGGGTGACGCCTGGCTCCGCCGCGCAGCGACGCGACCCGGGCGGCCTGCGCCCCCGCCAGGCAGGCGGCAGGGTGATTCCGGGAATCGCCCTGCCGCCTGTCGGGCGCGGGCGCGGGCCGCCCGGGTGGCGCCTGCCTCGGTCGCGCCACCAGGGCGGCCCACGGCCCCTCCCGGCAGGCGGCACGGCGATTCTGGGAATCGCCCGGGAGAGCGGGTGAGGGCGCCTGGGCGGGCGGGCGAGGGCGCCGGGCGGGTGGGCGGGTGAGCGCGCCAGGGCGGGTGAGGGTGCCGGGCGGGCGAGCGGGAGAGGGCGCCCGGGCGGGTGAGGGTGCCGGGCGGGCAAGGGCGCCCAGGCGGGTGAGGCGGGTGAGGGAGCCGGGCGGGCGGGCGAGGGCGTCGGGCGAGCGGGAGGGCGAGGGCGCCCGGGCAGGCGAGGGCGCCCGGGCAGGTGAGGCGGGTGAGGGCGCCGGGCGGCCGAGGGCGCGGCCGGGCGGGCGGGTGAGGGCGCCCGGACGATTCCTGGAATTGCCCTGCGCCGGGCGGGCAAGGGCGCCCAGGTGGGTGAGCCAGGTGAGGGTGTCGGGCGGGCGGGCGAGGGCGTCGGGAGGGCGGGCGGGCGAAGGCGCCTGGGCGGGTGAGGCGGGTGAGGGCGCCGGGTGGGCGAGGGCACGGGCGGGCGGGCGGGTGAGGGCGATTCCGGGAATCGCCCGGGCGGCAGGGCGATTCCGGGTGTAACGCCCTGGAGTCTCGGGCAGGCGTGCACGACGACGGGTTGATGTGCGACCGGGCGAAACACCCTTCACACGGAGCTGACGAGCCGGAAATTGAGGTGCGGACACCCGAGCTAGTGGTGCGGTCACCCAAGCTGGCGGTTAGGCATGGCCAGCCATGGTTCGGTGCGGTGGGCAAGACGAACAGGTGAACTATGCGGACGAGTAAGGCAACAGTTGAGGACGCAGTTTTGCAGACGAACACGAGGGCCCGACGAGCGGACAAGTCGACAATGTGACGAGGCTGCAGAAATGTGCGGCAAAACAGGTTGTGGTGTGACGAAGTACATGGAGAAACTTGGCCGAGATGTGGCCAAGTTTGAGACGAATGTATTGAGGGCACGAAATGGAGCTTATGCGCACGAAGTGGCATAAGCGAACATATATATATCAGCACATATGTTATATGTGCGTGAACGAATGATATAACATGCATGGGTTATATGGATTATACGATGGATGCGCAGATGAACATGTGCACAAATAATTAAATGGAGATAATAATATACGGGACTTGTATATATAATGGGATAGCCATTATATAAGGAAGAGCGTATACCATAAAGTGAAAGCCGAGATATAAAATGTGGGAGCTTATATGAATATAAGCGAACAATTAAAAATAAAATATAATAAAATATATTATACGTGGCTTATGTGAATATAATGGAGCAGCCATTATAATATAAGAGAAGCGTATATGACATAAAGTGGAACCGACATATTATGTGAGTGACATATAAACGACAAAAAGGAAATAAAGTGGTATACGTGGCTTTGTATGAATGGTGGAGACGGCCATTAATATGAGAAGAACGTATATGGTGAATGAACAGCCGACGTGTTATATGGAGGGTGTGTTATTGTTTGGGACGTCGGCCCGTGGATAGACACGTCCCTTGGAGGACAATAATATGCCTATATATAACATAACGAAGGTTCATTGGAGGATCATCAAGCTATCGATCAGTCTTCGGATATCGGGTAAGAGATTGCGCAGTTCTTATGCGCATAGCAAGTGAATGCGTGGAAGTCTTTACTTGGAGTTTGGGAGATTCAGTTCACGGTGTTTGGACAGCAAGTCATTTACATAACAGCGCAGAGTTACGTGGGTGTTTGGGAACACTCGGACAGCAGCGCAGAGTGTAAATCATAACAGGTTGTCCACGGTTTAAAGCTACGGTTGGGACAGCAGGTCTATTATCTGATTGCGCAGGTTTTGGTGAGCGTTTGGAGCACGCTCGGATAGCAGCGCAGAAGGTTATAACAGCGGGTTGTCTCGGTTGGGAGACTGTTGGATAACACGATTTTATGTGGTCAGTTATATCTTGAAGGGTGAGCAGCTTTGCGATGTCTTGGCAAAGTGGTTCACGGCCTATGGTATAAGGTCACGGTTATAGCGTGCTGATTTATGGTCTCGGTTACACGATTGAGGGCAGTATTTGGGGTGAACGTTGCGATGACCCGGGTGGGTCTCGTTCACACTCAAAAGGTGCAAAATCAGTGTATGATTAAGGCCTCTCGTGCCTTGTTGTAATGATTATAAGTATGGCCGTGTGTTAGCCGGCATACTCATGTACATGTATTATTGAAAGGAAGTTCTATAATATATAATTGTGGGCGAACTCGGTTGGGAGTTGCCCCTCCCACTTACATATATGTGTTCTTAGTGCTGTTCGGTTTATGTTATACATGAAGATGTTATGATTGTTTATATGAGAACAAAGATTAAAGATTCATGTTGATGCACATCGGTTTATGAATATAAGGATTAAGATTTATATGGTTGTAAGATAATCGGTTAATGCATGTTAATATATCGGTTTAGAGGAGAAGACGATATCGGTTAAATGCTCGGTTGTCTTGGTTAAGGCGTAGTCTACAACGCAAACCCGTTAAAAGGTGAGCGTTGGTAGTGCCGCACCCGCCCAATAAACGAAAAAAAGATTGGGGGCGTGACACCGGGAATTGCCCGGGCGCCCTCACCCGCCCGCCCGCCCGGCGCCCTCGCCCGCCGGGCTGGTGAGCCGGGTGAGGGCGCCGGGCGGGCGAAGGCAGGGGCGGGCGGGCGGGTGAGGGCGCCCGGGCGGGTGAGGGCAATTCCGGGAATCGCCCGGGCGGCAGGGCGATTACGGGAATCGCCCGGGCGCCCTCACCCGCCCGCCCGCCCGGCGCCCTCGCCCGCCAGGGGACCCTCACCCGCCCGCCCGCACGACGCCCTCTCCCGCCCGGCACCCTCACCCGCCTCACCCGCCCGCGCGCCCTCGCCCGCCCGCCCGGCACCCTCACCCACCTCACCCGCCCGACGCCCTCACCCGCCCGCCCGGCACCCTCACCCACCTCACCCGCCCTAACCCGCCCGCCCGCCCGGCGCCCTCGCCCGCCCGGCGCCCTCACCTGCCTAACCCGCCAGGCGGGTGAGGCGGGTGAGGGCGCCGGGGCAATTCCCGGAATCGCTCGAGCACCCTCACCTGCCCGCCCGCCCGGTGCCCTCGCCCGCCCGGCGCCCTCACCCGCCTCACCCGCCCGGCAGTTGAGGCGGGTGAGGGCGCCGGGCGGGCGTGTGAGGGCGCCCGGGCGATTCCGGGAATCGCCTGGGCGCCCTGACCCGCCCGGCGCCCTGACGGGCAGGTGAGGGCGCCGGGCGGGCGAGCGGGTGAGGGCGCCCGGGCGATTCCCGGAATCGCCCGGGCGGCAGGGGCGGGCGGGCGGGTGAGGGCGATTCCGGGAATTGCCCGGGCGCCCTCACCCGCCCGCCCGGCCGGCGCCCTCGCCCGCCCGGGGACCCTCACCCGCCCGCCCGCACGACGCCCTCTCCCATCCGGCGCCCTCACCCGCTCGGGCGCCCTTGCCCGCCCGCCCGGCACCCTCACCCACCTCACCCGCCTCACCCGCCCGAGAGCCCTCGCCCGCCCTCCCGGCACCCTCACCCACCTCACCCGCCCTAACCCGCCCGCCCGGCGCCCTCACCTGCCTCACCCGCCGGGCGGGTGAGGCGGGTGAGGGCGCCCGGGCGATTCCCGGAATCGCCCTGCCTTCCTGCCCACCCGGCGCCCTCGCCCGCTCGGCGCCCTCACCCGCCTCACCCGCCCGGCGGTTGAGGCGGGTGAGGGCGCCGGGCGGGCGCGTGAGGGCGCCCGGGTGATTCCGGGAATCGCCTGGGCGCCCTCACCCGCCCGCCCGCCCGGCACCCTCACGGGCGGGCGGGCGGGTGAGGGCGCCGGGCGGGCAAGGGCGCCGGGCGGGCGGGCGGGTGAGGGCGCCCGGGCGATTCTCGGAATCGCCCTGCCGCCCGGGCGATTCCCGGAATCGCCCGGGCGCCCTCACCCGCCTGCCCGCTCGTGCACACGTCCGCCCGGCGCCCTCACCCGCCCCACCTGCCCGGCGGGCGGGCGGGTGAGGGCGCCGGGTGGGCGGGCGGGTGAGGGCGCCCGGGCGATTTCCGGAATCGCCAGGGCGCCCTCACCCGCCCGACCGCTCGTGCCCTCGCCCGCCCGGCGCCCTCACCCGCCTCACCCGCCCAGCGGGTGAGGCGGGCAAGGGCGCCGGGCGGGCGGGCGGGTGAGGGCGCCCGGGCGATTCCGGGAATCGCCCGAGCTTCCTCACCAGCCCGCCCGCCCGTGCCCTCGTCCGCCCGGCGCCCTCACCCGGCTCACCCGCCCGGCGGGCGGGCGGGTGATGGGGCCGGGCGGGCAGGCGGGTGAGGGCGCCCAGGCGATTCCCGGAATCGCCCGGGCGCCCTCACCCGCCGGCCCGCCCGTGCCCTCGCCCGCCCGGCGCCGGGCGGGCGGGCGGGTGAGGGCGCCCGAGCGATTCCGGCAATCGCCCGGGCGCCCTCACCCGCCGGCCCGCCCGTGCCCTCGCCCGCCCGGCGCCGGGCGGGCGGGCGGGTGAGGGCGCCCGAGCGATTCCGGCAATCGCCCGGGCGCCCTTACCCGCCCGCCCGCCCGGCGCACTCACCCGCCCGGCGCCCTCGCCCGCCCGCCCGCTGGGCGGGTGAGCCGGGTGAGGGCGCCGGGCGGACGAGGGCACGGGCGGGCGGGCGGGTGGGGCGGGTGAGGGAGCCGGGCGGGCGGGCCGGTGAGGGCGCCCGGGCGATTTCCGGAATCGTCCGGGCGGCAGGGCGATTCCGGGAATCGCTAGGGTGCCCTCACCCGCCCGCCCGCCCGGCGCCCTCGCCGGCCCGGCGCCCTCACCCGCCCGGCGACCTCGCCCGCCTCACCCGCCGGGCGGGCGGGTGACGGCACCGGGCGATTCCCGGAATCGCCCTGCCGCCCGGGCAATTCCCGGAATCGCCCAGGCGCCCTCACCGGCCCGCCCGCCCGACGCCCTCACCCGCCCGGCGCCCTCACCGGCCTCACCCGCTCGGCGGGCGGGCGGGTGAGGGCGCCGGTCGGGCTAGGGCGCCGGGCGGGAGGGCGGGTGAGGGCGCAGGGCGGGCGAGGGCGCTGGGCGGGCGGGCGGGTGAGGGCGCCCGGACGATTCCCGGAATCGCCCAGGCACCCTCACCCGCCCGCCCGCCCGTGCCCTCGTCCGCCCGGCGCCCTCACCCGCCTCACACGCCCGGCGGGCGGGCGGGTGAGGGCGCCGGGCGGGCGAGGGCGCCGGGCGGTCGGGCGGGTGAGGGCGCCCTGGCGATTCCCGTAATCGCCCGAGCGCCCTCACTCGCCAGCCCGCCCGGCGCCCTCACCCTCCGGGCGGGCGGGCGGGTGAGGGCGCCGGGCGGACGGGCGGGCGGGTGAGGGCGCCGGGCGGATGGGCGGGTGAGGGCGCCCGGGCGATTCCCGGAATCGCCCGGGTGCCCTCACCCGGGCGCCCTCACCCGCCCGCCCGCCCGACTTCCTCGCCCGCCCGGCGCCCTCACCCGCCTCACCCGCCCGGTGGGTGAGGCGGGTGAGGGCGCCGGGCGGGCGAGCGGGTGAGGGGGCCCGGGCGATTCCTGGAATCGCCCTGCCGCCCGTGCGATTCGCGGAATCGCCCTGCCGCCCGGGCGATTCCCGGAATCACCCGGGCGCCCTCACTCGCCCGCCCGCCCGGCGCCCTCACCCGCCCGCCCGCCGAGCGGGTGAGGCGGGTGAGGGCGCCGGGCGGGTGAGGGTGCCGGGGGGGCGGGCGGGTGAGGGCGCCCGGGCGATTCCGGGAATCGCCCGGGCGGCAGGGCGATTCCTGGAATCGCCCGGGCGCCCTCACCCGCCCGCCCGCCCGTGCCCTCGCCCGCCCGGCGGGCGGGCGGGTGAGTGCGCCCGGGCGATTCCGGGAATCGCCCGGGCGCCCTCACCCGCCCGCCTGCCCGGCGCCCTCGCCCGCCCGGCGCCCTCACCCGCCCGCCCGCCGGGCGGGTGAGGCGGGTGAGGGCGCCGGGCGGACGAGGGCACGGGCGGGCGGGCGGGTGAGGGTGCCCGGGCGATTCCGGGAATCGCCCGGGCGCCCTCACCCGCCCGCCCGCCCGGCGCCCTCACCCGCCCGCCCGCACGGCACCCTCGCCCGCCCGGCGCCCTCACCCGCCTCACCCGCCCGGGCGCCCTCGCCTGCCCGCCCGGCACCCTCACCCACCTCACCCGCCCGGGCGCCCTCGCCTGCCCGCCCGCCCGACGCCCTCACCCGCCTCACCCGCCTGGCCCTCGCCCGCCCGGCACCCTCACCCGCCTCACCCGCCCGTGCGCCCTCGCCCGCCCGGCACCCTCACTCGCCTCACCCGCCCTCGCCCACCCGATGCCCTCGCCCGCCCGCCTCGCCCGCCCGCCCTCGCCCGCCCTTGCCTGCCCGGCGCCCTCGCCCGCCCGCCCGCCCTCCTCTGCCCGCCGAGCTCCGTTACTCGCCACATCCGCCCGCCCGACGCCCTCACCAGCCTCAGCCGCCCGCCCGCCTCGGCGCCCTCACCCGCCCGCCCGGCACCCTCACTCGCCTGCCCGCCAGGTGCCCTGACCCGCCCGCCCCCCCCGCACGGGCGCCCTGACCCGCCGGCCCCCCCAGCCACCCTCACCCACCCTGTCTCGGCTGCGCCCCCCCCGGCAGGCGCCAGGGCGATTCCGGCAATCGCCCGAGTGGCCCTCACCCGCCCGCCCGCCCGGCGCCCTCACCCGCCTTGCCCCCCCAGGTGCCCTCGTCCGCCCGCCCGTCCGGCGCCCTTGCACGCCCGACACCCTCACCCGCCTCACCCGCCCGGGCGCCCTCGCCCGCCCGCCCGCCCGACACCATCAGCCGCCTCACTTGCCCGCCCGCCCTCGCTCGCCCGCCCGCCCCGCGCCCTCACCCGCCCAGGCGCCGTCGCCCGCCCGCCCGACGCCCTCACCCGCCTCACCCGCCCGCCTGCCCCGGCGCCGTCACTCGGCTGCCCGCTCGCCCGGCGGCCTCACCCACCTCACCCGCTCGGCGCCCTGACCCGCCCTCCCCCCTGCCCGGGCGCCCTGACCCGCCCTCCCCCCCGGGGCGCCCTCACCCACCCTGCCTCGTCCGTGCCACCCGGGCGGCCCCCGCCCCGGCCCGGCAAGCGGCAGGGCGTTTCTGGTAATCGCCCGGCCGCCTGTCGGGCGGGGGCGCAGGCCGCCCGGGTGGCGCCTGCCTCGGCTGCGCCCCCGCCTGGCAGGGCGCCAGGTGAGGGCGGGCGGATGAGGTCGCCGGGCAGGGGGCTGGTGAGGGCGCGCGGGTTTGGTGGGTGAGGGCGCCCGGGCCGGGTGGGGGAGCGGGTGAGGGTGGGTGAGGGCGCCCGGGCCGGGGGGCGGGTGAGGGTGCCGGGGTTGGGTGGGGGGGCGGTTGGTGGGGCGGGTGAGGGCTCCCGAGCCGGGGGTGGTTGAGAGGGTTGGGGCGCGGGGGTTTGTGTGGGCTCCCGGGTGGGTGGGGTTGGCAGGGTGCCCGGGCTGGGGTGGGGGGCGGGTGAGGGTGGGTGAGGGTGACGGGGTAGGGTGGGGTGTCGGTTGGCGGGGCGGGTGAGGGCGCCCGGGATGGTGGAGGGGGGGGGTTGAGAGGGTTGGGGTGCCGGGGGTTGTGTGCGAGATTCGCAGACATCAAAGACCCATTAGAAGAGGAAAATGAGCAAAAGGAAACAGAAAATATTGTGGAAGAAGGCAATGATGAAACTCTAGAGGATGAAGAGTTTGGATTACGTGACATTGTTGATTAAATTTAAGTTATGCTTGTAAATCAAGCTTTGCAATGTTTTGACTTTGACATTTTATGAGAAGAATAAACACTCAATTAGGGTTGTTATACGTTCAATATCTGTAATATGTGATTTTCGCATTGATTTTTAAGTTAATCATTATTTTTTGAAAAAAAAAGTGATTATTATTATTTTTTTGACATGAAATTCATAAAAAAAGCTATTATTTAACCATTTTTAGTTAAAATTATCATATAAAAATTGCGATTTTGACATGTCAATTCTAGCAAAAAATTATCAAAACGTGTAGTTTTTTAGTTATATTTATTTTAAAAATGGTTATTTTTATGTCCATTGTTAAAAAATATTGTTTTTTAGAAACAATTATTTCATGTGGATTGAAAAATTAATTAAGGATGTATAAATATGTAGAATATCGAAAATTCTAAATATCGACCTCCTAATTTAAAAATGCAAAACAATAAAAACCTCACTAAAAAAAAAAGTTAAAATTAAAATAAAAAACAAGAAAATGTGAAGAAAACGACCACTTCAACAATGATCAAATTTACAAAATAATTATTTACATTTTATACATTAGAAAATTTAAAGCCAAAAAACAGGTCTTTTAAAAAAGGGGGTGATGCAGAATACTCACTTTTTTAAATCAGCATGAAAATCACTATGATTCTAAAACGTAATGTACATAAAAAAATTAAAGTGCCAAAAACTATGCTCTAAGAAAAACATGTTTGTTCTGCATCACCCCTTTTCAAAATCAGGTCACTTTTTTGCTATCTCTACGAAACGGGTAACAGTATCAGTTCCCGTTTCAAAGTTTACATTGTTAAGGTGTCACAATCATAAGATAACCTTGCACTTGTTGAACCACACATGGTATGTTGAAGGAGAATGGTAGTTTTAAAAGCCATTGGAAAAGCCTCCATGTACCACTCATAAATTGTTATGCTCTTGACCTGCGAGAAATTCCAGAATACCAAATATGCAAAGAAATACAACCCCGAACATAGAACAAAATGAGAAAAACAACAAGTATTTTATTATTAAGAGATGAAAGCAGTGTTCACTTGCCTCTTCAAGGGGGCAACCTCCAACAAAGCAGAGCTCGATTACAAATTAAGACTCGATATATCTCAATGGGGAGTCTTTATCCTTTTTATAGGATTCATACTTATTGTGAGAAATATAACTAGTACACTTATATGCATGCATGTTAGCCATTTATTTGGTATATGCATATTTGGATCTATATTTTGAACTTATACAAATTATCCTTAATTATGGAAATAGTGTTCATTGACTATTTCATTTAAAAAGAATAAATGGAAATGGATCTTAACCTGTTAAGTTTAGGTATGTTCTATGCTAGAGCAATTTATTTAAATTTTCACAGTTAGCAATCACATCAAAATTAAGATAAACTGCAGATAGAACATAAATATAAAATGCAGAAGACAAGCCAAGACAAGAGGACACAAGATGTAGCGCTAGCTAGGGACAAACCCCACAATGTGTGGGGAAACCCTTTGATCAAATCTTCTTTTATCTTCAAAGTTCAGCAGAGAAAGAGAGAGAGAGAGAGATAATACATCTACAACAGAAGTCAACACTTTGACTTATCTAGATCTAGCATAGATCATTTCTTATAACGATGAGATCAGTTGAAGACATTCTGCTTCAATTGATTCTGCAAGGTGACTCCTTCACCTATTATCGTTCTGCATCTCATCCATTTGCTACACCTGATTGTGTAGCACCATCATGTTGTATCATGCTACATCACGCTGCCCATATATCATGTATCATTGTGCTACCCATCATGCTGCTGCCCATGCTCCATGTATCATTGTGCTGCCCATCCACAATATCTCATACATCATGTTGCTGCCCAAGACTGCGTTATATATATGTGTCCAGATCACACAACGTTCTTATCTCTATGCCACAGAAGTTTATATACCTAGGCAATATCACTTTATGAACACTGTATATAATCCCTGATGATCCATTATCTGTCTATATACAGTTGTTGTCCAATAGCATATATATTTGCATTCCAATATCTGTCTACATACAACTGCGTTCATATATGATTGCATTCCAATAGCATCATGACTGAGCTTCTGAACAACGTATATATATACCTGTGGGTTGCTATGTTGCTACGTTCCATGCCGTGTTCCATTGACCGTGAATATATTTCTCATGAATAGCGTATATATATAGCGTGTATAACATGAACAACGTTGAATGCATGTTAATGACGTTCCAGTCACCACGTTGACTATCCATGAACTGCGAGTAATCCATGTGACAATGGATCCAGGGTTATGGCATGATCAACATTCCATATATAATACAAACTAAGGGCTTCATACCTTGGCTGTAGTGTTCCATATATAACTGCGTTTCAAACTATGGGTTCTGTATATGATTCACTGCCAGATCCACATACATCGAGAGTGTCAACAATTCTGTGTGCCATGTCTGCACCATACCCTGTGTATGAGTCTTTTATATATTTCCACCTGCTTGTATATATATCCACAAGTAGCGTATTAATACCTCCAGCGTATCATGACTGCATTGATGCGTCTAAATACCTCCACGAGCAGTGTTATTATGACTGCATTGATGTGAGTATATGCCTCCACGAGCAGCGTATATATAACTGCGTTGATGTGTGTATAGTTGTAGTGAATATTGCCTGTGTATTATATCATTGCATGCGTCATGATTATGAATAGTGTGTAGATATTACCACTTCATCACTTCGGCTCATTACCAGCGCATATATATATACATGAGCAGTGTATAGTGTATATGGTTTCCCAGGTGTTAGCGTATAGAGATGAACAACGTATCTGGTTTCCTTGAACAACATATAGAGATTCATCATTTGCTAGTGAATAGATGTCTTCTTGTCCTACGTAGGATTAGGGCATCATTTTGCAGCTAGGGCATCATCCTCTTTGGTATCTCTCCTTCTCCAAAAACCCAAGACGTGGAGAGGAGATCACCTAAAGAGTGTGTTGTGCTAATGACTCCAAATACTCTCTTATTTATACTAAAGGCAGATGATTGAATAGACATGACGTTTGGGCTTCTAGATTCTACATAAGAGCTGGTCGGCTTGAAAATAATTACATAAACAAAATAAATTCATATCTCCATAAATACTTATCGGAATCGGATGATCTTTGGATCAATCCTACACCTCTCGACGAGAGGGATCCAATAAAAATATCAGCTGCCATAAATAAGCTGACCCACATGGAGTTTGGCCCTAGTTTCCAATTTAACACTCCCTCTCAACTAGGGAGAACTCCATCCGCTGATCCATATGTCCAACTGTACTATCTCTGCCATTAGTGCCTTGCATTGCTTTGCCTAGCTCTGCTCACCTCTGTTGGCTCTGCTCAGCTCTGCTGGTTCTCTTCTGCTCTGCTGGCTCTGCTCAACTCTGCTCTGCTGGCTCTGCTTAGCTTTGCTCTGCTGGCTCTGCTCAGCTCTGCTGGCTCTACTCAGCTCTGTTGTCTCTGCTCTGCTCAACTTAGCTCTGCTGAACTATGAAGAAGAAGTCAGTCTCAGAGTGCATACCACTGGTCCGAGACTAGTCTCAATCGACCTGAAGTCAGCTTCTTAGTAAGTACCACTCCTACCACTAGTCCCAGACCAGTATCGCAATCTCAGAGAGTGTACCACTAGTCTTAGACCAGTCTCAACCGACCCGAAGTCAGCATCATAGTGTGTACCACTCTCACTGGTCCTAGACCAGTACTGCACTGACACGAAGTCAGTCTCGGAGTATGTACCACTGGTCCCAGACCAGTCTCAACTGACTCAAAGTCAATGTCGTAGTAGGTACAACTCCTACCACTGGTCCCAGACCAGTATCACAGGCTCAGAGAATGTACTACTAGTCCCAAACCAGTCTCAATTGACCTGAAGTCAGCGTCATAGTATGTATGACTCTCACTGGTCCTAGACCAGTCCTGCACTGACACGAAGTTAGTCTCGGAGTATGTACCACTAATCCCAGACCAGTCTCAGCCGACCCGAAATTAGCATCATAGTATGTACAACTCCTACCACTGGTCCCAGACCAGTATCATTGATCCCAGATCAATTTAGGTCATCCTAGCATAGGGAGTACGGTAGATACAATGATGCATCCAGCGGTCCTACTATGGTCCCTAACTTCATTTCCCTGCTCATTGATCAGATGAGAGGTACTTCCCATGAGTCCCAGACTGCATGGGTAGGATGTGTCGATAGGAGAACTTAATCAATCCTGCCCTCACAGGAGAACACATCAATCCTGCTACAATCTCCATGGAGAACACATCAATCCAGGCCGCCATCGAGAACACATCAATCCAGGCCTCACAGGAGAACACATCAGTCCTGCTACAATCGCCATGGAGAACACATCAATCTAGGCTTCACAGGAGAACACACCAATCCTACTACAATCGCCATGGAGAACACATCAATCCAGGCCTCACAGGAGAACACATCAATCCTGCTACAATCGCCATGGAGAACACATCAATCCAGGCATCACAGGATAACTAATCATCTTGCTACACATGAGAGCAAATCATCCTATTCCACAAGAGAGCGAATCATCTTGTCCCACAAGAGAGTGAATCATCTTGTTCCAGTGTGCACCACCAGGGGAGGGTGAGTCACCCTGTAGTCGTATGTTGCTCCAGTAAGAATCGCAAGTCCCCAAAGATCCTAGAGCTCAATATATGCAACATGCAAGACCCTTGTACAAGGGTTTCTTGACAACTCTAAGTCGTTTGGGAAAATCAAAAGTTTGATCTTTCCATGAGGCTCTGACAAAGTGTATCGACCTGTACATCATCTTAATGTGATGGAGCCTCCTTGCTCATCGACTTAAGATATCCCAGATAAGGCAGTATCTGATGTCTACCTGCTGGAGCAATCGTCGAATATGAGATTTCTCAACAATCGAATCCCACCTTTGGTTGTCACAGAGAATAACAGTGGTATTCATCATGTGTACAAACAGCTCACTAAAGAGCTTTAGCAACTAGAATACCTCACAAAAGGCCATACTAGCAGCAATGTTTTTTGCCTTGGTGGTGCTCAGGGTCATTGACTTCTGCTTCCTGCTCATCCAGGATATCGAGGCAGATTCCAAAGAGACAGCACTGAGAGGTTCTCTAGTGATCCTCCACACTGCATGCCCACTCATCATTCGAATAATCATGTGGTTTCATATTTCCGGCAGTGTATCTCAATCCATGAGAGATTGTGCCCTGAAGATATCTCAAAAGATTCTTGGCACCAATCAAGTGAGGCTCAACCAAATATGAGCTCACCATGCTAATTGCAACACATATGTCCGGACGGAGGTTCTCCAAGAACATCAACGTGAATGAGCTTATGAAACTCAGAGGCATTTCCCATATTAGGTCCGACATCACTACCATATAACTTCTTGAAAGTTAAGATCCTCGAGGTAGTCACAAGCTTGCAGCTTATCTTTCCACATTTAGAATCCAACTCCCTCTTAGTTCTGCAAGTGAGAAGGTCTGCACCTGTCAGACATAGGTGCCAGTATGAGAGATCTGTCATCCACAACCTTCGGATGGTTTGGATCGATTTCACTCCTAGTGAATCTCAACTTGATCAGACAGCTGCTGATCCTCTCATAGTATACTCGGGGTGTCTTGCTTCAAGCCATAGAGGGCTTACTATTGTATGCATGAGATTCCCGATCATGAATCAAACTCCTCGGGTTGTTCCAAACCTATGAACCTATGGCATGAGGGTGATGGTCCCCTTATAAGATTTTCCTTCGGTACATTTTAGACATGTACCTTCATGCTCCTTTTTGAATTCAGGCATCCTAGTCACCATCTGACTCACAGACCTCTGGTGCTGAGTCAATGGACATGGTCCCCAGTGGACTTCCTGCAACTTGATACAACCCTGAACTCAAAAACATCTTTGAAAATTCTATTTTAAAACACATACCTTTCCATCGATAAGTGCCACCCTGTAACCTTTGACTTCCATTTCCGAGATGGACACCAGGTTCTTCTTACGATCAGGTACATAAAAGATATTCTGGGTTCCTTTCTTTCGTGGAAGAGTCGACCATTTCCTTGATGACCTACATTACCATCCATTCCTTTGATCATTGAAGATGTCCCAGGAATGATTGTTATCTTCATCAAGAGATGTGTCTCTGCCATTCAGACACTCCTTCGCATAACGACCAAACTTATTTCAACAAGGCATCTGCCTTTCCTTCCACCCTTAGATCTGAACTTCCTAATGAAGTGATCCTTATATGGGCCATCAGAAACTTCCATTGCACCATTATGATAACATTCTCTGCTTCGACTTCTCCCTTAGTGAATGAGAAGCGGGATAATGATCCCATTGATCCTTTTGTCTTGTCTCAACTGACTTTGGTGATTTCTCTTTCACTCTTGCTTGGACATTGTCTTCACCTCAGCTCTGATACCATGTTAAGTTCAGGTATGTTCTATGCTAGAGCAATTTATTTAAATTTTCACTATTAGCAATCACATCAACATTAAGATAAACTGTAGATAGAACATACATATAAAACGCAATAGACAAGCCAAGACAAGAGGACACAAGATGTGGCGCTAGCCAGGGACAAACCCCGCAATGTGTGGGGAAACCCTTTGATCAAATCTTCTTTTATCTTCAAATTTCAGTAGAGAAAGAGAGAGAGAGAGAGAGATATAATACATTTACAACAGAAGTCAACACTTTGACTTATCTAGATCTAGCATAGATCATTTCTTATAACGATGAGATCAGTTGAAGACATTCTGCTTCAACTGATTCTGCAAGGTGACTCCCTCACCTATCATCGTTCTGCATCTCGTCCATTTGCTGCACCTGATTGTGTAGCACCATCATGCTGTATCATGCTACATCACACTGCCCATATATCATGTATCATTGTGCTGCCCATCATGCTGCTACCCATGCTCCATGTATCATTGTGATGCCCATCCAAAATATCTCATAAATCATGTTGCTACCCAAGACTGCGTTATATATATGTGTCCAGATCACACAACATTCTTATCTCTATGCCACAGAAGTTTATATACCTAGGCAATCACTTTATGAACACTGTATATAATCCCTAATGATCCATTATCTGTCTATATACAGCTGCTGTCCAATAGCATATATATTTGCATTCCAATATCTGTCTGCATACAGCTGCGTTCATATATGACTGCTTTCCAATAGCATCATGACTGAGTTTCTGAACAGCGTATATATATACCTGCAGGTTGCTATGTTGCTACGTGCCATGCTGCGTTCCATTGACCGTGAATATATTTCTCATGAACAGCGTATATATATATATATATATATATCTATATATATATATATATATATATATATATATATATATATATATATATATATATATATATATATATATATATATATAGCATGTATAACATGAACAACATTGAATGCGTGTTAATGACGTTCCAGTCATCACGTTGACTGTCCATGAACTGCGAGTAATCCATGTGACAACGGATCCAGGGTTATGGCATGATCAGCGTTCCACATATAATACAAACTGAGGGCTTCATACCTTGGCTGTAGCGTTCCATACATAACTGCGATTCAAACTGTGGGTTCCGTATATGATTTACGCTGCTAGATCCGCATACATCGAGAGTGTCAACAGTTCTGCGTGCCATGTTTGCACCATACCCTACGTATGAGTCTTTTATATATTTCCACCTGCTTGTATATATATCCACGAGTAGCGTATTAATACCTCCAGCATATCATGACTGCATTGATGCGTCTAAATGCCTCCATGAGCAGTGTTATTATGACTGCGTTGATGTGAGTATATGCCTCCATGAGCAGCGTATATATAAATGCGTTGTTGTGTGTATAGTTGCAGCAAATATTGCCTGTGTATTATATCATTGCCTGCATCTTGATTATGAAGAGTGTGTAGATATTACCACAGCATCACTTCGGCTCATTACCAGCATATATATATATATATATATATATATATATATATATATATATATATATATATATATATACATACATACATGAGCAGCGTATAGTGTATATGGTTTCCCAGGTGTCAGCGTATAGGGTTTCACCATGTATCAGATTTCCTAAACAACGTATAGAGATGAACAACGTATCTGGTTTCCTTGAACAACATATAGAGATTCATCATTTGCCAGCGAATAGATGTCCTCTTGTCCTACGTAGGATTAGGCCATCATTTTGCAGCTAGGGCATCATCCTCTTTGGTATCTCTCCTTCTCCAAAAAACCAAGACGTGGAGAGGAGATCACCTAAATAGTGTGTTGTGCTAATGACTACAAATACTCTCTTATTTATACTAAAGGTGGATGATTGAATAGACATGACGTTTGGGCTTCTAGAGCCTACATAAGAGCTGGTCGGCTTGATAATAATTACATAAACAAAATAAATCCATATCTCCAAAAATACATATCGGAATCGGATGATCTTTGGATCAATCCTACACCTCTCGACGAGAGGGATCCAATAAAAATATCAGCTGCCATAAATAAGCCGACCCACATGGAGTTTGGCCCTAGTTGCCAATTTAACATAACCCCATTGTTGCATGGTGATAATTTTGTCAAAATATTAGAAAAACCATGAAGAAAGTCTACTTGGCTTATAGGGATCCACTAACATGCAAATATTGCATGATTTAATCCTATAATATCCCAACATCAAAATTTTAATGAGATATGGTACACTCTAGGTGTTCTAATGAAATTCTTGCACTAAAAACACCTAACACAATAAAGATCTAAGAATGCAGCCTCTTCTTTATGTAAATAAATAGAAACAAAATTACATGCCCACACAAGACCTACTAAAGCCCATGCCTTGGCATGTATGGCTGCCCATCAACAAAGAAATTAAATATATTGAAGCACAATCGTAGATCCTAGATGGATCCACTACACAAATTACTCCCATGGGTTTTCATACCTAGGATCAACTAGAACTAGCCTTGCCAAGTTCACAACAAAATCCAAATAGATAAATAACTCTCCTATCCCCTTTTATAGGCTTGATTGACTCTTTAGAGACTTTATTTTATTGTTTTCCCTCGAAAAACAAAGGCAAATACCATGGGCCAATGCCATGGGCAACTGCCACATTAAATACCATGGGAAGATTCCATCCACTTTGACCATATCCAAATGTCTATATATATATATATATATATATATATATATATATATATATATATATATATATATATATATTACAAATCCTCCCACCCAAAGATTGTTTGCCCTCAGGTAATCCACTTCTATCCACAAAAGAAGCATTTGTATATTGATACCAAGATCCCATACAACCCAATGTGTTATTCCATGCCTCCATTCTAAATGATCATGAATGGATCCTTCGATACCTGAATCCAAAAAAATCCTTTGGTCAATACTACCCCCAATGGATTCTCCTGGATCCCAATGCCACCTAAGTCCTAGGACATGTTGGTTATGACACCACCTCAACCCTCCATCATTGCTTGTGCTTGAGGGCCCAAGTTGCAATATGCCCTTGGCTAAGAGTATCTCGTCAATAGAGTTCCAACTCATAATCTCTCGTAAATCCATCTCGTGGGAAGTATATAATGCATGAATCCTTGCACATGGAATAAATCTACCATGTTGATGTTGCCTAATGCTCAACTCATGTTGCTCCACCCGATCACCCATCATGATCCATTTGTATAACTCTTCCTTGCTATCCCCAATGTATAATGGCAGGTTGGTAGAGCTACAAGCCTTATCTATGTACTCTTGTAGAGGGCTGCTCTGCGACTCCCAAATGTACTCCTCTTCCTACCTTGTGAGGACCTTGAGTCATTCCTCAACACTAGACAACTGGGTCATTGATTCAACACATACCCCTATGAGGTCCTCAAATTTTCTATTCTCCTGTAAGACAGTGTCTCAGGCTGCCCCAACTCTCTACTCCAGCATCGTAAGATCTATCTTGAAATGCATGATCCTTTCTCAAAAGTCCTCTACTAGAAATTCTCTTTCCCTGTAGAATGTCTCTATATTTGACTACAACAGATGACCCATGACCACAACTTTAACTTGAACCTTTGTTTGACCCTCCAAAAATGGCTTATCCTGCATACTATATTTGTCATGATACCCTACATGATCATGCTCATCATGTCGATTTATTATTATTGGCTCCTCATTTGGTTCTCCTAGAATGTCTTCTTCTTGGCCTTTTTCACATGTGGGGATAAGTTGTTCACCCTTTTTGATTGTTAAACATGGATGTATTGGTGGACTGTTATCTATACCTGATTACCCATACTCTTTATGGATGTTCTCCTAGATATCTATAGACTCAACTACCTCATCATTAGGAGGACTTCCCTCCTTCCTTTCCAGATTTACTTTGCCAAGTTGATTGATTATCATCGACCTGTCCTATAAGTTTCTCTGAAAAACATGGTGTTGTTGCTCACCATCTGTACTTGACTTCTTGGATCCTTCATAGGTTCTCTTCTAAAAACCAGTGAAACCAACTATGGATGAATCTTCATGATCTGCCCTTGTTTCCTCTTATCACCTGGACATGAATGGTTAAGGGCCCAAGGTCCCTTGCAGATAAAGCATAGTCCTCTCATCCTTAGTTCATTCTTGATGCATATTTTGTTTTTGATTCCTCCATCAATCCCTATCAACTCCTTCATAGTGAGCACCCTTTTGAGTAATTTTATGTTTTTCCTGACAAACTTCTCAACTAGATCATAGGATCCCTGTGGTCCTTCCTCCAAATGGTCAACAATTTACATCTTAGTATCTTGCATATGTGAGCATGGCCTTCTAATAATAGAGACACAATCTTTTGCATGCTTGTTTTGACATGGTCTGAATGAGCTGATGTAATACTGGTGTAAAAGTTATGGAGCAACTAAAAGATCAACTCATCACATTCCAAATTCAGTATGAATGTGCCAAAGTTGAATTCTGCCATGACTGTTAAAATTTCTACATCGGTTCTAAAAGGTAGGAAGCATGATGTTATTCAACCCTTTAAGGCCTTCCACTATCAACTACAATATCTCCCTCATAAGATCATTATTGTAAGACAATACTCAGGATGTTAAAGCTATGATCTTGCTGAGACAAGAAGCAATTGTGAGCTTGACCTCTTCACAAGGATGCTCCGAGAGTTTGGGTTGTATTAATGCAAGCATAGATGGCTTGAGATTCCAACTGAGTTTCCTCCATTCTGGTTGCCCCACCTCTAAGAGCCATGTGTCTAATTCCTCCAATTTCTGAAGGTCTATGGTTGACTTTGTTCGTTGCAATTAAGATCCAAGTGCGAAGAACTTAGCTCCTCTTCCTTTTCCTTCCTTCACTTCCCATGGGAATTTTTGTTGCATAATGGCATAAACCATTTTTGAGAAAGACTTGCTATTCTATTATAAAGTGGTATTGCTAAGAAAAGGCCCCATGCTTCTTTTATTTTATCTAGAATTTTGTCCAAAATTTTATGAGTGTTTTCTAGGGAAAGTCCCATCTCCCCTCATACCAAAGCATGAATACACTAATTCTTCAATGGATTTCACCCCAAGATAAGGTAAATACAAACTTGATTGGTAATAGTAAGATGATTGTACCACCTCCTTCCTTTCCTATTCCCTTTTTTTTTAAACATAAAATCTCCTTTCTATCGTCAAACTCCAAAATTTGACAAACCCCTTGTCAAATGCTAAAACCAATCAAAATTTTCAAAACTATAAACATGGTTTAGTCCATAACCCGCCATCTTTCATTTTTCCACACTGAGATTTTTGAGCAGAAAATTTGTCTAGATGGAAAGAGAATCAGTTTTCATGTAAAGACTTAGATCTTCATATGCTAATCAAGAGTCTGTGGACCCAATAATTATGCCCTTGCGAGTGATCAATGGATCATGTGCGACATTTAATTTGATGTTAGAGGTTTCAAATGTATAGGCATAATACTATATTCGACAATGATAAATGTCTACACCAATCCAACCACATAATGCAACATACTATATAACGAAAAAAGGCATAGCATTACTTTATTTAATTATGGTGACCCACCACGAAATCTTTTGATGAAATATAATTTACTCGATTCCGCAAAAACACGGTGTCTTTGCCTCTATGACTAATGTGTGAGTGATCTTGATGTAGCGAGATCAATTTATCTAATGTAATAAAACAAATACTTTGGCGTGCACCTAAAGAGGACCATGGTTGGCTCCTTAACCAATGCTACGGTAAAAATAATCTTGTCTCTGCTATTAAGAGTGATGACAACTTTGGCTCCCGTAATGAATCGATGGTCAATGCCAGAACCAAAGCCTATGAAACTTGCTCGGCTCCTTCCTGCACTTAGAGGGTTGTGGTGATAGTGCAACACCCAGGCTATGTCCACTTCCTTTCCCCTAGAACAGATATGGGGATGCTCAACTCCTTTCTCTGCTCAGACAGTTGTTGTGATAGTGTTTTGGCAATGCGACCAATGCTCAGGCTATATCAACTAATCAACATGCAACATTCATACTCCCTTTCGCCTTCCATTGAAACGAATCAGAGGCTGAAACCAATCTAACACCTCTACTCATTAGATGGCTCGATGTTCATTTTAACACACAAAATTACCCTCCTCACAACCTCGACTACTAATGAGAAACATCACCCTTCAGATCAATAATGCGACTGTTTGGTTATGAGTGCCTCGAATTCCCTTCTGTAAGTGGCATAGTCCCATGCGATTGATTTGATGGGTCTGCGCGATTTTCGGCCGACCTCCTTGCTCTAGTGATTTGAATAGTCCCTTTCATGGTGAGGTGCCTCCTGGAAGGTGAAATGGTGGATCAGACCATTGTTGACCTGATCCACGGCTCAGCAATGTCGGTAGAGTGTTTTGATGCAATCTATGCCTATGGCTATTGGTTCTATCCTCAATGGCCCTCAGATTCACTTGCTAAAGAAAAAATATTCCACCCTCTCTCCCTGTTTAACTCAATCCCCTTTGATGAAAGTGTTATCACAAAAAATTGATCATCTAGCCTAATTTACTAGATGGATCAAAGTACACCATGTAAAGTCAATTTTCCCATAGTAAAATTTCTTTCATTGTAAGAAATTACTTAATAAACCACCTTTGTTAAGTAATTTATAATTAAACTCATGAAGAATAATTAAATATATCACTATTTATTTTATTTTCTTCTAGGAATAATTAATTAAACCATTGTTCAATTATTATTCCTTGTCATATATGACCCAATTATGAAAAATCAAAAGATAAATTATTAATTATCTTATTTTTCTCTAGGAATAATTAATTAATCACTAATTAATTATTATTCCTTGTCAAATTTGACTAAATCCCTTAGGAATAATTAAATAAATCATTATTTATTTATTATTTCTAAATAAAAGTTTAAATACGTTTTCCCTCCTAACCATATATAATAAAATATTCCAAGTGGTTATTCCAAGAATGGGGTTAATAATATTTTATTATTGCTCATTATTCGAGGATAACTCAATATTTTGTTATAAATAGAGGGGTTTTCCATTCATTATTCACTTTCGATTATTTTCGTTGTTGCACTCATTGCTGTAACTCTTTTATTTTCATTGTCGCACACCATTTCTCTACCTTTGAGTTCCCATTAAGCTCAAACATTTTATTTGTTGTAGAGCAGAGAGACTCTACACAAGCTGAAGGCGTTTTAGGATAGACAAGAACCCATCCCATAGAGGGGGACTGGTAAAATTTATTTGTTCCCTTCACAACTGTTATAATAAAATATATTCTTTGTATATTTGGTTTCCATTGGATGATTGGAGTTATTACTGTTTTATTTTGCTGTTTAACTATGATTGTGTCATAGGTCAGGACTTTGCTAGGTTTTGATTCTATCATTTGCTGCAAATCTACAATGTTTAGTAGCCATTTATATTGTTTAGAATGTTTTTCATCCGTAGTCTTAAGTGGGTTCTTTTCATACATCTTTGAGACGAAAACACTACAACAAAATTGGGAACTCTATTGGTTTTTTACGTCAGATCCAGAAACTTGGGTGACCTTAAGTTTTCAGGTTAGGGTTTCTTATTTTTCAGACTCTTAATGTTATTTACTAGCTTTCTAACCCTAGATATGTCAAATTTCTAACTCTTGCAAGTTTTCTGGTCTTTTCCGCATGTCACAGGAACGATCTGCGACAGAGACGGTAGTTTTTATGAGATTTTCTGACCGGGAATCAAGGATCAGAAATCACACTTTTTAGACCAAAAAGTGCGATCTAGAGTCTAGAGTGCATATTCACCCCAAAAACTGTGAGCCCCCCTAAAAATAGGTTAGTACCAGCGATTTTAGGGTTTCTCGGTTTTTATCAGATCTGTGTGTTGGGTTGTTTGACCTCTGTCTCATCCTGTTTAGGCCTTGATATACTCTGATTTACTTGTCAAAGTGGAATTTATCCCCTTAGGGCTTCTAGTACGCTTCCACCTTTATACGAGGAGTTTAGCTGAGTAATAAGTCTGAGTTTCTCCAGCACTTTCAACCATATTTTCCAGATCTATACCCTTTTCTTTCAAATCTCCAAAGATAGGTTGTTTCCATCCATGGTTTCATATTAAACCTTGTTTGGTCATTCGCCTTAGGGTCCCATCGGTTGCCATAGGATTTACACCCATCTCCCTATCTTTTTGTAGCGATCTTCCTCTCTGGTTTTTTGTTGTTGCTGCACCACTTTCTAGTAGCCTAGTGTCATTTCATCCTAGTCACACTAACATTTAGATCCCTTGAACTTTTTAGTGTGCTTTCATTTGATTTCGCCACCAACCAACATAGTGTTTGAAAATTCAGTTTAGGTGGGGTTTAGTTAATGGTTTTGCTGTTCATTTACTATTGTTAATTTTTGTTTATTTTCAACAATCTTTTTTCTTTTTTACAAACACGATCTACGATTAATCAATAAATACACTTGCACACAAAAGCACACCTTAAGCGAAGGGCAGTTGGTTTACACCCCGAAGCCAAGAATGAACATAATAAATTTATCTTCCCTCATCAAGACAAAGTCATATTTTTAATCTCCCTTCACCATTTTCATGTCACATGTGTCTTACCACCATTGTGCCACCAAGGCGTTTGTCACAGAGACTCTTATAGTTTCATCCCCATTTTCCACTCGGGCATATTACTCCTCCCTACTGGGTTCGAGTTTATAACCCTCTGAGTCCCCATACTGACTCTTCTCTTGGTTCATCTGATTCTGAGCCTCCTTCACCACATATTGTCACCATGTTTGGACCCACAACTAGTGTAGGAACCCAACCTAGTGTTGGCTCCAGTTCTACCCTAGTGATCACATCTAGAGGAGCAATCTCATGAACCATTCAGAAAACTCCCATACTCCCTTTTATGGCTGGCTTAAGTCTCTTAGATTTTAGCCAGTTGATAAACGACCCAATACACCATGACGCTAGTTGGCATGCTATGCTGACTAAGCTTCCCTTAAAGATCCCAAAGTTTGAGGGTAATTCTAGAGAGGATCCTAACGATTATGTTCACTCCTTCCACATGTGGTGTTCATCCAACTCCATTATTGATGACTTCATTTGTTTTCAGCTGTTCCAACACACGCTCACTAGAGACGCTACAAAATGGTATGTAGACTAGCCCACCACATTTCATTCAATTTTTGTGACGCTTGCTAATTGTTCCTCTCATATTTCTAGCTACCTCTCTGATACCACACTGGTAAAAAGATATTGACCTCATTTAGTCAGTACTCTACCACTTGCCTTTCTGACCATGTTCAACAGTGGCGTAGAATGAGGAGCACATGTCGTGCCCCTCACATTGAAGACCTTGTCTATCTAGATTGGTTTCTCAGGAGCCTTTTAGTACCCATTGGAAAAGATGCCACGTCCCATTTTCCTCAGACTGAGGAAGAAGCTCTCCAAACCGCTCTGAGATATGACCTAATTTATGTGCAATCCGGTTCTGTCTATACTGTCATTCCAAACCTTCCCCATCCTGGAGGTTCCAATGCACCGGGGGAATCTCACGTTGCCGACGTATCATTGGAACCCTTTCACATCCTTCCCCATATACTCAACAAATTTATGGCCATCCACAGGGGGGCACCAATTCCTCCAACACTTATGCCCCTCCTACTAACAACATGTTTTAGAGCCCCAACCTATCTACCAAACCATTGCTCCTCCTTATGAACAGTTGAGCACTCTAGCCCCTCAAGCATTAACACCGCAGCCTCCCATGCATCATCAGCCCCCACAGCTACTGCCCCCTTAGGGTCAGGTGTTTGCACAGAAGAGTGCAGCCAATCCCCAAAATTTGAAGAAAAAATAATAAGGGGAAGGATAACAATGGTAACAAGGGTGACCAGGGTAATCAAGGTAATCAACCTAGTGAATCCCAGGGGAACTAGCCTAACACCAACAACTAGAAACAGGGAAGCCAACCCAAGCAAAACAAGGCTATTCAAACGAACAAGCCTTGTGCATGTTGTGGTGTACATGGCCATTATACACATGAGTGTGCTATCTTACCCCAGATGCGCCAAATGTGGGAAGCTCAAGCAACTTCTAGAGGCCAACAATTGCCTTAGAATCCTACACCATATCAACCAATAGTGCTTACAAATCCTTTCCCTCAACAAGGATTTGTTTCTTCTCAACCTCACCCAAGTCAAGCAACCCACCCTCCCCAACCTTCTGTTCCTGGGGACTCTCAGATCCTAATGATGAGCTTTGATGAGGTTAATCCCTCCGATATCAACTTGCAAACTCGATCGCATCAATATGATAAGCCATCAACTTTGTCTGCCACTGAGTCCAAAGCCAAAGCTTCTATTGAGCCTCTTACAACATCAGATGTTCCATTACAGATCCCTCAACCTAAATCTGAGGCAATTCCCAAGATCCCAAAGGGACCATTACACCATAACACGACTTATAACCAAGTTGCCCATATATACAATATAGTAGATGACTTGGCGCAATCACCTGCCGCCATATCGATGCTGGATGTACTCCAGTCATGCCCTTCTCAAAATAAATCTCTAATAACTTCTTTGGGTGTAGTAGATCTTTCTGACGATCGTTTGATTGTCTTCCCAGTTGATACATCAGAACATCCCCCATTGCCTTGCTCCGTTGCTTTCTAGGTACTAGTTTGAGTCTGTAATGTGATCATCTCCCGATGCATTACTGACGATGGTGCATCCACCTGTGTGATGTCCGCTACCATTTGGAAAAAACTTTAGTCACTTGAGTTGTTCCCCTCCACCATCACTTTGCATGCTTGGGACAGACACTCTTCCTAGCCTCTTAGCATGTACCGCAACTATCTAGTGACCCTTGCGGGCAAGAATGTCCATGTAGATATTGAGGTTATTGATGCCCCTTTAGATTACAACATTCTCTTGGGTCGTAGTTACACATATGCCATGTCAGCTGTCGCATCTACAGTTTTCCACAAGATGTGCTTCCCCCATGAAGGGAAGATCGTTACCATAGATCAGTTGACTTACTATGAGCCGGCATCCGTGACGTTCCCCGAGTCCATTATCTCATCAGTGTTAGATAATAAGTCTTCAACTCCTCTCACTGGTGTTTCACTGAGATTCTATAAATATTCCTCATTTTTGGGTTCTTTCCCTGGTCCTCCCCCTCTCATCTTAGAGCCTAAATCTTTCTGCGTCACGGGTTGTCCTCAAGCAGTTTGGTACATTCGATCCACACTGAGCTCCTCTGCACCATGCGGTTACCATCCCAGCCGATCCACCTAGATCCACCCCCTAGGACCTCCTCCATTTGTGGGTGCCTCTCCTATCTTCCCCTAGGAACTATTCCTCTAGGTCTCAATCATCCAGGAGGATTTCCGCCGGGACATTACCTTGCAGGCTAGATACCTTTCTTATTTCCCCCTCCCACAATATTTTATGTCCCTATCATGGCTTCGTTGGTCCTTCCTAACATGACTTTAGGGATCCACGTATGGTACATTGATCCCCCTACAAGCATTCTTCCTGGTCAGCTAAGACCTTATCGTGCTCTGACCCTGGTTCAACTGGTCCCTATGGCCCCTACCACTACCTTAGTTCCATCACAACCTCAAGAGAAACTCACTCCTGTTGTGAAAGCATCTGGACAGGGGGAAAAGCTAAGAGGAAAGAACCTAAGGACAAGGCTTCCCAACCTCCTCCAGTCCCCAAGACCCCAAAGTTGTCACCTTCGTGCGCTTTGTGTAAATTTGTGGCGCACGCGACCAATAATTGTTCTGAGCTTCCTCATCTCAAACCTTTGGTTCATGAAACGTTCCCTGAGTCAAATATCATTAAAGTCCATGTTAAATTATAGGGTCCACCCAAGAAACTCACAATGTTACGCAAAAATCACCCTTGTGCCCTGTGTGATCATCATGTTGACTACTCCCATTGTTGCCCTCATCTCAACGAATTTTGTGATTTCCTTAAGGCACTTCGCATATACGAGACCACTCATAACGGATCACCTTCTCCTCTTCCTATGGATTTTTGTACCAATAGTAAACCAGAATAGGGGGAATCCGGTCCCACCATCGTGATCCCTTCCCCATATGTCAAGATGACGGACACCACGGGCCATATCCTTTACCTGTCATAATCCTTGAGTTCCTCGTAGGCAATGCTTTCTGAGGTTTCTGAGCACGCTTCTATTCAAATTCTTTCGATAGAATCCCAAGTCTCAACATACATAGTGTTAGCCTCCTGTTGCAATAGGTGTTCATATTTCATGATTGACAGTGGAAGTGCCAAAAATGTTCATCTTTTTCATGCTGCAAAAGTTCCATTTTTGAAAGATTTCTCAGTTAAGGGAAAGCCAAACAGCCTAAGCTTGGCTTCCCTAGGTTTAAATTGCTTGTTGTAGAAGATAGAGAATCAAATATCTGTCCAAACTGTTTAATCTTGGCAGATGTGTAGATAGGTAGAGAATCTTGGGCACTCAACAGCTTAATCTGAGCCCCTGGCAGAAATAAGGGTAGTTTTAGATAGGAGGACAGTTAAAAAGAAAAAGCAATCAGGGTTTGCAAGTCTAAGTGCACCCTTCCTGAAGTAACAAAAAATGCTAGGTGTATTAGGCTGGGTAGGTAGCCTGGGGTTGTAGAAGCAAGATCATCTTCAATTTTTGGCCTTAACAAAGAATCAGTGACAAAGGTACCAAAGCAGTGTTTTGATGGCAAGGGTTGGAAGCATGTCTAATTCCCCTTCACTCCCCCTAAAAGTCTCTTACTAACACCCCTTGAGGACTTTGAGATCTGCCCAACAAGTCCTGTTATCACTTCATTTTTGTAAAATATGAAGTCAATTTTTGGCTTTCTCAAATGAAATGAAGCCACATTTCTTGTGTAAAGTTATTTCTCCATATCCCATTTAAATCTCATGTCTAAGTTTTAGATTATAAACTTGGCATCTTTCCCCTTACATTTCCATTTCACAAACTCATATTAACTCCTAATTCTACTATGTAACTCCCTAACTACTTCCCCATCCCATTTACTACTAGAACTATATAAAATCCCAAAAATAATAATACTCCCACCCCTTGGCACTATAGCCATATATTCTAAAGGTTTGGGGAAATGTCAAATCCATCTGGGACTTGCATTTAACCCTTCCCCGTTTGTCCCTTGGGATCAGTTAACCCCTGGTTGAACTGATAACCATTTATCCCCCCCCTTATCAACCATTTTCTATCACACTACGCGTTCACATTTTGGAATATAATTGCTTTAACCCACACCCATGCCGCATTAACCCTATAAAACTCATTTTCCACCCTTGTAAATATTTAACCCCGCTTGTATATAACCCAAAAACCCGCTTTACTAAGGTTTCCCCCCCGCCGGATTAGACAATTAATAATAAAGCGTTGTGGGCCTTGTCCCTAACCTTCCGCTGTGTTAACTGTCCCATCGGTCGTCAAATCTGGCGTGCCCAAGATCTACGGTGGGCGGGTCTTTTCGTGCCCTGACATGCCGAGGGTTAGCGTCCGGGAGATGGGCGGTTTTCCCGTCGTACTCCCGCCACGCGTCACCCTCCCGGCTGTGGCAGAGCCCCTTCCTTCAAAACCGCCTACGCACAAAAGCGATGCGCTTGAAACCAGATACCGCCCTCCCCTATGCGACATCGGCGCCACGTCTCCCCCATGACGTCACCTCCATGCCTCCGCTGCTGTGCCGCGATTGCCACCACCTCATCCCTTTCGTGCCCGCGCCCTGCCATCGTGTCTTTGCCACGCCACCGCCCCGTCAGCTCCCACATCACCCATCCGTACCCTGGACCCGTCGATGACGTCATGCTGACGTCATCCCAAAAAAGCACCAAAAGCGCCAAAATGTCATTTTTTATATAGAAAGTGCGCAAGCGACCGTTTGGGGTCATTTTCATTGGTCAGTTTATAAAGCTCTGGTTCACTGTTTTTTACCGTTTTCACTCCCAAAGCTCAGATTCGACCAACCAAGCCGCTGCAGCCTGTAATTCGACTCCATAGCTTGCCATTCTACCAGCTCGTCTACCCTCGGCGCTGTTTTAACCAGGTATTTGCCAATTTCTCCCCTTCTTTGCTCCTGTTCTTCCATGTTTCTCCGTTGTACATGCTGCAAACCTGTAAAATTTCTCAATTACCAACTCTACTACACCTAACACTTCACTAAAACCCACTAGTAAGCCCTTATTTCAAAAGCAACCTTGTAAACCCACGCTCGTTTACAATTTCACCGTCAAAAAAGTCCATTTAAAGCTCGGCCTCCAAACAAAACCTTGTAATAGCTCAACATTGCGCAATTTCACCTCATTCCACTGTATAATCCAGTCCATTGAAGTCATAGTAACTCCTTCCCCCTCTGCATTTTTCCTCACAGTCATTAACTCCAGAGAATTCACCAAGAGAAGGGAAGTTGGCCCAGAAGCTTTGCAAAGATTGCCTCTTTCATCATATTGCCAAACAGTCAAAGCTATTGTTACAGTTGGATTCAGGCCCAGGTTCCTCTACTAGTCCTCACAGATAAGTTTGTTTAGCCAGCGGTTGCTCTGATTTTCCTTCCAAGCTCACACATTGAAAAGCTGCGTAATGGCCACTTCATCAGCTCTGAACATCACTCCCGTGAATCCACCAAGCAAAGAGCTTGAGTCAATGGCCTTGGCTGACATAGATTATCTTATTCAAGACCTAGTTACGAACAGGAATCATCTGGATACCTACTGCCAGCTGAGAAACAACTTTATAAGCAACTCTGACATGTATGGCATATGGGAGTCCAATTTGCCACATTATTTCCTCCCCTCTGTCAATATTTTTCCTGAGATTATTCACCTGTGTGCTGAAAACTATGAGCCAAATCAGAGAGCTGTCAAGTCTCCATCTGGGAGCATACTTTTTTATATCACTCCTGACTCCATCAACAAGATGTTAAATTTCAAACAGACTCAGCTACTATTGCCCTTCTCCATGAAGGACTTGCTAGAAGAAGCCTCCTGGCTCCCTGGCCCCAAGATTGAAATAATTGCTAAGACATTTATGAGGGCAGATTGCCAACCTAAGGAGCCACCTCCATTCCTATATGCCCATTTCAATGAGGTGGGCAAGCTACTTGTGGACATGATATCCTATGTGTTAGGCTTCAAAACAAGTGAACATGTGGATGAGATAGTGCTGGTTCTGTTGTCTTCATTCAGCCAAGGACAACCTCCTGCCATCAAGTATAATTATGCCGAGTTCATAGCAAGCAGAATTCATGACCAGCTCATTAAGCTAGATAGGCAGGGAGTTTTCAAATATTCCTCATACATCTATCATTTGTTCATGTATTACCAGTCTGAATGCTTCCAATGCCCCATTAAAAAGTTGGATTCAAAGGGAAAAAGAAGATCTGTTGTCTTTTGGTCATCAGTATTCCATCAAGTCTAGCATTCTCCTTACTCTTACTGCGAGTTCATTGACTAGTTTGTTTATCCAGTCTCCTGCCTCTTAATGAAAGCTCCTCCTCCCAGAATAACTTATGAGATGCAGAAGATATTGCAGCTATCTAAGAGCTACAAATTAGGTGAATGGTACCTATACCAGGATCACACTGTCATCAGAATCTATGGCTGTGAGCTTTGTCCTTACAGGCTCCCAAGATATGTACCAATGAGGCTGTTTTCCTTGGAATACTACAGGAAGCTTATCAATTCAGATCTGACTCATTTTCACAGCACCAAGAAGAAGGCTCGCCTGAAATTTAAAGACCACCTAGGCGCCTTTATCATGAACAAGAAAGAAGGTTGGCAAGATGCTGACCTAATACTGAATGATCAACTTAAGTTGAAAAGAAGTTTCTAGTGGGTCCCTTATGACCCACTTGGCTTTATTAATGCCAGAAGAGTCAAATATAGATTGACACCCTATGATCACTGCAAAACCCCACACATTGAAAAATATGCTAATCAAGATGCATGGGCACAATGCACTTTAGTTGAAGAATTCACTCAAGAGGAAATTTTGGAGCAAACTGCTAAAGATCTTGAAAAAACTCTTGACTTGGATTCTGCTGACCAGGTAACTTTCAAGTTGCCATACCAAGTTGAAGAGGGCACATCTACAGCCGCAGCTTCACAAGCTGCCCAAGGAGCATCTACATCAGCTACAGGTACATCTAAAGGAAAAGAGCCAATGGATTCAGAACAAGGAATGGTCACAGAACAACCTGCTACTTCAATAGAGCACTCCCAAGAATAGGCCCCTCCACAGCAAACAGAGGCACCCCAAATGCTAGTTTTACAGACTCCGGCCCATGAGGAAAGAGGCAGAAAACGAGACCGAGAAGACTCCACACCTGCTAGTGGGTCTACACAGCAGCCCGAAGCAAAGAGGCAAAAGTTTGACTCTCCAATTGAGGAGGAGGTCATTGAGGAAGTCCTTGGAAGTCTAAGGAGAGACAGAGAAGGGAGCCAACAAACAACTAGAAGCTCTTTTCAACAAGAGCAAGACAGATAGCACGACATGGAGGTATCTTCCTCTACACAGCCAACTAAGAAGCCAACTAGCACCAAAGCCTCCTTTAAAGAAATAAAGGCTCAAAATGAGCTATTAAGAGTACAATTGTATGACCAATTTCTTAAGGCATCACCTGCCAAGCAGGAAAGGTTGATGGCAACATATAACATTAAAGAAGAAAGGATGATTCTCACCCACTTCAAGCCCAAGGTTCAGTAGCCACAGTCAGCTGCAGACTATATCAAGACAAGATTAGAGGTCCTGGCCAAGGACATTCACCCCATGGATCAGATAGAGCTACATAAGCAAACAGGGGAAATGGTCTATGCCACTTTGGTAGAGAAGGCCACACTGGCTCATGAATTGAAGGAATCTTTAAAAAATACAAATAATCAGCTTGATTTGGAAAGAATGTCCTCCACAGCCAAAGACAACAGAATTAAACCATTGGAGGACATTATTGTGGACTTAGGACATGATCCTAAGGATCCTAAAGGTGTGAGGGCACTCATGAAAAAGAAGGATGATGATATTGCTGCATTGAAAAAGCGATTGAGGTTGCTTCCTACTGAACACCCTCAAACTGCATAGCTAGTACAACAGAAAGAAGCTGAGGATACATTGGATTTGCTTATGCAAATGAACCAAAGAATTATACAGATGGAGGAAGAATTAGAAAGAGCATCCCAGAGCAAGCAGGGAGAGTCGACCTCCCAGCCATCTCTAGCAGTTCCAGCTAATGTCCCTATTCCTCCTACATAGCCAGCAGTCATCCCAGCATCTACAGAAGCCACAACAATAGCAGCATCACCTGAAACAAGCATGAGCATGGATGAATTGACAAAAGTTGTCAAGGAGCTAGAGCTTCAAGCAACAGAGATAAAAGAGGCCAAAGAAAATTTGGCCAATCTAGAAGGAAAATATGATAAGTAAAAAATGACAGTGGCTGAGCAGACAAGGGAAATTAAGGCCCTGAAGGACAAAATAAAGGCCTTGGAGAAGGAGTTGTCTTTGGACAAAGCCCTGGCTGAAATAAAGAAAATTCTGTGGGCCAATATTAATCAGTCAATCACGGGCCAATGGAGGTCAATTCAGGCCATGTATGAACAGGTAGAACTAATTAGCCTAGCTCAGTTTGAAACTCAGAGAGCCAAAACAGCATTGGGAAACATGCCTGAGCAGGCCAACAAAATGATCAATTTTTTAAATCATCAGACTAAGGAAGAGCTGGCAGCACTGCAGATCATGAACAGAACAGATGCCATATTGACAGTAAAAAAGGTGCTCACATTAAGAGGCTTTGTGCAAACTCTAGAAGCAAGATGTCGGGGAATGCAAAGGGATGTAGACAATTTTGAAATAAAGCTTGCAGCACTACAGACTAAAGGTTTGCCCAGTTTGCTGACCAGTGCTGGAAGGCTATTAACACGTGAGCAATACGCCACCAGAGTCAATAATTATGTCACAAATCAACTTACTGCTGCATCAAGTTCTCCAGCACAAGCAGGGCCTCCTTCAAGACAGACTCTCTATGACAAGCTGGAAAACTTATTTTACATGGAACATGAAGTTAACCATCTGTTTGAGATGCCACCCAACTATTACATGTATACAGAGGCCAATGAGACACTTGTCAAGATACAAAAGCATCAGTTACCTCCCGAGGATTGGTGGCAGGCGATGCTGGCCATTGTGCCCAGGTAATTTCAGTTTTTGCCCCTTTTTGATATTTCAAATCTCGGTCAGCTATGAGTCAGCCAAATCAGGCACGAAAGCACCAGTCAAAGCGGTTAAAGAACAGGCAGAGCAGGTGGGAGCGGTGACAAAGCAAGGAGTTGGACGACAAGCCCAAAAAGCGCGGATTTTTAAACACGCAGCCCAGCCGACTCAATTGGAGTCAAAAGTCAATTCTCTCTGACAGAATGAACAACTGTTACATGCATATTTACTGCGGCATTTACTCTTTCAGCGACTATCCCTTAAGAGTTGGCGAAGAAGTTATGAGCTATTAACTCGTCATCTAGATATTTTTGTATCTTGTTTTTGTATATATACCACCCTCTGTATTGTTTAAAGGGTTGGCTGGTTAATGCGCTCGAAGAGACTGTATATCTGATATGTTTTCATAATCAAAGACTGCTGAAAGCTTGGAGAATGGACTGTGTGCTGTGTTATTACTGTTTTGAAGAATGAATATGGAATTCTTGTGCTGCAACATGACCCAATAAGTGTTTCTTATCTCTGTTTTAAATTCATATATGTTTATATCATACATATATCACCATCTAAGTTACAGAAAGAAAGATTAGCTTAGGATTTGCGTGGCTGCACTCTATGCTCAGTTTCTGTGACTTCTATATGTTTTCTTCTGATTCAGGCATAAATATGAATTCCTCATGGCTCGTATTTGCTCTGTTTCATTCATGTATGACAGTTATCTAGGGATTCTTTACTGCTCCTAGATAGAGCTCATTCACCTTCCCTCTGTTAAGCTGAAAGAGAAATTCTTAATTGCTTCTCATTCCTTAGCCTTCAATCCATCTCCATTTAGCTTGAATGTTGTTTCATGTGCTGCTATCTTGCTCCAGATTCCTCTTATGACCAAGAAAACGTACCAGCAGTCCTGTTCCTTGACTCCATGCCCAATGGTCCGAAACATTCATACTATATCTACCTCTCTGCTTGAAAGCATTATCCTTCCCACCAAAACTTAAACAAAACCCCTGAACTCAATAACTAGCCTAAAATCATCATCAACAAAGCTAAATCAAAGAGAGAGCCCTCTCTGATTGTAGGTGGGATAGAACCTGCAGTCCAAAGATTGGTTTGTGGTTACCTCAGCCGTATCCTTTAAGGAGCTTAAGGACAACCTGAGTGATAACACATAGATCCTTCATCTACTATCTCGTCATCTACCATTCCATATGATGTGTATGTGAACCTTCTATCTTAGGTTGACGCACTAGGTACCGTGCCGCATGATGTAGTCAATATTCCTCTCGTCTGCTCATCTTCCATTTTGATGAGGACATCATGGAAGCTATGTCTACCCCTAATTACCCTTGCACTTAGGCAAGGGGGAATATTTTTTGCAGGATTCTAAAGGCCATTTCCTTCCTAACAATCCCAATGCAATCTACCTAAAGAAATTTTTCTCATAGCTTATCTCTTTGATTTGCATGTCTTTATTCCTGTCATGAAGTTAGGTAGGATGCATCATCTCATCTGTCATATTTTGCACCTTTTAGATGGATCCATCATCCACACCATATATCGGTCATGTTGATGGTGCAAGTTGCTTCTCCAGGAATATAGCCTCGATAGCCCGGGCCATTTTTACCCCCTTGCATACATTAGTCCTTCGAAACGACGTGTGCATTGGATCTGCCACCAATAACTAGGCCGAATATGATGCAGTGATAGGTTTTTTAGTCGATTCCATTTCTCATCACATCCTTCATCTTCATGTTCATTTATATTCCTTGCTACTTGTCATGCAATTGAATGGTGTGTATCATGTGTATAACCAAGTCATATTTAGAAAATATATGCATGTTAAGCTATTGGTATGTGAATTTGAAACCATTACTTTTAGTCAAGTTCCTAGAGCCCAAAATAACTATGTAGATACCATTGCAAATAACATTCTACATTGGCATTTATCACATGTATACCATAGAAGACAACCTGTTGATGCCTCGAAAATCGCTGCAACAACATTGGGGATAACCACCCGGTCCGGACCTTAGTACAACTCCTTTTCCGTTTGGAATGGTGGCTCCGACTGGGGATAATGGGACCAGTTTCCCAGTAATGAATAAACGGGATGAACGGATGATTGATTGACTAATCTAATGATAGGCGAATAGCTAAATCTATCAGCAAAAATATAAGAGCTACTACTTATCCCGGGAATTATTAAGCTTTTAAGTGTAGCGCTTGATGATCTATGTCTATGGACAGGCATATAGATGACTCCGTCTAACAAACATGGACATTAATTCATTCAGGATTACTGCGCTTAAATAGTTAAGAAAAGTGATTAAAGTGATGTTACTACACTCGTCATTTATATCATCGATACATACATGATTAGAAGAAAAGCACATCATAAAACATCCAATAGTGGAAGGAATATAGATTTGTTGTTAAAGCACATGCATATAATCAATAATAGCAAGGATAATCAAATAACAATTCATATGAAAGGAATGAATTCAGACATAGATAGAAATACCATATGAGCTACTTGACACTCCCAATATCAATGACTACTTGTAATTCTTCCTTCAACACAGAAACACTTTCAAACAAAGACAATAGTGCACAATTTGCATAAAAATCTTCCTTGTCAAATTAAGAACAACTGGTCCAGTTTCATAAAAGAATATGACTGAAGCACAATAGTGCAACTTCAGTCTTTAAGTCAGGTACAAAACTTTACGACCCTTTCCAAAACAATGAAAGGGTCTATAAATACTTAATTAATCTACCTATCTATAAAACAGAAATCCTACTTAATTGGTATCAATAAATCTTGATCCTATTTTCCTTAGCAATCTGGCAGTCGGCGGCATGATTCATCAAGTAGGCTGCTTGCCTTTATATCTGAGCTGACTTATCGCAAGCATTGGCTCTATTTCTGGTGGTTTTTTGAGGCGCGAGCTGAGCTGGGCGGCATAGGTGGCATCCTGAATATCGGGGATAATATACCCGATTGCATCCATTAGGCACTTGAGGGCGGCTCTTTGTGTGTGCGGCTTTACCAGGAAGAACCAATAGGTGTCCCAGGTTAAACTGTTAATCCCAGCGATTAATCTCCCCTTTTCTTCTAGATCTGGATAACATGATTGCTCCAACGTTTTCATTGTTGTCAACTTTCCTGGTGTGCATTGGGAAATCATGTTTGATAAGTAGAGAGTGTTATTGACTAATTCAACTAAATTGCTAGAAGTTGATTTACATCTTGAAACCGCTCTCTCTGCTTTCATTAACTGGGACTGCCATTCTGTGAAGAGTATATCTTTATGTGATTCTAAGATCCTGGGTAAATTCGTCGCTTGTCCTTGATCAGAATCTTGCCAGTCGAGAAATGCAGCTATTGTCTCTTCAGCTTGATCCAATTCAGTTCTGGCCTTGTCTACTTGCTTAACTATGGATGCCGTTAATTCACATAGTGGCTCTGCCTGGGCGATTTGTTGACACAGAAGCTTAATTTGGGATATTAATGCAGTATTTATTTGTAATGCTTCTGCTCTAAATTCAGCCACTTGTGGAACGCCCTTTGTTTTCTCGAGCTGTGATGATAATTGAGCAATTTGCTCATCTTTTGTTTTCACCATTTGCTCGTTCGCTGCCTTCAATTGTGCCAATGCCTCTGATAATTCTTTCTGCTTCTGGATTGCGCTTTGGTCAATCCTTTGTTTTTCTGCCTGCAATTGTTGAGTTAGTTGACTGTTCACTTGCTGTTGCGTCAACAATTGCTGCTCTGCCTGCTCCGCTTTCTGCTTTGCTTCACTTAGTTGTGCCTGTAATGAGAAAATCTCCTGATCCTTTGTTTTTAGTAAAAGGCTTACCTCTGATTCCTTATCTATTGTCACTGCCAAATAAGCTCCCGCATACAGTGACAGTTTTGTCAGGTCATCAGAGGGGTCAAATTCCTCCTTCCAAACCACATTGCCCGTGACAGTTTGCTCTGGAAAAAGGGAAGGTTGATCAGTCCTTCTTCTTTTCCTTTGTCGTTTAACCACCGCTTTATGCCTTGGGCTGTAGAAGACATCCAGGGGGGGAATATCTTCTACCTACAAAATGATTTGGTCGAAGGGGTCCTTTGGTATTATCTCTACCTCTTTAGAAATGGGTGGGCCACTGGTTCCACTTAGAACCTGTGGTGAAGTGATATCCTATGTGTCCGTTACCTTTGAGGTGTCTGTGTCCTTTGAACATTCCAAACCACTGATAATGGAATCAAATTGCTTCCATTCCTGGAGTAATTTAGGGTCAATATGAGTGTCCACATTGACATCAATAGTGGTTTGTTTTTCCTTTTCAGCTTGGGTCTCCTCCCGCACTTTTTCCTACTCTCTCTTTTGCCTTTCCTCCTGCTCTCTCTTTCTCTCTTCTCTGCTTTTCCTCCTGTTCTTTCTTCTGATTTTCCTCCTGTGGCTTCTCTTGTTCTTTTGTTATAACTAGAGTTTCCTTTGACTGTTGCCAATCAGGCTCGCTTGATGATGTCGCTGGGGTTGTCGCTAGTAGATCTAGAGGCAGAGTTTTCAACCTATGTTCTCTAAGTTTATTAAATTCTGTCAACCCTTCATCATTATATTTCATTTTGGCCAATGCTTTAACCTGCATTATTGTCTCAGCTGAAGAGAACAGGTCGTCAAACATATCTTCTTTATGATCAAATTTTGTCATTTTGGCCTGTTCTAGTGCATTATAGGCAACTTTGTTTGGATCAAACTGCCTATTTGGGAGAGTCGACAAAGTTAATGATTTAATCTTTGTGGCTTCCTTTTCTGCATGTTTGAGATCATGCAGAGTATAGACACCACATCTCAAGGGAAAAGAGGGCCAGCCCTGCTTCTTATTTTTCTTGAGAGTCTGTGTAACACTCTCAGCCATAATCTGGTAAGAGATTTCTCTTGCCAATAGTTTATCTGGTATGTATAAAGGGAGAACATGAGGTTCGGCTTGGCTACTGAAAACTCTTATATAAGTGAATTTCTCCTCTCCAAACCATCTCCCTACCACTGTTAAATCAATCCTAGCTTGGTAGGAAATCTTGGGAATGGGTTTATCAAAAATAGAATAATAAATAGGCACCATAAAGCCATTGCAGACTTGGTACAGATGGTGCTTGTAAGAGGATTTCCATAATTTCTGATGGTATATGTGGATAGCCGTGGGGTCTTGTGGCATCCACCTCCAGCCGAGCACGGGAAATTCAGAATTGAAACACAATGTATCTAAAATATATGCACTGTAATAGAATGGGGAAATTATCCTTTCAGAGATGTGAGTCTTATTTATAAACTCAAGAACAACTTTGGCTAGTTTATCTGAGAGAATAGTGGCCCAATCCATTATTATACTATTTCATGCAGCTTCCATTAAAGGGACCATTTCTATAGTGAAATTAGAAGAGTCATGCAATCCCCACAATCTACACATCATTATTCCCGCGTAGCAATAAGGAGAAGCTAAGGAATCCACTGAGTACTTACCGGAAGACTCATGTTTGTGCTTTGCCGGATTTTGTCTCCAATCCCGGATGGGTTCGGATTCAACTTCATTCTCGTTTGAGAATTTTTCCAGGAACGCCTTATTGTATATCTTCTCTGGCTCAGGCAAATGATACATTTGCCTCAAATCATCAGCTTTGAACGACCCGAAAATCCTCCCGTCTCTGGTGCTGAAGGTTCTATCCAGAATTGGGATTTCTTCAATTGCCCACCGCACTACATCTGTGTATGGGAGAATTTGTTCTCTAGCTGCTATCCGATGAAGGAAGGAGTCAGCTAAGTCCTTAAGAGTACCCTCAGATTTCCGAGTAGAATCTGCAGTAGCTTCTACTGTTGTCACTTTAGGTTCTTCGATTTCGATCAAGTTGTAGGTACCCTGCCAAGTAGTTCTGCCGAGACCAGAACATGTGGTATCCGAAATCAATCCTTTCCTTTTGTCCACGACAACTTGTCCTGCAGCTGGCGCAGCGGAAGCGCCTGTGGTCTTCTTGGATTTCTTCCCCATTTTGCTTGAGTTTTCTCCTTTGGATGAATTCTGCACAGAGGCGAAAATAAACGTAACACAGAGATATGCCAATGAAAATCCAATATGGGAAAGATATGTTGATCAAAGCGTGCTGAGAGATTAACTCTAAAAATGGCCGCGGATACAATCCATGGGAAGATCTTACAATTACATTAAATGGCCGTTTAAAACCTGCCAATCCTTAAATGCACATTATATCATTAATCGGCCGAATGACCCGTTTAAGCGTGCTGTGGATGTTTTGGCGGTTAAGCACAGGCGAATCATTGTTGGATGGATCAAGCCTTTAATATGAATAAATCATGATATCCCTTTATTCCAACAGCTTTTTGAAATCTGCGCTTTATCGCAATCGGCGATCGGGGCAAGCTTAAACCTTTTATATTGACATCCTTTGAAAACCCCGATCGCTGATAGCGATATCGCATCGCATCGGGAGTATTGGCGTATATATGAAACATATATAGTATATCGCCGATAGCCAATCGCCGATATCGCATCGCATCGGGAGTATTGTCATCATATGAGACATATATAATATATCGCCGATCGCCGATCGCCGATATCGCATCGCATCGGGGCCAATGGCATGGGGGCGCTTTAAAATATGCATAGAGTATTGCCAATAGCCGATAGCGATATCGCATCGGCCGGGACCAATGTGCCACTTATTTATGTACCTTATGTGATTGCGATATGCGATCTTGCGATCGCTTTATCGCAATGATAAAGATTGATTTATTTGATAAAAATGGGATTTTGCGAAAAGGGTTTTATAATGTTTTCATTTGGTGTTCGGACCTTTTTTAAATAATGCAATATTGATACCAATCTTACTCTATAGGGACCCATTTCATATGATAATTTTGTGAATAAAATGATAAGAAATGGGGGGTTGTTGTAGAGCACAACAATTGGCGATTCGCTGGAAGAAACAGAGTTATCTGAAAAGTATAGAAATACTTACACTTTTTCAAAATAGAGTTCTAATCAAAAGGGAAAAAATCTAATATAACTAGGTATAAGTGCATTCTGGATAAAATGAAATTATTTTGTTAATTTCCTCTCCTTTCTTAAGACAATAGATACATTTTAAGTTTTAAATAGGCCTTTATTGGTTTATAATGATAAAACAGAAAACCTTTCCAAATCAACTTTTATAGTGAACTCATCTGTCATAGGTAGAGCCTCTGCTGCCAGCAAACGTTCATAGTTTCGACAGGGATACCTTTTAACCATATTATTGTCCATTGTCCCATCCAATTTGAGAGTGTGATTAACAACATGAATTCAAAATATGTTTGCATATTTTGTATTTCTTTCTTTTTCCTGTTATTGATAAGATAAAAAGCCATTGTCCTGGTTTGGTAGCTAGCTATCGACAATGCCATTCACTGGTAGTAATCTAACCGAACAAGCTGGCTCGTGATGAGACCCCTTGTCTTATAATTCTTTAGCCATTACCCTGTTATGGTATGCAGTTTTGGTAATGTCGGTTAGACTATTTCCCTATGATCATGGTAAGCAGGCTTGTAATAAGACCTCTTATCTTTAATATCAGATATTTTAGAATTACACTCTGAGTAACCATAAACTTTATTGAATGGGATGGACAATTTTCTCCTTAAGAGTAGATGGATGACAGGGTAAGAGTTGAAGATGCTGAAGTTGGATTAGCTTCTATCTTGATATTGATAACCTTTTGTGACCAATTTGAAAACAGAAAATGATTTATAATACTTGCAACTCTGAGAGGGGTTCACAAAACTTGAAGTATGGTTTCAGAATACAATGATATCTAGTTTCCTAGAAATGATCTCTTTTGGTTAAGACTTCTATTATTTTAAAAGCGAATATTACAATACTTCTGTGGATCAAGTTTTCAAACACAACAAAGGTCAATGGAAGATACCTTACAACATTATTTTCTACAAATCCTATAAACTACAAAACTCTATCAAACTGAAAGGAGAAGGGGTTACCTTCTCAATTAAAGAATTTCTTCAAGATAAGGCCATTAACAGGGAGAGAATCTCTCAAACCTGATAAATCTTGCAATATAAAGGTTGAATGGCCTATCTTCTCACAGATCTGAAATGGTCCAAGCCACATCTTCTGGAACTTGGTGTGTTTTCCCTTGTCCTCATGGGCTTTGTCCCATTTCAGAACTAAATCACCGACTTGAAATTGTTTTGAACCGGATGAGACTGAATCAAAAGTTGCCTTGATGATTTGCTGATGTTTGGCATGAATAACCTTGGCTTTTTCTCTTTCCTCTTCTAATTTTAGAATTTGATCATGTCTAAGCTGAATAGAAGAGGAAGGACTTTCCTCAATGAACTGAACAAGGGCTAGAGAAGGAAGAACAAGATTTGTGGGCAGTACTACTTCTTTTCCATACACAAGGTTGAACGGAGAAGATCCTATAGAAGCTTTCTGTGTTATCCTATCAGCCCATAATGCAAACATTAAGTATTTGTGCCAGTTTTTATGATTATGTTCGATAGTTCGCTTAATGATTTTTATCAGATTTTTATTAGTAGACTCTGCTAAACCATAACCCTGGGGATAGTAATTAGCAGAATATTTCAATTTAAATCCTCTTTTAATAGCGAAATCAAACATAGCATTGCCTGAGAAATAAGATGCATTATCAAAAACAAGATCATTTCGAACACCAAACCTGGTAATGATGAATTGATCTATGAATTCAATGATTGCTTCAGAATTTGCTATCTTCAAAGGAATTGCCTCAACCCACTTAGTAAAATAATCGGTAGCAGTAAGGATATACTTATGCTGTTTGGAAGAAGGTGGAGTAATTTCCCCAATGATTTCCAATCCCCATTGCTCAAATGGTTGTTCAATGTTGACTGGTTGCAGAGGGAAAGCTGGTTTACATTGTCTTCCGCTAGAAGTTTGACAATTTAGGCATTTCCTTACATACTCATGGGCATCTCTAAACAGAGTGGGCCAATAATATCCAGCATGAATAATTTTGTGAGCTGTTGTGTCAGCTCCAAAATGTCCTCCTGCTGGTCCATCATGTAACTCCTGCAAAACCTTTTATGCTTCAGGTTTCTCAAGGCATCTTAATAAGATGGAATCATAATTCTGCTTAAAAAGCACATCATCAATAATTGTAAAATTCTTTGCTTTTAACCTAATGGCCCTTTTGTTTTTGTAAGACAGGTTAGGAGGTGCATAACCATTTTTCAAATAAAAGATTAAATCTGCATATTGAGACTCAGAATCAGTAACACTTATCTGGTTGATTTCTTCAGTTTGATCTGTATCACTTGATTCTGGAATATTGGATGCTCCTGCCAATAACCTGCAAAAACCTTGGCCCCTAACAATCTTTGCTGGCCTAATTTCTAAGTCATATTCTTGAAGCGCTGTGACCCAATTTGCCCTTTTTTCACCCAGTTCTTTTTGGATTAATAGTTGCCTAACTGCAGGGAAAGGAACTATAACTTTAGTGTGGGTTTTCAAAAGGAAGGGTCTATAATGTTTGACTGCTTTAAATACAACAAAGGCTTGTTTTTCTACTTCGAAGTAATTCAATTCAGCACCCTGAAGATTTGAACTAAAGAATTAAATGGGTGCTTCCAAATTGTGATCGTTGGGTTGCGTGAGTACTGCTGCATAAGACAAGGTGGAGGCGATAGTGGATAATGTAAAATGATTAGAAAAATTGGGAGTATTTAAGGCTGGGGCATCGATTATTGATTGTTTGATTAAATCAAATGCTTTTTTTCCGCTGATCCCCACTTAAAGACTGAATTCTTCTTGATCATAGTTTGAAGTGGCAAAATAATCTGAGAAAAGTCTGGAACAAATCTTTTAACAAAATTGATTTGGCCTAAAAATGACTGCATGGATTTCTTATTATGCGGGAAAGGGATTTCAAAGATTTCTTTGATCTGATCAGGATCAATATAAATGCCATCTTTAGACACAATAAAGCCTAAGAGCTTTCCTTGGTCAAGAGCGAAGAAAGATTTTTTAGGGTTAAGAGAAATACCATATCTTTTGCAGCGTTGAAAGATTTGACTCAGGTCATGCAAATGATTAGACCTCTCTTTAGAGAATACAGTAATATCGTCTAGATAGACGACCACTGTTTTATTAATCATCCCTCCAAAAGATGTATCCATCGCTCTTTGGAATGTTGCCCCTGCATTAATAAGTCCGAAGGGAATTTTCTGATATGCATATGTTCCCCATTTGGTTCTGAATGTGGTTTTAAGCTGGTCATCAGGATGGACCAAAACTTGGTTATATCCTGAGAAACCGTCTAGAAAGGACATTAATTCAGAGCCTGCTACTGATTGGAGTATTTGCTCCATGGTAGGTAATGGGAAATTGTCTTTTAAGCTTGCCTTGTTCAAATTCCTGAAATCAATACAAATCTGAATGTCGCCATTTTTCTTTCTGACTGGCACCATATTGGAGACCCAGTTTGAGTGTCGGACTGGAAAAATAATCTTGGCTTTCAAGAGTTTGTTAAGTTCAGTCTTTATTTGACTCTCTAAACTTGGATGCACTTTCCTTAACTTCTGTTGAATTGGTTTTTGATTAGGAAGCACAGGAATGGTATGTTGGATAATGGATGTATCATATGTCTTCAAATCATCATATTTCCAAGCAAAAACCTGTTTATTTTTCCTTAACAGTTTAATGAATGCCTCTTTCTCTTCCAAGGAAAGTCCTAATCCTAGATTAATATTTTGAGGAGATTTCTTAGTACCAAGATTTATTAATTCAAACCTTAGGGTAGAGCTTTGGAGCTTTGCATTAGTCACAGGTTTAAACCTGTCTTTAATATCATAAAGGTCTTCCAGCTTTACCACAGGCTTAGGAATTGAATTTTCTTGAGGTGTTTCTCTCATTTGGGAGTCATGCTCATTTTCCTTAATAATTTGATTATCATAGGACTTTTCAGAAGTTAATAATTGTAAAATATCCTCATCATGGTTGAATACTCTCCGATTAGTGACATTGTCAGGAATTGAAGGCCTAAAAAGAAATTCTACTTAAAATCTATCTGGGTTGTAGTCTTCAGAAGGTAGGAGTTTGGAAGCTACATTGGCTAGCAGGTCGGCTGCCGAATTTTGAGATCTAGGGATGGAGGAGATATTGAATGCCAAAAAGTGTGAAGTGAGTTCTTGTACTAGCGATTGATAATGTTTAAGATGATTTGAAAGACAATGAATTGTATTTCTCACCTGTTTGATAATAATTTCAGAATCGCCGAATACTTTTAAATATTGCACTTTAAGGCCGATCGCTTTATACAGTCCCTGGACTAAGGCTTCATATTCGGCTGTATTGTTAGTGCATTCAAATTCCAGCCTACAAGACAACATTGTTTTTTCTCCTAGTGGGCTAACCAAAATACATCCTGCTCCTAAGCCCTCACTAGATTTGGACCCATCGAAATATAATGACCAAAATAAAGAGGTATTAACAAATGTATTTACAGTTTTCTCAGCATCATTGAAACATCTAGACCCATCAGTTTGTGAAAAATTCTCAATCTGAGATGAAAAATGATTGACTGAGAAAGGGGATGACTGGGCAGTAAAGTTACCAAAGAATGACTCAGATGAATAATTTCCCAAAATGTTGTTATTAAATGCTACAGGTTGGTTTTCTTGCTCAAATTCAATAACTGTATGGGTCATATGTTTTTCTCGATCAATCCTTATTTGATTTGGCTTACCCTTATAGGGAAGCCACATATGTGACCAATCAGTAGAAATATACCCATGTAGTTTTTCAGACCAATCCCTACTCAAGATTAAACCGTAAAATTCAGGTATATCGGCTATTAGGATATCAATCCTTTGTACTACTCTGGGATCAGTAGATAACCTGATAGTTACGGAATTAATCTCTCCCACAACTTGTACTTTGGTCCTATCCAACTGTACAATATGAATAGCAGACTTCTAGGGTTCAATGTTCAGTTTGGAACAAACTGAAGCTGGCATTATGTTAGAACATGACCCAGAGTCAATCAAACAGTTGTGCAGGTTTCTGTTGTAGATCTCATAGGTCAGAAGGAAGGGTGGAGTATGAGAATTTGATCTATCTCCAATCAGAACTGAATCGGTAGCTTCAACCATACCGGGAGGGGGTTGTCCTGAATCATTAGCAGCTTTAGCACTGGGAAGAGGTGTAGAAGGAACATCATTCAATTCTTTGAGAAGCAATTTCTGCTGATGTTTTAATTTACTAAGTTCAAACATAGTAATGTTTGCTTTAGTTTTCTTCATGTCATCAACAATGTTGTACTCCATTGAATCGGATACCACTAGTGTTTTAGATGTTGAAGGAGTATTAGAAGTTGAAGGCTGGTTTTGGGGAACTGCTGCAGGTATTTTTTCTTTGGTTGCAGCGGCACCTGCACTCCTTTTCTTTGACGTTACCTGAACAGGTTCAGAAGTACTTTTGCTCCTAGTAGTGACCGGGAACGCTTCTTCTTCATTATCGGTATCGGAGTCGGGGAGTATAAAATCCCACATTCCATGACATTCTACTACTTCTTATTCATCATCAATTGGTGAGATTGTTTCCTCTTCCTCTTCTTCTTCTTGCTCTGAATCTGCATTGGATATGACATTTGGTGGCTTTGATTCATTTTTCTTATAAATCCTAAAGGGTCTTTTGGTTGAGGTTTCAGCTACCTGTTTTTTTATTTCAACCATTTCATTTGATAAAGTTTTTAGGACCTTTTGCAAACCCTCCATGTCATATGGGTCTTTTGGGGTTTTCTTTCTTGAGTCATCTTTAAAAGAGACTTTTTTGGCGTTTCTGTCTTCCAGAGCAGCCTTTTTCTCTAGAGCATTAATGCGTTTTTCCACAGCAGGTGCTTCTTTCATGTTTTCGGCTAAGGTAGGTTTCCTAGCCCTATCTACAAAAATGGCTATATTGGCAGGTAGGGCGGTTATATACCATTCTCTTCGAATTTGTTCACTTGGTTTGGAGGCCGTCGGGATTTTGTTCAGGAGTTTATTGAATCGAGCATTAAATTCCTTAATTGGTTCCCGATGCTCTATCCTAAGATTGGAGAGATCGTTTATTAGGGTAGCCAAAGACCTATCATCTCCATATTTAGTAAGAAACTACTCTTGGCAAGTGTTCCAACTGGTAATGGAACCAGAGGGTAAAGAAAAATACCAGGATCCTGCTGATCCTTGCAAGGTGTAAGGGAAAAGTATAACAACAACATCTTGTTCTGTTACTCCTTTCAAGTTGACTGCCAACATGAAATTATTAATGTGTTCCTCAGCCTGGGTCCCATCATCTGGATTAAATTTGGGTAGCCATTTTTCAGGAGCATCTGGTAATGGATGCAATGGTGCAGGCATATTGACTGCACCAGGTCTGGTCCACGGATCTGCCATTATGATAGCAGTAGTGTTTGATGCTACTGCTGGAATTCCAGATAACTGGGAAGGGAATAATATTGAGGAGTGAGCAGGTTGGGATGTTGAAGCTCCTAATCCCTGATGAACAACAATATGTAATGGGGGAGTGGATGGTTGACTTTGCAGAGGGGAAGATGCAATGGAGGATGTGGATGAAAGCCCTTCACTATCAGATCCTTCAACATATTTCTTCGCCTTTTTTCTTTTGGGTAAAGGGAACTCAGTGGGTTCAATACCGAGCTTTTCGCTCTGAAGTCTGGTGAGAGGGTGAGGTAAATTGAACTGCGAAGTCACACTACTTTGTGATACCTCAGATTTCTATGGTGAAATCGAGAAGCTCTGAAGTTTGTGGATAAGAGACTGGACTTTAGGTGATTCAAGACTTAATTGTTCTGGAGTATGATGGGTTTGAGCAGTGGTAGTTGATTCCTCTTCTTCTTGTTTGGATGCTGGAGAACCAGCATGCAAATGGGAAGATTGATGGGATACGGAGGGAGAATTACTCTTAGAATGGCTTATAGATTTTGGTTTATGTGCCATTCACAGTCAGGCCCTCCTTCTAGCGCCAAAAATGTTGATGCCTCGAAAATCGCTACAACAACATTGGGGATAACCACCCGGTCCGGACCTTAGTACAGCTCCTTTTCCGTTTGGAATGGTGGCTCCGACTGGGGATAATGGGACCAGTTTCCCAGTAATGAATAAACGGGATGAACGGATGATTGATTGACTAATCTATTGATAGGCGAATAGCTAAATCTATCAGCAAAAATATAAGAGCTACTACTTATCCCGGGAATTATTAAGCTTTTAAGTGTAGCGCTTGATGATATATGTCTATGGACAGGCATATAGATGACTTCGTCTAACAAACATGGACATTAATTCATTCAGGATTACTGTGCTTAAATAGTTAAGCAAAGCGATTAAAGCGATGTTACTACACTCGTCATTTATATCATCGATACATACATGATTAAAAGAAAAGCACATCATAAAACATCCAATAGTGGAAGGAATATAGATTTGATGTTAAAGCACATGCATATAATCAATAATAGCAAGGATAATCAAATAACAATTCATATGAAAGGAATGAATTCAGACATAGATAGAAATACCATATGAGCTACTTGACACTCCCAATATCAATCACTACTTGTAATTCTTCCTTCAACGCAGAAACACTTTCAAACAAAGACAATAGTGCACAATTTGCATAAAAATCTTCCTTGTCAAATTAAGAACAACTGGTCCAGTTTCATAAAAGAATATGACTGAAGCAAAATAGTGCAACTTCAGTCTTTAAGTCAGGTACAAAACTTTACGACCCTTTCCAAAACAATGAAAGGGTCTATAAATACTTAATTAATCTACCTATCTATAAAACAGAAATCCTACTTAATTGGTATCAATAAATCTTGATCCTATTTTCCTCAGCGATCTGGCAGTCGGCGGCATGATTCATCAAGTAGGCTGCTTGCCTTTATATCTGAGCTGACTTATCGCAAGCATTGGCTCTACTTCTGGCGGTTTGTTGAGGCGCGAGCTGAGCTGGGCGGCATAGGTGGCATCCTGAATATCGGGGATAATATACCCGATTGCATCCGTTAGGCACTTGAGGGCGGCTCTCTGTGTGTGCGGCTTTACCAGGAAGAACCAATAGGTGTCCCAGGTTAAACTGTTAATCCCAGCGATTAATCTCCCCTTTTCTTCTAGATCTGGATAACATGATTGCTCCAACATTTTCATTGTTGTCAACTTTCCTGGTGTGCATTGGGAAATCATGTTTGATAAGTAGAGAGTGTTATTGACTAATTCAACTAAATTGCTAGAAGTTGATTTACATCTTGAAACCGCTCTCTCTGCTTTCATTAACTGGGACTGCCATTCTGCGAAGAGTATATCTTTATGTGATTCTAAGATCCTGGGTAAATTCGTCGCTTGTCCTTGATTAGAATCTTGCCAGTCGAGAAATGCAGCTATTGTCTCTTCAGCTTGATCCAATTCAGTTCTGGCCTTGTCTACTTGCTTAACTATGGATGCTGTTAATTCACATAGTGGCTCTGCCTGGGCGATTTGTTGACACAGAAGCTTAATTTGGGATATTAATGCAGTATTTATTTGTAATTCTTCTGCTCTAAATTCAACCACTTGTGGAACGCCCTTTGTTTTCTCGAGCTGTGATGATAATTGATCAATTTTCTCATCTTTTGTTTTCACCATTTGCTCGTTCGCTGCCTTCAATTGTGCCAATGCTTCTGATAATTCTTTCTGCTTCTGGATTGCACTTTGGTCAATCCTTTGTTTTTCTGCCTGCAATTGTTGAGTTAGTTGACTGTTCACTTGCTGTTGCGTCAACAATTGCTGCTCTGCCTGCTCCTCTTTCTGCTTTGCTTCACTTAGCTGTGCCTGTAATGAGAAAATCCCCTGATCCTTTGTTTTTAGTAAAAGGCTTACCTCCGATGCCTTATCTATTGTCACTGTTGAATAAGCTCCTGCATACTGTGACAGTTTTGTCAGGTCATCGGAGGGGTCAAATTCCTCCTTCCAAACCACATTGCCCGTGACAGTTTGCTCTGGAAAAAGGGAAGGTTGATCAGTCCTTCTTCTTTTCCTTTGTCGTTTAACCACCGCTTTATGCCTTGGGCTGTAGAAGACATCCAGGGGAGGAATATCTTCTACCTGCAAAATGATTTGGTCGGAGGGGTCCTTTGGTATTATCTCTACCTCTTTAGAAATGGGTGGGCCGCTGGTTCCACTTAGAACCTGTGGTGAAGTGATATCCTGTGTGTCCGTTACCTTTGAGGTGTCTGTGTCCTTTGAACATTCCAAACCACTGATAATGGAATCAAATTGCTTCCATTCCTGGAGTAATTTAGGGTCAATATGAGTATCCACATTGACATCAATGGTGGTTTGTTTTTCCTTTTCAGCTTGGGTCTCCTTCCGCACTTTTTCCTGCTCTCTCTTTTGCCTTTCCTCCTGCTCTCTCTTCTGCTTTTCCTCTTTCTCTCTTCTCTGCTTTTCCTCCTGTTCTTTCTTCTGATTTTCCTCTTGGCTTCTCTTGTTCTTTTTTTATAACTGGAGGTTCCTTTGACTGTTGCCGATCAGGCTCGCTTGATGATGTCGCTGGGGTTGTCGCTAGTAGATCTAGAGGCAGAGTTTGCAACCTCTGTTCTCTAAGTTTATTAAATTCTGTCAACCCTTCATCATTATATTTCATTTTGGCCAATGCTTTAACCTGCATTATTGTCTCAGCTGAAGAGAACAGGTCGTCAAACATATCTTCTTTATGATCAAATTTTGTCAATTTGGCTTGTTCTAGTGCATTATAGGCAACTTTGTTTAGATCAAACTGCCTATTTGGGAGAGTCGCCAGAGTTAATGATTTAATCTTTGTGGCTTCATTTTCTACATGTTTGAGATCATGCAGAGTATAGACACCACATCTCAAGGGAAAAGAGGGCCAACCGTACTTCTTATTTTTCTTGAGAGTCTGTGTAACACTCTCCGCCATAATCTGGTAAGAGATTTCTCTTGCCAACAGTTTATCTGGTATGTATAAAGGGAGAACATGAGGTTCGGCTTGGCTACCGAAAACTCTTATATAAGTGAATTTCTCCTCTCCAAACCATCTCCCTATCGCTGTTAAATCAATCCCAGCTTGGTAGGAAATCTTGGGAATGGGTTTATCAAAAATAGAATAATAAATAGGCACCATAAAGCCATTGCAGACTTGGTACAGATGGTGCTTTTAAGAGGATTTCCATAATTTCTGATGGTATATGTGGATAGCCGTGGGGTCTTGTGGCGTCCACCTCCAGCCGAGCACGGGAAATTCAGAATTGAAACAGAATGTATCTAAAATATATGCACTGTAATAGAATGGGGGAATTATCCTTTCAGAGATGCGAGTCTTATTTCTAAACTCAAGAACAACTTTGGCTAGTTTATCTGAGAGAATAGTGGCCCAATCCATTATTATACTGTTGCATGCAGCTTCCATTAAAGGGACCATTTCTATAGTGAAATTAGAAGAGTCATGCAATCCCCACAATCTACACATCATTATTCCCATGTAGCAATAAGGAGAAGCTAAGGAATCAACTGAGTACTTACCGGAAGACTCATGTTTGTGCTTTGCCGGATTTTGTCTCCAATCCCGGATGGGTTCGGATTCAACTTCGTTCTCGTTTGAGAATTTTTCCAGGAACGCCTTATTATATATCTTCTCTGGCTCAGGCAAATGATACATTTGCCTCAAATCATCTGCTTTGAACGACCCGAAAATCCTCCCGTCTCTGGTGCTGAAGGTTCTATCCAGAATTGGGATTTCTTCAATTGCCCACCGCACTACATCTATGTATGGGAGAATTTGTTCTCTAGCTACTATCCGATGAAGGAAGGAGTCAGCTAAGTCCTTAAGAGTACCCTCAGATTTCCGAGTAGAATCTGCAGTAGCTTCTACTGTTGTCACTTTAGGTTCTTCGATTTCGATCAAGTTGTAGGTACCCTGCCAAGTAGTTCTACCGAGACCAGAACATGTGGTATCCGAAATCAATCCTTTCTTTTTGTCCACGACAGCTTGTCCTGCAGCTGGCGCAGCAGAAGCGCCTGTGGTCTTCTTGGATTTCTTCCCCATTTTGCTTGAAGTTTCTCCTTTGGATGAATTCTGCACAGAGGCGAAAATAAACGTAACACAGAGATATGCCAATGAAAATTCAATATGGGAAAGATATGTTGATCAAAGCGTGCTGAGAGATTAAATCTAAAAATGGCCGCGGATACAATCCATGGGAAGATCTTACAATTACATTAAATGGCCGTTTAAAACCTGCCAATCCTTAAATGCACATTATATCATTAATCGGCCGAATGACCCGTTTAAGCGTGCTGTGGATGTTTTGGCGGTTAAGCACAGGCGAATCATTGTTGGATGGATCAAGCCTTTAATATGAATAAATCATGATATCCCTTTATTCCAACAGCTTTTTGAAATCTGCGCTTTATTGCAATCGGCAATCGGGGCAAGCTTAAACCTTTTATATTGACATCCTTTGAAAACCCCAATCACCGATAGCGATATCGCATCGCATCGGGAGTATTGGCGTATATATGAAACATATATAGTATATCGCCGATAGCCGATCGCCGATATCGCATCGCATCGGGAGTATTGTCATCATATGAGACATATATAATATATCGCCGATCGCCGATCACCGATATCGCATCGCATCGGGGCCAATGGCATGGGGGCGCTTTAAAATATGCATAGAGTATTGCCGATAGCCGATAGCGGTATCGCATCGGCGGGGACCAATGTGCCACTTATTTGTGTACCTTATATCATTGCGATATGCGATCTTGCGATCGCTTTATCGCAATGATAAAGATTGATTTATTTGATAAAAATGGGATTTTGCGAAAAGGGTTTTATAATGTTTTCATTTGGTTTTCGGACCTTTTTTAAATAATGCAATATTGATACCAATCTTACTCTATAGGGACCCATTTCATATGATAATTTTGTGAATAAAATGATAAGAAATGGGGGGTTTTTGTAGAGCACAACACAACCATAAACAAAACACATGGCGAACCATCATCGTCATATAAAAATGCATAATCATATTATGTATCATATAAGTGTTTGGAGCCCATAGCTCTAAATACATCCGACATGCCCATAACATGTTACAAAAATCAAAATAAAAGGGACCCACATGTCCCCATTTCTAGTCACTATCCGAAGGATCACGCACCAAAGGCTCTGCCCCACCTGCACGTAGATCATGTGCTGCATGACCAGCCATCGCCATGCACCGCATGATAGCTCACCACTCTAAGGGAAGGTTGTTACACTCATATATGTATAGATCGTCTAGATCATGCCATACGTGCTCAAAAACTCTAGTCAAGAGTACCCCACATCTACAGTGTAGATAAACGAGTAGCACACTATCCTCTAGACCTTGACAAGATGACAATGTTCCCTAATCTGCATTTCTTGCTGGTTTTACCGGTGCTATGTCTGCATACCACATATTTTACACTTAGTACAATATACATGTGATAAAATTATTGTTAAGCGGATAAATCGTTCTTGCGGACAAGACCGATCTCCCTAGTATCAACTGATATCTAGTAACAATCAGAACAAGCAAATCTATCTTTCCCTAAACATATTTCAGTTCATAATAAAAGCTAAGAGGTGTTTTAGAGCCTACCTGGAGTCCAATGCTAGTTTGTGGCAGCCTTGCTCCAACAGCTTCAAAAGAGTTTCCTTTTTAATAACCTGCATACAAAAACAAGCACACATCAAAGAACACCTGCATAGCTAATATAATAAAACATGTTCATCATAGTGATCAAGGAATCTATGAAATAAACCATCAAACATAGTCTATTGAGAAAAACAAACTTGATTGTATTAACTTTGAAAGAAGAACTTTACAACCTTGGTGCCTTGATGCTGTACAAGCTCTTCCCAGGGGTCCAAACAAGAATCTCCTCTACTTTGACAAGCCTCACTCACTTCCCAAAGAGATCAAAAGGTATGTAATCTCTCCTCTCAAGCTCAATTAGGAAGTCTAAATTCCAACAAAATTTACCCTAAAAAATCTTCAGCTTTCAAACCCCTTAGTAACCAGCCCAATGCTTCATTTTATAGGCAAAGGAAGGAAGTTACCAGGTCCACCATTGAAGGGATAGAGTCCTCCTTCAAGGGGATAAGCTCCTCATATCAAGTGGTTAGCTCCTAAGGGTATGGGATGCATGAACCCTTGAGGAGCGAACTTGTAACTGCAAGATTCCCTCTAGAAGCTTCCAGAATTGACTCAAAGTGAGTTTTTAAGAATGTACTTGCGCCTTTTTAACTTTTACAGGGGTTCGCACGCTATAAGATAGAGACAGAGCGGTCAAGTGTGCAGGGGACATGACTAATGGGTGTGATATCGTAGGTAATGCTAAGAGAAAGTGCGAAACGAGAGTTTTAGAGATTTTAAAGGTCTTTCTCTCATTTCAAGGCTTGACATGAAGAACTGAGGCTTAAGATTTGCAAAGGAGGTAAGTATGAGTGATGATATACTCACACGGATTGCAGACAGATTGCCCCCTAAAGTGCGAAGCCTGTAATAGATGAGTATGGTTTTGTCATCTTATGAAGAGTGAAGTACTTTATCATTTCAAGGATATTCTTGTGGATACCCCGGTTGGAACCTGTAAAAACATTCAATGCAAAATATATATATATGAACATATCATCTCTGAGGTAGGCATTCCCATACTCAGATCAAAACTGACTAGAAGACTATCTAAACTGCTGTGATACAGGAATGATTTTGTAATACATCACAAGTATAGACATATGTAGACACAGTATGGGCGCAACCATCTGTTTATGAATAGTCCACTGTATAATGAATGACAAAATTCCTCACAGCCTGGATGGTGGAAACTAGATCCAGGGTCTTGATTTCTGCTTCCCGAACTAGTACGATTCTATCCATGTGAATGAATGTGTCGAAGTCGAACATGGTAGAAACCACTTGATTACCAGTCAATGATGTAAACTGTTAACAAGTGTGAGAGAAACCACCAGTAATGTCAATGGCTCTCAAAGTACTCAGTACAATCCATGAAATGTGAATGAATGAGTCGATGTCGAACACGTCACGGAATCCTTTGATCGAAGGTCAATGATGCAACATGTCGTCGAAGGCAAGAAACATGCCATTGAGGCATACAGATTCTAAGGTACTGACGATTTCTAGATCATCTTTCTAGGTAATGAGCTGAAGTCGATAGAAAGCGATCCGTCGTAGGCATGCCCACAACATGAAATCATAGATCAAGTTTGAAGAAACATATTTGGCAAGGACTAACTCAGGGATGGTCAAGATAGATGACAGACATTTCGCATATGAATGGTTTATTTGAACTAACCTCTTGAACACATAACAACGCTGCAGATGGTTTGGTGACAATTGACCCAAAGCTAATACCTAGAAACTGGCTGAAGATTTCAATATGGTTTGGTTAACTGTTAGGCAAAGGATTTCCCAACCCAGGTGAACAAAAAGTGTCGTGTTCAAGAGTGGTTGACTGCTTTTCTGAAGACAAAGTATAACAAACAGGTTCATTTTTCTCTTTTTTCCCCCACCATTTCTGGCAAGTACCTCTTTATTTTTGACAAGCTTGAGGAGGATAACATTTGCTTGATTATAAGCTCATCCTTCGGATGAGTCCAACTTAGTTTAAAATTCGAACCCTAAGAAGGAGTGGTTCATTCCTGTTTGAAATTGAACAGGTCCTTTACTGTGAAATTTTAACAAGTCCGGTATAGGAGAAACTCGGTGTTTTTCATTTTTAGGTAGTCAGAAGAAAAACTTAAGAAAACTCCATGGTTGTCCTTTTTCATAAATTTGTGTCTCCCAAGCCCGAAAAAGTATAAAATAATACTTGAGAGAACTACTTGACCATTACGATCAAGGAGTACTTTTCATAATTAGTTCCTTCAATCTGAAAAAGTAAAAAAGCGATCGAAAACACGTCGTTTTATTACCAATATCGAACTTGAAATGACAAAAGTCCGGCAATCTTTTCATTTTTATACGGTCAGAAAAGAGTTGTAAGTGGACCGTCCTTTTAATTCCGTTTTAACGAGCTTAAAAAGAAAAACTCGACAATCTTTTCATATTTTACGAGTTTGAAAAGAGCTTAAAGAGGACTCCTATGTTTTACTTTTTCGTTGAAAACGATCAATTCTCCTTGAAAATCCATTATTCTGCACAAAAACCCAAAACATTACTCATACCTATTTAAAATTAATAAAAATGCATCAAAAGTGACCTTTTTAAAGTGAAAAATAAATAAATTAAAAATTCATTTATTCAAAAAATCTTATAAAAAGGGCTTTTGTCAATTCATTTTTACCGTTTGATTTTAGAGTGAAAAGTAAGGGCTTTTGGTAAGAAACTTCCTGTGAAGATTACGGAAAATCTGACCGTTGGAATCGAGAACCGTCTGCTCCAGGTAATCCACATCATCCTTGTCTTGCATTTCAACCGTTTCATTTTCATTTTTAGGGCTTTAAAATTCATTTTTTAGCAGAATTTTGGTTAAAAAATCGCTCGCGGCGGTTGCACATACGTACCATGTGGACTCTACGAACCCCGACTTTTTCGTAGAACAAAAAAAGTCGGGGTGCCGCGCCTGCTGTTAAGGACAAGTGCGAACCTACGCACTGTCTCTAATAGGTGGGTTCGGACCCCGCGAAACACGGTTTTAAAAACCTAATTTTTATTTCCGCCTGCGTCTTTCCAAGTTACAAAGTTCTAATCCACCTATTTTGCAATGCAGATACACAAGATGCTTGTTTGGAGGGAACGAGAACACGAAGATATGGATCAAGCCGTAGTAATTCATCCTCCTTCAATACAGGCATTAAAAACATGCAGACTATTCAAATTCTGGGCCATACCCAGCATGAGGGCTCAGGTGGACTTTTTGCAATGGCTGGTAGATAGGTGGAGTACATAGGACCAGTGTTTCATTATTAGTGGCCACCAACTCGAAATCAAACTGGAGGACATATACTTCTTAACTGGTTTGCCCAAGAGAGGCGAAGGATTATCTCTATTCGGGCCTAGGCCAGGTGGCCAGTCTGTCACTAGTCTCTGACTAGAGTTTTGTAATGACCAAACAACGGACAAACAGATAGATATTAAGACTATCTCCCGTCATGAACTTAAAGTGATTGCATTTACTGTCACCAGACTCTGCGGGAGCGCAGCATTACATCTAGCTACCGGATCCCAAATGTGCATGGCAGTAGACTGCTTCCGAGGCACCATCTTCAACTGGTGCGAAGCTGTGTTGGCAAATGTAAAAGGCCAACTGACTAGGGAAAAGAACGGACAACTAAAGAACTTTGGATATGGTTTCTTAGTTGTAAGCTTTGGCCTAGAGAGGGTCCCTATGTTGGTCCCACAACATCTTACCGTTGAGGCTGGACTTCCCCGAGAACCTAGGATTATGCACTGGGTTGCAGTCATGGCTCGTCATCCCGAGGAGGGGACTGAGGTTGTTCGATTCTCACCTGAGTATTTTCGTTGGTTAGAGAACCAACTGTTCGTGATTCAGGACTTTCCATATGCTGAGATGGATTATCGTGGTGATCCAGACATGACTCTTCCACCAGGAGAGCAATGGGATGATTCAGGTAAAATCACTTTCAACATTTTCTCAATTTTTATATATTTTTTGTTTTTAAATTGTCCAAAACTGATAGTAAAAAGTTTTAAATGCAGATGTGGGTCCACGGCGACCAACCGCTCTCCAGCCCTATGAGCGAAGACACCCTGTTGCCGTGGCACCAACCCCACAGGACCAATCAGCAGAGACCTTGGCCGAAATGGAGAATCACCTAGAGCGTTTGACAACAGATATACCAAAGACTAGTATAGATGATATTCCTCTTAGGCTACAACGCTATGTGATTGGGGTCCCAGGACCTTTTAGGAGGTTCCTTTGTAGGGTGGCCCGAGCAGTGGTTTCTTATCGTGATCATCATCAGGGATAGGATGATCGCCTTTGTAGAATTCATATGACATTTTATATCTTTTTGTGCTATCATTTTTGCTGATCATAAGGTGTTTTTCAACCTATTAATATTATGCTATGATATATTACTACTACTGGTTATCTTGTATAACATGTTTATGAAATGTTTTTAAATTTACTGTCTTGATTACTGCAAATGTCTATTTAACATTTGAGAAGCAACTGCATCTGCTAATGTGTTTAAATATCTTGGAATATGTTGATATTCAATGTAGTCAAATTCATGTTCCAAGAGACGAACTCCCAAAAATAATCTTAATAATACTGGATTTCTAATGGCATAAACCCTGTTAAGATGTAATACAACGAGTTCAGAATCTAACCTTACAATCAAACTCCGAATCCCAAATGAGATGGATTCAGATAATAACTAAATCACTGCACTATACTCTGCAATGTTATTCGTTGTTTGACCAAGGCTTACCCCATGCATAGATACTAACTCGTCAGAGGGTGAATAGATAACCCAAGCTGCAGAAGAAATATTCCGTGTACTACGACAAGCACCATCAGCAAAACTAATGTATGTTTGAGAAGATGCTGACATCTGCAATATCAAGAGTAAAACCAAGATAAGCAGGGATAATGACAAAACACTCTCTAAACTAGGCACACTTTCTAATCTAAAAACACACCAAGTAGAAAGAAACTATTCTAACAAAAAATCTCCACACCAAACTCTAAGCATAATATATTTTTAGATAAAGCCCATTTCTGGGTCTACCTAAAGAGACACTGTCAAAATCTAATAATTCATAGGCCCCTTTGGCCAGATTTTTCTTAACAACAAAAGGACCATGCAACATGGGTACGAATTTTATAGCCCCTAGCTTATCGTTAGCTTGATCGTATAATAAAACTAGGTCTCCTTCCGAAAAATTACGAGGTGTAACATTTCGATCATACTGAGATTTTATCCGTTTTGCGTGAGTCTCGATTGCTAATGCAGAATCACGTCGATTCTCATCTAATTGAGCTAAGTAAAACAAACGTTTTTCCTCTTCAGAAGTATCTGGAAGTAATTCTATGGCTATTTGCAATGGCGTAATTTCGCATTCAATGGGTAACACTGCTTCCAACCCGTAAAAAAGCTGAAAAGGAGTGAAACCTGTTGATGTTTTGACTGAGGTTCGATACGCCCAAAGTGCTGAAAATAGCATGTTATGCCAATTCGACCGATGAATACCAATAATTCGTCGGATCATGGTGACTAGAACTTTGTTGATTTCTTCAACCAGACCATTAGCCTGTGGGTAATATGGAGTAGAGCTATCGTGACGCAGGCCACGTTGATCTGTTAGTTCAGTCATCATGACATTCCGAAAATGACTTCCATGAGCAGTAATAATCACTTGAGGAACACCGAACCTAGCAATTATATGATTTAAAATGAAAATTGCAGCAGTTTTTCCATCTGCCGAAAATGTAGGCATCGCCTCGGCCCACTTGGTAAAATAATCTACCGCAAGGATGATATGCGCATGCCCCCTGGCCAAGTGAGGGTTACATGTAATAAAATCGATACCCCATTTTGCAAAAGGACCGACGACAATTATAGGGCGGAGAGGAGCAGGTGGAGCACGCATCTTTCGATCAAAAATCTGGCAATTGTGGCACTTCCAGACTGCATTGATACAATCTTTAAATAAGGATGGCTAGAAATAACCAGCGCGCAATATATTTTGGGTTGTGGCATACCCAGACATATGACCGCCACATGCTCCAGAGTGACAGTCATTCAAAACCTTTTCGGCTTCTTCATGAGTTAAACAACGACGGAAAACAGAATCCACTCCACGACAATAGAGTGTATCTCCAATAATATGGTACGGTTGGGATTGGAAATGTATTTTCTTTCGTTGAGATTGTGAGAGTTCAGGCCGAAAAGATTGGGTTTGGAGATAGACAATGATATCTCCATACCATGGATCAAGAGTACTGATAAGAAACAAGGATTCATCCGCAATGGGTTCTTCTGCCACAGTTTTAGTGTCAGTACATGGGAAGTCACACATCAATTCCGCAAAAACCAAAGCCTTCTTTGACTTGGATTTCTCAAATTCCAGGTCAAATTCCTGCAGGATAACTATCCATTTGGAATACTTGCCCCCTAGCAATTGTTTAGTCAAAATATATGTCATAGGGTTACAGTTAGAAATTACTGTGGTTTTGCGTAGTAAAATGTAGTGATGAAATCGCTGGATGGCTTGAACAGCTGCCAGGGCCAATTTCTCCACATGCGAGTATTTAAGCTCAGTCGGATTTAGGGTCCAACTAAGATAGTAAATCACATGTTCACTATCGAATTCATTTGCCTGAACTAAAACCATCCCAATGGTGGAATGAGAAGCAGTGAGGTACAAAAGGTAGTCCTGGTTGTAGTTGGGAGGATGCAATAATGGTGCATGGGTCAACATGGGTTTAAGTGCATCAAAAGATTTCTGAGCTATCTCATCGGAAAAGAATGGAGTGTTCTGTTTCAAAAACCTGGTAAAGCCTTTCATTATCTCGGCGTAGCTAGGAATGAATCGACGTAAAAAAATTTCTTTCCCTTGCAAACTTTGGAGCTGGTGAAGAGTCGAAGGCGGAGGTAATTTAACAATGGCTTCAACCTTCGAGGGATTGACGCGAATGTCGGCTTTTGAGACAAAAAATCCCAATAAATGACCTGTTTCTATACAGAACACACATTTGTGTGGATTCAACCTTATTTTATAATGCCTACATCTCATAAAGATGGCTCGTAAATGAGTGAGATGGTCGGATCTACGTAATGAATGGGCAGGTAAATCATCGAGATAAGGCTACACAATGTGCTTGATGTCATGAAATGCGTAAGACATAGCCCTTTGAAAAGTTGCTCTGGCTTTCTTCAACCCAAAAGGTAATTTGCAATAAGCAAATGTCCCCCATGGACAAATGAAAGTCGTTTTTTGTTGATCAGCAGGGAGTATGTTAATTTGATTGTAGCCGGAAAAACCATCCATAAAGGAGAATATTTCACTGCCGGCAAAATCATCAATAATTTGATCGATATAGGGGGTTGGATAATTGTCTTTAGGACAAGCTCGATTAATATCCCTATAATCAATACATATTCTTATCGTCCCTTGCTTTTTGTTCACAGGAACAATATTCGATACCCAATCCGTTAAGGGAATTGGATAAATGAAACCTGCTTTAAGTAATTTCTCAACTTCAGCTTTAATAGCAGCAGCTTTTCTCGGATGAATATGACGCAAACGTTGCCGGACAGGTTTAGCATCCGGGTAAGTTTTGATTTCATGGACAACAATGGATGGATCGATTCCTGGCATTTCTTCATATGACCAGGCAAACACGTCGCGGAATTCTTGAAATAGGGCTTTATAAGTTTGGATTTCCTCGTCCGTACAGGAAGCACCTATATGAATGTTTTCAATAATTCTGGGTTTTACTGAAATGTCAATAGGAATCGTTCGAGAAATATTTCCCAAATTCAACTCAGAATCAGAATGTTGCAATGGATTCTGCGGTTCCTTGACATAATCAGCAGTAAAAATAGAGGAGAAATCATTTTCAAAATGATCAAGCTCAGGTAAAAACGAAGATCAATGATGAAGATCTTCCCATGGTAAATCATCAACAGACATAAGTTCATGAATCTGCTCATCAGTATGAACAAGATCAGAAAACGTTGTTGAATCTGAGGTTGAGATTGAAAGTGACTCCCCATGGACCACATTCATTGGATCAATTTCAGTTGAACTAGAGTTGGAAAACGATTGTACCGCCTGATATGCAACTTCAAAGGGACTCAAGGGCATTACATCACCAAAAGAGTCCACCTCGGATTCGGAAGGGACGATCCAAGGATCATCAAGAACAATAATGTCTGATGAAATCATATGAATGGTTGCAAAAGAAGACGATACGTTAGGAGGAGGAAAGGAAAAAGTTCCTAGCAAACCAGAATCTTTAATCAATCCTACTCCCACATCCTTATAAGGGATATCAGTTTTTCCGACATGCTGAATACTCTCAGAAGAGGGTGGGTCGGATGAAAAGTAATTTAACTGGTATATTGTAACGATCTTTCCATTATGAGGGAATTTAATTAATCGAAAGACTAATGAAACAATAGCAGTCATCGCGTAAGACCAACTATGACCCAAGAGAAGGTTGTAATCTAGAGGGGCATCAACCACCTCCACATCTAGATTAACAATTTTTCCTTCAACCCCTATAGGTAAGTCCTGCAAAATTCCATAAGGATGAAACCCTCGGCCATCAAAAGCCTTTAAAATTTTCGGGGATTGGTTAAGTGTCAGAGAACCAAGCGCCTTCCAACACTGAATCGACATAATACACGTGGAAGCTCCCTCATCAATCACAGTCCAAAAGCAAGGTCTGTTTTTTACTAACACTGGAATCTGGAAAGCCATTTGATGAGGAAGACGAGGTGTACTATTTTCTAAATCAAAGATCATAAGATTGGAATCCTGAACATCAATAGCTCCTATAGCAGACAAAAGCAATTTACGCTGTGCTGGACATGATTGCAGCACCTCCAAAGCTGACATTGCTGAAGGAGAAATAGCTAAATCCTCAACAATGTTATAGTTCTGAGTAGCTCTCGCATGCGGATTGAAAGCTGAATTTTGAAGTATACCTTTAGCAGGCAGTTTGATTACTAAGTCTGGATTAGGTTTCTCGATCTGTAGCGGATCGGAACCAGAAGGAGTTGAAGTTGATGGGTTTGAACTAGAAGATTCTGGTTCCTTACCACCAACAAGATTCTTTCCATAATCTTGCGATCGCGTCGCAATCCTGACATGGGACATCATCATAATTGGTTCTTCTGAGGCATTAGAGGAAGAACCCATCATCTTACTATCTTGACTAGGAAAAGGATCCTTCAAGACAATAGGCGTTTGAGAACCTTTGACGATTTTCGAAACCTCAGCTTGATGTGGACAATCTCTTGTAAAGTGCTCTTCATCACAAATGAGAAAAGGATAGCGAGGTTTACATTTCTCGTCAGTAGATTCAGTTTTTTCTGGTTTCTCTTTCGTGTTTTTCTTGTTTTTCTTCTTCCCTTTCTTTTTACTGCCAAATTTTGATTTGGCTGTAGAAGATTCTACAACATGAAAATCAGCAGGAACTTCAGCGGAAGCTTCTCCTGTCGGGGAATCTGGTAAATTTATAATAGGAGAAGAATTCTTTGCAGATTTCTTCTTACTCTTGGTATTCACTAAACCAATCATACCATCAGCAGCATGAGACCTTGAAGGAGCTACAACTATTTGATTTTGTTTGGGAAGATCGGGGAATTTTTCATGTAAAGTACCCGACTGTGTATAAACTAAGTCAAGGTACTGAGCTTGAGCAATCACTTGCTCTTCAGTAACTACTCCTGCCTTAGCTACATCCTCAGTGATTTTAGGTAATAATGATTTAACAAACCATTCTGCTAAGATTTGATCCGGGATAAAAACTTTCACTAAACGTCGTCGACGTCGCCATTCATGAATATGGTCTAAAATATATGTAGACGTTGATTGTTTTAATGAAGTTAATAATTCCGTGCCATTGTCATATCTGACTGGCAACTGAAAATGAGTTAAGAACGAAGTAGCTAACTGACTAAAATTATAAAAAGAGCTTCGTGGCAACTCAATGTACCACTTGGCTGCAAGACCAATTAGAGTGCGTTGAAAAAGGCGTAAGCGAATTGAATCATCTATAATGGAATTTGATGCACACCAGAGGTTGTTAACACCCAGGTTGTTCCCTTTGACTCCTGAGGGAATACGGCCGGGGTAACCACTAACCACGCTTTGGATTGCAGGTTCTAGCCCACCTGCAATCAGAGAGGGCTCTCTCTTTCAGTTTTCTCTTTGTTTTTTGTGATTTTAGTCTAGTTATGAGGTGAGGATTTTGTTTACAATTTTGGTTGAATGATGTCTTCCAGTAGCTGAGATGAGGTCTTCAGAAGGTTTCAGTCCATTGGGCAATGGAGTCTGTGGTTATGGGTTGTTTGAGATATTGAGTAAGATTATTAAAACTATAGGGCCTTATGGATATAACATGAAACAAACTTAAAATTGTGAGGATGAAATATGTCTAGCCAGTGAAAGGCAACTAACAGTTTTTCACTAAGCTGGTGATGTGAGAAAGAGATATATCACTCAGGAGAAGTTTTGAATTCCTGAATAATACTCACTGTGAAGTTTTAGTCTAAAGGTGAAGCAATTAAGAATTACACTTTCATAACTAATACTAGAGGAAAACATTCATAACAGCATAGATTGAGTTCAGGGTATTCAATGAACAAATCCTGAAACTATTCCTTTTTTGTGCTATTAAACTGTGAAATATAGAGCATGAACGGATTATGAAAGAACGAAACACATAACAAGAAGGTTCAAGAAACTTATTGTGCCATGAAATATGCAGGAATCCTATAGCAGTAAGCAATCACACCACAACACATCAAAACAACTCAGAACTTTGGAAATTCCATCAGCTCCCTGTATTAAAAGTCTGAAATTTACAGCATGGGTTCTCTGGAAGAGAAAATCCACAACCCCGGCAAGCTTATGCGAGGGGATATATATACAATCAGTTTTAACAAAATATCTGAATGCTGAGTCATTTGCTCAATAACTGCGTTCACCAACTTTCAGAATAGCAGATAAGAGAGTTATTGCTACTCTAAATATACAATGAATAGCCTTCAGTTCTGTCAGAAACCTTTTTGACTTTTGGAGGCCACTGAGTCGGTTGAGCGATCTGCATTTATTCTGAATGATATGCCTTTAATGTTCTGTTGTGTTGTAGCTTTCTCGGCCCTGTCATCTGTACCTATCAGTGTTTCTTTGGTGGCCAAATTGCTTTGCTGAGTTGGCTCAGCCCACTCTTTTACAATCATAGTGGATGTATCACCTGTCTGAACACGATGATTTGTATTTTGATGTGAAAATTTGATGAAAACCTGTTTGTTCACAGCAATGTCTGTATCATGTTGGTCCACCATTCCTGTGTAGGCAACTAATGTCTCAAAATTGTGCCTCGTGTTTCATCTGCCTCAGTATATTTGTAGTAATTAGGAGGCACTTCAAACAGATGTCTGATCTCATTCATGATAAAAAATAAATTTTCTATTTTCTCATAGAGGCTCTGCCCAGATGCAGGCCCTGTTTCCTCTGGGATACTTGATCCTGCAGTGATCTGATTTGTGGCAAATGTATTTACCCTTTTGGCATAATTTTCATGGGACAACAATCTACCTGCACTGTTTAGTAGGCTGGGAAGGCCTCTGTTGTGCAATGCTGTGAATTTCTCTGTGAACTTGTTCACCTCTGTTTGCATTTCCTGGCACCTTCTATCCAGTGTTTGTACCAGATTTCTCAATGTGAGGACCCTCTTTATCAGTAAGATGGTGTCAGTTCTATTGGTGATTCCTATTGCTGCCAGCTGAGGGCCTGTGCGGTTGTTCAGGACATTGATCATCCTATTGGCTATCTCAGGCATAGTGCCTAGAGATGCCCTTGCTCTCTGACTTTCCTTGTGTGCCCTGCCTATGAGGTCCATGTGCTCATGAATGGTTTCTATGTATTGCCATTGGTCTGTTATGGATTGACCAATATTGGCCCACAGGACTTTCTTGATTTCTGCCACTATTTTGTCAAGAGAGAGCTCTTTCTCCAGCTCTTTTATCTTCTTCTCAAGGGCTCTTACTTCCCTTGTTCTTTCAGCTACAGTTTGTTTTGATTTGTCATATTTTTCATTAACTGTGGCCAATTTCTCCTTGGCTTCATTTAGCTCTGCCATCTGGGCCTCTAGAACTTGAATCTCTTTCATCATCTTCTGCATATCAAGGCTTGGAGCCTGTTCTGATGTTGTTGCTGGTGCTGATGTTGATGGACCTGTTTCAGCTGTTTGTCCTGTGGGAGGAGTGATAATTTGAGGGGGCTCCTCAAGGTTGATCACTGGCTGAGGGGGCTGAGATGTTTGGCCTCCTTCTTTCTGCTGCAGGGCTGCCTGTAATGCAGCCTCTGTTTCTACCAATTTCCCTTCTGTTTGCACCAACTGTTTGTGTAGTGTTAGCAGCATGGCTGCTACATCTTGGTCCTTCCTCTGCTGAGCAACCTCTTCTGTTTGAGGGTGAAGGGTTGCTGGAATTTTTACCATTTTCCTCAAAGCCGCTATATCTGCATCTCTTTCCTTTAGTAGTGCTTGTACAGCTTTGGGATCCTTTGGGTCATGCCCAAGCTCTATAATAATATCTTCCAAAGACCTGATCCTGTTGTCTTTGGCCTGAGAGGATGCCTTCTCCAACTCAAGTTGGGCAGTTGTATTATGAAGACTGTTTTGCAATTTGTGTGCCAAGAAGGTCTTGTCTGCAAGAGTTGAATAGACCATCTCACCCGTTTGCTTGTGAAGCTCTATCTGGTCCATTGGGTGGATGTCCTTTGCAAGTACCTCAAGGTTGGTCCTTATATAATCTGCAGCTGACTGTGGCTGCAACATAGTAGGCATGAAATGACTCATAGTCATTTTCCCCTCTGTTATGTCATATGCTGACATAAGCCTCTGCTGGTTTGTGGGAGCCATTTTAAGCAAGTGATTGTACAGCTGGAGCCTGACTGGCTCATTTCTCTTCTTGATGTCAATAAATTGCTGCTTTATGCCTGATTCAGCTCTCCTTTGCTGGCTTGAGGAGCTGACCTCTCCTCCAATTGTTCTTTCTTGTTCCTGCTGGAAGGAACTGGCAGATGCCTCCATACTAGGGGGGCCCATACCCAAGGATTGCCCAATAGGCATCTCTTCTTCAGAAAGGGGATTTAATCTTTGCCTTTTCTCCCCTTGTTGATTTGTTGATGTGGTGAGGGGAGTTTCCTGCTCTCTATCCCTCTTCCTGGTTCTCTCTTCATTTAGTGGAGTTTGGAGCACCGAGGCCTCCACTACTGTTTCTTGCCTTGGAGGCACACTTTCTTGAGCCTGCTGCTCTGTAGATATGGGAGCTTCAGCCATTTCTTCTTGCTGTTTGGGCTGCTCCTTCTGTTGTTCTGCTGTAGGGGGTGGCTGCTCTTGTTCCATCTCTTTTTCTTTACCTTTGCTGGCAGCCTGAGGAGTAGTTTGAGCTGCCTGCTGGGGGGCTGTAGAGGATGAGGCAGCTGCTCCAAGTTGCACTTGATAAGAAGAGGAAACCTGCCCACAAGTTTCCAAGTCAGCTTCTTTCTCAAGATTCTTTGCTTCTTTATGTAGTATTTCCTCTCTAGGACTTGCTTCCTCTAATGTGCCCTCTTTCCATCTTAACAAATTGGCATATTTTTCAATGTGGGGCAGCCTGACATGATCATAGCTGGCCAATTTATACTTGACCCTTCTAAGGCTAATGAAGTGATTTGGGTCATAGGGTATCCAGAGGAAACTAGTTTGCAATCCAAGGCGTTGCAGGATCTTGTCTGCTTCTTGCCATGCCTCTTCTCTTTTATTATAAATGAATGGGCCTAGCTGATTTCTGACTTTCAGTTGCACCTTCTTGTTCTTGCTGTGGAAATGGACCATGTCTGCATTTCCAAACTTCCTGAAATACTCTAAGGCAAAGAGTCTCATAGGGACATATCTTGGCAGCCTATATGGGGCTAATTCATAGCCATATATTCTGATCACTGTATGGTTTTGGTAAAAGTACCAATCCCCAATGTTGTAGGCCTTTAAGAGCTGGAGGATCCTTTGCATCTCATCTGTTAATCTTGGAGGAGGGGCACTCAGCAGCAAGGACATGGCTGGATGGATAAACAGGTCTATGAATTCACAATAATTGTATGGTGAAAAAGATATGTGATGGAAAACTGAAGACCAAAACACTACAGACCTTGGGTTCCCTTGGGCATCAAGCTTTTTGAGAGTAATAGGGAAGCTATCAGGCTGATAGAATAGAAACAGGTGATAGATATAAGAAGTATACCTAAATATCCTTTCCCTCTCTAGATTCATCAATTGCTCATGAATCTTATTGGCAATGTAGGCAGCATAATCATAGTGAACAGCAGGAGGCTTCCCAGGGGAGAAGATGGACAACATGGCCATAATAGTTTCATCAGCATCCTCAGATGTCCTATAACCCAGGACATAACTGATCATATCCACAAGCATCCTGCCCAACTCATTGAAATATACATTTCCTATGGGAGGAGTCCTCACAGTTTCAGAGCTTGGTTGAACGAATAACTGATTGATCTTTAAAATTTGGGCACTAGACAGCTTGCCTCCTTTCTTTAGCAAGTCCATCATGGAGAGAGGAGTCAGTGGCTTTGCAGTATGAAAGTGTAGCATCTCATTTATGGCCTCAGGGGTAACATGGAACAAAACTGAGCTTGAGGAATTGAGGACAGCTCTCTGACATGGGTCATAGTTGGCACTGCATCTATGTATCAAGTCTGGGAGGATATTGACTTGAGGGAGATTGAAAATAGGCAAGTTGGAGTCCCAAATCCCCAGGATATCATTCCCACTAAGATGTTTGGCTTTAAGGTCATTGAGTACATGAATGTGGTACTTACTATATTCTGGGATTCCCTCTGCCATTTGGTAGTCTCTGTCATGCAGGGCCTACCACTATAGCTCTCTTTGTGGGGCATTTAGAGGTGTCACATTCAATGCAACTGGTGTCTCCATGGTTTTGGTACTTTGAATTGTATTAGAACCTGTTTTTCTGGGCACAATGATACAGAGCAACGAATTTTGCAGAAGCAAGGCAATTTGCAGGGGAAACAGGGTGAATTATAGTGAAAACAAGTTGAAATGCCCCTGAAAAAGGTTCAATGAGTAAATGCTGGGATTTAAGAGTTGTTTTCCCGGTGGAGTTGTGTAGCAGAGCTTTTAGTTTGCGACTGCACAAACAGACTGTATATTCGTGGAAATTGGACACAATGGGGAGTTTTGCAGGTGAAATTGAGCTTACAGTGTGGAGGAAAAGCACTGGTTCATGAGAATTTCTGGAATTTACTGTGTTTTTCTCCTCTTCCTAGTTTGTTTTGGTGAATTATGCACAAAACCAGGTGCGGAGGGGAGATTTTGGTAAATACCTGGTAAACTCTGGCAATGGCGGCAATGCAGGCGAATTGAGGGCGCCCACGGTCCTTAAGTCAATTTGTTGCAGGTTGGCGGCGAGGACGTCGTAAAATACATGCAGAGAGCATAGTAGACTTTTGGTGAAAAATGAGAAAAAACGCGAATTTTGGCGAAAATATGGACATTTTGGGCCTTTGGCGCGTTTTTTGGATGACGTCAGCATGACGTCATTGGGTGGGGTCGGGTACGGAAGGGTGACGTGGCGGCCTGTGAGTGGTCCGCGTGGATGGGGGACGTGGCGGACAGGTCGGAGCGATGGCGGGCCGGGCGCTGACGCGACGCTGACTTGGCATGACGTGGGCGTGGCGTGGGCATGACGTGGTGAGCGGAATTGGCAGAGCGGTAAACGGTAATTTCGGACCGCTTATTGTACGGGGGCGGTATTGGCAGGCGGCCTCCCGATATAACCTGGGAGCGATGCGTGGCACTGCCCTGACGTCACCCTCTGACATTTTTCGGGTGCTATCGTCTGGACATCGGGGGCGGCCCGATATTGATATGGGCCGTCGGATGGGAAAGCCCAGATCCGACGGGTGACGGGTTGCTAAAATGATAGGACGATACGGCGGGGAGGCGGAGAATAAACAATTGATTTTTATGGAAAAGTGCGCCTGGGCGGGACTTTGGAAATGAAAGAAAATATGGGTTTTTGCGGCGTTTTATAGGCAAAATGGGTTTTTGGCATTAACTCACAAAATGGGGTTAGGGCTATAAATCAAGCGGATCTTGATTTAATCCCAAAACATTATATTAGCGCTGTTTTGCCTCTAGCGCGTTGAGTTCTTTGTATTTCAACCCTTTAGGACTATTAGGCTATATTGCCTAGGGGAAGGGAATATACTTATTTTTTGGGGTTTTTATGCACAATAGTGATATAGTAATAGGGAAAGGGGAACATAGGGAGTTAAGTGTAGATAGAGTTAGTAGTTAGTATTGGAGGGGAATGTGGAAGAGAGGAGGCAAAGACTAAGTTGTTAGGGAACAAACTTAGTTAGGAGAGTAGGTCAAAATGAAAAGATTTTTACACAAGAAATGTGGCTCTTTATGCTACAATGATCAATGAATGAGTTTGATTTCTCTCATAAACCAAGGTGATAGAGGGATGTTAGCAAGGAACTTGATGGGGGATGATTGGGAAGTTAGACATGCTCCACTTTGTTGCTCCAAAATTGCTTAATAGGAATATCTGCACTGGCCATGTATTACCTTTGCTTAGGGCAGTGATATGAAAGAAATCATGCTTCTGCAACCCCATCTACCTACCCATTCTATTTCCTAGCATTTTTTGTTACTTCAAGGAGGGTGCACTTAGACTGGCAAACCCTCATGTGCCTTTTCTTTTCCTTTGGCATTTTCCTTTTGATTTTCTATCTAAGGCTAGCCTTATTACTTCCAAGGCCCCAGATTAAATAGTTGGGAACCTTTATTCTCTACCTAACTACTTATCTGCCAAGATTGAACAATTTGGACAGATTTCTTTCTCTAATCTACAACAAAAAAATTGAAACATGGCATGACCCAGCTTAGACTGTTGGATCACCCATTCAGATGTAGGACAGCATCAACCAACTATAGATATGTGTCTTCCACAAGAATATGAGATCTTTGCATCACCAAAGTAGATCATATTGACACTTCCCCTGCCAATCATGAAAAATGAAACCTATTGGTATAGGTAGCTAACAGAGGTGATAAGTCATCACATGATTAGATGGATCCTCTCCTAGTTTACCTTCAAACTTGGGAATGTCACTGGGCAACTTATTAGGCATTGGCAGCCAGTACGGAAAATAATAAATTGGATCATTCGTTAGGCACGACAAGTCAGGTAAATCCAAAGTTGCGATAAATGGTAACTGATGGTTAGGGTCTCGAAGCCTGGGTTGCAAGACCAGCTCTAGGAGGAGGATATCCAGGATAGCCTGGAATTGGATTTGCATTAGGAATATTGTATCCTCCCGGAAAACCAGGATTAACCGGACCAAACTGGGGTTGTTGAGGTTGAGGTTGTTGATATGTATACCTAGGGTACGGTTGATACTGATAAACTGGGGTTTGCACAGCAGGACCATATTGGTACTGTCCCTGGTACGGTTGATAAGTAAATTGTGGTTGACTTGTGACAACCGTACTTGGCCCAGGTTTTCCTACAGCCATCTGAATTGAAGTCTAGATTGTAGGTTTGGACTGTGGTAAAGAGGCTTGAGGAATTGCAGGAACAATAGAAACCGGAGCTGCTGATACTCCAGAAATAGGTGGGGTGGATTGAACAGAAGCCACAGTAGTTGTAGCAGTCATTTGAGGCGGAGTTCGAGGTGAACTAGGCCCAAGCTAATGAACTACCCCAGGTGCAGAAGTTTGAATGGTAGGCTGGACGGGTTGCTGGGCTGGACCAGAAACCAAAGGCTGTCCAGATTGAGATGACAACTGTACATTAGGTTGCGAAGTTTGTTGAGATGAATCCCACACCACGTTCATTCCGGGGTATGGACCCATAAACGATTGAGCATATTGAGGACCGTAACTAGGTTGAATGTAAGACTGATAATTGAAAGGTACATTTCCAGCTCCTTGTACAAATGGTTGACCATAAGGTGGTTGGAAACCTTGAGATGGGTACTGACCTTGAGGTTGATAACCTTGAGGCCCGTACTGAAATTGGGGTTGACCTTGAGACATATACTGATACTGGGGTTGACCTTGAGGTATATATTGAGTCTGGGGTTGACCTTGAGGTATATACTAAGTCTGGGGTTGACCTTGAGGTATGTACTGTCCTTGAGGCTGCCCCCTAGGCGGTATTTGACTACCTTGAGGTTGCCCCCCAGGCGGTAATTGACTTCCTTGAGGCTACCCCCAGGCGGTAATTGACTACCTTGAGGTTGCCCCCTAGGCGGTATCTGACTACCTTGAGGTTTCGGATTCGGAATAGCACCAAACATCATAAGAATTTCTTCTACACTCAACGATGGAGTTCCATTATGACAAGTTGACATCCCATGCTCAATGGGTTGAGGAGATGCTCCTGCAAAAGTACCAGAGATCGACTGATACCCAGAAGGAACAGAAGGACCACCGTACAAAAATGATTCTGGTGTTTGAGTAAACATGGATGACCGTTTCGACATATTCAAAGGAGGATAATAACCTCTGGGCGTAGGATGAAAAGGAATACGAGGTGGTGAAGAAGCAAGACCCGAATTTTCTAAAAATTTCGTCAACAATACATACCAAGCGTCACTTCGAAAAGGACTGTAAAAGATAGATTCACGCTCCCTAAGTTCTAAAGTTGGTTGATTTTCAGGGAGAGATATACCTTCATCCAGACTAACAAGTTCTTCAATAGAGATGAGTCCAGAAGGAAGATTTTGGGTAATAACACTGCCTACCCTGGGTGAACCAAGACCACTAGAAACTGGAGAACGAAATCCTAAGGATGGAGTAGCAACAGGTTCACTTTTAGGTTCAGAAATTTCAGGTTCCTCAGCTACTTCACTAGTAGATGAAATGCTACCAATAACTTCGGAAAATAAAATTGGTTCGGAAATATACTCTGCTACTAGAGCTTGATAATCAGGGTGAATAACTAAAGATGATTCTCTGACCTCTGGTGACCCAACTCTACTTTCACTAGGTGTGACAAGAGCTCTTAGCCCTTCAAGCTGACTTGGTGTATATTCGGGAGGCTGCCCCTGAAGTTTATGGGATTGTCTCGGTAATTCAGCCACGATTAAATATTTAATTAATTCACACACAAACAAAGAAAATCTCAATAAAACCACCTAAAGTCTCTAAATAACCAAACAATGGAAGCACACGCCTAAAAAATCTAAGAGATCAAACCACACACAAAAAGTAACTTTCTGTACCGAAAACACTAGTTGGTGATGAAAACCAACGTCGCAGAATTCAATACAGAAATGGCGGTTGGAACAGTTACCCTGACAACCTGCTTAATGAAACAGACTAGCACAAGTTTCTCCACTAAACCGTCTCGAGTGAAGATAACCCCCCAGAGAATCCAAGTGAGTCTAGTCGATGTCTGCTCCAGGTACAGTGGGATCTTCCCTCCACAGCCACCTTAGGAAGAATCCTATAGATAATAGCCACTAAGGTTACCAACAGAGACAAATATACCTGGGGGAACAGTCTACGATCCGATACACACGCAAGGGCAGAGTAACAAAGCTCAATCCCCTTGAAGGCTCCTTGACATAATCCAAGGTTTACCAACACGTGACCCCAGGCTCCTTGACAATGGTCAATCCGAGGTTTACCGTTTTTAATACGTGTATATCTTCTATCGTTCCCAATGAGGAAGGATTGATTACCCCACTGGTTTGGATATGATCTCGTGCTTCTCCTTTAAGAGGAGCTTTCCTAGAGCATACATGCAACAATTGGATTTAATTCCTACCGCAAGATACATCTACTTGTTTGTTTAAACTATCTTGGAGAGTTAATTACTCCCTACTCCAAGATACTAGCCTAAGCTATGTTGGTGATAAGAGCCCTAAAAAATAAAAAGATTGCTAGATGAATTTTAGTTAAGAGTTATTTTTATTGGTTGTTTCTTAAGTCAAAAGGTATGGAGATGAAACTTTGTGGTGTGAAGACTCGACTCCAAAACGCTAAAAAAATGCACCTAAGATGATAAACAATTCTTTTCCTTTTCAATGAATCTTCTAGCTAAAGGAAGAGCTAAGAATGCAATTTCTTGAAAAACAAAACTTTCCTTCAACATATAATTGAAGAGAAAAGCTTTTTTGCCTTTTTCAATACACTCAAAACGAAGCTACCAATTATGCTCGCAAAATAAATCCCTTTTCTTTTCAACATTCAAAACTACAGAAAACAATTTTTCAAAAGAGAAACTAAAATTTCTAGAAACACACTCAAAACTATGAAAAAATCTAATCTTGAGATCTAAACTTCTAAAAACTAATTGAAATAAAAGCGTCAAATGTTTTTGAGGATGTTTTTACTTAGCTATTCAACAAACTAAGGATCAATTCATTCAGAAAAACAAATCAATCAAAAACACCCAACTATGTTTTTTTACAAAAAATGAAATTCACAACTTATGACCAAGTTCGTTCAAAGTCTTGCAAAGAGAAACAAGATCTATTTCTCACCAAAGGAAAATCTCACAAACCAGCCAGACTTATCAAGAAGACAAAAGATTCCAGGGTCATCTAAGGTTTCTTAGGCTTCTAAGCTTTAAGTCACTACAACGACTGAGTGAAGATCAATCCAAGCATGCAAAACTTCTAGAAATTCATCCAAAACACAATACCAATGGAACTTACTTATGAGAGACCTTTGACAGGATATATGCAGATCTGGGCAGAGGACTAAAAGCAATAAAAGAACCTAAACCTAACTGGACGGAAGAATTTTAAGATTTTCAAAAATTTGGACAGGGTCTACAGGCCCCCAGTAAAACCAGGTGCGGTACCGCTCTGTGTAGTAAAGTAACAATGCGGGAAGGTCCGCACTGTAACTCAAACAGGACGTGCGGTCCTCGTAAAAATTTCTAAAAAACAAAAAACCAAATAGGACCTAAACACTGCCCAATCTCACACACATCAAGCAAAAACCAGAAACAAAAAATCATGTTTCTCAAATCAAAGATAAAGGAAAATTAAACAATCAAATACCCCTATGAGGTTCTCAAATTTTCTGTTCTCCTGTAAGACAGTGTCTCAAGCTGCCCTGACTCTCTACTTCAACTTCGTAAGATCTGTCTCGAAATGCATGATCCTTTCCCAGAAGTCTTGTACTAGAAATTCTTGTGCCCTGCAAAATGTCTCTATATTTGACTGCATAGGATGCCCCATGACCACAACTTTAACTTGAACCTTTGTTTGACCCTCTAGAAATGGCTTATCCTGCATACTATACTTTTCATGATACCCTGCATGATCATGCTTATCATGTTGGTTTATTATTATTGGCTCCTCATTTGTTTCTCCTAGAATGTCTTCTTCCTGGCCTTTTTCACATGTGGGGATAAGTTGTCCACTCTCTTTGATTGTCAAACATGGATGTATTGGTGGACTGTTATCTATACCTGATTGCCCATACTCTTTATGGATGTTCTCCTGGATATCTATAGACTCAACTATCTCACCATTAGGAGGAATTCCCTCCTTCCTTTCCTGATTTACTTTGTCAAGTTGATTGATTATCATCGACTTGTCCTATAATTTTCTATGAAAAACATGGTGTTGTTGCTCACCATTTGTACTTGACTGCTTGGATCCTTCATAGGTTCTCTTCTAAAAACCGGTGAAACAAACTATGGATGAATCTTCATGATCCACCCTTGTTTCCTATTATCACCTGGACATGAATGGTTAAGGGCCCAAGATCCCTTGCAAATAAAGCATAGTCCTCTCATCCTTGATTCATTATTGATGCATATTTTGTTCTTGCTTCCTCCATCAATCCTTATCAACTCCTTCGTAGTGAGCACCCTTTTGAGTAATTTTATGTTTTTCCTGACAAACTTCTCGACTATAACATAGGATCCCTGTGGTCCTTCCTCCAAATGGTCACTATCTTGCATATGTGAGCATGGCCTTCCAATAATAGAGACACAATCTTTTGCATGCTTGTTTTGACATGGTCTGAATGAGCTGATGTAATTCTGGTGTAAAAGTTATGGAGCAACTAAAAGATCAACTCATCACATTCCAAATTCAGTATGAATGTGCCAAAGTTGAATTTTTCCATGACTGTTAAAATTTCTACATCGGTTCTAAAAGGTAGGAAGCATGATGTTATTAAACCCTTTAAGGCCTTCCACTATCAACTACAATATCTCCCTCATAAGATCATTATTGTAAGACAATACTCGGGATGTTAAAGCTTTGATCTTGCTGAGACAAGAAGTAATTGTGAGCTTGAACTCTTCACAAGGATGCTCCGAGAGTTTGGGTTGTATTAATGCAAGCATAGATGGCTTGAGATTCCAACTGAGTTTCCTCCATTCTAGTTGCCCCACCTCTAAGAGCCATGTGTCTAATTCCTCCAATTTATGAAGGTCTATGGTTGACTTTGTTCGTTGCAATTAAGATCCAAGTGCGAAGAACTTAGCTCCTCTTCCTTGTCCTTCCTTCACTTCCCATGGGAATTTTTGTTGCATAATGGCATAGACCATTTTTGAGAAAGACTTGCTATTCTATTATAAAGTGGTATTCTAAGAAAAGGCCCCATGCTTCTTTTATTTTATCTAGAATTTTGTCCAAAATTTTATGAGTGTTTTCTAGGGAAAGTCCCATCTCCCCTCATACCAAAGCATGAATACACTAATTCTTCAATCGATTTTGCCCCAAGATAAGGTAAATACAAACTTGATTTGTAATAGTAAGATGATTGTACCACCTCCTTCCTTTCCTATTCCCCTTTTTTTTAACACAAAATCTCCTTTCTATCACCAAACTCCAAAATTTGACAAACCCCTTCTCAATTGCTAAAACTAATCAAAATTTTAAAAATTATAAACATGGTTTAGTCCATAACCCGCCATCTTTCATGCTTCCACACTGAGATTTTTGAGCAGAAAATCTGTCTAGATGGAAAGAGAATCAGTTTTCAAGTAAAGACTTAGATCTTCATACGCTAATCAAGAGTTTGTGGACCCAATAATTATGCCCTTGCGAGTGATCAATGGATCATGTGCGACATTGAACTTGATGTTAGAGGTTTTAAATGTATAGGCGTAAGACTATATTCGACAATGATAAACCTTGTCATGCAGAAAGAGTCAATTTTGCGGACAAAACCGACCTCCCTAGAAGCTAAGGATTTCTAGTGACAAACAAGACAATCAAGCACTATCTTTCCCTAAATATGCATTTAAAATAAAAGCAACCAGGTGTTCAAGTCTTACCTTTAGTCCAACGCTGCTTGTAGCAGCCAAGCCTCTTCGATCCAGATGAGCTCCTTCTCCTTGAAGCCTGCATTCACTAACAAGCAAACGATTACATAGCACCTGAATAACTCATATAATAAAACATATTCATCATAAAGACCAAGGATTTTATGAAACAAATTATATATAACAACTTGTTGAGAAAAATGAACTTAATTGTATTAATTGGAAACAAAAGAAACCTTACAACCAGTGCCTTGGTGTTGTGCAGGTCCCTCCCAGGGTCTAGCAAGAGTTCTCCTCTACTTTGATCAGCTCACCCACTTCCAAATGAAGCTAAGAAAGGATTGGAATCTCTCCTCTCAAGCTCTATAAGGGAGTCCTAATTTCAGCAGCATCTACCCTTAGGAATGTTCAGCTTTCAACCCCCCCTCCCTCTGGCCCAATGCCTATATTTATAATGCTTTGGAGGAAGTTAAACAGGTCCACCATCAATGGGATAAGCTCCTCTTTCAAAGGGATAGCTTCCCTCTTCATGGGATAGTTCCTGTTTCATTGGGATGCATGAACCATCTGGAGGCGCTCAATCCACGTCAAACCATCTTCTAGAACGCTCTAGAATCGACCGCAAGTAAGTTTTTTGAAGTAAAACTTGCGCCTTTTGACTTTTACAGGGGTACGCACCCACCCCTTTACAGACAGAGCGTACAAGTACGCAGGTATTATGTACTTGAGGTGTGTACATGCAGGTAAGAGTAAGAGAAAGTGCGGAACCAGAGTTATATTGAATTTTAAAGGCTTTCTCTCTTTTTTGGAGTTTGACATGAGGAGCAGAGGTATAAGAGTTGCCAAGGAGGACAGTATGGTTATTGATGGAGCCATACTGACTGCAAATAGTCATGGTGACAAATTTTAGTGTAACAGATTGCCCCCTAAAGTGTGAGGTCTGTAGTAGATTAGGGTTTTATATCATCTAGGAAGGGTGAAGCACTTTATCATTTCGAGGATTATCTTGTGGAGAGCCCAGTCGGAACCTGCAAATATTCAACACAAAATACATATATGAGATCATATCATCGCTGAGGTAGGCATTCCCATACTCAGATCAAAAACTTAACTAACAAACTAACTACTGCTCTGATATAGGAATGATTTCGCAATACATCATAATCATAGACATTTGTAGACACAGTATCGACGCAGCCATCTGTTTATAATTAGTCTACTGTATAATGAATACAAAACTCCTCGCAGCCTGGATGGCAGAAACTAGATCCAGGGTCTTCATTTCTACTTCCCGAAATAGTACGATTCTATCCATGCGAATAAATGAGTTGTTGTCGAACATGGTAGAAACCACTTGATTACCAGTCAATGATGTAAACTGTTAACAAGTGTCAGAGAAACCACCAGTGATGACAATGGCTCTCAAAGTACCCAGTACAATCCGTAAGATGTGAATGAATGTGTTGATGTCGAACATATCACGGAATCCTTCGATCGAAAGTCAATGATGTAAACTGTCGTCGAAGGCGAGAAACCTGCCATTGAGGCATGCAGATCTCAAGGTACTGACGATTCCTAGATCATCTTTCTACATAATGTGCTGATGTTGATAGAAAGCGATCCGTTGCAGGCAAGCCCACAACACGAAATCATAGATCAAGTTGAAGAAATGTAGCTGTAAGGACTGACTCAGGGATGGTCAAGATGGATGACATGTATTTTGCAGATGAATGGTTTATTTGCAGTGACCTCTTGAACACATAACGACACAACAGATAGCTTGGTGACAATTGACCCAAATTAAATACGCAGAAACCGGCTGAAGACTTTCAATGTGGTTTGATCAAATGTTAGGCAAAGGATTTCCCAACCCAGGTGAATGAAAAGTGTCGTGTTCAAGAGTGGTGATAAGGTTTTTCCGAGACAAAGGATAACAAATAGGCTCATTTTTCTCTCTTTTCCCCCACCATTTCTGGCAAGTACCTCTTTATTTTTTACAAGCTTGAGGAGGATGACATTTGCTTGATTATAAGCTCATCCTTCGGATGAGTCCAACTTAGTTTAGATTCGAACCCTAAGAAGGAGTGGTCCGTTCCTGTTTGTAATCGAACAGGTCCTTTACTGTGAAATGTTAACGAGTCCAGTATAGGAGAAACTCGGCGTTTTTCAATTTTAGAGAGTTTGAAAACGTAAGAAGACTCCAGGGTTGACCTTTTTCGTAAATTTGTGTCTCCCAAGCCCGAAAAAGTATAAAATAATACTTCAGAGAACCGCTTGATCTTTTACGACCAAGGAGTACTTTTCGTTATTAGTGTCACTGACCCGAAAAAGTAAAAAAGCGATCAATGACACGTCCTTTTATAACCAATATTGAATTTGAAACGACAAAAATCCGGCAATCTTTTCATGTTTTTTATGGTCGGAAAAGAGATGTAAGTGGACCGTCTTTTAATTCCATTTTAACGAGTGTAAAAGAAACGCTCGGCAATCTTTTCATGTTTTAGGAGTCAGAAAAGGGCTTAAAAGATGACTCTAAGGTTTCACTTTTTCATAAGTTTTAACGAGTTCGAAAAAATGATAAAAATGTACTCATGGTTTTCATTTTTTCGTAAGTTTTAATGAGTTCGAAAAAATGATAAAAAATGTACTCATATGGCCGACTTTCAATTTAATTTACGAGCAGGAAAAGACAGAAAGAACTCGGCATTTTCATTTGTTTTACGAGAATGAAAGATAGCAAAATAATCTCGGGATTTTCATGAGTTTAACGAGTCTTGAAAATAACTGAAATTGACTCGAGATAGGTTTCATTTTTACAAAAGCTTGAAACAGAGAAAAACTATGCTTCAAAGTAGTTTCATTTTTACACAAGCTTGAAACAGAGAGAAAACTGTGCTTGATGCCCCCTAAGCATAACTACTAGAGCACATGCCCCCCTAGCTTCATTTCATTCAACTAAGTACATTAATTAATAGCTGGATGGAATGAAGGTTCAGTTACGAGATCATTTGAAAGGCTCGACCTAAAACTGTAAGAAAATTATGCAAAACACTGAAATAACTAACCTAAATATACAACTTAACATTTATGAGATCTAGTCAAACTTTCGACTCAAGTAGAGGAGGATTTGTTTCATTTTTTAATGAGCTTGACACAGGAAAAGAACTATGCTCGGATTCAGTTTCATGTTTACGCAAGCTTGAAATGAAAAACTATGCTTGTTATAAGTTCACATGCCCCCAGCATAATGTCGCAAAACGAGGTACATGCCCCCCAAGCTTCATTGCATTCAATGAGGTGGATGGAATGAAGCTTTACTTTCAAGATCTTCGAAAGACTTGTGGGAGTTGTTTCATTTTTTTGTGAGGTTGACACAGGAAAAGAACTATCCTCAAAACCCTTGTTTCATTTTTAAACGAGCTTGACACAGGATAAGGAACTATGCTCATAACTACTCTCTACAATCTACCTAACAAAAAACTCTACTCTAAAAACCTTGATTCATTTTTTGACGAGCTTGACACAAGACAAGGAACTATGCTCTAAAAACCTTGATTCAATTTTTAATGAGCTTGACACAAGACAAGGAACTATGCTCATAACTACTCTCTACAATCTACCTATATAACCTATCCTTGTTTCATTTTTTAACGAGGTTGACACAAGACAAGGAGCTATCCTCGAACCTGATTCATTTTTTAACGAGGTTGACTCAGTAACAGGAACTATCCTCTAACCTGATTCATTTTTAAACGAGGTTGACTCAGTAACAAGAACTATCCTCTAACCTGATTCATTTTTTAATGAGGTTGACTCAGTAACAGGAACTATCCTCTAACTTGATTCATTTTTTAACGAGGTCGACACAGTAAAGGGAACTTTCCTCGTACTCACTGATTCATTTTTTAACGAGGTCGACACAGTAAAAGGAACTTTCCTCGTACTCACTGATTCATTTTTTAATGAGGTCGACACAGTAAAAGGAACTTTCCCCGTGACTACTCTCTACAATCTACCTAACAAAAACTTTTCTCTAAAAACCTTGATTCATTTTTTAACGAGCTTGACACAAGACAAGGAACTATGCTCATGACTCCTTGTTTCTTTTTTTAACAAGCTTGACACAATACAAGGAACTATGCTCTAGACATCCGGTTTCATTTTTAAATGAGGTTGAGACAGGAACAAACTATCCTTGTCCCTGATTCATTTTTTAACGAGGTTGACTCAGTAAAAAGAACTATCCTCTGACCAACTGATTCATTTTTTAACGAGGTTGACACAGTAAAAGGAAGTTTCCTCGAAATAACTGATTCATTTTTTAACGAGGTTGACACAGGAAAAGAACTGTCCTCATACTCACTGATTCATTTTTTAACAAGGTCGACACAGTAAAAGGAACTTTCCTCGTAACATTGATCATGGCTTCCAACTAGAAGAAAGACATGTCAATGGACACACCTTGATCATGGCTTCCAAGAGGTCTTCATCAGAAGGAAGAATACTTTTCTGGAAGTAACACATGTCAAGGGACTCAAAAGGGATAAGAACATCGTGTTCAAGTAATCCCATAGAGTTTTCCATGTCAATTACCGGATCTAAATCAAAGGAAGATGAGCAAACAGTGAGAGGCTCACTTACATCGATAACTGAAAACATGGGACCAGTTGCCACATAATTAACCCGTCGCGGGGTAGATACCACTTTAGAATCAGGGACATTTAGGGGTGTCATATTATTGGTAGTTGAAACAAGACTAGGGAACGAAAGCTGGTCTACAGTCACAATACTGCCATTGTGAGGGAAAGACATCACGTGAAAGAGTGTCGATACGACAGCTTTCATTGCATAAACATAGTCTCGCCCAAGGAGTAAATTGAAATCCAAGGGACCTCGAACTACCATAAGATCAATACAGATAGTTTTACCTTCCAAGGTAATAGAAAAGTTAGGAAGGATCCCTAAAGGTTCACTAAAGGTTCTATTAAAAGCTTTCAGATTCTGCGTAATAGGCGCAAGCTGAGGGGAACCCAAAGCTTTCCAAGCAGTTGAGGATAAAATACTAACAGAAGCGCCTTCATCTACCTGTGTATGATGCATGTCCCTACCACCAGCCTTGACAATGATTTGGAAAGGGATGGAGGAAGGAAGACGAGGTTCTGTCAGTCTATTCCAGTCAAAGGAAAAGACCTCAGTACTTGGAGGGGGTTCTGTAGAAACAGGTGAAATGCCCCCCGGCATAGAAGAATATGATGTAACAAGAAGAACCTGAGCGGTATGAAGTTCACTCTCTAAAGGGAAAGTGGGATCGATCGAATGTGAAATTGAATCGACCACTTGATCAACTAATGGATCATCAACCTGAGTGACATGAGTTTCACTCTCCAATGGAAGAGTGTGATTGACTGTACTTGAAATTAGATCAATCACTCCGTCAGTTGACGATAGGTTGGGAGAAAGTTTACGGTAACTAGTTGGAAATTCTTGCTGTGGAACAGTAAGGTTTTCCAACAATTTTGAGCCTTCATCCATGTGAGGGAAAATGTGAGTTTGATGACTCCCTTTGCATAACTTACAAGGAAACCTAACTTTACCCTTTTTCCCAGGAACCTGACTATCACTAGTTGATGGATCAATGGAGAGTTGATGTGATTTTTCTGACCATACTTCCAAGACCTTTGGAATACCAGGACAATTGACAAGGAAGTGGTCACCCTTACAAAGCCTGCAAGGGTATTTGGGTTTACGATGCATGTCGGAGTTTTCCTCAACAAAACTAACACTTACAGTCGTGGTTGGTTGGTTGACTTCTTTCTTATCTTGCTTCTTCTTCTTCTTTTTCTTCTTCCCTTTCTTCTTCTTCTTAGCCACCTGGTTACTAGCATCAAGGCTTTTACCAAGCGAAGAGGAAGAAATAGAGGAAGAAAAATTAGGCGAAGAAGGTAAAGGGTCAACAAAAGGTTGGTGATGTTGAGATGGTGAACTCTGTTGAGGTGAAGCATTCGGTTGAGGTGGAACAGTTGGAGTATTTGGGGCCAACGAAGTTGAAAATAACCATATCGGTAAACCTATTGTAAATCCAGGTAATGACAAAGTAGCCATGTAAGGCGGACCAACATTTCCAAAGTAAGGAAAAGTACTAGGATTCACGTTAAGAGGGGTTCCTAAGTTGGTAAATTCCGGAACAGTTGCCATTATATTCAACTTCAGTGAATTTTATTAACAATTTACAACTAAAATTAACAATTCACAATTCACACCTAACAATTAAAATTCACAATTCACACCTATGGTCTCTAAATGTAAAAACCAACAAATTAACATGCGCTATCAAATCTAGGAGTCAAACCACACACAAACAGTAACTTTTCGTACCGAAAACACTAGTTGGTGATGAAATCCAACCTCGCAGAATTCAATACAGAAATGGCGGTTGGAACAGTTACCCCGACAACCTGCTTAATGAATAGACTGGCACAAGTTCCTCCACTAAACCGTCTCGAGTGAAGAGAACCCCCCAGAAAATCCAAGTGAGTCTAGCCGACGTCTGCTCCAGGTACAATGGGATCTTCCCACCACTGTCACCTTAGGAAGAATCCTAAATAATATGGCCACTAAGGTTACCAACTGAAACAAATACACCTGGGGGAACAGTCTATGATCCGATACGCACGCAAGGGCAGAGTAGAAAGCTCAATCCCCTTGAAGGCTCCTTGACATAATCCAAGGTTTACCAACAAGTGACCCCAGGCTCCTCGACAATGGTTAATCCAAGGTTTACCGTTTTTAATACATGAATATCTGGCGTCGTTCCCAATGAGGAAGGATTGATTCCCACACTGGTTCAGACACGATTTCGTGCTTCTCCTTTAAGAGGAGCTTTCCCAGAGCATAAATGCAACAATTGGATTTCTTCCTACCACAAGATACATCTACTTGTTTGTTTTACTGTCTTGGAGAGTTAATTACTCCCTACTCCAAGACAATAGCCTAAGCTATGTTGGTGTATCAGAGCCCTAGAAAATAAAAATATTACTAGATGAATTTTAATTAAGCGTTGTGTTATTAAGGCTGTTATTACTCAAATGGGTAAATGGATACGAAACCAATGGTGTTATGACCCGACTCAAAACTGAATGCAATCGAATATGATAATGTAATCCTTTCAATTCGATGAATCCTAACTAAAGTAAGGAGAGAGTTTCCATTCACTTCCAACAATGCAAAAAATTGATCACTAAGAGAAAATATAACAAATTCTCTAATGCACTAATTTCATCAAGAAAAACTAATGCAAATCAATTCCAAAATAGTTTTTTTAATTTTTATTTTTGTGTAAATTCAAATCAAAGAAAACTAATCTAAATCTACGATTGATTTTTCAGAATGTAAACTATGCAATTGTAATCTATGCACAATTCACTTGAAAAGTATGCAAATGTAATCTATGCACATTTTTCATTCATATTCTGAAAATGAGAATTCTAATTATGCAAATGTGATCTATGCAAGAGAATTCTCAAACACAAGATGATTCTAATGTAATCTAAGAACCAATCAAGTGCAAGTCGAGAAAATTGGTTGAGAGTTCCAAAGATCAAAAAATAAAAACACTCAAAGGCGATTAACACTCATACACAAGATGAAAAATTGTGAAAAGACTGAGACCAACCTCCAAGTAATGACCAAAGGAAATCAAATTTAGAATTTCTCAAAAAAGAGACTCAAAACACCCAATTGATAAAATCTTAGAGCAGGAATGCCAATGAAATTAACCAAAGAAAGTTTTTGACAGGGAACAAGCAGGTCTGGGCAGTGGCTAAAACTTATAAACAAATCCTAAACTGATAAAAAAGAGAAAAATTTAAAATTTCTCAAACTTTTGACAGGGTACGCAGGCAGCCTGTTTACACAGGTGCGTCCACGCTCTTTGCACAAAGCAAAAGTGCATACAAGTACACACTGTGCTTAACTCAGAGGGTGCGTACCTCTCTCAAAAATATGAAAAATGAAAACTAACTCAAAATTAATTAAATTCACCCAATCCCACAATCATCAAGTCAAAAACAGAAATAAAAAATACAGTTTCTCAAATCAAAGTATCAATCAAAAGAGAAATCAATCAAATCCATGGATTCCCCAGTGGAGTCGCCATTTTGTCATGCGGAAAGAGTCAATTTTGCGGACAAAACCGACCTCCCTAGAAGCTAAGGCTTTCTAGTGACAAACAAGACAATCAAGCACTATATTTCCCTAAATATGCATTTAAAATAAAAGCAACCAGGTGTTCAAGTCTTACCTTTAGTCCAACGCTGTTTGTAGAAGCCAAGCCTCTTCGATCCAGATGAGCTCCTTCTCCTTGAAGCCTGCATTCACTAACAAGCAAACGATTACATAGCACCTGAATAACTCATATAATAAAACATATTCATCATAAAGACCAAGGAGTTTATGAAACAAATTATATATAACAACTTGTTGAGAAAAATGAACTTAATTGTATTAATTGGAAACAAAAGAAACCTTACAACCAGTGCCTTGGTGTTGTGCAGGTCCCTCCCAGGGTCCAGCAAGAGTTCTCCTCTACTTTGATCAGCTCACCCACTTCCAAATGAAGCTAAGAAAGGATTGGAATCTCTCCTCTCAAGCTCTATAAGGGAGTCCTAATTTCAGCAGCATCTACCCTTAGGAATGTTCAGCTTTCAACCTCCCCTCCCTCTGGCCCAATGCCTGTATTTATAATGCTTTGGAGGAAGTTAAACAGGTCCACCATCAATGGGATAAGCTCCTCTTTCAAAGGGATAGCTCCCCTCTTCATGGGATAAGTTCCTCTTTCATTGGGATGCATGAACCATCTGGAGGCGCTCAATCCACGTCAAACCATCTTCTAGAACGCTCTAGAATCGACCGCAAGTAAGTTTTTTGAAGTAAAACTTGCGCCTTTTGACTTTTACAGGGGTACGCACCCACCCCTTTACAGACAGAGCATACAAGTACGCAGGTATTATGTTCTTGAGGTGCGTACACGCAGGTAAGAGTAAGAGAAAGTGCGGAACCAGAGTTATATTGATTTTTAAAGGCTTTCTCTCTTTTTTGGAGTTTGACATGAGGAGCAGAGGTATAAGAGTTGCCAAGGAGGACAGTATGGTTATTGATGGAGCCATACTGACTGCAAATAGTCATGGTGACAAATTTTAGTGTAACAAACCTCTACACCAATCAAACCACATAATGCAACATACTATGTAACAATAAAAGGCATAGCATTACTTTATTTAATTATGGTGACCCACCATGAAATCTTTTGATGAAATATAATTTACTCGATTCCGCAAAAACACAGTGTCTTTGCCTCTATGACTAATGTGTGAGTGTCTGGATGTAGCGAGATCAATTTATCTAACGTAATAAAACAAATACTTTGGCGTGCACCTGAAGAGGACCATGGCTAGCTCCTTGACCGATGCTATAGTAAAAATAATCTTGTCTATGCTATTAAGAGTGATGAAAACTTTGGCTCCCGTAATGAATCGATGGTCAATGCTAGAACTGAAGCCTATGAAACTTTCTCAGCTCCTTCCTACACTTAGAGGTTTGTGGTGACAGTGCAATGACCAGGCTATGTCCACTCCCTTTCACCTAGAATAGATATGGGGACGCTCAACTCCTTTCTCTGCTCAGACAGTTGTTGTGATAGTGTTTTGGCAATGCGACCAATGCTCAGGCTATATCAACTAATTAGCATGCAACACTCATACTCCCTTTTGCTTTCCATTGAAATGAATCAGAGGTTGAAACCAATCTAACACCTCTACCATTAGATGGCTCGGTGTTCATTTTAACACACAAAATTACCCTCCTCGCGACCTCGACTGCTACTAAGAAACATCACCCTTCAAATCATCAATGTGGCTGTTTGGTTATGAGTGCCTCGAATTCCCTTCTGTCAGTGGTATAGTCCCATGCGACTGATTCGATGGGTCTGCACGATTTTCGGCCGACCTCCTTGCTCTAGTGATTTGAATACTCCCTTTCGTGATGAGGTGCCTCCCGGAAGGTGAAATGGTGGATCAGACCATTGTTGACCTAATCCATGGCTCAGCAATGTCGATAGAGTTTTTTGATGCAATCTATGCCTATGGCTATTGGTTCTATCCTCAATGGCCCTCAGATTCACTTACCAAAGAAAAAATATTCCACCCTCTCTCCCTGTTTAACTCGGTCCCCTTTGATGAAAGTGTTATCACCAAAAATTGATCGTCTAGCCTAATTTACTATATGGATCAAAGTACACCATGTAAAGTCAATTTTACCATAGTAAAATTGCTTTCATTATGAGAAATTACTTAATAAACCACCTTTGTTAAGTAATTTATAATTAAACCCATGAAGAATAATTAAAAAAATCATTATTCATTTTATTTTTTCTAAGAATAATTAATTAAACCATTTTTCAATTATTGTTCCTTGTCATATTTGACCCAATTATGAAAAATCAAAAGATAAATTATTAATTATCTTATTTTTCTCTAGGAATAATTAATTAATCACTAATTAATTATTATTCCTTGTCAAATTTGACTAAATCCCTCAGGAATAATTAAATAAATCATTATTTATTTATTATTCCTTAACCAATTTCTGGAGATGATAAATAAATCATTTATTTATTTATTATTTCTAAATAAAAGTTTAAATACGTTTTCCCTTCTAACCAAATATAATAAAATATTCCAAGTGGTTATTCCAAGAATGGGGTTAATAATATTTTATTATTGCTCATTATTCGAGGATAACTCAATATTTTGTTATAAATAGAGGGGTTTTCCATTCATTATTCACTTTTGATTATTTTCGTTGTTGCACTCATTATTGTAACTCTTATTATTTTCATTGCCGCACACCATTTCTCTGCCTTTGAGTTCCCATTAAGCTCAAACATTTTATTTGTTGCGTTTTCACATTATAGAGGAGAGAGACTCTACACAATCTGAAGACATTTTAGGATAGACAAGAACCCATCCCATAGAGGGGGACTGGTAAAATTTATTTGTTCCCTTCACAGGTGTTATAATAAAATATATTCTTTGTATATCTGGTTTCCATTGGATGATTGGAGTTATTACTGTTTCTTTTTGTTGTTTAACTATGGTTGTGTCATAGGCCAATACTTTTGTAGCTTTTGCTTCTATCATTTGCTGCAAATCTACAATGTTTAGTAGCCATTTATATTGTTCAGAATGTTTGTCATCCGCAGTCTTAAGTGGGATCTTTTCATACATCTTTGAGACGAAAACACTACAACAAAATTGGCAACTCCATTGGTTTTTTACTTCAGATCGAGAAACTTGGGTGACCTTCAGTTTTCAAGTTAGGGTTTCTTATTTGTTCAGACTCTTAATGTTATTTACTACCTTTCTAACCCTAGATATGTCAAATTTCTAGCTTTTGCAAGTTTTCTGCTCTTTTCCGCATGTCACAGGAATGAGTTGCGACAGAGATGGTAGTTTTTTATGAGATTTTCCAATTGGGAATCAGGGATCAAAAATCATACTTTTTAGCCCAAAAAGTGTGATCTCGAGTCTAGAGTGCATATTTCACCCCAAAAACTTTGAGCCCCCCTAAAAATAGGTTAGTACCAGTGATTTTAGGGTTTCCAGGTTTTTAGCAGATCTGTTTTTGGGTTTTGTTGAGAGCTATGTATTGGGTTGTTTGACCTCTGTCTCATCTTGCTTAGGCCTTGATATACTCTAATTTACTCGTCAAAGTGGAATTTATCCCCTTAGGGTTTCTAGTACGCTTCCACCTTTATAGGAGGAGTTTAGCTAAGTAAGAAGTTTGAGTTTCTCCAGCACTTTCAACCATATTTTCCAGATCTATACCATTTGCTTTCAGATCTCCAAAGATAGGTTGTTTCCATCCATGGTTTCATATTAAACCTTGTTTGTTCATTGGCCTTAGGGTCCCATTGGTTGCCCTAGGATTTACACCCATCTCCCTATCTTTTTGTAGCGATCTTCCTCTCTGGTTTTTTGTTGTTGTTGCACCACTTTCTAGTAGGCTAGTGTCATTTCATCCCAGTCACACTTACACTTAGATCCCTTGAAATTTTTAGTGTGTTTTCAGTCGATTTCACCACCAACCAACACAGTGTTTTCAAATTCAGTTTAGGTGGGGTTTAGTTAATGGTTTTGTTGTTCATTTACTATTGTTAGTTTTAGTTTATTTTCAACAATCTTTTTTCTTTTTTACAAACACGATATGGGCTTAATCAATAAAAACACTTGCACATAGAAGAACACCTTAAGCAAAGGGTGGTTGATTTACACCCCCAAGTCAAGGCTGAACATAATAAATTTATCTCCCCTCATCGAGACAAAGTCATATTGTTGATCTCCCTTCACCATTTTCATGTCACATGTGTCTTACCACTGTTGTGCCACCAAGGCATTTGTCACAAAGACTCTTATAGCTTCATCCCCATTTTCCACTCGGGCATATTACTCCTCCCCACTGGGTTCGAGTTCATAGCCATCTGAGTCCCCATACCGACTCTTCTCCTAGTTCATCTGATTCCGAGCCTCCTTCACCCTATATTCTCACCATGTTTGGACCCACAACTGGTGTAGGAACCCAAGCTAGTGTTGGCTCCAGTTCTACCCTAGTGATCACATCTAGAGGAGCAATCTCATGAACCATTCAGAAAACCCCCATACTACCTTTTATGGCTGGCTTAAGTCTCCTGGATTTTAGCCAGTTGATAAATGACCCAATACACCACAATGCTAGTTGGCATGCTATGCCGACTAAGCTTCCCTCAAATATCCTAAATTTTGAGGGTAATTTTGGAGAGGATCCTACCGATCATGTTTTCTCCTTCCACATGTGGTGTTCATCCAACTCCATTACTGATGACTTCATTCGTTTTCGGCTGTTCCAATGCACGCTCACTAGAGATGCTACAAAATGGTATATAGACTAGGCTGCCACATTTCATTCCATTTTCATGATGCTTGCTAATTGTTCATCTCATATTTCTAGCTACCTCTCTGATACGACATTGGTAAAAAGATATTGACCTCATTTCGTCAGTACTTTGCCACTCGCCTTTCTGACCATGTTCAAGAGTGGCATAGGAGGAGCACATGTCGTGCCCCTCACCTCGAAGACCATGTCTATCTAGATTGGTTTCTCAGGAGCTTTTTAGCACCCATTAGAAAAGATGTCGCATCCCATTTTCCTCAGACTGAGGAATAAGCTCTCCAAACTGCTCTAAGATATGACCTGATTTTTGTGCAATCCAATTCTGTCTATACCATCATTCCAAACCTTCCCCATCCTGGAGGTTCCAATGCACCAGAGAAATCTCACGTTGCTGACGTATCGTTGGAACCCTTTCACATCCTTCCCCATATACTCAACAAAGTTATGGCCATCCACAGGGGGGCACCAGTTCCTCCAACACTTATGTACCTCCTGCTAGAAACATGTTTTCAGAGCCCCAACCTATCTACCAAACCATTTCTCCTCTTTATGAACAGTCGAGCACTCTAGCCCCTCAAGCATTAACACCGCAACCTCCCATGCATCCTCAGCCCCCAGAGCTATTGTCCCCTTAGGGTCAGGTGTTTGCACAGCAGAGTGCAACCAATCCCCAAAATTTGAAGAAAAAATAATAAGGGGAAGGGTAACAAGGGTAACAAGGGTAACCAAGGTAATCAAGGTAATCAACCTAGTGAATCCCAGGGGAACTAGCCTAACACCAACAACCAACAATAGGGAAGCCAACCCAAGCAAAACAAGGCTATTCACATGAACAAGCCTTGTGCATGTTGTGGTGGACATGGCCATTAAACACATGAGTGTGCTATCTTAACCCAGATGCACCAAATGTGGGAAGCTCAAGCAACTTCTAGAGGCCAACAATTGCCTTAGAATCCTACACAATCTCAACCGAAAGTGCTTAAAAATTCTTTCCCTCAACAAGGATTTGTTTCTTCTCAACCTCATCCAAGTCAAGCAGCCCCCCCTCCCCAACCTTCTGGTCCTGGTGACTACCAGATCCTCATGAGGAGCTTTGATGAGGTTAATCCCTCCGATATCAACTTGCAAACTCGATCGCGTCAATATGATAAGTAATCAACTTTGTCCGCCACTAAGTCCAAAGCCAAAGCTTCTAATAAGCCTCTTACAACATCAAATGTTCCATTAAAGATCCCTCAACCTAAAGCTGAGGCAATTCCCAAGATCCCAAAGGGACCATTATGCCATAACACGGCTTATAACTGAGTTGCCCATATATACAGTATAGTAGATGACTTGGCGCAATCACCTGCATCCATATCGACGCTAGATGTACTCTAGTCATGCCTTTCTCAAAAGAAAGCTCTAATAACTTCTTTGGGCGTAGTAGATCCTTCTAACGATCGTTTCATTGTCTTCCTAGTTGATACATCAGAACATCCCCCATTGCCTTGCTCCATTACTTTCTAGGTACTAGTCCGAGTCCATAATGTCATCATCTCCCGATGCATTACTGATGATGGTGCATCCACCTATGTGATGTCCGCTACCATTTGGAAAAAACATTAGTCACCTGAGTTGTCCCCCTTCACCATCACTTTTCATACTTAGGAAAAACACTCCTCCTAGCCTCTTAGCATGTACTGCAACTATCTAGTGAGCCTTGCGGGCAAGACTGTCCATGTAGATATTGACGTTATTGATGCCCCTTTAGATTACAACATTCTCTTGGGTCGTAGTTACACATATGCCATGTCAGTTGTCGCATCTACGGTTTTCCGCAAGATGTGCTTGATGAGCCCCAAATTTGGTAACATTTTGGGCTCATTTGGCCTAACTACCCTTGCTCAACACTTCATTTTTCATAACTTATGCATCATTTTTTAGTATATTTATGTCATTTGTACGAATGAGGGTAGTCACTATTCCTAGGTGGCTAACACGTGCTTATTTCAGGTTTTTTTTGACATTTAATGGAGCAAAACCACGAAGATGAAGGCTAGGAGACAGCCAAGATGGGATTGAGATTTTGTAGGAAGGTTGTCCACAGCATTGAATGGCCTTCCTCGTGATCTTCACCCCCAACTCCGAGCTCCAACAGCCACCACCACCGAGTTAGAAGGCAGCCAAATGGATTTTGAGGAAGCAGCAGATCACTCTCAGTTTGGTCAGCCAAATCCCACTAATTTAGGAGGCCAGCTTGGCCCTCGTAATGTATAAATGGTGAGGCTGTAGCCTTCGAAGGGGACTTTTGAAACCTTGTTGCATATTCTGGATTATGAGCTGTTAGCTCTGTTTTGCTCTTTTGTAAGCCATTAGTGGCATGTTATTGGACTTATGATTATTATCTTTTAATGGAAAGCAGGCAGATTTGAGTTCAGTTCTGAGTTCTTAAAGGAGCCACAGCTCTCGGGGTTGGGCCCAACCTGAGAGCCTAAGGCCTCCTTCCTTTGTATTGTTACTTTTCTTTCAGCATTGTATTTCTTTTCCTTTACACGCATTTGGAAACGCAGTTTGCTGAGTTGAATTTCTTGGTGTGGTTAAGTAGGTTAGCTTTATGAACAGAGTTGCTTCAGTAGTTTAGAATAGAGTAAGGAAATTGGAGTTAATATGAGTTCCAAAAAGGGTTGACTGCACACTCCTTTTCACCTCTGTTTAGGCGCTGGAATTGTAGGCAGTGTCGCCCACCAAAAACAGTGTTTTACATGTACATGCAATTTTTGATACAATGTTTTCGCTGTAATCGTTGTCCATGCGTTCAGATCTTGTGGAGTGATTTTTTGCTTCAGTACCATGCATGATTTTCCTTAGCAATAACGTTGCTGTTCATTGGTTTTATTAAACAGTTAGAATAGGATTATGATATTTCGGTTATGTGCAGGACGTGGATGATTTGTTTCGTTTACACTGTGCAGTACTACTCCCTCACTCTCTTATCCTTCCAAACCGTGCCCAGACCAACTACTCATCCCCCAATTCGATCCCTGTCTCTCAACCATTCTATCACCCTCGTTATTCTACCTCTTTCGACCTTCCATTCCCTCTACCCTCCTTTAGACCAACCAGCTTTGCACACCCCCTCTTCATCTCATCTCTCTGTCACCGAGTCACTACAAACTCCTCCCCTACCTCCCTATCCATCCATGCAGCCTCTTCGACTCACCCATCACCCAAAAATCCGATTATAGGACATCCTGTAGGAATTATTGAACTTCCTGTAGAAATTCTGAACATCCTGTAGAACCCCTGCAGACTTCCTGTAGAATCTCATAAACACGGTTGCTTGGCATCTAGACTTTGTGAAACTCTCTGAAAGGATGTTAGGGACTCCTTAGACCCTCTCTGAGCCTTCCTGACCTCTTCCAAGCATTTCTCCCCTTGACTTACCCCTGCACAGTAAAGACCCAGTTAGAAGCACATGCATAATAATTCCAACAACTTGAGCAAAAATACAAAAATATGTTCTCTTCAGATGAAAGTAGTCTAGACACATGCATCTCACCTTAATAGAAGTAATGGCATCATTTTCAGTAGTTTGCATTCTCACCGTTACATTAGTAGGACTAGCTGGTAGAATTACGGTTTGTTAGGGTTTCCATTTCTTGTTGGCTTTCAGTTCATTTTTGCAAAGCAGGTTAATTTCCTTTGAGTTAGCTTTCATTCATCGGTTAAAAAACTTCTTCTGAGAGCTCATAGAAGTTGGCTTGAGCCCTAGCGGACTTGTGCCAGCTGACCAAGTGACGACTGCAACAAGACCTAGTACTTGTGCATACAGCACCGTCGCTTCCAAGTTTGTTACAAACTACCGGGTTGATAAAATTAGAGAAGGAAGCTCTAGGAGTTGTAGCATTATTTCTACAATACTGGATCCCGCCATCTTTTTGGCGCCATTGCCGGGGAAGCGTCAGAGTATTAGTAATTGTTGCTTTTCTTCTACTTTTCCTACTCTCGCCTTCTGCTAAGTAGTTTATTTCATTTCCATTCTGCAAAAGTAGCATAGACATTTCCTGCTTTCATAGATTAACATTTCAATTCCGCAATTTCATTTTTGCAAGCGTAGATTAGCATTTCAATTCTGCAAGCGTAGACTAGCATTTCAATTCCTGCAATTTCATTTGAGCAAAGTAGATTAGTTCTTTCCTACTTTTATTTCAATTTTGCATTTTCATTTCCGCAAGATAGTTAGTTGTAGATCAATCTGTTTCAGTTTTTGTAGGTACCAGAAAAAAAAAAAACAAAAGCAATCAAAAGTCTTTCCATTTCATGCCTCGTAGGAATCGAGATAAAACAGGCAAATTCTTACCTAACACCCCCACCACATCACTGAGTCACCCTTCTCTCTTCTGTGGCAACAGTGATCCAGAAAAACCTATAGGCGAACCTCCTGAGATATACGAAGATCCTATAGTAGAAGAAGAGTTAGAGACCACTCCATCTGAAGCTATGGCTGACCATAGGGGAGAAGATGAGAGAATAGAAGGTGCCTTCCCCATCCGAGAGACCAATGGAGACATGAAAATGAAGAACATTAGCCCCTCCGCTCTACCTCACTTCCATGGGCTGACTACTGAAGATCCTGATACCTTCCTGTTTGAGTTTGCTGTCCTTTGTCGAACCTATGACTATACTGAAGATGAGCAGAAGCTGAAACTCTTCCCCTCAACCCTTAAGGATGCAGCATTACGCTGGTTCATGGGCTTACCTGGGAACAATATCACCACTTGGGCTCAGATGCAGCAATATTTCAATACCAAATACTGGGACTACTGTAGGTCCAAGGAAACCAAGGGAGAAATCTTTCGGATGACCATGGGAAATGATGAGTCCTTAGAGGATTACGAGGAAAGGTTCCAACTTAGCTATAAACGGGCCAGGTGCACACTTGACCCTGAATCCCTCAAGTTGGTTCTATTTCGAGGAGTCCCGGAAGACATCTTAGATACCCTTCACATGCTAGCTGGAGGAGACATTTACCAACTACCTTATGAGGACATAAAGACTGTGTTTAGAAACCACTCTAGGGCAGCCCGGAAAAGAGGTAGAGGAAACCTCCTCTCAGCTGGTATTCCTTTCTCCAAACATGAGCTTGCAAATCAATTAGAGGATCTCAAGAGTGAGGTGAGATAGACCATTGCCATGCAACTTGATACATTCTGAATCCAGCAGAAGAAAGAAGAAGCTGAGAGGGCCTTGGCTATCTTCTACCTTAGGTGTACGAGGAAACATCCCAAGAACGAATGCCCATTACATTCGGTTGAAGTATGTTTTGTTTGTGAGGAGGACCACCCCACAAACCAATGTCCAACCTTACCTGGGCTTAAAGCCATGTACCAAGGGACAGAAGCACCCACTGAACCTCTCTATTTCCTCAACCAAAGGAGGCCACAAGGACCTAGACCTTACCAGCAGGGGATGCAAGGGACACCCCAAGCTTATTACAGCCCCAACCAACCTACTCCTATGCCTTCCTGGGGTTCCCCTGCTCATGCTTCCTGGTCTATGCCTCCTCCATGGTCTTACCCACCTCAGTACCATACTCAACCCACTACTCAGTCGTATCACTCACATGCCCAGCCACAGCCTCAGTGGAATGCACCTCAATCGGGGTGGAGGCCCCAGTATAATACTCCTCCCGCCATTTTGCCTCCACCACCAGTTCAACCACAACCATTACCTCCTGCTCCTCCAAGGCAACCCAAAATGCCTGCTCAACCGAACCCGAACCCCAACAACAGACAGGCCCGGCAGGTATATACTGGGGAAACATCATGCCCTACCTATGCTGTGGAGATCCAGGAGATCAATCTGCGATCAGGAAAGACTCTTCCGGATCGCCAACCTCCTCACCCAGAGGACGATGAAGATAAACAGGAAAGTGAACCAAAGGCCATTCCACCCTTTCCTGAGAGACTAACAGCCACCACACAACCTAACCCAGCGGAGGATGAGCTTTTGGGAGAACTCAAACAGTTGTGTGTGAAAATACCACTTCTCCAAGCCATCAAAGATGTACCGATATACAACAAACTGGTTAAGGAAAAGTGTTTTAGACACCCAGGCAGGCGAAAGAGAGATGCTTCAACCATCAATGTCATAGGACAACTGTCTGATCTTATGTTGGGACAAGTCATTTGCCCAAAGTATCTAGATCTTGGGAGTCCTGTAGTAGATGTCCACATCAATGGCACCATCATACCTCACACCTTGATTGATATGGGGGCTGCCATTAATGTGATGACCAGAGATACCATGCTCAAACTCAATCTTCAGGGTTCCTTGAGAAAGACCTCGACAGTCCTACAACTAGCAGATCGCTCCACCGTGACTCCCGAAGGGATTGTAGAGGATGTCTTAGTTTCTGTTGACTCTTGGGAATACCCTGCAGATTTCTCGGTTCTGCAACCAAAGGCAAAGCTTACTGGATACCCTCTTATTTTGGGAAGGCCTTGGTTAGCCACTGCAGATGCCTACATAAGCTGCCGTGCAGGAAACATGACCATCAAAAATGGCCCTATGTCCAAGCAGCTAGTACTATACCCTCCTGCTCAACCCTCATTAGAGCATGACTTACCACTTTGGTTGGAGGAAGGAGAAGAAGACGAGGTGTACTCAGCACCTTTGTGCACCCTAGACACCACTAGGAGAGATCCCCCAACCGAGGATGATTTGATTGAGACTTTGATCCAGAATCCACCTCCCAGTGCACTGTCCTTAGAGGAATTGGTGGAGGATGCCCAAGCCAGCACCTTAGTGGACCTTTGTGCGACCAACCCTGTCACTCCCAGAGTCAAAACTGTGGAGTTCGGCCCTGAGAGAATGTTAAAGATCAGCTCTTCCCTATCTCCTTCCCAGGAAAAGGAGTTGTGTAGTCTGTTGGCCAATCATCTAGATGCTTTTGCTTGGAGCTATAAGGAGATGAAAGGAGTCCATCCTTCGGTCTATACCCATCACATCTACATCAAAGAGGACTGTAAACTAGTTAGGCAACCCCAGAGGAGAATGAATCCAACCCTTAAGGACATCGTCAAGGAAGAATTGTAGAAACTATTGGATGCCGGATTCATTTACCCCATCTCAGATAGCGAATGGGTGTCCCCCCTGGTGTTGGTTCCCAAGAAAAATGGGAAGTGGAGAATCTGTGTGGACTACTGAGAATTGAACAAAGCTACCAAGAAAGACCATTTTCCTCTACCTTTCATAGATCAAGTGTTGGATGGACTGGCAGGAAAGAGGTTTTTCTCTTTCCTGGATGGGTTTAGCGGGTACAACCAGATCCAGGTCAGCCCGGAAGACCAAGATAAGACCACCTTCACTTGTCCTTGGGGTACCTTTGCTTACCGAGTTCTTCCCTTTGGACTATGCAATGCTCCTGCCACCTTCCAGAGAGCCGTCTTGAGCATCTTTTCTGAGCTGGTCCATGATGCGGTGGAAATCTATATGGATGACTTCACTCCTTATGGGTCTGACTTCCAGGAAGCATTGTCCAATCTGGGAAAAGTACTAACCAAATGCATTGAGATGAACCTGTCCCTTAGCCCTGAAAAGTGTGAATTCTTGATGACTGAAGGGACCGTGCTAGGCCATACCATTTCTTGCCAAGGGTTACAAGTGGATCCTAACAAAATTGCTCTTATCAAGAAGGTTCCACCTCCTCAGAAGGTAAGATATGTTCGAAGTTTCTTAGGATTAGCAGGGTATTATCGGAGATTCATTAAAGACTTCAGCAAGCTAGCCTCGCCATTGTTTGGCCTCTTGGCAAAAGATGTGGAGTTTAAATGGGCTGACGATTGTCAGAGGGCTCTGAATGAATTAAAGGACAAGTTGGTGTCTTCCCCAATCTTGAGAGGTCCAAACTGGGCCCTACCTTTACACATCCACACTGATGCCTCGAACAAAGCCATAGGGGCAGCCTTAGGACAAGTTGAACAAAAACTTCCATATGCCATCTATTTTGTCAGCAAAAACTTATCCAAGGCAGAACTGAACTACACTGTAACTGAGAAAGAATTCTTGGCCGTGGTCCATGCACTGAACAAGTTTCGACACTATATCACTGGCTATCAAACATTTGTACATACTGATCATGCTGCAATTAGATATCTAATGAATAAACCGGATGTGAATGCTCGTATTATTAGATGGTTACTTTTGTTGCAGCAGTTTGATTTGACTATCGTTGACAAACCAGGTAAAGAAAATGTTGTTGCTGACTTTTTGTCTAGATTGGATTTATCTGCAGATGAGGATGGAACAGTGGATGACCAAATGCCCGATGAACATCTGTTTGCTATTTCAGTACTCTCTCCATGGTTTGCTGATATAGCAAACTACCTTGTTTCAGCACAGTTCCCTCCGCACCTATCCTCAAGAGACAAGAGAAGAATCGTCAGAAAAAGTGCCTCATTCACTTGGATCGGGGGCAACCTGTTCAAGCTTGGCTCTGATCAGATCTTAAGGCGTTGTGTAAGGGAGGAGGAAGTCTTTGATATCCTCCTCACCTATCATGATGGGCCTTGTGGAGGACATTTTGCAGCAAAGAGGACTGCCTTCAAAATCCTGCAGGCAGGCTACTATTGGCCCATGCTTCATCAAGATGTCAGAAGGTATATCAGCTAATGTGACCAATGCGGATGGGGAAACCGACTCAAAGGGATGAAATGCCTCTCCAACCTCAAGTGACTCTTGAGCCATTTGAGAAGTGGGGTATGGATTTTGTGGGTCCAATCAACCCTCCTTCGAGGCAAAGATCTTACATCATTGTGTGCACAGACTACCTGAAAAAGTGGGCAAAAACCAAGGCAATCAAAGCAACAATAGAAGAAAAGGTGGCTGAGTTCTTAAGAGAAAACATCTTCTACAAACTTGGCTACCCAAGAGAGCTAGTCACTGACCAAGGAAGCCAGTTCACCTCCAACTTAATTGAAGACCTACTAGCTCATCACAAAATCAAGCATAGGACTTCCACCCCCTATCATCCTCAAGAAAATGGGCAGGTGGAAGTCACCAATAGAGCATTGGAAGGGATCTTGACTAAGGTGGTGATCAGCAGCAGGAAAGATTGGGCAGATCGCCTGGTTGAGGCCACATGGGGCTTACAACACCACTTGGAAGACCACAACCGGCTTCACACCTTATGAGCTGGTCTATGGGAAGAGAGCTTTGCTGTCAATCGAATTCGAGTATAACACTTTGAGGATGGCAGCTCAGCTGGAGCTAGATCTCAGCCATGCCCAACAAGAAAGGTTATTGCAGCTGAATGGATTGGACGAGCACAGAATGCAGGCCCTTCTTCACTCAGAAGTGGTTCAACTTCAGAGGAAGGTGTGGCATGACCAACACCTCAATGACAAGCAATTTCAGCCGGGAGATTGGGCACTGTTGTATGATTACAGGCATAAAGATTTCAAGGGAAAGCTGAGAACCAGATGGCTAGGACCATATGCAGTGGAAAAATGTAATGACAATGGATCTGTACTTATTCGGACCATTGATGAGGAGGCAATCCCTATGCTTGTCAATGGGCATCGGTTGAAGATCTACAGAAAGCGTCTGTCAAGGCAAGAATTCATCAAAACTGTGGAAAAATCAGTGCTGGTCATAGAGAAGGGTTCTGCCTCTGTTTTGGACCCACCCTAAAGATCTTAAAATAAATAAATAAATAAATAAATAAATAAAAATAAAGATCCTTGGGTGAAAACCTTTCTGAGGCGCCCAAGGTAGATGGTAGGGGTGAAAACCTCATTGAGGTGCCCCTGCTGTCTTTCAAAAAAAAAAAAAAAAAGGTTTGAAAAAGACCCTTGAGTGAAAACCTCTCTGAGGCGCTCAAGGCAGATAGTAAGGGTGAAAACCTCATCGAGGCGCCCCTGCTGTCTTTCAAAAAAAAAAAGAGAAAAAAGCAATAAAAAAAAAACAGGGACAGCAAGTTCACAATGTGGCAATGCATGCAGGTTGCAGGTATTCTATGAAGGAAGAGAGGTCCCTCAACTCAAAGACAAGGGTCCTTATTATGCTACCAGGTGACCTCACTAGCACCCCCTCCGGAAAGACTCATCTTCTCCAAGGTATGGGCACGATTTGATCACAATTTAGTCTTCTACAGGAAGCTACAGACTTTCTACAGGAAGTTCTGTATTTCTACCGGAAACTTCCTGTAGGAGTTTTGGACGGCCTAGAACTAATTATGTGGGGAAATCTAACGACCGAGGTACGGCATGGAGGCATGCAAGCTACTATTTTCTCCATCACACACTGTTGTCACCTCCTTCTACCACCCCAGTCGCCATGCAATGGAAGTACCTGCACAATCAAAACAGATCATCGAATTATCAGAGGAAGCGCTTCTCAAATGAAAGAAGATGCAGAGACACCATGCAATACTTATCCAAGGGCCCTGCGAGCATGATCATGGTGCCACTGTCTTCACTGTTCAGCATGCACCCGAGGAGGAAAAACTGCTACAGGACATCCTACAGGAATCCCGTAGCAGTTCATCCAGCTAGAGTGTACACCATTAAATCGCCTGCAACATGCAATAATAGAGCAGGCACATGCACCACCCACAGCCAGGTAACAAGCATCGTAACCATCAGCAGCCTGCGGAAAGGAAGGACCTCCGGGCCTGTGCAAATAGCAGCAGCAAGCAAATCTAATCATCATCGTCCTAAAGCCTAGAAAATCATGTCGCGGCTGCACAGGTAAGTGCCTCACCCTTTCTTTCGTCGAATTACATGAATAATACTTTGAAATGTTTGCAAGTATGAAATGAATGGGTTGAGCAGTTGTATGGCCATTCGACTGGCCACGTCCACCAGTCAGATGGTCCAGTCGAACGTGTAAAACGGTGGTCGTGGCAAGAGGAACGGGTAGTGGACACGTGAGAACCATCCAGTCAGGGAGAAGCGTGTTTTAACAGAAATGACGACGGCGGATCTGCGGAGAATGATGCCGCAGTCAGGGAACTTGCAGTAGAATGATTAGGTGACGTCGTCCAACGGTCCGGCAGGGACAACTCACCCCCGCGCCACGAATTCCACCGGATTCAAATCTATCGGCTAGATCGCCACCCCACGCATTTATCATCAGCCGTTTAGAAGTCGAGTGAGAGTCCGAATTTATCTGAAGCTCGTCACTCCAAGTCTTCGGCTTGTTCAAGCGTCTGGTAGCGGCACAGAAGGAGAAGAACCACTGCAATGCTCTTCAGAACCCGTGCGCTGTTTCTACAGGAAAGCTACGTTACAGGAAGCTCACTGCCACAAGGAAAATTGGGCTCTTCATGTCAAAGGTGGCGAATTGGAAAAGGTAAGCCTGACCTGTGCCTCCGATGCAATTGGTTTCGAGGGTGGTGGAGTCGACGTGCTACAGTCTGGTCATAAAAATTGCAAGTATTGTCTTCCGTTCGCATGAATTATCGTCGAAGTGTATGTAAGGTTTTCTACAGTAGGTGATTTTTAAGGCTCATCTATAGATAGTCTTCGCAAATTGTGTGCGTGGCTCTGTCCCAAAAGGCTAGTTTTTGAATACGCACCCGCCACCTCCAACTAACAGAGCAGGTTTTCACCATGCCGGGTGGATTCATCAGAAAAGAACCAACTGACTCAAAGAAATTAAGGGAGAACCCTGAAGTGGTAGAGCTGTTCACTCGCACGCAATGGATGTCGTTCTACGACAAATTGCAAAGATATGATGATGAGGTGGCAGAGGAGTTCTTGCGAGCTCTGAAGCCAAAATCCAAAACACTGGCCACTGTCAAATTCAGGGGTTTGAGTCTCAGACTCACCCCACAATTAATCAGTCGAGTCACTGAGCTCCCAATGGGGGTACCGTGGGACAAGGAGGAGAGGAAATTAGGCCAGAAGGCTAAAAAAGAATTCTTCCCACCAGAGGAGCAATTCTCAGAGGATAAGAACGGGGTTCGCAGAACTAGCTTACTGCCACTTTGGAGCGAAGTCACTCCAAATTATGAAATACATCACATGCGAGGGTCGGTTCAGCATTGTGTATGGGTACCATTTCCAGCTACTCACTGAATTGAGACATCAAATGGACCTACCTGCAGAAAACAAACTAAGTATTCCCTACTTTCTACTGCAGTCTATGACAGAATGTGCCACCAAGTTGAGAGAAGGCACACCAGACCAGGTAGCCCACCAAAGTTGAGGATGCACTTCACACATACAAAGTCCCTCTCTCGTGGGAAGCCTTCCGGAATCTGACGAAGGATGGTGATATAAAAATGTTGACCGAAGAGCTCGGTTCCTCTAGCAACGAGGAGAAGGAGTCAGTACCCACAGAGAAGAAAGAAAAAGGCCAAAGACCCACGGCCAAAGTACCGAAGAAAGAGTAAAAGGAGAAACAAGAGAAAAAGGTTGCCAAAGAGAAGGATGACACACCCATATTAATGCCTAGAGAGAAAAGATTACAAAGTAGGGTGGACAGGACTGAACCAGTCCACGTCAGTAAAGGCACCTCGACAGCAGCCTCGACCAAGTCAAAAAGCAAAACACACTCAGCAAAATAGGCTAAAACGGTGCCACCTGTTTCTACAGGAAAACCAAAACCGGCATCTACAGGAAACCAGAAATCAGCTGAAAAAGGGCCTTCTACAAGAAGCCCTGAGAAAGGAAAACCCAAGGAAAAGAAAGCCGATATTCTTGCAAGGGAGGCAGCAGCCGTGCTGGCTGCCCTTAGTACACCTCCTAAGCCGAAGGAAAAGAGAAAGAGGGAGATCCCTCTGTATTTTAAAGCCCAGAGAAGTGTAAGAATAAAAATAGGTAGGCCACAACCTCCGTCCAACAGCCCAATTACTATAGAGGATACCCCTACTTTGCCCAAGGAGAGGTACCCCTCAAAGATATCAGTCACCTATGAGAGGGGGAGCCCGAAAACAACTACTTGGAAAGAGAGGTTAGACCAGTTGGCTTCAAAAGCCCGGCTACATGATGCTGAGGCTGCTCTACAGGAAACCTTAGCCCGGCTTAAGGAGACAGAGAGGATGGAGGGAGAAGCACCCCCATCACCACCGAGGGAAGATGAAGTAGAGCCACCAAGAGAAGAAGAGAAAGAGCATATTCCGGAGCCTAGCCCTCAGCCAAGTCTGAGCTCATATTATAATTTCTTAGAAGCTGGGAAAATTATACCACAGAAATTCACTGTGCCACTTTTCTTTGCATTGGAGGAAGAGAGAGTGAGAACGCACACGTGGATGAAAATAGCTAAGTCAAAAGGCGTGGCAGATATAGGCCCCTTGGAGGAACAACTCAAGGAGGCACGAAAGGAGTTAGCTATGGCCAAACACGTGGCAAATTGCCAGCGGGTGTTCCTACAGGAAGAGAACGAAAAACTTAGACTGCAGCTACAGGAGCTGAGGAAAGGAACGGGCACATCCTCAGGGGACACCACAACAGAACAGCAAGGCAGAGAAAGACTGCAAGTCGGTCTTGGGGAGCCAACCTCGCATCTACAGGAAACAGAACTGCAAGCACAAATTGAGATACAGGCGCTCAAACAGCAGTTACAGCAAAAAGAGGCACAATTGGCCTGCATGGCCAGTTGGGCCATGGATGCTATACAATGTAGACACCCGACCAAATCCTATGGGCTGTACCTGAGAGACCAATTGCTACAATTTCAGATTAATACATTAGCACAAAGAGGTATCTCTCAGCTCCAAGTGTTAGGATATTCCGACACATAGGAAATAGTTAAGTTCAACTTGGTCTAGTATAGAGTTAGGTATAGAGTTAGGTAAAGTGTGTTTCTTTACCATTGTACATTTTGTAACTTACAATCCGACGGTCATGATATGTAGTGATCCGACGGTTCACTCTCTCCTCGATATTACCGACACTTGATCTGTGGCTTGACACGCGATTGGTCCATGAGTTCTATTTAAAGCGCATGGAGGGTCATTGTTCGGGTAATCTGTGCATGAGAGAAAGCTTATGTAAATTTTCATTCTTTGATTAATAAATTGCCTGAAGTGGCCACGTTGGCTCAGGCCGTGGACTGTTTCCCTCTTTGAGGGTTTTAACCACGTCAAAAATACTGGTGTATTGATTTGAGATCTGGTTGTGAGCGGTGTCCTTTTGGTGTTCTTTCTGAGGAACTTACCCTGTAAATTCCTACATGGTATCAGAGCTATTTGAGGGCCGCGTCCGTTGGTGATCCAAATCTGAAGCCGGTAGAACTGCATGCGGCTGTCGTTTCCTAGATCTACTATTTCTGACTGCTTTCAGGCCAAGAGGACTACTCTATTGTGTTCGGAGCATCTGTTCCAGTGAGGAACCCCTTTCGTTTCACGCGAAAAGGTTTCCGGTAGCCCTATCTGCGTCATTTTTAAGATCTGGAGGTATACAGTGTTTATCTGTAGTTTACTATTATTTTCTCTCTGGTTATTTCGGTTTCTGTTTATTTAGCTTTTTTTATTACTGGATCTATACCTTTCATTTCTACGTATGCTCTTTGCCCTGCGACTCTGTGCGATCTGGGCAAATCAGAAACAGAAAGGAAGTTTTTTTTCTCATGCGTATGCTCTTTTCCCTGCACCTTAGTGTGATCTTGGAAAATCAGAAACATTGAGAAAAATATTTAGTTTCCGGCTAAAACTAACTTCGAGCCGTAAGGTTCGTTCTTCTATGCATATTCGTGTTGGGTTTTGTGTTTTTGTTTTGTAGGAAAAAAAGAGCTTTCTCAAGGCAAGCACGCAACCCAAGGCCCCCCCCTCTCTCTCTCTCTCTCTCTCTCTCTCTCTCTCAAATTTTTTGTATAGCTCAATTGGTTCAAAGATATTTTAAGAGAGTAGAGGTCTTGGGTTCAAATCTCCATTTTGTGGGGGCGTTTTTTTTCATTCCCGCACATTCGCGCACTTTGCCGGCAACTTCAACAATTTTTTTTCAAAAAGCCATAACTTCTTCATCCGGAAGCCTTTTTCAGAGCCGTTTTTTTTAAAACAGCCTAATTTTTCGAGATCTATCCATTGGAACACTTACTTTCAGCATCTTCAGCTTCAGTTTTAAAAAAAAAAATGGAAATTCCATGCCAAGTCATTCTTGACAGCACTAACTACTTCCAATGGATAGCCTACATGGAAGATTTACTTAGAAGTAAAGGTCTCTACAGAATAGCCACAGGCCAAGAGAAGAAACCAAAAGATGAAGACAAGGCTGCAAAATGGGAAAATAGACAAGATCAAGCACGTGGTTTGATAGGGATGTCTATTTCTCCTGATCTTAGATTCCATATTGCAGAACTTGAGACTCCTCATGAAGCATTGGAACAAATCACTAAAGTTTTTGGGATTAAAAATGAAATTAGAGCCCATCAACTTGAAAATGAGTTGCTTACATTGGATCCTAATAATTTTTCTTGCATTGAAGATTTCTTGTCCAAATTCAAGACCCTTAGATATCTCTTGGAAGGTGTTAAGGTTAAGAAAGAAGATAGTAACCTTATTTATTCCATCCTTACTAAGTTGGGACCAGCCTACTGTGTATTTGTTTCCACCTTCCATTCTACAAGGGAAGCATTCATTTGTCAAGGAAAAGACTACAAGGCCCCTTCCTTTGACTCTTTTTGTGATTCTTTAATAAGAGAACAAGAAAAACTCTGACACATTGGTCTTCTTAATCTTGGAAACTCTTCCAAGAAAGCGTTAGCCACCCAGCAGCAACCAAATTCAAAGAATCCTAAGAAGTCATATCCTAAAAAGAATGGTCCTAAACCAAACAAGGGTCCGAAGCAAACTCAGCCTCAAAATGAAAGATCATTTGAGCAAAATGATAGGACCAATAAAAACAAATCGAAGAAGACTGATAGAAATTGTAACTTTTGTAATCAAGATGGCCACTTAGAATCTAAATGCTTTAAGAAGATGGAAGCCTTGGAAGCTGCAATGAAGAAACATAACATCCATGTGGAGCATTCTTCAACTTCAACTTCAACTTCATCTTCAGGAATGGCACTTTCTGCATGTCGTTGTCAATCATCTCAGTCTAGTTATGCATTAAATGTATCTTCTTCTTCTCATTCTCATGAGTGGCTCATTGATTCTGGAGCCTCTTATCACATGGCCAAAAACAAAGCCATGTTTTCTTCTTTAAATGATTGTAACACCAAAAATATATATGTTGGCGATGATAGATCTCTTAATGTTGTAGGGACTGGAAATGTTCATCTAGACAATGGTCAGTTTAATGATGTATTATGTGTTCCAACCTTATCTTGCAACCTTCTATCTGTATATCAGATAACTCATTCAGGTGAAGGTAAAATTGTTGAATTTTCACCTCATGATGTTGTAATCAAGGATCTAAGAGATCCTAAACAGATTCTAGCTACTGGTATTGCTGATGATTCCACAAGGTTGTATAAGTTTCACAACTTTGGGTCATCTAATCTTCCCTCAGTATTTGTTGCTCATAATGATGAAGTGAGCAAACTTTGGCATGAGCGATTTGGTCACTTAAACTATCGCTCCCTTCAGCATCTATGTAAAGAAAATATGGTGACAGGTCTTCCTATGGTATCTTGCAGAGATGGTGTTTGTTCCGGATGTGTACTCGGAAAACATCATCGGGACAGTTTTGAAAAACGTGCCTCTTGGCACGCCTCAGCCCCTTTACAGCTTGTGCACAGTGATTTATGTGGTCCACTTCCTGTTGCTTCATTCTCTGGCTGCAAGTATTTCTTAACTTTCATTGATGATTTCTCCAGACGCACTTGGGTATACTTCTTAAAACTCAAGAGTGAAGTATTTAACACATTTTTGGCCTTCAAAGCCTTTGTTGAAAAACAATCTGGACATCAAATTCTTAAGCTAAGAACTGATAATGGTGGAGAATATGTTAAAAACACATTCATCAACTTTTGCACCGAAAATGGAATTCAAATGCAACATACTGTTCCATACACTCCACAACAAAATGGTGTAGCTGAAAGGAAAAATCGCACCTTAAAGGAAATGGCTAATTGTATGCTGCAATCTAAAGGACTCAGTCTTAGTTTTTGGGCCGAAGCAATTAATTGTGCAAATTATATAATCAATCGCACTCCTACTAAGGTTCTAAAGAATATCACTCCAGAAGAAGCTTGGAGTTCCATTAAACCAGATGTAAGTCACTTTCGTGTTTTTGGAAGTGAAGCATGGGCCCATATTCCAGATGAAAAGCATAAAGCTTTAGAACCTAAGAGTGAGAAATGTACTTTTGTTGGATATTCTGAAGATGTAAAAGGTTATAGACTTATTCCATTTAAGTCCAAAAATGTTATCATTAGAAGAGATGTAAAATTTGATGAAAATAAATCGGCCTGCGAGCCTAGTCCGGTGGATGTGCCACCTCTTCCTATCTCTTCTACTTTTGAAAACATTTCTTCTTCAGATGATGAAAGTGAGGATGACAATCCTCCCCCACCTTCTCAGGATCCTCAACTTCCAAGATGGGTCCGTGCTACTCGAGATGCAGCAGGTGATCTTGCCGGTGATCCTACAGATCAGCGACGTACACGTTCTCAGTTTGAAAGAGCCTCTTCTTTACTGGCTCAAGCTCCAGTAAATCATGATCCTGACACTTTTGCAGAAGCTTCAGGCCATCCACATTGGGAAGCAGCTATGAATGAAGAATATCATTCATTGTTGGAAAATGATACATGGGATCTTGTTCCTCTACTAAAGGGATGCAAACTTGTTAGATGTAAATGGGTTTACAGAACCAAGTATGGACCAGATGGGAAAGTAGATAAACATAAAGCTCGTCTTGTTGCTAAGGGCTTTTCACAGGTTGAAGGCATTGACTACACTGAAACCTTCTCCCCTGTTGCCAAAATGAACTCTATCCGCCTTGTTCTTTCCCTTGCTGCCTCTTTAAAATGGGAAGTCCATCAGATGGATGTTAAATCTGCCTTCTTGCATGGGGACTTGCATGAAGAAATCTATATGGAACAACCCATTGGCTTCATCCAAACAGACTCCAGCCTTGTATGTCGACTTAAGAAATCCCTTTATGGTCTCAAGCAAGCTCCTCGGGCTTGGTATGCCAAAATGGATAGCTTTCTTTTAGAATCTGGCTTTTCTAGGTGTTATTCTGACAATACTGTCTACACCAAGAAAGTGGGCAACTCTCTTATCATCCTTGTTCTTTATGTTGATGATCTTATTCTTACTGGTAGTGATCCCAACCTTATAAACCATGTGAATTCCAGCCTTAAAAAGAAATTTGAAATGACAGACTTAGGACACTTACACTATTTTCTCGGTCTTCAAGTCTTGCAATCCAAGGAGGGTATTTCCCTTTCCCAGTCCAAGTATGCTTGTGATATTCTTCGTCATTTTCACATGGAAGACTGTAAGCCAGCCCCTTCTCCCTTTCAGTCTGGAGTCAAACTTTCAGTCTCTTGTACTTCTCCTGAAGTTGATGATACCTTATACCGTCAACTTGTAGGAAAACTCTTGTATTTAACCCATACTCGTCCTGACCTTTCCTTTGCTGTTGGCCTTGTTGCTCGTTTTATGCAAAACCCCCGTGAAAGTCATTGGAAAGCAGCTAAAAGAATACTTCGTTATGTTCGAGGTACAGTACAGTTTGGGATTCATTACAGTGCCAAAGCAGCTCCTCTATTAGTTGGTTTCACTGATTCTGATTGGGCTGGTGGCCCTGATGATCGGAAGTCTACTGCCGGTTATGTCTTCACTCTTGGTTCAGGACCTATTACATGGGCTTGTAAGAAACAGGCTGCCATTTCTCTTTCGTCAGCAGAAGCAGAGTATCGTGGTGCCGTGGAAGCTAGTAAGGAAGCCTTGTGGCTTCGTCAGATCCTATCAGAGTTTGGCTTTGAGCAGCAGCATCCATCCACACTTTGGTGTGATAATCAAAGTGCCATTCAGCTATGCAAAGATCCAGTCCAGCATCAGCGCAGCAAACACATTGAACTACACATGCACTTCATCAGAAAGCTCATTCATGACCATGTTCTTGAAGTGCAATATTGTTCAACAGATGATCAGGTTGCAGACATCTTCACAAAGGTTCTCACAGAGGCAAAGTTCACTAAACTTCGATATATGCTTGGAGTTCAGGAAGTTGTCACTAAGGGGGGATAGGCTCTAGTGTCTCCTTCCTTCTCCTATTGTGTCATATTTGTAAATCCTTCAATCCTATCCCAAGTTGTTCTTAAGGGGGGATGTTAGGATATTCCGACACATAGGAAATAGTTAAGTTCAACTTGGTCTAGTATAGAGTTAGGTAAAGTGTGTTTCTTTATTGTTGTACATTTTGTAACTTACAATCCGATGGTCACGATATGTAGTGATCTGACGGTTCACTCTCTCCTCAGTATTACCGACACTTGATCCGTGGCTTGACACTCGATTGGTCCATGAGTTCTATTTAAAGCGCATGAGGGGTCATTGTTCGGGTAATCCGTGCATGAGAGAAAGCTTATGTAAATTTTCATTCTTTGATTAATAAATTGCCTGAAGTGGCCACGTTGGCTCAGGCCGTGGACTGTTTCCCTCTTTGAGGGTTTTAACCACGTCAAAAATACTGGTGTATTGATTTGAGATCTGGTTGTGAGCGGTGTCCTTTTGGTGTTCTTTCTGAGGAACTTACCCTGTAAATTCCTACACCAAGACCTGCAGAAGTTCACTGAATTATGCAATACCAGTTCATCAGAGGAAAGGCCAAACTATCGGAGTTCTATCCCCATAATTTGGCCCTTCCTAATGTGACTTCATGGGATCCCAACACGGTCTTAGGGGATATGCAGTTAATGGCATTTGCCTCATGGTTGAACCATGAAGACAAAAGAGCAGCAGAAGTCAAAGCGGTCATGAACCGAGAGCTGAACGAGCCATTACTAATTAGAGAAAAGCCAGGGGATCCAACTGCATTAATATCGGCACACCAACACTTATCCACCGACCCTCAAGCTTCACTGAAATATATGGATCAGCAGGCCTAGGCCATAGCGCATTTCGAGGATATGGAGAGACTGTTAGGGGACAACTGTGTTCAAGCTTGCACCCGCCGATGGAACACATTGGCCCACAGTCTAAAGATCAGAGAATATCACACTCCAACTCGAATGAGGGAAGCTCTAGTACGGGTGCCCCTCTATAAGAAATCCATGCAGAACCTCCAGGCCAGCTGGATTGGCCTCAAGCTAAGCCCACCTCTGCTGTTAGGATTGATGGAAGGAAGCACAGAGAAAGATGAGCATGAACAGTGGGAAGAGGTGGAAAGAAGGGCTGGGTTCCATGTCAGGAAGGAGGACACTACTGCAGAAGCTTGGGATGTGAGGGTGGCAGTAAAGGCAATGAAGGACGAGGAGCTGGATTAGTTTCTCAAGGATGAGCAATCATTTTAGCTGGAGGGTGATGATGAGCCCCAAATTTGGTAACATTTTGGGCTCATTTGGCCTAACTACCCTTGCTCAACCCTTCATTTTTCATAACTTATGCATCATTTTTTAGTATATTTATGTCATTTGTACGAATGAGGGCAGTCACTATTCCTAGGTGGCTAACACGTGCTTATTTCAGGTTTTTTTTTACATTTAATGGCGCAAAACCACGAAGATGAAGGCTAGGAGACAACCAAGATGGGATTGAGATTTTGTAGGAAGGTTGTCCACAACATTGAATGGCCTTCCTCGTGATATTCACCCCTAACTCCGAGCTCCAACAGCCACCACCACCGAGTTAGAAGGAAGCCAAACGGATTTTGAGGAAGCAGCAGATCACTCTCAGTTTGGTCAGCCAAATCCCACTAATTTAGGAGGCCAGCTTGGCCCTCGTAATGTATAAATGATGAGGCTGTAGCCTTGGAAGGGGACTTTTGAAACCTTGTTGCATATTCTGGATTATGAGCTGTTAGCTCTGTTTTGCTCTTTTGTAAGCCATTAGTGGCATGCTATTGGACTTATGATTATTATCTTTTAATGGAAAGTAGGCAGATTTGAGTTCAGTTCTGAGTTCTTAAAGGAGCCATAGCTCTCGGGGTTGGGCCCAACCTGAGAGCCTAAGGCCTCCTTCCTTTGTATTGTTACTTTTCTTTCAGCATTGTATTTCTTTTCCTTTACATGCATTTGGAAACACAGTTTTCTGAGTTGAATTTCTTGGTGTGGTTAAGTAGGTTAGCTTTATGAACAGAGTTGCTTCAGTAGTTTAGAATAGAATAAGGAAATTGGAGTTAATAAGAGTTCCAAAAAGGGTTGATTGCACACTCCTTTTCACCTCTGTTTAGGGGCTAGAATTGCAGGCAGTGCCGCCCACCAAAAATAGTGTTTTACATGTACATGCAATTTTTGATACAATGTTTTTGCTGTAATAGTTTTCCATGCGTTCAGATCTTGTGGAGTGATTCTTTGCTTCAGTACCATGCATGATTTTCCTTAGCAATAACGTTGCTGTTCATTGGTTTTATTAAACAGTTAGAATAGGATCATGATATTTCGGTTATGTGCAGGACGTGGATGATTTGTTTCGTTTACACTGTGCAGTACTACTCCCTCACTCTCTTATCCTTCTAAGCCGTGCCCAGACCAACTACTCATCCCCCAATTAGATCCCTGTCTCTCAACCATTCTATCACCCTCGTTATTCTACCTTTTTCGACCTTCCATTCCCTCTACCCTCCTTTAGACCAACCAGCTTTGCACACCCCCTCTTCATCTCATCTCTCTGTCACTGAGTCACTACAAACTCCTCCCCTACCTCCCTATCCATCCATGCAGCCTCTTCCACTCACCCATCACCCAAAAATCCGATTATAGGACATCTTGTAGGAATTATTGAACTTCCTGTAGAAATTCTGAACATCCTGTAGAACCCCTGCAGACTTCCTGTAGAAGCTCATAAACACAGTTGCTTGGCATCCAGACTTTGTGAAACTCTCTGAAAGGATGTTAGGGACTCCTTAGACCCTCTCTGAGCCTTCCTGACCTCTTCCAAGCATTTCTCCCCTTGACCTACCCCTGCACAGTAAAGACCCAGTTAGAAGCACATGCATAATAATTCCAACAACTTGAGCAAAAATACAAAAATATGTTCTCTTCAGATGAAAGTAGTCTAGACACATGCATCTCACCTTAATAGAAGTAATGGCATCATTTTCAGTAGTTTGTATTCTCACCATTGCATCAGTAGGACTAGCTGGTAGAATTAGGGTTTGCTAGGGTTTCCATTTCTTGTTGGCTTTCAGTTCATTTTTGCAAAGCAGGTTAATTTCCTTTGAGTTAGCTTTCGTTCATCGATTAAAAAGATTCTTCTGAGAGCTCATAGAAGTTGGCTTGAGCCCTAGCGGACTTGTGCCAGCTGACCAAGTGACAGCTGCGACAAGAGCTAGTACTTGTGCATACAGCACCGTCACTTCCAAGTTTGTTACGAACTACCGGGTTGATAAATTTAGAGAAGGAAGCTCCAGGAGTTGTAGCATTATTTCTACAATACTGGAGCCCACCAGTGCTTCCCCCATGAAGGGAAGATCGTTACCATAGATCAGTTGACTCACTACGAGCCAACATCCGTGACGTTCCCCGAGTCCATTATCTCATCAGTGTTAGATAAGAAGTCTTCAACTCCTCTCACTGGTGTTTCGTCGAGAGTCTATAAAGATTCCTCATTGTTAGGTTCTTTGCCTGGTCCTCCCCCTCTCATCTTAGAGCCTAAATCTTTCAGCGTCACGGGTTGTCCTCAAGCAGTTTGGTACATTTCATCCACAATGAGCTCCTCCTCACTGTGTGATTACCATCCTAGCCGAGCCATCCAGATCCACCCCCCAGGATTTCCTCCATTTGTGGGTGCCTCTCCTATCTTCCCCCAGGAACTGTTCCTTCAGGTCTCGACCATCTAGGAGTTGTTCCGCCAAGACATTACCTTGCAGGCCAAATACCTTTCTTATTTCCCCCTCCTGCAATATTTTATGTCCCTGTCATGGCTTCGTTGGTCCTTCCTAACATGACTTTAGGGATCCCCGTGTGGTACATTGATCCCCCTGTAAGCATTCTTCCTTGTCAGCTAAGACCTTATCGTGCTATGACCTTGGTTCAACTGGTCCTTCTGGCCCCTACCACTACTTTAGTTCCATCACAACCTCAAGAGAAATTCACTCCTATTGTGAAAGCATCTTGACAGGGGAAAAAGCTCAGAGGAAAGAACCTAAGGACAAGGCTCCCCAACCTCCTCCAGTCCCCAAGACCCCAAAGTCGTCACCTCCGTGCACTTTGTGTAAAGTTGTGGGGCACGCGACCAATAATTGTCCTGAGCTTCATCATCTCAAACCTTTGGTTCATGAAACATTCCCTGAGTCAAATATCCCTAAAGTCCATGTTAAATTACAAGGTCCATCCAAGAAACTCACAATGTTACACAAAAATCACTCTTGTGCCCTATGTGATCATCATGGTGACTACTCCGATTGTTGCCCTCATCTCAATGAATTTTATGATTGCCTTAAGGCACTTTTCATATACAAGACCACTCATAATGGATCACCTTATCCTCTTCCTGTGGATTTTTGTACCAATAGTAAACCAAAATATGGGGAATCAGGTCCCACCATTGTGATCCCTTCCCCAGATGTCGAGATGATGGACACCACGGGCCATATCCTTTACCTGTCATCATCCTTGAGTTCCTCGTAGGTAATCCTTTCTGAGGTTTCTGAGCACACTTCTATTCAACCTCTTTCAATAGAATCCTAGGTCTCAACATATATAGATCCTTCATCTACTATCTCGTCATCTACCATTCCATATGATGCATATGTGAACCTTCTTTCTTAGGTTGACGCACTAGGTACCGTGCCACATGACGTAGTCAATATTCCTCTTGTCCGCACATCTTCCATTTTGATGAGGACATCATGGAAGCTATGTCTACCCCTAATTACCCTTGCACTTAGGCAAGGGGGAATATTTTTTGCAGGATTCTAAAGGCCATTTCCTTCCTAATAATCCCAATGCAATCTACCTAAAGAAATTTTTCTCATAGCTTATCTCTTTGATTTGCATGTCTTTATTTCTATCATGAAGTTAGGTAGGATACATCATCTCATCTGTCATCTTTTGTACCTTTTAGATGGATCCATCATCCACACCATATATCGCTCATGTTGATGGTGCAAGTTGCTTCTCTAGGAATATAGCCTCGGCAGCCTGGGCCATTTTTACCCCCTTGCATACATTAGTCCTTCAAAACGAAATGTGCATTGGATCTGCCACAAATAACCAGGCCGAATATGATGTAGTGATAGGTTTGTTAGCCAATTCCCTTTCTCCGCATCCTTCATATTCATGTTCATTTAAGTTCCTTGCTACTTGTCATGCAATTGACTGGTGTGTATCATGTGCATAACCAAGTCATATTTAGAAAATATCTGCATGTTAAGCTGTTGGTATGTGAATTTGAAACTATTACTTTTAGTTAAGTTTATAGAGCCGAAAATAACTATGTAGATACCATTGAAAACAACATTCTAGATTGGCATTTATCACATGTATACCAAAGAAGACAACCATAAACAAAACACATGGCGAACCATCATCGTCATCTAAAAATGCATAATCATATTATGCATCATATAAGTGTTCGTAGCCCATAGCTCTAAATACATCCGACATGCCCATAACATGTTGCAAAAATCAAAATCAAGGGGACCCACATGTCCCCATATCTAGTCACTATCCGAAGGATCACGCACCAAAGGCTTTGCCCCACCTGCACGTAGATAATGTGTTGCATGACCAGCCATCGCCATGCACCGCATGATACCTCGCCAATTTAAGGGAAGGTTGTTACACTCATATATGTATCGATCATCTAGCTCATGCCATCCGTGCTCAGAAACTCTGGTCAAGAGTGCCCCACATCTACGTTGTAGATAAATGAGTAGCACACTATCCTTTGGACCTTGACAGGATGACGATGTTCCCCAACCTACAGCAACAGGCGTTGCGGCTCGTCTTGTATTTCTTGTCGGTTTTACTGATGCTATGTTTGTGTATCACATATTTTACACTTAATACCATATGCATGTGATAAAAGTATGAAATGCACAATAAAAATAACAACTTAACAATTACCGTTTGGTCCCCATGCTTGCTTGAGCGAAAGTGGCAAGTCAGGATCTCCCTGATAGTTCATCCTGCTATAAGGGTAATCGTTAATCTAGAGGGGAATCTGATCCCAATGTGCAAAAAACACGTGTTGGAATACCCATCCGACTCCCCCTCCTCCTCTCTGCAATAGCTGCCCCCAGTGGCAGATCCTGGGCTCCTGTGGGCCCCCATATCAGATCTATACATGAGGAAGGATAGTGGGTATATTCTCAAAGAAGAATGCGCACAGTATTGTACCAGAAACATAGTCATGGCTCACCTGCATAGAGTTAACTATCGTTTCACTGATGACAACACCATCTCAGCCCACCCATAGTATGTCCTAGCCAAAACACTGTCAACCAGAATCATCTGCCCACTAGTGATGTGGTGGAATACATGGTTGCCCAAGACCCGTAGCACAACTTTAGAAACAACCTATGTCTCTAGCCGGTCTAAATCACCAATCGGGATAGTCGTGCCCTTCACATGCACATCCCGTGGACAATGGCGCTCCATAAACTTTGTAATGTTCCTCCCATAAGGAAACACCAGATGTATATCCCACACCACTCTAAGGGGAGGGAGTTCGGTGAAGAAATAAATATCCTATAATGTGAGCTCAATATTGTGCCCCTGCATGACAAATACCTCATGGTCTGGATCCCAATAGCTCACAATTCTCAATGGCAAGGGCTCACTTGCCCTCATCAATGGGTTCTCTACCAACTTGAGAACCCCATAGCGAGCCAACGCCCCTCGAACCCCCTGATCCATTTGAATTTTGGATCGGAGGGTACCCAAGTCTCACTCACACCAGTTGATTTTTAGCTCTGCCATGCCTGCAAAACACCACATTTCTTGTCAGTTGAGAGAAGAAAACACTGGTCTACACTAATCAACCTACAACCCCCACCAAGCAAGTAAACCACCCCTCTTTTCAGCCCCAAATCGCAGTTTTATGCCCAAAAAGTGTGAGCTCACAAGTTTTCACCTATTTCCTATGATCTAAATTGCACTTCTAGTCACAAAAAGTGTGATTAGACCGTGAAGAGGAGCAAGGGTCTCTTAGGGAGCTCCCAGGAGCCAAAAATCACGAAATAAATGAATGAAATTGAAGAGATGAGTAAGGCCACCTATTTGAAAGTCGCAAATCCTGATTTTGATGGCCAGTTTTTTCCGCTATGATCTCCTTAAGATTTGGGGCCTTTTCCTCCTCTCCAAATTTTCCACAACTCACTTAAAAAATGAATTCCAATTGGAGGGAAAATGTCCTTTCATAGAAAAATCCACAATTTTTCTGTTGCCCGCTTTGACTAAACAGTAACTCAGCTTGACAAACCATCAACATCATTGGAAATCTCTCATCAATTACTATAATGAGTCCTTCTCAGTTTTGGATGATTTGAAACTTCACCAGGAAGCCATTTTTCCAAGAAGGGTCACTTCGTCGCCTCTCAAAATCGGATTTCTTCATATGCGACACTTGTAATTTGGGGACCACCTTCCCTTGGAACTTGTCATCATACGTGTCAATTTTCATCACGTGTAACCATCATTTAATCATTTTTTCATGGTCCCCACTGGGCCTATTCTGTGTGGCAGTGTCATCGAGTCACCCTTGTTCAGAGCATCTGCGATGAGTCACCCTTGCATCGATGGAGTCTGTTTCATATCCCATTATATCATATCACATTATTCCATCCATATTTTGATACCGTTCATCCCATCTTGCCCATTTTTCCCTCCAATCATATTGTCCACATCCCATGCGAGGTTGAGTCAGTTGCTGCCAGGTCAACCATGCACTTTATTCTCTGACAAGGGAAGTTTTCTATTTGTCCCTCAATCCCTCATTTTCCATTATACCTAGTGTCATTCCATCAGTCACATTACTATTTTCCTTCATACCTTAGTTGACGATCCTCATTGCCTCACCTATCGTGGGCCCTATTCTGTCGACATCAACTCATTTATTCCATAAGAACGACCTATAGGGCAGTGTATCTTGGTTCCAGCTTCCTTTCTTGTTTGGTACTTTGGATCAAGTAGAGGGACTCATTATTTCCCTTTGACTTGGGTGTTTCATGTTCGTGATCCATACACTCAATGGTCCAATGATGCAGCAAATTGTACCAATGGTTTCTAGGTGTGTGTGAGATGTTTGAGAGCTCATGAGCGGGTGCCCCTTCAGGTAGCCCCCCACATGCTCAGATGCATTCCTATTATGCTACAGCCTTAGATGCAGTTCTGCAAATATAATGGGTTCGGTTCTTACCAATCACAATGTTCATAGCATGCACATCTCCTTCAGATGATCTATTTAGTTTTGTAGATCCCTTCCTTGTTCAACAGGGCTTCCTCGGTTGTTTTACCCTCCCTCCAACCCATTTTTTGAGGGAAGGGCCATTATATCTCATGTAATCAATTCATATTATATTCAATCCTGGCTCATATTTTTCCAGGTGCATTACATATGTGGGACACATTGTATTATTTTCTGACTCAGTTATGCAAACATGTCATGTACCATTCAACATGTACTTCGTTGCACAGTTTGATGTTTCTCAACACACCATTATTTTTGTACTAAGTTATCTCGGCGGGTATATGTATGCCTCCACCGCCTCATTAAGGTCTGGTACCACAACATAAAAGGTGACTTGCATTGGTCTTGCCGCCTCTATCCCTATATTCCTGCTTCAGTTGTATTGGGCTCTCTCTCTCTCTCTCTCTCTCTCTCTCTCTCTCTCTCGTACGTTGGGGGGAAATCTGTTATCACCAAAATATTGATAATGTAGCCTAATCTACTAGATGGATTGAACTACACCCTGCAAAGCGAATTTTACAATAGTAAAATTTCTTTCACTATGAAAAATTACTTAATAAACCACCTTGTTAAGTAATTTATAGTTAAACTCATGAAGAATAATTAAATAAATCACTATTTATTTGATTTCCTTCTAGGAATAATTAATTAAACCATTGTTCAATTATTATTCCTTGTCATATTTGACCCAATTATGAAAAATCAACAGATAAATTATTAATTATCTTAAGTTGTTGGTACGTGAATTTCAAACCATTACTTTTAGTCAAGTTCCTAGAGCCCAAAATAACTATGTATATACCATTGCAAATAACATTCTAGATTGGCATTTATCACATGTATACCATAGAAGACAACCATAAATAAAACACATGGCGAACCATCATTGTCATATAAAAATGCATAATCATATTATGTATCATATAAGTGTTCGGAGCCCATAGCTCTAAATACATCCAACATGCCCAAAACATGTTACAAAAATCAAAATCAAAGGGACCCACATGTCCCCATATCTAGTCACTATCTGAAGGATCACGAACCAAAGGCTTTGCCCCACTTGCACGTAGATCACGTATTGCATGACCATCCATTGCCATGCACTGCATGATACCTCGCCACTCTAAGGGAAGACCGTTACACTCATATATGTATCGATCATTTAGCTCATGCCATCTGAGCTCAGAAACTCTGGTCAAGAGTACCCCACATCTACAGTGTAGATAAATGAGTAGCACACTATCCTCTGGACCTTGACAAGATGACGATGTTCCCCAATCAGTAGCCACAAGCACTGCTGCTCATCCTACATTTCTTGCTGGTTTTACCAGTGCTATGTCTACATACCACATATTTTACACTTAGTACCATATACATGTGATAAAAATATGAAATGCACCATAAAAACAACAACTTAACAATTACCATTTGGTCCCCATGCTTGCCTGAGCGAAAGTGGCAAGTCAGGATCTCCCTGATAATTCATCCCACTATAAGGATAATCGTCAATCTAGAGGGGCATCTAATCCCAATCTGCAAAAAACACGGGTTGGAACACCCGTCCGACTCCCCGTCCTCCTCTCCGCAGTAGCCGCCCCCAGTGGCGGATCCTGGGCTCCTGTGGGCCCCCATATTGGATCTATACATGACGAAGGATAGTGGGCATCTTCTCAAAGAAGAATGCACACAGTACTATACCAAAAACATAGTCATGGCTCACCTATACAGACTTAACTATTGTTTCACCGATGACAGCATCGTCTTGGCCCACCCATAGTAGGTCCTAGCCAAAGCACTCTCAACTAGCATCATCTACCCACCAGTGATGTGGTGGAACACATGGTTGCCCAAGATCCATAGCATAGCTGCGGAAACAACCTATGTCTCTAGCCGGTCTAAATCACCAATCGGGATAGTCGTGCCCTTCACATGCACATCCTGTGGACAATGGCACTCCACAAATTTTGTAATGTTCCTCCCATAAGGAAACACTAGATGTATATCCCCCACCACTCTGAGGGGAGGGAGTCCGGTGAAGAAATAAATAACCTGTAATTGGATTTCAATATTGTGCCCCTGCATGACAAATACCTCATGGTCTGGATCCCAATAGCTCACAATTCTCAATAGCAAGGGCTAACCTACCCTCATCAATGGGTTCTCTACCAAATTGAGAACTCCATAGTGAGCCAATGCCCCTTGAACCCCCTGATCCATCAGAATCTCGGATGAGAGGGTATCCAAGTCGCACTCACACCAGTTGATTTTTAGCTCTGCCATGCCTGCAAAACACCACATGTCTTGTCAGTTGAGAGAAGAAAACACTGGTCCACACTAATCAACCTACAACCCCCACCAAGCGAGCAAAACACCCCTCTTTTCAGCCCCAAATCACATTTTTATACCCAGAAAGTGTGAGCTCACTGGTTTTCACTTATTTCCTGTGATCCAAATTGCACTTCTAGGCATAAAAAATGTGATTAGACCATGAAGAGGAGTAAGGGTCTCCCAGGGAACTATCAGGAGCCAAAAATCATGAAATAAATAATTGAAATTGAAGAGATGAGTAAGGGCACTACCTGAAAGTTGTAGATCCTGATTCTGATGGCCGGTTTGTCCACTATGACCTCCATAAGGTTTAATGCCTTTTCCTCCTCTCCAAATTTACCACAACTCACATAAAAAATTAATTCCAATTGGACGGAAAATGTCCTTTTGTAGAAAAATCCACAATGATTGTGTCACCCGCTTTGACCAAACGGTAGCTCAGCTCGACGAACCATAAACATCATTGGAAATCTCTCATCGAGTGCTATAATGAGTCTTTCTCAGTTTTGGATGATATGAAACTTCACTAGGAGGCCATTTTTCCAAGAAGGATTACTTCGTCGCCTCTCAAAATCGAATTTCTTCATATGCGACGCTTGTAATTTGGGGACCACCTTCCCTTGGAACTTGTCATCTCACGTGTCAATTTTCATCATGTGTAACCATCATTTAATCATTTTTTCATGGTCCCCACTGGGCCTATTCTATGTGGCAGCGTCATCGAGTCACCCTTGTTCAGAGCATCCGCGATGAGTCACCCTTGAATCCATGGAGTTTGTTTCATATCCCATTATATCATATCACAATATTCCATCCATATTTTGATGTCGTTCATCCCTTCTTTCCCATTTTAGCCTCCAGTCATACTGTCTGCATCCCATCCGGAGTTGAGTCAAGCGATGGCAGGTCAACCATGCACTTTATGCTCTGACAAGGGAAGTTGTATATTTTTCCCTCAATCCCTTATTTTCCATTATACCTAGTGTCATTCCATCAGTCACATTACTATTTTCCCTCATACCTTAGTTGAGGATCCTCATTGCCTCACCTATCATGGGCCCTAGTGTAGTTATTGTGTCTTTGCAACATAGTTCGTCCATATGTTTTCCTCCTAACACTTGTACGTGGGGGGGGGGAATCTGTTATCACCAAAATATTGATCATCTAGCCTAATTTACTAGATGGATCGAACTACACCATGTAAAGCGAATTTTACGATAGTGAAATTTCATTCACTATGAAAAATTACTTAATAAACCACCTTTGTTAAGTAATTTATAATTAAACTCATGCAGAATAATTAAATAAATTATTATTTATTTTATTTCCTTCTAGATATAATTAATTAAACCATTGTTCAATTATTATTCCATGTCATATTTGACCCAATTATGAAAAATCAACAGATAAATTATTAATTATCTTATTTTTCTCTAGGAATAATTAATTATTATTCCTTGTCAAATTTGAAAAATCCCTTGGGAATAATTAAATAAATCATTATTTCTTTATTATTCCTTAACCAATTTGTTGAGATGATAAATAAATCATTTATTTATTTATTATTTCTAAATAAAAGTCTAAATATTTTTTCCCTCCTAACCAAATACAATAAAATATTCCAAGTGTTTATTCCAAGAATGGGGCTAATAATATTTTATTAATGCTCATTATTCGAGGATAAATCAATATTGTTATAAATAGAAGGGTTTTCCATTCATTATTCACTTTTGACTATTTTTATTGTTGCACTCACTACTGTAACTTTGATTATTTTCATTGATGCACTCCATTTCTCTGCCATTTGAGTTCCCATTAAGCTCAAACATATTATTTTTTGGGTTTTCACATTATAGAGGAAAGAGACTCTAAAGAAGATGAAGACATTTGAGGATAGCCAAGAACCCATCCCAGAGAGGGGGATAGGTAACATTTATTTGTTCCCTTCACAGGTGTTATAATAAAATCTATTCTTTTTATATATAGTTTCCATTGGATTATTTGAGTTATTATTGTTTCTTTTTGTTCTTTAACTATGATTGTGGCATAGATTAGGACTTTCGCAGGTTTTGATTCTATCATTTGTTGTAGATCTACAATTTTTAGCAGCCATTTATATTATTGATATTTCTTATCATCCACAGTCTTAAGTGGGTTTTTTTCTTACATCTTTGAGAAGAAAACACTACAAGAGAAAGAATTCTGGAAAATCCGTGGAGCAAGGACCCTTGAAACCCTCAATCTTTGGAAGAGAAATGTAGCCTCCAAGTGATCAATCTCCAAGTTTGGCTATGGGTTCAACCTCAATCCTAGGATGAGCTTGATTAAAAAAATTATATTCTTCCTTGGGATCAAGTTTAGAAACTCGACCTTCCAACCTTTGCAATTTGACCTCTTTTACCTCCAATGAAATCAATGCACAATTATTTCAAGGAGACACTTTAGATCTATGAGCAAGTTAAAAATGGCATCGAAAGGCAGGGTCTCCTCCTTAGATTTAAATGGTCCAGCCTCTTTCCTATAATCAAATTATAGTTAAGATGGTAGTACTTCCTACAACAAATCTCATAGCCCTGCAATACAATTGAAAAGAGACCCTCAAATCTGATAGGGGTTCGATCTCGACCCTGTAAACTTCAATGGATAAATATGGTAAAGTAGACCCAGGTCCAATCTAAAAATTTGGCAAAGTAATGTTTTCTCTTTTGTTTGCAACAAAATAATAACTCTTAAAATAATGTAGAAAATTCTCCTTCCAATCAACCGAAAAATAGAGCCAACTAGGATGATACGAAATACCATTGAAGATGGAAATGTTGGCTAGGGTGAGCATAAATTACACCAAAGTTCCCTACATGAAACCTCCAAATAACCCTGCAAATAATTTAGAATTTTCCAATAAAACCCTCAGGCTAGCAGGATGCACAACTTTGATACCACTGTAATTTCCCAATCATCGAAATTTTAATCAGTTATGGTACATTGTAGGTGTTCTAATAAAATTCTTGTAGTAAAAACACCGAATAGAATAAAGATCTGAGAATGTAGCGTCTTATTTATGTAAATAAATATAAACAAAAGTATATGCCCACAGAAGCACTACTAAAGCTCGCGCCTTGGCATGTATGGCTTCCCATCAACAGAGAAATTAAAGACGCTGAAGCAAAATCTTAGATCCTCGATGGATCCACCAGAGAAATTACTCCCATGGGATTTTCGTCCTTGGGATCAACTAGAACTTGCATTGACAAGCTCTCAACAAAAGAAAAATAGATAAATAACTCTCGATGATTACATTGTTAGGCTCCTATCCCCTTTTATATGCTTCATTGAATCTCTAGAGACTTTATTTTATTATTTTCACTCTAAAAATGAAGGCAAATACCATGGGTCAATGCCATGAGCAACTACCATGGTAAATACCATGGGTAGATTCTGTCCACTTTAACCATATCCACAAAAAAAATAATATTACAAATCATTCGCTTCTTATTTAGTCTAAGAAGTTTATGTTTAGGAATTCCCCAAGATCCATAAAAGAAGAAACTTAATAGAAATTACTCATCAACACCACAAAGTATGTTATTTTTATTGAGAGTATTGAGCACATGGAAAGATGCTTGTTAAAGTGGATGTTAGAGAAATCCCAAATGCATAGGTCTAACAATAACAAGAATTGTGTTACCTTTTGGGTAATTTTCTTAAGAATCCTAACTATGTCTTAAAAATGTAGCTCGGGGCATTAAATTTAAATGATATTCCTTATTGTTTTTGGGATTGGGATGAGAGAGAGATAGGAGATATTGTCTATTCTAAAAATAAACATCTTTTCACTTATATCTTTTCCATACATAATGTCTCTTTTTCATAAATTAAATGGACAACCTTATTTCCATAATTCTTCATGACAAACCATCCTTCCAAGAGGCATTAAGGCCATTTCTAGATAAGTAAGGCCACCCACTAAGTCATAGATTTGAAATCCAACGACTCTGCTATGAGCTCACCAAGATTTAGTACCTCTTACTCTTCTCTAAGTTCTCCAACAAATCAGTGTACAAATGAATTGGAATTGGGGGCAAGAAGCCCTTTTATAGGAAAAACTCTAGTTTTTTTTTGCCATTAGGGGTAAATGGTAGCTCGGTTTGACAAACCGTCAGCACTGTTGGAATTCTCTCACCGATCTCTACAATGGGTCTCCATGTTTCTTGTAATTTGAAATTTCGCCACAAAGCCATTTTTTCCATGAGGTCTCACTTTGGCGCATTAAATCAAATCTCTTAATATGAGTGACATGTACTCTCATACCACTTGTCCTTTGAACTTTTAGAATTATGAGTCAAGTTGTGGCATGAGTAATCACTATTTACTCATTCTATTATGGCATGTTGTGGGCCTTTCCCATGTGGAAGCATCATATAGTCACCTTTATTCGAAGCATTAGAGATGAGTCACCCCTACATCTATGGAGTCTGTTCAAAGTCCCATTGAGTCCTGTTACAATATATTATCCATCCAGGTGTCACATTCATCCCATTTTTCTTATATTTGACCTCAATCTATCCTCATGTGCCTTTGAAAATCCTACATCTGAGTAATTGTCCATCCCTTATGGAATTGTTTCAGTCACTACGAGGTCAACCTTGCATGTTATGCTCTGACAAGGTAAATCATAACTCCACGAGTCCTCATATCTTCCAATTATCATCCCCAGTGTTAGTTGTTATTAGCCATAATACTATGATCCTTGTGCCTTTGTTGAGGATTCATAAGTGCCTAAACTCTGGTGGGCCTACTTTTGTTAACATCAACACATTTATTCTGGGAGAGTAGTCTAGAGGATGGTGTACCTTGGTTTCATCTTTCATCCTTTCTTGGTGCCTCTAATCAAGAAAAGTGAATCATTATTTCCCTTTTACTTAGTTTTTTCTCACATGCTCAAATTCAACTCATTATCACACAATCAAGAAACACCCACTTGGTCGTATAGTGATCTAGCATATTTTCCTAGATTTTCTGAGGTGTGCGTGAGATTTTCTAGACCTCATTAGGAGATGTCCCTTTAGGTAGCCCATCACATACCTAGATGTCAAAAAATTATGATATAGCCTCAGAAGAAGTTATTTTTATTTGAATGGCTTTATATCTGCCGATTGCATAACTGACAACATGAAACTCTATTTAAAATGGTCCATTAAGATATTTAAATACATCTCCTATTCATCAGGGCTTCTTTGATTGTGATCTTCCCCCCTGCACCCTTCACCACACCAATGTGGGGGAATTATGTCTCATGTCCTCAAATCAACATACTCAATTGTATCAATCCTAGCCACTGTACTCGAGGAAATTATGTATATGGGGATCATTATCTCATTGTATCATTTTTTGCCCCATTCATGCCAGCATATCATGTATCATGTACTATGTACCTCAAACCTAGATTGTTAGGCATGCCATTATCATTTGTCATTGATTATCTCGTAGGTATGGGTATATCTCTCTTGCCTTATTGAGATCTTGTACTCATCAATAAAGGAAACTTTTTTCTCATAGGTAGGTTTCACCCTGTCCAACTTCACTCCTTCCTATTATTTGAGTGATCTCTGTCTCTCCCTATGACTTCCCTTCAGTGTTTTGCGAAAGTGAAGCTACAACATATTTCCATCATACGATGTGCTCCTCAAACTCCTATGTTGGGCAACAATCTGTTATCACCCAAAAAATGATCACCTAGTCATGTATTACTAGGTTGATCAAAATGGACCATGTAGGATAGGTTTTTACATATTAAAACCTTCTTTTACCTTAGGCAATAATTTAGTGAACCAATTTCCTAAAGTATGTCGTTGCATTCTAGACTACTACATGGAGGGGAATTTTAAGACAAAATAAATCTTTTGTCTTAAAATTTTCAATATGATGCGCTAGTAAAAAAGGTAAAGGATTAGGGGTTCATCTTTATGCTATTGATGGTTTCTTCGGGAAGTAGAGTGATGGAGGTTGACAACAACTAATGCGATTTAGGGCTATTGAGGTTGAAAACAGAGGTGTGCATCGTGAGAGGAGCGATGGAAGCACTTTCGAAGAATGTTAATGGGTGGTAACATAGTTGGAGTACTTTTCAGGGTCTCCATCGATTGTGTTTTAATATGTGTTTTTTAATTGTTTTATTTATTTTGAACGCTACTTATATACATTGGTTGTCCTTATTAGCAAATTGTTGTGCTAGATTGGCAACATGGATTAGATTCACTTGAAGGATTGCTGAAAAATGTGGCAAGAAATTCTCAATTTGATTTTGCCTTAATTAAATTGAGAAAATTTGAATTTCCACATCAGCAGACAACTTGGATGCAATTAGATTGTATGACATGGTTTACGTCACCCATTTTACTCAATAAATTCGAGTTGGAGGAGTTAGATTTCAGTTAGGCATGTGTGATTTCTAATTTATAGTAGTCAAAGTCAGTTATCTCAAGTTGTTTTCAGTTAAACTAGGTGTAACTGTTGGAGGAACTAGTGGAAGGCTAGCTGTGCAGTGAGACTTCAGTCAAATGCAATGATCATCTAGTTAAGTGATCAATCGTCCCAAAATTGCTAGTGCATGTAAACAATTCGAGTTCCCCAGCTATGGTGGATATTCCAAGGCAGTTTAATATTAGTTGTAGACTAGTCTTGAGCGTACAGGTGTTGCATGAAGTCACATGATCAACCTTAGGAATTGTGCAATCCATTTTGGAAAAATCCTAAATAATAGGGGCCTAACTTCTCAAGGAATTGCACAAGGAAATAGGGGCTCAAGCAGAGGTAGAAATTGACAAAGTTTGGGTTTGAGCTTCTTAGTGAGCAGAGGGATAGGTTATTCACTTACAGGTTGTGCACAATTGAGTAAATCAATTGTAATACATCTATATTCGTAAGATTGATGCAAGAGGGCATTGGAGTTATTAGAAGATTGCTTTCCCCAAGAAAAATATTGTGTGCATGTATTTTATTTCTTATTGCATGTCTGAATTTTTTGTTCTAAATTGTGAATTAACTTTTGTAGAGTAGTAGAGTAGGTATGTGTCTTACAATTTTGAAAAAAGTTCATGATGAGTTGAAAATCTACACCATAATTTTTGCATTGTATCATAGCAGGATTCACATTAGAGCATGAATTTCGAATTTGTTTCTCAGGAGGTTCGAATTTGTAGTTCAGTGTAGCAAGAGCTCTTAGGAACTGAAAATATGACCTTCAACAAGTTGAGGCTAGAGTTTTCCTTGGAAGGCAACTGTAATTTCATTGACTGCAAGGATCTCATGGAGGAGGTATTCGATGACAATGGATTGCTAGAATAAATCAAGAGAGATGTTACAAAACCAGCAGAATCTGATGCCCAAAACCTTTCTCAGTCGAAGAAAGTTGTAGCCAATGTGTAGATAATAATATTGGAGGGAGTACGAGACCACATTGTCAGCAACCTCCATGGGAAAGAAAATCCTTATGGAATGTGGTAGGCACTCACAAATCTGTTCTAGAATAGTAGTGACCACAAAAAGTTGGTGCTCAGGGATAAACTTTGAAATATCAAGATGTAGAAGAATGACTTTACCCTGCAATATCTGAGGAGGTTCACACAAGTTCATGATGAGCTTGCAGGAGTTGGTGTTACTCTTTCAAAGGATGAGATGGCAAGAATATCCCTTATGGACCTTCCCAAGAGTTGGCATACCTATCAAAATTAAGTGAACAGGAGGGAGAATCTACCGAATTGGGAACACTTATGGTACGATTTGGTACAAGAGGAAATAAGGTAGAATACTAGAGATGGGACCTCATCCAAGGGCAAGGATGAAGAAAAATTTGCATTGGTTGGAAAGAGAAAGAAGGGAAAAGGGGAATAAATCTCAAACCAAACCAGAATCCAACCAAGGGAGAAAGAAGAAATATTTATCAAAAATTAAATCCTTCCATTTTCACGAATACGAACAGTATGTCGAAGTGCCCACAGAAAGAGGCAAGTGAGAAGACCTTAGGAGGAGCAGTGGGTGAAGCCTTGGATTCATAGTTCGACCTTAATGTTACCCTTATTGCATGCATGTCCAACATAGTGATGGGGAGCGTGTGGTACTAGGACTTAGATGCATTGTTCCACATGACAGGGTGTAGAGACTTTTCAGTGACTTGGAGGAGAAAGATCTCCATATGTACATCTCCACCGTCACCCAAAAAATGCCCCTCTCTCTTTATAGGTTGTCGCCTTCTCCTCCAAGGCAGTGAAAGAGGTAGATATACCTATTCCAGAAATTCTGGACTTGGGTAACTGATGAAAAAGCTTTAGTTGTTGGACATCCCCTCGGAATCATACATTTTCCCTAGCACAGGTAACAAAAACCCTTCTGAGGCTATTGTAGCAAAGGCCGTTGATAAATTTGGGGAAGAGGGAAAAGCTTTCATGGAGTTCGTCAACTGACCAAGCCTTGGGAAAGAGCTTTCGACTATATCCATTTCTCGCAGCGGTAAGTCTCTATCTGACTCCAATTCTATTATCGAATTTCTATCTTTGGAATATTTTATGGTTATTGAAACCAGAGTAAATTAAAGGAAAGGAAAAACCATAGTAAATTAAATTTAGTTTGAATCCATCAAATAAAATAGACTTCTTTGACTAATACTAATTCTATCCTAGCTTTAACTGATGGAATGCAAATTTGGCAGCTATGAAAAATAATGTGCAGCATGCACCGAGCATTGGTACTAGAAATTACTAATTAGAGTATATAAAGGTTTTTTAAACCCAAGATGTAAAAACAATATAAAACGTGATGGCTCTAGTCTAAACCCACGTGTGTGTCCTAATTGCCTCAATGAGTTGATATGAGAAGAAATGTTGAGATGCATTTGGCTTAGACACCAATAACAATCATACCTATTTAAATGAGATTTTAGGACATTGTGTTTTAGATTTCAAGATCCTTCAAATGATCCTTTTTTGTCATGAACCCTCTTTCCTTTGATACTAGAATCTCAGTGACGCAAAAAGGTTGATCCTTTACCTTCAATAAGCATCTACCCAATGGAAAATCACGAACACTATTTTTCAAACCCTCTTAATTGATGTCCAAGGGCCGAGGATACTTCACCTTTTGTAGGCTTTTATACTTATCTGTGAGACAAACAAAGCCCTAATACAAGGCCGAAGGCATGTCAATGAGCTCAAGAATAATATTATATATATGAGCTTAGATGCTAGGAACTTTATAGCTTCAGATATGGTTTTATATAAACTAGTAACAGAGAAGGAATTCTGAGTGAGACACTATCTCCAAACTAAATTCAATTCAAGGGTGATTTCATAATAGAAGATTTGACCCTCAAGCAACCAAAGCTTCCTGGCTGTAGTCATGAAAAAGTCCTTAGATATAGATCATTTTACCAACAATTTGACATAGAGCTCTATCCTAGAGATGCTTGATTGATGAGGCCTTGATCTCATTTCCTTTCTGGGATCTGCAACCTAGAATTTTGCAGTAGGAGTTTCACTGCTTCACGATGACTGATCTTTGAAGAGGAAGAAGGTCAGCGTTTTTTTTTTTCTGAATTGGACTAATTCTATTAAGCAAAAATATGGTACAAGATGATACAATCAAGAGAGACATAAAACCACAACCGGAAATGATAGGACTATCAACCTCGGTTCCGGAGAAGGAGTGAAACAAGCAAGAAGCTACAACATATGACTGGAAGCAACAAGACAGACTTCTACCCGGAATGGGTGGAAGCCTTGACACGAAGCTTTTTCCCTTTCCGATTTTGAACTTATACCCAGCCATCCTGGGTTGAATGAGCAAAAACAACTTGAAGATTGGGGTTCTCCACAGGGGGGCCCTCCTTTTCTGAATCAGAGGAGGAGGTCATATGGACATGTTTTTGGATAGTGGCTGTATCGGGGGATTGCTCCGGACCATCGGTGGAAGGGACCACGGAGTGAGGGGCAGGATCCAATTCAGCATTGCTATCTTCATCTTCAGAGCTAAAGGAATCAGAATCCACAACTAGAGGTGGAGAGCAAGGAGCCCATCGTTTGGACTTGGGCTTGGAGAGGTTATCCTTTTTCTTTTTTGTCGGGAGAGATTGGCAGGTGTTCTGCAAATGCCCAGATTGGTGGCAGTGGCGGCAACGGAATGCAGTGTTTTCTTAATCCAGTGTCTAGGTCCAGACAAAGTCATTTACCTTGAGATTGATTTGGTCTAGAAGTCCTTTGCTCAAATCTAACTCTGCACATATTCTGGCATATGTGTAGAGACTTTTATTTTCCCACCAGTAATCTCCCATAATGAAACTGCCCAAGGTGTTGCCAATAGCTCTATAGACTGCACCATGCCATAAGTGGGTCGGTAAGTTTGGAAGCCAGATCCATACAGGTGTCCTGGTGATGACTGCAGTTGTTGGATCAAAATCTAGGAACCAAGGAGTCAAGAAGAGCCTTGCAGTTCCCATGAACCAAGGGCCTTCTTCTAAAGCCTTTTTATAATGCTTACTGTCCTCAAAAAGAACAACGAAGTATCCTTTTGAATAGAAACTGTCCTTACAATGATGAGTCTAGTTTGCATGGATCCATGCATAGAGATCCTGAGATCATGGCCTCAGTGCATTAAATCTACAAATGATGGCTCTTTCTGCTAAATCTTGAAGTTGGATTGCAAGACCATCATGGGTGATTTCAACATAGGGAACTTCCTCTATCTTGTCAACCAAAAAAGGCTTAGGTTTAAGGGTTTCCAGGGGTTTGGGGTTCTCAGAGTGTACTACATCTTTGTAAGAGAAAGGAGGAGCTAAGGATGACTGTCCCGCTGCACCTCCTCTCAAATGAAGGGTTAACACCAAAGAGTTGTTTCTGGTAATGCTGTAAGAAGAGAGGGGAAGAAGGTCATCGACTTGTTTACCTTTAAAGAGAAGTCTCTGAAGGCCTAAAGGGATCCCAATCCACCTTTCTAAATCCAATTTGAGATCCGGCACCAGATCTGAAGAACTGACCCATTTCAGGATGGTTCTGCCTGTAGGTTGAGAAATTTGGATCTGAAAGGAGTCAAAGAAGTGCCTAGATATAGTACCAAGGCCTCTTATGCATTCGACTGGATCTGGTAATGTTGCCGCTGCAGAGATCGTCAAAACTAAACTCTTCGGTTTTGCATTCAGACTGTTCTCATGCCATATAGCCCCCTCAGAAAACTAGGGACACAGGTTTGTAATGATTGCCAGGGAAAATCTCATCACAGCTACCAGTCGATGCTTATTGTTCTTTACGCGGGAGACCGGATTGTTGAAGCTTAGCACGTCCCTGTTCCAGCGGCATTTCCCACTCCAATGATCTAGGGCTTTTGGAACTTGGCTCCTCTTTCGATTTGTGGCCAGATCAGTTAGATCAGGGCCTAATCTAAAAAGTTTGAGCTTGTCCATAGTGGGAGAGAGCATATCCGCACCATGCAACCCCCCTTCGTTGACTTCAACGACAGATCCGATGAAAAGACCTGCAGATCCAAAACCTACCGCGCCTAGGATCCCCTTCCTTTTTTCCCCCATGTCGTTGCTCAGCGCAACCGACTTTCCTACACATTTCTGGGTATGGCTCGGCTTGGTCCCTTTTGCAGTGGGCCTGAGTGCTGCGATAACTTTGATTTTCCCCTGATTTGGTACCCCCTTCCATCGTGGCCAAGATAAACCGCAGGTATGGGCACATGAGGATTCGAGGTGCTAGCCAGTGCACTGTGGTTCATAACCTTCTTGCCTGGGATGCCATTCTTAGCTTCTTGCAGGTTGTGGCAAAGGGTTGCAGGGGCGGCCATGGGAGCAACGTCTCTTTTTCTATTCCTTGTTTCCGAAGGAGGTCAGTGTTGTTAGAAAACTTCTTGTGATTTCTTTCTTCCTTGCTTGGGCATGCCCTTACCATAGCTCTAATACCTTGCCCTCACCTTAACTTTGATACCATTCTGGTGGGGCAAGCTAAACATGACAACAATAGAGGAAAGAAGTTGTAGATTCCTATGTTGTTTGTCTTTTATCTTCTATAACATCATATGCTTTATTGCCAATTTAAAATTGACATATTGATATGAGAAGAGGGTTTGCAATGCTAATAACCTCTTCTTCAGTCCATGTTGGCACACTCGAGTCTTGTTAAAGGACCAACTGTTTCTTGTGAAAAATTCGAAGCAAATGACAACATACAACATGTTTTCTAAGAATCAAAACAACTTCTAGAAGTGCTATGACATTAATCCAACACTATGTTTATAAACCGGTTCATACTAATGGACACAGGATGTGTAAAATGTATTCTTTAACAAAAATTTTCTCTGTCGACTGGTTTAAATCTTACAGCCTTACTCCTATCTTGAAGAAAGGGTTAAAATTTTCTCAAAACTGCATGAAATCAATTGATCTATCCATTTCGTAATACCTTTGGTAAATTTTTCTATCAAATGCTCTTTAGTATATATGAGATCTAAGGGTTTTTTTGGTTGTTGCTGACTTCATATATTTCTACTAACCATGATATGGGTTTGATATAGAGGATTATGATTGAGTAAGGGTTGCATTGCTTGATATCTATTTAGGAGGAGGAGAAGGAGAAAAGTGGTGTTAGGGTTGAGAGCTAAAGATGCCTGTGAAAAGAGGAGGTGTGTGGAATGGAGGGTGGCAGGGCTACCAGCGTGGTAGAAATGGAGGATGGGGAGGTCGGGGTTTTCATCATCGAATAGCTATGGTGGGCTTCCTTGTTATCTTTGTGGTCATGCCATTGGTTTTTCTGGCAGCTAGGTTTCGTCACTCCGCATCTACATCTACAACTGGTAAGCTTCTTCCTTCCCTCCTCCCTCGCTAGTAAGCTTCTTCTTGCCCTCCTCCCTCACTGGTAAGCTTCTTCCTGCCCTCCTCCCTCGTCAGGTTTATTCTGTCTCTTTTTTTGTGGTGGGTCAGCATTTAATTTATCTTCATTGGTAAGCATATCCTTTCTTAATCTGGTAGTATTACAATGAAGTGTAGACTTCTTACAACATTCAAGTAAGATCTCCATTACAATGAAGTGTAGTTGTCTTATACTATTTTAGAAAGATCCCTTTCATTGAGAAACCATTGAACAATGTATTTATGTGATTTGAGCCTTGGCAAGGAATTATCATCACCCCCGGTTAACCATTGAACCAAAACCCCATGGACCTACTTTGGTATTTGACTTTCCTTTTAGCTTTTTTCGCAGGATCTGAAGGTGTAGATGTTATCAAACTTACTTTCCTCACTTATTGTCAAAAGTTTAGCACCTCTAGCATTTTTCTAGACATTTTGTGAGTTTTCTTTATAGGTTTCCTTTCATTTGATCCGTGTGAAGCTGTGAACTTCATCTCTACATTAACACGGTACAATACCTACCAGGAGAAAGATTCAAAGTTTGTACCTTTCTCATGTAAGAGCAAAGGTTTTACCAACTTCCCCTAGGGTAATTTCCCTTTCCAAAGATAATGAAACCATTCATCCCGTTAGCAAGAAATAACAATGCTCTTTCCATTTTTTGACAAAGGGAAATGCATATGACTGGTAAATTAACTAGGCAACTGCTCTGTGAATTTGTTGGGCACTCCTCATTCTGACTAGGATGGTACTAAGTTTGTGCTGGATTCTGCATAAGCTGGATGGGTATTATAAAAATATATTTGTTAAGAGTTTAGTTCAACATCTTACTCATGGGAATTGAATCTTGTGGGACTTGAATCAGGGTGGGAAGGGTAACAATCAGTCTTCCCGTCCACTCATTATCCAAGCCAGACCCACTTTCCATCCATAAAGCTAAATCCACTTCTCATCATTCAAGCTAAAACTAGTTTTGATCCACCCAACCTAGACCCAATTCACAATGACAATCTTGTTCACCAGCTACTTTTTGCTATACATATCATTTCCACACTTTTCGCACAGTGTTCAGAGCACATTTTCCAAAACAAAGGATAGATATTATACACACCATTTTATTATTGATGTGTATTGAAATCTCGATCTTAGCATATGCATGATAGCAAAGCAACCCCATTTTTAGCGTTTCAGTATTTTTATAGATATTCTTCTCCATCAAGTCTTTCTACCTGACCTTTTATGCGTTTTTTGTCATTTAAAATAGTAAGGCACAACTTCTCAGGAGATGGATCTATTAGAATGGTATTCTCCTTCCACATCTTGAAAACCAATTCTATTTTTCTATGGCCATTTTGTTCTTTTTCAGGATCCGGGCAATGCACTTGCACTTACGTTAGTCTAATCCCATAAAATAAATAGTGTCCCTAAACTGAAATTTAATCGACCTGAGTGGATTGAAATAGAGAGGAATTATTGAGGACACTGGAGCTCTGTCATATGTTTAAAATAACTCTTATCTATTTATCTGTTGGGTTCACACGAATAAGTAGATGACTGGAGAAAGCAGAGTTTAACAGAGAGCATTGACTCTCTCTTCCCAAAGGAGGCAAGTATAAGAAACCTGCTGCATTTGGATATCTTAAATATAATTTCTCCCCTATTGAGCAGAGAATTGAAAATAAATTTTATTTACTGGGCAGGTGATTGATGTCATAACAGCTAACACAAAGGACTCGGGAACTCTAAACTTAAATATTGTTGGACGGAATGATTTATATTCCTCATGGGTATTAGAAAAGCCCTACAAAGTAAACGAAAGGGATATTACTAACTCTGATGTACGATTGGTGAAGTTTTTGGTTATTTTCTCTATTGAACATGTAAGGAAACCTATGTGAGGATGATCTATGTAGTTGAGTAGGGCTATATTAAGCAGGAAGTGAAAACTGACATTGGCAGGGGTGCTTCTCTATTTCTAACAGTGTACATCAAGCAGAGGCAAACGACTTCTAGAGACAGCTCAGAAAGGTTACATTCGCAACAAGATGGTGTGATCTTCAATGAAGAAGGAAAGGAAAATCCTGAGGGGGGTAAAATGAATGACGAGGTGTAGAAAAAAACTTCCAACATTTGACGAAGAACTTCTTACGAGGTTTCAAGAGGATGACACAGGGAGTGAACATCGAGACGTCAAAGAGAATGCTCTTGATGGTAAGTTTTGATTTTCCCTGGTTAACTGACCTCTGATGTTGGTAGCCTACTGTAAGGTAATGTCTAGTCAAACTCCCAGGACAATGGTTGTTGTAATGCAGACCATTACAGATTGAAGAAATTCCAACAAAAGTTTCAGGGAGGGTAAAATTCTTTGCTGTACTAGATCGCTACTTTTTATTCTCATGGAAAAGGGAATTGTTATATTATTTTCCAAAATCCTTTTTGAATGTTACTTCTCCAATAAAAATAAATTATATTTCTTAGATTTTAGCATAGGATGCTTTAACTTATAGTAGTTTAATGCTTACAACAATTGAGACAAAAGAGGACAGAGAAAAGCTCAACAGATCTGATTCAACAGGATGAAGAAAAATGAGTTGAGCTTGAAAATGTAGCAATTAAAGGTTCCAAGGAGGTAGATTCTACTGTCTTGGGAAAATACAGCATTTGGAGGCGGGAGAATGAGAATGAGAATTCTGAATCCACTGTTATATTCATGCGAGACCAACTGATCATGGCTAGGGTGTATTCAAGCATTTCCTAGGTTAGGAATAATCTTGATTTATACCATGAATTGATGCTTCGTATTAAAGAATGTCAGCATACATTGGGTGAGGCTAATGCAGATTCTGATCTACCTTAAAGGTAATAGTTTTCGCATTGGTGCTTCTAAATCAAGAGTAGTAAGTGCTTCCATTTGCATTTGGTGTTCATATCCTTGGTTTCTTTTAAAGTTGCAGTCTGTGTGTCAATCTTTCTACTTTTCATTCTCTTTTTCATGGCTGATAATTGATATGAATGTTTCAGTGCACTTGAGAAGATCAAGGCTATGGGTCATGTCCTATCCAAGGCTAGAGAATAATTTTATGACTGTGCGACAGTAGCAAAGAAGTTGTGAGCCATGCTTCAGTCTACAGACGAGCAAGTAAGGACCTTGAAAAAGCAAAGTACATTTTTAAGTCAGTTGGCAGCAAAGACTATTCCCAAGGGCCTGCACTATCTGTCCATGTGATTGACCATGGATTATTACTTGCTTGCCCTTGAAAAGCAAAATTTCCTTAAAAGGACAAGTTGGAGGATCCAACTCTTTATCACTATGCATTATTTTCTAACAATGTATAGGCTGCATCTGTGGTTGTGAATTCAACTGTCATGAATGCTAAGGTGAAGCGTTATTAATTTAAAATACTCTAAAGTTTGGAAGTCCAATAGTTTTGTTGCATTTTTCATTTAATATTTGGATCTCATTATAGGTGATTTACTTGTGTTTGCAGGAATCTCAAAAACATGTATTTCATCTTGTCACAGACAAGTTAAATTTTGGGACCATGAAAATTTGGTTTTAAATGTTGATGATTTTAGATACATGTAGAAAATGTTGATGATTTTAAATGGCTCAATTCCTCCTATTACCCTGTGCTTCGCCAACTTGAATCGACAGCTATGAAAGACTATTATTTCAATGCAGATCACTCGACTACACTCTCAGTACGTTCCTCCAATTTGAAATATATAAATCCAAAATATGTATCCATGGTAAATCATCTTCGTTTCTATCTTCCACAAGTTTATCCCAAATTGGACAAGATCCTTTTCTGCGATGATGATATTGTGGTGCAGAAAGATTTGACGCCCTTGTGGTCAATAGATCTTCATGGAAAGGTTAATGGTTCAGTGGAAACTTGTGGAGAAAGCTTTCACCGGTTTGACAAATACCTCAATTTTTCCAATCTGCACATAGCGAGGCACTTTGATGAATGTATTTGATCTCAAATAATGGAAGAAACAAGATATAACTGGAATATATCACAAGTGGCAGAACATGGTAAGTGCGTATTGTGGTTTATTTATGTTAATTCTTCTGATGCTTACTTAAAAGTATTTGAAGTAAATCTGAAGTAATTAGCTAGAAAACTTAATGGGTTTTTCTTTGTTCGATTTCTAAGTTTTTCTTTTATTGCATGTCAGAATTAGGATAGAGTGTTGTGGAAGTTTGGAACACTACCCCCTGGATTTTTGCATTGGCTGCTTCTAAATCAAGAGTAGTAAGTGCTTCCATTTGAATTTGGTGTTCATATCCTTTGTTTCTTTTAAAGTTACAGCCTGTGTGTCAATATTTCTTCTTTTCATTCTCTTTTTCATGACCGATAATTGGTATGAATGTTTTAGTGCACCTGAGAAGATCATTGCTATGGGTCATGTCCTATCCAAGGCTAGAGAACAATTTTATGGCTATGTGATAGTAGAAAAGAAGTTGCAAGCCATGCTTCAGTGTGCAGACGAGCAAGTAAGGAACTTGGAAAAAGTAAATTTTTAAGTCAGGTGGCAACAAAGTCTATTCCCAATGGCCTGCACTGTCTTTCCATGCAATTAACCATAGATTATTACTTTCTTCCACTTGAAAAGCAATAATTTCCTAAAAAGAACAAGTTGGAGGATCCGAATCTTTATCACTATGCATTATTTTCTGACAATGTATTGGCTACATCTATGGTTGTGAATTCAACTGTCATGAAATCTAAGGTGAAGTGTTATTAATTTAAATTACTCTAAAGTTTGGAAGTCCAACAGTTTTGCTTCATTTTACATTTAATATTTGGATCTCATTGTAGGTGATTTACATGTGTTTGCAGGAATCTGAAAAATATGTATTTCATCTCATCACAGACAAGTTAAATTTTGGGGCCATGAAAATGTGGTTTTTACTTAATCCCCTAGGGAACGCTGCAATACATGTAAAAAATGTTGATGATTTTAAATGGCTCAATTCCTCCTATTTCCCTGCGCTTCACCAACTTGAATCCACAGCTATGAAAGAGTATTATTTCAAGGCAGTTCACTCGACTACACTCTCAGCACGTTCCTCGAATTTGAAATATATAAATCCAAAATATTTATCCATGCTAAATCATCTTCATTTTTATCTCCCACAAGTTTATCTGAAAATGGGCAAGATTTTTTTCTTGGATGATAATGTTGTGGTGCAGAAAGATTTGACTCCCTTGTGGTCAGTAGATCTTCATGGAAAGGTTAATGGTTCAGTGGAAACTTGTGGAGAAAGCTTTCGTTGGTTTGACAAATACCTTAATTTTTCCAATCCGCACATAGCCAGGCACTTTGATCCTAATGCTTGTGGTTGGGCATATGGGATGAATGTATTTGATCTCAAAGAATGGGAGAAACAAGATATAACTGGAATATATCACAAGTGTCAGAACATGGTAAGTGTGTAGTGTGGTTTATTTATGTTAATTCCTATGATGCTTACTTTAAAGTATTTGAAGTAAATATGAAGTAATTAGCTAGAAAACTTAATGGGTTTTTCTTTTTTTGATTTCTAAATTTTTCTTTTATTCTATGTCAGAGTGAGGATAGAGTGTTGTGGAAGCTTGGAACACTACCCCCTGGATTGAACGTTTTGTGGCTTGACCCATCCTTTGGACAAGTCTTCGCATGTGTTGGGTTTAGGATATAATCCTAGCATGGACTGTTTAGAGATTGACAATGCAGTTGTTGTTCATTACAATGGGAACATGAAACCTTGGTTATAGCTGGCAATGACGAAGTGCAGGCCTTACTAGACAAAATATATAAAATATGATCATCCTTTCTTACAACAATGCAATATAAATGAATAGTTGTGACCTCAATATCCATACCACAATAGATTGTCAAATATAAAGTGTAAAGGCCCTTGATTCTGGTTGATAATTCATTCTAATTCATTTGTTTTTGGAGTTCCACAGAAGGTTTCTAGTTTATGGCTTAATGAGTCAAGTTTTTGGAGGTGTGGTGGCCTAGCCAAGCTTAAGATTTACAAATTTTATGTCCTCATTGTATTCCTTCATAGTTGGAAGTAAACTCCTATATAAGTATTCTCTTCTTTGTTAGTCAATATTTCTCTTTCATTAAGTAATTACACAAATTGTTCTTCCAAGAACACAAAGAATTATGAGACACAAAGATTTAGGCTTTCAAGGCAGGTCAAAACTGCTCAATAAGGGAAAACCCAACAATCCTCCTCTTATTGAATTTATTCAAAATGAGATATCCAACACAAGACCAAAGATTCCCTCCAAGTCAGCCCTCCTCTTTAAGTCAAGGTAAATAGTTGAGTCTCTGCCTAGTTAAAGTCAGAAGCAACTTCTGAATTTCTATCCTTATTGCAGGTTTAGTCTCTTATTATAATACACTGACTTCCAATTACAGACTCTTTGCCTTCTATTACTTATCTTTGGCTACTACAACAAACCCTTGACTCTTTACCGAAGATATTCAGATCCTGCTGCAAATAGATAGCTTTAGATTGAGATTCGGCTTAGTCACAGACTTCGGTTTCTTCAAGTGTTGTAGACTTCCTTTTATCCTCAGTTTTTCTTCTCCTATTGGATTATAGACTTCGAGCTTTTTCACTTTCTTGGTTGCTACCAAAAAGAGGTCGAATATATGCTAAAACGCCTGGATATCATTCTCCATGATCTTTGACTTAACTAAACAAAGAGTGACTATGCTTGGATTGTTTCCTTTGTAATGTTGAAATGTCTTACAATCTTTGCCTGTGACAAGATGAAATAGCCCTAATTGGACAACACTAAAACTAGCTCAATTTAGTGTTTAACTGCCATGACCAATTCCTTCATTTTCCTATAGCAGCTATGCTGCAATAGTCTCACATGGAGCGAAAGTTAATTCCACATGGACATCTCTCTTTTGACAATGAAGGCAATGTGCTAGGCTTTCATCTAATATATGCTCCTAAGATATAATAAACTTATGGTGTATGAGTTATCATCATTCTTACTCCTTAGTTATATTATATGTGCTCCCTGTCTTTGTGCTCATGGCTGAAATAAATAACTCTCCTTTGAATTTCTACTAGCATCATTCAGAAACCCTTGATTGATTGATGCTCTATGAAATGCAGAGGAAGCTTTGGGTTGAATTAAATTTCATGAACCTACTGTAGAATATGTGAGCTAAATTTTTTATTTTTAATATATTTTTGCCTTATACTATTTCTTATGATGGATGGCGTATGATATGTAGGAATCTTTTCACTCTATAGAAGATATTGATGGCCTTGTGTATAGTTAAGAAGATTCCTAAGCCTCAAATGATGGCAATCTGCTATTCAAAGTTAACAAAGATATTTTGGATATTAGAAAGTCATTTGTATCATGCTTATGCATGGTACAAGCTCTATATCCTCTAGAAAAGCTACAATTAATACTTATCATAGAAGGATTTGTAGCTGATGGCATCATCTGGATTGTTGGTTGCCATTGTGAAATGGGATGAGAGAAATGTGTAGAAAAATCATATTCTAGAAACCATTTATCTTTGGTTGGGAGTTTACACATATTTCCCATGATGTAAATAGTTATAATGTCATGTTGAGTAGATTTTTGGCACACCTTTAAGAAGGTATGGCTATCGAATGGGGGCCAGAAATCTAAAATGTTATCTACTGAATTATATATAGGATTATATTTTTCTAGATGGGAAGGTTGATATAGTTTGATCTTGTAGGAATTAATTATTGGAGAATACCCTATTGCAGAGGAAGCTTTGGGTTGAATGAAATTTCGTGAACCTACTATAGAATCTACGAGCTTAATTATTTTTATTTTTAATATATTTTTGCCTTATACTATTTCTTATGACAGATGGCATATGATAAGTAGGAAGATTTTCACTCTATAGAAGATATTCATGGCCTTGTGTATGGTCAAGAATATTCCTAAACCTCAAATGATGACAATCTACTATTCAAAGTCAACAAAGATATTTTAGGTATTAGAAATTCAATTGTATCATGCTTATGCATGGTACAAGCTCTATATCATCCAGAAAAGCTACAATAAATACTTAGCATAGAACGATTTGCAGCTGATGGCATCATCTGGATTGTTGGATGCCATTTATATTATGCCCTATGATCACAAGCATGGGGCTCACCATTTTGAGCTGGACAATGTGAAGGAAAGAAGTTGAAGAATGGCTAGTCTTCTAAGTTTTGGGATTTAGTTTGGATTATAAAATGGATACCAGAGAAATGGTAAGTTATTTCAATGAAAAGGCTTAAGTTCATCTGTCACTTTTTGAGATGTTTGCATTTGTATAGGTTTTTCTAGTATAAGTATTATATTTTATGCTTACTTCAAGGAGTTTTCTTCCAATATGTATAATAATAATATGTTTTTTTGGTAGTTGTCACGCTCAACACTTCTATCTGAAGTGGTAAGTAATAGGTATAGAGATAATTAAAGAATTTATTTTTGAAATTAAGTCTTTCCTTGATGTTGCTGAGAAGCCAGGGCACACATATATTCTTCTAAGCACTTTTTATACTTGTACAGGTTACCTCCCATATGTCTTTGCATATGTACCTTGTACCTTGTTACCTCCAAACTTGCAAGTAAACTGTTACCTTCCATATGAATAATTATCAGCCACTGAGACAGAAATCAATGTTTCACCTACCAAAGGTCCCAATGTTAAATCAAAAGTAGTACCCATAGCAGCAACTCCACCTCCTGTCCTAGATCTTCTTGGTTATTTGATAGGTTTAAGCAATGCACTTGTCCCTAGAGATTAGTGTGCAGTTGGCTCTAGGTGGGTATTAGATAGTCAATTCTATTTCATTTTGTAAATAGAAAATGGAAAAAATTGGCTTTATTGTTGTTAGATGTGAATTGTATTTACTATGATAAGCGTCAACCTGATTAACGCAACTTGTGATATTTGGTTAATGCTTTGTGCAGGCTTCCATTGCTTGTTTTACTTGCAACATCCATATGTCAAGGCCTTCAAAATGGGAAACTTATATGGCGCGATGGTAAATTTTTTTATAGCTTGAAGCTTTAGAATAACTCTTTTGGTCTTGCAACTGCTAGACCTCTACAGGTACAGTTCATAAAGTATGAAAATGGTTGAGATATTAGTTCTATTTACTGTAAATATTGCTAGTTTAATAGGATGTAGATGCAGATCTATTTTGAGTCTTTTCCCAAGTTTTGTTCCTGGTAAATTAGGTGCCACCATTACAGCTTGGTAGCTCAGCACACACACTGCTACCAATGGTACTATTTCAAAACATATCTCCTCGACTGGCAAACGCTCTTTTGTAGGTGGAAGTAAAAAATAATCAACAACTTGTTTGGTATTTTAATGATAATATTTCATTTGAAGTTTTCTTCATTGAGGATGGTAGGATGGAGCGTGCAACATTTATGGATGTAATAATGAATGATAGGATCCAAATTTTAAGCTTTGGAAGTTTTCTTCATTAAGGATGGCAAGATGGAGCGTGCAACATTTCTGGAGGTAATAATGAATGCTATGACCATTCCCTCTCTGCCACTCTGCTTGCGCCTTCGACTCTATTGGATTTTTAGGAATTTTGGGTCAGAAGGACTGGGCAGGATGGACAAGTCCAAGAGATCAAAAGGGGAAGAGGAAGAGCACATAGACTATGAGCTTGTTCTCTCCATTGAAAAGCTACAGGAAATCTAGGATGAGCTTGAGAGGGTAAGTTCTCATGCACTCTGAAAACTGCTTTTTGGGGTTATTTTATTTTATTTATTTATTTTTAAATTGGTTTTTTTCTTATCTTTTTTTAAAACATTTTTCCCATTCCTTTCTCTATGTATTATTTTTTTGATTTATTGGTGCATCTATGGATTGGTCAAATTTTTGCTTATCCGTGGGCTGCTTGAGAATGATTTGTTACAGCCCTTAAGAGCGGGTTTGAGGAAAAGAGTGGTTTTTTAGTAAACCCACACTTCATCTTAATATTCTTTGAGTCTTTTGGATATGGAGATTTTGATTGGTTTACATATATTGTTTCTCCAATATTGTCGAGCAAATTATTTCAAGGAAAAATTGAAACTAGAGCATCCTCAAATTAGTTATTTCAGTTTTTTTTCCATATCCATTTATTTTTGGGCGTGAGTTGGTAAAGCTCGGGGTTCAAAAAATGTAATATTTTATGTGAAAATTATTTATCAGTTACAGTCTGCCTGTTTACGAGTAGGTTCATAATGACCAAGTGACCTGAGGCTCTCCCAATGTAGTATGCCACACTCCTAAATCCCATTTTGGTCCCAATTACAGTTTGCACATTTATGATAAGCTCATAGTGGCCAAGTCACCTATGGTACTGTCGGCCTAATCACTGCCCCCAAAGGATCTAACAAGGTTACTGGACTTAATGACAAAAGCTCACAATTCTATTCGGCACCTGCTCTTAGGGAAGGGTAGACCTACCTTACCTATATGGTAGTTGACAATTGGCTTATTCTTACATTCGTCTTTTTATTAGTTGTTGGAAAGCTTTCCTGGAGGAATTAGTGGATAGAGTTTAAGTTGGATTCTAGATGATAATCAGAGTATTCCTACATTACATATTTGTAATTTCATAGTTTCATTCAATTGAGGAAGAACCAAATTCATTGTATCACTTTTGTTTTCCCTTTCCCCACTTATTTAACGATGTTGCAGCTCTGGATTTTATTTTTTCCTTCTACTTTTTCTCTCTGAGATTGAATCTAATGTTTCCAGTGCCTAGCATTGCCTTTTTATATTCTATCATAAGGTGCATAAGTGTGTAAAACTATGTAGTTGATGAAATAAGTTTGGAGTGGATTCAAACAGTGAGATTTTGCTGTGGCAGTGGTGATGAATCATTTTTTCAATTGAGCATAACATGTCTATATGATATAATGGAGAAAATGGAAAACAAAGTGAAATTTTTAAATGGTGCATTGTCCTGCTCTCTTTTGGCTATTCGCCTCCAGTTATGTTGAATGTTAGAAATGGAGGCCAACTGCAAATTTTTTTTTCTTTCATGAGACTACAGAAACCGGTCTCGAAATGAATTGAAAATGTCATGGTGCACTCTGGGTTGTTCTATCACTAGTCTTACATGGGATGTTTGTATTCAAGTCATTCAGGTTTTTTTTTTTTAGTTATTATATGATGTCCAACTATGTGGGGCCTTCTACATGGGTAAATTGCACTTGGGTATTATGGACAAATGAGTCCTCAATTATCATTTGTGCTTTGCCTTTCACTACAGGGTCTCTAACATTCATTACTGTTTGATACGCTAAGCATTAAATATCATCTGCCCTTCTTTGTGCTTTGCCTTTCACTACAAGGTCTTTAACATTCAATACTGTTTGAAACATTGAGCATTAGATATCTTCTGCCCTTCACCATAAACCATAAAAAATAAAGCTTTCTTTATATATAATTTATTTGAATGAAAAAAGGGAGAGATCTATTGTTTCAATTTCTCTAGTGTGGCATACACCATACTGTGAAACACATCGTTTCTATTTTAACAGAATAAGCATGCAGTTCATTGAATTAAAAATCAAATTATGTCAAAGCTACAAATCAGAACACCCATTTTTAAAAATCCTCCTATTAGGGAAAAACATGGAGATATGCTTATTTCCATTAGAATCTAGTGTCAGGGCTATGATACGCAGCTTAATGTTATGAACATTGTAGCCTGTTTACATGAGATCACCATTTGAACTAATGACATTCTAGGAAGGAGTGTCTTCCTTGTGTACAATCTGAAACAAGTTCTTCATTAGATATATCAAATTTTCTAATAATATAACATTCAATAATCATGTGATTCTAGAGCCTATGAATAGTAATAATGGGATACATAGGACTGAGAATTGACCATGGTAGGCAATGTCTAATCTCAGTAATTAGGTAGGGAAGACTGAAACTAAAGAAGGTGATGATAGCAATTTGCAGTAGAAGGCCTCTGATCTGGGTCTTGTTCGAAGCATCTATTCTGTAAATTCCTCAACAACTCAGAGACATTCAGCCCACTTGTCCTGATAAGGTGTCCAGTACTCCACAAATCAACTTTAACCCCATGAACACCCCTAGACATCTCAAGAGCATGGTTCGAGCCACTAAGATTATGATGGTAAATCTGAGGTGCACCAATGGCATCCTCAAAATCTATTATAAACCACTCATCTGATTCAATGTTCTTCATCACGTTATCCCACCTGAGATCCCTGTGCATAAACAAAAGGGTGTGCAAAGACACCAGTGGCTTGGTCACAAATTTCAGAGCTTCCACAAGTTGTTTGGGTTTGGTGTTTGGGTTTGTTCATAGTTTTTAATTTTTATCTTTTTTCTTTAATTTAAAATCAACGACTGTAAATGTAATTTCAAGGATTGCCATAAATCTTCACTCGGTTTGGTGTTTGGGTTTGTTCGTAGTTTTTAATTTTTATCTTTTAACTTTTTTCTTTAATTTAAAATCAATGACTATAAATGTAATTTTAAGGATTGGCATAACTCTTTCCATAATTTTTTAAAGTGTGCTAGCACAATGGAAGAGAATTTGCTTTAGGAGGTAACATGAATTAATCAATGATTTTGTAGTTAATTTTTAATTAAATGTTTTTAATATCGATTTATTTCAATGTTGAGATAATTTTGGATTCATTATTTTGTATTGTCTCTAAAGAGACAAAAGTGATCTTTAAATATTTTTTTTATTGTCTCTATAGAGACAATAGCTAGTATTAAAGACATATTGTCTCTAATGGAAGTGTATCTTTAGAGAGACAAAAATGAAATTGTTTCCTAAGAGACAATAATGGTTGTGTTATATACTCTCTTTATAGAGACAATATTTTTTAAGACAATAATCCTTAAAGCAATATACTTTAAGACAATATTTTTTAAGGCAATAATATTTAAGACACTATTTTTTAAGACAATAATCTTTAAGACAATAATTTTTGAGACACCCACTTAAAGACAATATTTAAGACAATACACAATTTTTTTTGTCTTAAGTTAAGACAATTTACCCAAAACTTGTCTCAAATATTGTCTTAAAACCCTCCTTTATGTAGTAGTGTAAACTAACTGTATATCAACACATAGTCAGTCCTAGATAAATCGATAATCTTGCACTGCATTTATTCTTTCCCATACCTGCCATGCAATAATAATGTACTTAACCAAAACCAAAAGAAAAGAAATCGATGATGCCTTTGTGTAGACCAAGAAAAAAGCGAAATCATGAACCATGACATATTTGTGCATATACTACACTGAAGAAATATTTAACTGCATGTAATGCACTGAAGAAATATGAAGCAATATATCACATAAATATCTATAAATATGTAACAATAGGTACACTTAAATTTAATTAGATACATTTAAATGAATATATACATTAAATTTAATTTTGATTGATAATTTTTTTATTTAATTTGTTTATTTAATTAATTATTCAATTAACTACTTATTAGGAGATATCACGACCCGACCATAAAATCATTAAAACAAAGTAACCACGTAGGTAGGTTTTGCTCATACATAAATTAGGATTACAATATACCAGCATCCATCTTCTTCTATTTATAAGTAAATAGATTATTTGGCACTAAACTAACTATATATCAACACATAGTCAGTCTTAGATAAACAGAGAATCTTCGAATGCATTTATTCTTTGCCATACCTGTTATGCAATGACAATGTAATTAACCCTAAGGAAAAGAAATTCATGACATATTTAATGCCAAAATTAGTAACGATATATAGTGCAGTAGTGAAGCAAAAGCGAAGCATAAATTTCAAAGAGGAAAACAAAATCCATTTAGTATAAGTTAGTCTAGTTAAGTTGCCATTACCTGGTGTCATAAGTTGCTCTACGAATTTTAAGACAAAATAAATCTTTTGTCTTAAAATTTTCAATATGATGCGTGAGTAAAAAAGGTAAAGGATTAGGGGTTCGTCTATATGCTATTGATGGTTTCTTTGGGAAGTAGAGCGATGAAGGTTGACAACAACTAATGGGATTTAGTGTGATGGAGGCTGAAAATAGAGGTGTGTGTCATGAGAGGAGTGAGAGGCATTTTCAAAGAACATTAATGGGTGTTAACATAGTTGGAGTACTATTTGGGGCCTCTATCGATTGTTTTTTAATATGTGTTTTTTTATTGTTTTATTTATTTTGAATGCTACTTATATACGTTGGCTGTTGTTATTAGCAAATTGTTGTGCTAGATTGGCAACATGGATTAGATTCACTTGAAGGATTGTTGAAAAATGTGGCAAGAAATTCTCAATTTGATTTTGCCTTGATTAAATTGAGAAAATTTGAATTTCCACATCAGCAGACAACTTGGATGCAATTAGCTTGTATGACATGGTTTGTGTCACCCATTTTACTCAATAAATTTGAGTTGGAGGAGTTAAAGATTAGTTAAGCATGTGTGATTTCTAATTTGTAGCGGTCAAAGTCAGTTATCTCAAGTTGTTTTCAGTTAAACTAGGTCTAACTGTTGGAGGAACTAGTGGAAGGCTAGTTGTGTAGTGACACTTTAGTCAAATGCAGTGATCATCTAGTTAAGTGATCAATCAGCACAAAAATGCTATTGCATGCAAACAATTCAAGTTCCCCAGCTATGGTGGAGATTCCAAGGCAGTGTAATATTAGTTGTAGATTAGTCTTGAGTGTACAGGTGTTGCATGCAGTCATATGATCAACCTTAGGAATTGTGCAATCCATTTTGGAAAAAATCTAAATAATAGGGGCCTAATTTCTCAAGGAATTGCACAAGGAAATAGGGGCTCAAGCAGAGGTAGAAATTGACAAAGTTTGGGTTTGAGCTTCTTAGTGAGCAGAGGGATAGGTTATTCACTTACGGGTTGTGCACAGTTGAGTAAATCAATTGTAATACATCTATATTCATAAGATTGATGCAAGAAGGCATTATAGTTATTAGAAAATTGATTTCCCCACGAAAAATATTGTGTGCATGTATTTTATTTCAGATTGCATGTCTGAATTTTTTGTTCTAAATTGTGAATTAACTTTCGTAGAGCAGTAGAGTAGGTCTGTGTCTTATGATTTTGAAAAAACTTCATGATGAGTTGCAAATATACACCATAATTTCTACATCGTATCATAGCTAGATTCATATTAGAGCATGAATTTCGAATTTGTTTCTCAAGAGGTTCGAATTTGCAGTTCAGTGTAGTAAGATCTCTTAAGAACTGAAAATATGACCTTCAACGGGCTAAGGCTAGAGTATTCCTTGGAAGGCAACTCTAATTTCATTGACTACAAGGATCGCATGGAGGAGGTATTCGATGACAATGGATTGCTAGAATACATCAAGAGAGATGTTACAAAACTAACAGAATCTGATGCCCAAAACCTTGCTCAGTGGAAGAAAGTTATAGCCAAGGTGTGGATAATAATATTGGAAGGAGTATGAGACCACATTGTAAGCAATCTCCATGGGAAAGAAAACCCTTATGGAATGTGGTAGTTACTCACAAATCTGTTCTAGAATAGTAGTGACCACAAAAAGTTGGTGCTCAAGGATAAATTTTGAAATGTCAAGATGTAGAAGAATGACATTACCTTGCAATATCTTAGGAGGCTCACACAAGTTTATGATGAGTTTGCAGGAGTTGGTGTTACTCTTTCAAAGGATGGCTTGGTAAGAATATCCCTTCTGGGCCTTCCAAGAGTTGGCATACCTATCAAGATTAAGTGAACGAGAGGGAGAAACTACCAAATTGGGAAAACTTATGGTACAATTTCATACAAGAGGAAATAAGGTAGAATACTAGAGATGGGACCTCATCCAAGGGCAAGGATGAAGAAAAATTTTCATTGGCTGGAAAGGGAAAGAAGGGAAATGGGAAGAAATGGCAAAAGGGAAAAAAGGAAAAAGGGAGAAAGAAGAAAGATTTGTCAAAAATTAAATCCTTCCATAATCCATTGTCACGAATACGAGCACTACGCCATGAAGTGCCCACAGAAAGAGGCAAGTGAGAAGACCTTAGGAGGAGCAGTGGGTGAAGCCTTGGATTCATAGTTTGACCTTGACTTTACCCTTATCGCATGCATGTCCAACATAGTGATGGGGAGCGTGTGGTACTAGGACTCAGGTGCATTGTTCCACATGATAGGGTGTAGAGACGTTTTAGTGACTTGGAGGAGAAAGATCTCCATATGTACATCAAGCTAGGGGATGACGAAAGGTACAACATGACCAGTATTGGTACAGTCAACTTTCAGAGGGAGTCAGGCTCCCCTCTCAGGCTCAAGGATGTCATGTTTGTTGTAGGCCTAAAGAAAAATCTCATCTCTGTTGCAGTTTTGGAAGACCGTGGTTATGACGTGATCTTCAACAAAGGAAAAAAGTTCTTGAGACACATAGCCACGAGACAGGTGAAGAAGATCGAGGTTTGTGTGAGGAATCTATATAAGTTAGATGTGGAAGATTGTGTTGCATTAAAAACTAAGGAAGAGAAAGTGTAGGGCCATGATGTAGGTGAACTTTAGCACATAAGCCTTGGCCATTTGCATCATGGTACCTCGAATAGTATACAACAAATATCCATTAGCCTCCCTAAAGGAGAACTTGAGAAGTAGGATGTATGCAAAGGATGTACCTTGGGGAAGTACATAAAATCTGAATTTCATGATCGGGACAACAAAGCGCATGCAGTCCAAGAAAGGATCCACTTTGATGTCTGTGGACCTTTCTTTATAGCCTCCACTGCCCGACACAAATATTTTGTCCTTTTTATTGATGACTTCTCACATAACTGTTGGATCTCTTCATGTGAATGAAAGATGGGACATTCTCCAAGTTCATAGAATTCAAGGCACTATTTGAGAAAGAAACCAACAAAAAGGTGAAGGCTCTCTAGAGCAATAATGGAGGTGAGTATGTGTTGAATGAATTTAAAAATTTATGTGCGAAAGAAGGCATTCGACGAGAGTTGACAACACCCCACAACCCACATCAGACTAGGGTGGTTGAGAGAAATATCCATAGCATTTTGGGAGCAACAAGGGTGATGTTGCATGACCAAGGCCTACCTCTACATTTATGGGTTGAGGCATGCAATACAACAATTTTTTTGCAGAATTGAAGTTCTCATCGGATTCTTGGCATGATATTACACTGGAGGAGGCTTTCTTGGGAAGAAAGCTAGATGTGTCGCACTTCAAGATTTTTGGAGCCTCTATTTACTGCCATGTCTCCAAAGAATCAAGGAAGAAGCTTTAGTCAACAACAAAATTGAGGGTATTTGTGGGTTACACAAAAACTCCCCACAACTAACATGTGTAGTTGCCATCACTCATAATGATAGTTGTGTGAGGCGATGTAAATTTTGATGAGAAATCTATGTGGTGCTCTCTTGAGAGGGATCTTTAGATGCCACCAAAAGATGATATTTTAGCTCAAAAAGAGGAACCTCAAGAAGTTGTAGAGCCACCACAAATTGTGGGCCGGAGAGTGGAGACATTCACTAAAGCAAAACCTCCAGAGAAGGCAGAAAAAGAACTGAGGATGTTCATAGACTTGTGTAGGATGTGAGGGAGAATGTGGGATATCCTTCAAATTTGCGTAAGCAAAGGAGGTCACCTGAGAGGTACACTGGCGACATGGCTCTTATGACTGAGCTTAGAGAGATTAAGCCATCTTATTTTGAAGAAGAAATAGAGAAACCTGTATAGGTTGATGCAATGGTGGAGGAATATGAATCCAATGCAAAGAATCGTGTTCGGGAAAAGATCCCAAGAACAACATATAAATCAATAGTGGGTTTGATATGGATCATCAATGTGAAGCAGGCAACAAACGGAAGAATAGGGGAGTATAAGGCAATATTTGTGCCCAAGGGATACTCTCAAGTTGAGGGAATTGACTATGAGGAGACATTTTCTCTTATAGTAAGGTACTCATCCATTAGATCAATTCTTCGTTGCACCACACGAATTGGGTGGAATATCCACCAGATGGGTGTAAAAACAACATTTCTAAATGGGGTAATTAAGGAGGAGGTGTACATAGAGTAACAAAAAGGTTTTGAGACATTTGATCAAGAGTCTCATGTGTGCAAACTCAAGTGAGAACTGTATGATCTCAAGCAAGCACCTCGTGCTTGGTACACCAAGATCAATAGTTATCTCACCGTTTTGGGCTTCATCATAAGTGAACTAGATGTAAACCTCATTACGTATGGATAGAAGGTAAATTTCTTATTATTGTCTTATATGTTGATAATTTTATTTTAACTAGTGATGAGACATTGATCACATCTTGCAAGGAGGACCTTGTAAGGGAATTTTAAATTAAGGACATGGGTCTCATGCACTACTTTCTTGGGTTGGAAGTATGACAAGGTGATGGATAATTATTTTTCTCTCAAGGCAAGTATAAAAATGAGATACTACAAAGATTCTGCATGGAGAGTTGTAAACCCATGGAAACACCTCTCATGAACAACTAGAGGAAGGAGGATGCCACTTCAGGTGAAGTGGATGCTACTGTTTATCGATAGCAGTGGGTCCACTCATGTATCTTGTGAACACATGACCAGATATGTGATGTGTAGTCAACAAGCTAGGACACGTTATGGTTAGGTCAACCAAACTATTTTGGAAGGCAACTAAGCATGTTTTACGGTACCTCACAGGCACTACCCAGTTTGGGCTATGGTATAGACAAGCAGAGGGAGTGAAGTTGTGCAGCTTCAGAGATGCAGGTTGGGAACGAATTCCATTAGAACGAAAGAGTACATCAAGTGTAATATTTAGTGTTGGGTTTGTAGTTGTTTCTTGGTACGACAAGAAGCAAAGATCTATGGTGCTCAGCTAGACAGAAGCATAATACATGGCTGCAAGTCAGGAAACATGTGAGGTGATATGGATGAGAAAGATACTTGTTGGCTATTTGGTCAGATGATGGATCCAATTGTGATAATCAGAGTTGCATCAATCTCTCTGAGAATCTTATATTTCGTGATAAATACAAGCATATAGATAACCAATATCACCATTTACGAGACTATGTCTAGAGGCAGATGATGTGCTACACTCCATTTTGATAGAGCAGTAAGATGTTGATATTTTGACAAAATATTTGTCAAGAGGGAAGTTTGAATTCCTTAGGTGCAGGATAGGGGTGGTTGATAATCCCTTTCTTGTAGAGAGGGAGTCTTAAAAAATGTAACAAGAAATTCTTAATTTGATTTTTCCTTGATTAAATTGAGAAAAATTGAATTTCCACATTAACAGACAGCATGGATGTAGTTAACTTGTGTGACATGGCTTGTGTCACCTGGTTTACACAATAAATTCAAGTTGGAGGAGTTATAGTTTAGTTAAGCATGTATGATTGTCAATTTGTAGCAATCAAAGTTAGTTATCTCAAGTTATTTTCAGTTAAACTAGTTCCAACTACTTGAGGAACTAGTGGAAGGCCAATTGTGCAACAAGACTTTAGTCAAACTCAGTGATCATCCAGTTAACTAATCAATCAACCAAAAATAGCTAATGCATGGAGAATTTGACGTCCTCAGTTGTGGTGGAGATTCCAAGGTAGTGTAACATCAACTGTAGACTAGCCTTGAGTGTACAGGTGTTGCATATAGTCAGATGAGCAACCTTGGGAATTTTTCAATCCATCTTGTAAAAATTCCTAAATAATAGGAGCCTAATTTCTCAAGGAATTGCGCAAGGAAATATGGGCTCAAGCACAGGTAGAAATCTACTAAGTCTGGCTTAGACCTTCTCAGTGAGCAGAGAGATAGGTTATTCACTTGTAGGTTGTGCTCAGTTGCGAAAATAAATTGCAATACATTTCTATTGATCATATTAGTGCAAAAAGACATTGGGGTTTTTAGCATATTTTTTTCCTTAGGAAAAATTTTGTGTGCATGTGTGTTATTTCTTATTGCATTTATGAAATTTTGGTTCTAAATTTTGAATTAACTTCCAGAGAGCAGTAGATTAGGCTTGTGTCTTATGATTTTCATTAAAACTTCATGAGTAGTTGCAAATCTACACCATAATTTCTACAAGGATGGTGGAGGAAAATTACAGAATATTCATTAGTAGACAATGTGCCTACTTGAAAATATCTATGACAACTTTTGCGAGAAGAAGACGTTGAGGATAAAAGATTGGATTTTCGAAGAATTAGTCACAAAATTCACAAGGGCGGTAATTTTTGTTGCAGGTGTGGAGGTAGATGGATTAAATGTAATTTTGGCTGCATGTGTGTAGGTAGACAAGTCATAGTTACTCCTTTGATTTTTGTCGATGATGTGTTACTATTTGGTAGATTGCCCTCTTTTGATTGATCTTTGGACTCCTTATGAATAATAATAAATCTCATATGATTTATTCTTACCTAGATGATGCATTGGTACTGAAGATTTATCATATTTTTGGTGGTATCTCCACTGCATTGGATGCAGATTTTAAATATCTTAGATTTATGCTCCAACCTAATTGTTATGGAATTAAGGATTGGAGCTGAATTATAGATAAAATTCATTGTATACATTTATCATGGGCAGACAAGAGGCTTTCCCTAGAAGGCAAGTTGACTCTAGTTCGAGCAGTCCTTCAAAGAATATCTGTATGTTGGCTTCATATTTTCACTTTGCCTAAGAATATCAGTAATGTATCCTTCCGACTTCATCTTGACATGGGAAAATTTGTGTCGTAAAGGATAGAGTGGGCTTGTTTGTTGTTTACTTTGTATGGAGGCAATGTTTGACCAAAATCATCTATTTCTTTGATTCTCCTTAGTAAAATCAATTTGGAATGGTGCATTTAATATGTTCCATTTACAGGTAGATTAGAACTACGCTTTTGTGGTTTATTGTATTTGGCACTATATTATTGAATCTAAAACATTTGGACGACTTCCAATATACATTGGGGGTTCGACCCAAAGAATGTATTATTGTCCCAAGCTCCTTTGTTGTGATACATCCACCTCTGTCCTTGTCAAGAAAGCTAAAGGCCTCCCTAAACTTAGACATAACCTCCATCCCATATTCCTTTAGTAGATAAAACCCTTCTCTCATTTTCTAACCATGCCAATCGACCCTCCATCCCATATTCTCTCATGAGCCTGTGTAAACCACCATTTCATTCAAGGATGGGAATTTTGATGCCTACTCTAACCATGTTTGTTCGATACTTTCCCCCTTTTCTTGCTTATGGTTTCCTGAGTTGGCCTCCTCTAAATATTCCCTACTCTCCTTAAATTATTTGAAAGGTATCCTTTGGCTACTAACCCCATTTTACCAGAGATCCTTGACATGTCCCTTGAAATTTTGATTCGGCCCCATGAACTATTTTATGCCAGTGAGTCAAAAGCTTTAGATTTCTTTTCCACATATTCATTCATGACCAAACACTATACCACTAGTTCTAAGAATCTTGTGGTTACTATCACCACAATAAATGTATATTGTATTTTAGAGGAGATAAGAATTGTATATTTCCCTTTGGGACACTCCAAAAATATTTTGATGCACCCTATTTGTCTAACGCTCTAGTATACTTTATGACCTTAATTCCCATTCCATTTTCATCCATGTGGATGCACTTTATGATGTTCTAGGACAACCTAATGTCCTTGTCAACTCCCTCTCATCTTCCTTGTCATGTCTCCTAGGACTTGTGTATCCAAAAAGAAATTTGGGAGATGAATGACATCAAGGTAGAAAATCAAGGGGTTTTGAAGTCATTTATTTAGGGTTCCCACTAGCATAGTCCCACGATATGATTCACCCAATCCCTAAATTTGGGTTTAGTAATATTTCAATTAATTGTTAGATGATCATGGTGGGCCATAATTCCAGGTTAAATGTTATGACTCTTCATAGGATATTATTGGAGATACTTTAGGAGACACCTCTTTGGCTAAAGGGTCAAGGAAGGATTTTGACTTCAATATCAAACCAACAACTATATCCTCAACATTTGTCCCATTAACCATATCCTCAATGTAGGAATTTACAGGGTAAGTTCCTCAGAAAGAATACCAAAAGGACACCGCTCACAACCAGATCTCAAATCAATACACCAGTATTTTTGACGTGGTTAAAACCCTCAAAGTGCAAGGAGGGAAACAGTCCACGGCCTGTCCCAACGTGGGTACTACAGGCAATTTATTAATCAAAGAATGAAAATTTACATAAGCTTCTCTCATGCACGGATTACCCGAACAATGACCCTCCATGCGCTTTAAATAGAACTCATGGACCAATCGGGTGTCAAGCCACGGATCAAGTGTCGGTGATACCGAGGTGAGAGTGAACCGTCGGATCACTACATATCGTGACCATCGGATTGTAAGTTACAAAATGTACAACGGTAAAGAAACACACTTTACCTAACTCTAACCTAACTCTATACTAGACCAAGTTGAACTTAACTATATCCTATGTGTCGGAATATCCTAAAATCCCCCCTTAAGAACAACTTGGGATAGGATTGAAGGATTTACAAATATGACACAATAGGAGAAGGAAGGAGGCACTAGAGCCTATCCCCCCTTAGTGACAACTTCCTGAACTCCAAGCATATATCGAAGTTTAGTGAACTTCGCCTCTGTGAGAGCCTTTGTGAAGATGTCTGCAACCTGATCATCTGTTGGACAATATTGCACTTCAAGAACATGGTCATGAATGAGCTTTCTGATGAAGTGCATGTGTAGTTCAATGTGTTTGCTGCGCTGATGCTGGACTGGATCTTTGCATAGCTGAATGGCACTTTGATTATCACACCAAAGTGTGGTTGGATGCTGCTGCTCAAAGCCAAACTCTGATAGGATCTGACGAAGCCACAAGGCTTCCTTACTAGCTTCCACGGCACCACGATACTCTGCTTCTGCTGACGAAAGAGAAATGGCAGCCTGTTTCTTACAAGCCCATGTAATAGGTCCTGAACCAAGAGTGAAGACATAACCGGCAGTAGACTTCCGATCATCAGGGTCACCAGCCCAATCAGAATCAGTGAAACCAACTAACAGAGGAGCTGCTTTTGGCACTGTAATGAATCCCAAACTGTACTGTACCTCGAACATAACGAAGTATTCTTTTAGCTGCTTTCCAATGACTTTCACGGGGGTTTTGCATAAAACGAGCAACAAGGCCAACAGCAAAGGAAAGATCAGGACGAGTATGGGTTAAATACAAGAGTTTTCCAACAAGTTGACGGTATAAGGTAGCATCAACTTCAGGAGAAGTACAAGAGACTGAAAGTTTGACTCCAGACTGAAAGGGAGAAGGGGCTGGCTTACAGTCTTCCATTTGAAAATGACGAAGAATATCACAAGCATACTTGGACTGGGAAAGGAAAATACCCTCTTGGGATTGCAAGACTTGAAGACCGAGAAAATAGTGTAAGTGTCCTAAGTCTGTCATTTCAAATTTCTTTTTAAGGCTGGACTTCACATGGTTTATAAGGTTGGGATCACTACCAGTAAGAATAAGATCATCAACATAAAGAACAAGGATGATAAGAGAGTTGCCCACTTTCTTGGTGTAGACAGTATTGTCAGAATGACACCTAGAAAAGCCAGATTCTAAAAGAAAGCTATCCATTTTGGCATACCAAGCCCGAGGAGCTTGCTTGAGGCCATAAAGGGATTTCTTAAGTCGACAAACAAGGCTGGAGTCTGTTTGTATGAAGCCAATGGGTTGTTCCATATAGATTTCTTCCTGCAAGTCCCCATGCAAGAAGGCAGATTTAACATCCATCTGATGGACTTCCCATTTTAAAGAGGCAGCAAGGGAAAGAACAAGGCGGATAGAGTTCATTTTGGCAACAGGGGAGAAGGTTTCAGTGTAGTCAATGCCTTCAACCTGTGAAAAGCCCTTAGCAACGAGACGAGCTTTATGTTTATCAACTTTCCCATCTGGTCCATACTTGGTTCTGTAAACCCATTTACATCTAACAAGTTTGCGTCCCTTTGGTAGAGGAACAAGATCCCATGTATCATTTGTCATCAATGAATGATATTCTTCATTCATAGCTACTTCCCAATGTGGATGGCCTGAAGCTTCTGCAAAAGTGTCAGGATCATGATTTACTGGAGCTTGAGCCAGTAAAGAAGAGGCTCTTTCAAACTGAGAACGTGTACGTCGCTGATCTGTAGGATCACCGGCAAGATCACCTGCTGCATCCCGAGTAGCACGGACCCATCTTGGAAGTTGAGGATCCTGAGAAGGTGGGGGAGGATTATCATCCTCGCTTTCATCATCTGAAGAAGAAATGTTTTCAAAAGTAGAAGAGATAGGAAGAGGTGGCACATCCGCCGGACTAGGCTCGCAGGCCGATTTATTTTCATCAAATTTTACATCTCTTCTAATGATAACATTTTTGGACTTAAATGGAATAAGTCTATAACCTTTTACATCTTCAGAATATCCAACAAAAGTACATTTCTCACTCTTAGGTTCTAAAGCTTTATGCTTTTCATCTGGAATATGGGCCCATGCTTCACTTCCAAACACACGAAAGTGACTTACATCTGGTTTAATGGAACTCCAAGCTTCTTCTGGAGTGATATTCTCTAGAACCTTAGTAGGAGTGCGATTGATTATATAATTTGCACAATTAATTGCTTCGGCCCAAAAACTAAGACTGAGTCCTTTAGATTGCAGCATACAATTAGCCATTTCCTTTAAGGTGCGATTTTTCCTTTCAGCTACACCATTTTGTTGTGGAGTGTATGGAACAGTATGTTGCATTTGAATTCCATTTTCGGTGCAAAAGTTGATGAATGTGTTTTTAACATATTCTCCACCATTATCAATTCTTAGCTTAAGAATTTGATGTCCAGATTGTTTTTCAACAAAGGCTTTGAAGGCCAAAAAAGTGTTAAATACTTCGCTCTTGAGTTTTAAGAAGTATACCCAAGTGCGTCTGGAGAAATCATCAATGAAAGTTAAGAAGTACTTGCAGCCAGAGAATGAAGCAACAGGAAGAGGACCACATAAATCACTGTGCACAAGCTGTAAAGGGGCTGAGGCGTGCCAAGAGGCACGTTTGTCAAAACTGTCCCGATGATGTTTTCCGAGTACACATCCGGAACAAACACCATCTCTGCAAGATACCATAGGAAGACCTGTCACCATATTTTCTTTACATAGATGCTGAAGGGAGCGATAGTTTAAGTGACCAAATCGCTCATGCCAAAGTTTGCTCACTTCATCATTATGAGCAACAAATACTGAGGGAAGATTGGATGACCCAAAGTTGTGAAACTTATACAACCTTTTGAATCATCAGCAAGACCAGTAGCTAGAATCTGTTTAGGATCTTTTAGATCCTTGATTACAACATCATGAGGTGAAAATTCAACAATTTTACCTTCACCTGAATGAGTTATCTGATAGACAGATAGAAGGTTGCAGGATAAGGTTGGAACACATAATACATCATTAAACTGACCATTGTCTAGATGAACAGTTCCAGTCCCTACAACATTAAGAGATCTATCATCACCAATATATATATTTTTGGTGTTACAATCATTTAAAGAAGAAAACATGGCTTGGTTTTTGGCCATGTGACAAGAGGCTCCAGAATCAATGAGCCACTCATGAGAATGAGAAGAAGAAGAAGATACATTTAATGCATAACCAGACTGAGATGATTGACAATGACATGCAGAAAGTGCCATTCCGGAAGTTGAAGTTGAAGTAGGCTCCACATGGATGTTATGTTTCTTCATTGCGGCTTCCAAGGCTTCCATCTTCTTAAAGCATTTAGATTCTAAGTGGCCATCTCGATTACAAAAGTTACAATGTCTATCAGTCTCCTTCCATTTGTTTTTATTGGTCTTATCATTTTGCTGAAATGATCTTTCATTTTGAGGCTGAGATGGTTTAGGACCATTCTTTTGAGGATATGACTTCTTAGGATTCTTTGAATTTGGTTGCTGCTGGGCGGCTAACGCTTTCGTGGAAGAGTTTCCAAGATTAAGAAGACCAAGGTGTAAGAGTTTTTCTTGTTCTCTTATTAAGGAATCACAAAAGGAGTCAAAGGAAGGGGCCTTGTATTCTTGTCCTTGACAAATGAAAGCTTCCCTTGTAGAATGGAAAGTGGAAACAAATACAGAGTAGGCTGGTCCCAACTTAGTAAGGATGGAATAAATAAGGTTACCATCTTCTTTCTTAACTTTAACACCTTCCAAGAGATATCTAAGGGTCTTGAATTTGGACAAGAAATCTTCAATGCAAGAAAAATTATTAGGATCCAAAGTAAGCAGCTCATTTTCAAGTTGATGGGCTCTAATTTCATTTTTAATCCCAAAACTTTAGCAAGTTTTTCTAATGCTTCATGAGGAGTCTCAAGTTCTGCAATGTGGAATCTAAGATCAGGAGAAATAGACATCCCTATCAAACCACGTGCTTGATCTTGTCTATTTTCCCATTTTGCCGCCTTGTCTTCATCTTTTGGTTTCTTCTCTTGGTCTGTGGCTATTCTGAAGAGACCTTTACTTCTAAGTAAATCTTCCATGTAGGCTACCCATTGGAAGTAGTTAGTGCTGTCAAGAATGACTTGGCATGGACTTTCCATTTTTTTTAAAAAGACTGAAGCTGAAGATGCTAAAAGTAAGTGTTCCAATGGATAGATCTCGAAAAAATAGGCGGTTTTAAAAAAACGGCTCTGAAAAAGGCTTCCGGATGAAGAAGTTATGGCTTTTTGAAAAAAATTGTTGACGTTGCCGGCAAAGTGCGCGAATGTGCGGGAATGAAAAAAAAATCCGCCCCCACAAAATGGAGACTTGAACCCAAGACCTCTACTCTCTTAAAATAGCTTTGAACCAATTGATCTATACAAAAAATTTGAGAGAGAGAGAGAGAGAGGGGGGGGGGGGGGCCTTGGTTTGCGTGCTTGCCTTGAGAAAGCTCTTTTTCCCTACAAAACACAAAACACAAAACCCAACACGAATATGCAAAGAAAAACGAACCTTGCGGCTCGAAGTTAGCTTTAGCCAAAAAACTAGAAATTTAAAAAAAATCTCAAAGTTAGCTTTAGCCGAAAAACTAAATATTTTTCTCAATGTTTCTGATTTTCCGAGATCACACTAAGGTGCAGGGAAAAGAGCATACGCATGAGAAAAATCCTTCCTTTCTGTTTCTGATTTGCCCAGATCGCACATAGTTGCAGGGCAACGAGCATACACAGAAATGAAAGGTATAGATCCGGTTAAAAAAAAAGGTTAAATAAACTGAGACCGAAATAAGCAGAGAGAAAATAACAGTAAACTGCAAAAAACACTGTATACCTCCCGATCTGGAAAATGACGCAGCTAGGGCTACCGGAAACCTTTTCGCGTGAAACGAAAGGGGTTCCTCACTAGAACAGATGCTCCGAACGCAACAGAGCAGTCCTCTCGGCCTGAAAGCAGTCAGAAACAGTAGATCTAGGAAATGACAGCCGCATGCAGTTCTATCGGCTTCAGATTTGGATCACCAACGGACGCGGCCCTCAAATAGCTCTGATACCATGTAGGAATTTACAGGGTAAGTTCCTCCGAAAGAATACCAAAAGGACACCGCTCACAACCAGATCTCAAATCAATACACCAGTATTTTTGACGTGGTTAAAACCCTCAAAGTGCAAGGAGGGAAACAGTCCACGGCCTGTCCCAACGTGGGTACTACAGGCAATTTATTAATCAAAGAATGAAAATTTACATAAGCTTCTCTCATGCACGGATTACCCGAACAATGACCCTCCATGCGCTTTAAATAGAACTCATGGACTAATCAGGTGTCAAGCCACGGATCAAGTGTCGGTAATACCGAGGTGAGAGTGAACCGTCGGATCACTACATATCGTGACCGTCGGATTGTAAGTTACAAAATGTACAACGGTAAAGAAACACACTTTACCTAACTCTAACCTAACTCTATACTAGACCAAGTTGAACTTAACTATATCCTATGTGTCGGAATATCCTAACACTCAACATATCGAACCAACAATCAAGAAGACAACTGAGGTGAAGCATGGGAATCCTCTCTCGCCCACGTTGTTTAGGATATATATCAATATATGAATGCCTATACACTCCACCAACTATGCATCAATAAAAAAAAATTGCTCCATTGTCGACTAAGATGGATACACATTATCCCAACATTGTGCCTCTGATTGCCAAAATTTTAATTCAAGACTGACCATGCATTTGAAGGCCATTAACACAATATTAGGACATAAAAATTGAATAATTGACACAATACCAATTACAATACATACATTGAGTTTTGTCTCACAAGGTATCTAGATGCTAATTGAGCAAGTTCACACAAATAGAGAAAGGCAATGTCATGATACATTGTTCAATTTGTAATCAAGAGCATTATCTTGGATAAGGGAGAAGTAACATTTAGTTTCTTTCTCATATACAAAGGCAAAATTATGAATCAATGTCAAATGCCTTTTTTGAAGCAATATTGTTGTAAAGGGTGTTAGAAAGCTTGCATTGTAGGCAAGGCTCTCACACCATACTAGATTGTGTTAACCAAAGCATGTTAACCATGTCCAATGATCTCAAATTTCATGAGCATGTTCAATGAGTGACCATAAATGAGGGTGTCAAAGTGGCTACTAATCATAGCTTATTGTGGATGATTGTCATCGTACATAACATCTGTGTTCCAAGTCATCTATTTGGTGCCCAATATTGGTGAATCATTGTATTACATCATGGTAGCATATCTTTCCTTTTTTAAAGAAAAATTATATTGAAAATAAATTAAGTTATGTCTCATGCAAATGTTCAATATGTTGTGTTGTGAGTGGTTTGCATATTATATGTATCATATAGCTATAATCACTTATTTCAAGCATGCCTTAAGAAATAAACGAAGAGGTGCAGGGCCTTTTCATAATAAGGACTCCCACCAACTCCTCTCCTCATAGCAATCTTTCAAATGTTAGCCCATAAATCAAACACATGCCCTTGTTTCTCTAGTTTGGAAACCGTTGGATGGATATGATAGTGAACTCCTCCCAACCACTTCTTTAACCATCTATTGAATGCCTTTGATTGGTATGTGTAAATTATTTTGATTGATTCCTGGAGGTGTGAAATCTAATTTTGCATTGACATAATACAAAAACCAAACTTAACCCGTGGTAGCCAAAATTTCAGCCTTACAAGTCTCTCATCCAATATTAAATACTTTACTAATTAGTCAAGGGGTAATCTCCTTAACAATATACTAAATATTAGAAGCATTCATATTAATTGAAAAAATAAGAATATTATTTAATATTAAGTTATAATGCAGGTAGCTTCCAAGTTGACATATGAGACCCCCTTGTTTGTGAGGCAAGGGATGCCCTCAATTCAATGCTTTAACTATTTTATCTATGGATGTGTACATACCTTAATTTCCATTGAATCGAATCCTGTGACCTTTAAAGAGGAAACACTTTAACGTAAATCGAACATGTAAATACAAACTTAATTTGTATATGTATCAAAGTTACTTTGAGAGTTGCATGGAATGCCTAATTTTGTATAGAAGCAAGGGAAAACTTGAAGGGTTGATCACAACAAACATGTATGGTCAATTATGATTATCATAGGTATATTAGTTTGGTTTTCGCAATCCATAACTTGCACACCTTGTTACTACTGTTAAAGGCATGTCATGATGGTTTACTGGTGTAACATCATGTACATTTAGTTGTGTCTATTAAAGGCATGTTAGTTCAATGAAAAAACCAATGGTTTGTCAACTTGGTCAGCTTAGTGAGCTATGTGTTGATCATCTCAATGAACAACATATAAGGTCAATTAGCTTAGCCATTGACATGCACATTCCATTGTCACTATTAGTGACATGTTAGGTTGGATATTAATATGTATTTTTGATTAACATTATCTAGGAGATTAACCAAATCAACATGCATGTTTGACTACAATTGTGGGCTATATGTTAGATAGGTCAACCCCATCAACAACATTCATGTTCACTTGCACATGTTAGAGGCATGACACAATGGTCAATTGATTAGTAACATGTACATTTTGGTTATCACTATTAAAGTTGTGTTAGGTTGGTTAACTTGTTCAACGACTTGTATGTTTGGTTACAATTATTAAAGCCTCACTTGATTGTTTAATGCAGTAAATGGAGTGTAAGTCTAGTTACCATTGTTGAAGGCATGTTTTGTTGGTTAAATTAGTTAACATCATATACATTCAACTATGATTGTTAGAGCCATCCAAGGCTATTAAACCCATTTAAAGTAGTGCATAACATCGATGGGGGCTTTCTTATTGCATTGTGTGTGAGTATAGTGTGTTATTAAGAAGACGAAACAGACTTTGGGGGATAGGGGAAATGGCGTTGTCTAGGGGAAACATCGATCTCATCTATCTCATCTTCACTCTCCCTTCCCTATCATTAGCATCCCTCTCCTTTTTTTCTTTATCCACCAACACCAATAATAGACTTTTTGTTAAGAAGTAGCATTGGATGACTCAGGACGAGGGTTAGAGATCATATGTTTATCTTGGGTTCCTCCTTGGGGTTTCTGAGCTTACATATCTTGCTTTAAATTCTTCTCAAACATCCCAACAATATCCTTTCCCATCTCTTGTTCATGAAACTTCAGCTTGTGAGCACAATGTTCATCCTAAATTTCCTTTAAAGATTCATGTAGCCATTTTGCACGGAGGCCTATTCCTAGGGGGAGATTGGAAGGATATACATTTCTCAAAAAACCTTTTTATTATTCTCGCATGCCACCCCAAACTTTATAGCCCATGTTTGTAGCCAAGATATACCCTCTTCCATATGTAAACTATTTATCAGATTGATAAAAAGAGAATATTGAGCTCTTCCATGAGCTTTTATTTGAATATGAGAATGACAATGAAATGTTCATTTTTAACTATACACCTAAACAAGCTTAGAGATCCTTCCAACAATGAAATGTTCATTTTTAACTATACACCTAAAATCTTGACTCAAACCATGGCAGAATGTGGCAATTTGAAGCGTGTCACTCTAGTCCCTTTGACAAGGAGTGACATGACACCTTTTGTGAGAGAGCAACAAGAGACTGTCGCCTCTTGCCCCTTTGAAAGTGGTGAAACTTTTTAGAAAAATAGTAAATGTCTAAAAACATCATGGAAAAAGGTTTCCAAAAACTTAAGAATGATTCCATTTTATTGAATCACTACTACAAGAGACTATCGCCTCTTCCCCCTTTGAAAAAGGTGAAATTGTCTAGAAAAAAATATATATATGAAAACATCGTGAAAAAAAGTTTCCAAAGCATTTGAAAATTATTCCATTTCATTGAATCACTACTTTCTCAAAAGGTGGAAAAACCTATCAAACTCAGTTTGTCAAAATAGTGAGGACAACCATCTCTGGCTGCTATAATGTCAGTTGACACATCACTTTATCAAGGAAAACCACGCCATGAAATAACCCGCTGGTGGTCGTAAGGGAGCAGGCTTTCACTCTGCCAGATGCCTCTGGGTCTTGGGCCGTTAACCTGTTTCCTTACGTCGAGGAAGACGAGCTCTTAGCCAAGCAGAAGCAGTTTTAGGGCATACTCCAGGCCGCATTGAATCACTACTACATGAATTCATCTTAAAATTTCATTTTATTTATTAAATTTATCATAATCAAAATTCCCCATGGAAGACATTGAGAGGAATTAGAAGAGATATATATATATTTCATAAGAGCTTGTTAAAACATACCATGGAAATTTAATAACTTTATTTAAGACATTTTGTCTCCCGCGTACCAGTCACCAGACATTTTTAGGAGCTTTCAAGAATGGAAGAAGAACAATGGGTGACACAATTTTGTTCATACCCTAGATTTTTGAATTCTGGAGAAGGTTTCAGCAATTTTGTTCAAACCATGAATTTTTGAATTTTGGAGGAGGTTTCAGCAATGGAGACCAATGTTTTGCTATGAGTATCCTATTTTTCCCTTCCATTTTGATAGAGGCAGGGGATTGTTGGGGTTTTGTGCAAGGAACGGGACACCTAACTAGAACTTGTGCGGCTCCTTGATTTCGCTATGGAACCCCAGACCCACATAAGGTTCAAACAAGGCTTTTCCTTTCCACCGTCACACAAAAAATGCCCCTCTCTCTCTATAGGGTGTTGCCTTCTCCTCCAAGGTAGTGAAAGAGGTTGATAGACCTATTCCAGAAATTCTGGACTCAAGTAACTGATGAAAAAGATTTGGTTGTTTGACATTCCCTTCAGAATCATATATTTTCCCTAGCACAGGCAAAAAAACCCCTCTGAGGCTGCTACAACAAAGGCCGTTGATAAATCTGGGGAAGAGGGAAAAATAATTCATGGATCTCGTCAACCCACCAAGCCTTGGGAAAGAACTTTCAACTGTATCCATTTCTCATAGCAATAAGTCTCTATCTAACTCCACTTCTATTATCAGATTTCTGTCTTTGGAAGATTTGATGGTTATTGAAACCAGAATAAATTAAAGGAAAGGAAAAACCATAGTAAATTAAACTCATTTTGAATCCATCAAATAAAATAGACTTCTTTGACTAAGACTAATTCTATCCTAGCTTTAATTGATGGAATGCAAATTTTGCAGCTATGAAAAATAATGTGCAGCATGCACTGAGCATGGGTACTAGAAATTACTAATTAGAGTATATAAAAAAATTTTAAACCCAAGATGTAAAAATCATATAAAAAGTGATGGCTCTAGGCTAAGCCCACGTGTGTGTCCTGATTGCCTCAATGAGTTGATATGAGAAGAAATGTTGAGATGCATTTGGCTTAGACACCAATAATAGTCATACCTATTTAAATGAGATTTTAGAACATTGTGTTTCAGATTTCAAGATCCTTGAAATGATCTTTATTTGTCATGAACCCCCTTTCCTTTGATACCAGAATCTCAGAGACACACAAAGGTTTATCTTTTACCTTCAATAAGCATCTACCCAACGGAAAACCACAAACGTTATTTTTCAAGCCCTCTTGATTGATGTCCAAGGGCCGAGGATACTTCACCTTTTGTAGCCTTTTATACTTCTCTGTGAGACAGACAAAGCCCTAATACAAGGTCGAAGGCATGTCGATGAGCTCAAGAATAGTATTATATATATGAGCTTAGATGCTAGGAGCTTTATAGCTTCAGATATGATTTCATATAAACCTACAACAGAGAAGGAATTCCGAGTGAGGCACTATCTCCAAACCAAATTCAATTCAAGGGTGATTTCATAATAGAAGATTTGACCCTAAAGCAACCAAAGCTTCCTGGCTCTAGTCATGACAAAACGCCTTAGATATAGATTATTTGATAAAAATTTGACAAAGAGCTCTATCCTAGAGATGCTTGATTGATGAGGCATTGATCTCATTTCCTTTCTAGGATTTGTAACCTAGAATTTTGCAGTAGGAGTTTCAATGCTTCACGATGACTCATCTTTGAAGATGAAGGAGGTCAGTGTTGTGAGAAAACTTCTTGTGATTTCTTTCTTCCTTCCTTGGGCTTGCCCTCACCTTAGCTCTAATACCTTACCCTCACCTAACTTTGATACCATTCTCGCGGGGCAAGCTAAACATGACAACAATAGAGGTAAGAAGTTGTACATTCCTGTGTTGTCTGTCTTTTAGCTTCTAATCATATGTTTTATTGCTAATTTCTGCTAAATTTAAAACTGACATATTGATCTGAGAAGAGGGTTTGCAATGCTAATAACCTCTTCTTCAGTCCATGTTGGCACACTCGAGTCTTGTTAAAGGACCAACTATTTCTTGTGCAAAATTCGAAGCAGACGACAACATACAACATGTTTTCTGAGAATCAAAACAACTTCTAGAAGTGCTATGACATTAATCCAACACTATGTTTATAAACTGGTTCATACTAATGGACACAGGATGTGTAAAATGTATTCTTTAACAAATTTTTTCTCTGTCGGCTGGTTTAAAGCTTACAACCTTACTCCTATCTTGAAGAAACGGTACTTGCTTCCCTTTCACTTCATAGGTATATGAAAACCCAGTTTTGTAAGCACCCATAACCATGAATATTATACCAACTCCCTATGGTTAGTGCATCAATAATGTAAGTGTAACACTCATCCATGTGGCAGTCATAAGGCATTTAGGTAAGGTTTTACTAACACTGGCATCCCAGACCATTAAGATCTATCCATGGCCTCAAAATGATGTATTTCCTTTACTCAATAGAACACTCATCATTTCTCTCCCCAATCATCAAATTTTTTCTCTTCATTCTGAATGAGAAATCAATCAACAAGTCACCATTTTAAATGTTAGATCACAATATGTTTAGCTTCTCTCTTGTGCTTACACTCTAGTATTCTCGCAGCTTCAGAATCGCGAATCTTAAACACAGTCTCATGATGTGCATTCAGGGAGGCATAATTCACCCTTGCTTTGCATCAAATTACCCCCTAGCATTCCCTTTACCTTTACATGCCTCAATGCAAGGCATGCCAAGTCGGTACCTACTCAGTTAAATTAGTAAGTTGAGGGGCATCATATATACCCAACGTTGCCTGCCTATTCTTCCTCTTCCTATGTCGTAGTATATGAACAGTCAGCCAGACTAGTGAGGATCCCCATTAATAATAACATCTATGTTGGCATCTGAATCTGAATGACATGTTTCCCTTAATTATATGTTTTGGTTTTTTAACCAAAAAGGCTAACAGAGATAGAGACCCTCAAATCTGTCTACTTCTGGCCCCTATGCCCATTTTCATCTAGGTTTTTACCATGTCAGTGTCCCTTTCTTTCAAAACTACATGAAATCAGTTGATCTATTCATTTCGTAATGCCTTTGGTAAATTTTTCTATCAAATGCTCTGAAGTATATATGAGATCTAAGGGTTTTTTTGGTTGTTGCTGACTTCATATATTTCTGCTAACCATGATATGGGTTTGATGTAGAGGATTATGATTGAGTAAGGGTTGCATTGCTCAATATCTATTTAGGAGGAGGAGAAGGAGAAAAGTGGTGTTAGGGTTGAGAGCTAAAGATGCTTATGAAAAGAGGAGGTGTGTGGAATGGAGGGTGGCAGGGCTACCAGTGTGGTAGAAATGGAGGATGGGGAGGTCGGGGTTTTCATCATTGAATAGCTGTGGTGGGCTTCCTTGTTATCTTTGTGGTCATGCCATTGGTTTTTCTGGCAGCTAGGTTTCGTCACTCTGCATCTACATCTGCAACTGGTAAGCTTCTTCCTTCCCTCCTCCCTTGCTGGTAAGCTTCTTCCTGCCCTCCTCCCTCACTGGTAAGCTTCTTCCTGCCCTCCTCCCTCTGTGTGAAGCTGTGAACTCCATCTCTACATTAACATGGTACAATACCTACCACGAGAAAGATTCAAAGTTTGTACCTCTCTCATGCAAGAGCAAAGGTTTTACCAACTGCCCCTAGGGTAATTTCCCTTGCCAAAGATAATGAAACCATTCATCCCGATAGCAAGAAATAACAATGCTCTTTCCATTTTTTAACAAAGGGAAATGAATATGACTGGTAAATTCGTTGGGCAACTGCTCGATGAATTTGCTGGGCACTCCTCATTCTAAGGAGGATGGTACTAAGTGTGCACTGGATTCTGCATATGCTGGATGGGTATTGTAAAAATATATTTGTTAAGATTTTAGTTCAACATCTTACTCATGGGAATTGAATCTAGGGAATTGAATCTAGGTGGGAAGGGTAACAATCATTCTTCTCGTCCACTCATTATCCAAGCCAGACCCACTTTCCATCCCTAAAGCTAAATCCACTTCTCATCATTCAAGCTAAAACCAGTTCTAATCCACCCATCCTAGACCCAATGCACAAAGACAATCTTGTTCACAAGCTACTTTCTGCTATACATATCATTTTCACATTGTTCCCACAGTGTTCAAAGCACATTGGCCAAAACAAATGATAGATATTAGACACACCATTTTATTATTGATGTGTAATGAAATCTCAATCTTAGCATATGCATGATAGAAAAGCAACCCCCTTTTTAGCGTTTCAGTATTTTTATATATATTCTTCTCCATCAAGTCTTTCTACCTGACATTTTATGCATTTTTTGTCATTTAAAATGGTAGGGCACAACTTCTTAGGAGATGGATCTATTAGAATGGTATTCTCTTTCCACATCTTGAAAACCAATTCTATTTTTCTACGGCCATTTCGTTCTTTTTCACGATCTGGGCAATGCACTTGCACTTATGTTAGACTAATCCTAGAAAATAAATAGTGTTCCTAAACTAAAATTTAATCGACTTGAGTGGATTGAAATAGAGAGGAATTATTGAGGATACTGGAGCTCTGTCATATGTTCAAAATCACTCTTACCTATTTATCTATGGGGTTCACAGGAACATGAAGATGACTGGAGAAAGTAGAGTTTAACAGAGAGCATTGACTCTCTCTTCCCAAAGGAGGCAAGTATAAGAAACCTACTGCATTTGGATGTCTTAAATTTGATTTCTCTCATATTGAGTAGAGAATTGAAAATAAATTTTATTTACTGGGAAGGGGATTGATGTCATAATAGCTAACACAGAGGACTTGGGAACTCTAAACTTAAATATTGTTGCATAGAATGATTTATCTTCCTCATGGGTATTAGAAAAGCCCTCCAAAGTAAACCAAAGAGATATTACTAACTGTGAGGTATGTTTAATGAATATTTTGGTTACTTTCTCTATTGAACATGTAAGGAAACCTGTGTGATGATGATCTATGTAGTTGAGTAGGGTTGTATTAAGCAGGAAGTGAAAACTGACATTGGCAGGGGTGCTTCTCTATTTCTAACGGTGTACATCAAGAAGAAGCAAACGACTTCTGGAGACAGCTCAGGAAAGTTACATTTGTAACAAGATGGTGTGATCTTCAATGAAGAAAGCAAGGAAAATCCTGAGGGGCGTAAAATGAATGACGAGGTGCAGAAAAAAACTTCCAATGACGAAGAACTTCTTACGAGGTTTCAAGAGGATGACACATGAAGTGAACATCGAGACGTCAAAGAGAATGATCTTGATGGAAAGTTTTGATTTTCCCTGGTTAACTGATCTATGATGTTGGTAGCCTACTGTAAGGTAATGTCTAATCAAACTCCTAGGACAATGGTCGTTGTAATGCAGACCATTTGCAGCTTGAAGAAAGTCCAACAAAAGTTTTGCAAAGGGTAAAATTCTTTGCTCCACTATATCACTACTTTTTGTTCTCATGGAAAAGGGAATTGTTATATTATTTTCCAAAATCATTTTTGAATGTTACTTCTCTAATAGAAAAATTTTATATTTCTTATATTTTAGCATAGTATGCTTTAATTTATAGTAGTTTAAGCTTACAGCAATTGAGACAAAAGAGGAGGGAGAAAAGGTCAACAGAACCGATTCAACAGGATGAAGAAAAACTAGTCGAGCTTGAAAACGCAGCAATTAAACGTTCCAAGGAGGTAGATTTTGCTGTCCTGGGAAAGTACAACATTTGGAGGCGGGGGAATGAGAACGAGAATTCTGACTGCACTATTAGATTGATGCGAGACCAACTATTCATGGCTACGGTGTGTTCAAGCATTTCCCAGGCTAGGAATAATCTTGATTTATACCATGAATTGATTTTTCGTATTAAAGAATGTCAGTGTACATTGGGTGAGGCTAATGCAGATTCTGATCTACCTCAAAGGTAATAGTTTTCACATTGGTTGCTTCTAAATCAAGAGTAGTAAGTGCTTCCATTTGCATTTGGTGTTCATATCCTTTGTTTCTTTTAAAGTTGCAGTCTATGTGTCAATGTTTCTGCTTTTCACTCTCTTTTTCACGACCGATAATTGATATGAATGTTTCAGTGCACCTGAGAAGATCAAGGCTATGGGTCATGTCCTATCCAAGGCTAGAGAACAATTTTATAGCTGCAGGACAGTAACAAAGAAGTTGCGAGCCATGCTTCAGTTTGCAAACAAGCAAGTAAGGACCTCAAAGAAGCAAAGTACATTTTTAAGTCGGCTGGCAGCAAAGACTGTTCCCAAGGGCCTGCACTGTCTGTCCATGCGATTGACCATGGGTTATTACTTGCTTGCCCTTGAAAAGTGAAATTTCCTAAAAAGGACAAGTTGGAGGATCCAACTCTTTTTCACTATGCATTATTTTCTGACAATGTATTGGCTGCATCTGTGGTTTTGAATTCAACTTTCATGAATGCTAAGGTGAGGTGTTATTAATTTAAAATACTCTAAAGTTTGGAAGTCCAACATTTTTGTTGCATTTTACATTTAATATTTGGATCTCATTGTAGGTGATTTACTTGTGTTTGTAGGAATCTCAGAAACATGTATTTCATCTCATCACAGACAAGTAAAATTTTGGGGCCACGAAAATGTGGTTTTTACTTAATCCCCCAAGGAAAGCTGCAATACATGTAGAAAATGTTGATGATTTTAAATGGCTCAATTCCTCCTATTTCCCTGTGCTTCACCAGCTTGAATCTGCAGCTGTGAAAGAGTATTATTTCAAGGCAAATCACTCGACTACACTCTTAGCACGTTCCTCCAATTTAAAATATATAAATCCAAAATATTTATCCATGCTAAATCATCTTCGTTTCTATCTTCCACAAGTTTATCCCAAACTGGACAAGATCCTTTCTGGGATGATGATATTGTGGTGCAAAAAGATTTGATGCCCTTGTGGTCAGTAGATCTTCATGGAAAGGTTAATGGTTCAGTGGAAACTTGTGGAGAAAGCTTTCGTTGGTTTGACAAATACCTTAATTTTTCCAATCTGCACATAGCCAGGCACTTTGATCCTAATGCTTGTGGTTGGGCATATGGGATGAGTGTATTTGATCTCAAAGAATGGAAGAAACAAGATATAACTAGAATATATCACAAGTGGCAGAACATGGTAAGTGTGTAGTGTGGTTTATTTATGTTAATTCCTGTGATGCTTACTTTAAAGTATTTGAAGTAAATCTGAAGTAATTAGCTAGAAAACTTAATGGGTTTTTCTTTGTTCAATTTCTAAGTTTTTCTTTTATTGTATGTCAGAATGAGGATAGAGTGTTGTGGAATCTTGGAACACTACCCCTTGGATTTTTGCATTGGCTGCTTCTAAATCAAGAGTAGTAAGTGCTTCCATTTTGCATTTGGTGTTCATATCCTTTGTTTCTTTTAAATTTTCAGTCTGTTTGTCGATCTTTCTGCTTTTCATTCTCTTTTTCATGACTGATAATTGATATGAATGTTTTAGTGCACCTGAGAAAATCAAGGCTATGGGTCATGTCCTATCCAAGGCTAGAGAACAATTTTATGGCTGTGCAACAGTAACAAAGAAGTTGCAAGCCATGCTTCAGTCTACAGACGAGCAAGTAAGGACCTTGGAAAAGCAAAGTAAATTTTTAAGTCAGGTGGCAACAAAGTCTGTTCCCAAGGGCCTGCACTGTCTGTCCATGTGATTGACCATAGATTATTACTTTCTTCCTCTTGAAAAGTGATAATTTCCTAAAAAGGACAAGTTGGAGGATCCGACTCTTTATCACTATGCATTATTTTCTGACAATGTATTGGCTGCATCTGTGGTTGTGAATTCAACTATCATGAATGTTAAGGTGAAGTGTTATTAATTTAAATTACTCTAAGGTTTAGAAGTCCAAGAGTTTTGCTGCATTTTACATTTAATATTTGGATCTCATTGTAGTTGATTTACATGTGTTTGCAGGAATCTGAGAAACATGTATTTCATCTCATCATAGACAAGTTAAATTTTGGGGCCATGAAAATGTGGTTTTTACTTAATCCCCAAGGGAAAGCTGTGATACATGTAGAAAATGATGATGATGTTAAATGGCTCAATTCCTCCTATTGCCCTATGCTTTGCCAACTTGAATCCATAGCTATGAAAGAGTATTATTTCAAGGCAGATCCCTCGACTACACTCTCAGCATGTTCCTCGAATTTGAAATATATAAATCCAAAATATTTATCCACGCTAAATCATATTCGTTTCTATCTTCCACAAATTTATCTACAAGGCAAAGCATTCTTGATGTGTATTTATGGTAGAATGTAAGTATATTATAATGTTGTTAAATTGAGATTCATTACTTGAGTGATTCAAATTATATGTTGTTCCATTCGTATGGGGAATCGTTACATGACAACCCATTAACTACAATTATTCACCAATAATATTCAGAGGTTGTTCTGTACTACAATGATGATTGTCCAGTATGATGTATAATGAGCATAAGGTTGAAGAAATGAATGAGGACAAATCACATTCAAGGGGCAGTGTGGATGAAAGTTGTACTATAGAAAAAGAAAATACAACAGTATGGAAAAATATGGACAATATCTGATGAAGAACATGCAACATCAGCCAACTTCAATGAAAATACAAAGTGTGAACAGTTTGAGCTATCTGATTTCGCACTTATTTCATATTCAACTGGTGGATCTATATCTTCTTGTATTGGTAATATGGAAGATCAAGATTACATACAACAATGTATACACACTGTTACCTTAAGGGAAAGTGTTGGGCAAAAGACCCTCAAGGAAAACTCCTCTGAGACAAGTATCAAGTCAGTGAGCAAAAACTGTTGTAAAGATGCTAGTAGTGAATTGTCCAAGGGTGATTTTTGGATGCCCTCACAAGAACTAAAGATTGTATCCCACTATCCAAAGGATCTTCTCTCAACTAAAAAGGGTATGCTAATAAATGCTTATGGGAAAAAGGCACAACACATTTATCTTTGGTTGGGAGTTTATCTATATTGCCCATGATGTAAATAGTTATAATGTCATGTTGAGTAGATTTTTGGCACACCTTTAAGAAGGTATCATTATCGAATGGGGGCTAGAAATCTAAAATGTTATCCATTGAATTAGATATAGGATTATATTTGTCCAGATGGGAAGGTTGATATAGTTTGAGCTTGTAGGAATTAATTATTGGAGAATACCCTATTGCAGAGAAAGCTTTGGGTTGAATGAAATTTGATGAACCTACTGTAGAATATGTGAGCTAAATTTTTATTTTTAATATATTTTTGTCTTATACTATTTCTTATGATTGATGGCATATGATATTTAGGAATCTTTTCACTCTATAGAAGATATTCATGGCCTTTTGTATGGTCAAGTAGATTCCTAAACCTCAAATGATGACAATCTGCTATTCAAAGCTAACAAAGATATTTTGGATATTAGAAAGTCATTTGTATCATGCTTATGCATGGTACAAGCTCTATATCCTCCAGAAAAGCTACAATAAATACTTAGCATAGAAGGATTTGTAGCTGATGGCATCATCTGGATTGTTGGTTGCCATTGTGAAATGGGATGAGGGAAAAAATCATATTCTAGAAACCATTTATATTTGGTTGGGAGTTTACCCATATTGCCCATGATGTAAATAGTTATAATGTCATGTTGACTAGATTTTTGGCACACTTTAAGAAGGTATCACTATCGAATGGGGGCCAGAAATCTAAAATGTTATCTATTGAATTAGATATAGGATTATATTTGTCTAGATGGGAAGGTTGATATAGTTTGATCTTGTAGGAATTAATTATTGGAGAATACCCTATTGCAGAGGAAGCTTTGGGTTGAATGAAATTTCATGAACCTACTATAGAATCTGTGAGCTAAATTATTTTTATTTTTAATATATTTTTGCCTTATACTATTTCTTATGATAGATGGCATATGATATGTAGGAATCTTTTCACTCTATAGAAGATATTCATGGCCTTGTGTATGGTCAAGAATATTCCTCAACCTCAAATGACGACAATCTACTATTCAAAGTTAACAAAGATATTTTAGATATTAGAGAGTCATTTGTATCATGTTTATGCATGGTACAAGCTCTATATCCTCTAGAAAAGCTACAATAAATACTTAGCATAGAAGGATTTACAGCTGATGGCATCATTTGGATTGTTGGATGCCATTTCTATTATGCCCTATGATCACAAGCATGGGACTCACCATTTTGAGTTGGGGAATGAGAAGGAAAGAAGTTCAAGAATGGCTAGTCTTCTAAGTTTTGGGATTTGGTTTGGATTCTAAAATGGATACCACAAAAGTGGTAAGTTATCTCAATGAAAAGGCTTAAGCTCATCTGTCACTGTTTGAGATGTTTGGTTTGTATAGGTTTTTCTAGTATAAGTATTATATTTTATGCTTAGTTCAAGGAGTTTTCTTCCAATATGTCTAATAATAATATGTTTTTTTGGCAGTTGTCACGCTCAACACTTCTATCTGAAGTTTTAAGTAATAGGTATAGAGAACATGAAAGAGTTTATTTTTGGAATTAAGTCTTTCCTTGATGTTGTTGAGAAGTCAGAGCACACATATATTCTTTTAAGCACTTTTTATGCTTGTATAGGTTACCCCCCATATGTCTTTCCATATGTACCTTGTACCTTGTTATCTCCCAATGTACCTAGTTACCTCCAAACTTGCAAGTAAACTATTACCTTCCATATGAATAATTATTAGCCATTGAGATAGAAATCAATGTTTCACCTGCCAAAGGTCCCAATGTTCAATCAAAAGCAGTACCCATAGCAGCAACTCCACCTCCTGTCCTAGATATTCTTGGTTATTTGATAGCTTTAGGCAATGCACTTGTCCCTAGAGATTAGTGAGGAGTAGGATCTGGGTGGGTATTAGATAGTCAATTCCATTTCATTTTTAAATAACAAATGGAAAAAATTGGCTTTATTGTTGTTAGATGTGAACTGTATTTACTATGATAAGAGTCAACTTGATTAAAGCAACTTGTGATATTTGGTTAATGCTTTGTGGAGGCCTCCATTGCCTGTTTTACTTGTAACATTAGTATGTCAAGTCTTTCAGATCAACGAGAAACTTATATGGCACCGATGGTCAAATTTTTTGTAGCTTGAAGCTTTAGAATAACTCTTTTGGTCTTGGAGCTGCTGGACCTCTAGAGGTACAGTTCATGAAATGTGAAAATAGTTGAGATATTAGTTCTATTTACTATAAATATTGTTAGTTTAATATGATGTAGATGCACATCTATTTTGAGTCATTTTCTTAAGTTTCCTTCCTGCTAAATTAGGTGCCACCATTGCAGCCTGGTAGCTCAGCACACACACTGCTACCAATGGTACTATTTCAAAACATATCTCCTGGATTGGCAAATGCTCTTTTGTAGGTGGAAGTAAAAAATAATCAACAACATGTTTGCTATTTTAATGATAATATTTCATTTGAATTTTTTTCTCACTAAGGATGGAAGGATGGAGCGTGCAACGTTTCTAGACGTAATAATGAATGATAGGTTCTAAATTTTAAGCTTTGGAAGTTTTCTTCATTGAGGATGGAAAGATGGAGCATGCAATGTTTTTGGATGTAATAATGGATGCTAGGACCATTCCTCTCTGCACTCTGCCTGCACCTTTGACTTTATTGGCTTTTTAGGATTTTTGGGTCAGAAGGACTGGGCAGGATAGACAAGTCCAAGAGATGAAAAGGGGAAGAGGAAGAGCACATAGACAGTGAGCTTGTTCTCTCCATTGAAAAGCTGTAGGGAATCCAAGCTAAGCTTGAAAGAGTAAGTTCTCATGCACTCTGAAAACTTCTTTTTGGGGTTATTTTATTTTATTTATTTATTTTTAAATTGGTTTTTTCTTATCTTTTTTAAAATCGTTTTGCCCATTCCTTTCACTATGTATTATTTTTTTTCATTTATTGGTCCATCTGTGGATTGACTAAATTTTTTCTTGTCTGTGGGCTGCTTGAGAATGATTTGTTACAGAGCCCTTAAGAGCGGCTTGAGGAAAAGCCAGTTTTTTCCGTAAACTCCACACATCATCTTCATATTCTTTCAATCTTTTGGATATGGACATTTTGATTGGTTTACATATATTGTTTTTCCAATAGTGTTGGGCAAATTATTTCAAGGAAAAATGAAACTAGAACATCGTCAAATTAGTTATTTCAGTTTTTTTTGCCATATTCCATTTATTTATTTGGGGCGTGAGTTGGTAAATCTCCGGGGTTCAACAAATGTCATATTTTAT